>OU893350.1:7616381-10116381 GCA_918026875.4 Diatraea saccharalis
AACCATTTGATTCTTGTGTGACTAAGATCACGTCTTACTTAGATTAGTTTTGAAATATATAGTTTTTTGAAAAAAATAAGACTTTCATAAACCTATTGTAGATATAGGTATATTGCAAAGTTGACTACCTGTGTATACTAAATAAAAATACACGTAACTCACACTTGTGAATCATATAAAAATCCTCCAATATATTTTTATGATTATCAGAAGCCAGATCAAAATCCTATCTTTATTATAATATTGCGACATGTACATAAAACTCTCGAATAGTCTTTGCCGCCGCACTTCGCACTACACTCGTATAATTATCTCACGAAACTTAATCAAGTAATTGTTTTTCATTGCTTGGCCACTTGTAACTATTCTGTGGTAATGTTGTTAGTAACATTACCACAGAATAGTTACAACACCTTATTCCTGTTATCTATCAGTATAGCTTTAAACTATGTATTTTCGTATTGTTAAAAGCTTGTAGCGCAGAAAAATATGTGTGAAACACACTCGTGTCCTATTTCATTAGCGCTACAAGCATTTTCAGTCATTTACTGTTAGAGAAAATTAAGTATGTACTTTAAATGTTTGGAATTTAAAGTGGATTTTTCTAATATTAAGATTAAGATTTTTCAAGTATTTGAGCCTTGCGGAAAACCCATCTTAACTTTCGATTCAGGAGAACTTTTGCTATTGGTATCCATTCTCTGCACCCTGTTACTTAAACATGAGATAGTAAAAGCCAATGAAATATCTTTCAATCCATAATAATACTAATCAATGTTTCATGGAAACAATCAAATACCTTAGATACGTCACAAGAATACCTTAACGCATATGTAAATCTTCCTAGGTATCAAACATTTTTTGTTTTTATTCGACACCGGTTTTGGTTACTAAGCGACCCCCTGTAAAATGGAATTATTGTTTAAAGCCAGTATGATTTTTTCAAAAATCTTACTAAACGTAGCTAGCACGGACATAGGTCTAAAGTTAGCAGATCAAAGTTATCAGATGTATGTAGGTACTACCCGATTTATGTAAAATTTCATGAGGTCAGGAAAACTACCATTGTCATTTGTTTTTATAATGCACACTATTAGTAGATCATAAATTCCAAAAATGCAGGTATATTTTCATAAATTCACATAATACAAGTTACTAGCGGATTTTATGGGACGGCCTTTTTAAACTTTACACTTTGTATTGATTTTTGCATTCAACAACAACATTATACACAGTAAATGCTCCCGCATCCTCGTCTATGTTATAAGTGCTTTTACTTTTTATTATGATTATAATTGATTCCATTGTTTTAAAATATATAAACAAATATTTCTAAATTCTTACATTTTCATTTGATTTTATTTTGTTATTAACAAAATTGATGCCAATTTAAATTCAAAAATTCATATTTACAATATTACATATTTACATAATTTTCGAACTTTACAAAAGTGTACAAAAGTTATTGTTTCTTGTTGGAGCGCTTCTAATGGTGTTTCTACAAAATTAGTGAACAGGAATGGGAAAAAGAGTCTCCTGGTGCTGAGAGGTCAGTGTAAAGCTACTTTTACACAGCTGGAAAAATATCTAAAAAAAAATGGAAGATGTTACAACTATTACATTAGAAAATTTCGAAATTAGAATAAAAATTATTATTTTAGCTGATGTTGTATTCAAATAACAGGACTATCATGGGTAATTAAATATTATTGACGAAACTGTTTCTGATGATGACGTGGAGTAGCGTATTACAATCTTAATAGCAAAGATGCATAGGCTATTGAAAGGATTATCACAAAATTCATTGCCTAAATCATCAGAAACCGACATCCTGAATAATATCACGACTTGCACGCATAGACAAAAAAAAACAGAAAACTATTGAAAGAAAAAACAACTTCTTCTGATTAAAAAATGTAACAACCGCTTAATCGTTGAGTTGTGTAGACGAAATAAAAATTATAGGTAGCGTGGAACAACACTCAGGTAGTCTAATAGGTACTCATATATTGTTAGTGAACAAAAATAAATATCTGTTACATTTCGAATTCTCAGTTATCATCATCAGCCCTTTTACGTTCCCACTGCAGAGTCTCAAGCCTTCCTTACGGATAGTTAAGGAGGAATACTTCATATTATAAAGCAAATAATGGTGTGCGACAGCTTGTGGAAATTGATTTACAAAATAGCAATTGAATATTTTTGGATTAAGAATTAATGAAATGCTCTTCTAAAACAACCGATCAACATGTTGATGACCTAATCTTTTACCTGCTTATTTCCATAATATTTATGCGAAGTCAATAGCAATATCAATTTAACTTCTGTTTAAAAAATATTTAGAGTTTGGTGTGGTCTCAGGTGTGTGGAAACGTGCGTTTATCACTCCGATTCACAAAAAGGCTCTAAAATGGATATCGCTTATTACTAGCCAATTTTAAAACTTTTCATTATTTCCAATGTGTTCGAGAAAATGTTTCAACTGAAATTGTCAACTTTATTCAGCGCTGTCTTAGTCACAAGCAACATGCATCCCCTAGAGCTCGCTCGGTTGAGTCAAACCACGTGTTATTAAAAGAATCTCTCAGCTATGGATAGCGGTAAACAAGTCATTTTAGGCATAACACGGACTACAATAAGGCATTTGATCGAATTCAGCTTAATTTACTTCTGTTAATGTTGCGAAAATTGGCAAACTGTTTGGTTGGTGGGAAACTTATTGAGATTGACTTCATACATCAATAAATCGTTTACGAGCAGTTGTTATAAATACTACATTTCTGGATGGCCCCTAATAGCGTTCCTCAAAGGTCGATCCTCTTCTGTTTGTGGTCTTGGAAAACGACATCAAGCAGTGTTTTTAGTTTTCAAATGCTTCGCCGATGATATGAAGATCTTTGTATTAATCTCCTCGTTGGCCGAAGCAGCTGTTAAAAATAATAAGACGGGAGACTCTAAGGTTGTAGTACAAATAAAAATAAATATTTTTAAAATATCTACTTTCTTGGTAGTAGGCTACCACGTAGGCTTTATTCCAATTGATCCAAAAACTATTGAAATTGTAAATACACAAATTTCATTCACTTTAATATTTGTGACGGATTAAAATTTAAATGGATTCTTTATCTTTCATTAAACAATGTGGGCGTCTGAAGTTATTTACAAATTAACTGTACATTTTACTAACAAAAGCTGTACGAATCGTTACCGATATGTAATCTCTTTCCGAGGACATTCATAACAAAGAATTCTATTGCTAAAGAAACCATTGGGCAAAGGGTTTTTGTTGTTGGAAGCATAATTCCAGCTTTATTTTATTGCACTATATTATAATATTTCATTTTGTTAACGCTTTTTCTTTGAAATAGATATTGGACTTTTTTATCAGAAATATTACCTGAGGAAGACTGCCACTTATAATGAGCTTAAATTCATATTATTAACTAGCTGTACCCGCGACTTCGTCTGCGTGGGAGTATTTTGGTAGAATTATTTTTTCCTATGAATGCAGACGAATCGAATAAGATCAATGGGCCATAACCCACTACGCGGGCTTAATGCGGATCGGTGGGTGTTAACGTTGCTGATGTAGCCAGGACTAACTGCTTAACGTGCATTATGCCAGTGTTGTGCACAGTGCTCAAGATAATAATGTTTTGGTCACCTATCCTGTAAACTGTCCTTACGACTGTTATTTTTCTATTTTTTTCTCGTTTCTCGCGCTCTGGTTGTTGCTTGTTTCTGAGCGTTTTATTCGTACCTTTAAACAGTCCTTCTTTTGTTTTTGATCTTTTTAAATTATTATTATTTGTCTAGTTGTATGCACAATCGGCTATTTATTGTTCTATTTTGCCTTTTTCATGTAATGCTAGTTTGCCTGGAAGAAATCGCTGGCTAGCGATGAGTTTGTCGTTGGTACTTATTTATGTAAAAAAAGTAATCATGTATGTCCTTGTTGTGCAGTATTTCCTTACTTATTTAACTGCAATTTAAACCGAATGCGCTAACCCACTACGCCATCGGACCCCTTATACCTAACCTATACTAATATTAAAAAGAGAAAAGATTTGGTTGTTTGTTTGTTTGCATTGAATTTGCTCCAAAACTACTGGATCGATAGTTTCAGAGCGATTCCGACCTACGGGAAGCTACATCAAACGCGGATGTCATAGGCTATAATTTTGCGGCAAAGTCGTGAGAAACAGCTAGTTCATTATACCCTGTGAAAACTTATCTGCGGTACGCCTGTGAAGTATGAAGGCAACACGGGTTGACGATAATCGAAACTACTTTCTCAATCTCTATTGTGCAAACTGCGAGCTCTTTAAGAGACCAAGCGCATTTCCCTATAAAAAGAAGTTTCATACTCATACCATACTGCATGTATGTAAATGCTTCAGATTCAACTTTATAGTGCATGAGCCTCACGATGGGCAGTGAAATACGCTTAGCGTTTTTCAGGTGTCTCCCGAGACCGAGCGCTTTCTGACTGATCTCTTTCTTTGTCTATAAAAGTCGGTCAGTTCATGTCTGATGGAAGATACTTGGAGTTTTATTTATTGATATAAAAAAAATATATACATATTTTAATTTCGACTTTCCACACTCGAAGAAAATCGTCTACTAAAATACTCCCGTGAGGTGCTTAACTGAGCTTCTGTCAGATTTGAACGGCCCTCATCATCATCATCATCATCAGCCCTTTTACGTCACCAACTGCAGGAGCTCAGACCTTCCTTATGGATGGTTAAAGAGGATGGGCCACGACCCTCCATGCTGGCCCAATGTGGATTGGAGGATATTAACGACTGCAATTACTACCGGGACCAATCGCTTTATGCGCTTTCCGAAGCTTAGAGTTGCTTGAGATAATATTTTTTGGTCATCCATCCTGTGCCCGACCTTTGCGAAAGTTGCTTTACAACTACAATCGCGGGCCATGGCGCTTATTCACTACGCCACCGAGCTACTCTGAACCGACCCTCAGACTCGCGTTATATTATATGAGTGTTGTGACCAATTAATAAAGCATTGTTTCCAGCGAAGACTGAAAATACCAACTTAGAAGTACGTATCTACAGCAATTTGTATGTAAAAAAAGAGAAAAAAATTGCAATAAGAGAAAAAAATATATATAAACAGAGTAGTCTTTACGTTCAGTTGACGTGAATCTAAGTTTTTTAACGTCGTGGAAAAGCTTTTGACATTGTCTCTGTTGCCTGGCAAGCAACAGGGGTGAGTAGGATTCTCCTTCGTGAAACCGACAGTGAGCCCGGTGGGTCCCCAGAGGCCTACCCACCAAAACCCGTACTCTATACCCTCTCATGTGAAGCTATGGCCGAGTCACCAGGACACTCAAGTATTGGACCATTGGTCCCCTTGCATATGGAAAATTGGAGAGACTCGGGTAAATCGAGTGCCTCTCCCAGACAGACGAAACCGTGCAATGCGGTAGCGGCTGCCAACCACCTCCGCTGGTCCCGACGATGACGTGAACCTAATCTGAAAAATATATGCGTTCACTGTAAACTACACGAGGCTTAATTGCATCATCGGAAGGCTCTTTCCGCTTGTTCTTCTACTCGCGTGATCGTATACCACATGTCCATTATAAGCTGAACCATATTTAATATGATTGGCCATATATAAATGAGGCCAACTTACTTTGGAGTTGTCAAAATTTTGGAATCTTATTTTTTTATTTGTCATACATACAAATTATCATTTTATAGACAATATTAATTCGTAGCTCGGTGGCGTTACGGATATGCGCCGCTGCGCACGATCACTATTGCTAAGCAATTTTCGCAAGAGTTGTTCATGGGATGGGTGACCAACAATTATTAAACAAAGGCCTTAGGTCCTGCAGTTTGGCTGAGAAAGAGTTAATGATGATGATCAATATATCAAAGACGAAAATTTAATAAAACAGTAAATATTTCATAGCAATTTTGGCAACCACGTCACTTCAAATTGACATAACTTTTTTATTTGTGATCCGATTGAAATAAATCTTACACTAAATGTTAACGGAAAAGAACGAGTTTGGATTTT
Organism: Diatraea saccharalis; assembly: GCA_918026875.4. Lineage (NCBI taxonomy): Eukaryota > Metazoa > Arthropoda > Insecta > Lepidoptera > Crambidae > Diatraea > Diatraea saccharalis. Next base: position 7,622,436 of record OU893350.1, read on the forward strand.
TACAGAATCGCAGGGCAGGCCTGCGATTCTGTAAAAATCCAAACTCGAATTCAAATTCACTCAGGTTTCCGAATTCATGTCGTTTAGTGTATAAAAATATATTGTAGCATATAAAAGTTTTAGAGAAATGAATTAAAGTAAATTTTCTATTTGATTCACTACTGTAGTCCACGTGATGGGTTAGAAATTTAAGGAAAATGGTATGTGAGTAACTATAGATTGCCCGCTGTTTCATTTGGTGGTTACATTTTTGTTATTCTGTCTATGATCTTTATTAATAAAAAAAAGTAATTTCAGCAATTTTGATAGATTTATTATAAAAAAAATACATACAAAATCGTTACAGTCCCCACAGATACATACATAAATCACATTTAAAATAAAAAACCTATTACAGATTAATATAAAACTACCAAAACTAAACAACCTATTTCTAAAAAATAAACAAAACAAAATACATTCTGAAACTTATTGTTATAAACAAGTTAAAAAACGGGAAGCTTTCATTAGAAATAAAAAGGACTTGAACAAAAGTATATAGTTACATAACAATTTACAAATTAAATTAACAAATCATGAAGGTACGAGTACAATACATATCCTCATCTTGACTGTTAAACTTACTAAATTAAATTATATTTACGAAAAAGATGAGGACCTTATTGACAAAAATATATTTTTATGAACAATAGTTATTCTCAACTTTGTCCATTACAAATTTGGTAAAATATGGCACGGAATTCTAAATTCACCAGGAAACCTGTATTGTGTTAAATTAAACGTAATATGATACTTTTCTATTTCTAACTTAACTATTTTATCAACAACAAAAGATCTTTACATCAAATATTCTTACAGTAATTTCTTAACTATAATATTTATTATATATGTTAAAAAAAACTTATTATTTTTCCAATATGGGTCGAAAGTAAAACTGTAAATTTATCAGAGAAGAGAGGACTCAACTAAAATAACATTAAAAACTGTAAATTTATTACAGTTACAGTTTTACTTTGATATACAGTTTTATATATATATATATATATATATATATATATATATATATATAATATATATATATAATTTATTCTAAAATGATCTAATCTTAAATTTACCGACACGATTAACAATATCCTTACATAATATAATATTATATAAATTGCACATTACTAAAAACGATATTTACAGTATTTTCATGCACAAAAGTTGTGTATAATGACAACGACTACAAACGCCAGCGGCCAAGTGTTTTCATACATATTTGGTACCGACAAAATACGATATTTATGGGAAAGTAGCTGAATATGGAATATATTCCCTAATTAACATGATAGAAACTCCTTCATTTATTCCTAGTTGAACAAAACTTTTGCAAATAGTCATTTCATTCAAGAAATTGGCGATCGGCTTACAATTCGTATTTTGTGATTGAAACTAAACTACAATTAACAAATAATAAATTAGAAAGTATTTTAAGTATATCATTTTAGGTATACTCTTCCATATTTGATTATTCTGCACAAATACAACACTTATTTATTACAAAAATTATTCCCAAACTTGTTCATTACAAAATTGATAAAATACGGCACGAAATTAGAACTCTTAATTTACCGGGAAATACCTAACTCAACTAAAACCACGTTATATACAAAAGTAAACAAAACTTGACATATTACTAATACATATCTTTTCTTATATAACTAATTTAATGACCATACAAATAACAAGACTTATTTCATACCTACATTAAAGTTGATGAAGACGACATCGACTGCAAACGCCAGCGGCCAACATCGCTCGTAGTTCTTCCCTTTTCTTTTTAAGATATGTAACCTGCAAAGACAGACGAACTTCCCGAAGTTTTCTCTTGTCGCGACTTTGTTTAGCAGCATAATTGTTTCGCTCCCGTTGTTGTCGATAAGTATCGTTTGCGGCCTGATTGGTCTGTACAATTCGCCGCATGCGTGGATTTGTTCCTAGCAGTGAACCACCGTTCTTCTCTGCCATTGCCTGCATGGCATTTCTTTCGAACGCCTGGTATTCCGGATCGTCGTCCAAAGATTCCAATTCATATCGTTGCACTGACTTTGGCGGTGATGGTACTGATCCAATTGAACACGGGGATAACTGTACGGAACTAACAACTGTATGTGGGAAAGCTTGAGCTGATGGCACCACATACGCCTGATCTCTATATCCGGAACCGTTGATTGTACCACTATTATATGTTGAAAGGCTGTATTGGGCTCCATAATTATTATACCAGTAACTTGCAGGGGTAACTGTTTCAGTAGCTGGTAAATCTTGTTCCCTTTTCATAGAAGACATGCTCAAGTCGAGCGCATCTTCTTGATAGAATGGCGTCGAGAAAGACATTTTGAAAACTATATTTTAGAAGTCCGTACCACAGCTCGCGTAAGAAGTGAATGAAACATAGACGAAGCCCGATTGCCTGTGCGTCCTGCAGGTACTCATTGACCACGCCCCATCAGGGATGGAGTGGGGTTTGCCACACCCCCTAAATGCAACGTGATTGCAAGGGTGCTATGAAAAGAGTTTATCGATACATTGGAAATATTTCAATTTGTGAAATATCTCTTTGTGACTAAAAATGCGCATGGCCAAGACAATACTACATTTTTTAAATAACCAAATATATAGTTTTGGAGATAAGAAGCAAGAATTGCTTATTCAAAACAATTTACAATTGTGTAATTCAATTTTAAACCAGGTTTACCTACCGCCGTTAGGAAATCATTAGCAATGATAGTTGATGGACAAAAAAAACAAAGTCATTTTAATTAACTAATATTATTGCAACTTTTGAATAATATAACTTTTACTAATGAAAGCTTTTGATACAAAAGTAAATAGGTATTATGTCTTAATTAAGTAATAATTTTATGTACTTACGGGTAATGTAAATTACATTGGTTCAAAGTAAATAAATAGATATTATTCAAATATGTTAATGATATTTGTTGCATTCTGGAAATATATTTTTTGTTCTATTAATGGAATCCATCTCGAGGTCACTCAGATATTTATGTCTTAAAAGTTACAAATAATATCTATAACTAGTCTGTGGTAACAGTACCACAGAATAGTTATAACACCTGGTATATATCAGTATAGCTTTAATTTATTTCCGTACTGTTAAAAGCTTGTAGCTCAAAAATATGTGTATTTCTTCTAAACCTATTTCATTAGCTCTACAAGGGTTTTCAGTCATTTACTGTTAGAGGAAATAAAGTAAGTAATTTAAATGTGTATTGATAAACATGGAATTTTCTAATATTAATTCCTAAGTATATATGTACATACGTACATAGTACATACCTACCTACTTTAGTGTAAAATCTGGATATACCAATTTTCCGCATAATTATTTTGTTAGATTCACTTAATTAATATTAACGTTATCAACTAGATTTGCATAAAATTATTATTTACATTGTAGTGCATATAAATAAAAGCTTTTTTTAAATTATATTTTCGGAATTCCATTGCGACTAAAAATGCGTTTTATGTTAGCAATTGTATCTTCACTAGTTGTACTGTTTAGTAATGAAAATTCTGGAAATTTATAAAAGTAATCCACAATCAGCAAATACATTTTACCGTTTAATTCAAAAAAATCACATGCTACTATTTTCCATGCATAATGTGAAACCTCGTGTGGTATTTGTGTCTCTTTCCTATTATTATGACTATAAACTTTGCAAATGTCACAAGAAGAAACCAAATTATGAATATCGTTATATACCAGGCCAATACAGTCTTGTGCCCTTAATAACGTTTTTGTATTACCTAAATGTGGAAAGTTTACACGTTCTAGCATTTCTCGCCTTAATCCTACAGAGATTATAACACTGCTTCCTTTAAATATAATATTAGATTTCAAAGTTGCGAAGAATGAGCCGTCTTTGAAAATTTGGAATACAAAATTTTTCAGGAAACTGTCACTATATATTTGTTTTTAATTATATTATTAATTCACAACTTCATTAAGTATACTTAATTATCTCATTACAGGCTGCGCCATGTTAAAATTATTTATTTTATATAAAAAATTATATGATATAAGAGGCCTCTAGCTTAAGTATCTACAGATTTTTCTTTCACTTTCAGATCAACACGAAAATGTTACGAAATCTTAAAAAAAATAAATTACTAAATATAATAATTACTGTTTGAATGTTATTAACTCATCACCAATATGAAGGAGCGTAGCGCCATCCTCTCGTTTATAACATAGACATAGGTCTATTATTCATAGGAATATCACGACATTCAATGAAAACTTTAATAAGCATTTTTATTCAAAGTTTAAGATTTCAACCGTATAAGTTTAACCTATATATGCGTATGGTGTGTTTTTTAAAAAGATGTTAAAAAAATAAGAAGTGTGCCTCATTTGTGGACAAACCACCATTAGCGGATTATAAACCCGCAAAAAGAGCAAATACATTTTCATAAATTTACAAACTTTTCACTTTGTTATGTTTAAAAATCATAGAATTCTAGTTTTCCTATTATGTTATCATCACCAGCCCTTTTACGTCCCCACTGCAGGGGCTCAGGCCTTCCTTATGGATAGTTAAGGAGGATGGGCCATGACCCTCCACGCTGGCCCAATGCGGATTGGAGGGTATTAACGACTGCAAATGCAGCCGAAACCAACAGTTTAACGTGCCTTCCGAAGCACGGAGTAGCTCGAGATAATAATTTTTGTGGTCACCCATCCCGTGACCGACCCTTGCGAAAGTTGCTTAACGACTACGACTGCGGGCCGCGGCGCTTATCCACTACGCCACCACTGAAAATTTATTATATAAACTTTGTAAATTGATTAACTGTAATTCTAATATTTCCAATTTTAATTGTATCTTCGTCCTTGCAGATGATAGTAAGACTTTTTATTAGAGGTTTATCTAGCTTCATGTTACTTTAGATTTTTTTTATGTTGAGCTGTTTTTATTTATTTATAAGTTTTTTATTATTTGATTCGAGTATTTTGTAGAATTTTTGATTTTATGATTTGATCCTCTTTTCTAGCGTTGGCGTCTTCGATATAACTAATATTTTCACCATTTGCCATTTCGCTACACTCGGAAAGATGCATCAGGAGACCTTATGTAGAATTAAATTTATTTTATACAATAATTACTAGCAATTATTTTAAAGTCGTAAATGACTCGATATTAGTACTAATAATAAAACAACATTTCGCGTTTACCATATCGATAAAAAATTCAGTTACTTCGGTTAAACCCCAAGGTAGGTTCGGAGCCTGAAATGTTTTTTTATTTTTTGTACTGTGACTACGGGTACGCTACAGGAGATGCAAGCAGGAGGGGAAGATAAAAAACAGGGAAACCTGTCACTACACAAGTATGTTTAGGCATGTCTACTATGAGAAGGGAACGAGATTTACCAGCCACTGAACCAGTTACCCCTGAAGTTACTAGTATAATAATTATTTAGCTCAATCTAACGTTTCACCATATAATACAATCTACGGTTCCGGATATAAAGATCAGGCATATGTGGTGCCATCAGCTCAAACTTTCCCACATAAAGCTGTTAGTTCCGTGCAGTTATCTCCCTGTTCAAATGAAGGAGCAGCATTTAGACTAGTATCATCGCTGCCAAAGTCATTGCAACGACATGAAATTGAATCTTTGAACGACGATCTGGAATACCAGGAATTGTCAAAAATGTCAAGTTTTGTTTACTTTTGTATATAACGTGGTTTTAGTTGCGTTCTGTGTTTACTGTAATTTGGAGTTCTTATTTCGTGCCGTATTGTTAAAATTTTGCAATGAACAAGTTTGGTAATAACATTTGTGATAGAAAAGTGTTGTATTTGTGCAAAGTAATGAAATATGAAATAGTATGCCTACAAAGGAATACTGAAATGACTTTCTAATTATTCTTATTTATTAATTATTAGAAATTTAGTATCGATCGCCATTTTCTTGAACTTAATGATTATTTGCAAAGCTTCATCTACTAGAAATAATCGAAGGAGTTTGTATCAGGTTAATTAGGGATTATATTCGGTATTTTGTCGGTACCAAATCGGTATGAAAACACTTGGCCCCTGGTGTTTGCAGTCGTTGTCATTATCGATGACTTTAATGTAGGGACATTAGATGATCAAAGAATGTAGGTATGAAAATATTGTAGATATCGTTTTAAGTAATGTGCAATTTATATAATATTATATTATGTAAGATTCTCGTTAATCGTGTCGGTAAATTTTAGATTAGATCATTTTAGAATAGATTAAGTATTATGTACCATGTTTATTTACTTCTATATATAATGTTGTTTTAGTTGAGTCCTGTGGGTATTATCTGATAAAATTACAGTTTTAATTTCGATTCATATTGTAAAAAAATGTCATTTCATATATTATAAATATTATAGTTACGAAATTACTGTAGGAATATTTGATGTCAAGATCTTGTGTTGTTGATAAAATAGTAAAGTTTAAAATAGGTAGGTATCATATCATGTTTAATTTAACACAATACAGGTTGGATCCTGCATTTTCTGGTGGATTTAGAGTTCCAATTCTCTGCCATATTTTAACAAGTTTGTGACGAACAAAGTTGAAAATAACAATCATTCGTAGTTATGTTTTTCTAGTCAATAAAGTCCTCCATTATTTTTCATAAATTTAATTTAATTTAGTTAGTTTAATGATCAAGGCTAGGCTATTTATTCTACCTTCATGATTTGTTAATTTTATTTGTAAATTGTAATGTACTTCTACATCCATGGAAGATCTAGGAACAATGCTCGAAGACCTCTGTAGAGTTCCTCAACAAGTGGGTCTTATAATGTACATGTAGAAGACGAAAATAATGTCAAACTCCCATGTCGTACTCACTCTAGTGAATGTTGGAGGCTTTATACTGGAAGCTGTCTACTAGCAAGTTTACCTGGGATAAATAGTCCGATTAGGTAAGTCCAACTTCCAGAGAGAAAAATGGATAGCTCCAACTCGTCTGGGCAGCGTTCGGGAAGCTACGCAGTGTATTTTCGAAATATCTACCGCAGTGTCTCAAGACGAAAGTCCTCAATTCATGCGTGTTGCCAGTGATGACATAGGGACCAGAGACGTGGCCGCTTACAATGGGCCTCATAAGGAAGCTCAAGGTCGCTCATAGGGCAATGGAAAGGGCTATGCTCGGGGTTTCTTTGCGAGATCAAATCATAAAGATGAGATCCGCAAAAGAACGAAAGTCACCGACATAGCCCGAAGAATTGCGAACCTCAAGTGGCAGTGGGCAGGTCCTGGAGTAGCGACCGTGTACCGGGAGATGCAGCGTTGGTAGGCGCGGGAAGCCGCTAGATGCGGGAGGCGCAGGACCGATCACATTGGAGATCTTTAGAGGAGGCCTATGCCCAGCAGTGGGCGTCTCTGGCCTGAAATGGTGATGATGATGAATGTACTTTTGTTCAAGCCCTTTTTATTTTTAATAAAAACTTCCCGTTTTTTGTCTAGTGTTTTATAGCGACAAGTAACAGAATATATTTTATTTGTATATGTTTTGTTTATTTTTTAGAAACAGGTAGTTTTGGTAGTTTAACTGTATTGATTGATAACTTTTAAATTTATCTGAGAGAGATTTTGCATTTTAATATGATGTATATGTATCTGTGGAATTGTGACGATTTTGTTTTCCAATTTTTTATTATAAATCTATCAAATTTGCTCAAATTACTTTTTTTTATGAACCATCCATTTAGATAATAAAGAGAATGACAAGAATGTAACCACCGAATAAAACTGCGAGCATCAACTTACAAACCTTTTGATTCTTGTGTGACTAAGATCACGTCTTACTTAGATTAGTTTTGAAATATATAGTTTTTTGAAAAAATAAGACTTTCATAAACCTATTGTAGGTATATTGCAAAGTTGACTACCTATGTATACTAAATAAAAATACACGTAACTCACACTTGTGAATCATATAAAAATCCTCCAATATATTTTTATAATTCAAAGCCAGATCAAAATCCTATCTTTATTATAATATTGCAACATGTCCATAAAACTCTCGAATAGTCTTTGCCGCCGCACTTCGCACTACACTCGTATAATTATCTCACGAAACTTAATCAAGTAATTGTTTTTCATTGCTTGGCCACCCTATTCTTTTTAATTTTGTTGTATAATCTAAACATGAAAAGACATTCAAGTGTCACAAAAACAATGCGGCATTAAACGTAATTTATTCATTGATCTGCTCAGGCCACATGATGATGCAGGTAGCAAGTTTCTTCATTTCACGAAATGGCTGGCTGCATCATGAATTAGTCAATTCTACGATCTGGCTACGACGTATATAAACGGAGCGTTGTGCAACCAAAGTTGTGTTTACAAAATATGAGACACACATTACTTGTTATATGAAGGTCACCTGAACGGGATTAGCGATATCAATTTTTGGAGTTATTTACACAAGCAACAGCACAAAAAATTTATGATTGAAATATAGGTGTAACGGACATATTCCACTAAACAATTTCAGGTATCTAATGAAAAAAACTAATTCACCAAGCTGTGATGAATGCGGTGTTATAGATGATGCATGCATACCATATAATGATGGTATGTGTTAGAAACGAGTCTATAAAGACACAGCTCCTACAGTATGTACGATTTAATTGTGAACAAGGCTTCTGTGACAGCATCTTGGTTGAACCTTCATCGGTGCTGCCAGAATGCTGTACAGAATGGTTGAATCAGGTATTAAATTACCAAATTAATTAAAGAATTTATCCGCAAAAGAACGAAAGTCACCGACATAGCCCGAAGAATTGCGAACCTCAAGTGGCAGTTGGCAGGGCACATCGCTTGCAGGACTAACGGCCGTTGAGGTGGTAAGGTCCTGGAATGGTGACCGCGTACCGGGAGACGCAGCGTTGGTAAGCGCGGGAAGCCGCTAGGTGCTGGAGGCGCAGGACCGATCACATTGGAGATCTTTAGATGAGGCCTATGCCCAGCAGTGGGCGTCTCTGGCCTGAAATGATGATGATGATGAATGTACTTTTGTTCAAGTCCTTTTTATTTTTAATAAAAACTTCCCGTTTTTTGTCTAGTGTTTTATAGCGACAAGTAAGAGAATATATTTTATTTGTATATGTTTTGTTTATTTTTTAGAAACAGGTAGTTTTGGTAGTTTAACTGTATTGATTGATAACTATTAATTGTGACGATTTTGTTTTCCAATTTTTTATTATAAATCTATCAAATTTGCTCAAATTACTTTTTTTATGAACCATCCATTTAGATAATAAAGAGAATGACAAGAATGTAACCACCGAATAAAACTGCGAGCATCAACTTACAAACCTTTTGATTCTTGTGTGACTAAGATCACGTCTTACTTAGATTAGTTTTGAAATATATAGTTTTTTGAAAAAATAAGACTTTCATAAACCTATTGTAGATATATTGGAAAGTTGACTACCTATGTATACTAAATAAAAATACACGTAACTCACACTTGTGAATCATATAAAAATCCTCCAATATATTTTTATAATTCAAAGCCAGATCAAAATCCTATCTTTATTATAATATTGCAACATGTCCATAAAACTCTCGAATAGTCTTTGCCGCCGCACTTCGCACTACACTCGTATAATTATCTCACGAAACTTAATCAAGTAATTGTTTTTCATTGCTTGGCCACCCTATTCTTGGCTGAACCTTCATCGGTTGCTGCCAGAATGTTGTACCGAATGGTTGAGTCAAGTATTAAACATAGAATTAGCCTATAATAATGTGTTGTATCATCGGGGGCATTTCCACAAGGTAAAACCCTCTTAAAATTAAAAAAGAAAGATCCATTATTTGTTCCCTTGTTGAATGTACACGTAAGGCCACAAATAGAGATAGAGAAAGAAATCTCACTAAAACAACCAACCAACCAGACGATCCTTAAGCACGACCACTACGCCAGGAGTGTATGACTGAAAAGATGAAGAATAGGTTGAATTTATATGATAAATTAGCATATTTGGACTAAGACGATTGTAATTGGATTTTTTCCAGTAGAATCTTTTAAACGTATTTGCTTCGTTTCTATATTTATTAAATTTTTAACAGTCAAAAACATAAAGTCAAAAGCGTTGATTAATTAAAGAAATATATTTATTTATATATATAAAATTAAGGTCTATTAAATCTATTACCAAATTAATTTAAGATTTTAAACAAGTATAAACTATTTAAAAATATGTATTCAGGATAAGCTCATATGAGGAAGATAGCACTATATACATATAGTGCTATCTTCTTCATGTCATTTTTCAGATAACATAAAATATAATATCTGTTTCTAAGTATGTCAACGTGTGAATATAAAAATAATTATTATTGTAGGTGGTGTAATGAAACAAAGCTGAAATTATGCTTCAAATAACAAAAGCCCTTTGCTCGATGGTTTATTTAGCAAAATAATTCTTTATTGTTAGGAATGTTCTCGCAAATACATTGCCTTTCGATAACAATTCGCATTATTAGTATAATGTACCGTTGGTTTGCCAATCACAATACTTTAGAAGCCCGCATTATTAACAGAAAGATAAAGAATCCTTTTATGTTTTAATCTATTACAAACAGTAGAAAATTGTGTATTCACAATTTGCATAATGCTGTTCTTTCGGTTGGAAAAAGGTAGCTGCCACCAACGTTGATGTTTCAAATATATTATAAGAGCTTAATTAAGAGGAAAGACTTTTAATCTTTACTATTAATTAGATGTGCCCCTTGTAACTAATATTGCGGATGAAGTGCAGAGTAATTTTAATGATAATTTATTTTTAGATTTAAATATTTGACCATTTTCTAACGGTATATTCGTCGACGTATGACCATACTCTTTGTAGTGTTGTAGTGAATTCTCAGATAAGTTGATGTCTAGTGGGTCTCTAGGATCTAAAAGCCCTGTTATACATTCGTTAATATCGATAGGTCTACACTTGTGAAACTGTATTGTACTATTGTAAGCTAGAATTGCAGAAGGCATTAAGTGCACAACCGGTTCTCCTCGTTGATTTATTTTTAAAATTCATATATGTTCTAATAGGGTTGAATGCAATCTCTCAATCATGCCGTTTTCAATAGGTGCGTATGCTAAAGTTTTATGATGTGAAATTATGTGTAATCTGATGAATTCTAAAAATAATTGATTATTAAATTCAGGTCCTCTGTCTTATGGAACCACAGTCATACCACAGTCATATGGAAACCGTGATGGGTGCTAAATTTTAATAGGGCTTGAATTATACTGATTGCTGTTGAATCTCTAAGGTAGTAAACTTGGGCGTATTTTGAGAAAGAATCTATGGTAGTTAGATATTTCTGTTTTTATCAAAGGGCTTTGCTGGCGGTGGAACGACATTAAATCTTTGTTTTACTGGATTTCTATCATATTTAGTCTGCCCACAGATTATACATTCGTTAATAAATTTACTTATGGATTCTTTCTTTTTCGGCCAATAATATTTATTTGATAGTGAAAGATAGCATTTATTGATACCACGTTGGTTAGTTCTAACTTTGTAGTAGCTACGAATGATTTCCTGTTGTTTGAAATAGTCTTTGATGTTAGGTACCTAACTAGGTTTATGTGAAATGAGATTCATTGACGAACTTTTGAACTGATTTTGTATTACAGTGATAATAGAATACAGTAATACCCCGACTTACGCTACCTCGACTTACGCGAATTCGGAGTTACGCGATTTAATTTTCTCGTCAATTCGTTTTTTGTTTGAACGCTGCGTAGTCAAGTTCAAGCGGCGGCGTTTGTTTCTGACTCCCCCCGCCCGCATTATTATTCGTTCAGCTTACAACAGACACCTGACCTGAGATATTTACTAAGTACTATGGCATCCAAACGAAGTAAAACCGATTCTTTTGCTTTAAACAAGAAAAGAAAAACATTATCTTTGGAGTGAAAACGTAACATTATTAAAGACTGCGATGTAAAAATATTTTTTTTTTAAATTAGCAAAGAAGTTTGATCTACCAGAATCGACAGTCAGATCAATTACAAAAAGTAAAGAAAAATTACTCGAAACTTTAAAATTATGTTAAAAATCACAAAAAACTTTAAATGGCGTCTGGAAAAAACTCTGTCTATTTTTTTTTCTCTACTAACGCAGAATCAGTGCCAGGGCCTGATGAAATTAGCAATGTGATCAAAGACGTTGTCGAACTTGGTAGACAAATAAATTTAGAAGTGGATAGTGATGACGTTCAAGAGCTGCTAGATTCATTATTCCATTATAATGAGGAGCTTACAATTGATGAGCTCATAACAATGCGTAAACAAGAGGAAGACAATTAGAAGATCAAATGACAGTTAGAAACTTGACAGAAGCCCTCAGTTCAATTGAAAAAGGGTTAACAATTTTGGAAAGCATAGACTCCAATGAAGAGCGCATTTTTGTTACAAAACAAATTATGTACTTGCATGCTACGAGGAGATATTACGGGAGAAGAAAAAATCATTGACTCGTCAGACGACTTTGTTAGATTTTATGGAACCTTCTACGTCAAATTAACTTCGGATTGTGTTTATACATTTTATTAATATAGTTTGTCATAATATCTAGAATTACATATACATTTATTTCCTAAATTATTGTTTAATTTAGTCTCCGGTCCCAATTAAACATACTTTGTATGTCTTTATATGCAAAATTGTACCCCGACTTACGCGAATTCGACTTACGCGGATAGCGCTCGGTCCCACCTATCGTGTAAGTCCGGGGAATTACCCACTCCGGGGACTTACTCAATGGCGCGGTGGTAGCGTTCCTACAATTGCGCCGAGAGTCGTGGGTTCCATCTCCACCCAGGAAAAACATTTTTGTGATCAACAATTATTTCTGTTCTGTGTCTGGGTGTTTTCTATTATATTATGTATATATTTATATTCCTCCCGTTGTTTCCGATATCTGTAACAAAAGTACCTAAGCTACTTACCTCGGAATTGGATCCAATGTGCGTGATGTTGTCCGGTATTTATTTATATCTAAAGGAGGAATTATTGGAATTCCTGTTTTAAATTTAGGACTTGCATATTTTATTCAATATTCACAACGTCACATTATCCAGAACAATCAGGCCGCAGCTGTCAGGTACAGGCAATAGCAAAAACGAAATAATTTTGTTGCAAAACAGTCGCGACACATAGAAGCTACGTAAAGGTTTTATGGCTATACAAATCACGAAAGAAGTTCTTAACATCTGTTGTGAACATGTTATTGTAAATCGTACAAATTTAAATATAAAATATTATAATAATGAAGTTATATTATATATATCATTAAATATTATTTAAAATAAAATTATATCTTGAAATATCGTCCAAGTTTACGTATCACGGCAAACCCAAATGGGGTATGTATGTGTACTATTTAGCAATTGTAATTTTATTTTTAGGTAACTCACCAACAGTTTTTATATTATTTTTGTTTGTTACAGTTTTTTATTTACCATAAAATAAATCAATTCCCAAACTTAGCCAGCCTTTCATTAATTCGCCCAAGCATCGAACTCGTCACAGTACTTTACATAAGTATATATTTTGTTTATTTTTTAATGTTACATAGTTTTGTTTCTCCTGATTTTTTTAAAATATATTTTTTAGTTTGGTGGCATTTTGTAAGGATTTTGCAATGATCAAAGTTTAAGATATCTAGTTTTTAAGTTTTATTTGTAGTTATTTAGTTTTGTTTTAGTTCTATGTTCATTTTATTGCATCAATTTGGTTACAAACAAAGTTGATATTGAATTTGTTTATTTTTGAGATGTACAAAATTTCTGCCTACCCCGTTTATGAAAAATGTTGCTTGCACAAGTTGACCACAGCATTCCCCGCCCTTTTTCTTAACCAATGAGTAAATGAATCCCTTAATATTTTTCAATGTAACCAGATGGACCGCCTGTTTTTACTAATGTCTATTGTCTACGTTTTTTATGATTTTAACGAGGTTTGTTCGTTAAACTATCAGTCTGTTAGTTTAGTTGCAACTTTGGCATCTAAACACCCAGTACACAGTAGAAATGAGTTCTTCAAGAAGTTCAACGCAGCGTAGTGAAATAATTCATTTGCGAAATGAAGGACGAAGCATTGCCGAAATCGTAGAACAATTAAACGTGTCGGTAAGTAATTATTGAAAATAATTTCATATATCATGATAGTCATTTATTTTTCTTTCCATACATCGGAATTAATCCATGTACCATGTTAATTTGGTTATAGATTAATATAAAAATAATTACTTTTGTTAATTACAGAGAAATACGGTACGTCTGTGGATTCAGTGATATGGCAATGAGGGCGTCCTGGAGACACTACCTCATTTTCCACGACGAACCGTCCTGACAGAGGACCGTATCCAACAACTCACGACAGCGTACGAGCGAGAACCCTTCACACCCACAAGGGTTTTCGCTGAAGAATTCGATTGCAGCATGCAATCAATAAGAAGTAGGTTAGGTAGTATTATTTTAGTACCTATTTTTTGATGGGTTTTGAAAATGAATATAAACCTATATAAAGGTATGGTATCGATCTTGTGTGTAATTTTTTTACTATAAAATTTATCAAATCTGATCAAATATATATTTTTATGCATAAAAGAGTTGTTTAGACCGTAAATAGAGAACAACCATGTATCCATCGGAATAGATTTTGTTCATGAACCTGAATAAGAACACGATTTGATAAATAGATAAAAAAAAATCAGAAAGCTATTGAGTGAAAAAACAACTTGTTGAGATTAAAAAATATAGCGACTGCTTAATCGTTGAGTTCGTTAGACGAAATCTGTAGGCGGCGGTCTGGAAAGCGCCTTCCTTTTTCATTACTTTGTCATATTTCTATATTGTTCTTTTACTTCAACTCTTTGTTTTTGTGTTTGGATAATTGTCGTTTCTTTGCTTACTGTAATTTGTGATTTATTATTATCATTATTATATTTCATCATATATCCACAAGTTATTATTTACAGTCCTCATCCCCACTAGCTACTATTTTGGTCCATTCGTTTCGTAAGTATTTGTAAATCAGTTTTAATATTTTTACGTATAGTCAAAAAATTTCAATTAAAAAAGTAAATTTTCACGTAGCTACATTTCATTGCCATCACAATGGTAAACACGCGTAATCCGAATACCGAATCGTTGTTCCACCGCCATGCTACGATGACTGACCAGGCCTCGATAGGCCGAAAAGGCCCGACTTGTAGCATTTTCCGGTGATGCTACTCAATGGTTAGCGTTCAAATCCAGTTACGTGAAAACTAAATCATTTTATTGTCCCACAGATACTTTGGCGAGGTTAAACAGTGCTATTCGTGGTGTCACGTACGAGACAGGGCCGTACGTTTTATGGACTGCGAGTGAACCCGAAGAAGTCGTGCGGGTCCTTGAGCAAAGCTTCGCTCGACCCGAGCTCCTCGTAGCACGTGAGCTCACTGACCTACGAAATCACATCAATATCGTAACGCCAGAGGATTTGAACATAATTGCTAAGAAAATTCGTAATTTTATAGTAACTTAAAAATAACTGGGTGAAATTGATTACTTATACTCACCTGAACTTTTTCATTCTGTTCTGTATAAATTTAACGATCGTACTAGGGATCGCTTTACAGATTTTGTTTCTTCTAATGTGAAACCCAATGCCACCAAATTGAAAATGTTGTCTTGCTTCTTGTTAGAAGCAGCAAACAAGCAACTTAAATATAATTTTTCGTCGATTTTAGTCACAATGCAACAAAACATCCCAAAAAAGAGTTTGTGCGCGTAATCACACCAACACCAACTATTGAATGCGGTTTCCGCAAACAAAATACGCATAATATCAGAAACTGTAAAAAACACTTTTTAACCCTCACTTTAGAAAAAAGGTGGGAATGGGTTCGAAAATCAAAAACTTGCTACCGTTGTTTAAAGTCGACCCCAATAAATGGAACAACTATCACACCAAACCTTGTGGATTAACGGGTGCTCAAGACGTCACCATAAACTACTCCACGACATGTTAGCCACAACGCCATCAGCCCTGCGACCTAACACAGTGGCAGCAACTAAAATTCTTGAGCCAAATTTTGTTTTCGAACCGAGTATTGATTTTAACGTTTCTAATATAAAAACCAACATAACAGGTTTGCATCAGTCGTCGTCTCGCCCACACGGACTCCTTAAGGATCTTCCGGTGATCGTCGAGGGTCCCGATGGCGAGTTCCTCACCATGGCATTACTTGATGAGGGCAGCACAGCAACCTCGATCGACAGCAAAGTAGCGGCCCACATCGGCCCAAGTCTTAGTATCGAAGGCGTCAGCGGCATGCTCAAAACTGTTGAGACCGGCTACGTTAAATTTTTCATTCGAGGACGTAACCAGTCTCAACGTTATTTTATCGAGAACGCCCGTGCGATCACTTCTCTCGGATTACGAGCTCAAACTCTGCCATCTATCAACCTTGCCCATTACGAACAACTTCGTGATTTAGTCGACTATTTTGACGTGTTGAACGATTTTATTTTACCAACTGTGCTTATAGGAGCTACAGACTGGCACTTCTGACCCATGGGGTTCGTACGGGCGGGAAGAATGAGCCGGTTGCCTCGATAACTCTCTTAGGCTGGGTGTTACATGGTTTGCTTTCTCTTCCACATCAAAGCCTATAGAATTCATTAACAATTCATGTAATTGCGATAATTTAAATGACCTTGTTAAAACCCAATATGAAACGGACTCTATAGGAATAATCAAAATGGCCCAACAGCCTAATGATAACGACAAACGCGCTATAGATATAATTGAATCCACGGTTCGGCGACTTGACAATAATCAGTTTGAAGTAGGGCTTTTGTGGATCAAAAACTTGCCAAAATTCATACCCGACAGTTATCCTCAAGCATTGTCACGTCTCATATTTCTCGAAAAATAAATTTTAAAAATATTGAATTAGCTTTCCAAAGTTTTATTGAGGATATTATTCGTAAAGGATATGCTGAAGAGTGTAATCACATGTATGTAATGTTTCACATTTTTTAATAGAAGAACATCATAGAGACCACGTGAAAAAAGTTTCTTTCGAAAACCTCAAACCATGAAGATTCTTGTCAATTCAAGGAACCTATTACAATAAAACGGTAATTTCATACTTTAACCCCTAATATTAAATAAGTCTAGACTAGATTTTCTAGAACTTTTGATATCAAAATCTAAATTTTATTTGAATATTACCATAGTACTAATTTACTACACTAAATTACCTCTAGTTTTAAACTAGTTAGTATACCTAAGTATTGTGTTTGAGAAGGATTCATGTTTATAAACAAAATTAGGAAATCAATTTAAACAAATTAATACGAATTAAATTGCGCGCAACATTGTTTTATTAAATTAGTGTTTTATTTTACTAAAACTTACTTTTACTACCGAAAATATCGGTTTTCGTGAAATTAAAATCGGCATTTTTAAGACCTATATTTGGTTCGGTATCTCCTAATCGCATTCAGCTTAATTTACTTTTGTTTAATATTGCGAAAATTGGCGAACTGTTTGGTTGGTGGGAAACTTCTTGAGATTGTCTTCATACAGTTGCAGTTGTTATAAATACTACATGAGATCCTCAAGGGTCACTGCTCATAAATAAAAATAAATGTTTTTAAAATATCTACTTTGGTGGTAGCCTATTTTATTCCAATTGATCCAAAAACTATTCAAATTGTGAATACACAAATTTCATTCACTTTTAATATTTATGACGGCTTAAAATTTAAAAGGATTCTTTATCTTTCTTCAAACAATGTGGGCGTCTGAAGTTATTTACAAAACAACGGTACATTTTACTAACAAAGCTGTGCGAATTGTTACCGATATGTAATCTCTTTCCGAGGACATTCACAACAAAGAATTCTGTTGCTAAAGAAACCATTGGGCAAAGGGTTTTTGTTGTTGGAAGCATAATTCCAGCTTTATTTTATTGCACTATATTATAATATTTCATTTTTGTAAACGTTTCTTCTTTGAAATAGATATTGAATTTTATTTTATCTGAAAGATTACCTGAGGAAGACTGCGCGTTATTTATGAGCTTAAATTAATAATATTAATTTGTTTATACTATTTTAAATTGTAGCAAGTATATATTGTTAATAAAATAACTTGTTCACAGATTTATTCAAAAATCCTATTAAAAACTATGTTTCTCCTATCATCTCATTCAATTATGTAGTAATGAAGTTTTTTTTACGGATGCAAATAATAAATATAGAAATGAGTTTGATGGCTTGTACTTACAATTAATTGAATTTCCTTCATTGAATAGATTAAAAATGCTGTTTCTTTATATAAGTTTTTATAATAACAGTAAAAACGATGCATTACTTTACTTGATTTATATGAGACATTACTTCTGCTGCTTTACTTTACTTCTGCTTACTTCTGCTGCTACGTACGAAAAGTTTTTATGAATAACTTTTAAAGAGCGACTCGTAAAGTTATTCATAAACTCTTTTTCTATAAATTGCCATCTGTAAATAGACTCACAAATGTCTATCTCGCTAGTCCCACCCAGGTGACCCTCAACAGCTCATTGTGTATGTATCTCGTTTTGTTGCACAACGGCATTTTATATGTATATAAGCCACAGGGCTCAAGGGGCGGAGCATACTCTGTCGCTGTTATGAGTAGTTGCATTCACTTTATTATACCGGTTATACACGTTTTTTTATTTTGCATCTTTTAAATACCGTTAAGACTGTTGATGCACAAAAATTGACATCGAATGCCTTTGTTTTATATTTGTCTTGACAAAAGAGTGATTTTTGATTCTATAGTAATTTTATTTTCTTTATTAGTTTTTTAAAAAAAGGAATAACATGTTATGATGTACAACTATAATTTCATGCTTCTAAAAATAGATGAACGAACCGTGTGGGACTGTGAACAAGTCGTAGTCTAGAGCGAGGGTTCATTGAAAGACTGAAGTTTCGTGTACCATTTATTTTGTGGTAACAGTCAAAAAGCCTTATGTTAGAAATCACAAACATATATATAAATCCTCAATAAAATAATCATATCGCGATTCAAAATGGCAGTGCGACATCTGTTATGCAAAATTAGAATTAATGTATCTATGAATATTTATGTATTAATTATCTTATATTGTTATCGTATATGTAATTATATTTATTATTTATTATTATTGAATACATTTTTTATCTATTTATATTTTATTATTAAGTAGGACATGAACATTCCGCCCACCAAGGACATACTGCCAAATGTCCTTAAATTAGGGTAATGGAAAACAAACCAATTTATACTACCTACATAACATTAACTGCTGTTTTTAATTTTATTATAAATAATAAATTCCTTATTTAATGTAGAAAAGAACAACAAATATATTATAATACCTAAACGAACTATAAAACACAAAACAAAAGTACATTCTTTTATGTAACAACAAAAACGATAAAACATCTTATTAACTATAATTTAAGCTAATGGAAGCACACACACTTTCGATACAGGTCTTTTAATTAAGGAGTTCTTAGTGCGAATAGTAACAACTCGCGTTATTGTATCGGGACCGGGATGCTTCTGTTCAATTCTACCTAACAACCATTTACCAGGCAGCAAAAAGTCCTCTTTTAGTAAAACTATACTTGTTAAAGTTGTCACAAAAAAATGATGTAAATAATTTTGCGACCATCGTAGCCGAAATCTTCTATTCTTTATCTGTATTATTGCCACTTCAAACAATATACATAAATTTAACAGGAAATCCCATACCAACCATTTTATTATGTCACATTTATTTCCTTTGTTCTTCAACCTTTTTTTAATTTCTACGGTGGATATGTAAGTTCTATAACTGTTCTTTATACATCTCCTATAAACTGCTGGTACATAAACCAACATTGTCGCATCGGACAAACTGTGAAACTGAACCTTCACATCATTAGCTTTTAAATTCAAACAACATGTGATTATGATGTATGCTAACGCTGCGACATTACTACGGTAAGTAAACCATTCTTTCAATAAATTGTTTAATATTGGATGATCCCAGTCAATACCTGCTAACGATAGCTTCTGAGTTATACATTTTGCTAATATAATAGAGATAATAAGCCAATCCATCGCATCAAGTAGCCTACTTATGTCAGAAATAACTTTTATTTTTGTTACAGGTTCTATAGCTGCCGCAAGTTTGACGGAGTATTGAAAGACGTCAGCGCTAGAATCCAAGGTGAGTTCAAATATTTTAGTTATGGTATCTATTTTAATAATTAACTTTGTATTCGACATCTTTTCTCCTTCTATTATATTATAAATTAGTTCTGCACCATTACTCTTCCATTTTTGTAATTCGAAGCCCCCATTGGCTAATGTATTCTTAATTCCTTTATAAATTTCATAAGCTTGTTTTATATCTTCAACACGTGTCATCAAGTCGTCTATGTAGAAGTCATTTAATATAATTTGTTTTACTTTAGATTCCTTAGCTTTATCATAGGCGGTTTGATGCAATACACGTACAGCCAAATATGGTGTACCAAAGGTTATCGTGACAAATTCTTGTTCTTCTATTTCTTTTTCAGGATTATCCCTCCAGAGTATACGCTGATACATCGTGTCTTCCCTACTCACCAGCACCTTTCGATACATTTTAATAATATTACCGACTAAACACACAGGATGTCTTCTCCAGTGCATCAATATATGTCGAAGATCTGCTTGGAGAGTGGGACCTACCATCAGGTTATCATTTAATGAAGTGCCATTTATTCCTTTACAGGAAGCATCAAAGACTACGCGCACCTTCGTTGTTTCTTTATCTTCACGTATGACTGCGTGATGGGGTAAGTATACACCTTTATTTTTTTCTGTATCTGGTACTTGAAACATATGATTAAGATCTTTATACTCATGAATCACTTTAGTATACTCCAGTTTTAATTTTTCATTTTTTGATAATCTTTGTTCTAAATTTTTAAATCTATTTTCAGCTATAAACCTCGAGTTACCATCTAAACAATCACGTGGTATTTCCTTAAATGGAAGTCGAACTATATAACGACCGTTTTTGTCGCGTTTTGTCGTTTCGACAAACAATTTTTCACACTTAATCTCTTCTTCCGTTAATATTTTTTCAGTTACATTTGGTTCAGCTTCAAGTTCCCAAAACTGTTTGAGAAGATCATCAGATTGTACACCTACGTGCATAGCAGTAACACAAGATAATAATTCTGAATTAACTGAAGAATCTGTCTCAACAATGCCCGAGAGAACCCAACCAAAAGCTGTATTCTGTGCTAAAAGATGACCACTTGCGCTCCGTTTTAATCCTATTTTGATTACTTGACTATAAACTTCGGCTCCTAATAAGATGTCAATTTTATTCGGACGATGAAAATCCGGGTCAGCCAGATCGTCTATAGTCAAAGTTAACACTTCGGCGTGACTTGTTTTAACAGCTGGAAGAAGAGATGTGATCGCCTTCAAGACATATGCGTTAATTTTTATACAATAATTCGGATCTACTCGCGATTTTAACTTTATTGTTACTATATATTTCGATAATAAATGATGATTACCGCCTACACCAGTAATAGTGTGCTTAGATATTGTTTTCTTTAAACCCAAATACTGAGCCGTAGCCTCAGTAATAAAAGAACCTTGTGATCCTTGATCTAGTAGAGCTCGTATCACACGAAAACTACCATCTTTCGACTCAGCTTTGACTAAAGCAGTAGTCAACAAAACTGTATTTTTATTCTTATATCCTGTCGAAAGACATGAAACCACTGGTTGGTCGTTAGACCCCTCCGCTACTACCGCGGTAATATTACTTTGTGATGATGAACCCTCCTCAACAGACTCAACAATACTGCTGGGATGCAGCAACGTGTGGTGACGTCGCTTACAAATATGACATTTGAAGTTCATTTTACACGCCTTGGCAGAATGGTTGCTATATAAACAAATAAAACATAATCCATTGCTTCGAGCAAACTCACGACGAGTATTATTAGATTCAGAAGCAAACTTTTTACATAGGGAAATTTTATGATTAGACGAACAATATACACAAGAGACTTCCTTTTTCTCCTTTTGTATAACAAAAGACTGTGAATATCGTGATTTTTCTGAGTTAGGCTTATAATCTAAATTTTCCAGACCGCGAAATCGACCCACTAAGAACTCCGTGAATTGTGCAAATGTAGGTAAATCATCGGAGCTGAATGACGATACATTCAATTCCCATGCTTTCCTAGTTTCTTTGTCCAATTTTGCACTAATTATATGTATAATTAATATATCCCAGGACGAAACATCAACATCTAGATTTTTAATCGATTCTAAACAATCGGTTGTCGTATTAACAAGCCCTTTAATGTCAATAGCCGACTCCGAAGTTAAACACTTTTGATTCAACAATCTTCTTAAAATACCATTCGCTAAATATCTTTTATTGTTATACATGTCTTCTAATTTTTTCCAACTAATTTCATAATTATCTGCAGTTACATTAATATTTCTTAAAAGTTGTTGTGCTTCCCCTGTTAAGTGTCCCTTTAGATAATATAATTTCTGTGCATCATCTAAACACTTATTTTTGTGTACTAGACCCAAAAATAAATCTCTAAATGTTTGCCATTCCATATATTGTCCCGAAAACATTGGTATTTTTATTTCAGGTAACTTAACATTACTTGTTTCCACTCTACTCTTATTTTCAGAAAGCAACTGTGAATTAGATGACATTTTTAGTTTTGAAATGAGTTCTTTTAATTCCGATTTAAATCCCAAATAAAATTCCTCGACTTCATCAAAAACACTATTTTTATAATAATCAGACAAACATAAATCTGCCCTTTTAATTTCAGTTATAATTTTAACATGTGTAGAGTAAAATAAACCCCATTGTTGCTCTACATTCTCTAATCTAGCTTCGATATAAGACAGTGATAAACGTTCTTTAGGACTTTTCTTAAAATTAGTTCTACTTTTTAATAACTTTGCTTTAATATCTTCCTGAATATTACTAAATACCTCCATCTTTCAATTCAAAATCAATTTAAATATAACTATTTAGTAACACTAACTAATCTATAACAACTTATAAATAAAGTTAAAATTAAATTGTTCAATCTTCTATGTCTCGTCCAATACAAATATCTTCGAAATTTTTTCTAAGTCCACAGTCAAATCTTGAAAATTTTGCAAGTGTTTTAAGTTTCAACCCTGACCGAAATCGGGCGTAGGTTCCCCGTATAAACCACTTTTTGCCTAAAACTTTTACAAGTCCCTAATCTAATCTTCTAAGCTTGAAATTCCCTAAGCTAAACTGCTCCTATTAATAGAGTTCAAAATGTACTCACAATTTCACCACTTGATCACTCACACACCAATACTCGTCACCGATGTTTTTCAAATAGCGCCCTCTGTTTGCGCTCCGCGGCTTCCACTCTGCTGGCTCCTCCCGCAAGTCGCTCCTCCAGCCTCCGCAGACTGGTTCCACCACCGTGACGCCACCACTGACGTCGCTGTAGGGATGTTCTGAACAGCGATCCACTGTCCAGTATTGCTAACGCGGGTGGTAATCGACCACCTATGAAGACTACCAAAAATTACTTCAAGCCAATCCCGACTCTAAGGACCATGAACAAGTCGTAGTCTAGAGCGAGGGTTCATTGAAAGACTGAAGTTTCGTGTACCATTTATTTTGTGGTAACAGTCAAAAAGCCTTATGTTAGAAATCACAAACATATATATAAATCCTCAATAAAATAATCATATCGCGATTCAAAATGGCAGTGCGACATCTGTTATGCAAAATTAGAATTAATGTATCTATGAATATTTATGTATTAATTATCTTATATTGTTATCGTATATGTAATTATATTTATTATTTATTATTATTGAATACATTTTTTATCTATTTATATTTTATTATTAAGTAGGACATGAACAGACTGCAACATCTGTAGTGTTTTTGCCAAATATGTAAGTTAATGCGAACCCCATGATTGTGGCGATGCTGTGTTTGTTTTTCTGCTCTTTCTTTTTCAACGAAAAATGTACCCCAGCAAGCTGCGTACCGTCTCTGACATGAGTATTTGAAGTCGTGGAAACATGTCTGCCGTTTGTGTTATTTGACGTAAATATTGGCTATAATATTAGTTCTAATCGCTTATACGTGGTGATTTTTGGTGCTATCTCATTTTTATAATGTGTGAAGTGGTACAGTGAAACGTTCATATGAGGTTGTTATACAAAACTGGTCCAATGGAGTCGCTGCGAAAGTGGTTCTACAAACCAAAGGTTCGTAAAATAATTATTTATATTATTTTTTCCTAGTAATTTTCCTTACATATTGCTTTAGTTTGCTCTAGATAGCACCTAGAAAGTAAATGCTCTAACAACGTATCACCCTACGTTGAATTTGCCTTATTTCCATTTTGACGTCCTTTGTTGATACATATTGGTATGCATCAATTGGTGTTTCTATTTGATTTTCCTTCTACCTACCATTGTTCTGCTTGTTAAATAGACTCAATACATATTTCATTTCCTTGTTTATTGGAAATAGGTTGATGAAATTGATTGATTTAAAATTATTTTAGTTATTTGGAAAGAAATTAGTTAATATTGTTATGAACATTTTAAATAAAGAGAATAAGAGAATAATCCGGAGCACCATATCGATTAGGTTTCTTGGTACTTGCTTCCACTGTTAAAATAAGTACTTAAAAATGTAATTTTTCTAAAACCTCCTAAGCAGATGACAAACTTTATGTGACGATTAGTCTATGTTGTTACACAGCAATAGAATCAATTTTTTAGATTGTGCATTATTCTTTGCCTGTGCAATATATCTTTTCATCAAATTTGCATGATTGCAAACATATCAAACTATTTACAGGTTTCATGCTCATTAGACAGATATCTAAGATACCTTTGCACCATTTAACAGTTGTTTTGCTTTAATATAAGATTACATTCTAAATGTAATCACAACTCTTTATATTTATCTATTGGGGGAGACATATAAGATATATGTGAATTAAAGAAATTATAATTGATTGATGAGCATATATCATAATTCTAGTTAACAGTTAGAACAGTGTCATAAGTACTGTCACTGACAGTACTTATGACACTGTCACTGACAGTACTTATGACACTGTTCTAACTGTTAACTAGAATTATGATATATGCTCATCAATCAATTATAATTTCTTTAATTCACATATATCTTATATGTCTCCCCCAATAGATAAATATAAAGAGTTGTGATTACATTTAGAATGTAATCTTATATTAAAGCAAAACAACTGTTAAATGGTGCAAAGGTATCTTAGATATCTGTCTAATGAGCATGAAACCTGTAAATAGTTTGATATGTTTGCAATCATGCAAATTTGATGAAAAGATTCTATCGCGAACGCAATAGACTTCTGCGATTTAGTGAAGATGAAATATCGGTTTTCAGCAAATTACTCGATTGTTAGCAACAAAAACCAGATGATTTAAAAGAGCTAAGTCTGGCGGAATTTAAAATGGCAATTTTAAATGATTTCCACCTTCATTTACTATTCTGTGGTATATGATGATATTTTTGACGTTATCATGCAATTACCAACAGTTAAAAGCTCCGAATAACCCCCAAGGTTTATGGCAACAGCTCAGTTTAGTATGTTGGAGTATTTTTTCTATTATCTTGTTGCTATAATCGTATAACAATTTTTCCCATTTGCATTTTACTTATTTTATTTAAAAAAAGCTTCTCTGCTTTAGACTTTGGTTAATGCCTGAATATTTTCTAACGGTAATAAAACATTTAAACGGAAAGCTTTACTCGGAACAAGTCAATCGGTATACTTGAAAGGAGCGTGCGTCAACATGAAAATATAAAATATTGATTTTATTATGCAGTGTTATACAAAATCTGTTTAACAGAATTCATCCTCTGGAGTCTAGTTGAATATGTCATAGGTAATGTAGAGGCAGGCCACGGAATGTATGATGAGCAAAGAATGGAAGGAGGTAGCGGTGCTAAGCGATTCGAGATCCGCCCTACAGTCACTGCAAAATCCAGACTCCTCGCATCCAATCACGAAGGCGATTCAAGGCAACCTGGTCCAGATTAGGGAACTTGGCCGAAAGGTCTCCCTATTCTGGATCAGGGCCCACGTCGGCGTGATTGGAAACGAGAGAGCGGACGAGCTGGCGAAGGGGGCGGCTCTTAGATTGAAATGCAAATCGCACTATGACGGGTGTCCCATCTCTTTTGTCAAAAGGCATTTACGCAATTTGACAAAAGTAGAGTGGGACAACCGGTATAGGAGCGAGAGCACCGCTGCCACGACGAAGGCCTTTTTCCCAAACGCGGAAAAGGCCTTCGGCGTCGTGAGAAAGATGAAGAAAGACAGATGGGCTGCACAGCTATTAACGGGGCATGGAGGGTTCAAGTCCTACCTCCATGATTACAAATGCAAAGATACCCCATATTGTGAGTGTGACCCCCTAATAAAACAAGATGTGTTTCATGTGATTTTGGATTGTCCAATGTTTAATAATTTAAGACACACTTTACAAACCAGCATCAACACAAAACTCAGTAAAGAAAATCTAAAATTGATAATGGAGGATAACAATGAAAGAGAAACTTTTATTAGAAATGCATGTAAAATTATAGAAAAAATAAACAAAAGAAACAAAGATTAATGTAACAACAACAATAAGTGTAAAATTGTGATATTAGTTTTAAGGAAAATCTGTCACAGAAAAAAAAAATAGAAACAAATAAAATGTATAGTAAAACAAACAAGATATATAATTAGATCTAAGTTAGTTAAATAGAATTAAGATGACAACATGTAAATAATAATAAAGAAAAATTTGTAATTAGTAAATAAGGAAAGATGTAATATCATATAAGCACAGTATAAAAGAGGGAAAAAGAGCATTCCCCAAACACACAGGCTATATATAAGACCTGTATAAAAAGAAAAAAAAAAATAAGAACAAAAACAAAAAAATAGCAAAAAAGACAACCTGCTAAACAGTGGGGGAACTAGCAATTAAAAAAAAAAAAAAATTTACTCTATTGCGGGACTTTCTTGTCTTGTTGTTGCAATAGCTGTACAATAAAGCATTATAATCCTGTATATTTATTACCGTTTTATTTAAAATCGCTTTTCGGCTACAGAGTATGGTCAAACGTCGACGAACATAGATTGATGAAGTGGGACTAGTCACACAGGACTGATGGTTTGAATATACCGTTAGAAAAAGGTCAAATCTATGTTTAAACCTACAACTAAATTATCATAAAATGAATCAGCACTTATTACGCAAATAATAGTTAAAATGGGTACATCGTATTTATAGTAATAATTAAAAGTGTTTTCTGTTAATAAAGCTCTTATAATATTTTGAAACATCAATGTTGGTGGCCTCTACCTTTTTCCAACTGAACGAACAGCATTATGCAATTTGTGAATACACAAATTTCTACTATTTGTGACGGATTAAAATATAAAAGGATTCTTTATCTTTATGTTAATAATGCGGGCGTCGAAAGTATTATGATTTGAAAAGATTGTGCGAATTGTTATCGATATGCAATGTATTTCCGAGGACATTCCTAACAATGACGAATTTTTTTTCTAAAGAAACCATTCAGCAAAGGGTTTTTGTTATTGGAAAAATAGATTTAGCTTTGTTTTATTACACTACCTACAATTATATTTCTTTTTATATTCAAACAGATATTGAATTTTATGTTTTCTGGAAAATGACATGAGGACGATAGCACTATTATATGAGCTTGACCCGAATGAATATCTATAATTAGTTCTAATTAGTAATTAATATTTATAATTAGTTTGAAGTCTTAAATTAATTTGTCGATAGATTGACCTCAAATTTTAAATACATTAATAAATATATTTATTTATTGTTTTAGAAACGTTTCAAATAAGTTTGAAAGCTTCTAAAAATCAAATTACGGTCGTCATATTTCAAAAATGCTAATAAATCATATAAATTAAACTTATTCTTCATATTTTCAGTCGTACGCTCCTGGTGGAGGTCGTGGTTATGGATCGTCTGGTCGTTTAGTTGCTTTAGCGACTCTACTCCATCTACCTCTATTGTGCACTACGTGTATATTCAACAAGGGAATAATTCATGGATGATTTAATTACATCCGTCCATTCTTCCTTCCAAATTAAATTTACAATAATTTTAAACAAACTCAACGTCTAATCTTGCTTTTATAAGTGAAAATTTACGGTATAATATCCGGTTACACCTTTTTATAAAAATAAATAACTCCAAAAGTTGATATCGCTAATCCCGTCCAGGTGACCTTCATATAACACGTTATGTGTGTCTCATATTTTGTATAGGTTGTAATAGGTTGCACAACGCTCCGTTTATATTATATACGTCGTAGAGGCCAAACCGTTAGAATTGACTAATTCATGATGCGGCCAGAAATTTCATGAAATGGAAAAAACTTGTTACCCGCATCATCTTGTGGCTTGATCAGATCAATGAATAATTTGCGTTTAACGATAAAGGCGGTTGATGGTATGACTTCTTCATGATATGATCAAGCATTAGTGATCATATCGTAAAATAGTTACATTAGTTTCAGTAAGAGGCACTGATGCCGCCTTGTTTTTGTGATATATAAATGTCTTTTCATTTTAAGGTTATACAACAAATTTAAGAGAATAGAATGGCCAAGCAACAAAAAACAATTACTTGATTATGTTAAGTGAGACAATTGTAAGAGTGTAGTGCAAAGTGCGGCAGCAACGACTATTTGATAGTTTTAAGGACATGTCGCAAGATTATGGTAAAGATAGGTTTTTGATCTAGCTCCTGAGGATCATAAAAATATATTGGAGGATATAAAAGTTTTTGAGATATGAATTAGAAATTTAATGGGTTAGAAATTTAAGGAAAACGGTTTGTGAGTATCTGTAATTGCTTGCAGTTTCATCAGTGGCTACATTTTTGTTATACTGTCTATGATCTATATGGATGATTCATAAATAAAAAAAAAGTTATTTAATCAATTTTGACAGATTTATTATAAATCGTCACAGTCCCCACACATATAAACATCATATCATAAATGTAAAATCTCTTTCAGATTAATTTAAAACTACTAAACTTCTATTAAAACAAAACTTCCTTTTTCTAAGAAATAAACAAAACATATACAAACAAAACATATTCGGAAACTTATTGCTATAAACTAGATAAAAAACAGGAAGGACTAAATTATATTAAAATTATGAAAAATATGAAGGACTTTATTGACTACAAAAACATAATTACGAACGACAGTTATTTTCAACTTATTTTAAAATATGGCACTGAATTGGATTTCTGAATCCACCAGGAAATACAACCTGTATTGTTTTAAATTGAACATCTTATGATACCCATCTATTTTAAACTTAACTAATTTATCAACAACACGAGAAATTTACATCAGATATTCTTACAGTAATTTCGTAACTATAATATTTGTTATATATGTAATAACACTTTTTTTTACAATATAGCTCGAAATTAAAACTGTAAATTTATCAAAGAATACAGGACTCAAACAAACACCCTTATACATATATATAGAAGTATTCAAACATGGTACACAATACTTAATCTATTCTAAAACGACGTAGTCTAAAATTTACCGACACGATTAACAATATTCTTACATAATATAATATTATATAAATTGCACATTACTTAAAACGATATCTACAGTATTTTCATATACTAAAGTTGTGGATAATGACAACGACTGCAAACGCCAGCGACCAAGTGTTTACATAACGATTTGGTACCGACAAAATACGATATTTATGGGAAAGTAGTTGAATATGGAATATAATCCCTAATTAACATGATAGAAGCTCCTTCAATTATTCCTAGTGGAGAGAACTTTGCAAATAGCCATTAAATTCAAGAAATAGGCGATCAGCTTACGGATTAACTTGAATGGTGATTAATACTAAATTTCTAATAATAAATAAAGAAACAATAGGTTAGAATTTAAAAAGAATAATTTACATACTAATTTAATTTAAGGTATGCATATTTGATTCTCTTTTGACAAATACAACAACTATGTATTATAAAAGTTATTTCCAAACTTGTTCATTACAAAATTGTTAAATACGACACGAAATTAGAACTCTAAATTTACCAGGAAATACAGAATTCAACTAAAACCACGTTATATACAAAAGTAAACAAAACTTAACATATTGCTAATACCTATCTTTTTTAAAATAACTATTATTGACTATACAAATAACTAGACTTATTTCATACCTATATTAAAGTTGACGAAGACCACATCGACCGCAAACGCCAGCGGCCAACATCGCTCGAAGTTCGTCCCGTTTCTTTTTAAGATATGTGACTTGCAAAGCCAGACGAACTTCACGAAGTTTTCTTTTGTCACGACTTTGTTTGGCAGCATAATTGTTTCGCTCCCTTTGTTGTCTATAAATGTCATCTGCGGCCTGATTGGTTTGTATAATCCGCCGCATGCGGGGATTTGTTCCTAGCAGTGAACCACCGTTCTTCTCTGCCATCGCCTGCATGGCATTTCTTTCGAACGCCTGGTATTCTGGATCTTCGTCCAAAGATTCAATTTCATACCCTTGAAATGCTGACTTTGGCGGCGATGGTACTGCTGGATTTGCTTCACCTTCATTTGAGCATGGGGATAACTGTACGGAACTAACAACTGAATGTGGGAAAGCTTGATCTGATGGCACCACATACGCCTGATCTCTATATCCAGAACCGTAGATTGCACCTCTATTATACGTTGAAACGTTGTATTGGGCTCCATAATTATTATACCAGTGACTTGCAGTAGTAACTGTTTCAGCGGCTGGTAAATCTCGTTCCCTTTTCATAGTAGACATGCTCAAGTCGAGCGCATCTTCTTGATAGAATGGCGTCGTGAAAGACATTTTGAAACTACACCTTAGAAGTCCGAACCACAACTCGCGTAAGAAGTGAATGAAACATAGACGAAGCCCGATTGCCTGTGCGCCCCGCAGGTACTCATTGACCACGCCCCATCAGGGATGGAGTGGGGTGTACCATACCCCGTAAATGCAATGCGATTGCAAGGGTGCTATGAAAAGGGTCAGCTCCTGTTTATCAATGCATTGGAAAGATTTCAAGTTACAATTTTTAAATTATTAACGTAATTTACAAAGATTCATTATGTTTTCATCCCAAAGAAACCATTTATTTCATCATATTAGACTTTCTCAGAATTCACATCATGGAAATATTCAGAAATCAAAAGTAGCATAATGGCAAAATTTTTGTTAATTCAACTTTTAACTTATCAGACGCATTGTGATATCACAGTATAGGTGTGAACGACATAATAAGTGTTATCGTGGGATTATGACAAAGACAGGATTTTGATCAAAATCCTGAAATTTCCTCTATCATATTTGTAGATTTGGTGAGGAGTATGATTAAATAAAGTTATATAATCCGGATATTGATCAAACGATCAAAATCTTGTTTTTATTACAATAATCTGTGAAAGTAATCTGTGAAATATAGTTTTTTTATTATTAATGTCTCTTTTACTATCTCTTTAAATTGAGATTTGGTTGTGACATTACCGGTGGTCAATAATAATATTTGTTAAAGTCGCGCGCCTGTCATTTGGGAGAATCCTTCCGCGTGGACCCGTCTTTTGACTTTGGGACGCTGTGCAAAAAATAGTTTGTGAAAAGGGCAAAGGGCAAAAAAATATATTACTTAAGTTTTATTACACTAATATAACGGGACGAAATCGCGAGAAAGGTAGTGGCGATATCGAATATATAATTATCGATATCGAATTAATAAAATAGCCAAACGTATGTCTTATTAATTTCTCAAAAACTATTATATAATTATAATAAATGGGCCACCGTTATTGCATAACATTTTAATAAATAGATACTTAAACATTTGTAGTTTTGTTCCTTATAAATAAGCTTACGTAAAGGTTTCAACGCATTGCGAACTGACCATCAGCTTTAATCCTGTAGAACCATTCAAACCTAAACATTCACATTGTCACTGTTTTGCATGACGTGTGATTCCCGTTTGCGATTACGCACACCACTTTTGGAGGCTTTTATATCCTTTTATATCTCTTTGTGGCTAAAAGTGCGAATGGCCAATACATTTTTCTTGAAGAAGGAGTTCAAGGTTCCAATCTAAACGTTATCGTTAATAATAGAGCCAGTTTATTAAACAATTTTTTTATTATTTTAACAATTTATTGAACAAAGTTAACAGATTAAAATTAAATGAATCGAAATGACACATTTTTTTTCTCATTGACACATGACTTTTGAGTTTTATCCAAATGCGAAATTTTAACTTATGAACTAGATTATTTAGATATAATAAATAATTTATTTTAATTCTACGTAAAGTATTGAAAGCTAATAAATTATACGACATCCTTATAGGTAGTCGATTGAATTGAAATCTAGTGAGTATTTGTACATATTTCAGTTACTTACTTGGTGAACCAAAGATGGTCGTACAACTAAATGAATTTGAAACATGGCGAGCTCTTTTTTTGGGGGTCAATAAAATGAACATAAAAAAGTTTTGTTAGCTATATTGTGTAACGTATCAAATTATTGAGCTATATAATTTTGTAGTTACTAAGATAAGGAGCGAGAATTGCTCATTCAAAACAATTAATAATTGTGTTATTAAATTTCAAAAACAGGTTTATCTACTGCCGTTAGGAAATCATTAGCAATGATAGTTGATGGACAAAAAAACAAACTCATTATGAATTAACTAATATTATTGCAACTCTTGAACAGTATAACTTTTTCTAATGACAGTTTTTGAAACAAAAGTAGGTATTATGTCTTTATTTTGTAGTGACAATTGTATTTACTTACGGGTAATGAAAATTACATCTGTCCAAAGCTCAAAGACAGATATTATTCAAGTATGTTAATTATCATGTTTATGTCTTAAAAGTTACAAATAATCCTGTTATCTATCACTATAGCTTCAATTTATTTCTGTGTTGTTGAAAACTTGTAGCGCAGAAAATGATGTGTATTTTCCTCGTAACCGATTTCATTAGCGCTACAAGCTTTTTCAGTCATTTACTGTTAGATAGAGAAAATTAAGTAAGCACATTAAATGTTTAAATTATAACACGGATATTTCTAATATTAATATATATGTACGTACATAGTACGTACAAAGCTTGTTTTTTGAAAACTTTTTTTTATTATATTTTTATTTTTTACTATATAATTTTGTCTCATTCTACCATATGATCCCCTTCCAGTTTCAACGTCTCTAAAACTTAGCCTGGAAAATATCCAGCACCAAAGTCCTCCTAAGCACGGATCTAATGAGTCCAAACACGTTGCAATTGCGTCATTTCATCACTAAGTGCCTATGACCATCTTCCAACATCATCATCATATTAGCTCACTGACACCATAATATTGCATTGTCATCTGACTTATGTACATAAGTCAAATGACAATTCTATCGCAAAATTTCAAATCTATCGGACAAAATACTGAAGTGTAAATTTAAATCTTGTATTTGTTATTTAGAGCCGTATTCGCTTTTTTTAAAGGAGAAAAAAGATATCAGAAAACATGGGGTTAGATAACTATGATATAATACTGTACCCGGAGAGGTTTTTCTTCCATATTCAAATCAACACGAAAATGTTACGGAATCATTAAAATATAAAATTACAAAATATAATAATCAATGTTCGAATGTTAATAATTCTATGCGCATCACCACAATGAAGGTATTAAATGGTTGTACCTGATGTACATAACATTACATTTTTTAAATCGGTCATTTAGTTTCAGTGCTATAATTAAATGCGAAAACATCAATATAAAAATATGTAAAATATGAAATTAAATATTTGACAATCAGACTGATAGGGTGTTTGTTCAAAGTCAAAGTACGTCTATTCAAATAAACTTCCACGCTAAAATAAGTACTTTTGATTCAGCCAACATTTTTTCCCTACTAAGAACTATTAAGAACGTCTTTAAGCTGATAAGAAGATCGAGATTGATTCAACTTAATGATTTCTGATAATTTTATTTCTCTCGGGACCTTATTTTAGAAGCGTACACAAAGACCCCTGAATTAATTTTAACATTTTGCAGTCTTATGACAGGCACCGTTAATTGAACATCATATTTTAGAGAAAAAAAAAATAAAATAATGTTCTTATGAACTTATTAAGTTCTCGTATATGTATTGAGAAGCTACTTATCAATTTGTTTAAATTTTTCCCTTAAAAAGTCCCTATTCCTGAGATAATAAAAGAACTTTTGAGAAACACAGTTGGTATATCGGCAGCATTTCCCCACAACAAAATTCCTTACGATATTACACTTTTAAAGTAACTGAAGTATACTAATCTGGCAGTTACTATATCAGTTAACCTGCGTATCTTTATTACGGCATATGCTGCAGAGCTAAGTATGCGACAATTTATTAATATGTGGGCCCCACTAAACTTTAAATTTCATTGTAACACCTAAAAATACTCTAGTATTTTGTTAGCATTAGGTAATACAAATTTTACGTATGTATTTTGGTTCCCATTTTCACGGTTTCACGGTTAACCATTGAACTACATTAGTAAATATTTTATAGAATTGTTCACATCGTCATTTAGTAGTAGTCCTCTTTTAATTTTAAAGAAGAGTGAAGTGTTATCTGTAGACAAAACTATTTCGTGATTATCCCTTACGAAATGAGGCAAGTCATTTATGTAAATTAAAAACAAGAAAGGACCAAGTATTGCGCCTTGCGGAACACCTATCTTAATTTTCGATTCAAGGGATTTTTTTGCCATTGGTATCAATTCTCAGCACTCTGTTACTTAAATATGAGACAGTAAAAATCAATGAAATATGTTTAAATAATAATGAAGTTTCCTAATCAATGTTTCATGAAAACATAATCAAATATCTTAGATACAGCACAAAAATGCCTAAGTCGTCATGTATATGTTGTTTGGCTGTTAACATTTTTTTGTATTAATTCGACACCGGTTTTGGTTTCTAAGCGACCCAATGTAAAACGGAATTGTCGTCGATTCATAAGGTTATTTTTGCATACTTATGTTTGCATTTAATCCAGCATGATTTTTTCAAAAATATTATTAAACGTAGCTAACACGAAAATTAGTCTAAAGTTAGTAGGTTCAGATGTACTACCCGATTTATGTAAAGAAATAACTATATTTCATGAGTTCAGGAAAACTATTTGTGGACAATGCACACTATTATCGGATTATAAGCCCGCAAAAAGAGCAGGTAGATTTTCATAAATTCACAAATGTAAGTTACTAGCGGGTTTTTTATTGCATGCTTTTTATGGGATGACCTTTTCAAACTTTACACTTTGTATTGATTTTGAATACAACAACAACATTATACATAGTGAATGCTCCCGTATGCTATCTTAGAGTATCACGACACATTTTGTCAATTAGTCAGGGCTGAATAGGTGGTATTATTTCGAGTTTACCACACCACATATTATAAGTTTTAACTTAACTACTTTAAGTGTCTTAAGTAATCGAAAAACAACTTTAAATTTCAATTAATTATGTATATCTTAAAATCTCGCCATGAATAGACACATAAAATAGATTAATCTAAATTACGAGTGTAATTTTTCATAAAAATATAGGGATATGTATATTAAATTTATTAGTTATTCATTACACAATAGTAGTTTATTGCTTTATAAACGTTAAAGTGGGCGATTGAGTCGGTAAGACCTTATTATTGAAATTTTACGCCTTTATTTGATAAACTTGAAATTTGGTATTAATTTTTATGACAATACAATTTTATGTATTTAAAATTAATATAAATCCAATAAAAAATAAAATCTAAAGTTAAAAAAAGCGGGTTACATGGGCTTAATAAGTAACCTAACACATGCTAATAATATGTCATTCAAAACGAGTAGTTCTTAGTAGGTGGGTATATCATTATAATGTTTCTATATAACAACATGTTTTAATGACCTTTTTTGCTAAATTTATATTTTTTCATAAATCGGTTGCTAGCAACTTGCACTAGTATCATGCACCATTTTCCTTGCGCTAGGACAGATGCAAACTTGTCAATATTCCACGGGATACTCAGCGGCGGTTACCGATTATTTCAAACAATAACTCCGCTGGACAACGGTCTTGGATATACGTGACATTTCATAATATTGTGTTGTAACAAACGCAAGGTGTGTTTGTTATTTTAGATGTTACCCAAATAATTCTTACTTCCGAAATATAATATAAGAGTAGTAAGTAACTTTGGTTTTATACTTACCTATTATTCAAAATCTTTTAGTATAGAGAATATAAAAAAAAAACTTAACTAACTAGAGCGAATAGGATTTTGCAAATATTACAATTTAAAGACTATAGACTTCTAGTTTTTCTTATGTTTAGTATTAGAAAAGTTTAGTATTTGTAAACTTGCGTGCGGTGCGGAACCGAGTAATGAAAAGAATCATCCATAGCCAAAGAGGAAAGGGAAGAGAAAGGAAAAGGCAAAGCCCGATGCCAAGAGTGCACGACTCGACAAGATCGTGTCTCCAAGGGGAAAACCCAAAAGGAAAAAGATTGTGTCCTCGAACGGACCCAGCTCTAAGTCCAACTCCAAGCTTCTACTTTCAGCAACAATTGCCACTGCAGCCGCTTCCTCGATCCCACACTTGCTATAGATAAACATCCACCATAGCTTTTATCGCGACAGTCCAGCTTTGAAGATGGTTAGATATAAACACAACGGCGGTCGATCTGATCCAGGAGCTGTGCCTCAGTAATGGTGAGATATTAGTACTTTCCATACCAGTCGTACCAGTTTTGGAGGTAAATTCAATCAAGATACTGCTTGGATGACGTAAAGACTTGTGTTGTAAATATATTTCTAAAGACATCAGATTATAGCCGTTAATGAATGTCTTTACTAGAGATCTCTGTACCACATAGCCGAACATGAAACATTATATCTTTTATTTTAATCTCTCATTACCTAAAGGTAGACTGGTAGAGAAAGCCCAAGACATTAAGTCCACCCTTGTATGGTTGTGTATGAAGAATTAAATAAATAACTCCATTTGCGATATGATTATAGCATCATCATCTTCCTAGAAAGCGAGCGAGCACCGCCAGATCAAGTCTCCTTCTTGGCCCGCTCTTGTGCGTTGGAGAATTTTGAATTGATCATCGCAATTGACTACAATGCTTATGACTCTCTATGGGGAATGAAAAAAACCACATTCGAGGTAACCAAGAAGTTAAATTCATTTTGACAACTAATTCAATAATAATAAATAGAAGAAACGAACCCACCTTTGTGAGGAAAAACAGTAGCTTTATTAACGAATTGACTTTTGCGACACCGTAAAAGGCAGCAGAGATATTGCATTGGCATGTATCGAAAAAGGCAGAAAGCTCTGACCACGAATGAATTGGTTTCAAACTACAAATACCAAATATAAATCCCACGAGAAAACTGACAAATCCTCTACAGCCGTTTGGTACTAAAGAATCTGAACATAACCCATGACGGTAGGATTGACACCACGGAACAAGTGAGATGACGGGTTTATATGCTTTCTGACTGCATCCTAAGCTGCTACGTGGAATCTCATAAACATTATATTATGATATACACATTTCGATTTCATAAGCGTAAGTAAAAATGTGATTCTAGATATTTAATGAAAATCGATATTTTGAGGAAACTCTAAAATGTAAACCAGTAATAATCAATTTACTAAAAAAGGATAAAAAAATATAAATCGATTAAATGTTACGTAAAACCTCCGTGCGTATTTCTTTGACAGTTGGTGATTAGATATTTTAGATAGAAAAATCACATTTCACATATTTATAATTTTGAACGACTTTAATTTTGAACACACTTGGTGAGTCCATTTAGATTAATCTTCGATTATATCTGCTAATCATAAAATTATAAATTGGTGTTTATTACTTCCTGTTAATTCTAACTGCAGATTTTTCCACATAACATTGTTACTTTAATTAATTATCTCATGATTAGTATTAATGTATAATAACATTAATTAATTGAATTCCAAACTCGACGTAATTATTATATGTATGATAATAATAATTAACGTGGAAATGGATGTCAAATACAAACAATTAGCCAAATAAAGAAACAAACTAAACAATGGATTTCGTATTTGATACGTTATTCCAATCAATTAAAGATGATAGTTATAAATATGAATGTCTTTAGAACTGAACTAAGTTAAATGAATTGACAGCAAATGGTGACGATTAGTCTTAAGTATAAATTGAAGTGGTCACAATTATAACATGCTTAGTGTCAGTCAGTGGAAGTCAAAATATTTTGGGTACAAAATTAAGTAAGAATGGGTTTGCTGATAACGTCGGTAAGTAAACATATTGTCATTTTAAAATCAGTGGTAACCTCAATGGGAAGTATAGACCCCCCTTATGAAGGGTCTAGGGGGTGAACTTACGCCTCTGGACTTGGGAATTATCAGTGAATGACGATTCTCTATGGTTGGTAGCGGATGTGTTTTTGTCTGAAAACAACCAACATACAATACACAGTAGAAACCACAAGGCGAAGTAGTCTGAAAGTTAGATAGACTACTTTGCACTCGCTAGGACGCCTTGGGGAAGCGGACTAGTTAATCTGCCTAAAAATGATCTTCAATTATAATGGACAAATCTTCATTTTGATGAAGGCCTACACCGAAAGGTCGTGACAAGCTGAGGAGAGAGATTTTTTGTGTGTACAATATTGTTGTGCAATAAATTATTCAATTCAAATAAATGATTCTATTGAAACTACAGGACTGAGAACATAGTTCTGAATAAGTTCAGTTTAAACAGAAAAGAACTGAAAATATCCAACGATCGGTTTCCAAAACACCAAAATTTACTTCTAAAACTGGAAAATTGGTATAGTTAAGAAGCAACTTTTTACCAACATCAGGTGACAATATTGATGCAAATGTGATAAGTATAAGCAACAATAATAGAGTTAACAGACGAGGAAAAAATTACCGACACAATTTGTACAATAAAAGGGATATATATTTACTGTAAACAACAATTTAAGTGAATCGGATAATTTTCAAATGTGGACTGAAAATCCTGAAATCAAAGAACCAAAATTTAAAGAGATTATAAATTATAGTGGTGATATTTAGAAGAAAATAATAATACGTCAAAACAAAACGATGATGTCTACGCAAGGAACATAATATTATTACACATCTGGAGTGTCAATGAACAACGAAAATAGTTAACCGGAAAGTACTAATGTTGTTGAAGAAAATTGGGAAATGACGTCAGAAATATTTAACAACAACAAAAAAAGTAGTAACTCTTTAAAAGGAAAAAATAATAAATCATTAAAAATGTCTAATTAATGACGCTGTAGGATCTTAAAAATCAAAAAATGTCAAAAATTGAACCCCAGAAAGTAATAGCGGTGTAGAAATGATAACGATAGACGAATTATGATACCCGGAAAATATTGTAAGTAATTAATAGTTCATGGCAGATATAAGAAGCGATTTTGTAGTACCCGGGGATAATGGATACTAGTAGTAGTAAGCTGACTGAGAAACGAAAACAAGAGTGAATGACTTTAGATAAACCAGGTAAATATATTGTATTTTTTATATTACCTCTCAAATTTGCATTGTAAGTAATATCTAACATTTGAGAAAGCAGATATTCGGAAAGTAGTGACTGTCTAGAATAAAATAATAAAGCATTTTTAATAATATATAATAAATTAAACTGTATGATATGGAGTACCAAAAGTTTTCAAAGTTCGGACACTAGAAAGTCCAGCCAATGTAGAAACGATTGCTGAATTAACAAACGATTTCTATTCGAGCCATTCGAAGTGACTACAGTAGACGAAAATCGATACCCAGGAAATATTGATAGTAATAAAGAATTCATGACAAATATAAGAAATTATTGTGGACGATGATATCAGTAGTAGTGTAATTAAAGAAGTAGGGAATCTTTGAAAGCAGGCGGAGAATTGAAAACAAGGGAGAATAATATTCCTAATGAAAAACGCTTAAAATTATCGCTCATAGATAATCAAAATTACTATTAATTTGCTTTAAACAAATGTGGGTTCAAATGATTGTATATTTATAATGTAAATAAAAATGTAAGATATAATTACCAAATTGTTTCTTTTAGTCCCTACTTCTTTTTTCTTCATCTATACTATAATAAAAACGTAACCGATCGATGTCTGTACATTGAAGATATATGAAAAAAACTGTTATGAGGGACATTAATAAGCTTAGTAGAACACAAAACAATGATTTTTAAATTTTTTGTCTGTTTGTCTGTTTGTCGGTTTGTCTGTTTGTCTGTGCGTTTGTGCACGATAATCTCAGAAACGGCTGAAGCGATTTAAATGCAGTTTTCACTATTATATTGCGGCATTCTTCCGTTAACATTTAGTGTAAGATTTATTTCAATCGGTTCACAAATAAAAAAGTTATGTCAATTTGAAGTGACGTGTTCGCCAAAATTGCTATGAAATATTAACTGTTTTATAAAATTTTCGTCTTTGTTATATTGATCATCATCATTAACTCTTTGACAGCCAAACTGCAGGGCCTCAGGCCTATGTTTAATAATTTTTGGTCACCCATCCCGTGAACAACTCTTGCGAAAATTGCTTAGCAATAGCGATCGTGCTCAGCGGCGCTTATCCGTAGCGCCACCGAGCTACAAATTAATATTGTCTATAAAATGATAACTTGTATGATGACAAATATAAAAAAAATAAGATTCCAAAATTTTGAATATACCAAAGTAAGTTGATCTCATTTATATATGGCCAATCATATTAAATAGGGTTTAGTTTGTAATGGACGAGTTGTACATAATCACGCGAGTCGAAAAGAGCCTTCCGATGGTGCAGTTAAGCATCGAGTAGTTTACAGTGAACGAATATTTTTATCAGATTAGGTTCAAGTCGTCGTCGGGACCAGCGGAGGTGGTTGGCAGCCGCCCCCGCATTGCACGGTTTCGTCTGTCTGGGAGAGGCACTCGATTTACCCGAGCCTCTCCAATTGTCCATCTGCAAGGGGACCAATGGTCCAATATTTGAGTGTCCTGGTGACTCTGACATGAGAGGGTGTTGCGTACGGGTTTTGGTGGGTAGGCCTCTGGGGACCCACTGGGCAGCTCACTGTCGGGTTCATGGAGGAGAATCTTACTCACCCCTGTTGCTTGCCAGATAACAGAGACAATGTCTGAAGTTTTCCACGACGTTAAAAAAGTTAGATTCACGTCAATTGAAGTTAAGAACGTAAAGACAACTCGAGTTATATATTTTTTGTTTTTTTTTTAACATACAAATTGTTGTAGCGAAGAAATACCAAATTTGAAGTACGTATACTTCAAATTTGGTGTTTGCAGTCTTCGCTGGAAACAATGGTTTATTCATTGGTCACAACACTCATATAATATTAAGCGAGCCTGAGGGTCGGTTCAGAGTAGCTCGGTGGCGTAGTGAATAAGCACCATGGCTTACTATTGTAGTTGTTAAGCAACTTTCGCAAAGGTTGGTCACAGGATGGGTGACCAAATAAATATTATCTCAAGCAACTCCAAGCTTCGGAAGGCACGTAAAGCGATTGGTGCCGGTTGTATTTGCAGTCGTTCGTCCTATCCGCATTCGGCCAGCATGGAGGGTCGTAGCCCATCATCCTTAACCATCCATAAGGAAGGCCTGAGCTCCTGCAGTTGGTGACGTAAAAGGGCTGATGATGATGATGATGACGATGAGGGCCATTCAAATTTGATGGAAGCACCTCTCGGAAGTATGTCGAAAGTCGAAATTAAAATATGTATATATTTTTTATATCAGTTAATAAAACTCCACGTCCGTCAGACATGTACCGACCGATTTTTATTGACAAAGAAAGAGATCGGATGATGGAAAGCGCTCGGTCTCGGGTGACACGTGAAAAACACGAAGCGTATTTAACTGCCCATCGCGAGACTCATGCACTATAAAGTTGTACCTGAAGCATTTACCGTCAGGGACAATCGCTTGAGCTCTCGGAGAACTCATACAATAAGCGTTTGATCTCAAGAAACTTTTGAAGATCGCATAGCGCGTCTAACTGCTGAACGTAACATACATACAGTATGGTATGAGTATGAAACTTCTTTTGTTAGAGAAATGCGCTTGGTCTCTGAAAGAGCTCGCAGTTTGCACAATGGATATTGAGAAAGTAGTTTCGATTATCGCCAACCCGTGTTGCCTTCATATTCCACAGGTGTACCACAGATAAGTTTTCACAGGGTATAATGAACTACTGTTCATTGTACCCGTTTTCCCGCCACTTTGCCGCAAAATTATAGCCTATGATATCCGCGTCTGATGTAGCTTCCCGTAGGTCGTAATCGCTCTGAAACTAATCGGTCCAGTAGTTTTGGAGCAAATTCGACGCAAACAAACAAACAACCAAATCTTTCCTCTTTATAATATTAGTATAGCTTAGGTGTAAGAGGTCCGATGGCGTAGTGAGTTAGCGCGTTCGGTTTAAATTGCAGTTAAATAAGTAAGTAAATACTGCACAACAACGACATACATGAATACTTATTTTACATAACTAAGTACAAACGACAAACTCATCGCTAGTCAGTGATTTCTTCCAGGCAACTAGCATTACATGGAAAATAGAACAATAAATAGCCGATTGTGCATACAACTAGACAAATAAAAATAATTTAAAATTATCAAAAACAAAAGAAGGACAATTTAAAGGTACGAATAAAATGCTCTGACACAAAAACATAGAAAAATAACATTCATAAGGACCGCTCACAGGATGGGTGACCAAAACATTGTTATCTTGAGCAATGTGTATAACACTGGCACAATGCACGTTAAGCCATTAGTCCTGGCTGCATCAGCAACGTTAACACCCACCGATCCGCATTAAGCCGATTCGACTCCATTCATAGGAAAACAAGAATTCTATCAAAATACTTCCCACGCAGACGAAGTCGCGGGCACAGCTAGTCTATTTGTAAGTATCAAAAACATATATATATATGAGTATAAAATTATTGGAAAAATAATGCCGAGCAAATAAATAAAGTCTTCTTTTCTAAGACTTTCATTATGTTGAATATTTTTATTTATATAGATATTTAATATATATTTTTCAATTTCAATTTCACGAAAAAGCATGCAATAAAAACTTATCTCAAAATGCTATTGAAGTCGGACGCCTTTCATTTAATTAATAACCTCTATAGGTATAGCCTCGACCTTCGTCCGCCCGAATTACATTTTCTTGAATATGTAGCTTTTGAGATAAGTATTATTGAAAGTGAAAATCGAGTATTACAGGCGAGATTTTTACATCGAAAGCTGAACATTAGAAAACAAGTAAACAAACAGTTATTTCTTTTGGTCATAGTTATACCGATTAATTTCAAATTACCTACATCAAATCCAGTTACAAAAAGTGCCTGTTTAAAGTTACTTAAAGTTACTTAAACCTAGTTTTGCAGTCGTCATGTTTAAAGTCACAACAAAATGAAAGAGGTGGGTATCATTTCAGTTCTGTTGCATTTGCCTCGATTGTGAAAGGTTATGGGTTCGAATTACATCGGGAGCACCTAAGCCTGGTGGATTTTAAATCATTTTTCTTTAAGGTAAATATCAATATAGCAATTCGAATTAATTAACTATAGTAAATAAAATGTTTGAACATAATGACATCAAAATGAAGCTAGAAATATGGAATTGCTAATCCTTTTCATAATAAAAACAATTTGCTCAACGCTTTGTGCAGCAAAAGGATTTATTATTAGGAATGTTCTTGGAAGTCGATTGCATATTGGCAACAGTTTGTACAGTCTTTTGTTAGTAAAATGTACTGTTGATTTGCAAATTACTTCTGACATCCTCATAGTTTAAAGAAAAAAGAGGAATCCTTTCAGTTTATTCCGTCACAAATGTTAAAATTTAATTGTGTTCAACTTTTACCATTTATTATGAATTATTTATGGGTTTCTACCCAGTACATCTGTACTGGGTAGAAACATATGCATTCATAAAATGCATGTTGCTGGTCATCCTTAGGGTATACCAGAAAAATAGGCTTAACCGAGAACCTTATTATTGTATACTAAAGCGTTTAATTACGATACGTGCTTCCGACTAAATTAAAATATTTCAAATATACTATTTATTTCAAAACCTAAACCAGTTCAAGTTTTTCAAAATAAGGTACTATCAGTGCAGTGCTTGCAACGAAAACAGTGATTTTATAATATACGAACTGTGGTCGTTACTACGACGAAAAAAAAAATCAAGAAAGGTTTGCGGTCACAAACTAACTATAGTGAACTGAGTTCAGACAATCAAAAGCTACTCAAAAAGTAACATTAAACCCGAATGTCGCAAAGGTAGGCATTACGATAGTGCGCCATAAGAATGTGGTTCGAATCTCCCGATGCCAAGGTTATTTTCATTTTGTTTCAAGTATAATTTTTACTGGAACAAATT
Organism: Diatraea saccharalis; assembly: GCA_918026875.4. Taxonomy (NCBI): domain Eukaryota; kingdom Metazoa; phylum Arthropoda; class Insecta; order Lepidoptera; family Crambidae; genus Diatraea; species Diatraea saccharalis. Next base: position 7,667,206 of record OU893350.1, read on the forward strand.
TTTTATTATAAAGATTTCCGTTTGCTTGTTTTATCTAAATATGAATTATGTCCACAAAAATCTGCGCTGGTGGTGTGCAACTAATCAAAAGCAGACAATTTCTGTTGCTGCACTTGCGGACGACACTACGATCTCCTCTGTGTGAATGTGTTTGAGCAGTGGAATCGAAATACGCTCCTGGGGGAGCATCGACTAAAGTCGAAATGCAAAGTGCAAAAATTGATAACAGTTATACGTCGGTGTGAGACTAGTGGTCAGGAAGTAGTAGCTCCTGAATCATCCAGTAAAGCATTATCAGTGCTCTCCTAAACTGAAGAAATACTCACAGTCTGTAAAAAAATGTCGGAAGAGCATCTTCGGGTTTTGAAATTTGATGAGAAGTTGACTAGCTGGCTGACTCACAACACAGGTGGAGACTTGCATAAGCGAGGTAAAGAAGCTGATCTGGTGTGATATGAGTGCAGAGCTTATCAAAGCTTCCTGGTGGTTAATCTAGAAGCTTTGCATTATGGCCAAAGTGCTCGAGAAAATGTGTATAGGCAACTTTATTTAGCGCTAACTTAGTCACAGGCAACATGCATCCCATAGAGCTCAGTCGGTTATGTCTAACCACGTGTTATTAAATGAATCTTAAACAAGACATTTCATGAATTAACTTAATTTACTTCTGTTAATGTTGCGAAAATTGGCAAACTCTTTGGTGGGAAACTTGTTGAGATTAACTTCAAAAATAAATAAATCGTTCAAGAGCAGTTGCTATAAATACTACATGATGATAACCGAGCGGCGACCCTTAAGGAATAGCGTTCCTTAAGGGTCGCCACTCGGTTATCTTCTGTTTGTGGTTTTGGAAAACGACATCGAGCAGTGTTTTTAGTTTTCAAAGCTTCTCTGTTTTGCCGATGATTTGAAAATCTTTGCACCAATTTCCTTGTTGGCCGAAGCAGTTGTTAAAAATAATAAGACAAGAGACTGCTGTAAGTTTGTTGTAAAAACAAAAAATAAAAGTTTTCAAAATATCAACTTTGGTGGTAGCCTACTTTATTCCAATTGATCCAAAAACTATTTAAATTGTGAATACATAAATTTCTTTCACTTTTAATATTTGTGACGGATTAAAATTTAAAAGGATTCTTTATCTTTCTTTAAACAATATGAGCGTCTGAAATAATTTCCAAATTAACTGTACATTTTACTAACAAAAGCTGCACGAATCGTTACCGATATGTAATCTCTTTCCGAGGATATTCATAACAAAGAATTCCATTGCTAAAGAAACCATTGGGCAAAGGGTTTTTATTGTTGGAAGCATAATTCCAGCTCTATTTTATTGCACTCCACTATTATATTTCTTTTTCTTTGAAATAGATATTCGATTTTATTTTATGTGAAAAATTACCTGAGGATGACAGCGAATCACTTAAATTCTAGCTAGTTTATATTTTTAATGAAATAACTAGTTTGACTTTAACACAGATTGACTTTAAAAACCTATATAAAAATTATGTTAAATTATCTCATTTGAGTATTGTAAGGTACTTTTTTTACGGATGCAAATTATAAATATAGAAATGAGTTTGAAAGTTTCTACTGGCAATTTTAATAAACTGAATTACCTTTGTAATAAATTAAAAAAAGCTGTTTCCTGGTATAAGTTTTTATAATTACAATAAAAACGATTTACTTTACTTAATTTGTATGAGACATTATAGTTTACTACTGCCACTACGCACGAAAACTTTTTCTGCAATTTAACTTCTGTAAATAGACTCACAATAATGTCTATCTCGCTAGTCCCACCCAGGTGACCCTCAACAGCACATTGTGTATGTATCACGTTTTTCACAATTGGTTGCATAACGGCATATTATATGTATATAAGCCACACGACTCAAGGGGCGGAGCATACTCCGTCGATGTTTTTTATGAGCAGTTGCATTCACTTTATTACCGGTTATACACGTTTTTTTCTTTAGCAGCTTTTAAGTAACCGTTAAGGCTCAGTGCACATCAACAGATGATCTCGATGGATTCTTCGTTATATTTACGCAGACCCTAAATTCCAATTAATAATCCGCAATAATCCACCCTGTCCATGCATAAAAATTGACATCGAATCCCTTTGTTATTTAGTTGTCTATATAAAAGTGTGATTTTTGATTCTAAAGTAATTTTATTTTCTTTATTACATATGTTGTCTAATAAAAAAAGTATAACAATAAGATATTATGACTATCAACTGTAAACGTTATTATAAACAATTATAATTTCATTCCTCTAAAAAATGGATGAACCATCCGTGCGGGACTGGAACGGCTGTAGTGTATTTTACCAAATATGTTAGTTAATGCGAATCCCATGATTGTGGCGATGCTGTGAGAGAAGCGAAAAGCAATTTTTTTGGAGCGGTTGTTTTTCGTTTTTCTACCCATTATTTTTCAACGAAAAATGTACCCCAGGAAGCTGCGTTCCGTCTCTGCCATATGTCTTTGAAAATATGTACAAGAAAAATTGTTTTCGTCAATAGTTGCTGTCTAGAGCAACGCTATAGACTTCTGCGATTTAGTGAAGATGAAACATACATCGATTTTCAGCAAATTACTCGATGATGAAGTTGGTGGACTGATAATAACGTCCTTCACTTCTTCAGAAAATTGATTATCTTGTTGACCAATTACGTAGTGAAACTTGGTGGAGTCATTGGTAATTCCAGATATGCAGACTGCCGCTCCACTTGTGCAAACCAAATTTCAGGCTCTTCAGGCCAAAAGGGTGGCACTCTTATACCAACTTTTAAAATATCGATACATTTTCGTCGACTCGTTCCCATCACTAGTGCTTGGCTGCATTGTAATATTCGTTATGGCGATTTTACAATTCCTTCTACGTAGTTCATAGGAGTCAGCAGTTTAGTGGTGGTTTTGCTGAAGAAATTACTTTATAATATTACAATAGTAATATTTCTTTTATATTCATACATTTACAAAAGTCGAAACAGATATTAGATTTTTTGAAAAATGACAGAAGGAAGATAGCACTATTACATGAGCTTAACTTGAATGAATATCTTTAATTGGTTTATACTGATTTAGTCTTAAATTATTTTTTTCATAGATTGACCTCAATTTTATATATATTTTGTAAATAAATATATTTCTTTAATTGACGCTTTTGACTTATTTTTTTTGACGGTTACAAAAAAGTTATCTAATGAATATAGAAACGAAGCAAATAAATTTGGAAGCTTCTTCCGATCCAAAAAAAATATTACGTTCGTCCAAATATGCTAATTAATCATATAAATTTAACTTATTTTTCAGTCGTACTCTCCTGGCGGAGTGGTCGTGGTTATGGATCGTCTGGTCGGTTGGTTGCTTTAGCGTGATTTCTCTATCTCTATTGTGCACTACGTGTATAATAAAGGGAATAATTTATGGCTGATTTTATTAGATCCGTCCATTGTTTCTTTCAAATCAAATTTACAAATATTTTTAAATAAAATCAACATCTAAATTCAAGATGCGGCCAGCCATTTCATGAAATGGAAAAAAAATTGCTACCCGCATCATCATGTGGCCTGCGGCTGATCGTATGACTACTACATGATCATTAGTGATCATATCGTAAAATAGTAATATTAGTTTCAGTAAGAGGCGCTGATGCCGCATTGTTTTTGTGGTACAAATTAAAAAGAATAGGGTGGCCAAGCATGAAAAACAATCACTTGATTAAGTTTAGTGAGATAATTGTACGAGTTTAGTGTGAAGTGCGGCGGCAAAGGCTATTCTACAGTTTTATGGACGAAAGGATTTTGATTTATTTTTAAGTCCTGAGGGACTTAAAAATAAATTGGAGATCTAAACGGATGCTTCATAAATAAAAAAAGTAATTTGATTTTTTTTGATAGATTTACAATAAAAAATTGACATTCAAAATCGTTACTGTCCCCACACATATATATATACATCATATGAAAATGCAAAATCTCTTTCGGATAGATTTAAAACTTATCAAGCTATACAGTAAAACTAATATTAAAACAAAATTACCTATTTATAAAAAATAAACAAAATGTATACAATCAATATATATTCTAAAACTTGTTGCTATAAACTAGCCAAAAAACTTAAAGTTTTTAATAAAATTAAAATGGACAAAAGAAGATCAAAAGCATATTACAATTTACAAATAAAATTATCAAATCATAAAGGTACAATAGATATCCTAATCTTGATTGTTAAGCTGGCTAAATCAAATTGAACTTATGAAAAATATAAGGACTCAATAACATATAAACATACCTATAACTGCCAACGATAGGTATTTTCAATTTTGTTCGTTACAAAGTTTTTATAATATGGCACGAAATTGGAACTCTAAATCGAGCAAATACAGAATCCAACCTGTATCATGTTCAATTGAAAATTATATGATACCTATCTATTTCTAACTTAACTATTTTATCAACAACACAAGATCTTTACATCAAACATTCCTACAGTAATTTCGTAACTATAATATTGTTATATATGTAATAACATTCATTTTTACAATATTGCTTGAAATTAAAACTGTAAATTAATTGGAGAATACAGGACTCAAACAAAACAATATTATATATAAAAGTATTCAACATGGTACATAATACTTAATCTATTTTAAATGATCTAATCTAAAATTTACCGACACGATTAACAATATTCTTACATAATATAATATTATATAAATTGCACATTACTTAAAACGATACCTACAGTATTTTCATGCACTAAAGTTATCAATAATGACAATGATTGCAAACGCCAGTGGCCAAGTGTTTTCATACCGATTTGGTACCGACAAAATACGATATTTATAGGAAAGTAGCTGAATATGGAATATAATCCCTAATTAAAATAATAGAAGCTCCTTCAATTATTAGAACTTTGCAAATAGCCATTTAATTCAAGAAATTGGCAATCGGCTTACGGATTTACTTGAAATTTGGTCATTGATACTAAATTTCTAATAATAAATAAAAAACAATAATTTAAAAAGAATAATTTATATACTTATTTTAGTATTTCAATTTTGGTATGCATATTTGATTACTTTTGACAAATACAACAACTATGTATTACAAAACTTATTACCAGACTTGTGTATTACAAAATTGTTTAAAACGACAGAAAATTAGAACTCTAAATTTACAAGGAAATACAGAATTCAACTAAAACCACGTTATATACAAAAGTAAACAAAACTTAACATGTTGCTAATACCTATCTTTTTTAAAATAACTATTTTATTGACTATACAAATAACTAGACTTATTTCATACCTATATTAAAGTTGACGTTGATGGCATCGACCGCAAACGCCAGCGGCCAACATCGCTCGTAGTTCGTCCCTTTTTTGTTTTAAATATGTTACTTGCAAAGCTAGGCGAACTTCACGAAGTTTTCTTTTGTCGCGACTTTGTTTAGCAGCATAATTGTTTCGCTCGCGTTGCTGTCTATAAATGTCGTCTCCGGCCTGATTGGTCTGTACAATCCGCCGCATGCGTGGATTTGCTCCTAGCAGTGAACCACCGTTCTTCTCTGCCATCGCCTGCATGGCATTTCTTTCGAACGCCTGATATTCTGGATCATCGTCCAAAGATTCAATTTCATATCGTTGAAATGACTTTGGCGGCGATGGTACTGCTGGATTTGCTTCACCTTCATTTGAGCATGGGGATAACTGTACGGAACTAACAACTGTATGTGGGAAAGCTTGATCAGATGGCACCACATACGCCTGATCTCTATATCCGGAACCGTAGATTGTACGTCTATTATACGTTGAAACGTTGTATTGGTCTGCATAATTATTATACCAGTGACTTGCAGCGGTAACTGTTTCAGCGGCTGGTAAATCTCGTTCCCTTTTCATAGTAGACATGCTCAAGTCGAGCGCATCTTCTTGATAGAATGGCGTCGAGAAAGACATTTTGAAACTACAACTTAGAAGTCCGTACAACAACTCGCGTAAGAAGTGATTGAAACATAGACGAAGCCCGATTGCCTGTGCGCCCCGCAGGTACTCAATGACCACGCCCCATCGGAGATGGAGTGGGGTGTACCGCACCCCGTAAATGCAATGCGATTGCAAGGGTGCTATGAAAAGGGTCAGCTCCTGTTTATCAATGCATTGAAAGGTTTCACGTAATTTTTTTTAATTATAAACGTATTTTTTTTATTACCAAGATTTATTATTTTATCATCCCAAAGAAACCATTTATTTTATCATATTAGACATTCTCAGAATTCACATCATGGAAATATTCAGAAATCAAAAGCAGCTAAATGCCTAAATAAAAAGGTAAGTACATTCAACTTTTAACTTAATGGACGCATTGTTGTATCACAGTACAGGTATGGATGACATAATAAGTATAGTATTGGGATAACGACAAAGACAGGATTTAGATCAAAATCCTGAAATTTTCTCGATCATATTTGTAGATTTGGTGAGGAATATGATTAAAAGAAGTTATAATTTTATCATTATCCGGATATTGATCAAACGATCAAAATCTTGTTTTTAACACAATTCTGCTAAACATCGTTTTTTTATAAATTTCTGTGTAAACTCTTTTACTATCTCTTTAAGTTGAGATTTTGATGCGACATAACCGGTGGTCAATGATAATATTTGTTAAAGTCGTACGCCTGTCATTTGGGAGAACCCTTGGGTGGACCCAGATTAAGTCTCCCGACTTTGGGACGGTGTGCAAAAAATAGTTTGCGAAAAGGGCCGTTTTGTTTGACATCTACGTAATATAACACCTAACCGTTGTGAATAACTCAAATTTGTCTTGTGCAAATATTTCGTCTGATAATTATTACTTAAATTTTATTAGACTGATGGGATAACAGAACGAAATCGCGAGAAAGGTAGAAGCAGACGATATCGATTGATAAAATAGTCAAAGGTATAATAGGATTTCATTTCCCGACAATACTAACCGTAATTTTGTTCCTTATAAATAAGCTTATGTTAAGGGTTCAACACATTGCAAACTGACCATCAGCTTTAATCCTGTAGAACCATTCACACCTATCCACAATAGTTCACACTGTCACAGTTTTGCATGACTTGTGATTCCTATTTGCGATTACGCACACCAATTTTGGAGGCTTTTAAATCTCTTTGTGGCTAAAAGTGCGAATGGCCAATACTTTCACATTTTACAAGAAGGAATATAAGGTTCCAATCTTAACGTTATGGTTTATAATAGATTTGTCAGTTTATTCATAAATTTTGTTTTTGAAGTAAACTTAGCAGTTTAAAATTGAATGAATCGAAATGACCCATTTATTTTTTATTGACACTTATTACTTTTGAGATCTCTCCAAACGGGAAATTTTAATTCTACTTGAAGTATTGAAAGATACAGTAAAAGTAAATACTTATAGGCTCTCACAGGCGTTTGAATTGAAATCTGGTGCGTTACAGTTACTAATTTGGTGACCCAAAGATGGCCATACAACTTGTGGCCATTAAATTTGAAACACGATGGTCTCTTTTTTGAGGGTCAATTAAAATACGAGTATAATAAAAAATGTTTCGTAAGCTATATTGTGTGAAGTATCAAATTATAGAGCTGATTGTGACCGTTTCAAATACATTTTTTATAAAACTGAACATATAGTTTTGGAGTTACTAAGATAAGGGGCGAGAATTGCTCATTCAAAATATTAAACAATTGTGTTATTAAAAAACAGGTTTACCTACTGCTGTTACGAAACCATGGTCTGGAAAGCATCCAGTACCAAAGTCCTCATAAGCACGGATCTAATGAGTCCAAATACGTTGCAGTTGCGTCATTTCATAATTTCGAGATGCGAGGCCCTTATAAATGCAGACGGAGCTTTAATTAGAATTACTATTTTTAATATAGCTTTCACATTTTGGAAGAGTATTCACAGTTTAAATAATAAGAATAATCGTAGTTCAAGTTAATTTCAAGTTCTAATTATCTTTCCTATTTTAGTTAATACAACGGCAATGCACGACTAAGAAAACTCACTGATTAGAATGAACAAAATCAAAAAGAAAAAACACGTAAAATATATAAAATAGTCAAATATATAAAATAGACATGACTATTTTATATATTTTACGTGTTTTTTCTTGCTGCTTTAGCTCATATGAAAAAAATTAGAATAATAGAGATGCCTGGCATTAATAATGGAAGAAGCTCGAAATAATGCAACAACTAATTAATTCGATAACTATTTTGTGAAATAGTGATAAGACTATGGAATTCCAATATAAGGAATAACAATACACAAGGAACATAAATGGATCCTTTTAGAATCATTAAAAATGTAGCATAAACACTTGTATAATAAAATGAGCTATTTGCTTTATTTTCTTGTTATATCAAATAAAACTGTTTTCACATTGATTGCAAATAAAAGAGTTTTAGTTTTTAGTTTAAAATAAGCTTGCAGAAGGAGGAGGGAGGAAAATTATGTCGGTGCCAACTTTGTATTAAAATATATCAATTTGAATATTTTTTTTTAATAATTCACTGATTCTTTACAATAAAAAGTTTATATATAAAAGTATGTTGTTTTTGTATAATCTAGATTTAATAGCATGTAATTTAAATAAATATAAATATTGACATAGTAAGTATTTTATTGTCTTATATTTTCACACACACTACTCTAGTAAAAATATTTATTCTGACTAAATTCACGAAGGAAAATACTATGCAACCAAAATATTACTTTTATTTTATATATCCAAACATTATTAAAATATAGAATCAGGATCGAAGGAGATTTTTAACATTTTCATGTTCCCCACGATCGCTGTTGTTAAGTTAATCGTTGTTAATAACTTACGCAAAGGTCGGTCACGGGATGGGTGACCAAAAAATTATCATGCCGAGCTACTCTGTGCTTTGTAAGGCACTTTAAGCTGTTAGTTCCGGCTGCATTTGCAGTTGTTAATACCGGTCATTGCATTGGGCCAGCGTAAAGGCTCATCCTCCTTTATCATTCATAAGGAAGGCCTGGGCCCCTGCAGTGAAAGCGTCTGATGATGATGAAGAAAAACGTACAAATGAAATTCCGTTTGAAACTGTCATACATACTTGTAAAATGAAGTTGCTGTTTAAAGACTTAGCCAAGGCCTACGCTGATGACTTGGCGTTGGGTTTATCAAAAAAGAAATGGGTTACACTACATCGACCTTGCCCGCTGCATCCCAGTCATACCGTTTACATGACGCAGGTAAGCAACCAACCACTATGCCAGACCAGAATTATAGATATATCGCAAATTATCGCTCGAGTTGAATTCGAATAAAAATAAAATATTATGTTTAGCAGGTTCAAGTTTTTTACTGTTGTACTCTTAACAACAGTAGTGTCGACTGTTTTGTAGCGCCAATAAGAGCTGCAAAATTTGTATAAATGAATTTTAAATAAAAAAAATTGGAGAAGCTGACTGTAAGAATCAGATGTCCTAAAAATCGTTATGTTGGAGAAAAATGCAGGTGCTAAACATCACATTGACACTTTATGGATTATCTACAATCTTCCAAACAGTTTGAGTAAACCACAACTCGTTAAAATTTTAACAAAATTCATCCCTAAACTCACAAAAATAATAACCAACAAGACAGCAAATACGGTTACAATGGAAACAAAAGAAAATGAACTGCAGCATTCAGAGAATAAAGATTAAGAGGACCAATGGTTTGTTAGATGATGTCTATAAACTAAATCGATATTTGGCCATTTCTCCACTAAATGGAAAATCACTGTCCTAAATAAATTTTGTGTAATAATTCTTATTATATCTCAGTTTTTTGCTTTTATAATGACATAGTTTTAGATATTCTTGGCACGCCACATCTTTTTTAGCAGTTTAATCATTTTATATTTGAATAAACTTTCTTCAAACACCTCAAAACACAGTCCCCTGCTATGTCCCTTTTCCAGTATTACTAATCTTGTTACCAATATTTATTTTTTTGCCATTGATAACTCAATAAAAAATACCCAAATACATAAAAGAAAACAGTAAGGATCTTTATACATCAGAATTCTATTTTTACAATAAAAAATAATCAAAATACCCATTTGTGAATGCTGTCCTCAAATTATTAAACCAGTCCCCTGTTTAAATGTGAAAACCGCGCTGAAGTCAAATTTGTTATTGGCGCGAAATATTCAGACAGTGAAACGGAACGCAATTGGCATGAAGTTCGTTCGGTTGTGGAGTCAAGCGATCAGCCGCCATTTTCTTTAGTGCTACGTTGGCGTCTTTGGGTGAACCACGCTGCTCGGTTTTAGTGCGAACAGTCCACTGGTAAGCCTTTTTTTTACTATTTTAAGAGTTCTAATAATGATAATTTGTTTAAAATATTTAACTAACTAATATGTAGCTACATCTGTTTCGTTAATTTGATATCATAAACTGAATTTGTTTCATAAAGCTTTTATGTGAAAAAGACAGTCCCCTGGTTAACAGTCCCCTGTCATTTCATAGCACAGGGGACTGTTCTTATCACAGGGGACTGTTTTCTAAGGCGCGGGCCGGGCAGAAAAGGCGCAATGTGTGGCGCGCTCTCGTCTGTTTAGTCCGCGTTTTAGGTTTATAGAGTCTGAGATGTCGGACAACGCATTTGTGACAATAGATAAATATTAACAGTATTGTCTCTTTCGTAGGTAGTATCTCGAAATGCCACCGAAAAAGAAACCATCTAAAACAAGAGAAGAAATACTAGAACAAAAGCGTATAGCTGAACGTTTGAGATATCAACGACTCAAAAATGACCCTCAAAAAAAAGAAGAAATGAAAGAAAAAGAAAGGCAAAAATATCAAAAGAAAAAAGAAAAAGGCACAAGAAAATTAGTTAAAAATATGAGTCGTCGTGAGCATAAGGCTGTAAAAAAAGCTTGGAAAGAGCATTGTTCTACGTATCGTGCAAAGAAAAAAGTCATGAAAGACATAACAAATACTTTTATTAGAGAAAATACACCTAATTCAGAGGATTCTGCAGAAGACCGTCCAGTACCTTTAAGATCACCAGAAAGTGCATTAGTTACAGCAAGAAAGAAAGAAGTAAAAAAGAAACGCCAAAAGATACTCAAAGAAAAAGACCTTAAGATTCAGGAATACAAACAGAGAATGGAAAAGTATAAAAAGAGATTACAGCGGTTAGAAAAAAAAATAAATAATAAAAATAGAAATGATGAGACACCTAACACGAAACTAACAAGAATGTGTGATACTCCAGCAACTCGCAAGGATGTTGTTAAAAAGGCGCTTTTCGGGGAAGTTTTGAATGAACAATTAAAACAGAACTATGGAGGTTTAAAAACGCAAAAAGAGAAAGCCATTTTTGGGAGAGTTGTATCTGGTGCAATAGTAAAAAAATATAAATTATGGAGGACTCAAGACAGTGCTATATCATATAAGAGACTTCAGAAATCCAAAACACAATCTCTGTTACCAACGAACCGCACTCGTCTAGCGCTCATTTCATCCGAATATATGAAGACAGTGCAATTTTTTTTTGAAAATGATGATAATAGTCGAATTGGTGCAGGAAAACGGGAATGTGTGACCAGAAACGGAGTCAAAAAACAAAAAAGATATTTACTAGACACATTGTCTAATTTATACAAGAAATTTAAGAGCAATAACTCTGGACTAATCAGTTACCAGACGTTCTGCCGTTTACGGCCTTTCTGGGTGGTAACACCTAAGATAAACGAACGAGATACATGTCTTTGTATCAAACATGCAAATATTGATTTGAAATTATCTGCACTGCATTTTCACAAAATTCTGCGTTACAATAATCACAAAAAATTGATTGAAAACACTTGCTGCGATCGTTATAACGAACAATGTTTATCTCGGGAATGCCAGCGTTGTGTCAACAAGAATCCCGATTACAAAGAGTTTGATGATAGGGAGCTTATATCGTTTAAAAAATGGATAGCTGATAAACAAGATTACAAGGATCCCAAGTTGAATAAAGTACGATCAATAACAAAATATATAAAAAGAAGTCTAACAGTTCGTCCACGTGAACTGATACAAGAACTGCACGAGGACTTGGATTGGTATTATAACCACGAAAAAAACATATTGCACCAGTACAAAGCCTTTAAGGTGTTAAAAGAAAATCTCAATGATAACGAAGTTGCAATACTTATGGACTTTTCAGAGAATTACAGCACCAAGTACAGTGAAGAAATACAAGCCTATCATTTTGGAGGATCTAGACTTCAGCTGAGTCTTCACACTGTTGTGGTTTACACGAAAGATTCTACAAAATCCTATTGTACTGTTTCTCAAAACACTGCACACTCACCAGCTGCTATATGGGAACACTTGAAGCCAATATTCAAAACTTTATCGCCGTATATTACCTGCATCCATTTCATGAGCGACGGACCCGTTACACAGTATCGGAACAAGACTATGTTCTATATATTGGCTTCAAGGCTTCATCAAGAGGTTCCAAATATACAAAAGTTTTCTTGGAACTTTTCAGAGTGTGGCCATGGTAAGAGTGCTGCAGATGGTGTAGGCGCGACATGTAAGAGAACTGCAGATACCATCGTTGCTAGAGGAGGTGACATTGACAGTTTGAAATCTTTTGTTGATTCTGTGCAAGAGAGATGTCCTGCAATCACAATGTTTACGATTGACGATAATGCAATCAATAATATGACTAACGACATTCAGAAAAATGCCAAGGATTTCAAAAGTTTCAATGGTACTCTCAAAATACATCAAATTAAGGGTAAAATATCACAAAGCTCATTGGGTTTGCCGCAAGGTACCGAGAAGCTAATAATGAAAAGTTTAAGCTGCTTTTGTGAAGAAGAGTGTCAGCATTTTAATCTAGGGGTTATGAACTACCCTCTGACGAGACTTCACGTCAAGGACGTTTACACAGACTCAGAATCCGAAGATGATACCAGGCTATCCCAGAACTCGCCGGATACTAACATTATTACAGAAACCGAACTTTCAGAACTGTGTGACAATTACAATACAGATTTTCATAATACTGCAGGGCCTAGTACAATCAGTCAACAACAATATAACAGTGGTGACTACGTTTTAGTCAAGTTTAACGTCAGGAACACAGAATATCGTTATGCTGCTGTTGTTAATCAAGTAGACAACGAGGAAGGCGAACTAACTGTTACCTTTATGAAAATTTGTGATGATGAAGGCCACAAGTTCAGAATGGACGAAGATGATGTTTCTGATGTCAATTTTAATCAAATATTAGATAAGTTACCAGATCCAAATTTAACTCCAAAAGGGAGAAGATTATTTTATTATTTTCCAGTACCTGTACCAGTATTTGAGAAATAAGTTAATTTAAAGATATTTTATTGACGTGCAATGTTAAAGATGTTGTAGAATTAATGTTAAAATTATTTTAGTTACTTCAAAAGTATTATGTCAAACTAAAATATTGGTTGTGATAATTATTTAACAGAAGTATAATGTTCCTTTGTTTACATTTTGTTTTATAATAATAAAGACTGATTTAGTGTTAATTAGAGCCTTAAAATACTGTTAAACTAAGAAGTTGGTTTTATTAAGTTTAACACAAATGTTATACGCCTTAAGAAAAGTGATTGTAATAAGTAAAATTTGTTTTAATATTGTTCAAATATTCTAAAAAATACCTAATTTAAGGAAGACATTAAAAATAAAGACTTTGATTACTTCAATAAACGAAAATATTTGTTTTTGTTCCTAAAAACATTCCCCTGGTTGATAACAACAGTCCCCTGTCACGATTTTCCATAAAATCTTCAATAACTCATAAACTGAGACGAAAATGTGTAAGCTTTTTAAAGATATATATTTAATTTATAAATGCCCTCCATTATATCAACTAATATTCTCAACATTTAATAAAAAATTGCTTAGGACAGTCTTGCATGGATGAATTTCCAAATAGCAGAGAAACACCCATTTACAGTAAGGCGTGTATTCGCAGTTCGAAATAAAAGTGTTAACAATTGCAACATTTGGTAGCGTATTCTTGCAATACATCGTTTGTGTCAAATGTAATCTGTGTAGGTGTTGCGATTAGATGCGCATACGCACAACAGAGGCGTTTCCCTGAATAGATAGCGGGATATACGCATGTGAATGATATGATTGACGTCTCATGCTGGGAGGTAGCCAGTTTGCGGGTTTGTTAGACAATTATGAGTATGTACGCAAAAAATTAAACAGAAATAAATGATGTTTCTATGGAACGGAAATAAAATTTACTTCAAAAAGGTTGAAAAATCATTCTTAAAAACCAAAAAGGACTATTAACAAATTTAAGAAACTTCAGTTAGATATGGTTAAGGATTTGTATGCCATGCTTTTAAACACAACTAAGAAAATGAAATACTATTATGGATAGAATTTAATAAAGAGAATGACCACCACATGGGCCCAACGCTTGCTGCGGTCACGGCGACTTAACAGTAAAGAAAACTGAATCTAAAGAGGAATTCACAATTACTTCTATCAAATAAAATTAAGACAATTTAAAACAATTAAGACAACAAATAGCTATTGAACTTGTTTTACGGATATTTGAAACAACAAAGGTTCAGAGCGGTGACAATATACAATAGTTTATATTCTGTATTGGGCCAACGGCGATTTTAATTGATTATATATAAAAAAAAAATTGTAGGTTATAGGAAATTGCAGTAACTGTTAACACAGCGGACGCATTGTGGGATCAACATCTGCATCAAATTGACAGCTGCAATAAAGACTTATACAAATAAGAACTCAATACGTATAACTTCAAAGTTGATTTTTGCATGTGGTCACTGGTGGTCAATAATAACATTTGTTAGTCACGCGCCTGTCATTTGGGAGAACCCTTCCGCGTGGACCCGGATTATGTCCTTGGGGATTTAGTACGGTGTGCAAAAAAAAAACATGTGAGAGAGTATAATGGAACAGATTTGTTTGACGTTGATGTAATATAACACCTAAAGGCTGGATATGTAAGTCAGTAACTGAAGTCAGTGTTGGCGCTGGGAACTGACCGCACTTGATTACGTGCAATCATTAGTGGTGGTAACTTCTTTACGGCGTAAGTGTACATTTTATACAAGTAAGTAGGAAAAATAATAATTTGTAAAATCACAATTTTAACAAACCAATTATTTGATCAAATGAATATTTCAGAATATATATTATCACATCTGAAATATTTGCAGTCAAACATTTCCGAAGTGTTGTCATTCATTTTATGTCTAACATTATTGAAACTATATTACATGATTATTATATTTGATCAATATTGCATTCACTATGCTATACTGAAAAACATAATAATAAAAACTGCTTCACTCCACTTGTCCCAGGTACTCTGAGATGGGACTCGAACTCACGACCTAACGCAATCTGGGCGACTATTCTAACGTAATAAAAGAAAGATAGGTAGACAGACAAGCACGTAAAATTTATTACTAATAGAAAACCATTATTTTAAAATCGCTAAACTCATAAAATAAATACAGTACCTAACCAAATATTTGAATTTTATTTGTACAACATTACTAACTATACATTTGTGCCTAATAAAAAGCTTACATAAAGGATTGAATGAATCAGCGCATTGCGAACTGACCAACAGCTTTAATCCTGTAGAAGCATTCACACCTATCCACAATAGTTCACATTGTTACAGTTTTGCATGACTTGAGATTTCCATTTGCGATTACGTACACCAATTTCGGTGGCTTTTATGTCTCTTTCAACGTTTTGACTTTGGCAGAAAGTGGAAATGGCTCACCAATACCTTTCACATTTTACTTGAGGAATTAATCAATCAATCAACGCGTTATAAAATAAATCCTTTATATAAAAAACAGAAGCTTTTTGGTAAGGCTAAATTATTGTTTTCTTTTTCGATAAAAGTCTGGCATATATATGTATGCAAGATATGGAGAAAATTACGATCCCTAACTTGCCAAAATATACCAAAAAATAAAAAAACATGACTTGATTACCTCAATAGAAAATTATCACTTTTAAAATTCACTTTATACGTGTGCTTTTAGTATGATCTAAAAGTTTGACTTGGTTGTGATTATTAGTTTTAAGAAAAATCACGCTGAAGTGAATAAAGCATTTCTGTAATTTTGCAAAGATTGAATTTTCTGTAAAATAACCCAATATTTGGACATATTTCTTCTTTAAAAAATATTCAACTAAAACCATTTCAAAAAAGGTGGAGGCTAAAGGCTCATTAGCCTTCAAAAATATTTACAAAAAACAATTCCTTAGTTAAAGAAAAGAGAAAATATTATTTAAAATGACAAACCAATCATAATCTTTGTTTTTGTAAATATGTACAAAAAAACGGCATAAAACACGTGGAAAAGTATAATTATTAAAAAACATTTATAAAATTAAAGTTACTATGACTTACTTGATACATAGTCATTCACACAGTTAAAACACTGATTAATTTTATGTTAAATAATTTGCTATACCCCTGAGTAAAAACAACGCCCGGCACAAGATCCAACTTTGCAGCAGAAACCGAATTCAAAATTATAAGTGCAGGTATGTAGTCGTTGACAGCAATATTTATTATTTTTGATATATTTTTTATTTTTGATCAATTAAGAATTTTCAATGCTTTTTCATTTATACGAAGATAATTATTGGATAAAATAATAGAAATATGATTCGAAACTAAAAAGAAAGAGAGGAAAAATGAACCGATGAAATATCTTAAATATTTTATATTGAAGACAGCCAATAATGAAATAAACAGAATCACTAAAGAGTACCCCGAAAAATTTTTACTCAAAATGGGACAGTTATAAATGGAACCTAGCAAGAATGAATAAAAAGCAACTTATTATAAATGAAAAAATATCATAAAATAGTGTAACCAACAACGACAAAAGATAAAGAACAATCGACAATCCTAAAGCAAACCACACAAACTATATTTACCAATCTTCAAAACCAATGTCTTTAATGTGAGAAAAGCAGTTTCAAATTTCACTTGCAGCAACCTCATCAAGTATAGAAATAAACGAATGATAATGTCAGGCAGCGGCGACCCGAAAACGACATTTAAATAACCACATAACTAAAAACGACCTAATATTTCTCGAAAATACTAGTCCTCTTTCAACCTCGTTTAATATTTTTAGGTAAGTGTTTAAATTCTTTTTGAATATTACCTTCAAAATAGTACTAATTTATTTAAGACAAAGGGATTTCAGTCCACACAGCCTACCCTTTCGTAATATTAATTTTCTTATTCCACAAAAACATAAAGGTATGTGAGAAGACGGAGAAGACGACAGGAGTGAAGATATCCGTTAATATTATGTACTTTATTGCCGGAAAACGTTTCCGTATATCATCCATGCACAATATTTATTTTTTAATACTTATTGTAGTGTCATGACATTTTGTTTCATAATATACACCACTTTTACGAACCAAATCTCATTATAAACATAAAATTGCAACTATATTATTACTCTTCCTTCGCGTCTCATCCCATCTTGTCAGTTAAGCGCGATTCTTAATCAAATATACCAGTCAGGTATATTTGATTAAAAATCGCGCTTAACAATAATCTAATATCAAGTGTACCAGAATCTGATGGCAAATCGGGAAATTAAAATTTGTAGGGTAAAAGGATAAAGACATCTTGATACTTGTCAAATTTTTATTTATTAAAAACTTTTAAATAGTTACCTCATAGCAACTCAATCCCAATATTTTACCTGACCCGGAATCTAACGAATAAATAAAAGAAGCTTTATGTTTTTCTTTATTATTAACCTCTACTAATATGTCTGTTACGCTTACACATCTAAATCAAATTCGCTTTAATTTATTTTCTTCTTTCATCGTTCTTATTTTCGCGGCGTGTATAATTCATTTTATTGTAGAAGTTGGCACACCAACGAATATTTACTACATAATTTTTGAGAAAATATGAAGTATCTAGACTAATCGTTGCTAGTTACTGATCAATTAATAAACTCACTTTGAAAAAAAGAAAAAAACTATGATCTTCAGCTTCTTTTCACAAATATTGCTAAAAAAAATAAAACAACATTTCTCGCCTGAGATACACAAAAAAATACATTTTGACTTCATAGTTATCAACAGTTGACAGTTTATGTTGCCATATGAAAATCGATATTTATTCTTTCATATTGTGTACATATGTAGTATATTCGTTTCAGGCAAAGGAAACTTGGCTCATCCAGCCTAGTATTAAGATGTATTTTGCATTAGTAAATCTCCTCTTTTTCTTAAGACGTTGGTGTGCTAAACGTTTCAATGCTTCATATTCTTTGGATTTTCTGTCAATTGAGAGATGTTGGAATCCAAAGTCCACAGAAAAGATGTGACCTATTTTTGCAACTGCTCGAATCAATGGAATAATACAACCGCTCGAATGTATTATTCCATTGAACTATAATATTATTTACTTTCATCACACTTTGTCTTGTAAAATAACGTTACTATAACGAACTTGTAAAAATTCTATAAAATAAACAATCGTTGTTCAATTCTACATAAAAGGCATTAAAATTTAAAGTCGAGTGAAGAAATTTACCAGATTTTTATAACCTGATGTGCTGTTGATTTGCGTACCTACCGTGTAGGTATGTTTTTTTAAAGCACCAAATAATATCCATATATTTTCAATTAAAATTGGGTTATCATAGCATTTAATTCATTAACACTGCATTTATTCAGTACGAAGTTCGCGGGTTAGCTAGAGAGCATTAAATTTCACAAAATTAGATTATTGAAAGCTTTTATTTAACTTGCTGTGTTCGTCAAATCTTACAACTGCATGGCTTTCTTCATTCCATACTGTCAAGAAGTCGCGTGACTTGAGCTTATCTACAAAAGAGGAACGGGCTTCACCAGTTATCAAGACGTTTACCAGGATTAAATTAATTATTTAAATCATTATGGAAGACAACATTCAACGAGCGCATTGGCGGCTGGCGTTGGCAGTCGCTGTAATTATTGACTTTAATGTAGTTAGGTATAAAATACTGTACGGACTTATGTCCAAATCGTAATAGTAATAATCTTGTAAATATGTGATTGTTAAATAACTAAGTTTAGAATAGGCAGGTAGATATTTTGTTTACTTTTGTGTATAGCGTGATTTCTGTAGTAATTTCGTGGATAATTTAGAATTTTTATTTAGAACCATATTGTACGTGACAAACAAGGTTGAGAATATCTATTGACATATTTTTATGTGCTACAGTTTCTTTTTTGATAAATTTTAATTTTAGTTTAGAGTCGTATTGTAATGATTATGACTTTCATAATAAATAAGGTATTTATCTTTAAAATATTTCGTTAATAATTACTTTAACTTTGTTTTAGTCCTGTATTATTGAATAAATATTGTATGTATATTAGTGCCATATTGTTACGAGTTTCTAACATAAGACTGATAATGGATTATGTTCATGTTATATAGTTTTTGCCCCTTTGTTTCTAGATAATTTTTTAATACTAATGTCGATTTTGTTCGGTGATTTTGAATGTCATATTTTTATAAATCTATCAAACTTGATTAAAAGCATATTTATTTTATGTAGTTCCAGTAGATAGTTAATATCTCGTATATATAAGCATTAACATAAATTGTGGTCAAGAACGTTCATTTTGTTTCTTTGCTGATTTGGAGCACAGCTGTCATTGGTGTTTAAGAAAAAAAAATGTGTAATTAACAATACTGATTATTGACAAAAAACCGGTTAAGTGCGAGTCGCACTCGCGCACCGAGAGTTACGTACAAATCTGTATTATTAAAAATATTTGTATTATATGATGTAACTAAAAATACAGTTATAACGGTTTTCGCAATGTTTCCTTTATATGTGCTATAAGATGTTGCTTCGCACCAAATCTCAAGATTCTGAGTTCACGGAAAGTACCCTTTAGATTTTGAGTGAGTGTAGCCTATTCGTTGCAAACAAACAAACAAACAAAAAATCTTTCTTCTTTATGATATTATTATAGATATTTAAATTAATTAATTACTGAAAATTCTTGAACAAGCGGATTAGATATATAATATAGATATATAACTAAGAGTTTTTTTTTTACTTTTACTTCGTTTTCAGCATATCATTTTTAAATTTGTATTCTACCCTCCATGTAATAAAGTATAACAGTAATGAGGTTTGACCTTGTATAACATGATGTGCAGATTGTACTTAAATTTGGGATATTTTCTATCGAGAAAATATTATAAATTCACGTTTTGGATGTTACCCTCAGAAATATATGTAGTTTTTTCATCATTTTCTTTAAAATGCCTAGCTAATTTAGAATTTGTTATTTTTTGTGCCAACCAATTAAAATTTAGAAATTTTTATCACCGATTTAAAAGTCCGAGTAAAGACATCAGAATAGGAAATAAATAAAAATGGCTGTGGTTTTCTGTAGTAAATTAAATATTAACCGCCAAAGTTTAATGTTTCTTAAAACACTTAACCGCTTTTAAGATAAATATTATTTTTCACTTTTTTAAATTTTAAGTTAGTTCAATTTTTTTTTTAAGTTTTTATTTCATGCATTATAGTGATATTTTGATTTTTGGGGTAACGAACATTTTAATGCAAGTTAAAAAATTATATGGTTTTCTCATATAATCCATTGCCAGATTTTGACTAATTAAAATAGAACTTCACGGCAAGCACTGGCTTTCAAATAAAGATAGAATCATCAAAATTGGTTTCCCTTGGAAAAAGTTTTGAGGTAACAAACAATAAAAAATACCTCCTTTTTTTGAAGTCGGTTAAAAACGAGAAATCAACGCCATTATATAAACGTCTGTTCACGAGTTTTGACAATTCATATTTGACCAAAGCTACTAGCTTTTGCAAATGTTGATATTGATTTGACCCAAAGGGTTCTATGGTAGGTATTATTTATAGACGCGTGCGTGCGCTCCTTGTTTCAATATTTAGTTTCTAAACTTCGAAGAATATTTTTTCATTCGTCACAATATCTGTCACATCTCGAATTCTTAATATTATAAAGAAAATAGTGGCACGCGGCGGCTTGTGAAAACAGATTTGCAAAAGGTCCAACACCTGTTTATAAAAGGATTGTTATGATTCGTGCACACGCCAGCCTCTCGCCACGTCGTCGCATGGATAAATGTTATCTATATTTTAATCGAACTCTTAATCTAGCAGCTGTCAGAGAAATTCTCAGAATAAAGATCAATCGCTCCTAATTTTATTATAAAAAAAGACTTCAATCTTTAAAAAGTGATAAATAATACTTATCTCAAAAGCGACTTATTCAAGAATATGCCATTGAAGTGAAGGTCTTCCGTAAGTTATTAATTAAATGATAGGCTTACACATAAATAAAGAAGATTTTATTTTTGTGCTCGACAAATCTTTTTCCAATAATTCTAACTATGCTTATTATTATAGAGGAAAGATTTGATTGCATGTTTGTTTGCAAAACTATTAGACCGATTTATAAAATTCTTTCATTTACGTGAAGCTACATTAATACATAGGATATAATTTTCTAAGGCGAAGTCGCGGGGCAGCTAGTTTGATAGAAATTGGTTATTAACATATCTACTTTCATTAAAAAAATATACATACTCCTTGAACATAGTAAATCCTCCTTTCAGATTATGAATGAATTCAAATCATTTAAATATTTATGTGATATCTGGTGAAAAGCGTATTTTGTTTTGTTATAATAGGAAAACTACTGATTCGATTTCGAAAAAAAAATGCGACCAGTTCGGTCCATTAAGCTGTCGAATATAATAAGAAGTTTTAAAAGGAATTAGCGGTATCGCTTTTCTTTTTTCATCGATATAATCTATATTACACATAAAAGAAAAGTATAAAATATTAAATGAATCGCTCTCAAGTTACTCAAGCAGATTAAAATGTGTTATGATGAGGGTAAAATAGTTTTTATTGTTTAAATGATATTTGAACACGATGTAGTTCATTAAACGATTAAATCTATATAAGTTATTAAAACTTATTAATACACATTGATTAGTATATCTATTTCTAAAATATTCAAGAAGTAAAGTGAGAACGATATACGTAATTATTTTTATAGATGCATAAGTGGGTATATAAAATATTTACCTACTAAATAGCGAACTATATATTTAGTTATGTTTGTCTCAGTGGCGGACTAAGAAGGTAGTTTAAAAGCAATATCAAGATTCTACCTCGGTTGGAAAAAGTTATCGATCTGGACTTATTGCCGCTTCGCGCCTCCGATGAACTTAGTCCGTCACAGGTCTGTCTACTATGGATCGATGTGTATTACATATAAAAGTGTAGGGTGAGTTATTGCATTGTAGGGGAGCACCCTTAAATTCATTTAGTTGCTCCTCTCGCTGGGTAGTTGGGTAATGGCTGCAACGGACGCACTTCTGTCGTCTGAAAGCATTAAAATAGACCTATTATATTACTTTAAAATAGGAACAATTACATAATGCTCCAACATATATAGTGACAACATACCCACCAGATAAGAACCATTACCTCTTATTTATTCTTAACATAATACATTGATGAGATTGATCCAAAAGAGCATTCTAAGACCGATTTTGCTAATGTTAATAAATAATGGCATTTTACTTCATTTCAGTGGTTGTATTTTCCTATAACATTATTTACTAAGCAAAAATATTATTAATGCAATAGCGTTTTTATGAATCAATGATGCCAGATTATTTTGTCGACTAGTGAAAAACAAACAAAAACTATATCAAAATTCGGCCAAGTGTGATTCCGACTTGCGCACGAAGAGTTCTGTGGAATATTCATAAAAAACGCAAAAGTCACGTTGTCGTATAGGGTCCTCTTAAATATTACTTTTTAAAGTTTTTAGTAAATTTTTAGATTTTATTAATTCAGAAATAAAATGTGGAAAATTCTTAATTCTATCGGCATTGGTAAAGCCCGAGCCCAACACTAATTTCTCTTGATCTTAATCGCAATTTTTAAAACTACCCATTTATGTAAAATTTCTTACTATTTTTATATTACTTCCACGGCTATGCCATCTGATTATTTTGATACCTTTGCTCAAGTAACAGAGGATGAGATTCGCAAGATAATTCTGTTTATTAACTCTCAGGCTACGGGCTAATATAAGTCGGAATATTATTATCTACCTACTTGATTCTTTACTTCCTATGTTTACTTTTATGCAGACTTATTCCTTATTCTGCGACTGATTTCCTGATATATAGCATTAAGCCTATGCTACCCCTCTTCCGAAAATTGTCAATCCCAGCTTCTTGAATCACTTTAGACACATTTCCATTCTACCTTTTATATCATAGATACTTGAAGCTTTCGAACTACAAACTTTCTTCTTTAATTTTTCGCAATCAGCTTTTATCTCCATTTCAATCTGGTATTTGACCTGACCTTAAAATCATAGAGGATTTACGTGATCGCATGGAGTATACATGCCCTACTGTGTTAGTCTTATTTGACTTACTAACGCTTTTAATACAGTTGACCATGATATCTGTCATCTTCTGCGCTTACTTGGCTAAATCATTAGCATCATCTGTATGCTGATGATTTGCAGTTGTAGCACAAGATATACTTGAGAATTTAGACGGGATAATTTTGCAGCGGAGTCTAAAGGTTTTGGAATTACTGTGAATATATTAAAATTTAAGATAAATTTCAATAGAAAAATATTCTAAATACTGACTCCTTCTTTTTAAGATTTTCAATAGGTTGAATAAATCCACGATTTGCTTGCGTGTTCACTTGGTTATTTCAAGACGATTAACTTTTTTCTATCAAGAAAAAATAAGTTGACACTTCAATATTCCCTGTAAAGTAAACTATTCCATATTAGGTTAGGATCCTATTTACATGCCTCGTGTGAGTTTTCGTATAACAAATAAAACAACTGATACGATTTCGAAAAAAAAATTATTGGTAAAATTTAATAGGTTAATAGGTCCTTAGAGAATAACTCCTTAGAAACTTAATAATCAATAATTTAATGCTTAGAACCGTTATGTCGAAGAAAAATGCAGGTGCTAAACAGCATATTGGCGCGCTGTGGATTAGAACACGAACCACAGAGAAGCTTCAACCTACCAACCAGTTAACCACAACTCAGATAAATTTAAACAAAACTCACCTCTAATCACATAAAAATAATAACTAATAAGACAGCAAATACGATAAGAATAGAAATAACGGAAAATAAACTATATCGTTCAGAGAATAAGGATTACGAGGACGAACGATCTGTCAAACTTTGAAGTCTATAAACTAAAGGGATATTTACAGTTAGGCGTGTATTCGCAAGGAAATAGAAGTGTTAACAATTGCTGCATTTGGTAGGGCGTTCCTGAAAAACATCGATTGTGTCAATTGTAATTATTGTGAAGGAGTTGCGATTAGATGCGCATGCACACAACAGAGGCGTTTCTCTGAATAGATAGCGGGAGTACACGCATGTGAACGAGATGATTGACGTCTCATGCTGGGAGGTGGCCAGTTTGCGGGAAAGAGGTAATTATGAGCATATACGCAAAAAATTAAACAGAAATAAATGATGTTTCTTTATTATTTTTTCGTAAAAGTTATAAAAATGAGATGATTTGTGAAGTTGAATAAAAATAAAATACTATTCATTAATTAGATAGGTATCACTTGAGAGTGAATAAGGAGAAAATATTGCTCGTTATTGATAGTTATCAATAGCGATTGTTTAATTATTTATAAATGAAAATCAAAATAAAATAATCACAATTGGAATTTAGAAAAAAGAAAGAAGAAAAATCTAGAAAAGATGAAAATAAAATGGAAAATTAGAGAAAACTTACAGTAATTGGATTAAGAGTAATAATTATTAATATATTTTTACTTATTCTTGGTATATATTATATTAAACTAAAATATTTCGTCCGACTGTTGCAAATAGAGAGTTTACCCTCTATTAAATTAAAAAGCAAAAAAATTCAAATCACTAATCTGACATGTGCAATCAATTCATGTGAACTGTCGATTATAATACAAAAAAACAATAATTATGTTTCTTTTTATGTTCTAAGAATATTTGTAATTTCTTTCATTTTTATCTGACTGACTGTCAAAAATATAATAATCACCATCAAATTTAACAATAATATGAACAAATTTTTATATTGTCTTGAAATTAATGCAGCTTCTTTGCCTAAAAAATATTTCTTGCCTCATGTCAACTAACTTAGAGATACTAATATTTAAAAATGTGTAGATATAGCTACCAGAACGACTTTACAAGAAAAATATCTCAGAAAGCTAATGGAATTTAGTTCAAATATTACAACGACACCATATGTAATGTCGTTTGAATTGTTTGTTAGACAAAAAACGCCCTGGACTTATGTTAGATGAAGAAATGTTGGACAATTCAAAAGTACTCAAAATAAATTTATTTGAATAATCATATTTTACTTTGACCTTGTGCGTAACTTTCCGAGTAAGAATTGCTGACTTATTCTAAGGCCCGTTTTTTATATTCTCCGTATTAAAAGATTTTGAACAATAAGTAAATTTTAAATCGGATTTACTTACCTATTAGATTTCGGAAGTTAGAATTATTTGGGTAACATCTAAAATAACAAACGCAACGTGTCCAACACTAGGAATATTATGAAATGTCACGTAAGTCCCGACTGTTGTCCAGCGTTGTTATTGTTTGAGATTTTAGATGACCGCCGCTGAGTATCCCATGGGACATTGACGAGTTTGCATTTGTCATAGCGCAAGAAAAATGGCGCGTGGTACCAGTACAAGCTGCTAGCGATAAATATATCAAAAAATATAAAATTAGCAAAACTATCACTAAAACCTTTTGTTCGTTTTTTAGAAGTATAATGTTTATAAAGAAACACAATAATGTTGCAAATAATATATTAATACTACCTACTAAGAGTTAATTGTTTCGAACGGCATCTTAGATTTGGAATCAAATACATATATATTTACAAATAAAATATATATCATAGCATATTGTAGGTACCTACCTATATACCTATATATACTATATACCTATATAACTAATATATCTATCTAAATCTACATACATATCATTTACTAAACTGTGGTTGTTTCAATATTACAAACAGACACTGTTATTTTATTTATTTATACAGATATAGATTAATATCTTACTTTATGACTTCTGACACTTCAAGAAGATAAGGTAGAATTGAAACGATATGGATAGATGTAAAAGTAATACTACCTATTCAACCCTGACAATATGATAAATGCGTCGTAATATTTTATGATAGCATACGGGAGCATTCACTGTGTATTATGTTGTTGTTAAATCAATACAAACCGAAGAGTTTAAAAACTTCATTCCATAATAAGCATGCAATAAAAATCCGCTAGTAACTTGTGCTTTGTGAAATTATGGAAATATACCTGCTCTTTTTGCGGGTTTATAATCCGCTAATAGTGGGCATTGTCCACAGATGACGGACACATCTCAATATTTTTTTTTATCATATGACTCTTATGTTGAAGCAATAAGGATCATAATAAATATCTACCAGGAAACATTACAATAGGCAAGAGTTGAGCCACCGGCGCATTGTGCCTTCCTAGGAAACGTCGTAAATCATATTTGTGTAAGAATTGAAGAAACACCAGTTTATCAGTGAACATTTATGAGTTATGCACAAGCGACATTGTGCAGTGTTCGGCTATTCGTTTTCGCAATTGTCGGTGCAGTTACTTACAATACGGCTTTGTTATTTTTAATAACAGAAATTTATTATTAGACCCAAACTAATATTAGGCAGTAGGCTACCATGCACTGGGGATTATGGAAAAGATTGATTTCTAAGAAAAATATTAGGAATTTAAAAATGAAAACCAATTGTTAAACCCACTAAGTTTTTAATGTGAACACCCTGGCAATATGTGTAAACGTTTTTTAGTGTAAGCTAAAGGACTAAACGCCAATAAATTAAAAAAAAAAAACTTGCAAACTTCCAACAGAAAAACTGTTAGCGTTACAAATGTAAGTACCGTGGCGACCCTGGAGTTTTTTAGAGTTAGCCACTTGTAATGAATATAATAAAAATTGAGTTTAAATTTAAAAAACGAACTCCTTGCTAATGCGATTGAATAACTGTTTTTTTTTTTCATTAGTCATTTGTTTTACATTTTGGCGGCAAATTAAAAATTTTGCGTGTTTCGAAAATCATGCTCACGTAATGCTTCGATGTTATTTAAGTCAACAAGAAAGTTATAATCGATTTAGATTGATCTTATACGATGAAACTCCGCCTCGTGCCACTGTTTATCATAAGTATTATCACCCGCCTATTAATATCCCCACTGTTGGGGTAATCAGTCTTACGCACACGAGTTTTGTGACCGACAAAGTATCAATATATATACTTACCTCTGGAGATTACTTGTTACTCGGTTTTAAAGTGTCGAAGCCAAAAGTATTTGGCATCGAAAGAAAAGTTTCGAGTAAGTACTTGTATTTATTAATATCGTTTCATCCCTTGCGAAAGCTGCTTAACAAGCATATTTTAGACTTAGTGCGCTAACCATTGCGCCATCCAGTTCCCCAACCATTGATATAGTAAGTTCAAACCAACAATTTGCGTGATGTGCGGCGTTATAGAGACCGTCAAAAGAGAGACCTATCAGCAGATTCTGGCAAGTATAGGTATCGGTAAAATAGTGAAATGATTTTCCAGTGGTTCCATCGCATGTAGTAATCGATTGATGTAAGTGAATACTCTAAAAATGCTGCTAGAACAAGTCTATAGTATTTTTTGTTACTTTCTTAGTTATGAGATATGAACATTTGAGTTATGGTATTAAAAAATGCAACATAATTTCTATTTCTTAATGCAACGCAAATAATTAACACATTTGAATATTTGTTAATTAAATACCCATTTGTTGAAATTTGAACCGATTTAATTTATTATAACCATTACTTTTAAGTTTTAATATCCATTACTTTTAAGTAAATTAATTCTAATTATAGATTTAGCTTTTTATTATACTTACTTATGTTTTGAAAGCTGTCATTAGCAAAATATATATTGTACACGTAAACTTGGAATTATTTTAATTAATCTATAATGAGTTTGTTTTTTTTACCTTTAAATAAATGATTTTTATCGAAGATTGGTAAACCTGTTTCAAAATTTAATATCACCAATTCTCGAACTTCATCTTACTAACTCCAAAGGTGAATGTTAAAATAATATAAAAATGTATTTGAAATGGTCACAATAAGCCCAAAGTTTTACTTTACCCCATTTTATACGTCACACTATATAGTTTACCTACAATTTTTTTTTTAATTTCTAATATACTCCCCAGAAAGCTATTCGTGTTTTTAATATTTTCCTTCTTTTGTTAACTCAAAAAAGGGAAATAGTAAATGAATAACGGTAATAATGAATATACAATATAAATTTGTGTCGATTAATGAAGAATTTAAATAACCAGTTAATTATGTCTGATGAAGCCGCTTTAACTGCATCTGTACTTAATAATTTCCTTTTCTTTTGATTTCCCTATTACATATATTACTGAAGGAATATCTGGTGTGCTTTCGGAGGTCTGCTGTTCTGTGTCGCTGCCGCGGACGCTAGGAATCTATAAAATATCATAATGCAGCGGTCGCCAACTCACCGCTGGCCGCTTATACATCATGGCGACATTGTGAAGAAAATACAAATTATAGTGCGTATTTTGTTTTTCACCGCAACACGTGAAAAATATATTGAGCCGCATTTTATATAATTTCCGTATATATAAGCAACAATAACAGACAGAAGACCATCGACGAAAACAAAGACACAAGACTCACTGTAGGCAGTGCGTTAGTCGCTGGTTCGAGTTCCGTTGGTGTACATAAGTAATTGCGCTTGTATATCAGAGTTCTATTGGTTTTACTGTATGGTAAATTTTCTTTCTCTTATTTGTTTATTTTGTTCTTATTTAATAACCGCATACTTTGAATAAACTCCTGCATGAGGACTCGGCTATTTACATGCCGCCACACCAATGCCAAAAAAATAATTTAATGTAAATTAATAGTTTGACTAGCACGTCTCAATTTTAATAATGTGTAATTTCAATTCATATCATTATTATTTTTTTTTTGCGTAACTTTAACAGTAAAACTTGAGAATAGACTGGCAAATCCCTTATTGTCAACAACATTTAGATAACAACCAGATATCTATTATTCAAGTACAATGTGAAAGGTATTGGCCATTCGCACTTTTTGCCACAAAGAGACATAAAAGCCTCCAAAATTGGCGTGCGTAATCGCAAATGGAAATCTCAAGTCATGCAAAACTGCGACAATGTGAACTATTGTGGATAGGTGTGAATGGTTCTACAGGATTAAAGCTTATGGTCAATTCGCAATGCAATACTTTTTTGTTTAACCCTTTATGTAGTCTATTTATAAGGAACGAAACTATAGTACTGTTGGAAAAATTCAATTCAATTTTTTTTAAGTAGGTTTATTATTTTACTTAATAGATCTATTTAAATGTTCAAAGATAAGTTTGGCGCTTTTATAATAATTGTGTTGTGGTTTCCAATATATCATCTGCTTCTGTCATGCGATTTTATTTCGCTATCCAATCAGCT
This sequence comes from Diatraea saccharalis, assembly GCA_918026875.4. Taxonomy (NCBI): domain Eukaryota; kingdom Metazoa; phylum Arthropoda; class Insecta; order Lepidoptera; family Crambidae; genus Diatraea; species Diatraea saccharalis. The sequence continues at coordinate 7,696,943 of OU893350.1, forward strand.
AAAGTCACTTAACGAAATCGGTAATTATAAGATAAAATATTTGCACGGGACAAGAGCGACTTATCCACGACCGTTAGGTGTTATATTACTTAGATGTCAAATGCAACGACTCCTTTCGCAAGCTATTTTTTGCATACTGTCCCAAATATTCTGAGGACATAATCCGGGTCCACGCGGAAGGGTTCTTCTAATTGACAGGCGCGCAACCTTAACAACAATTAAAAATATTATTATTGACCACCGGTTATGTCATATGCAATTCTAAAGTTAAAAACTCTCTTAAAAGAATTTATTTTAAAATAAATTTTGAATTGAAGTTGCTAATTTAAAACATATTAGTACTAGGTATACGTCGCAGGAATATGATAAAGTCAGTGCTTCGATCAAAAACTTGAACTTATTTAGTATTAAGGACCGACGATCAGCCCCCTTATTCTCGACCGATCGACATTGCATTTGTGCGGTTTGGTTGGAGACTAGCGCCAGAGTATGCTAGTAAAGCAATCAAGAGTACGGCAGGAGTGCGGCGATATATCAGAAACCATATTTTTTAAAACGCCAAACTTATGTTTGACATTTTAATAGTAGATCTATTAAAATAATAAAAATTATTAATACAAATAATAATATAAATAATATTTCTTTAAGCATAATATCAACATTATTACGTTTAATCAAAGTAAGTACTCAAATAGAAAGATGTAGTAAATCATTTAAATTTTTTCTGATATATCGCCAGTCCCGTTAAATAAACAACAGCTTGACCTTATCATAACACCCTTGCAATCGCGTTGCATTCATGAGAGTGGTGGTTCATCCCACTCCATACCTGATGGGGCGGGGTCAAAGGGATCTTGGCTTACAAAGCTTGGCTTACAGTCACTCGGGCTTCATCTATGTTTCATTCCCGTCTTACGCGAGTTGTGGTACGGATGAAAAAGTTGTAACACCAAAATGTCTTTCTCGATTCCATATGTTCAGGAAGTTGCGCTCGACTTGAGCATGTCAACTCTGAAAAATGAACGAGTTTCGAGAGAACGAGCCGCTGAAACAGTTACTTCGCCAAATTGTTGGTGTAACTACAATGGACAAAACAGAGTTTCGCCGTGTACAATCTTCGGTTTCGGTTACAGAGATCCAGTGTGTGAACCGTCGGCTCAAGTTTTGCAATACACAGTTGAGAGTTCCACGCAGCTATCACCCTCTTCAATGCATGAAGCTGCAGCATTATATAAGCCATCAGCACACTCGCCGGCAAAGCCATCTGACAAATATGACGTTGAGTCTTTGGACGATGATTTGGAGTACTGGGCGTTCGAAAGGGACGCCATGCAAGCGATGGCAGAGAATAACGGTGGATCGCTGCTAGGAAGTAACCCACGCATGCGTCGTATTGTCCAGACGACTCACACCGCAGACGATAATTATAGGCGAAAGCGAGAGCGAAATAATTATGCGGCAAAACAGAGTCGGGATAAACGGAGGCTACGTGAACTTCGTATGGGTTTGCAATTGGTATTCCTAAAGAAGAAAACTGACGAACTGCGAGCGATGTTGGCCGCTGACGTTTGCGGTCGCTGTCGCAATCGACAAGTTTAGTGTAGGTGTAAAAATTCTGTAGTTCTAATAATGTGTAAATATATATAATATGTAGTAGTTATGTAATAAGTATGAAAATACTGTATAGTTTAAAAAAAATGTGCAATTTCTATTATATAAGAATATCATTAATGCTGTATATATAGTAAGGTATGGTGGTGATATTAAAGTTAAGAATAGATAGGTAGACATGACATGTTTTACTCCCTTTTGTATAATGTAACTTTGTCGAGATCTGTATTTCCTAGTAAATGTACAGTTTCAATTCCGTGTTTTAATGTTAACAATTTTGTAATGAACAAGGTGGAGGATAACTATTGTATACAGTTATATTGTTTCTTTTTTCTAGTAGTCCGAAACTATTTTATAAAAATATCATATATTTTTTATTTCGCGTCCATTTGTGATGTTTCTGCAATTAAAGTCCAGGATTTCAACTATACCTTCATATTTTATTACTTTTTGTATTAGTTTGTAATGTAGTTTTATATTAGTCATGTATTTATTATTTTTATTTAATGCTATATTGCAGTACGTTTGTGACGAATAAGGTTTAGAATATTATTTTGTTTACACATATTTTGTTTATTTTAAATTAACCAACTATTGTTTTAGATTCATTTTAATGTGGTGCTATATAATAATTTGAATATGTAGGTAGGTATATGAATATGTTGTATTGATTTCGAGTTTTATTTTTATTATAATATCTTTTATTTATGAAGTATCCGTATAGACCGTAGACAGAGAAAGCAAAATATAGCTATCGAAATAAATTGTGATCATGATATTGCAAACGTATTGATTTTTTTTAATAATATCACGGCATACGTCGTACTTAGAAATAGAAGGTATGTCGATATACAGTTATTGAAGATAATAAGTTATAATGTATCACTCACTCAGTTTTCAGTCATCTGTTACTGATGACTGCTCCCCATCACAATTTTCCCAACGTCACAGAATAAATTCACAAAATTATAAAAATAATATTTTAATGTTCAGTGATGAAATTGGCAGAAACATGGGCCGTTTGCTATTCGATAAGGGCCATTCAACATTAAACTTCTGTATGCCTAATTCCTCTTTTAGTGATATTTTGGAAAAAGCAATTAAAGAAAACTACAGCGAAAATACCACTTTATTGTTTTTTATTGGCAATAGAGGTACTTTGAACAAACATAAATTATTGAAATATATAAACGAATTAAATTCATTAAGTGTTGGGAAAGTCGTGATTTTTACGTTGCCGTATTGCAATAGTTTGTCCAATGAAGAAAATAATTTGCGATACAAATTGAATATGACATTGCACACTATATGCAATACTGCAAAGTTTCATGTCATTGACACTAACAAGTATGTTAGAAAATTTTATTTGACTAAAGATAAATATTATCTTTCCAATTATTATAAGAGACAAATAGCTATTTCGCTATCATATTTTTTTTCTATAACAGCCAAAAATTTGGCTAACCAGAGTGCTCCTATTGAGCACTCTTCTATTGACATGACTGTCAGTAATAATCCTACTGACATTGCGACAAATTCGTCTTTAAATTAGATACTAAGACAACAGAGGATTCCTCTTGCTTGCTATTGAATAGTCAAAGTAATAATGGAACCAAGAGTTTTTCAGTCATCAACCTAGTGCACCAAAATGTTCAAGGAATGTTGAGTAAAGAGTTAGAAGTGGAATTATTCATGAACTGTAACAATGTTGATTTTTTCTGTATTACGGAACATTGGTTAACAAGTTATAATTGCATTTTTAACTTCAATAATCACCTGGTTGGTAGCGCGTTCATTAGGAAAAACGCAATGCGTGGTGGCGCACTAATTTTATTAAATAAATAGTTTAAATTTAAAGAACGTAGAGATATAGTGAGCCTATCGGTTGAGGAAATAATAGAGATTGCCTGTATAGAGCTGGACCAGCTGATTGTACTGAGCGTATATAGACCTCCTTCAAGTTTAGTTTCTCATTATGATCTCTTTGAAACTGTTATGGATGAAGCATTAAAAAAGGTATATAGCAAAGGCAAACGATTAGTGATTGGGGGTGATTTTAACGTTGATTTATTAGGAAACTCCAATTCATGTACAAGACTTGTAAATCTATTTATGTCCTATAATCTTGCGCACATGTTTAAGGAGCCTACTAGAGTAACTGCTACTTCGTCCACATGTATTGACAACATTTTTACAGATCTAGTACCACTTTCAAGACAGATAATTAAACAACTACCGTCAGATCATTTTGGACAACTAGTTAGCTTTCCGCATAAATGTACGTTTGTGGCTAGGAGAGACATTACAGTTGTGTCAAAAAGTATGAGTCGCTTGGAACGTTTTAAAAAACAATTAGATAGTAAATTGTATCATTTGAAACATAATAGTAATCCCAATGATTTGTACAAAGATTTCTTTGATGTTTATTGTACAGAATTCAATAAGATTTTTGTCCCAAAAAAAATAAGTATTAGTAATCCTATAACTTTTAGTGTGTGGGCTACACCAGGAATCTACAAAAGCAGAAAAAGGCTCTATGAACTATATGATGAACGTAATTATAACACAAGTGAGGACTTCAAAGAATATGTACGAAATTACTCTAAATTATTTAAAAAAGTGTGTCGTTTAGCCAAATGTAATTATTTAAATGCAAAAATTGAAAATAGTAAAGACAAAGTTAAAATGACGTGGAATATCATAAATAGTGAAACTGAAAGAGAAAAATCCCGGAATATAAATTTTAATTTAAACATTGATAATAAAAAAGTAACATCAGATCTTGAAGTTGCTACAGTATTTGAAAATTTATTTACTGAAATTCCAGTCTTAATTACACAATCTTTGAATTCCTCTTCCACTGTTGCTGAATCTATTTTAAAGGCAAGTTTAAATAATTCTAATAGCCAATTTAAGTTTTAACACATTGATTTTAAAGATATAATAAAATCTTTTAATCAGCTAAAGAAAACGAAAACTGCTGATTTATGGGGTAATTCCATTGAAGTTTCTAAATCGGTAATTGAGACAATAGCTCCAATCTTAGCTTATATATTTAATGAATGTACTAATTGTGGTATTTTTCCTAAGCTCATGAAATATAGTAAAATTATTCCTTTACATAAATCGGGTAGCACATCTGACCCTACTAACTTTAGACCTATATCCGTGCTACCTACGTTTAGTAAGATTTTTGAAAAAATCATGCTGGATCAAATACAAACGTACTTTTACAAGAATAAGCTTATGAATCGACAACAATTTGGTTTTACAAGGGGTCGCTCGACAACCGAAGCCGGTGTCGAGTTAATACAAGAAATTTTTAATGCCTGGGAGGATTCACATGATGCGTTAGGTGTTTTCTGTGACCTATCTAAGGCATTTGATTGTGTTTTTCATGAAACATTGATTAGGAAACTGCATTTTTATGGATTTAGAGATAACTCATTGGATTTTATTGTCTCATACTTGACTGACAGAGTACAGAGGGTTGATATCAATGGCAAAAGATCCCCTGGATCGAAAATTAAGATGGGCGTTCCGCAGGGCTCAATACTTGGTCCTTTCTTGTTTTTGATTTACATAAATAACTTGCCTTATTTCGTAAGGGATGATCACGAAATAGTTTTGTTTGCGGATGACACTTCACTCTTGTTTAAAATTAAAAGAGGGTTACCTCTAAATGACGATGTGAACAATTCTATCGCTAAAGTAGTACATTGGTTTAATGTAAATAATCTTCTCCTTAATGAAGGAAAAACAAAATGCTTAAAATTTGTACTACCTAATGTTAAAAAAGTAGATATAAATGTTAATGTAAAAGATAAGAACATGGGCCTTGTGGATACCACAGTATTTTTAGGAATAACATTAGATTCTAAACTACAGTGGGGCTCACATATTGATAGATTGTCGAGTAGACTTAGCTCTGCAGCATATGCCGTAATGAAGATACGTAGGTTAACTGACATAGATACTGCCAGATTAGTATACTTCAGTTACTTTCATAGTGTTATGTCATACGGTATCCTATTGTGGGGAAATGCTGCCGACATACAAACAATTTTTGTGCTTCAGAAAAGAGCAATTCGATCAATTTATAATCTTAGGATTTGGGACTCTTTAAAGGAGAAATTTAAGGAAATAGACATTATGACTGTTGCTTCTCAATACATATACGAGAACTTAATGTACGTTCGTAAAAATATTAGTTTGTTTTTTATTAAAAGTGATGTACACAATTTTAATACAAGAAATAAAAATAAATTAACGGTGCCTGTCACTAGACTGCAAAAAGTTAATAACTCTTTCAAGGGTCTTTGTGTGCGCTTCTACAATAAGGTCCCAAGCAAAATACAACAATTAGATATCATGCAGTTTAAATCTACTATTAAAAAAATACTTATTAAAAAAGCTTATTATAAGGTATCCGATTATGTAACAGATAAGAACGCTTGGACTTGAGATGATCCAGCAACTGGATAGGTGATTACTTCTAAACTCATTATCTTGTTTCCATTATTATTAAATGATTATGTTATTATTATAAGACCATAGTTTTTTTTTTTTTATCTCTGTTTATAATGTATTGATCTGGTAATGACATGGTTTTTGTAAATGTCATTACTCATATTAGAGCTGGTGAGTTTCTTGCTCGTTCTTCTTATCAGCCAAAAGACGTCCTGAACGAGTGGTAGGGAAAATGTTGGACGATTCAAAAGTACTTTTAAGAAGTCTATTTGAATAAAGATTATTTTGACTTTGACTTTGCACAAACGTCCATTAAGGTTTAATGACGCCTTAAGCTCTATCGGACAGTTGCACAAATGCTCATTAAGGTTTAATAACGCCATTGAGTTATAATGAATGTTAAATTTCTATGGGTAATCGCTTTAAACTAATGAAAATTTAAATGGACGTTCAAAGTCAAATTTGTGTGGTTATTGTCACTTAAAACTAATAACACTTTTAATGGACGTTTGTGCAACTGGCTGTAAGTTTCTCAAGACATTTTCATGAGAGACTTACAGCCAGTTGCTATTCGAAGTAAATTGAAGCTCTGTAAAGTTATTCATGACTTTGTTTTATTTTGTATGATTGTAGATAAGATAATAAATTGTACGTATGATACAATATAAGTCATTACTTAAATTCTTATGAATATTTAAAGAAATATTAGCCCTTGGCCATTCGTAGAAACAGATTTGCAAACTAAAATGAGAATAATGTTAAAGTACATTTCTAGAAGATAAATATTAACTCGTGTTCTAAAGATAGTTCGTTTCTCTGAAGTTATACATTCAGAATAGAGAACAATTTCGTAATGTCTACTATCGATTGATGTGTATTACATAACAAAGTGTAGAGTGAGTTATTGCATTGTAGGGGAGCACCCCTATACTCAATTTGTTGCTCCCCTCGCTGGCAACTTGGGTAATGGCTGCGGCGGACGTATCTACTTGCGTCGTCGATAACAATCAGTAAAACTACTTCAATTATGAAAAACTAATTTCACTGAATATTGCTGAAATCCATAGTAAATGTTGTAGAAAATATTAAATAATGTAGGTGTAGCATTCGTTGTCATGTATAAACCCAGTTGGAATTGAACCTGGATAACATCACAAGCATTTGCTTTCTTTTTCCGAATGCAATCGATAAGAAACCTCATAAAAAGGGTTCGGTGTTGTTTATCATGCATCGCCTGGTATATAGTGAGTGGAAATCTGTCCGAAGATTTGTCAAGCATCTTACGGAAGTATTAATACACAACGTCGAGTGTGCACTGAACATTAAAATCTATTTAAAAGCAGTGAAATTAAAAACTTGAAACCAATATAACTGGACATAAAAATAAACAAAACAGGGTTTGAAAGTGTGGGCCGATGGGTTTATACGAGTATATGTCGTGGGACAATCGTTGAATTGGTATCACGATATGCCTCCATTTATTAAATTGTCCAGGAAAACCACGATCGTACCGGTTAAAAGTTTGGCAGATCGACGTTACCATAAGGGTAACCGCCACTTAGTTGTGGAAATAGTATAATTTAGAAATAAGTGTTTCTATGTTACTTCAGATTGTACTTTTATTGTACGAGGGTCAAACTGAAAGTTCTTAGAACTGGCCACTTATAAACAATATAATAAAAAAATAATTCTAAAATTTGAAAATATAACTCTTTGCCAATATTACTGAGTATATATTTCATTCATTTGTCATTTGTTTTACGATTTGGCGGCAAATTGAAAATTGTCTGTGTCACGTCATCATGAATTTAACACGAGAAAATTTTCGTGCAATGATTTTTTATGACTTTCGATGTCATTTAAGTCAACAAGAAAGTTATGATAGACTACGATTGGCCTTTCACGATGAAGCCCCATCTCGTGCGACTGTTTACAACTGGTTTAATGAGTTTAAACGTGGTCGCACTAATCTCACTGATGATTTACGTGAGGGACGGCCTTCTACGGCGACGACTGAAGATAACATCTGTGTTGTGCGGCGTATGATAGAGACTGACAAAAGAGTGACCTATCAACAGATTCGGACAAGCTTAGGCATCGGTATGAGTCAAGTGCACAAAATCCTCCACGAACATTTAGCGGTCAGGAAGCTTTGCGCCCGGTGGATACCTCATAATTTGACTGAGGCTCAAAAACTCCATCGTGTGGATTGGTGTCGTAAAATGATTGAAAGATTTAACGGAGGTGACTCAAATGCTGTGTTCGACATACTAACAGGTGACGAAAGCTGGATTTACTGTTATGATCCTAAAACCAAAAGACAATCTGCTCAGTGGGTGTTTCCTTTCGAGGAGTTGCCAACTAAAGTGAAGAGAGATCGAAGTGCGGGAAAAAAAATGGTGGCCTCGTTCTTTGGAAGGATAGGTCATTTTGCAACAATTGTGTTAGAGGATCAAAAAACAGTTTCTGCAGAATGGTACACTACCAATTGTTTGCCACTTGTCTTGGAAAAAGTTCGAGAGAAACGACCTCGCAGTAGGATCCTCCTTCACCACGACAACGCCTCGTCGCACACCGCCAAGCGAACGATCGACTATTTGGCGACATCAAACGTTGAATTACTGGGTCACCCGCCGTATAGCCCCGACCTCGCGCCTTGTGATTTTTATTTATTTCCAAAAATTAAAGAAAAACTTAAAGGAAAGCGGTTTATGAATGCTGAAGAAGCGGTGGCTGCGTATCGCGATGCCATTGAAGAGACCCCTAAGGACGAGTGGGCAAAGTGCTTTTCCCAGTGGTTCCATCGCATGCAGCGGTGTATTGACGTGAATGGACAATATTTTGAAAAGATATAATAAAACTAATAACTGGCTAATGTAATCAGTTTTTGATTTTCTAAGAACTTTCAGTTTGACCCTCGTATTTAATGGGCTTAGCCGGATACGTATGACGAGTCGGCCCCCAAATGGGAATCGATATCGAAACTTATGTTTTAAGATCGACTTGATGTTCAAACACGAGATATATCTCAAGGTCAAAGCGGAAGTCGGTCGCGAAAAGTACATAAATCGTGTTTGAACATCAAGTCGATCTTAAAACATAAGTTTCGATATCGATTCCCATTTGGGGGCCGACTCGTCATACGTATCCGGCTAAACCCTTTAAGATAATTTTGAAATATTGAAGCACTTCTTAAGTAAATATAGTAAACAACAATTATAAAAGCCTTTTATACTTACCAATCAAATAATTATTTATTTAAACTTCATTTTTATTTGCTTACATACAGCGAAGAGCGATAAGAGAAAACCCTGAGTAAAGTCGAGCAAATTGTCAAACGTTAAACACTGAATGATATGGCGGATGATAGATGGCCAAATCAAGAAATGGCGGCTTATCGTGATATGCCCTGGTCAGAATTCGATCGGCTAAATTCAACGATTGGCCCACGACATATATAAACGGGGCGTTGTGCAACCTACTGTTATCCAAACATGAGACACACATAACATGTTATATGAAGGTCACCTGGGCGGGACTAGCGAGATCGACTTTTGTAAGTCTATCTACAGAAGCAACTTAAACAAAAAGTGTCTTTTAAGTGAACAGGAAATGTATGGACCGATGTTAAAATATGTATTATTTAAATTTAATGTTGTTTTTAAAATCTTCGTTTCTCCTCCATATAATGGATCTATTAAATATATTTTTGTTTATAAAGAATATAAACTAGTTAGAATTTAAACTGGTTAAACTAAAGTAATATTCATTTAGGTCAAGCTTATAATTATAATAACGACGCCGACTTCCTCGTGTTATTTTTTTGATTGCAAAAAACCTTATCAGTTTCAAAGACGAAGTTGGCATATTGTAATAAAATGCAACAAAATATAGCTGGAACGATGGTTCTAATAACAAAAACCCTTTGCTCAATTGTTTCTTTAGGAAAGATTTTGTTATTGTTATGAGTGTCCTTGGAAATAAATTACATATCGATAACGGTTCACACAATCTTTTGATAGTAAAATTTAAAGTTAATTTTTTAAATTACATTACTTCAGACGCCCGCTTTATTTAAATAATGACAAAGAACACATTTAAAATTTAATCCGTCACAAATGTTAAACACAATTAGTAGAAATTGTATTCACAATTTGCATATTATTGATCGGTCGTCTTCAGGGTATACCAAGAAAAAAGGCTTAGGCAACCTTATTGTATTATTCTAACGGGTTTTTGAAGTTATGGAAGAAAAGTAGTCTGCCACCAACAACGATGATTTAAAAAAAATAGAGCTTTGTTGTTATCTATATTATTATTTTATATGGAAAAGAAGTGCTTAACATTTTAGGTATCTAACAGTATAGGTAATTGAGCCATCTGTCCTGTGTCGTCAGCCTTATATCATCAATCTAAGCTCATCGACGTGTGACAATACTCACCCCCATGCGTTACAAATCATTTGTATTGAAGGATTCTCCATTGTAATATATAATAACAGAATCATATGAATTTTTTTTTATTACAGATGATTTATACTCGTATATCGTTATTTAAATTTCTATTTCAAGTTTAAATATGTTGCTATTTGTATTTAATACAATATTTTTATCCTAAGAGTAAGTATGTGTTAAATAATTATAAACCAATAGCAATTTCTATTCTATGAAAATTAAAAATTAAGTAACTTACTATCGATTAGGGTACAATAATTTTCGTGTTTAGTCTAATAAAGATGATCAATTTGACGAAATAAATCACATCCAATAGAATAACAAAATAACTATTTCTATACAGATAAAAATTCCAAAGTTTAAGAGAAAAGGTACAAATATCTTTCAAAGTAATAAAGTAGATTCGTTATCTATGTCTTACTTTTTTAGTACGTAGTATGTTCAAGACTTGATTATTGACAGAAACTTATAGACATAACTTTAACATTTGTTTTTCTTTGTTAACACTTGATATTTATGGTTAATTCTTACTTAATGTAATCAGCGTCATTGTTCTGATAAATGAAAAATAATATTTCTATAGAATTGTAATATAGTTAAACAAATTATACATCATCTGATCTATTGTACAAAATAACAGTATCTAGGATTAGGATTTCTATTTTGTTGTCAATATATTTCTTAAGAATCGCGCACCAATACAAAACTTCTTTTATAGCATGACAGAAGTATGGTGGACCACCGTGACATCATTATTGGTCACAAGTAAAGAGTTGTCGAATATCCGGAAGTCGGTGACCAATACAATGAAACCTCTATAGATTCATCACTGCGACAGTTGCGTCGTTAATAACGCATGGCGGACCTCCATCAATAGTTGCGATGGACATGCGGATCATTTACTATCCAAACGCATCCATGCGAATGTTGCACGTAATAAAGAAATAGGAAGTGAAGTTTAACATGTGCAAACGTAATTGTATTACTTGTTCGTTACCCAGCATCGTTGAAATATAGTGTTACTTGATTACTAACCAAAACCACAGAACATTTTAAAATAATCACTCATTGAAACTGTAAATAGTTATTACAAAGAAATTACTTTGAAATAATGATAAAGGTTTGAAGAGTTCAAATAAAATCTATTGAAAGCTGATCTATTTTTTATTAATTGTTAAATAGATAGAAAGAATATTATTTATTTTACACACAAAACAAAACACACTTATAAAACGAAAACAGGAGAAGTACAATTGGCAGCCTTATCCCTAAGAATGGTTTTCTGATGTCTCAAGAAGCGGTGTTGGGATAAGAAGGGGTAGTGGGATTAAAAAATAAACTAAATATTTTTTTTTAAATATGTGCAATCTTGCGTAATCGAACATGCAACCACTTAGAAGAAGGTAAAACTCTAAAGGTAAAATTCGAAGGTAATATAATTTTTGTCATTAACTTCATATAAAACTACTTTTTTTATATATCAATTTAATTATTAAAAAAATATTATTTTATTCTTATTGCGTTATTCTCATAAATAACGCAAATTCAGATATAAATTAAGCATGTCATTATACATGAAATGAATATATAGGCGGAATAACTCCAAATTGAATTTATTGTTTCTACAAGTCCAGTCATTATTCATATTATTGTAATCACGGGGGTAAATATAAAATATGTGCACATATACAGATCTAAGAAACAAACAAAGGGGGGTGGGATAGTTTTATATGTTCATAGAAGTATACAATTTAAAACACGTCAAAGAGTGATCTAAGAAACAAACAAAGGGGGGTGGGATAGTTTTATATGTTCATAGAAGTATACAATTTAAAACACGTCTTTCGTCACTAGAAAGCGAAACGTAGTGCAATTTATAAACCGTCTGACAATAATGTGGGTAATTGTATTATTGAACTGAAGCGGTTGATGCTCGAACGTAGTATGAACGTAGTGTAATACAGTTTGAGTATGAACTCTAACTGTTTTATATTGGGTGATATGAATATAAACATAAAAGTTTGGTGCACAGGTGATCTCCTATCTTAATGAACTAACGGAATTAGGTTTCCAATGTTGCGTTACACAAAACACAAGAATACTAAAGACGAAGAAAGGTGCGTCCAAGTCATGCACATTATGCATATCTCATATACGCGATGTAGCCGGACGACGTGACCGCAGTCATATAATACAGTCAGCTGTTGTGCGAAATGCCACAGCCGACCGTTTTATAACCGGTTTGTCAATTACCAATGTGGAAATAATTCAACACAGGAATAGATATTCAACCGTTTTAAATAACACAAAAGTAGGACCGAAGCTGGTCAGGGAAAACTGTGAACTGATTTTGTAAATGTCGGGACCAAATGAAATAAGTGCACCGAACATAAATTGTTTTTTTTTTTTATTTTAATTAAAATAAAGCGTGACTGGCCAACTAATAAACGTTACATCTGTCAGATACAACTAATAAACATAATGACTTATTTTATAAAAAATACAGAAATAGAACGAATTGATTAATGAATAAGGCAAAGAATAATTGGACTAAAAAAATATGAAATAATATCAAAAAATACCAAAAAACGTGAGAAATAATAAATAGATTAACAGGTAGGGTTGTACAAATAATTAATGATATATAAATAAACCATTTTGGAATATAACATATTTATCAAATAAATTTGCTGTTGACTTACAAATTCATCTTGTTCTAGGCCGATTCTTGGCGAAAGGTAAAAAAACCCAATGTTACACTAACATAAAATAAAATAAACAAGGAAATAATACGAGGCTCGGACTTATAATATAAATAAAAGCCCGGCCTCAATAAAATAAGGGCAAGGGATATTAAATATATAGCCCCATTCATAACACTAGTATTACTCACCTAGTAAATATGTGTATAGTAACCTCAATTTATACAGATACATTAAAAATAGACCATATAAGACCAATACACAAGAAAAATAGTTTTACAGATCCAAACAATTATAGACCGATTACAATTAGATCATGTATTGACAAAATTATAGAAAAATACATAGGAAGAGAAATAATTAAGTTTTTGTCAAGTAATGACATAATTAATGAAAAACAATTTGGATTCCAAAGAAATGTAAGTACAACTAAACTTTTATCTTTGTTTTCAAATGAGATAAATTGTCACCTAAATGATAAAAGTCACGTGCTTGCACTCATTATTGATTTTAACAAGTCATTAGATGTGCTAAATTATGAATTATTATATAAAAAATGCACCAGAACAGGATATAGGGCTCACTGTTGGACTGGTTTAAAAACTATTACACGGACAGATACAATGTCAGTATTGTCGGAGATAATAGCAACATGATCTCAATAGAAATAAAATAAAATGACTATAAAATTGGGGTAACTACACAGAACACACATGTAAAAGCTTAGGGCATTACTCACTAAGTAATATATCCTAAAATATAAACTCCCATTTCGCATTGACGGATTATGTGATTATTTATTTATGACCTGCAAATGTGATTGTTAAAAACGATTGTCCCTCTTAAAATAAACATAAAATTTAGAAAAAAATATAATCATCAACTCTTTCAATACTGTAACGTGATCAATGTTTTTGATAAAAGTCAATTGTTAAAATAAAGAACATGATCTAGTTCTCTGAGGTTAGTATCATATCTCCCTAACTACGAGATATCCAAATAAATGTTATAATGATTATGGTTGAAGGGCTTAGAAGTGTGCTCTCCCACAGATATTAAATGAATTTGCAATAACTGTTACTCGCATTGATATTTTTAATTTGCATTGATAAAAAAACATACGCAAATTAAAAATATTTTTAAAATATATTATATGAAAATATAGTCTGTGAAACAACATAACTAACCCATTAAGATTTACAATCTTTACATTGTCTATGATACAAGTAATGCCATTTAAATTGGAAATAAACAGATTATTTTTGTTTTTAAGTGAGACGTGATCATATTTGCAATTTTTATACATACAATAACATAATTTATAGATCAGCTTTCTATAGATGTTCCATATAAATTCAGAATTAAGGAATATTTATATACTTATCAAATTTTGAAATGAAGTCATTGACACGTATAATAGGTGTTTAATTTATTTAGGAAAAGTTTTGTTTTCATTGAAAAAAATATAGTTGGAATTGTGGGGAAATAAATAGGCAAAAGTAAATTTATTCATTACTCCATATCGAGTGTTGCGTGTAAGGTATCTGTATCTCTTAAAAGGTTTGCTTAAATTATTTAATATAAAAAACCTAACCAACAAAAGCCACGTGATGTTGACAGTTTTATTCCCGTTAGTTCGACGCAGGTAGCATGAATAATCGTTTCCAGACCTGTAATGTGGCGGGGCTAAACTTACTTTTTAACCCCGCCCCTAAACGCAGAAGGGACGCTTGCTCAAGCGATCGACACTGTAGTCATTCTCCTTAATACTGTCATCACGACCGCACGAAAGGAAGAAAGTATGGCTCTTTGGAGACCTTACCTTGACGAATCTCACTTGGATTCTTCCAAGACCGCCGAAGAAAAAAGTTCTGGAGGCAACGCTTCAGTATGCTACGAACCTTTAGTTCCGGCTTCACCACAAAGAAATTCAGGTCCTTATGTTGAAGCTTCAGAGCGCAAAGTCGTAATGAAAATGGCCGAAAAGAACAGTGAGAAGCTTGTAGAAAATCCGAGGATGCGTCGAATGGTTCGTTCAACAAACCCAGACGCGTCGAACGAAGTGTATAAAAAGCAGAGGGAGAAAAACAATCTCGCTGCAAGGCAGAGCCGGCACCGAAGGAGGATGAAGGAGATTGACCTCGGCCTACAAGTGTCAAATCTACAAAAGGAAATTGCCATTATGAAGGCTGCGCTGAATGCCAGAGTTTGCAGCCAGTGTAAATAAGCGATGGACAGTGTGCTAAGTGATGGACCTTTAGAGACATTATGTGTAATTTTGTGCATTTTTTATCGTTAAGTTAGATTTAAGTTTATTTTGTGTACATATTTAATAAGCATAGTTTAGTGGTAATGTGTGCAATGTCATTAGGTTTAAGTTTAGAATATATTAAGTTTTATTACGTTTTGTATACTTTTTTATATAATTTTATTTTTGTTGAGTCATATATTTCCTGGTTTTACATTTTAAATTTCGTGCCATATTGTAAAAAAGAACTTTTGTAAATATATAGGTACATACAACATTTTGTAGTTATGAAAATACTGTGTATAGTTTTTAATAATCTGCAATTTCTATTATGTAAGCATCTTGTAATCCGTGTAAGTGATAAAATAGTTAAGGTTAGATTAGATACCTATGTAAACATGTGATGTTCTGTTAATTTTTATATTTATATAAATTTGGTTGATTTATATATTTCCTATTTCCAAATTTACATCCCAATATCTGTTCAAAGAGGAATACGTAATAAAAAGTACGTATACAATAAAAATATATTGTAATAATGCAATACAATTAAACTGGAATAGAAGCATATTCTAATAACAAAAACCCTTTGTCTTTATTTAGAAAACGAAATCATTATTATTAGGAATGTCCTTGGAAATAAATTGTCTATCGATAAGAGTTCGCAGAGATTTTTGTTAGTAAAATGTACAGTTTATTTCCAAATTACATTACTTCAGATGCACGCATTGTTTAAAGAAAGATTAAGAATCTATTTAAATTTTAATCAATCGCAATTATTAAAAGTCGAACACAATATGTATTATAAAATTTGCATAATATTCGTTTGGTTGAGAACAGTAGGCTGCCACCAACGTTGATGTTTTAAGTAATTATAAGAGGTTCGTTAAGTGGGAACTTCTATTTAACCAATATTATTAGTATGATAGACCCTTTTTAATTAATATTACGTAAATGGTGGAGTAAATACGTCGCCATAGTCGATTATAGAGAAAATTGTGGACTGGAAAATAGGTGATAAGTTCTTAACGCGATAGGGTTGGTGGAAATCTGACGGATTCGTAAGACATTTCTCGGATAATCCACTCCGTAAAAGCTTAATACCAAAAACGGGTATTATATGGACAAATCTAGAAAAGAAAATATGCATGGCCTCTTTAGCCGTAGGGTTTATATATAAAAAGGCGTTTCGTAACCTATTTGTTACCTGAAGATATTCTCATACAATATCAACTTTTGTGAGTCTATTGTGAGCTAACTGAATTCATCAAAATTTTATGTACCTTTTAAACTCATTTCTTTTGTTTCCCATTTTGTTTCCAATTGCCTACTAATATCGGTATAAAAATAAGTAGGTACATTTCAATAAATTAAACTAATGTGAAAATTGGTATTTATTTAGGTTAAGCTCACACAACGACGCCATCTTCCTCGTGTTATATTTTAGATAGCAGAAAACCTTATCTGTTTTAAATAACACAAAAAAAGGACAGGAGCTGGTTTCTGTATACTGGGGGTCGGTTTCTAAAATGTTGGGAATAAACAAAATGATTGATTATATTGTAAAATTAATCGAAACCATCTATATTGCACCGCAAATAAATTGTATTTTTAAAAGAAGACAAAAATTGACTGGGTAACTAATTAACTGATTGAAATGTCCAAAGGAAATGTGATCTTTTAAAATAGTATCTGTCAGATATAACTAATAAACACAATGAATCTATAATATATATTATAATATAAAAATAAAGAAATAGAACGAATAAATTATTGAATTCCAAAAAAATAAGAAATAATTAATGGCTTAACAGGTATAGTTGTATAAATAAAATTGATGATATATGGATTAAATATTTTGAAATGGAAGAAAAAGAGATTTGTCTAATAAAAGATAATTGACAGTATTAATATGAATAAAAGCCCAGGCCTCTATAAAATAAGGGCATAGGACATAAAATAAAGGTATAGCCGCGTTCATCACGCCAGTGATAAAACATCTAGTAAATAAGTATATAGCTAGTCTAGCCATAAGTTCTGTTACAAAGAAAATATCCGATAATTTATAAAAAAAAGAAATATTTTAAAGTTTTATGTGTGATTATGTAGGTAGAATGAAAAAGATATGTTAACGTACTAGTTATTCAAACTGTTCACCCTTAGCTCTAACTCACGCTTTTAAAGGGTCGGGCCATTCGTCGATGGATTTACGAACGGTTTCCATCAGAAACTTGGTCACTGCTGCCTTTAAAGATTTCTTGAGCGACTCAATATTCGGAAGCCAAATTTGGATAGTGCGCGCCTTATGACCCAGGGCTGAATTCTGTTGGAATGCCCACACTTCGTTTTTGAATAAGGTATTGTTGAGAGATTTAACTACCTCTTCTAACAGGGTATCTTGATTCACTTTGGCTGAAGTTTTCACTCACCTGACCTTTACCTTTTTCGCAAAAATTGAGTTTTGTAACCCCTTGCAGGAGACACTCCACCAAACCATGACGTATGCTGGATGATGGCCTCGCTGGACTTTGGAATACACTCGATCATTTTGTTTGTTGTAGTGCTCCTCGATTGTAACTTTTTTTCATCGGTATTTCTATTGTTTTAGTGCCTGACTTAAGGTACGCCCTATGTATCTTCGGTAAGCTCCTAGACCCAAGTCTTGTTTGATAATCCGAGAAAGTGTCCTCGGTGGGATTATCATTTCTTTGGAAAAGATTTTCTGCGTCCTTATGGAATTTCAACGAATTCTGGCCTTGACTGTATTAACGGTCTGGTTTTTTTGCATAGACCGCGATCGGCCAGATCTCTCACGGTCATCAACAGACATAGTTTCAGTGTACATTTGGATGGTACGATACACAAACATTCGGATAATCCCTAGCTTTTTTAATGTATCAAAATTGTCGGCTGGCTCCTTAACTTCTTTGTAGGTATAGTGCAATTACAGCAATCCTATTCCCTTAAGTGCCCCACTTCATTTTCAAAGCAATTAATATCTAAACAAAAAATATACAATAGCGGGAAAGACCAGTAACAGAATTTATGGCTAGACTAGTTAGTAACCTCAACTTATTCAGATAAATTAAAAATAGGTGTTATAAGACCAAAACAATAAGTACACAAAAAAGTAGTTTTACAGATACAAACAACTATAGACCGATTACAATTATATCATGTATTGACAACATTATAGAAATTTACATAGGAACAAAAATAAATAAGTTTTTGTTAAGTAATGACATAATTAATGAAAAACAAATTGAATTCCAACGAAATAAAAGTACAAATAAACTTTTGACTTTGTTTTCAGATAAGATAAATTGTCACCTAAATTATAAAAATCACGAGCTTTTGATTGATTTAAGCAAATGATTAGATGAGCTAAATTATGAATGATTATATAAAAAAAATAATGATGATATAAAAAAACATTAGATCGGGAAACAGAGCCCACTGTTGGACTGGTTTAAAAACTATCACATGGACAGATCTCAATAGAACGTGACACGGCCCAGAGTTCAATATTGGGTCCAACTGAATATATAATGTATGTGAACGATATGTGTAACCTATTCAGGATGGGCTATGTATACCAGTTTGCTAACAATACATGTCTCGTAATAGGCAATCGAGACCTAGAGAAAGCACAGCACATGATATAACACAAATTTGCTTTGTAAGTGGCCACATGATGTGGATCTATCTATTAACTTTAGAAAACTAAACTCTTACTTATACATTAAATATATCTTAAAAGTAAACATTCGCCTCATATTGTGGCTCACGATCATTACAGCCTGAGTATAAAATTGGGGTCACTGCATAGAGAATGCACGTAAAAAGCTAAGGGCAATACTCACTAAGTAATAAATCTTTAAATATACTCCTATATTACATTGACAGATTCTGTAATTAATTATTTATAACCCGCAAATTTGATAGTTAAAAACGATAATTCCTCCTTCAATAAACATTAATGTAGAAATAATTACGATCATCAACTCTTTCAATATTGTAACGTAATCAATGTAGATATTTGATAAAAATAAATTAGCCTTTGTTTTAGAAAACATTAAATATATTCAATTGTAAAAAAAAACAAGACTTAGTTCTCTGAGATTAGTATCACAACTCCCTATCTACGAGATACCCGATTGATATAATGATTATGGTGGAAGGGCTTAGTTGTGTGCACTCCCTCATATATTAAATGAATTACCAATAACTATAATACCTAGCTAAAATTAAAAACAAAAATATTTTGAAAAGATTTTATATTAAAGGAAAATATAAGCTGTAAAACAAAATAACTGATACATTAAGGTGTACAATCTTTAGAATTTAAGACTATTGCTTTGTGTTTGACACTAGTAATGCCATTTAATTTGGAAATAAATTGTTTTTTTTACATGAGACGTGATCATATTTGCTATTGTCATACATACGTTAATAGAATTTATAGATCGGCCTTCTATAGATTTTGCTTATTAATTCAGTAATATTTTTTATATATTTATTAAATTTTGAAATGAAGTAATTGACACAAATAATAGGTGTTTAATTTATCTAGGTATAGGTAGTTTTGTTTGATAATAACCAACAACCAGCTAATAATTATGCTAGTAAAGCATTTACAATAACTCATAAACCTATGTCTAAAAATCAAATATAGGTAAAGAGAAGAATTTATAGTTGGAATTGTGTGGAAACGAATGGGCAAAAGTTAATTTATTAATTAATGGATATCGAGTGTTACGTGTAACGTCGAATGTATCTCTTAAAAGCTTTGCATAAATTATTAAATATAAAATAAAGGGTTTAGCCGGATACGTATGACGAGTCGGCCCCCAAATGGAAATCGATATTGAAACTTATGTTTTAATATAGACTTGATGTTCAAACACGATTTATGTACTTTTCGCGACCGACTTCCGCTTTGACCTTGAGATAGAGAGCAAAATATCCGTATGCTTGACTATTACTGAATGTGATATATCTCTGAAGCTAATTAAGATAAAGAAGTGAAACTAACGCGAGGTGTTAGGTTACATTACAGAGTATATCACATATATTTTTTTATAATTTTTAGAATAAAAAATTACATTAAAAAAATTAAAGTAAAAAAAACATGTTTTTTTTTTGAGTTCTCTGTGACTTACAATCACGAAATTAATATATGTTATGCTCCTTTGTGTGCTCTATCACCCATAAAAATTGCGTGAAAAAAAAGTTGGTGTAACACAACGAAAAAAAATTATATGTGATTCGCGCCTTGTAGTGTGAGTGTATAAACAAATAAGTTCGAACTTGTTATCGAGCTGTTTACTGCATCGTTTGTTTAGCTAAAGTAGCAGTCATTTGTATTACGCAAGAAGGCAGTTTGGGACTCAAATTCTGTCATAGGTATTTTGTATCAGCATTTTGAAATTATTAACTATCGAACCAAATCATTATTAAGTAATAATGTCGAGAAAGTGTAAAAATTGTAACAAGTACCTGTGTAAGATTCCTGGTTATAAAAAAAATTATAAAGAATGAAGAAGAAGCTAAAGTGTTTAGTGACTGTTTGAATAAAGTCGTAATAGTTAATGATATTTTTTGTAAGAAGTGTCGACTTATCCCATATATTAACAAAAAAGCTTCTACTTCTAAATGTGCAGCATTTAACTTGGCCGAAATAATGGACGATCAAAATAATCTCTCAGTACAATATGTGAAATCAGCACCTAATATCATCAAAGCAGAAGTAAAATCAAGACATATAAATATAAAAGTCTATCGAATTTACATTCACTATATTTCCGAAGGTAATGACTACAATAGTATTCTTCGTTATTGCTGTGCTTGCCCCATTGGCAAACGTACAGTGGGATGCTGTTCTCATGTAGCAGCTATTATTTAAAATCTATCATATGGATGATATTTGTCCAAAATCGTACGTCCTGCTGAGGTCCTAACTAAGTTATTTGCGACTCAAAGTGTTCCGATTGTAATTAATTACAACAGTGACGATGATTAATATTTTGTTTCTTGTATTTTGATAGACACGAAAAAGTAATAATAATAAGTATTGAACACTGGCTGTTTTTTTTTTCATTTCTTTTTTAACTATTATCCCATCTCTTAAGACTAGTTACTTATGTTTTAAAACAAGCTGATGTGAAATTTCGAAAAAAAAAAACAATGATGTAATGTGAAAACCTTATAATACAGGGGTATACCATAAGACAGAAATCACATATAATTTTTTTTCGTTGTGTTGCACCAACTTTTTTTTCACGCAATTTTTATGGGTAATAGAGCACACAAAGGAGCATAACATATATTAATTTCGTGATTGTAAGTCACAGAGAACTCAGAAAAAAAAACATGATTTTTTTATTTTTTATTTTTTTAATGTAATTTTTTATTCTAAAAAATATATGTGATATACTCTGTAATGTAACCAAACACCTCGCGTTAGTTTCACTTCTTTATCTTAATTAGCTTCAGAGATATATCACATTCAGTAATAGTCAAGCATACGGATATTTTGCTCTCTATCTCAAGGTCAAAGCGGAAGTCGGTCGCGAAAAGTACATAAATCGTGTTTGAACATCAAGTCGATATTAAAACATAAGTTTCAATATCGATTCCCATTTGGGGGCCGACTCGTCATACGTATCCGGCTAAACCCTTTAACCAACAAAAGCCACATGATATTGACAGTTTTGATTTCGGTTAGTTCGAAACAGGTAGCATGAATAATCGTTTCCAGACTTGCAATGTGGCGGGGTTAAACCTACTCATTAATCCCTCCCCTAAACGCAGAATGGACGCTTGCTCAAGTGATCGACACTGTAGTCATTCATCTTCATACCGTCATCATGACCGCATGGAAGGAAGAAAGTATGACTCTTTGGAGACCTTACCTCGACGACTCGCATTTGGATTCATCCCAGACCACCGCAGAAAAATATTCCTCTGCTTTTGGAGACAACGCATCATTGTGCTATGAACCTTTAGTTGCGACTTCACCACCGAAAAATTCGGATTCTGGTTTTGAAGCCTCAGAGCAAAAAGTCCTAATGATAATGGCCGAAAAAAATATGTGCAATTCATATTTTGTCCTACATTAAGTTTTATCATGTTTTGTATACTTCTTGGAAGAGAAGAAAGAGAAGAGAGGTAGCTCGTGGCGTAGTGGATAAGCGCCGCGGCCCGCGATCGTTGTTGTTATGCATTATGTCGCAAGGGTCGGTCACGGGATGGGTGACCAAAATATTATTATCTCGAGCTACTCCGTGCCTCGGAAGGCACGTTAAGCCGTTAGTCCCGGCTGCATTTGCAGTCGTTAATACCCTCCAATCCGCATTGGGCCAGCGTGGAGGGTCATGGCCCATCCTCCTTAACCATTCATAAGGTAAGGTAAGATATCGAAGAGAAAATTCGTAATGACGTAGAGAAATATGCAAATCCAACATTCGCTCAGGTTGACTGGTAGAATATGACCTTGGCATTAAGTCCGCCTAGTTATTTGTATTAATGCAATAAAGTGTAAAAAAAATTAAAGTGCCGTTGAAAAAGTTACCTCATTTTGCAGTAATTCTTACTGAAACATAGCCTTCCAAGCAATTACAAGTAAAACCTAAAGACTACGAAACTCGTAGCCACTGCTGTGCACTGCCCTACAGCTACAGCTGGCGCATTTTGTGTAGCTATATCTTGACTCGAGATAGAAATTAAATATACTGCCATATTTTATATTTAGAATATAAAGTCAATATAATGAGTTACGAGAATTTGATGTGATTATTAAACATGATCAAAGATAAATAATTAGTTATGGAGAAGGCTTATTAAAAACAAAGCCAGTTTAGTAACAAATTACTCTTAAATTATTATATTTGTATTTTTAAAAAGAATATAAGACTCAATAGTCGTCTCATTTGAATAATATTTATTTGTTGAACTTTCATTGGATATTATTTTTTTCTTTTTAAGTGAACAAAATCATTACTAACTATAGACCTATAACTTTATTTCCGAGCATGTCTAAAATCTTTGAACAAGCTATGCATTCTAGGTTGACAAATTTACTTGAAAAATACCATACCTTTCATCGAGATAAATACAGTTTTTGTAAGGGGCGGTCAACTTCTTTATCATAATTTGAATTTATGCGCCACGTAACTTAAAGCCACAATAACAAAAATCCTGTTATGTCCTGTGCATAGATATGAGCAAAGCTTTTGATTTCGTAAGCCACTCTAAACTATTGCACAAGCTGAGTAGTTGAATGTACAACAGATTACAGGCCACCGAGGAGAGTTAAATTGTAACGAAATATAAAATAAATATTAAATTGTCATATCGCTCTGATTTTATAATCAATAATATCGGTATTTCTCAGGGAAGTATGCTTAGATCACTACTTTTTCTGATTTACATAAACGATTTGTCGCGTAGTACTAGGAATAATAAATGTTCGCAGATGATACAATAATTGTTATGAATGTGATAATAGACACGTTTGAATGTAAAATAACCGCAGCACTATTGTTATACGGTTGGATTAAAATGCTTTAAAATTAAATATAAGTAAAACACAGTTAATTCAATTTGATAATCCAATTGAAGTCCTATTCCTTTAAAAAATAATTCCAGAAATTATGAGATAGAATAAATACATTCAAAAAGTTTTCTTGGAATCATTTTTGATAAATATCTTAATTGAAAGTAGTATATTGACCATGTATGTGGAAAACTTAACCGGTTTGCATTTGTTTGAAAACAGTTTCTGTTGAAGCTGCTTTGACAACATATCATGGTTATGTGTCGTCGGTTTTAAGCCACGGTCTGATACTATGGAAAGCTTCTGTAGATCTAAACGGTGCTTATAAAATTCAAAAGAAATGTGTTCGTGTCAAAAGTTAAAAAGTCAAAATAATCTTTATTCAAATATACTTCTTAAAAGTACTTTTGAATCGTCCAACATTTCTTCCCTAGCGCACGTTGAGGACGTCTTTTAACTGATAAGACGAACAGCAAGAAACTCTAGCTCTAATAGGAGTAAAACATTCACAAAAACCATGTCATTACCAGATCAATACATTATAAATAGAGAGAGAGAGATAGAGAGAGAGAGAGAGAGAGAGAGAGGGAGAGAGAGAGAAAAAAAAAGTATGGTCTAATAATGATAATATAATCATTTAATTATAACGGAAAAAAGATAATTTTTGACATACGAGTATAATGGGTTTAGAAATAATCACCTATCCAGCTGCTGGATCATCTAAGTCCAAGCATTCTTATCTGTTATATAATTGGATACCTTATAATAAGCCTTTTTTAGCATGTTATATGTAATACTTGATTTGATGATAGTTCTAAGACACTTTTCAAAAAGATTCATATTTTGCCTCTAGCTTGTATTTACATAAAGAATATCTGTGTATTTGTTCACTTTGTACTGTACTGTACTGGAGTAAACGTGTGGACATTATTCCGAGACAAACTAGACAAAAATAAAGAAATTTCTACCCAGATATTATACTATTTATATATTATTTACGACACTGATGTACAATGATTATATAATATATTGTATATATATTCTCAGCGAGTCGGTTAGCAAAACAAGAAACGAACTTCCAGTATTCTGTAAATTCTATAATTTGTTTGTGAATCTAAGAAGCGTTTGATTTACAGCATCCGAATCATCCAAGTTGACGTTGACATCATCCAATATTCCGATGAAGAACACACACTACGCAACCCCCAAATTGGTGACCAGAACGAAAAGTCCTAAAGGAAAATTTTTTCAACGAAATTTCAAGAACTATAAATAGTCTTCAGTTATTGTGACCTGCGACCCTGCCGTGAACCGATACATCGAGCATTGGATCCCCGATACTGCATTGCTGCTTCTGCATCGGATTTTTCCAGTTACGTCAGACAACAGGAAAACAAAAGACGGTCTGCCATAATTTTTGCAATTTTTAAGAACGGATGCATGGTGTTTTATATCTGTTTAGTTCAGCAATTTTGTATTAAACGTCTGATAAATGAAAAATAATATTTCTATAGAATTTTATTAATTAAACAAATGATTAATGTATTAACGAATCCTGGGCCCGGGTTTATAATATGAATAAAGGCCCGGCTTGTTATAATAACGGCACGGATTCTGTGTATAGTAACCTCAATTTATCTAGATACATTAAAAATAAACGATATTAAACCAATACACAAAAAAGTAGTTTTACAGATACAAACAACTATAGGCCGATTACAAATATATCATGTATTGACAAAATTATAGAAAAATACATAGGAAGACAAATAATTAGGCTTTTGTCAAGTAATTTGGATTCCAAAGAAATGTAAGTACAACTAAACTTATGTCTTTGTTTTCAGATGAGATAAATTGTATCTAAATGACAAAAATCACGTGCTTGCATTCATGATTGATTTTAGCAAGTCATTAGATGCGCTAAATTATGAAGTATATAAAAAAATGAATCAGAACGGGATACAGGGCCCACTGTTGGATTAGTTTAAAAACTGTCCACGGACAGATACAATTTTAGTATTGTCGGAGAACATAGCAACATGATCTCAATAGAAATAAAATAAAATGACTATAAAATTGGGGTCACTACACAGAACACGCATGTTAAAAGCTAAGGGCAATACTCACTAAGTAATATATCCTAAAATATAAACACCTATATGGCTTTGACCGATTATGTAATAGTTTTGTTTACATTGGGAAAATCCAGCTAAACAATTATGTTAGTAAAGCATATACAATAACACATAAGCCTATGTCTAGATAACAATTTATAGGTAATGAGAAGAATTTATATTTGGAATTGTGTGGAAATAAATGGGCTAAAGTAAATTTATTCATTACTCCACATCGAGTGTTACGTGTAAGGTTGACTGTATCTCTTAAAATATTTGCTTAAATCATTTAATAAAAAAAATCTTAACCAACAAAAGCCACGTGAAGTTAACAGTTTTATTCCCGTTAGTTCGAAGCAGGTAGCATGACTAATCGGTTCCAGACTTGTAACGTGGCGGGGTTAAACTTACTCTTTGATCCCGCCCCTAAACGCAGAAGGGACGCTTGCTCAAGCGTTCGACACTGTAGTCATTTACCTTCACACCGTCATCACGACCGTACGAAAAGAAGCAAGTATGGCTCTTTGGAGACCTTACCTTGACGACTTGCACTTGGATTCTTCCAAGACCGCCGAAGAAAAAAGTGCTTCTGGAGGCAACGCTTCATTATGCCACGAGCCTTTGGTTCCGGCTTCACCACAAAAGAATTCAGTTTCTTATGTTGAAGCTTCAGAGCGCAAAGTCGTAATGACAATGGTCGAAAAGAACACCGAGAAGCCTGTAGAAAATGCGAGGATGCGTCGAATGGTTCGTTCAACAAACCCAGACGCATCGAACGAAGTGTATAAAAAGCAAAGGGAGAAAAACAATCTCGCTGCAAAGCAGAGCCGGCACCGAAGGAGGATGAAGGAAATTGACCTCGGCCTACAAGTGACAAATTTAAAAAAGGAAATTGCCATATTGAAGGCTGCGCTGAATGCCAGAATTTGCAGCCAGTGTAAATAAATGTGTTAAGTGATGGACCTCTAGAGACACTATGTGTAATTTTGTGCAATTATTATCGTTAAGTTAGATTTAAGTTCATTTTGTGTACATATTTAATAATAATAGTTTAGTGGTAATGTGTGCAATGTCATTAGGTTTAAGTTTAGAATATATTAAGTTTTATTACGTTTTGTATATTTCTTTATATAATTTTATTTTTGTTGAGTCAGATATTTCCTGGTTTAAAATTATGAATTTCGTGCCATATTGTAAAGAATATCTTTTGTAAATATATGGTATAGTGTTTAATAATCTGCAATTTCTATTATGTAAGCATCTTGTAATTCATGTAGGTGATAAAATAGTTAAGGTTAGATTAGATATGGAACCATGACATGTTTTGTTAATTTTTATATTAATGTAATTTTGGTTGAGTTATTTTTTCCTGTTTCCAAATTTACATCCCAATATCTGTTCAAATAGGAATACGTAATAAAAAGTACGTACATGATAAAAATATATTGTAATAGTGCAATAAAATTAAACTGGAATTATGCTTCTAATAACAAAAACCCTTTGTCTTTATTTACTTCCAAATTACATTACTTCAGACTCACGCATTGTTAAAAGAAAGATTAAGAATCTCTCGGCATTGTGTCTGTCAGATATAACTAATAAACGCAATGAATTATTATATTAAAAAAAAACAGAAATAGAGCGAATTAATTATTGAATAAGGCAAATAATAATTAGTCAAAAAAGAAATATGTAATAATACAAAGAATCCAAAAAAAAAAGAAATAATTAATGGAACAGTCATGTTTGTATAAATAAAATTGATGATATATAGATTGAATATTTTGAAATAAAAGCAAAAGATTTATCTAATAAATGATAATTGACAGTATTAATATGAATAAAAGCCCAGGCCTCTATAAAATAAGGGAACGGGACATTAAATATAGGTCCCCGCTCATCACACCAGCGTTAACTCATCTAGTAAATAAGTGTATACCTAGTCTAGCCATAAATTCTGTTACAAAGAAAATATTCGATAATTACTAAAAAACTAAATTTTATTTTAAAATTTTATGTGTGATTATGGAGAGTGAAAAAGATATATTAACGTACTAAATTAGTTATTCAAATTGTTCACCCTTAGCTTTAACGCACGCTTTTAAAGGGCCATTCGTCGATGGATTTACGAAAGGTTTCCATCGGAAACTAGGTCACTGCTGCCTTTAAAGATTCCTTGAGCGACTCAATATTTGGATGACGAGTAGGCCATATCCTCTAGCACAGACCAAAGGGTTTAAGTACGGACTAGCCGAAGGCAAATTTGGGTAGAGCGCGATTTATGACCAGGGGCTTAATCCTGTTGGTATGTCCACACTTAGTTTTTGAATAAGGTGTTGTTGAGAGGTTTAACTACCGCTTTTAACACGGTATCTTGATTCACTTTGGCTGAAGTTTTCACTTACCTTACCTTTTCTTTTTTTCGCAAAAATTTAGTTTTGTAACCCATTGTGGGAGAAACTCCACCAAACCATGACGTATGCTGGATGATGACCTCGCTGAACTTTGGAATACACTCGATCATTTTGTTTGTTGTAGTGAGGAGCACTATTGATCGATTGTAATTGTAATTTTTTTTCATCGGTAAAGAAAATTTTTCTCTGTTTTTCGTCTGCATATCGAAGTAACAGCTGTTTTGATCTTTCGACTTGCTATTGTTTTAGTGTCTGATTTAAGGTACGCCCTATGTATTTCCGATAAGCCCCTAGACCCAAGTCTTGTTTGATAATCAGAGAAAGTGTCTTCGGTGGGATTATTATTTCTTTGGAAAAGATTTTCTGCTTCCTTATGGATTTCGACGAATTCTGACCTTGACTGTATTAACGGCCTGGTTTGTTCGAATAGACCGCGATCGGCCAGATCTCTCACGGTCATCAACAGACATAGTTTCAGTGTACTTTTGGATGGTACGATACACAAACATTCGGCTAATTTTTCAATGTATCAATAAAAATAAATAAGTTTTTGTTAAGTAATGACATAATTAATGAGAAACAAATTGAATTCCAACGAAATAAAAGTACAAATAAATTTTTGTTTTTGTTTTCAGATAAGATAAATTGTCACCGAAATAATAAAAACACGAGCTTTTGATAGAACCCAGACTCATCGAAAGAAGTGTATAAAAAGCAGAGGGAGAAAAACAATCTCGCTGCAAAGCAAACCCGGCACCGAAGGAGAATGAAGGAGATCGCTCTCGGCCGACAACTGTCAAATTTAAAAAATGAAATTGCCATTTTGAAGGCTGCGCTGAATGCCAGAGTTTGCAGCCAGTGTAAATAAGCGATGGACAGTGTGCTAAGTGATGGACATTTAGAGACACTTTGTGAAAATTGTATGGTTAAGTTAGATATTAGTCCATTGTTTGTTTGTACATATTTAATAAGAATTGTTTAGTGGTAATGTGTGGAATGTAATAAAGCTGTAAACGTTTATATTTTCAAATTACTGGTAAAACAACTATGATGGTAACAGAACATAATTATGCCGTATGATACAATCTACGGCTTCGGCTACACAAACCAGGTGCCGTCGGGTGCCGTCGGTTCAAGTCTATCCAGTCTACTAAGAATACCGAGCAGTTATCACCCTTTTTACATATATGAAGCTGAAACAATATACGAGTCCATTGGATTGGAGCACTATCGCTGTCAGTCGTCAGGTCAATATGAAGTTGAGTTTTTGGACAACGATATGGAGTACGAGACGTTTGAAAGAGACGCTAGGCTGGCGATGGCAGAGAATAACGGCAAGTTACTGTTCAGAACTGATGCATGCAAACATGTGTCGTAAATAAGATTCATAATAAAAAAAGGCGACGTGAAGTTCGTTTGGCTGTACAAGTGACATTTCTTAATAAGAAAAGAGACACACTACAAGCAATGTTAGCCGCAGGTGTTTGAGGTCACTGTCTTTATCGACAGCTTAACATATGTATGAAAATTAAGAGACAGAAATTAAAAAAACGTGCAATTCATATGTTGTCCTATATCGTTAAGTTTAGAAAAATTAAATTAGGTGTTATTATGTTTTGTATACTTCTTTATATATTGTTATTTTGGTTGATTCATATATTATGATTCTGATATATCATAACGACCGCACGAAAAGAAGAAACTATGGCTCTTTGGAGACCTTATCTCGACAACTTGCATTTGGATTCATCCAAGACCGCCGAAGAAAAAAATTCCTCTGCTTCTGGAGGCAACGCTTCATTGTGCTACGAACCTTTAGTTCCGGCTTCACCACCTAAAAATCGGATCCTTATATTGAAGCTTCCATAGCGTAAAGTCCTTATGACAATGGCCAAGAATAACGGTGAGAATCCTGTAGAAAATCCAAGGATGCGTCGAATGGATTGTTCAACAAATCCAGAAACACCAAACGAAGCGTACAAAAAGCAGAGGGAGAGAAACAATATAGCCGCAAAGCAGAGCCGGCACCGAAGGAGTGAAGGAGATGTATCTCGGCCTTCAAGTGTCAAGTTTAAAAAATAAAATTGCCATTTTGAAGGTTGCCCAGAATGCAAGAGTTTGCAGCGAGTGTCAATAAGTGATGTATTTCCTGTTTCCAAATTTACATCCCAATACCTGTTTAAAGAGAACCTTTTTTTTATAATATACGTAAGTATATAAACAATGCAATAAAATAAAACTGGAATTATGCTTGTAAAGACAAAAACGAATTGTCTTTATTTAGCAAAAGAAATCATTACTATTAGGAATATCTTTGGAAATAGATTATATGTAGATAACAGTTCGCAGAGTCTTTTGTTTCTAAAATGTACAGTTAATTTCCAAATTAGATAGAAAGATTAAAGAATCCATTTAAATTTTGAACAATCACGAATATTAAAAGTTGGACACAATAACTGCTGCTGTAGTGGCCTGTAGCTGCAGCTGGCGCATTTTGTGTAGCTACATCTTGACTCGAGACATGAGATAGAAATTAAATATACTGCCATATTTGATATTTAGAATAATATGAAGCCAATAAAATGTGTTTCAAGAATTTGAATTATTGAGTATTGAGTAAATAATTAGTTATGGAGATGGCTCATACAAAAATAACAAAGTCATGTTAGCTACAAATTACTCTTAAATAAATTGTAATATGTATATTTATTTAAATAATGTAACGCAAATAATTAATAAATTTGAATAATATTGATTAGTTGAACTTTTAGTGTATATAATTTTCATTTTATTTAAATAAATAAAATCATTAACTATCATTACTAATGATTTTCTAACACTGAAAAGCAAACCTATTTTAAAATATTATAACACATTTTTGTTTAAAAAACCATTATCGCCTTTTTTCCTAATTAACTCCAAAACTATATATTTGAATTATAGTGTGGGCAGTTGTTCGGAGGATTCGGTGGTTATTTTTTATCACTGCATAGTTTGATACGTTTTTTTTTTTCATAGATAGGGCGATTCAAAAGGAAGGTTTTTATGTATAATACAAGACCAAGCGGGCGAAGCCGCTGGCGGAATACTAGTATTCAATATAAATAAATGTGGATGATGCAAATTACTTTATGTCAAAAGAAATATATAAGCATATTTTAAAGAAATGAATGTGTGGTCACTGTTGTTGGACAAATAAAAATCCATATTTTGTTTAGGTATATAAATATATATTTTTTAAAATATCTAATCATAAGTCAATTTAACGAAAATAGTAAAATGGTTTTCGAGTAATTAATTAAATATATCTTGCCGATTTATTATATGCATTCGTTATTTTTTGCTAATACGTGTCTCGTGACATCAACAAAACGAATCGTTTCGCACGCATTGTTATTCACCATTCCAAACTCTGGGGACATAATCTGGGTTCACGCGGAAGGGTTCCTCCAAATGAAAGGCGCGCGACTTTAGTTACTACAAATATTATTATTGACCACCGGTTATATCACACGCAAATCTCAACTTATAAAAGATTTTAAATGTCTTTCTCGCGTCCATACGTTGAGGAAGTTGCACTCGACTTGAGCATGTCAACTTTGAAAGATGAAAGAGTTTCATCTGAAACAATTACACCTCCAAATTGTGGGTGTAACCACAATGGAAGACAATACAGAGTTTTGCCCAACACAATCTGCGGTTTTGATTACAGAGATCCGGCGTGTGTACCGTCGGTACAAGTTTTCCCAGATACAGTTGAGAGTTTCACGCAGTTATCACCCTCTTCGATGCATGAAGCTGAAGCATTATACAAACCATCAGCATCATTGCCGCCAAAGAAGTCTGACCAATATGACGTTGAGTCTTTGGAGTACTAGGCTTTCGAAAGGGATGTCATGCAAGCGATAGCAGAAAAGAACGGTGGATCGCTGCTGGGGAATAACTCAAATAGGGGTCGTATTATCTGAACGACTCACGCCGTAGGCGAGTGAAATAATTATGCGGCAAAACAGAGTCGGGATAAACGAAGGCTACACTTAGAAATTTAAAATTTTTACGCCATTTTTACACCTCCTCTATTTTTAAATATTTGTCAAATAAAATGAACGTTTGCATGTAACCTAACTTGAAACTTTCGGCTGTGTCGGTCATTTTGTTCCTCCCTGTATATAAAAGGGCGTTGCGTAACGTTCACACACAATGTGCTATATGAGGGTCGCCTGGGTGGGACTAGCGAGATCATTTTTTGTGAGTCTATTTATAGACACAACTTTCACAAAAAGTATTATAGACACTTAAAATTAGAAGAACTTTAACGAAGCCAATTGCTTTATTTTATTCAAATTTAATGTAGTTTTAATAACTCATTCGTTTTGTTTCTATATCCAGTAGTTGCCCACTTAAATCGGTAAAAAAATAAGTATATTTCAATACATTAAAGTAGTATAATTTAATAATCAATATTCATTTAGGTCAAGCTCATATAACGACGCTGTCTTCCTTGTGTTATTATTTGGATAGCAGAAAATTATATCAGTTTCAAAGAGGAAGTAGCCATATCGTAATTAAATGTAATAAAATAAAGTTAGAATTATATTTCCAATAATAACAAAAAACTCTTTGGTCAATGATTTCTTTAGGAAAGAATTCTTTAATATTATGAATGTCCTCGGAAGTAGATTATATATCGATAACAATTTGCACAGTCTATTGTGAGTAAAAGGTGCCATTGATTTGCAAATAATATTCCTTCAAACGCCTTCATTGTTTAAAGAGAGATAAGGAATCCATATAAATTTGTATCCAACACAAATGTTAAAGTTGAACACAATAAGTAGAAATTGTATTTACAATTTGCATATTACTGTTCGTCTTCAAGGTGTACCAGGAAAAAAGGCTTAGGCAATAACCTTATATTATTCTAACGGAAGTTTTGAGCTGTTGAAAATGTAGTCTGCCATCAACAACACTGATTAAAAAACAGAGCTTTGTTGAATGAGAAGACTTTTATCATTATATATATTATATTTTGATCAATTTGCATTCACAATGCCATACTGAAAATTATTCTTAATACAAAACGCTTAAAAAACCTACTTGATCAAAAAACCCACCCAATCGAACCCACGACCTTTCGCAATCCGGGCGACTGCTCTAACCACTGAGCTACCTAGGACCTAACAGGACTGACGAATCTTTCAATCACTTGTTACTTTTCACTACTACAGAGCGTATTCTCATCAATGTTCAGGCATCCACCCAAACAGCCGAAAGAAATATTGTTACAAATATTGAAACTTTCGATAAAGATGAGAATTTTGTTCTAATTATTACCACCACCACCAGCCCTTTTACGTCCCCACTGCAGGCGCTCAGGCCTTCCTTATGGAAGGTTAAGGAGGGTGGGCCATGACCCTCCACGCTGGCCCATTACGGATTGGAGTAGCTCGAGATAATATTTTTTTTTGGTTACCCATCCCGTGACCGACCCTTGCGAAAGTTGCTTAACGACTACAATCGCGGGCCGCGGCGCTTATCCACTACGCCACCGAGCTACTCCTCTACCTACTACTACCTGTTCTAATTATTATATTTTTATTAATTTTGCATTCACAATGCCATACTGAAAATTATTCTTAATATTGTGGATTTTTTAAGCATTTTGTATTAAGTATAATTTATATGTACCTATTATTATTTTATATTGAAAAAGGGTGCTAGTATTTCAAATAATCATTTCGTTTTTGATTTAATATTCACTTTTTAGGTATCTAACAGTATAAATAGGTAATTGAGCTATCTTTCGTGTGTCGTCAGCCTCACATCATCAATCTATGCTCATCGACGTGTGACAATACTCACCCCCATGCGTTACAAATCTTTTGTATTGAAGGATTCTCCATTGTAATATATAATGACAGTACCATATAAATACCAAGCACTGTTATGTCAGGAACTTCACATTACCACTGATTTAATTATCGATTTTTAAATTTCTATTTCAACTTTTAATATGTTGCTATTGGTATTAAGAAAATATATTTTTATCTTAAAAGTAAGTGTTTATCATTATAAATAAATAGAAAACTAAAATATCTTTTCTATGATAATTTGAAAACTAATCAATTAAGGATAAGGGGTGACAAATCTAGGGGTAATTCACCCCTGACTGATAGACTGATGATAACTGATACGTAATGGTAATTAGGCCTAATTACCAATCATATTTTGAAGACCTATTTTTCCACACTTTATAGCGTAATATACTCCTTAATCTTGCTACGGTGTTTTGTAGCAGAACAGAATGCATGCCGCGATGTGAAAACATATCTCTTATCTTGAGAGATTCTTAAAGATTGGTAATCGAGAACAGAAGTAAAAATGTTGGTGCATCGGTACCAAGGTGTCCAGTAGCACAGCAGGTATCGATTCATAAAATAATAGTTGTAATAAGCTTGGTCGATGTATTTATAGTATACAGATAAAAAAAAAATACAGCGGGCTTCTAAATAAATTCTTGTATAATTGTCTAGTCAGAAATTAGAGGCAATGTTTATAAATATTCCTTTTAAATTTTCCGATTGAAAAGTACCAAATGGATTACAACATATTAACATAAAGAAGCAAAAATTACTATCAAAATTATCACTACTTTCAATCAAAATTTAGTAAGCTTTGATTATATGTTAGTATTTTCTTCTTTAGTGAAATAAAAAGGTCACAATTTGAAGATATAGATCACGTCCAATAGAAAAAATGGAATACAAATAAAATTATTATTTAATTCTTAAAGTTCTTCAAATAAAACTATCATAGTTTTAGAAAAAAAGTTTGATATATATTTTGATCAAATAAAAGTCATAAGTTATCAATGTCTTACTTTTTGCACTTATATTAAACAAAGAGAACTTTTGAGCATTTTTTATACAATTTTTAACTTTGTTTAACAAAATTCGTTGGAAGTTCAATATTGTAAATTGTTTCTTCGGCATTAGGACATGTTATTGATGGTAAATAAAAGTCAGTTTTTACTTCTCGAAATCAGCGTTATTGATTGATGAACGGGAAAAAATATCTATAGAAATATCTATATATATATAATAGTCGAATAAATGATACATCATTAAACTATTGTACAAAGTAACAGTTTCTGTGATTAGGATTCACTTTTTTATTGCTAATTAAGTGTTTAAGAATTATGCGCCAACATCAAAGCTTCGATTATAAATATTTTTTTAATATCTCTATTTTTTGGGGATTTTTGTCTTTAAAACGCTACAGACCCTTCGATACAGAAAAAATACTAACATACTATTTAGTACTCTAATTTATCCGGTGCTGATTATTGTAGGGTTTATTCCACCAAAATACATAAGCTACATAACTATCCAAGCGTATCTATGAGAATGTTGCATTTAATAGCATTAGGATGTGAATTTTAATTGAATTATTTCTCAATGATATATATTCCTCTTTAGATATTCCTTATAAATTAGAAATTAAGGAATTTTTATATACCTATCACATTTTAGATAAAAGATTTTTGATTTATTTGGGAATAGTTTTGTTTTCATTTAGCTAACCAGCTAAATATTTATGATAGCAAAGTATACAATTACTGTTATAATGTGTAGAATATAAATATATATAAAGAAAAGAATTAATAGGTCGACGATATCTCTAAAATAAGTTTGCATAAATTATACAATGTAAAAAAGCTTAACCAACCAAAGCCACGTAATGCTATTGGTTTTGATTCAACGTTCGTTCGAAGTAGGTAGCATGAATAATCGTATCCGGACTCCTACAACGCGCTGCGTTAAATCCACTCTTTAGCCCCACCCCTAAACGCAGAAAGGATGATTGCTCAAGTGATCGACACTAAGTCATTAACCTTCATACCGTCAACACGATCGCACGAAAGAACTATGGCTCTTTGGAGACCTTACCTCGACGACTCGCACTTGGATTTATCCAAGACCACAAAAGAAGAATGTTGTCCTACTTGTGGAGGCGATGGTTCATTAGACATCGAGCTTTTAGTTTCGGCTCCATCACCGGAAAATACGGATAATGATTTTAAAGCCTCACAACGCAAAGTCCTGATGATAATGGCTGAGAGATAACGATGGAAAGCCTGTATACAATCCAAAGATGCGTCGAATAGTTCGGTCGACAAATCCAGACGCATCTAGTGAAATGTACAAAGAACACAGGGAGAGAAACAATCTCGCTGCAAAGCAGAGCCGGCACCGAAGGAGAATGAAGGAGATCGATCTCGGCCTCCAAGTATCAAATTAAAAAAATGAAATAGCCATTTTTAAAGCTGCGCTGAATACCAGAGTTTGCAGCCAGTGTAAATAAGCGATGGACAGTGTGCTAAGTGATGGATATTTAGAGAAACTATGTATAATTTTGTGCAATTTTTGGTTGGTTAAGTTAGATTTTAGTTAATTGTTTGTGTGTACATATTTAATAGGAATAGTTTGGTGGTAATGTGAGCAATGTTTAGTTGTAAGTTGTCAACGTTTCTAATTCTTTCATAGTCGTTATAACAATAGTTTACATTTCCAAACTATTGGTATAACAATTATGAAAGACTGTCTTCCACAGTTTGGCTATATGATACAATCTACGACATTTCTGAAGAAGAAAAGAGACGGACTACGAACAATACTGCTACGAATGACTACTTTACATTACGTTTGAAAATAATGTACTATTTTTAATAAAGTGTAAATTATATTTTTTAAGAATTTGTTAATAATATATTTCGTTAATTTTATTTGTAGATAGTAATATAATTTTTATTTAGTTCTATATTTTTATATATATTTTTGTTTTTGTTTTTTTAATATTGCAATTAGTTTGTAACAAACAAGGTTGAGATTATATTTTGTATATATAATATTTTGTTTATTTTTGAGATTATAGGTAACTTTGTATAGGTGCATTTTTGAATATGTTTTGAATTGTAATGTGGTGTTTTCATACTTATGAAGTTTCTGTAAAGATTTTAAATGTACATTTTTTAATTATAAAAGTTGACCAAATCCTTTTTTTTATTATTACATAAATCATTCGTTTTGGTTTTAGACAGAGAAACAAAAATGTGAAAAAAGCACGACTTAATACACCGATAAAAAAATCAGAAACCTTTGAAAGTGCAAAATAATTTAAAAAGTAATTCTAATTTAAAATTGTTCGGTACTATAGAAACATTTTTAGGCAACTGCTAAAACTAAATTGTAGGCAGCGTGGAACAACACTCAGTTTAACTATAGGTACTCTTATACGATTATTGAATAAAAATAAATATCTGTTAAATCTCGATTTCTTAATATTATAAATTAAAATAATAGTACGCGATGGCTTGTAAAAACAAATTGGCAAAAAGGTGTTTGTATCTTTTTGAATTATGGATTTATGTGATACTGGTTGTTTTCCTGCGACCTCACCCTCGTAAATGCCTTCCGTAGGTTTATTTTTTTAAGTCCGTTAGTAGTTTCGGCGTCAGTTTTCTCTTTATAATAGTAGTATTAAAAACATTTTTTAACTATGACGAAGGTATGTATCAAAATTTTATGAAATCGCTTTCAAATCCATGCGCTACGTGTCCAACTTTATTAAAAACTTATTTGTGAGTTTGAAAAGAAGGCAATGAGTACATATTTAAAAGCGTAGATAAGAGAATTTTGTTTATAAAAAGATAGAATACTGACAATAACATGTTATTGTCAATATTCTAGCTTCTAGTTAGGCGTGACGTAGCACTAAAAAGCGTTTGAGCTCCTGAGCACAGCGAGAAGCATAGACATACTTGGTCTACCCACTAAAAATATATTTTCTAACTCTCGAATACCCTCAGCTAAGTGTAGCGAGTGGTGTAACGTAAGCGTTACTACGACATGGGTAAATAAAATATTTTTACAGGATACTAATCCTAAGTACGAAATATAATAATGGTTAAAGTTCTCCTAACCAAGCACTTATAATTTTTAAAAATATAATAATGATAACTTATTGTCTACATGTCACATTGAAAAGATAGTAGCAATATAAACATACTTAGATGATACTTATTCACCAACATCAACGTTGGTGGCAGCCTAATTTTTTCCAAC
Organism: Diatraea saccharalis; assembly: GCA_918026875.4. Classification (NCBI taxonomy): domain Eukaryota; kingdom Metazoa; phylum Arthropoda; class Insecta; order Lepidoptera; family Crambidae; genus Diatraea; species Diatraea saccharalis. The sequence goes on from OU893350.1 coordinate 7,735,637, forward strand.
CGAACGAACAGCATTATGCAAATTGTGAATACTTATTGCGTGCAACTTTTAATATTTGTCATTAATTAAAATTTAAATAGATTCTTTATCTTTCTTAAAACAATGCAATCGTCTGAAATAATGTAATTTGGAAATTATCTGAACCAACATTTTACTAACAAGACTGTGCGAACTGTTATCGATATGCAATCTGTATCCGAGAATATTCCTAATTTTAATTATTTCTTTTTCCAAATAAAGACAAAGGGTTTTTATTATAAGAAGCATAAGCGAAAGCCAGTTAATAAATATAATTTGTTTTAGTAATACGTTGTTTTAGTCGCAATATCCAACAAACTTTGAAAAGAAATTGGTGATTTCGTGAAAGCAATAAATGGTTTTCTGGCGGTTTCGAAAGCCTAATCAGGTGTATACGCGTTGGTAACACTGGTAGCTGCTTATTGGGGAGAAATCGTTGTGACACTAATATGAGTGGATCATTGTCATGCAAAATTGCAATGAAGTGGCCCCAGCTGTTAAAATATTTGGTTAAATGTCAGATTTATCACTGGAACTAGTTATTTGTCTAGCAATACAAAACACAAAAGTTTCATACCTAAAAACCAAATTCTATTGATTCCATTTTTGAATAAAAATGCATTTTACTTAAAACAGACACAAGTGTTTTATTTATATCATTTATCATTATCACCAGCACTACACCGAACAAATCTCAGTACTACAATGCTGACCATGAAACATGATAACCATAACTGCGATATGATCCTAGCATAGACGAAAGTGAGCGAGCGCCATCGAAGGAGGTGGCCTTCCTGGTCCGCTTCTGCGTGCAGGTGAACGTGAAACTGATCATCGCAACGGACTCCAACGCTCGGCACCCCCTGTGGGAGATGAAGAAAAACAATATCAGAGGTAATCAACTAGTTGAATTCCTACTGGCTACTATCTTATTAATAATAAACAGAGGAAGTGAACCCACCTATGTGAGTAAGAACGGCAACTCTATGATTATCTGACTCTCGCCACACCGGAAATGGCTGCAGCGATATCGGATTGGCACGTATCAAAATAAAATGACATGCGACATCATCGGTGGATTCGGTTCACCTATTACCAATACCGATCACTAACCCCGTCCCCAAAAGGTTCTCCAAGAAAACTGATAAAAACCTCTACCACCATTTGGTGTCTGAGAAACTGTGCATGAGCTACTACAATGGTAGAATCACACCACGGTACAAATAGAACAACAGGTAAATATGGTTTCTAAATATATCATATGATGATATGAATAAGCCTACCCTCCTAAACTCCTGAAACCGAACTGTCCGGGTAAACACCACTTGGAGACCCGACAGTACGATGACCCAGAACCAAAACGAGACCAATTACATTCTACTACAAACCCATTTTCCAAACTGTCAATTAATAGAACAGGTAGTATAGCGTGACATTAAGCCAACACCGACAGAAGGATGCTGGCAATGAGATCGTAACGTCTGGAAAGGTGAGATGGACAATAAAAAGTTTCTCACCTTAAAGGTGGCAGGAAGCAAAGTCTTAGCACTCACTCGTATATCACAGACGTGTCTAGCTCACGATACACGTCATACAGATGAAGAGAGGTAAATGCAGTATTCATACCCAAACCGAGGAAATCCGAATCTATCTCTAACCCCAAATCTTTTCGCCTCATCAGATTTCCTAGACAAGACTCTGTAAAGTAAAACATATACGAAACGCTGCACCAGGTACTGCTCCGATACATAAACATCAATGTGCTTACACAGCAGTTTAATCTACAGAATCGGCCCTCTATCAACTATTCGGTAAGATAGAATAACCTTTCACAATAAACTCTTCCTTCTGGGCTAATTTCAACAACATTGAAGGCGCTTTCGATTGAAATAATTTCACCATTATTGAGGCGGCTCTTAAAAGACATGGAGCTGAGTCACAAGTTATAGACTGGATCGTGAACATGCTACGCAAAAGGATAGTACGGGTAGCAGGTGAGGACAGTACAGGAGCACTTTGTTGTGTGAAGATGCCCTCTTATCGCTACTATGAACCTGGTGGTCAACGACCTAATTGCTCGCCTGAACACTAGCCACTTCTACACATACCACATACCCTATACCGATGACATTACAATACTAACTCTAGGCACCCACGCTGATATAACTTGCAACACCTTGGTTGTAGAAGCGGCGTGTAACAGAATCGAATCAGCCTTCATTTTCAATAAGAAATGCAAGATACATCTTATGGACACTGTCGATTCAAAAGTAACTCACAAGACCATCACAGTCTTCCCGGACGGCTCTAAAACCTCATCAGGCGCAGGCGATGGAGTATTCTCAGAAGACCTCAATATACACCTCTTCCTGCCCCTCAACACATATAATACAGTCTTTCAGACTGAGTGTAGCGATTACCATAGCGACGAGAACAATAATAACAAGAAGGGTAACAGGATCGGAAATTCGGATCTTCTCGGACAGCAAATCTGTCCTACAGGCTCTCAATGGCAACTCTGTCAGATCGAATCTTCTATATGAATGTCATCAGGTTTTATCACAGAATAGGATTAGGTAGGATCACAGAATACAAATACTATCCAATGCATAAATGAACACAGTGGATCACGTGAGAATGATGAAGCTAGTAAACTACATCAACAATACTAGCACACCTTGCATACCAGCAGGTAGGCCAAATTCGCACTACCATGAGTGAACGCTCGGCTCTTCAAGTCCCACCTACAGCTAAGTAAATCATTTTGAGCCTGGTAACAGATAATATTACTGGTCATTGCAACTTTAACAGGCACATTTTCAATCTATCACTGATAGCCCCTTGTGCAAAGGATGCATGGAGGCAGAAGAAACAGTCACTCACGTCCTGCTGGAATGCAACGGAGTGAAGGCGCTGGGAGCGTTTTTGGCAGAGCTGGGCTGGCTGGAGTAGTATTCGGTCACACACCTTCCACACGCAAATGGCGCAATTTTGCCATCGAGTTGCAGAGACGCCTGTTGAAAGAAGAAGTTCGTTAAACATAAAAAGGGCCAAGGAATTATTTTCAAGTTGGGAATTAGCACTATTTCAAGATTATCGTTTTAGACTATGAGCTTGTAGTGGTAGACAATGTAATAGATCGGCAAGGGATGTGGTCAGAACACTGCGGGCCGATTATGCTGATACGCCAACCATAGTTTACGCGAATGCTAATTAATATGGTTTTATATCTATAAAATGGGATCCTCCCGAGATAGCCAAACCGTCCAGTTTTGTCATATACGGTACAAGTATTACCATCTGTGAAGATTGACGATAGATCTCAGTTAATATCACAGCTTTGGTATCTAGCGGATCATAAAACGTACATGATAGTGAAGTATATAAAAGCCGATAGATATATAATACGTGTTTGTGCAACAACTCTTGCTTCTAGAAACGTTTGTAGTAAAAATATGAAGGTGACAATTTTCACTAACGTCAGTCGGTGGGCCGGAATTATATTTGGTCTAGTTGTATTTACCATAACAGCTACAGCTACTTGTTTCTGAAAGAAACAAAGAGATATCAGTTGCTCTTTATTACAATATGCCAACTTTCTCTTTGAAACTGATATGGTTTTTTATCATCCAAACAATAACACGCAAAGACGGCGTTGTTATTAAATTATAAGCTTGACCTAAACGAATATTATTAACCAGTTTAAATTCTAGCTAGCACTTCAATATTCTTTATATATAAATATTTTTCTCTATTTGATTCCCGCTATGTAAGTTACCTTATTTTATTTCATAAATACAAATTGGCAACTAAAAGAATAAAAGGCGAATCAATGAGTTTATTAAATGCGATTAATTTCGTCAAAGTTCTAAAGTACTGTTTTATTTTACAAACATTTATAAGTTATGACTGTATAAATAAGTTAAATCTTATTATACCTATGAAATTGAAGTTTACTACCGGGAACATGCATTTACGAGTACATATACATATTTTAACATCGGTCCATATATTTCCTATTCAGTTAAAAGACACTCATGAAAGTAAATTAACTCGCAAAAGTTGACGTCGCTAGTCCCGCCCAAGAGACTTTCATATAACACGGTATGTGTGTCTCATGTTTTGTTAACAATATGTTGCACAATGCTCCGTTAATATATAAACCCCACGGCTCAAGCGGCGGCGGTTACTTTAAAACCTTGTTTTGTATATTTTATTGCCAGTTATATTGGTTTTTTATTTTTAATTTTACAGGTTTAAGGTTCAGTGCATCCTCTACGGATCGTTTGACGAATCTTCGAACAGATTTCCATCCACTATGATCCCTGCTGATGCATAATAAACGATATCGAATCCTTTTATGTGGTTTCATTTCGATTGCATCCGCGGATAAAGAAAGCGATTTTGTCTTGTCATGGTATTCCGGTTAAATTCCTGCCGGATTCATACATAACAACGAATGCTACAAGTACATTGGTTCTGATTTCCTACTACATTAACTACGGATGTTAACAATATTATAAGAAATTAATTTTTCTTTTTAAAATGGAATATACAATAGAATAAACTAGCCGGTTCTAAGCGGCTTAAAGTTTGTGTAGGACTTTATCATTTATCAAAATCAATAGGTTTGTAATTTCATGATCGCAATTTATTTCGTCTTTCTCTGACTACAGCCTAACGGATACAAAATAATTAAAAAATGGATTTAATCAACTAAGATAGATTCGATAATAAAAATTAAAAAATTGAAATCAATACTACACATTCATATACATTTTATAAGACTAGAATTTAAAGTGATTAAACTAATAAACAATATTCGTTTAGGTCAAGCTTATAATTCTAATAACAACGCCGTCTTTGCGTGTTATTGAATGGATGACAAAAAACCATATCAGTTTCAAAGAGGAAGTTGGCATATTGTAATAAGGAGCAATAAAATAAAGCTGGAATGATGGTCTCTATAACAAAAACCCTTTGCTCAGTGGTGTTTTTTAGAAAAGAATTATTTATTATGAACGTCCTCGGAAATAAATTATTCATCGATAACAGTTAGCACAGTCTTTTGTTAGTAAAATGTACAGTTAATTTGAAAATTACATTACTTCAGACACCCTCATTGTTTAAAGAAGGCAAAGAATTCATTTAAATTTTAATCCGACACAAATGTTAAATCTTTAACAAAATGAATATAAATAGTATTCACAATTTGCTTATCACTGGTCGGTCTTCTTCAGGGTATACCAGGATAAACTGTTTGGAAAAAAGTAATCTGCCACCAACGTGATGATTTAAAAAAATATTAGAGCTTTGTTGTTACCTATATTATTATTTTATATGGAAAAGAAGTGTTAATATTTACAATGATCATTTTGTTATAGATTTAAAGAATAACATTGTAGGTATATAACAGTATAGGTAATTGAGCCATCTGTCCAGTGTCATCAGCCTCACATCATCGATCTATACAATACTCACCCCCCATGCGTTACAAATCTCCTGTACTGAGTGCATTCAGTTTTGTAGTATATCGTCGCTGCGCCTGCAAAAGTCGCTATGTGATTTTTCTTAATTTTTGGTTTATTATATAATTTTCACCCTTATATCATTACACGTAAGGTGTAAAAACAGTTTTGTGATAAAACTACTAATAACGAAATTATAAAAAATAGTTATGTGGTGTTCATACATTTAATGTTCCTAAAAAATCACTAAGTACCTAAAATCACATAACTGTAGAAATTCACTATTCAATCATGTTCATCAACTGCGCCCGTTATGTATCAGCTTGACACATAACGATATTTTTGTACGCGATTGGACAAGTTTCAGTTCAGATCGAACGTATGTCAGTTTGACACATAGCGATATTTTTGTACGCGATTGGACGAGATTGTTTTTACGAGTTGAGATCACTACAAGTAAGTAAATCAATAATTTGTGTCATATTATTTTTTATATTAACTTAAGGTTGAGTTAATTTTGGGTTGCTTTGGTTTAGTTGGTGAATGGATTAAAACTGTAATAAACTGGTACTGGTTACCATAATTGTTTTAAGTTTACACTTGTAGCTTTGCTTGTGTTAGTAACTAAACTTCCCACCATGGGGTTTACTGAGATTAACATATTTTTTTAATCTTATTTATTAATCATAATAACGGAGTGCCTTGTTTTCTTAGCGCCTCATACTTTTAGTATTATAATAATTTCAAGTATAAAAACAAACATAAGGCCTTTTACTTAACGCTAATTGCTTAACTAAACCTTTATTTTTGCTCTTTTAGGATTACAACAAGAATGCCTAGGTTTTGGACAAGTAAACGTCTTGTATCGTTATGCAAAGATCCACAACAGTCGATACGTGAACTGGCTTTAGAGCTGGAAGAAGAATCGTCAATATTATATCCACCTACTACAACTGGCCAAAAGGAGAACTTATGTGAAATACAGATTATGCTATTAATACTTTTGCCGATTTCACTAATAATATTACGACAGCAAGTCAGGAATCAATCAAAGGAATAACAGGTGCATCCCAAAGTGTAGTAACCACAACAATTATTATAGGATCATTTGAATCTTGCTTAGAACTACAAACTAACTATGAGCCATATTATATTACCACATGGCTCATAGTTAGTTTGTAGATTCTTCTGATGTAATGCTTTACCTGAAAGATAAAACTGGTTGTTTTGAACCTATCATTGAAAAGGAAAATAATAATAGTACCATTAAGGAAGATGTCGTTGTTCTGGAGGAAAAAAGAAAGAGAAAGAAAATCAATAGGTGAGGCTTTTAGGGAAGAATTATTCAGGTCATAAAGTTACGAAAGTCGACGAGAATACAGTAATAGAAGAAGTGTAGGTAGAGTAATGTAGACCAATGAGAGTTAAAACCTTATGGACATGGAGCTGCTAAAAAAACGGACAGAAGCTTTAGTTGTGCTGCTATTAATGAAGAAACACGGACCGATACTTTTCGATACTTTTGGCAATTACCCTCATGGCAAGCAAAAAAGTCTTACTTAAATGGTGAGTCCATTTAAGTAAGACTGCCAGACTCGAAACATCATACGCCGACGAAAAACATCTAACGATGCACAAAAAAAAATGTAGAATTTGATTGCTATTGCTAGCATGAATGGTGTGAGGGTACGTGTTTGTAAAGAACTTTTTCTTGCAAAGGTTGTTTAAAGAAAGATGTATTACAGCTATGGATTCGATCTAACATAGATTTAAGAGAGAATAGTGAAAATAAGATTGTCCGCAATAACGATACAGTTGCTAATCATTTTACAAACACAAATCTTAAGTCAGAGTCTGTGAAAAAGTGGCTTGATGATATACCGAAAGTACCAAGTCATTATAGTCGAGCAAATAGTACCAGGACATACATTGAGGAATCATTCGAATCTTTTACTCACATGTATTGTACTTTATTTATATGACCTGGTGCCAGGAAAATAATGTATACACAGTACAGAGAAAAAAAAATACAGAGATTTTGAAAGAACAGAATTTTTCTACTATAAGGCGTGGTAGAAAAGTTGGTGATGCAACTGTGACAGATTTAAGAGGACATATTTATGTCAATGGTGAAGTGCAATATAAATTACGCCATTCCGATGACTGGGGAGACTTTGCCACGAAGACGAATAAACACATCGCTTATCACGGAACCAGCAGGGCTGTACAACGGTCCATTGAAAATCGATGCCACTAAATATAAACATTTACAAAGCCTAAAACATCGTTGCATGCATCGTGATTACCACCCATTCTTTGATAATTTACCTCGTTAAGATAATTGATCTCATTCTGAAATCAAAGTACAAAAATTGTAATTAGGTACGTAAAGTGATTAGGTTTGACTGATTTTAAGACTAATGTTTGTTTTGTTTTGTATTGTTTTTGTATTAATTAAAAAAAATATGATCTATTTCTAATTTTTCATTTGAATCCCTCAATAACTTAATAAACGTTTTGTATAACTAAACAAGTTAGTTTTATTAAATAGCCATGTGCTATAAGATAGGGCAAGTTATAATAATTCCGTATCATTTAAAAGTAGCTATGTGTTCTTCAGGTACATGACGACTATTTATGACACATTAAATTAACGCTATGTGTACATTTTAAACATTTCGTTTTTTAGAAAACTTACTTTACATGTTATTTTAATGATAATGATCTTAAACTATGTTAATAGATTATTAAATTTATCAGACAAAAATAATTTATCTTATCTCGAATATATCCAGAGTAAACTAGTTTTTTGTTGTTCCTGAAAAGTAGCTCAAATACACATAGCGATTTGTGAACGCACAGCGACGATATATTTACAGTAACTTATAAATACCGAGCAATATTTTACCGGAAACCTCAAATTACCGACGATTTCTTTATCTCTTTTGAAATGTTTTTTTTTGAGATTTAAATATGTTGCTATTGGTATTTAATAAAACATGTCTTTATCTAAAGATTAAGTATATGTTTATCATAAAAATCAATATTAAATAAAGTATATTTTAGATAAAGCATTGGATCGTATCAACCATTAGCATACAGGGCGGCTTACTACGTTGGACAGCGTCTTACCTAAAAAATCATTCACAAGCTGTAGTTATGGCTGGAAAGCGTTCAAACTTCATCTCGTTTCCCACAGGAATTCCTCAGGGAGAAGGGAAGTACAATAATGTCACATATTCCTTAGGCATTGGCGCATAGTATTTACGGTAAAAAAAGTCATTTTTTTATCAACATCGTTGTTCTAATGATGTAAAGAATTGTGATACTCAAACTCAAAACTCAAACTCAAACTCAATCAATAGTTTCGATGGACATGCGGATCATTTACTATCCAAACGCATCCATGCGAATGTTGCACATATTAAAGCATCAGAAAGTGGATTTTAACGTGCACAAACGTAATCGTTTTACTTGGACGTTTCCCAGAATCGTTGAAATATAGTTTTCACTAAATTTAGAACCAAAACGATAGAATATTTTAGGAATTAGAGAATTTTTATATAGTTATACTACATAATTATGCTAGTAAGGCATATACAATAATAATGGAAAACAAATATAGGTACGTAAAGAGAAAAAAAATTAGTTGGAAATGTGTAAAAATAAATGGACAAATGTAAATTAATTTATTAAGGGATATCGAGTGTTACGTGTAAGGTCGACTATATCTCTTAAAATGTTAAACAATGTTAAAACAAAAGCCACGTGCTGATGACGGTTTTGATTTCCGTTAGTTCGAAGCAGGTAGCATGAATAATCTTTTTAGGACTTCTGCAACGCGGTGGGGTTAAACCCACTCTTTAGCCCCGCCCCTAAACTTAGAAGAGCAGCTTGCTCAAGTGATCGACACTGTAGTCATTCACCTTTATACCGTCATCAAGACCGCACACAAGGAAGAAACTATGGCTCTTTGGAGACCTTACCTCGACGATTCGCACATGGATTCATCCAAGACGGTAGAAGAAGAAAGTTCCCATACTTCTCGAGGCAATGCTTCGTCGAGTAACGAACCGTTAATTCTGGCTTCACCACCGAAAAATTCGAATCCTGATTTTGAAGTCTCAGAGCGCAAAAATCTAATGACTATGATGGCCGAGAAGAATTGCGAAAGGACTGTAGATTATCCGAGGATGCGTCGAATAGTTCATTCGATAAATCCAGACGCATCAAACGAAGATTACAAAAAGAAAAGGGAGAAAAATAATATCGCTGCAAAGCAGAGTCGTCATCGAAGAAAGATAAAGGAGATAGATCTCGGCTTGCAAGTTGCAAATTTAAAAAAAGAAATAGCCATTTTGAAGGCTACACTTAATTCACAAATTTGTAGCCAGTGTAAATAAGAGGTGTATAGTGTAATCGATTTAGAGACATTACGTGTAATTTTGTGCAACTTTTATGGTTAAGTTAGATTAAGGTTCATTATTTGTGTGTATATATAGTTTAGTGGTAATGTGTGCAATGTCATTAGGTTGTTAACTTTTATATTTCCAAATTACTGGTATAACAATTATGGAGGACAGTACACAGTTTTACCGTATGATACAATCTCCGTTTCCGGCAAAAGAGATGGACTACGAGCTCCTGTCATTATCGACAACTTCAATGTACTGTTGACTACTTTATTGTATGGTTAAAAATTATGTACCTACTATTGTTATACTAATTTATATTTTATAAGTATTTGTTTATTTTGTAGTTAATAAATAGTTATGTTAAGAGTAGAATAAGTATTTTCTATCACGTTTTGGTTACTTTGGTTGTTTTGTAGTTTTTAAAATATTGTAGGTATAGTTTTTAGCAATGTGCAATTTGCAAGAATCTTGTTAATGTTGTAGGTGATAAAATAGTTGAGATTAGATAGGTGACATGTTTTGTTGATTTTTGTATTGAATGTAATTTATATCGAGCCCCGTATTTCCAGGTTTAATATATTGACAATTACAATTTTGTGCAATATAACAATTTCGTAACAAACAATTTATTTGAGCATTACTATTTTACACACGTTACATTTTGTTTATATTTTAATGTTATATAGATTTAGTTCAGATTTTTTTTTTGTTTCGTGCCCTTTTGTAATGATTTCACAACGATTAAAGTTCATAATATTTTAGCCTACATTATATTAGGTTAATTTTATTTGTAGTTAGCAATATAAAATTGATTTAGTTCTATATTTTTATATACATTTTTGTGTTTTTTTGAGATTATAGGTAGTTTAGTGTTAGTGCTGTATTTCGAATTAAGTTTTGAATTTTAAAATGGTGCTATATAAATTAATACTTTTATAAGAACTTGTTTCAAAGATTTTTCATGTTAATTTTTTTTATTTTAATAGTTGACCAATAGTTGATAAGGGTGGTGAAACTCCCCACTCCATCCCGATGACATGAGCAATAAATTGTGGGTTGATTTATAGATTTACTATAGGTACTAAGTAAAAGTAAAAAAAATATTTAAAGGCTAAGGTAAACCATATATTCTGAATAAAAAATGTAGTGCTATCTGTAGATAATTATTCAGAAAACTACTTAATCGTTGTTAAATGAAACCAAATTCTCTGTAGTGCAGAATGACACTCATATTTTTGTTTTTTTTTATCACATATATCAGCACTTCAGGAAGCTCGAGCTTTAAATGCACAAATCGAAGAGATAAGAGTAAGAACAGATCAGACTCTAGCAATGGCTAGTGCAAATCAATCAGAAGCAGCATTGCTACAAGCTCGCGCTATCCAAAATAATGCAAACTGCATTGGCATCATTGCAGAAGTTATACAAACATATTTTGCAAATTTAGCAAGGGTAATTAATTTTGTGTTTCATAAAAAAATTGGAAGCAGCACTCATTATTTTTTACTGACAGGTAATAATTTAAAATATTAACAAACACAACTGAAATTACTTTTGTTTTTAATTATAAATACTTTTCAGTAAGGGAACAAGCAGGTAATAATTAATATTATTTTAAAGAAATATTAACTAGTTTTATTTTGTTTCTGAATATCTGATGGTGTGCACTTGCAGTGTGTTCAATTATCTACCAAAATAATTACCAAATAATATTATGATCGAATAATAAATGTGGCAATAATCTTACTATTGTTTAATTCTTTCATATTATACTATTTACGCTTATAAAAAATTTAAAAACTGTGTTTAACCTGTTCTTCACAAGCGTTGCACTAGGGTAAAACCGGGATAGACGCCGCAGCGGGATAGATCCAAAAAATGGTTCGGTATCTATACCTACAACAAAGGATAGTTGCCCTGATTTTTCATCTATCCCTATCTTAATATATATGAATTATGTGTGATTTTTCTTATATATTTTTTATGTAAATATTATCAGAATCACGAAATATAAAAGAAAGAAAGGAGTGCGAGCTCGAGTGTGTTCTTGTACCACAGAAAACCTACTGTCAGTTCTCGAAGAAACGGATAAAAAACATGGGAATAAACGAAATAACCCGACGATTTGGGATTCCATCAAGAACATTGTGAAGGCGATATGCTGCTAGAAGTACAAGAAAATTGACAATGGGTACGTATTACGTGAAACCATGTTATTACGTCATGGTAACCATGGCAACCCATTGGCGTAAGGACCCGTATCTATCAAAGAAGAGATACTCTGTGTAACGAGAGGAGATGTGCTGTAACACTGGCAGGTTATAAATATTTCGATTGTCTAGATAAATAAGTTATACAGGACATTACAAGCTTTTATTAATTATTGTCTCTAGTTTCTTAAAGATTTATTAATGTAAGTATTTCTTTTATTAGGTAAACATCGCATTTTAGATTTTGACAACGAGAAAAGGCTTTTAAAGCACATCCTCTAGCTGCAGAATTTCATCAATTGGCTGAAAAACTAGGGTTACAACATTATTTTGACCACGAAAATGAAATGGCTGTAGGTGCATGGTTTAAAAGTTTTTTTAACGAAATCCAAAGCAATCTATCAGACAAGCTGAAGGTTTATCAGTGGCTAGAGCTAAAGGTCTTAATAAGGAAGAAGTAAATAACTTCTATAATCTTTTTATCAAAGTTTTGACCAAAAATAACCTATTGGACAAACCAGAAAGGATTTACAATATGAATGAATCCGGAGTCCAGTTAAATAACAAACCCGTAAACTTTTCCGGGTTTGTTTTTTCATAGCAAAAAAGGTGCAGAACTCGTCAATTCAGTCACATCTGCCAAGAAAGATGAAACCATGACGATTGTTGGCTGTTTCAATGCTATTGGTAAATTCCTTCCACCAGCTGTTATAATAAAAGGTGTGAATAAAAACTGAATTAGAGGAAGGCCTTCCAAAAGGCTCCAAAGCCTTCATGAATAAAAAGTCAACTTATATAAATGCTGAGCTTTACCATAAATGATTAACAGAACATTTCACCCTATGAAGCCCCAAGGTAAGGTTCTGCTGATTTTAGACGGTCACTCGTCACACTCGACTGCACCGGATATGCTGCAAATTGCTGCTGATAATGACATCATTTTATTGTGTTTACCTTATTACACAACTTCAGCCTTACAGCCTTTAGATAGATCAGTCTTTGGGCCATTTAAAACTTATGACAGCCAAGAAACTAATCAATTTATGCGTTTGAATCCAAATAAAAAGATCAGTTGTTACAACACTGGAAAGCTCATATATAATGCTTGGATTCTCACTGCTACCCTTGAAAATGCTCTTAGCGGCTTCAGAGGTAGTGGAATTTACCCAGTTGACTCAAATGCTTTGCCAGATAAAACATTTCTAATATCGGATACTGCACTGGGTAGTGAAAATCCTGAAACTTCTCGTGCGACTGAAGTTATAAGACTAACGTCAACAAACCAGCCTGCTATCCAATCAGAGTTCGCCAATGCCTCTGAAAATATAGTATTTCGTGAATCTTTTGCAATCGACCACCACCAAAATAAGACACCACCAAATCCGACTCAAATTGACAGAAAATCACCTAGTCTGAGATTTTAGAAGATATTAGTGTAGTTGACATTGGTGATGCTAAAATTGCAGAGATTTTAAGAAGCTATACTATAGAACAAGAAACACCTTCAAAAATTCTTTTTCAAAACAAACGAAATCGTAAGAGGGGTGTTAGGGTGAAAAAAAGAAAAACAAATAATAACTTAGTTGGACAAGAAAAACAAGACTGACACTAACAAAGTATATCTAATTTACCTAGCCATAAAATTAAAGGAAAGAAAACAAAAGATTTGCCCACAAAGAAAACTAAGAAAGATGCACAGGATAAAGATAATTGTATCGAATGTTTTAAAAAATATAAAAATACGAAGTCGTTATCCAACTGAATTCAATGTGTAATGTGTCAGAACTGGCTACATGAAACTTGTACACTTTTCAAAAATTATTGCTCAAAATGTGGAAAGTCAAAAGCACTGTCCGGCTAAACTTCTATTAAATTGAATAAAAGTTGGATTGTGCATTTTGATTATTAATATTTTATAAAAACAATTTAGAATTTATATTATTGTTAAAAAAAGCTTGTAAAATTTAATTATACATAAAAATGATTATGCATGTTTATACTTTAGTTTAACAACCTTTTTAAAAATTAATATTATTAATTGGTTATTTCTGTGATATAAGTATTATCTTCTTATGATAGTTATAAAAAAATTATAGAAACAAAGTCTTTTTCATTATTATTATGTCGTATGTTTTTTGGAGACAAAAAACATACGACGTAAAAAAGGTATAAAGGGCATCTTATCCTACTCAGCATTTTAATGGTGGGGCAACTATCCATATAGGTAGGCATATGTCCTCAAAAAGAATGGTCTACGAAAATATAATTTCTGCGAAATCTGTATTTGATAGGTTTAAAAAAAAACAACATAAACGATTCGTTTAACTATATTAAAAGAAATAATTCGTTAGAAATTAATATATTATAAAAGAGGTGACTAATTCAAGAAGTGGGGCATCTATGTTGGTTTTACCCTAGATTTGTTTGGTATCTACGCCCTTGCTGCAACAAATCTGAAGCATGTCTTCTTTGACTTGCTCTAGGTATACGTCTGGCGTCTAAATGTGTATTGTTTATTCTTTTATTGAGTTCTCTTTGTAGAGTCTAGACATATGTAATGGTACACTACAGTGCAGCATTTATTATTTTCGCTACGAATTTAGGTATGTAATGTAATTGTAATGTAATTCTAAAATGTAATGTAATTTTCTGTCAATTAATAAACATCTGTAATTAAAAATAAATGATAAACCAACTATTGTAGGTATTCAAATTATGAGGAATCTAAACGAGAAATATATACATTCTTTCCTAAATCTTGCTTTCCAAATTCCGATGCACCTTTCCACAACATTTCTCATGGTGATGTGTTTTACCGTAAAGTATGCTTCTGGTATGTTAAGAGCAACATTCAATATCGGTATCATCATACCTTTTCTTAAGGGAAACCCAGAATCACCTGAAATACAAACATTTTAATGATATGATGCAATGAACATAGTACAATGAGACAAAAAAACTGATTTTATACCCAATAAATAACAGTCTTCCCCAGTTCTTATCATTGCATCAATTTGGACTTCATTGGATTGTTAATCCGTGCAGTAGTACTATCATGAGTCGATCCTGGGTTACTTGAATCAATACATAATATTTTGGCATCAGAATCACAAATCTGGAACAAAGGTTAAAATTTATTTATTTACAAAAATGTATTGATCGCGGTTTTTCATTTACTATGTAGAAAAACTTAGAATCAGAACATTTATAGAATGATACCTTTTCTGCAACAAAACCTCTTTTCGTGTTCAGCAGGAGGTACTATTGCAATGCGAGTACCCTCAATACATCCTAGCACACCTTCCATTTTGAATTTTCTGTAGAATCTGTAAAATACATAGATTTTATTATTAATACTCATATATATATATAATTAAATATAAATTACTATGTTGATGGTATAATATATTATCAGTATAAAGAATTATCAATACTATTACGATTAAAAAAGGATCGCAAGCATATTTTTCTGTGATCATATGTTGGAAAATATTAAATGACAATTTTACTCACCCTCTCTTTATTTCCTCACATTCTTCTCATGAGTTAGGAAACTTAACTTATTTATTAAAAATATGGGGTATGTTAAGGGCATCTGTAACTTGGTGGACAGCTCTCGATACGGATTGTTGTGAAACAGAGTGACTCGTTGATTTTTCTACAAGGGTGTGATACGAAACACTTGCAAAAAATCTTTGCTACTTAAATCTAAAACAATATTCAGAAACTTCAACAACCATGTCCTTATTAGATTTTATTTCTATTTGATATATTTCTTACCTTTGTCTTATTACCTATGCCATCCGATCGTTAGGTTACCGGCATATAAGGCGATAAATCGTGAATCAGCATTTTGGTTAGGTCTTTAGTTAATCTACAAGTTCTTACCAACTCACGGTCCGTCATATCGATAGCATTGTTAAAAAAACCTGGATGACAAATTTCTCCTTCTCTTTTTTCTGACCTCAACTTCATATGCCATTTGAATATATTCATTATAGAATAACATTTCTAACAATATATAAAATTGTATTTTGGGTATACACAAACTAACTTATAGATAGTAATTTTTGACAGGTGAAACGTTCCGATTTAGCAACGTTTCGATTCATAGAAGTGTCAAAATTTTAGTAGAAAAAGAGTCATTGATCGACTCAAGTTCGATTGAGCGAGGAGAATACCGTTGACAGTTTCTATCGATCGATAATCAGTTAAACTAAATTAGAACCGGAATTATATCGTTTGACACCATTTTGACAATGAGTAATACAGGAAAACCACTAAAAGCCTACTACCGCCATCTTTACCGCCAAAAGTTTTCTTTTAAACGGACTGAGATGGCACAACTGGCGACTCAAATAAGATTATATTTATTACAGGAAAAACAAATTATTACTCACTATTAATTCAGTGCTTTTTTGGATTTCTATTTCTATTATTTAAAGCTAAATTGTCAAATAATTAAGACGAACATTTTAGTTTGAAATAAAAATATTGTAATTTAAATTAAAACAGCACAATTTCTTGTGGGTGGGGTGTAAAACAATTTCTTTTACAGTAAAATATACACCAAATTGGCAATACGCTATACGTAAGTATTATTAAATGCACGTTGATATTTCAAAAACAAAATTATTTATAATAATAACGCAACTATAAATAATTATTCGAAGTGTTAAATTATGAATGCGGCAATATCCCTTATAATATGATGCAATAAAAAAAAAACTAGAGAAATTACAAAAACCCTTTGCTCAATGTTTTCTTTAGCGAAATGTTTCATCATTCAAAGTCAAAGTCAAAATAATCTTTATTCAAATAGACTTCTTAAAAGTACTTTTGAATCGTCCTACATTTTTTCCCTACCACTCGTTCAGGACGTCTTTTGGCTGATAAAAAGAACGAGCAAGAAACTCACCAGCTCTAATATGAGTAATGACATTTACAAAAACCATGTCATTACCAGATCAATACATTATAAACAGAGATAAAAAAACTATGGTCTTATAATAATAACATAATCATTTAATAATAATGGAAACAAGATAATGAGTTTAGAAGTAATCACCTATCCAGTTGCTGGATCATCTCAAGTCCAAGCGTTCTTATCTGTTACATAATCGGATACCTTATAATAAGCTTTTTTAATAAGTATTCTAATTGTATATCTAATTGTTGTATTTTGCTTGGGACCTTATTGTAGAAGCGCACACAAAGACCCTTGAAAGAGTTATTAACTTTTTGCAGTCTAGTGACAGGCACCGTTAATTTATTTTTATTTCTTGTATTAAAATTGTGTACATCACTTTTTATAGAAAACAAACTAATATTTTTACGAACGTACATTAAGTTCTCGTATATGTATTGAGAAGCAACAGTCATAATGTCTATTTCCTTAAATTTCTCCCTTAAAGAGTCCCTAATCCTAAGATTATAAATTGATCGAATTGCTCTTTTCTGAAGCACAAAAATTGTTTGTATGTCGGCAGCATTTCCCCACAATAGGATACCGTATGACATAACACTATGAAAGTAACTGAAGTATACTAATCTGGCAGTATCTATGTCAGTTAACCTACGTATCTTCATTACGGCATATGCTGCAGAGCTAAGTCTACTCGACAATCTATCAATATGTGGGCCCCACTGTAGTTTAGAATCTAATGTTATTCCTAAAAAATACTGTGGTATCCACAAGGCCCATGTTCTTATCTTTTACATTAACATTTATATCTACTTTTTTAACATTAGGTAGTACAAATTTTAAGCATTTTGTTTTTCCTTCATTAAGAAGAAGATTATTTACATTAAACCAATGTACTACTTTAGCGATAGAATTGTTCACATCGTCATTTAGAGGTAACCCTCTTTTAATTTTAAACAAGAGTGAAGTGTCATCCGCAAACAAAACTATTTCGTGAACATCCCTTACGAAATAAGGCAAGTCATTTATGTAAATAAAAAACAAGAAAGGACCAAGTATTGAGCCCTGCGGAATGCCCATCTTAATTTTCGATCCAGGGGATCTTTTGCCATTGATATCAACCCTCTGTACTCTGTCAGTCAAGTATAAGACAATAAAATCCAATGAGTTATCTCTAAATCCATAAAAATGCAGTTTCCTAATCAATGTTTCATGAAAAACACAATCAAATGCCTTAGATAGGTCATAGAAAACACCTAACGCATCATGTGAATCCTCCCAGGCATTAAAAATTTCTTGTATTAACTCGACACCGGCTTCGGTTGTCGAGCGACCCCTTGTAAAACCAAATTGTTGTCGATTCATAAGCTTATTCTTGTAAAAGTACGTTTGTATTTGATCCAGCATGATTTTTTCAAAAATCTTACTAAACGTAGGTAGCACGGATATAGGTCTAAAGTTAGTAGGGTCAGATGTGCTACCCGATTTATGTAAAGGAATAATTTTACTATATTTCATGAGCTCAGGAAAAATACCACAATCAGTACATTCATTAAATATATAAGCTAAGATTGGAGCTATTGTCTCAATTACCGATTTAGAAACTTCAATGGAATTACCCCATAAATCAGCAGTTTTCGTTTTCTTTAGCTGATTAAAAGATTTTATTATATCTTTAAAATCAATGTGTTGAAACTTAAATTGGCTATTAGAATTATTTAAACTTGCCTTTAAAATAGATTCAGCAACAGTGGAAGAGGAATTCAAAGATTGTGTAATTAAGACTGGAATTTCAGTAAATAAATTTTCAAATACTGTAGCAACTTCAAGATCTGATGTTACTTTTTTATTATCAATGTTTAAATTAAAATTTATATTCCGGGATTTTTCTCTTCCAGTTTCACTATTTATGATATTCCACGTCATTTTAACTTTGTCTTTACTATTTTCAATTTTTGCATTTAAATAATTACCTTTGGCTAAACGACACACTTTTTTAAATAATTTAGAGTAATTTCGTACATATTCTTTGAAGTCCTCACTTGTGTTATAATTACGTTCATCATATAGTTCATAGAGCCTTTTTCTGCTTTTGTAGATTCCTGGTGTAGCCCACACACTAAAAGTTATAGGATTACTAATACTTATTTTTTTTGGGACAAAAATCTTATTGAATTCTGTACAATAAACATCAAAGAAATCTTTGTACAAATCATTGGGATTACTATTATGTTTCAAATGATACAATTTACTATCTAATTGATTTTTAAAACGTTCCAAGCGACTCATACTTTTTGACACAACTGTAATGTCTCTCCTAGCCACAAACGTACATTTATGCGGAAAGCTAACTAGTTGTCCAAAATGATCTGACGGTAGTTGTTTAATTATCTGTCTTGAAAGTGGTACTAGATCTGTAAAAATGTTGTCAATACATGTGGACGAAGTAGCAGTTACTCTAGTAGGCTCCTAAAACATGTGCGCAAGATTATAGGACATAAATAGATTTACAAGTCTTGTACATGAATTGGAGTTTCCTAATAAATCAACGTTAAAATCACCCCCAATCACTAATCGTTTGCCTTTGCTATATACCTTTTTTAATGCTTCATCCATAACAGTTTCAAAGAGATCATAATGAGAAACTAAACTTGAAGGAGGTCTATATACGCTCAGTACAATCAGCTGGTCCAGCTCTATACAGGCAATCTCTATTATTTCCTCAACCGATAGGCTCACTATATCTCTACGTTCTTTAAATTTAAACTTTTTATTTAATAAAATTAGTGCGCCACCACGCATTGCGTTTTTCCTAATGAACGCGCTACCAACCAGGTGATTATTGAAGTTAAAAATGCAATTATAACTTGTTAACCAATGTTCCGTAATACAGAAAAAATCAACATTGTTACAGTTCATGAATAATTCCACTTCTAACTCTTTACTCAACATTCCTTGAACATTTTGGTGCACTAGGTTGATGACTGAAAAACTCTTGGTTCCATTATTACTTTGACTATTCAATAGCAAGCAAGAGGAATCCTCTGTTGTCTTAGTATCTAATTTAAAGACGAATTTGTCGCAATGTCAGTAGGATTATTACTGATAGTCATGTCAATAGAAGAGTGCTCAATAGGAGCACTCTGTTTAGCCAAATTTTTGGCTGTTATAGAAAAAAAATATGATAGCGAAATAGCTATTTGTCTCTTATAATAATTGGAAAGATAATATTTATCTTTAGTCAAATAAAATTTTCTAACATACTTGTTAGTGTCAATGACATGAAACTTTGCAGTATTGCATATAGTGTGCAATGTCATATTCAATTTGTATCGCAAATTATTTTCTTCATTGGACAAACTATTGCAATACGGCAACGTAAAAATCACGACTTTCCCAACACTTAATGAATTTAATTCGTTTATATATTTCAATAATTTATGTTTGTTCAAAGTACCTCTATTGCCAATAAAAAACAATAAAGTGGTATTTTCGCTGTAGTTTTGTTTAATTGCTTTTTCCAAAATATCACTAAAAGAGGAATTAGGCATACAGAAGTTTAATGTTGAATGGCCCTTATCGAATAGCAAACGGCCCATGTTTCTGCCAATTTCATCACTGAACATTAAAATATTATTTTTATAATTTTGTGAATTTATTCTGTGACGTTGGGAAAATTGTGATGGGGAGCAGTCGTCAGTAACAGATGACTGAACAGGTACCTGAGTAAACAGTTGTGACTGGTGGGCAGATGACTGACAGGGTTTCTGTGTAACTGTATTTATAAATTGTTTCTGAATATTATTATTGTTATTGTTACTAAAGCTGTTTGTATTTGTTTTGTTAATAAATTGTTTATTATTTAACAGTGAATGGTAACGGTCAGCATTGTAATTGCATAGGTTAACCAACTCTGTGGCAGACCTAATATGCTCATCAATCTGAGACTGTGCAACTAAATATTTATTTTGTATTAATTCTATTGATTCATGTAATTTTTTTATTTCAAATTGAATTTTTTTTGTATCCCGGTCATACATCTGCTGACTTTCACATAATTTATCACTATATATTTCCAAAGAATCCATCAGACTACTGCGTTGTTTCCTCAAGGCAATATTTTTATAAAAACAATTATTCTTCTTTATCAATCTCTCAGTTTTCTGGATAACTTTTCCAATTTTAATATATTTCTTAAGTTTCCTAGTACTTAAATTAAAATTGATCTGACTCTTAGAGTGTATATGACATTGTTAGGAACGTCCTCGGAAATATATTGCTTATCGGTAACTATTCGCACAGTCTTTTGTTAGTGAAATGTACAGTTGATTTGCAAATGTTAAAAGTTGCATACAATGAATAAAAATTTTATTCACAATTTGCATATCGCTGGTCATCCTCAAGGTGTACCAGGAAAAAGGGTTAACCAATAACCATATTATGTTATTCTAACGGTGAAACTTGAAAAAAAAAATGGTCTGCCACCAACGTTGGTGATTCTAAATCTTTTAAGAACTTTGTTGAAACATAATATAGTAAAATAAGTTTGTATGGGTAATAAGTGTTGCATGATTGCTTTTTATAATAATTTGTTTTGGATTTAAACATTCACAGAATGCCTTTACTAGGTAAGGCTATATGTCGTTTGTCGCCAGTCTCATATCGTCAATCTATGCTCATCGACGTGTGACAATACTCACCCCCTTACGTTACAAATCTTCTGCATTGAATGAATTCACCTTTGTAGTTTATATTGATAGAACCACACGAATACGAAATACTGTTATGTTGGTAACAAAATTACAAAATAAAATTAGTCAACGTCTTACGTATCTATATTTGTTAACATCTATACGTTTCCCTTTCGGGGTAGACAGAGAGGATCAAGTGCCTCAAGATATGGTGCTTTCACACACCTTTCGCCTCCTTCACTTTCATTGCTCTTTTCATACATGCTCGCCGGTTTTGATGGCTCATAAGCTATAAAAACATGTTTAGGCATCACCTTCTAACAGCATGCAATTGATTTAATCTTGAAAGGTGTGTCGTGACCTTCGTTGTTTTCTACATTTTTCCACTTTCGCGTATAATTAATTTTGTTATTCTTTCATTCGCGATTTTTCGACATGTCCGAACCAAAGGAACACCTTTATTTTGTTTTTTACACTCGTTATCTCTTTATTAAAAATGCAGTCTGCGAGCTTTATTCCGCAAATTATACTTAACAAACGCATATCGACTTCATATTAAGAGAATGCAAGTAGCCACATGCTCTTTATGACATACCCATCTCTCGCTACCATGCATGAGCTTTGTTGCAATTGTGTATATTTTAAAATTTGAAATAACCTTCGGAAAAGCCTTTGTATTTCAAACGAAAATCCAAGGTTTTATTAAATCAGAAACGATTCCCAAAATCGATAACAATTGAAGAGGGCTAAAATATCCATGTTTCTTTTATAGCATGACAGAAGTATTTGTGGACCACCGTGATATCATTATTGGTCACAGTAAAGAGTTGTCGAATATCCGGAAGTCGGTGACCAATACAATGAAACCTCTATAGATTCATCATCGCGACAGTTGCGTCGTTAATAACGCATTGCGGACCTCCATCAATAGTTGCGATGGACATGCGGATCATTTACTATCCAAACGCATCCATGCGAATGTTGCACGTAATAAAGAAATAGGAAGTGAATTTTAACGTGTTTTCGAAACCAATTAGATTATGTACTTGAACGTTTCAGAGAGCGGTTGAAATATGGATATATCACTAAATCATTAGACAAAATCATAGAATAATTAAAGTTCATTATCGAAAAGGAAGAGGTTATATGTTCGACGGCATCTCCTATGTCTTCGGGAGATAGCGCTGCGACGTCATCGAGCTACGAAACAATTACTCCAAGTTACTCCACGAATTACGCACAAAAATTGTCTTTACGAATTTCGTCATGCGCCTCCGGATCCTATTTAGACATGGATACTCTGAATGAGGATCCCAATTACAAAGCCTTTGAGAGCACAGTACTAAAGGCTATGGCGGAGAAGAACGGCGGAAAGATATTAGTGGACAACCCAAGGATGCGTCGAGCCCTTTATTCCAAAAAACAGGACTCATCTACTGACGCTTTCAAAACGCAAGGGAGAAGAATAAGGGAGAAGAATAATATCGCTGCAAAATAGAGTAGAGATCGGAGGAGAATGAAAGAAATCAACATCAGCTTGAAACTCGCATATTTAAAAAGTGAAGTCGTGAGTTTAAAATCTAAGCTAGCTTCAAAAGTGTGTAGTCGATGTAAATTACCAAGTGCCTGTTGAGTGATGGACATTTGATTAGAGACTCCTTTATAGAATTATTTTGTGCAATTATAGTAACGTTAATTAGACATTAATAATTTTATAACCATTTTGATCCAATAATTTATGGTTGACTTAGATTTAAATAAACTTGTATATTTATTTTTAAGTTTGAATGTGTAGAATTTAAATGTTAAAACTCCACAACTAAACTATGCGGCAATCTTATCCCATTATTAAAGATAATGTGTGATATTAGTAAGATCATTGACATAAAGAAGGAATAATAAAGGTTCTAAGATAAGATACTAGAAAAGTTGAATCAAGATATGAATTATCGTCGATATACTAAGTACTCTATTTTGCACATAGCATTCAATCCATTCAAGACAATTTCTGCGTATCCCGCAAGTTTTATATTTCATTAAAAGTTTTGCATGCAATACAAAGTCTAATATTAAATACAGAAAAGTTTATGACATTTTTATCAATATTTCCTGTAAATTCATTTATTAATTTAAAAAGGTGCTAATAAAATTGATTTCCTTATTTCAAAAATCATGCTTAAGGTTTAAATCCAATAGATTTTTGTAGCAAATACATTTGGACTTGTGTGTATACATTTTTCAAATAACTCCAAAACTACCGATGTTACAGTTGTTGACTTTTTTGTCTTATGTTATAATTTTTAATGAAATAAAAAATAATGAGATTGCATGTGTATTCAATTTAAATGCAAAATAGTTCTTATTAATCCATGATTTCTTGTTGTTGCTAATGCAAAATGTATCATTCAAAGTGTGTCATAAATTAACACAAACTGAAAAAGCTATGACCTTTTTCGAATTGTGTCTTTAACAATTAGTTTCAAAAAATCTGATACCGACTACATATAACAACACATGACGGAAGCGCCACTGTCACACGAATGAAAGCATTACAAGCTCACGCAAATACCTAAAAATGTACTTACGTGTGATCTTTAATTATTGCAATAAAAAAAAATCTTTAGAAAATACTTTTAAGATGTAGATGTATTTTTAATGTCATATCGGCTGGATATCATTGCGCACCTAACGATTATTCAATCAATTTAAGACAAATGTTTTCACAAAACAAAGCCGCTTGACCACGACCTTTCGATGTTGTATTACGTTATTTCGATGTCAAATGTTGAGAGTTATTGCATTTCCTAATATATTTTTCTTTCTTTTAACAAATCAAATTCATTTATTTGGCACACATACATATGACACGTTCACACTAAAAATACATCTTTGGAAAGTATTTTCTAAAGAAATTACATTTTTTTTATCACGTGAACAAGTCCATTGTGCTCCAATTTTATTAAACCTTTTTCCATCAAGATTTGTTTTATATTATTGTAACGGATCCGCGCTAGCTTAGATGTTGGCAGTAAAATGACTAGGCTTGACAAGTATATTTAAATAAAGATAAAAAAAACCCGTTTCCGGATTTCCTTAAAGATACGATGCAAATTTATATTTGTCGTTACACACGTACACTAAATTCACTTTTTACTTTAAACTTTTATGTTACGTAAATACTCGTAAATCTTGCTGTTGAAAGAATTTTTAAAGAACTGACATTCAGAATGAGCATAACGTGTTTCTAAAAATTTTAAATTACAAAAAATGAATAATAAAAAATAAATTATCTTAAAGATTAGAGACAAAAAAGTTGTATGCAGAAATCTAGGACAAAATAAACGGTATAGTTCGACACACCGTCACATTATTAAATCTAAATGTTGTGAGAACATCCTATCGTTTTAAGTATTCTATAAAATGTCGATTATTTCGTATTAATTCCAAAAATTGATATTTCCAAAATAGTTTTAAACTGTGCTCTAAATGCAAATCAAAAGTTTGTATTTTCTCTTATGTTCTAGAAACAAGAATTCTTGCTTCAACAAGTCTTATACCGAAAAAAACACAAAGAAACCCAAAAGCATTTATCAATATCTCGCTGTCATAACTCTTTTAGCAGACATAATAACTACCACTTGATAACCAAAAGTCGCTCAAACTTGTGCTATTATAAAGTATTGTTTCCCATACTATACCTACATACATAAAATATCTGTCACATCAAAATTATTTTCAATAATTGCAAAGCGTCGCTAGTCCCGTTAGGTCGCCATGGAAACAAAAACTTGGCCTTTTTATGACACCCTTGCAATTGCATTGCATTATGGCGTGCGGTACACCCCACTCCATTTCTGTTGGGGCGTGGTCAAAAAGTTCCTGTAGGGTGCACAGGCAGGTCCGTCTGTCCATTCGCGTATTACACGAGTTGGAATACGGACTATTAAGTACGTAAATAGTTTCATTTACGTCTTTTGCAGACGACAAATATATCACCACAATGTCTCTTCCAACTCCAAACGTAGACCAACCACTCGACTTGAGGCTGTCTGTAATAAAAAGGGAACGAACGTCACCAGCCTCTGAAATCTTGCTTAGCGGATCCCCAAATTACGACTATGGAAGACCACAGCATGCTTCACCCAATACTGCAATCTACTATCCCAGCTATGCAGATCAGGCACTTGTGCCTTCGGCTTATGTTTCACCAGCCTCGGTCGACAACATCGCGCATTGGTCGCCGCCTTTAATATACAAATCTGAAGCCATCAATCACTTTCAACGTTACAAGCCACTTGGATCACTACCATCGGCGGCAAATCCACCAGAAGAATACGACGTTGAGTCCTTGGATAACGATATCGAGTACCAGGCTTTTGAAAGAGATGCCTTGCAAGCGATGGCAGAGAAGAACGGCGGATCTCTGCTGGGTACTAACCCACGCATGCGTCGTATTGTCCATACCAATCAAGCCGCAGATGATAATTACCGACGACAGCGAGAGAAAAATAATTTTGCCGCAAAGCAGAGTCGCGACAAAAGGAGGCTTCGAGAAGTTCGTTTGGCTCTAAAAGTGACTTTTCTGAAGAAAAAAAGGGACGAACTACGAGCGATGTTGGCTGCTGGTGTTTGCGGTCGATGTTATTGTAGATCGGTGTAATATAGGTTTTATATATAGGTAGTATTGTTTCTGATTAGAGTAATGTGCAATTTTTAATATGTTAGAATCCTATTGACAAAATAGTATTAGTTCTGTAGTTATTTGTTTTTGAATTTTGTTTAGTGACATAATATAGTGATTTGGTAACAAACAAGGTTAAATATATGATTTATTTTAGTGCGTATTTAGTTTCATACTAGTCCTGTATTTTCTGATAAATTTAGAATTTTAATTTAATTTAATTTAGAATTTTAGTGTAATGTGTAACGAACTAAGTTGAAGATAGGTTAGTCGTGGACTTATGTATATAGTTTTATTTTATGTGTAATGTGGTTTTGTTTAAGTATAAAATATCTTTAAAACGTTATAAAATATCTTTTTACTATATATATAAATTCATCCCTATAATCCGTAAACAGAAAAGTATTTTTTGGTCGCGAATACGTGTTCAGTAATCATTATTCAGAATATTTCAAAAGTCCGTATTTAACCATTCTATTTAATTGGTTTTATAATTGTTTATCAGGCCAACAATTCGGACTAAGCCGACTTTGTCCGAGTCAAATTATGATATGAAGTTTGACAACACTCGTGTTATCTATACCTATGTATTAAGTTATTATAATATTTTAAAAATCAAAAGACGAGAAAGAGAAAAGTCTATTAGCTTTCCTTTCTCTCGCTCAAAGGCAACTTTTAGATGTGCGTGAATGCAGTGAAAGTAACAATTAACATTTTATCAAGAACTGCTGTTAGCTGCTGCTTATAAAGTTGTTTTCCATTTAAGATGTGGTTTTATGTGTACGCGCCCACACTCAAAATCACTAACTTTCTGTAATTAAAATTGACACAACAACCTTATATTTCTAAAGGTAACGTAATAATTTTTACAAAAATTGTTTTTCTTTTTTACAATCATTGTAATCGTTTGAGTAAATGCCGTTTATCGCCCTATTCGCTTTTTTCCCCTTTTCATTTCCGGTTGCAATGACATAAACAAGGTTGGCCTTATTGGCTTTACGTGGTTTCTTGATCTAAAGGGTTCCATTTTTTTTGTGGACCCGTGCGTCGATTATTTGGTTTCAAAACTTTCGCAAATATTTTTTCGTAGCACAGTGTCTGTCACGAATTCCTATTATAATGAAGAAAATAGTGGCTCGCGGCGGCATGTCGTAACACATTTCAAAAGGTCCAACCTGTAAATAAAGGATTGTTATGATTCGTGCACACGCCATCCTCTTGCCTCTTTGCAACGACAAATGTAATCTCTATTATAGATATAGTACTGAGCTCCTATACCGTGAATGTACAGTACTGACAGTGAGATAGCTATTTGTAATGAACAGTATCCTACACAGGCACCTGCCTTACATTCCTCCTAAGCGCAGAAAATTTGGAGATTGCAAAATAATTCCCCATAAAACAGCTCTTGCGAAACGCCAACACTATGTTATTAGTTCATTTATATATAATGCTGCTAATAGAGTGACTAACATCTACCCTCTGCCCCTTAGCAGGTGCAAGGTTTTAATAAAAAATTGGCTGCTAAAATTAAATTTCAAACAAACAGAAGAAATTCTGAGTACATAGTTTGTTTCTCACACATCTGAAACTGACAGTGATGGTAAGCTAGTTCATATCCCTTTCCTTTTGGACTAATTGTTATAATCACAGAAATAAATTATAATGTTAAGCTCCAAATTTCTAAGTTTCAATATTACTGAAGAAGGAGAAGAAGAAGAAGAAGAAGGAAGAAGCAGGCAGCTGTGCCTCAGTTTAACACTAGTACAGCTGCCAACGTTAACCTTTAATTATGGTATGCAAAAAAATAAATCATTGCAACTAGGTAAATTATTTATAAACTAAATTGTTCAATAAATTATTATTATGATTATTCTATAGAATGTTTGATCTAGCAGCCGTCAGAGAAATTATTTCTTTTCCATCTATTTTGAAGTGAGTAGGTGACTATTTGCATTCCGACACGAAACGCACGTGATCATTATTTTGCAATTATTGAATTAGTGTATAAGTATATTCATTTCTTATACAAATCACGGAGATAACTATAACGCCTTTTGAGGCACACAAATAAACATAAAATAATAAATATTGGGTATTTGACGGCAGAAGGTATCGCTCCAAAAAATAAGAGATAGATATAGGTACCTATTTTATTTAATACATACAGTTCTGTATTCGGTATTGAGCGACACTTTCGGAATTAAGATCTGCTTCGTATTGTCTATTATCGATCGATGTGTAGATATTACATGTTAAAGTGTAGGGTGAGCTGTTGCATTGTAGGGGAGCAACCCTACTCAATTAGATGCTCCCATCGCTGGTAACTTGGGTAATGGCTGCAACGGACGTACTTGCGTCGTCTGACCAATGGAAGGGTCACTCTGTACGAAATTATTGATTTAACAAATGTATGATGAAATGAAGCCTAAGAAAATTCAAAACCATGGCTTAGCGATTTATGCTAAATGTAGTGAGTAAGAAGTAATATTAATCAAGCTGGAAAAGAAAAAAAAATAATTTAATCGTAGACAAAATTCCCTATACTTAAATTAATTTTATTTTTACATACATATGTTATTATTATGATACTATGTAATGTATAGATAGACAGGGAAAAAAATAATATATTTCAAATAACTACTGTTAAGAATTGTAGTGAATTTGAAGGTTTGCTCTGGCAACACTTTTTTTAATATAAAATCGTGAAAGACGGGTATTCCTATTTTGCCTTTCACTTTTTTATTGTTCGAATTCAAAAAGGTTGATTAGAATTTTCGTACTCTCGTTTTCGTTAATTTAATTGCCTTTTGTCGTGAATTAATGTTGAAAAGACACATTATTCAAGTAAATTACTAATAAACATTACATTATTAATAAATTGTGAAGTAAAACTGGTTTGCTGCAAGTTTACTTTGGGTGGACTATCGACGACGTGGTGTGGTAAGGTTTACTTGGGTTTCTGAGGTAAGTCTTGACAAACTAACGATCCCTAGGAGGCCTGAGGCATTAACGTGGTCGATTGCTGAATCATCTTCAGCAGAGCTGGGTAAGTAACCTTGTAAAAACCAGAATTAAAAATTGTGTCGCATTATTTTCATTTTGAAATTGAGGATTAAAAACCACAGTCCATTAAATATTAAACATTGTGGTCCTTCGAGCCGGATTTAATTGTAAGGCGATCTAAGGATATCGTTTTTTTCGTTTATAGTTTGAATTTATAATTTATTTGAACTTTTATTTTTCATTGAAGGTAGGTATCTAAACTTAGCAGTGAGTTATTATAAAGGTCCTCTTACACAGGCAGTTAATGTTATCGTAAGTACTACATATAGTCTGTGGTGTTATTAAAAGCCTAGTCTATGCAAACCTTTATTGATTTGACAAATATAAGTAGTCTGTGAATTGTGAAATAAACAATAACAATGGCTAATGAAAGTGTTAGTGATTTGATGTTAAATGGCGATAGAAACCGTATTGCTCGCGATTATGCGATCGCGCGTATCGAAATAATTGAGGACTCGGACTTGGAAGGATATTCTTTGGAAGATATTAAGGAGATAGAACAGAGTTTTCATAAATCGCAGATCGAATTATTAGCTACCTTAGCTCCAAATGAATTCAATACCGAAATTAAATTAGCATCTGAATTTGAAATAAAGATAAAACTTTTAAAGTGTCGATTGTCTGCATTAAAAATTACAGACAGTAAACAAAAGGTTATTGATCATAATTACACAATTAATGCAAAATTGTCTAAAATCAATATTACACCATTTGATGGAAATATTGAAAATTGGACATCATTTATTCAATTATTTGATTCATTGATTCATACTAGAGATAATATATCACATGTTGAAAAATTAAACTACCTTGTGTCAAATGTTAAAGGGTATGCTTATGATTTGATAAAAAATTATCCCATTACAAATGAAAATTATTTCACTGCATATAATACATTAAAATCTTATTTTGGGAAAAAACGAACAATAGCATTTACATTTTATGAAAAAATGTTGAAGTGTGAGTCAGTCAAAAATAAAAGTAGTGCAGAATTGAATAGAATATGTAGAACTTTTAAAGAAAATTTAGACATTTTAGAAAAACATAATTTACCTGATAGGAATTTTATGCTGTTTCATTTGCTTTGGTCAAAGTTGGATGGTGCGACAAGGGAATCATTTGAACTTCAACTGGATGGTGTTGATGTTGGTATTATGTAAATTTGTTGAAAAAAGAAGTTTAGCTTTAGAAAATACAAATTACAAGTCGAATGTTGTTTTTGATAAACCATTATCAAGGAATAAATCTTCTTTTATTGTACCACCTATGAGTCAGTGTGTTGTATGCTCAGCAGCCTATCACAGTGTAAGTAAATGTCCCAAATTTTTAAAATTAACACTTAGTGAGAGATTTTCGTGTGTAAAAGATAAAAGACTCTGTATACTTTGTTTTCAACCGTCTCATACAGTAAAAGTTTGTAAATCATCAGTGAACTGTGACAAGTGTAATAATAGACACCATACATTACTTCATTTTAATAGTCGTGAGGATGAAAATCAACATTAACTCTCTCAAGGAACCTCACTAGTTGTTCCGGGCTGTGACTCGCAAATATTGTTTTCGACTGCAACGGTTTTGATTAAAAATAATTTTAATAAATTGATTCCCATTCGTATATTGTTAGACAGTGCTAGTGCCTGTAATTTTCTAACTTTGTCTTGTGCTCGTAAGCTTGGATTTAATTTAAAACCTAATGTTCAATCAGTTGACGGTATTGGCCAAGTGTCCACAAATACTCTTGGGTCTGTTGAATGTGAGTTACTAACATGCAGTGGTGACTTTTCAAATAAATTTTTTATATAAGCTTTTGTTTTATCGCAGATTTGTTCAGATATGCATTCGGGTCAAATTGATGTGTCTTCTTGGACACATATTAAGGATTTAGATCTTGCTGATCCACTCTTTCATACACCTGGACCTATTGATGTGTTGGTTAGTGCCAATCTTCTCGCTTCAGCGCTTCAACCTGGTTTTGTCAGGGGCAAGGCTGGTCAACCTGTGGCTATCCGCACTGTTTTTGGTTGGATAGTGATGGGTGAATGTGCTACTAACATTGACTCATATCGTTCTCGTTTTCGTAATAGGTCCTGTGTTGTTAATAAAACCTGTCTTCTCGTATCGAATCTGTCCTTAGACCACAATATAAAGCGTTTTTAGGAATTGGAAAGTGTGGAGCCTCATAAATCTGTCATATTTTCACAATCTGAATTGTCGTGTGAAAATCATATGAAGGCTTCATATTGTCGTAGTCCAGAGGGAAGGATGGTTGTACCATTAACTTTCATTGATCCTTTGGATAGGCCCCAGTTTTCACATTCACGTGATATTGCTTTAAAACGTTTCTTAAAATTAGAAAGAAAATTCAGATTTAACTCTTTTTATCGTTCAGCTTATGTCGAATTCATGGAAGAATATTTAAAGTGTCGTCATATGGAAGAGGTGGAACCACCGCTATCATCTAATGGTTATTTTTTCTATATTCCATATCACGGTATTTTAAGGCCTGACTCTGTCACTACTCCCTTGCGAACAGTTTTTGATGCAAGTGCTAAAGAAGCTGCAGGATCCTCATTGAATGATTCATTGTTGCCAGGCCCTAAGTTGCAAAATAATATTTTTGACTTGTTGATAAGATTTCGTTGGCATGCAGTTGTATTCACGGGAGACATCAAACAAATGTATCGTCAGTTTCTAGTTGATAAATCTGATTGTGATTATCAGCGCATTTTGTGGAGATCTTCTCCTGATGAGCCTGTAAAAGACTTTCGTTTGTTAACTGTCACCTACGGTGTTTCTTGTGCTCCATACCAGGCACTTTGGTGTGTTTCTCAATTGTCCAAGGAGTTTTTGAGTAGCTTTCCGAATGGTGCTTCTGTATTGGCCAGGGACACTTATGTCGATGATATAGTCTCGGGTTCTGACAGTGTTGAGAATGCTCTACTGATACAGAAGGAATTATTCCAAATTTTGTCATCTGCTCATCTTTACTTACGTAAATGGGCTTCCAACAGCTTGGAATTTTTGAGTGCATGTCCGGTAGATGATTTATATTCTGACCGTCTACGTGGATTTGAAGGATTGTGTGATCTTTCTTTAAAGATTTTGGGATTGTCTTGGCTTCCCAAAGATGACTCGTTTACCTTTAAAGTTGCATCAGGGGATTGTCCTTGTACAAAGAGATCGATTCTCTCTGATATTGCTAGAATTTTCGATCCGCTTGGTTTGTTATCGCCTGATGTATTTTTGGCAAAGTATTTAATCCAACGTTTATGGTTGTCTGGAGTAGATTGGGATAGTGATGCTCCTGAAGATATTGTTAGAGAATGGCGTAAATTTAAGTCGCAACTTTCTTTATTGAGTTCGTTGTCCATCCCTCGTAGAATGATCGATTCTTTCGTATTATTTTTTTCGTATTATCGTCGATAAGGGCTACTGCGCCGTCATTTATTGTCGTGTCGTTAGAAGTGACGGATTTATTGTCATGCGCCTTTGTTGCGCAAAGTCTAAAGTAGCTCCTCTTCGCCGTTGTACTATTCCGCGTCTGAAATTGTTAGTAGCTGTTCTATTATCAGACTTAATAAGTTCTCTCATAGAAGCCTTAAAGGATGTTTATTGTTTTGATGATGTTTTTGCTTGGTCAGATTCAAGCGTTGCCTTGACTTGGATTCGCTCGTGTCCATCAAAATGGAAAACCTTTGTGGCCAACAGGGTGGCGCATATACAGGAGAGAGTTTCACCTCCAAGATGGCAACACGTAGCTGGTTCTGAAAACCCAGCAGATTGCGGATCTGGCGGTCTGTTTTCGAAAAATATTAATAAGGAGTTGTCGTGTAAGGAAATTATTAATGCCTTTTATTTTCTCATAAGACATGTGCAGGGATGTTCATTTGTGTCGGAACTTCATAAATTATCCATGCGCAAATTGTCTCCATTTTTGGATAAACATGGTCTGTTAAGGGTGGGTGGTACACTCTCCAAGGGGGAGCTGTCGTTCGATGTTAAACACCCTTTGTTGTTACCTCGTGTTCATAGGTTAACCACGTTGATCATTGAAGATTATCACCGACGTTTTATGCATCCTGGACTGCAAAATTTACAAAATATGTTAGCTCAAGAATTTTGGATTTTATCGTCGAAAAGGGCTATTCAAAAGGTAGTTTCGTCGTGTATGAAGTGTTTTCGTGCTCATCCTAAGGTTGCTTCGCCACCTATCATGGGCAACTTACCAGAATTTCGTATAAATCAAATTAAACCATTTTCGTGTTCTGCTGTTGATTATGGTGGGCTTTTCGATATTTGCTTAGGTCGAGGTAGAGGAGTACGTACATTTAAGGCGTACATTTGTGTTTTTGTGTGTACCGTAACTAAGGCGGTGCATTTGGAACTTGTATCTGAATTATCGACCGAAGCCTATTTAGCTGCTTTACGGCGTTTTATTTCACGACGTGGTCGTTGTTCGAGATTGGTTTCAGATCAAGGGAGAAATTTCATCGGAGCTTCCAATGTGTTACATGAATTGGCAGTAAATGCTGCAAGTTCTGAACAAATTGAGTTCGTCCTTAATCCCCCTGGTAGCCCTCATATGTCTGGATTGGCAGAGGCTGGGATTAAATCTGTAAAAACCCATTTGAGTCACGTAATCGGGATTCAACGAGGAATTTTATACCGTATTAACGCAAATTCAAGCCATGTTGAATTCGAGACATTTGTCGCCAATTAGTTCAGATCCAAATGATTTTTCGGTATTGACTCCAGGCCATTTTCTTACTCACTATTTTACCTGAATGCAACTTAGTGGATGCGAACATAAGCATTTTGCAGAGATGGAAGTTGTTGCAACAAATTCATCAAAATTTTTGGCGTAAGTGGCATCTTGAATATTTACATACCCTACAGCAACGTCATAAGTGGTTCGATAACAAACAAAGAAACATCGCGGTAGGATCTCTTGTGTTCATTGTCAATGAGCAATGTAGTCCTATGAAATGGAAAATGGGTTGGGTAATTAAACTTCATCGTGGGACTGATGGGGTTTGTCGCGTGATTACCCTCAAAACAGATTCAGGAGAAATTAAACGACCAGTTGTAAAACCGTGTTCTATACCAATGCAATGTTAATTTAACTTCGTGCCTCTCGTTAATTAGTTTATTTTTATTTATTTTTTGATTATAATAAAACTCATTGCTAATGTTTGTTAGTTTATAACTTTAGAAAATACATTGTATTTTGGTGGGCGGAATGTTAAGAATTGTAGTGAATTTGAAGGTTTGCTCTGGCAACACTTTTTTTAATATAAAATCGTGAATGAAGGGTATTCCTATTTCGCCTTTCACTTTTTTATTGTTCGAATTCAAAAAGGTTGATTAGAATTTTCTTACTCTCGTTTTCGTATCTCGTTTTCGTTAATTTAATTGCCTTTTGTCGTGAATTAATGTTGAAAAGACACATTATTCAAGTAAATTACTAATAAACATTAAATTATTAATAAATTGTGAAGTAAAACTGGTTTGCTGCAAGTTTACTTTGGGTGGACTATCGACGACGTGGTGTGGTAAGAGGTTTACTTGGATTTCTGAGGTAAGTCTTGACAAACTAACGTTCCCTAGGAGGCCTGAGGCATTAACGTGGTCGATTGCTGAATCATCTTCAGCAGAGCTGGGTAAATAACCTTGTAAAAACCAGAATTAAAAATTGTGTCGCGTTATTTTCATTTTGAAATTGAGAATTAAAAAACTACAATCCATTAAATATTAAACAACTACGATTCCATTATTTCCAATATTTTTGATTTTGTCATTTATATTTAATATTATGATGACCTCATTTAAAGTTGATTTCTAAAAAATAATAGTTTTGTACATATCTTAGATAGATAGTAATGTATAAAATAGATAATCAAGTATAAATATATTATTTAATAAAAAGAATATGTATACGCCAGCGGCTAGAAAATCTCATAAAAATTTCATCCCCTAATTTAAAATAAAATCCCGTCTTAGTGAGCACCTACGTCCTAAAGAGAACTCGCGTGTAAAATTCGAAACGTGTAAAGATATGCCTTTTTTTTGAAGATATGATTATACCTAATAAAGGTATATTTGATCAATGTCGCATTCACGATGCTATACTGAAAAATATTTTTAATGAAAATCGCTTAAAAATCTACGTTGTCAGAACAAAGTGGTTTTAAGCATTGTTCATTTAACATGTTTTATGTTAAGCTTTTAGTTACAAAACACAGTAAATAAAAGACCACTAAGAACCAACTATAACTGCTGTTAAAAAACTTCTACGTAACATGCAGCACGTTCATTGGGCCGTGAGGTTTATATAGAAAAGGGCGTTGCGCAACTTAATGTTAACAAAGCATGATATACACATAATGTGCTATATAAAGGTCGACTGGGCGGGACTAGCGAGATCAACTTCTGTGAGTCTTTTTACTAAAGTCAAATTGCACAAAAAATTAATAACTTTATACAATTAATTTTAGTAGAAACATGAACTAATAATATAACTTGGCGATCTCCGTAGCTGAATGGTTCGCGAGTCGTTTTCAAGGTGTTACCATGTCTGAGGTCCCGGGTTCGATTCCCGGTTAAGTCAATGTAGAAAATGAACTTTTCAGTATTGTCTCGGGTCTGGGTGTTGTGGTACCTTCGTTGTCTCAGATACTCCATAATACGGGGACTTTATCTACTCATCTTGGAATATGAGCAATCTATGTGATGTTGTTTTATATTTATTTATTAACTATGGACTATTTATTAACTAGTACCCGTAAATGGGAGGCGGATGGTGTAATCTTTACATTTCGCGTATAAAGTTGTGTTACTGACAAGGAATTGTTTTTATTTTACAATTCAATAGTCATACTTGTTTTATAAAGAAGAAAATTATTAGTGTATGAAAACGTAAACATTCAAGTCAATCAACGAAGAAGATTATTTAAGAGTATAATATCATGCCTTCCAGGGGCTCAGGCCTTCCTTATGGATGGTTAAGGAGGATGGGCCATGACCCTCCACGCTGGCCCAATGCGGATTGACGACTGCAAATGTAGCCGGGGCTAGAGATAATAATTTTTTTGGTCACCCATCCCGCGCGAAAGTTGCTTAGCGAGAACGATCGCGGGCCGCGGCGCTTATCCACTACGCCACCGAGCTATTTGTACAATATACAAATGAATAATATCCATTTGAAAGTCATTTTGGAACCAACGCTTCCTATTACTTTTTGTATAACAGTAAAAAAAAAGCTGGACTCATGGAAACACCAACCCTTTTTCCAATCACAAAGATCCTTTGCTCAACGGGTTCTTTAGCAAACACACAAACATTGTTAGGAATGTCCTTGGAAATAGATTGCATATCGGTAACAATTCGCACAATCCTTTGTTAGTAAAATGTACCGTTTATTTGCAAATAACTTAAGACGCTCGTATTGTTTATAGACAAAAAAAAGGTACACTTTTAAATTTTAATCCGTCACAAATGTTAGAAGTTGAACACAATGAGTAGAAATTGTATTTACAATTTGCATATTGCTGGCCGTTCCCAAGTTGTTTCTAACGGGAAAAAAGGCTTAACCAATAACCTTATTATATTATTCTAACGGTGAAACATGGCAAAAAGTAGTTTGCCACCAACGTCAATGATATTGTTTTAAAAGCTTTGTTGATAGAGAAAACTTTTGGGGAGTACGAAAAGGAGTACGAACATATTTTAAAATCTATATGTATAAGAAGTGATAATATTTTAAATAATTTTAAATTTCTTATATGTAACTGAGCCATCTGTCGTGTGTCATCAGCCTCGCATTATCAATCTATGCTCATCGACGTGTAACAATACTCACCCCCACACCGTACAAATCGTCTGCATTGAATGGATTCTCTTTTGTAATGGATATAATGGTAAAATCATATACGAAATACCGTTATATCGAAATCTTCACATTGCCGATGAGACCTGATGAGACATTGGTAATATGGATGTTTTCATCCTTAAAGTTTATCGTTATAAATTAACTGCGATCGACTTTTATTCTTTGAAATTATAATTACCTAATTAAATTTAATTCCTTAAGATTTATCAATGTCTTTATGGGTTTCGCATTTCCAATAAAGTTTGAAATGAAAACGAGGCCATCGTTTGAGTTTAAGTAATGATTGTTACTATATAAGATTATTTAAAATGAATTGTAAACTCATTTCTGGTCCTATTAATAAACGAAAAAAAATACTGACTTCATTTTTGGAGAAAAACTAAGCAGTAGGTTTTTACATACTACGAGTATATGGTATATCTATGATCCATACGTGTCAACATAAAATCGAGATCGCAGACACGCAAAATGTTACCGCTATCATTGAGGTTGAATTAAATTATTAGGGTTGTCTTTATTTTTCGACTTTTGAATTATCACCACGGCACATTGTGCCATTCGATTATATACATATATATATTATATTATTATATTATATTTATCTTTTAATTTTTTGTAACTATTTAGAGGTCGCTATCAGTTGCCAAATTTTAACAAATAATGTATGGCCGCTTAGTTTATAGTTTCACTAATGTTTCAAAAAACATGTCATTAGTAAAATTGAAATATTATTGCATGCAAAATTGATCTAATTTAATAAATTAATTAATTTTCTTTCGGCTGTTTGGGTGGATTGTCTAAACATTGATGAAAATACGCATTATGTTTGTAGTAGCGAAAAGAAACACGTGCTTGAAAATTTATCAATCCTGTAAGGTCCTTGGTAGCTCAGTGGTTAGAGTAGTCGTCTGAATGGCGAAAGGTTGAGTTCCATGTCCAATACCTGGAGTTGGTAGATTTTTAAAGTATAGAAGAATTAAAAAAAGAAATAAAGAAAACAAGAATACAATTATCCAATGATTTAAAAACAATTGGAAAAGAACTGGCTAAAGTGACTACAAAAAATTGCAGATGACGCCGAGGTAAATATGCTTGTAAATTTGGTGGCAGACAGGATTTCTTTTCCGGAAAACAACTACGAGGACATCAATCTCGAGATGACTACAGAGAAATGTTAAATCTCACATTATTTTTAGGAGGAGTTCCTGAAAAAAAGGTGTAATTTATGAGACCTGCTTGTCTACATCAAACTAGTTGGATGGCAATGGACAAAGCTTATTTTATCAGAGGACAGAAGTATGGTGGACAACCATTACCTCATAATTGGTCACAGTAAAGAGTTGTCGAACATCCGGAAGTCGGTGACCAAATTGAAACCTGTGACACAATGAAACCTCTATAGATTCATCACTGCGACAGTTTCGTCGTTAATAACGCATTGCGGACCTCCATCAATAGTTGCGATGGACATGCGGATCATTTACTATTCAAAAGCATCCTTGCGAATGTTGCAGACAATAGACAAATAGGAAGTGAATTTTAACGTGTTTTTGAACCAAATTGAATTATGGGCATACTTGAACGTTTCAGAGAGCCGTTAAAATATAAATGTATCACTAAATCACTAGGCAAAACCAAAGAAAAATTAAAGATCGCCAATCATTACCACTGCTTTTTAAACGACTTCTTAATCGAAAAGGAAGAGGTTATATGTTTGAAGGCGATAATGGCGCCTATAATTTAATTAATAACTTATAGAAAACCTCCACCCGACTTCAATAGCATTTTCTTGAATAAGTCACTTTTGAGATAAATAATTTTATAAAAAGTAGAACTGACTTCTAATTTAAAAATAAATGATAAAATAAAATATTTATCACTTATATTAGTCAACTGTTTTGACACCGTTGAAAACTATTTAGACTTTATATAAAATCATAATATTAGTATAATTAATTTTAAGTACCGTGAAAATAACATCAATTTTTGTTGACGATTGATACCTTTGTTGATACTTTATGACCGTTTCATATAAAAATACAGATTTATGATTGAATAATTTATAGGGTTTTTCTTATTGAATAGATAGTAATAGAAATTGATCCACTAAGGGTTATTTTAATTATACATCTATAAAATTTTGAAAGATATAAAATAGGTATTTCGTTTATTATATTTCAGGAATTCTGCATGCACATTACATTCCATCTTGAGGTACAGTGAGCTGGTGAATTTTCAAGTTCCCCTTTGTTTTTTTTACGATAGGCATTTCATTTATTTAACAAAGATTATATTTACATCTAGTTTACTAGAGTAAGGTAGCTAAAAACCTAACCAATTTAAGCCGCAAGGCATATCGATACAATATCTCATAATTGATATAATATGTAGAAAACAGATGCAAATATAAAAAAAAAGAATTAATAAAATAAATTGTGACATACGTGATGTAGGCGTAAATATATTCACCCATAAACAAAACTGAAAAGTTTTGTTCAATTCTTTGATAAAATAAGATAGCCGCAAAAACAAGTCAATAAGTCTATCGTTTTCGATTCCCGTTAGTTAGCAGGTAGCATAATACCTTTAGGATTACTACGACGCGGTGGGGGTAAGCCCACTCTTTAGCCCCGCCCCTAAACGCAGAAGGGACGCTTGCTCAAGTGATCGAGACTATAGTCATTCAGCTCCGTACTGTCAACACGACCGAACGAATAGCAGAAATCATGGCACTCTGGAGACCTTACGTCGACGAAGCGGCCTTAGACTTATCTAAGTCCGCAGAGAAAAACATAAACGAAACACCGGCGAGCAAACTGTCCACGGCTTATCTGTGTAACGACACCAGGTACACTGTACCTGCATCTGTATTAGTGTCACCTGTTTCTTCGGGAGATAGTGCTTCTATATCGTCGAGCTACGAAACCATTACTCCAAGTTACTCCACGAATTACGCACAAGAATCGTCTTTACGAATTTTCTCATGTGCCTCCGGATCCTCTTTAGACATGGATACTCTGAATGAGGATCCCAATTACAAAGCCTTTGAGAGCACAGCACTAAAGGCTATGGCGGAGAAAAACGGCGGGAAGATATTAGTGGACAACCCAAGGATGCGTCGAGCCCTTCATTCCAAAAAACAGGACTCATCTACTGACGCTTACAGAACGCAAAGGGAGAAGAATAATATCGCTGCAAAACAGAGTAGAGATCGGAGGAGAATGAAAGAAATTAATCTTTGCTTGAAACTCACGTATTTAAAAAGTGAAATCGCGAGTTTACAATCTAAGGTAGCTT
The DNA here is from genome assembly GCA_918026875.4 of Diatraea saccharalis. Classification (NCBI taxonomy): domain Eukaryota; kingdom Metazoa; phylum Arthropoda; class Insecta; order Lepidoptera; family Crambidae; genus Diatraea; species Diatraea saccharalis. The sequence continues at coordinate 7,776,295 of OU893350.1, forward strand.
TAAGAGTGTGTAGTCAATGTAAGTTACAATGTGCCTGTTGAGTGATAGACATTTGATTTGTGTTTTTTTTAGAATAATTTTGTGGAATTATAGTTACGCTAAATTTAAGCTTATTTTTAAGTAGGATAGAATAGGAATACCATATTTAAATAATAGTTTTCTACTAACTCGTTGAGCTAGGGCGAGCTATATGTTAGTACTTTAGTGATAACATGTGTAATTTCGACGCAAAAGACTAGTTTCATATCTAACTCCAAGCTAGCATCTAAATAATGTACACAGTACGCTTACATACGTTCACTCAGTGACATTAATAATTTTATAACTATTTTGGTCCAATATTATATGGTTGACTTAGATTTAAATGAACTTGTATATATATATTTTCATTTTAATGTGTAGCATTTAAATGTAAAAAGCTTATTTTTGACTCAACACAACAACTAAATTATGCGGCCAGTGCTAATGACGGTGCGCTCGTTGATATTTAGTAACATTATGATTATTTATCGTGCAATTTTTATAGATAAATTTAGTAATTTGAAGATTTTAATGTGTGCCATATGAACAAGACTGGTTTTAAATCGGCGGCTAAGCTGCCGATTCTGTGTTAATATCAATACGCTGATGTTCACTTAGTGACATTAAGATTTTTCATGAACACTTTTGTCCAATATTTATAGTAACTTAGATTTAAGTAAACTTGTATATTATTAATATAGTTTTCATATGTGCAATTATAGTGTAAAAGTCAAACTAGCATCATAGCTAGGTAAAGTATGCGGCCGTTACAAATAACAGTAAGCTTACTTACGTTCACTTAGTGAAATATTGTGTTGTATTTGTTTATTTTTACTTATTTTAATATAGTAATGGAAAGTGGCTTCATAGTTAATGACGTCTTTTTTCAATTGTACTTCTATGCATGAAATAAAATAGGGAAAATAGTTGCCCTTGTTGAGTTTCTTGCCGGTTCTTCTCAGTACAAGGTCTCCCGCCATAGATTTGTGAACCGATGGCATAATTTTTATCATTTACAATTGTTTGTAACTAGATTCAATAAATAGCTTTGAATTTGAATATGAGATTTTGATTTCATCCCATTATTAATCTGCAACTTATTCAGCTCATTTATCTAATCGAATCATTTATACAATACATAAAATATGGTTTAAAATTAGTAAGATCATTGATATAAATAAGATATAATGAAGGTCCCAAGATAAGACACCAGAAAAAACCGAATTAACATATGAATTATCGTCGACATACTAAGTACTTTATTTTGCACATAGCATTTAATCCATTTAAGACAATTTTTGCGTATCCCACAAGTCTTACGTTTCACTAAAATTTCTGATATTTCGTAATAATTCCGAAAATTGTGATTTTTAAAGTTCTAAATGAGGATCAAATGTATCTATTTCATCATCCGTTGTAGAAACATGAATTCTTGCTTCAACAAGTCTTATACCGAAAAAAACACAAAGAAACCCAAAAGCATTTATCAATATCTCGCTGTCACAACTCTTTTAGCAGACATAATAACTACCACGTGATAACCAAAAGTCGCTCAAACTCGTACTTTTATTAAAAATTGTTTTCCATAATATACTTATATAAAATATCTGTCACATCAAAATTATTTTCAGTGATTGCAAAGCATCGCTAGACCTGTTAGGTCACCATGGAAACAAAGGCTTGGCCTTTTTATGACACCCTTGCAATTGCATTGCTTTATGGCGTGCGGTACACCCCACTCCATTAAGATGGGGCGTGGTCAAAAAGTTCCTTTAGGGCGCACAGGCAGACGGACATCATTCGCGTCTTACACGAGTTGGGATACGGACTACTACGTACGTAAATAGTTGCATTCGCGTCTTTTGCAGACAACGAATATATCACCACAATGTCTCTACCGACTTCAAACGTAGACGAACCACTCGATTTGAGCCTGTCTGTAATAAAAAGGGAACGAACATTACCAGCCTATGAAATCTTGCCTAGCGGATCTCCAAATTACAACTATGGAAGACCACAGCATGCGTCACCGAATACTGGAATCTACTATCTCAGCTATGCAGATCAGGCACTTGTGCCTTCGGCTTACGTTTCACAAGCCTCGGTCGACAACATCGCGCATTGGTCGCCGCCTTTAATATATGAATCTGAAGCCATCAATCACTTTCAACGTTACAAGCCTTTTGGATCACTACCATCGGCGGCAAACCCACCAGAAGAATACGACGTTGAGTCCTTGGATAACGATATCGAGTACCAGGCTTTCGAAAGAGATGCCTTGCAAGCGATGGCAGAGAAGAACGGCGGATCTCTGCTAGGTACTAACCCACGCATGCGTCGTATTGTCCATACCAATCAAGCCGCAGATGATAATTACCGACGACAGCGAGAGAAAAATAATTTTGCCGCAAAGCAGAGTCGCGACAAAAGGAGGCTTCGAGAAGTTCGTTTGGCTCTAAAAGTGACATTTCTGAAGAAGAAAAGGGACGAACTCCGAGCGATGTTGGCTGCTGGTGTTTGCGGTCGATGTTATTGTAGATCAGTGTAATGTAGATTTAATATATAAGTAGTATTGTTTATAATTAGAGTAATGTAATGTGCAATTTCTAATATGTAAGAATCTTTTTGACAAAATTATTTAGAATAAGTAGGCATTGTAAATATTAATATTTTGTTTGCTGTAGTAGATATTAGGGTAATTTTATATTAGTTCGGAAATTATTGGTTTTTGAAGTTTGTTTAGTGCCATAATGTAATGGTTTTTTAACAAACAAGGTCAAATATATGATTTATTTTAGTGCGTACTTAGTTTCGTACTAGTCCTGTATTTCCTGGTAAATTTAGAATTTTAATTTAGTAGCGTAATGTGTAACGAACAAGGTTGAAGATAGGTTAGTTGTGGACATATGTATATAGTTTATTTTTATGTGTAATGTGGTTTTGTTTAAGGTCTTAATAGCTGGTAGTATTAGAATGATTTAAAATGCCAATTTTAAAACTTAATAAAATATATTTATATTGTATATAAAATTAATCCCTATAAACCGTAAACAGAAAAGTACATTTTGGTCGTGAATATGTAGATAGTTTGAAAATAAATATTCCGAATTTTTCAAAATTCCGTATTTGACTATTCTATTTAATTGGTTTTTAGCTTTCCTTTCTTTCATTCAAAGGCAACTTTTAGATGTGCGTGAATGCAGTGAAAGTAACAATTAACATTTTTTCAACAACTGTTGTTATCTGCTGCTTATAAAGTTTTGATGTATGTTTTGATGTGGTTTTGTGTGTACGCGCCCACACTCAAAATCACTAACTTTCTGTAATTAGAAATGACACAATAACCTTCTTCTTCTTTTTCTTAACTTTAATGACACTTTGCGTCACCACATTACTGCCAACTTCACGTAGGAGACCATTACACGATTAAAATACATTCATTCAACAAAACAATTTTGAATTACCAATTCTATCTTTCTACATAGATTTACCAAAAGCAACACGTTAAACGATTTTAATACGTAAAGCTATAAAGGTTTTGTTAGTCAAAGGGTTGCAATGACTTAATCAAAGTTGGCCTATTGACGTTACATGTTCTCTTGATCTAAAGGGTTCATGATTTATTTAATGGACGCATGCGCCGATCTTTTTTCAAAACTTCCACAAATATTTTTTTGTTCCACACAATATCTGTCACATCTCGAATCCCTATTATAATAAAGAAAATAGTGGCACGCGGCGGCTTGTGGCAACACATTTCAAAAGGTCTCCAACCTTTAAATAAAGGATTGTTATGATTCGAGCACACGCCTGCCTCTTTCTACGTCGCAAGGACGAATCTAATCTCGTGTTTTTATAGAATGTTTGATCTGGCAGCTGTAAGAGAAATTATCTGTTTTCCGTATATTTTGAAAGTGAGTAGGTAACTGTTTCTATTCTGACACGAAACGCATGTTATAATAATTTTCAATTTTAGAAGTATACACTACAAGTATATAGGTTTTTAATTATTTCTTACACAAATCACGGAGACAATAACATAGGCCCAGTGGGAGTAAGGAACATAAAATATTAAATTTTGGTAATTCATAGGTCATTCCAAGAAATAAGAGATAGAAATACCTATTTTATTTCATATGCATTAATTAGCAGTTAAAATAATGTTCTGCTTCGTAATGTCTATTATTGATCGATGTGTAGATATTACATATTAAAGGGTCGGGTGAGTTATTGCATTGTAGGGGAGCAACCCTACTCAATTAGATGCTCCCCTCGCTGGTAACTTGGGTAATGGCTGCAACGGACGTACTTGCGTCGTCTGACCAATGGAAGGGTCACTCTGTACGAAATGATTGATTTAACAAATGTCCGATGAAATGAAATCTCGGAGGCTTATAATAAGAAATTAAAAAAGCAAAACTTAGCCATTCATGCAAAATATCTTGAGTAAAACTAGAAAAATTAATTGAATTGTTGACAAAATTCTCTATACTTAAATAGATTTTATTTTTACATACATATGCTATTATTATGATACTATGTAATATATAGATAGGGGAAAAGTTATAATGTTTCAAATAACTACGATTCCACTTTTTCGAGATACCTATTTAGATTCGGAAGTTATTCGGAAGTTTAGATTAGAATTAATATTTGTGATTTTGACATTTGTATTTAATATTTGATGACTTCAGTAAAAGCTAGTTTGTAAAAAAATAATAGCTTTATACCTATCTTAGATAAGTAGTAATATAGAAAATAGATAATCAAGTATAAATAATGTATTTAATTAATATATATATAAAATTCTTTATATATATATATAGATAAATATAATAAGGAATTTTTGTAATTCATTTTAATATATGTAGATAGAAAACAATTAAAATGTAATCGTAACTTTAGAGATATGTCTTTTTAACATTCATCAATTTTGCTATACTGAAAAACATTCTTAATGAAAAACGCTTAAAATATCTACTATATCCCTCAAAATGCCGGTGCAAAGTGGATGTTTTAAGCATTTTCCATTAAGAAGATATGTATTTTGTTAATTGTTTTAGTTACAAAACAAAATAAATAAAAGATCACTAAGAACCAACTATAACTGGTGTTAAAAAACTTCTACGAAACATGCAGCACGTTCATTGGACCGTGAGGCTTATATAGAAAAGGGCGTTGCGCAAGTTATTGTTAACAAAGCATGACATACACATAATGTGTTATATAAAGGTCGACTGGGCGGGACTAGCGAGATCAACTTCTGTGAGTCTATTTACTAAAGTCAAATTGCACATAAAATAATAACTTTATTCAATAAATTTTAGTAGAAACATGAACTAATAATATAACTTGGCGATCTCTGTAGACGAATGGTTCGCGAGCCGTTTTCATGGTGTTACTCGTTCGATTATTGGGCGGGTTATTGTAGAAAATGAACTTTTCTGTACTGTCTCTGGTCTGGGTGTTGTGGACAATCTTCGTTGTCTCAGATACTCCATAACACGGGGACTTTAGCAACTCATCTTGGAATCTGAGCAATCAATGTGATATTATTTAATATTTATTTATTAACTTTGGTACTCGTAAATGGGAGAGGGCTGGTGTAATCTTTAAATTTCTGGTTTTATACGGTGATGTTGCTGACAAGTTATTGCTTTTATTTTACAAATCAATAGTCATAGGGTAACCTGGTCTAAGAGCACGCATCCGATAAGAGTACGCAATACTCATAGCCGTGAAGTTCGTCACGATAATCAGCTAACATCAGTCGTATTTTGGTTTCAACTGTGTGAAAAAGTGCTGTGCGAAAAAAAAATCAAATCCGGATGAAAACATAGAAATTACGTAAGTTTAAAGATTTGTGCTCAAAATACTAATTATTTTTACCATTTTGAAAGTATTTTTAATACATCAATGTAATTAATTTCTGAAAACGAAGTAAACTGTGTAGTTTTCAAAGGTAATGTTTAACTCATGCAGCGCACGTAATTCCGGTTCACGCCAAGAGATGGCGTTGAGTTTCGTTCGTTTCCGATTTGGGTATAGTGTGTATGAGTACGCAGTTTTGTACCGTATAAGAGTACGTGCGTACTCTTACACGCAATTGTTTTTAAGTTACTTTAGTTACTGTATTTATTAGTTATTTTGTTCCTAATAATTAAATAAAAATATATGAAATTTGTAGGTAATTTTTAATTTTGTACACAAGATGTCTAGACGTCAAAGAAAAAGTGAAAGAAAACTTTGTACTCCAGAGCAGTGGCTCAACGCTAAAACTCGCGTCGAGGAAGGCGAATCGAAGAGGTCAGTGGCTAAATCCTTGGGGATGCATGAAGCCACTTTGCGAAAGAGACTTAAGAGATCGTCTCCAGCTTCAAGTTTGGGCAGATACTCCCAAACCTTCTCCCGTGAAATGGAAATAGAACTCTGTAACTATATCAAAAAAGTAGATAGCATGTTCTATGGATTAACCACTCAAAAAATACGAGAAATTGCTTATGATTTTGCTGAAAAGAATGGATTAGAACATCGTTTTAACAAAGAAAAAAAATGGCTGGTACAGAGTGGCTCCGCCTTTTTTTGAAACGGCACCCAAATTTGTCGTTAAGAGCACCAACCTCCACCAGCGTTGCTCGTGCTATAGGATTTAATAAGCCTCAATGCGATCGCTATTTTGAAAATCTGGCGAGGTTGCTAGACACTTACAAGTTCCCTCCTCATGCAATTTATAATATGGACGAAACCGGAATCTCCACAGTGCCAAATAAAGCTCCAAAGGTGATATCTACTAAAGGGAAGCGTTGCATCAACAAGATTTCCAGTGCTGAACGTGGCATCAATGTGACACTCGTGAATGCGGTCAACGTTGCAAGGAATTTTATTCCACCAGCCTTCATATTTCCACGTAAACGTATGAAAGCTGAGCTTTTGGATGGAGCCCCACCTTCTTCTATAGGAATGGTGTCAGACTCGAGTTACATCAATAGTTCTTTGTTTGTTGACTGGTTATCTCATTTTAAAGACCACGCAAAGCCTAGCAAAGACCACCCAGTATTATTAATCCTAGATAATCACACGTCACACTGCACGTTAGAAGCGGTCAATTTCTTCCGGCAAAACCACATTCATGCCTTGACAATCCCACCTCAGAGCAGTCATAAAACTCAACCACTCGATCGCTGCATCCATAACAGCCTCAAAATTTTTTATGCATCAGAGTGTGAAAAATGGATGCGTAACCATCCCGGTCGAGTGATAACCGTTTATCAGATTGCACAAATATTGACTCCGGCTTACCTTAAAGCAACTTCTCCGGCAAATGGCATCCAGTGTTTCAAGATATCCGGAATCCAACCGTTCAACCCGGACATTTTTGGAGAAGAAGATTTCCTGGCCAGTGCAGTGACAGAAAAGCCACTGACAGAATCTAATGAATCACAGATTTCTCAACCAACTGGCGATCTACCAGAAAATATGCCTTTGGCCAAATCTAATGAAGCACGGATTTCCCAACCAACTGATGATTTGGTACAACATGTTGACCATGAGAATAACGCTCCCAGCAATTCTCCACAGCCCTCGTGCTCAACAAATGATACGTCGTCTGTTCAGATAGAGCCCGTACACCACTTGCCAGTCTTCCTATTCAAAGCATTGAATCGCCTCATATACCCCTTGAAAATTTTGCCCCCCTTCCACGAGCTGAATATCTTTCAAGATCGAACCGCAAAAGAGCAAAGTCAGATATTTTAAGTGGGTCTCCGTATAAGCTGGCTCTCGAGGAGTCTTTGGCTTCAAAGAAAGTACCAAAAAATGTACCGAAGATTCAATCAAAAACTGCTCCAAAAACAAATTCAAAACCTCTTCCTAAAAACGGCAAACAACCTTTTAAAGTGCCAAAGAAAATGCCCAAAAAAAAGGTTTGGAGATGCCCAGCATGTACTGAAGTCTATGTAGACCCCCCGCAGAAGACTGGATAGGATGCTCAAAATGTTTTGAGTGGTGGCATGAGGCTTGTACGACTTATGAGGGTCAAGGAAATTTCATTTGCGATCTCTGCAAGTAATGCAAGAGCTGCGTACTCTTATCGACGTAGATGCGTACTCTTATCCAATAGTACTTGTAAGAGTACGCAATTCCCATTTTTTATTATTTCTGTTATTTTAAGTGATAAAACGTTATTTTGTTCTTTTTTATGTTACTTGATGAAAGATGTTTAAATAATAAACGTAATAAATGCCTAGTTGATTTCCTAGACTTGATTTTTATTTTTTTAGAATAGTTTAAACCTTAAGTGCTTACTCCTAGACCAGGTTACCCTACTTGTCTATTGAAGAAGAAAATTATTAGTTTATAAAAACTTTAAAGCATTCAAGTCAATCAGAGTAGAAGTTTATTCAAGAATTCAAGAAGTTGTATACGAATACCAAAATATATATCTAAAATTAAATGTTAAAATATAGTGCAATAAAATAAAGCTGGATTCATGGAAACACTAACCCTTTTTCCTATCACAAAAACTCTTTGCTTAACGGGTTCTTTAGCAAAAACACAAACATTGTTAGGAATGTCCTTGGAAATAGATTGCATATCGGTAACAATTCGCACAATCCTTTGTTAGTAAAATGTACCGTTGATTTGCAAATAACTTAAGACGCTTGTATTGTTTATAGAAAAAAAGGTACACTATTAAATTTTAATCCGTCACAAATGTTAGAAGTGAACACAATGAGAAGAAATTGTATTCACAATTTGCATATTGCTGGCCGTTCTCCAGGTGTAACTACCAGGAAAAAAGGCTTAACCAATAACCTTATTATATTATTCTAACGGCGAAACTTTACAAAAACTAGTTTGCCACCAACGTCGATGATATTAAAGTTTTAAGAGATTTGTTGATAGAGATAACTTTGCAGAGTACGTGATATACTTAGCACATGTGTTTAAATCTATATGTAGGTATAAGAAGTGATAATATTTTAAATAATTAAAAGTTCTGGATTTAAACATTACATTTCCAATATGTAACGGTATATGTAACTGAGCCATCTGTCGTGTGTCATCAGTCTCACATTATCAATCTTTGCTCATCGACGTGTAACAATACTCACCCCCATATCGTACAAATCATCTGCATTGAATGGATTCTCTTTTGTTGTATATATTGATAAAACTATATACGAAACACCGTTATGCCGAAATCTTGGCATTGCCGATGACACCTGATGAGACACTGGATGTTTCCATCCTTAAAGTATCTGTTTATTATTATAAATTAACAGTGACCGACTTTTATTCTTTGAAATTACACTTACCTAATTAAACTTAAAAATAAAATTATCCATGTCTTTATGGGTTTCGCATTTCCAATTAAGTTTGATATATAAAACCAGGACATCGTTTGAGTTTACAATAAGTAATTAATGTTAGAATATAAGCTTATTTAAGATGAATTGTAAACTTATTCGTGGACCTATTAATAAACGAAAAAAATCTGAATAATGAAATACTTGAATAAAAAATAAAAAACAGGTTTTTATATGATAAACCATACTGTATGGTCCAAACATAAAATCGAGATCGCAAACACGCTAAATGTTACCGCTAGCTATAATTGAAGTTTAGTTTTAATTTTTCGCCTTTCAATTATCATAACGGCACCTTATGTCATTCGATTATATACATTTATATTTTTCTTTTAATTTTTTGTAACGCTTTAGAGGTTACCAGTTGTCAAATTTTAACTAAAAACTTTGTATATGTAAATTTTGTGGCAGGTTAGTTAGCAGTTTCACTAATGTTTCAAAAAACATGTCATAAGTAAAATTCATTTATTATTGAATGCAAAATTGATCTAATATAATATCAGGATAAATTTTCATCTTAATCGAAAGTTTCTTTCGGCCTTAATCAATGTTTAGGCAATCCACTCATTGCCTGAACATTGATGAAAATACGTTCACTTTGTTGTAGTGAAAAGTAATAAGTGCTTAAAAAATTTGTTAATCCTTGAAGGTCCTGGGGTCCTGGTTGAGTTTCATCTCAAATACTTGGCGTAGGTGGATTTTTAAGCATGGTAGAATTAAAAAAAATATATAGAAAACAAGACTACAATGATTAAAAAGATTTAAGAACAACTGTAAAAGAAATGACCAAAGCGACTACAAAACAATTGCAGATGACGCCGAGGTAAATATCTGTACAGATGTGGCGGCAGACAGGATTTCTACGAGAACATCAACCTCGAGATGACTACAGGGAACTGTTGAATCTCACAATATTTTTAGGAGTTTCTAAAAAGGGGGCGTAATTTATGAAACCTACTGCTCTACATTGAGCTTGTTGGATGGCAAGAGCCAAAGCTTCTTTTATAGGTATGGTGGACCACCATGACGTCAATATTGGTCACAATAAAAAGTTATTGAATATCCGGAAGTCAGTGACCAATACAATAAAAACCTCTGTAAATTCGTCGCTGCGACAGTTGCGTTGTTAATACCTCATGGCGGACCTCCATCAATAGTTGCGACGGACATGCGGATCATTTACTATCCAAATGCATCCACGCGAATGTTGCACGTTATAAAGAAATAGGAAGTCGAGTGCCTCTCCCAGACAGACGAAACCGTGCCATCCGGGAGCGGCTGCCAACCACCTCCGCTGGCCCCGACGACGACGTGAACCTAATCTGATAAAAATATGCGTTCACTGTAAGCTACTCGAGGCTTAATTGCACCATCGGAAGGCTCTTTCCGCTTATTCTCTTACTCACGTGATCGTATACCACACGTCCATTATAAGCTGAACCCTATTTAATATGATTGGCCATATATAAATGAGGTCAGCATACTTCGGAGTAGTCAAAATTTTGGAATCTTATTTTTTTATATTAATTCGTAGCTCGGTGGCGCTACGAATATGCGCCGCTGCGCACGATCGCGATTGCTAAGCAATTTTCGCAAGAGTTGTGCACGGGATGGGTGACCAAAAATTATTAAACAAAGGCCTGAGGCCCTGCAGTTTGGCTGTGAAAGAGTTAATGATGATGATCAATATATCAAAGACGAAAATTTAATAAAACAGTAAATATTTCATAGCAATTTTGGTGACCACGTCACTTCAAATTGACATAACTTTTTTATTTGTGAACCGAGTGAAAGAAATCTTACACTAAATGCTAACGGAAGAATGTCGCAACATAATAGTGAAAACTGCATTTAAATAGGTTCAGCCGTTTCTGAGATTATCGTGCACAAACGCACAGACAAACAGACAAACCAAAAAAAAAAACAGACAAACAGACAAAAAATTTAAAATCCAAATAGACAAGTGATACGCATGTTAGCATATCAATTTGCTGAAAAACTAGGGTTGCAAACACAATTTCGACCAAGAAAATAAAATGGCTGGAGGTGCATGGTTTAAAAGTTTTATTGAACGAAATCCGGAGCAGTCTATCAAACAAGCTGAAGACTTAACAGTGGCTAGAGCTAAAGGTCTTAATAGGGAAGAAGTAAATAATTTCTATAATCTTTTAATCAAAGTTTTGACCGAAAATAACCTATTGGACAAACCAGAAAGGATCTACAATATGGATGAATCCGGAGTCCAATTAAATAATAAACCCGGAAAAGTCGTAGCAAAAAAAGGTGCAAAAGTCGTCAGTTCAGTCACATCTGCCGAGAAAGGTGAAACCATGACGATCGTTGGCTGTTGCAATGCTATTGGTAACTTCCTTCCACCAGCTGTTATAATAAAAGGTGTGAATAAAAAACCTGAGTTTGAGGAAGGGCTCCCAAAAGGCTCTAAAGTCTTTATGAATAAAAAGTCAGCTTATATAAATGCTGAGCTTTTCTATAAATGGTTAACAGAACACTTCATCCCTATGAAGCCCCAAGGTAAGGTTCTGCTGATTTTAGACGGTCATTCGTCACACTCAACTGCACCGGACATGCTGCAAACTGCTGCTGATAATGACATAATTTTATTGTGTTTACCTAGTCATACAACTTCAGCCTTACAGCCTTTAGACAGATCAGTATTTGGGTCATTTAAAGCTTATTTCAGCCAAGAAACTAATCAATTTATGCGCTTGAATCCAAATAAAAAGATCAGTCGTTACAACGCTGGAAAGTTCATATATAATGCTTGGATTCGTGCTGCTACCCTTAGAAACGCTCTTGGTGGCTTCAGAGGTTGCGGAATTTACCCAGTTAACCCAAATGCTTTGCCAGATACAAAATTTCTAATATCGGATACTGCACTGGGTAGTGAAAATCCTGGTACTTCTCGTGCGCCTGAAGTTATAGGACTAACGTCAACAAGTCAGCCTACTATCCAACCTGATGTTTCCAATGTAGAAAATATAGAATTTCGTGAGTGTCTTGCGATTGACCACCACCAAAATAAGACACCACCAAAATAAGACACCACCAAATCCGACTCCAATTGACAAATAATCTCCTAGTCTCTTAATTGAGTCTGAGATTTTAGAAGATATTAGTATAGTTGACATTGGTGATGCTACATTGAAGAGACATTGAGACATTGAAGAGATTTTTAGAAGCTATGATATAGAACAAGAAACACCCTCAAAAATTCTAATAGAAGCGTCACCTATTCCAAAAATTCCTTTGACCATGGCTAAGAAGGCGAAACAATCAGCAAATATTTTGAATTCAGAAGAAAATATAAGTCGTAAGAAGGGTGTGTCTGAAAAACAAATAAAAACTACCAAAGTATTTAAGAAAACAAAAAAAAAACAACTAGACCACCAGAAAGACAAAGCAACAAAAATAAAAAATAAAACTCAATAAAACAAATCCTTTTAGTGAAAGTGACAATGACAAACTAGCTGATTTGTGTGATAAAGAAAATGATAATTATTTAAAACTGTGCAAAAACCGAGCATCACAAAGAAGACATATTATTTACAGTTCAAGTAGCGAAAATGAAGAAAATCGACCTAACCATAAAATTAAAGGAAAGAAAACTAAAGGTTTGCCCATAAAGAAAACTAAGAAAGATGCACAGGATAACCCTAAAGATACAGGTAAAGATAATTGTATTGAATGATTTGAAAACTATAAAAATACGAAGTCGTTATCCGACTGGATTCAATGTGTAATGTGTCAGAACTGGTTACATGAACCTTGTACACTTTACAAAAATTATTGCTCAAGATGAGGAAAATTAAAAGCACTATCCGGCTAAATTTCTATTTAATTGGATAAAAGTTTGATTGTGCAATTTGACTATTAATATTTTATAAAAACAATTTAGGATTTATATTTTTGTTAAATAAATGCTTGTAAAATTTAATTTTACATAAAAATGATTATGCATGTTTATACTTTAGTTGAACAAACACTTTAAAAATTTTATGGTCATTTCTGTGATATTAGAATTATCTTCATATAATAGTTATAAAAAAATTATAAAAAACAAAGTGTTTTTCATTTTTATGACGTACGTTTTTTGGAGACTATTGTTGTTTTAGGTAAAAAAGGTATAAAGGGCATCTATCCTACTCAATATTTTCATGGTGGGGCAACTATCCATATAGGTAGGCATCTATCCTCAAAAAAAGTGGTCTACGAAAAGCTAAATTCTGCGAAATCTGTATTTGATAGAATAAAAAAAAAAATAATAATAATTCAACATAAAGAATTTATCTAACTATATCAAGGGAAATAATTCGTACAAAATTAATATTTTAAAAAAGAGGTGACTAATTCATTAAGTGGGGCATCTATCCTGGTTTTACCCTATAAAGTTAACACGGGTTGGCGATAATCGAAACTACTTTCCCGATCTCTATTGTGCAAACTGCGAACTCTTTAAGAGACCAAGCGCATTTCCCTATCAAAAGAAGTTTCATACTCATACCATACTGCATGTATGTAAATGCTTCAAATTCAACTTTATAGTGCATGAGCCTCGAGATAGGCAGATAAATACGCTTCGCGTTTTTCAGGTCTTCCGAGACCGACGCTTTCTGTCTCTTTCTTTTCTTTGTCTATAAAAGTCGGTCAGTGCATATCTGACGGAAGTTACGTGGAGTTTTATTTATTGATATAAAAAAATATATACATATTTTAATTTCGACTTTCCACACTCGAAGGAAATCGTCTACTAACATACTTCCGTGAGGTGCTTAACTGAGCTTCTGTCAGATTTGAACGGCCCTCATCATCATCATCATCAGCCCTTTTACGTCACCAACTGCAGGAGCTCAGGCCTTCCTTATGAATGGTTAAAGACGATGAGTCACGACCCTCCATGCTGGCCCAATGTGGATTGGAGGATATTAACGACTGCAAATACAACCGGGACCAATCGCTTTACGTGCTTTCCGAAGCTTGGAGTTGCTTGAGATAATATTTTTTGGTCATCCATCCTGTGCCCGACCTTTGCGAAAGTTGCTTAACAACTACAATCGCGGGCCATGGCGCTTATTCACTACGCCACCGAGCTACTCTGAACCGACCCTCAGACTCGCGTAATATTACATACATGAGTATTGTGACCAATGAATAAAGCATTGTTTCCAGCGAAGACTGAAAATACCAACTTTGAAGTACGTATCTACAGCAATTGGCATGTTGAAAAAAAAAAACAAAAAGACTATTAACATAAAAAAATAGCAATAAGACAAAAAAAATTACTCGAGTTGTCTTTACGTTCTTAACTTCAGTTGACGTGAATGTAAGATATTTAACGTCGTGGAAAAACTTATGACATTGTCTCTGTTACCTGGCAAGCAACAGGGGTAAGTAGGATTCTCCTCCGTGAACCCGACAGTGAGCTGCCCGATGAGTCCCCAGAGGCCTACCCACCAAAACCCGTACTTTACACCTTCTCATGGGAAATGAAAATCGGCAAGCTATGGCCGAGTCACCAGGACACTCAAGTATTGGACCATTGGGCCCCATGCAGATGGAAAATTGGAGAGACTCGGGTAAATCGAGTACCTCTCCCAGACAGACGAAACCGTGCAATGCGGGAGCGGCTGCCAACCACCTGGCCCCGACGACGACGTGAACCTAATCTGATAAAAATATGCGTTCACTGTAAACTACTCGAGGCTTAATTGCATCATCGGAAGGCTCTTTCCGCTTGTTCTCCTACTCGCGTGATCGTATACCACATGTTCATTATAAGCTGAACCCTATTTAATATGATTAGCCATATATAATTGAGGTCAACTTACTTCGGAGTTGTCAAAATTTTGGAATCTTATTTTTTTATTTGTCATCATACAAATTATCATTTTATAGACAATATTAATTCGTAGGTCGGTGGCTCTACGGATATGCGCCGCTGTGCACGATCGCTATTGCTAAGCAATTTTCGCAAGAGTTGTTCACGGGATGGGTGACCAAAAATTATTAAACAAAGGCCTGAGGCCCTGCAGTTTGGCAGTAAAAGAGTTAATGATGATGATCAATATATCAAAGACAAAAATTTAATGAAACAGTAAATATTTCATAGCAATTTTGGCGACCACGTCACTTCAAATTGACACAACTTTTTTATTTGTGAACTGATTGAAATCAATCTTACACTAAACGTTAACGGCAAATGTATGACCGGGATACTAAACAATTACATCTAGAAATTCAGAACTTGCATGCTTCTTTGGAAAATATGGAGAAAAAATACCTAAGTGCACAAAAACAAATAACTGAACATATAATGTCAGCTACTGAGTTAGTTGATCTTTGCAATTATAATGCTGAAAGATATGACTCTTTATTAAAAAATCAATTAATCGGTTCTAGAAATGAGTCTTCTATACCGGCATTATCTAGTAACACACAGAGTGTGATTGAACAAGATCTCAGTCATTCATCTGTTATTTCACAATCCATAAGTACAACTTACAATACAATTCCTTTCAGACCAGTGGTGTCAAATAATTTAAATAATAGTAAAACAATTATGTTTTCTGACGGTCTAGGACAGGGAATGGGGTTAACAATTAAAAGTAAATATGACCAAAACTTTATAAATATATGTACTCCAGGACAATCGCTAAATAACATTGTTAATAAAATTAAACCACAAGAATTGGATAGTTTCACTAACATTATTATTTTATGTGGTGACAGTACCTTAACTTCAACAAAAATTCAATCGGAAACAAATTGTAAAATGATAATTAGTGCTTATCCTTATGTGCATAACTACAGTAAAGAACAAAATGAACGCATATATAAATTAAATTTAAATATCTATAATTTGATATCTCATCATAGCGATGATATTTTATACTTTGACATTAACAAATATATAAGTAAATTTAAGTTGACAATAGATACTATGTACCTAGCAAAGTTATATAGGACTCGGATAGCTACTCTGTTAGCTTTCAATTTACAAAATTCTATTATAGTTGATATAACAAAGTCTCATTACTGTGTTAGTAATTCTACTAACGTAAATAGTACTATACCCATTTCCAACTCAGTTTTAAACTAAAGGGTAAGACAACAGTCAAATCTAATAATTTTAATATTATTCATCAAAATATTCAGGGTTTGACTGGCAAAGATTTAGAATTAGAATTATTTGCAAAAGAACATGATGTTCATATATATTGTTTAACGGAGCATTGGCTGAGGCCTTGTGAAAAGTCATTTCATTTAAAAAATTTTCAAATGCTTAGTTCATATACACGTAGGAGAGCCCAGCGGGGAGGATCATTAATATTTGTAAATAATAATTTCAAGTTTAAGGAGCGTAAAGATATAGTGAATCTTTCAGTTGAACGTCATATTGAGCTATCTTGTGTGGAGCTAAATAGTATGATTGTAGTATGTGTATACCGACCCCCTGATAGTGACTATGGAACTTTTGAATCTGTGATGGAAGATACACTTAGGAAATTACAGACAAAAAACAAATATTTGGTTGTATGTGGTGATTTTAATGTAGATCTTCTAGTGAACAGTTCAACATCCGTTCGTTTGCTATCATTATTTAAATGCTTCAATCTTTTTAATCAATTTCTTGAGCCTACTAGAGTAACGGCACATTCAGCCACTTGTTTGGATAATGTATATTCTGATTATGATCCGATTAATAAACTTGTATTCAACGATCTTACATCTGACCATTACGGACTAAAGACGACATATAGGATTAATATCACTAATGAGCCAAAAATTATTAAGTGTACACCAATTACTAAGATACGCCTAGATAATTTTAAAAATAACATAGATGAGAAACTAATTCAGATGGTATGGCCAAATGATGGTCCTGATGATCTTTATAGTAATCTATTCTGCCTTATAAAAAATGAATTCGAAAAGGCTTTTCCGTGTAAGACCGTAAAAGTTACACAGAAGTTACAGTTCTGTGACTGGGCTTCAACAGGTATTTATAAAAGTAGAAACAAACTTTATGAATTATACGCTTTAAGAAAATATAACCATAATCAAAATTTCATTGATTACGTGAAGAATTATTCGAAAGTATTTAAAAGGGTGTGTTTTGCGGCAAAGTCAAATTTTATTAAAGAGAAAATAAAGAATTCCAATAATAAAGTCAAAACAACTTGGAATATAATAAACCGTGAAACCGGTAAGGAGCAAATACGTGAAGATATTCTGACACTTAACTTTAATAACACGACCATCAAAGCTCATGATAAAATTGCTAATATATTTGATGAGTATTTTTTAAACATACCTATTGAAACAACATCTGGTTTAAATTCTTCACCAACTGCCGCAAAGGCTATTTTAGAAAAATACGTGCCTAAGGTAGACAGCCAGTTTAAATTTAAATATATTAGTTTCTTAGATATTATTAAAACTTTTAATTGTCTGAAAATAAAAAACACATGTGATTTATGGGGCATATCTCTTAATATTATTAAAAGTATAGTTCATGTTATAGCCCCTTACTTGGCTGATGTATTTAATCTTTGTATAAATGAAGGAATTTTTCCAAATCTTATGAAGCTAAGCAAAGTTATACCTCTTTTTAAATCGGAAATAGGGAAGACCATAGTAATTATAAACCTATATCAATATTACCGACGTTAAGTAAAATCTTTGAAAAAATAATTCTTGAACAGTTATTGTCTTATTTTAATTTAAATAAATTACTGCATACTAAACAATATGGTTTCACAAAAGGTCGCTCTACTGCTGATGCTGGTATAGCACTTCTTAAACATATATTCAGAGCTTGGGAGGCGTCACAGAATGCTCTTGGAGTATTTTGTGACTTATCCAAAGCATTTGATTGCGTTGAGCATCGAACACTAATAACGAAGCTAAATTACTATGGTATCAAAGATTCCACCCTACAACTAATATTGTCGTACCTCAGTTGCAGAACTCAAACTATCGATATTAACGGTGTGAGATCATCTGGATCACAAGTAAAAATGGGAGTTCCCCAGGGATCTATTCTGGGTCCCTTTCTGTTTCTAACTTACATAAATGATTTGCCATTTTTTGCCGAAACTTTATGCGATATAGTATTGTTTGCAGATGATACTTCTTTAATATTTAATATTGATAGATGTAAAAATAATTTTGACGATGTAAACAATGCTCTATCACAGAGTATGACCTGGTTTACTGTAAATAATCTCCAGTTAAATGCTAAAAAAACGAAATGTATAAAGTTTATGTTACCTAATGTAAAAGCTGAACTTACAGAAATTAAACTTAATAATGAAAAGCTCGAGTTGGTTGATTCAACAATCTTCTTAGGTGTAACGCTGGATTCTAAATTGCAATGGCATCCTCATATTTCATTATTGGCAGGAAAACTAAGTTCAGCTGCCTTTGCAATAAAAAAAATTAGGCAACTTACAGATGTAGATACCGCTAGGACAGTATACTTTAGTTATTTCCATAGCGTTATGTCATATGGCATTCTGATGTGGGGTATGGCTGCAGATATAGAGTCTATATTTATTTTACAAAAAAGAGCAGTAAGGGCCATTTATCAATTGGGTTCAAGAACGTCACTTAGAGATAAATTCAAAGAAATTGGGATATTAACAGTGGCCTCCCAATTCATATACAATTGTATACTCTATGTTAGAAACAATATTAACAATTATATTAAACATAGTCATGTACACAATTATAATACTAGAAACAAAGATAAACTTGTTTTGCCGTCATGCAGGCTAAAGAAGGTTCTATCGTCATTTATGGGTCAAGGTGTACACTACTATAACGAAATTCCTATGGAAATTTTAAATTTACCATTACCTAAGTTTAAAACCCATATTAAGAAATGTCTACTCAGTAAAGGATATTATACTATTAATGAATATTTAAACGACAAAACTACTTGGAGTTAAATATGGCTCATTTTTCATATATATTAAATTGTTAATCGGTGAGCTTCTTTGGCTACAAATGCGATTGGATTGACGAAAATACTGTTTTACTCTTAATATTGTGTAATATTGTAATGGAAAGTGACTTCAAATTTTAATGAAGTCATTTTTCAATCTTGACGCTCTGTATGAAATAAAACAGGGAGAAAAAAGCAGCCCTTGCCGAGTTTCTTGCCGGTTCTTCTCAGTACAAGGTCTCCCGCCGTAGATTTACGAACCGTTGGCGTAGCTCTCGACTTTCACAAGTGCTTGTAACAGCCTAGACTGAATAAATGATTTTGATTTTGATTTTTTTATTTTTTGAATGCCGCAATATAATAGTGAAAACTGCATTTAAATCGGTTCAGCCGTTTCTGAGATTATCGTGCACAAACGCACAGACAAACAGACAAAAAAATTAAAAATCATTGTTTTGTGTTCTATTACTCTTATAAATGTCCCTCATAACAGTTTTTTTCATATATCTTCAATGTACAGACATCGATCGGTTACGTTTTTATTATAGTATAGATAGATATAGTATAGATTTCGAACACTGTCATTAGCAAAAGCTTTATTGTTCGCTGCACGAATGTATAATCAGTTTGTTTTTGAACTTTTGACAATCATGACTAATTAGTTTCCAGTGATGGTAGGTAAATCTGTTTAAAATATTGTGACAGCAGTTTGTCACTTTTAATTCATATGCCATTGAAGTGCCATTATTATGTCAAGATTAGAAAATTCGAGGCATGTTGTGTGAGCGTCATGATTTAGATAAGTAAATAGAGAATAGTAGCCTAATTTGGAATAGTAATTATTCTTAATAGAAATTTTAAAACCTTTTTAAACAATTCAAGAGAATTAGTAACCTTTTTTGAGTTTGATGAAACAATTAACTGCAATACGATTCCCATAATATGCCTTTGTATCTCCCATATATGTCGCCTGCCTAACATATCCAAACGATTTTAAGACAATATGTCACAACACAAAGCCAACTTGACCACGTTAGGTGTTATATTACGTCTACGTCAAACAAAACGCTTCCATTACGCTCTTTTCATATGATTTTTTTGCACACAGTACTAAATCCCTGAGGACATAATCCGTGTCCACAAGGAAGGGTTTACTCAAAAGACAGGCGTGAAACCTACACTCACAAGCAAAACAATATTATTTACCACTGCATCTGCCACATGTAAATCTCAACTTTAAAACAATACTGAAAGAATTCTTATTTGTGTAACTTATCTATTGCAGCTGCCAATTGATGCAGATGTAGATAGCGCATTACGTTAATTTCAAAATTTCCTAAATGCTAGATAGCTACAGGTACAATCATTTAATATTTAAAAAAAAATATTGTTTGTGTAAAAATCATAGCTAGTTCCGTTAGATCGCTATATAAACAACAGCTTTACCGTTTTATGACACTTGCAATCGCGTTGCACTGATGGGTGTGCTGCACTCCACCCCATCCCTGATGGGGCGTGGTCAAAAAGTACCTGCAGGACTTATAAATAGTACAGGGCAGTCGGAGCTCATTCGCGTCTTATACGAGTTGTGATACGGACTACCAAATTATAACACCAAAATGGCTCTACGACTACACGAACAGGAAGCAGCTCTCGATTTGAGCTTATCTGCAATAAAAAGGGAACAATTTTCGCCATCTGTTGAAAGTTTTCTCAACACATCTCCAAATTATTCGAATTTTAATTATGGAAGACCACAGTATATTGTTTCACCGAATGTTGAACAATACTATTCCGGCTATACTGATCAGGCTCTTGTGCCCTCGGCTCACGTGTCACCGTCCTCGATCGACGGCATCGCGCATTTGTCACCACCTTCGATATATGAAGCTGAAGTAAGTAATCAGTTCCAATATTATAAGCCAATCGGATCAGCACCATCGCCGCCAAAATCACCAGAAAAATATGACACCGAGTCTTTAGACGACGATGTTGAATATCGGGCATTTGAGAGAGACGCTATGCGAGCGATGACAGTAAAGAACGGTGGATCCCTGTTAGGAACAAATCCACGCATGCGGCGTATTGTCCAAACAAATCAGGCGGCAGACGATAATTACAGATTACAGCGTGAAAGAAATAACCATGCCGCAAAACAGAGTCGCGACAAAAGGAGGTTACGTGAGGTGCGTTTAGCGTTACAAGTGACATTTTTAAAGAACAAAAGAGACGAACTACGAGCAATGTTGGCCGCTGGCATTTGCGTTCGATGTCGTCACAGATCGTTGTAATATATAGATATTAAATATTTAATGTAAGTAATGTGTATTTTCGACTATGTAAGAATCTTGTTGATAAAATAATTTAGAATATTAGTATTGTATGTACCTACATATTTTAATTGCTTTAGTATTAACGTTATTTTGTATTTATTAGTTTTAAAAGTTTGATTTAGTGTCATAATATAATAATCTAGAAATTTGAGTTGAGTATATTTTATATTGTTATGTACCTTTAATTTAATGAATGTGATGTGTAGTTTTAAAAAGTAATGTGTAGTTTTGTTTTCGTTCTGTTTTTGCAAAGGTTCTTCTATCATAAAATCTATTAAGCTCCATGAAATTAAATTGTTTTATTTACAATTTCCTTAAATAGCACAGACGACGTCACGTGACGTGTCACGTTCCTTACATTAAAATAAAACATTACATTACCCATATAAAGCACTACTCATTAAATTAAACCTGTGAAAGATCCGAAAAATACAATAATTTTTCAAAAACATGCGCGATAAAACCCTTTGAGAATAGTTTTATTTGATCTGGACTTATGTTTATGGGTCACAAATTAAAATTTGATTTGTAATAACTAGCTATTGAGCTTTGTACATTTTGATTTTGATGTAACCGAAAGGGTTCCATGATAGATATCGGCACGCGACAACTTGTGAAAACGAATTTGCAAAAGGTTCAACACCTATTAAAGGATTGTTATGATTTTTACATTCGCAACCTGTTGCGTCGCTTGTTTCCACATTGGGTTTCAAAGCTTCAAAGAATATTTTTTCGTTATTATATCTCGAATATAATAACGAAGCCTATGTTCAGCAGTGGACGTCTTCCGGCTGATGATGATGATGATGATGATGATGATATCTCGAATTTATACTATTTATGTAGCTTTCCTACCATATAGCTATAGCTTCCATATGTTTATTACTATTATTTATTTTAGATTTTATTGATACCTTTAATAAACCTGATATTTACACGTGACACACTCATCGATGAACCACTTAGGGTGGTATAAGATTGCGCGGTGATATAATTGCGCACTCGCAATAATAGGAAAGCGAACTGAAGTTCGCTATTAATTTCAATAGTGTTTTGTTTGTTTGTATTATGGTTAAAATAAGATAAAGAATCGTAACGGTTTGTAAATGTTTTTTAATTTGCATTACTATTTTAGTTTTGACATCAAACAAAGAAGTAGTTTTAATTTTGTTAATTTAATATTAACTTGCTATTTATGCTTTCTACTCCAAATTTATTCAATACTTATTATTGTTTTACATTGTTTAGCAACTTTAAGAAAATGAGATCGTTAGGTATGTTCTGAGAAGACTATGAAGGAGGTTCGCAGACGAATAGATAATGGCGAAAGAGAGAGGTCCGTATCTTTATCGTTAGAAATGGACAAGTCAACTTACCGGTTTCGTTTACACCAGCCAAAAGGTGCAACAAAATTAGGTATAGATCTGATACCACATTTTTAACCGAGGTCGAAAAAGATTTCTGCAATCATCTGCACATTTTAGATGGAATGTTTTACGGGTTAACGACAAAAGGAACATTGGTGGTATGAAAAGTACTCTGATTACAATAGATTCGGAGCTTTTATAGGTGATATATACCATTACTGTAATCGCGCAATCTTATCGACTGCAAAGCGGAATCTTACATACTGGAGTGTATAAAATTGAGCAAATTCAAATGCATGATTCTTTAATTATTCAGAAGTTATATATCTTACGTTAAAATGAGTATGTCAGTTTGTAACCTATACAATAGGGACAAATAAATAAACAATTAATCTCGCATAAGATTTAAATTTTACAATTTATGAGCCTTTAATTTTAAACTGCGCAACCTTATACCATCCTACGTCCTATAGTTCCCATTTCATGCTAGAGATCAGAAAATCAAATAGCCACACGAGTCGCATTCTCTAACACTAGTACACAAGAACAGCAAACAACGATGCAAACTTGATAGATATGGAAGGACTTTGCTCTGACGTAGTCCGATGTTGTACAAACATAGAGCACTTGTAGTGACTTCCAACATTGATCCAACATTGAAGTAGTATTCACCATATACAATAAATACTTACAACTTGCCCATTTCCCTGATCCGTAAAAGACACAGTGATCATCCTCAAAAAGCCAGGTAAAACCGACTACAGCATGCCAGTCTTACAGGCCAATAGATTTATTTGTCGTGGGAAGAATCCCACAAAAATGTTGATATGAAGAATAAAATAGTATATTTTAATATAATAAAATAACCCCAGACAGTATCGTTTTGTGCCCTAAAGAAACACCGAGGACTCCCAACATACTAGCGGAGGTCAAACTGACAAAGATTGTCTTGTTGGACATACAGAGAGCCTTCGACGATGCTTTGTAACCACAAATCTATAAACAGCTCAAAAAAAACGATGTCCATTTAATCTGTCAAGGCCGGTAAGTAATAATTTAAACGATTATTATTTATTTATTTTCTTATAAAAATTTACAGACAAATACGAATATTAGATTAGACAGTAAATAATTCATAAGCTAATTACAAATCTCCACTTATAAGAGATAGGAGAGTGACTCTGAAGTATGCAGGGGAAGACACTAAGTAATTTTTTATGCTATGAAGTTAAAAAACAAGTAACAAACAACCAATTTTTGTAAAAGCATTTCAGTAATTCACTTAGATAAATATATTTTACTATTTCCATAAAATTAGTTCCATAAGTGCAAGGACACATCAGCAGCGAATTAATGCTGTATAAATGTCTACTGCACGCAAAGAAAAATATTAATAAGGTAAGAAAAGCAATAAAGATTAGAATACGTAAAAGATGATAACAGTGATATAAGTAAGTACTTATGCAGGGAAGAAACCAACTGTATAGTTTTAAATATAGTATAGTAAGTAAAAAAACTATAACAGAACAAAATGACACTGTACATAAAAAAAATGTACCTATGAAAAATAAATCTCTCTTACAGTTGCCAATAATTCAACCGTGTACCGTCTGTTATATGAAATAAGTAAGTACATTCCCAAAATCGATCATAATTCACAATTGAAGAGTGCACAAATATCAAAGCTTCTTTTATAGCATGACAGAAGTATGGTGGACCACCGTGACGTCATTATTGGTCACAGTAAAGAGTTGTTGAATATCCGGAAGTCGGTGACCAATACAATGAAACCTCTATAGATTCATCACTGCGACAGTTGCGTCGTTAATAACGCATGGCGGACCTCCATCAATAGTTGCGATGGACATGCGGATCATTTACTATCCAAACGCATCCATGCGAATGTTGCACGTAATAAAGAAATAGGAAATGAATCATCTACGATTCTACGTTTACAAAGCTAATTGAATTATTTAAACGTTGAAAAATGACCGACACTTACCAAAACTATAGAAAATTTTTGGAAATCATGACAGAACCGTGTTTTGTTAGCCTTCCGTTTTGAAACAACCTTACTACGAGTTTTAAGAGTTCAGGTGGGCATTAGTGTTTAGGGCTTCGTACCAAAAATTTCTCTGAATACATACAATGTCGACCGAATTGAAACCAATGTAAATCATGTGGTAGACCTGCTAATATCTGTCTGTTAAGCCTTGAATAGGTAGCATTTTGTTATCTGAGGCTATTTGACTACTTACATGGAAATAAAAATTCTTATTGTATCATCATTACTTATCAGGAGCGAGAAATACTAAAATATTTCCTGAGTGAATATGGACCACTGACCACAAACTACGACATTTGAGACGACACATAACCAGCCCAGAAGATATAAAAGCGCCTTAAAAACCAGGAACATCATAGACTTATTGGAGAGTACCAGACTGAAAGAGCTACTAGGTACTGGTTCTGGCGGCGAGCCACAATAGATCTGTTAGGTCGCAGTGACTACAGTTCCACAAGGAACTGCATAGCCCTTTAAAATTTCGAATAATAGTAATCATCATTACCCAACCAGAACAAAGCCTCTTAGCTGTCCTTCGTTTTAGTAATATAGGTGTAGGTAAATATAGATTGCTGACTAGAACTAAAATCCTTAGAACCGTTATGTAGGCAAAAAACGCAGGTGCTACACAGGATAAAAACATCACATTGACGCGTTACGGATTATCCACAGGGAAGCTGGAACCTTCCAAACAGCTTTAGCTAACGATATCTACAACCATAACTCGTTACAATTCAAATAAAACTCACCTCTAAACTGTCAGAAATAGTAACTAACATAACAGCAAATAGAATTAACAGTTAAGCGTGTATTTGCAGTGTGAAATGAAAATGTTAACAATTGCGGCATTTGGTAGGGCGTTCTTGCAATACATCGATTGAGTCAATTGTAATTATTGTGAAGGAGTTGCGATTAGATGCGCATACGCACAACAGAGGCGTTTCCCTGAATAGATAGCGGGAGTATACGCATGTGAACGATATGATTGACGTCTCATGCTGGGAGGTAGCCAGTTTGCGGAAAAAGGCAGTTATGTGTAAGGCAAGCACAAAAAAGGAACAGTATTTAACGATGTATCTTTATTATGTTTACAAAAAAATTATAATATTATGAGATAATTATGTACCTACCTATATAAAAATGCTCTGCGTAAAAAAAAAGAAACAATTTTAACTTATGGTGGAGTGCTGAAATAAGGATTTAAGAAAAAAATTGCTAAATAAATCGGGAAATTCGAGAAAGAGAAAAGAAAGACAATATTTTGGTACGGTAAATTTGATGAACGGACGGAAATGTGGGTACTGAAACGCAATAATTTAACAAAACGATAAAGTATTCCTAGATCGGCATCAATATTTATTATAAATATTTCAAACGCAATGTTTCTAACCACTACGTACGACTTTGGTATCCTGCAAGAAACAGCCTCGAACAGGGAGCCGATAGCATTAGAGGTCCAATCAAATAAAACCTGTTTGATTGAACCTCTGTTGCCGAGACAGCACTATGATAATAATAATAATAATAATAATATTTATTTATTTCCACCACAAATAACATTACAAAAGGATGTACAATAAGATTATTCTATTAAGAGTCATTTGTGGGAGACTGGTGCCTGTGTAGGTTCAACCCCGTATTACAGGTCACCAGGCCCCACCCCAAATGAATTAGATAATATGTTACAATTTATTACTATACAACTCTCAAGTGAACAAGCACAACACATTAACAATAAACGAGATACAAAATCAAGAAACTGAAAATTTGTAAAGGAACATCTAGGTATTTTATCCAGATAGATATATACTAGGTATTAAACATTCATTTGTGATTTATTTATTGCATTACTTGAAACAATAATTCTGTATCCGCGTACGAAAGTGTCATAAGGTACTCCTTAAGCTTTTTATGACATGACCATTTATTAAGGGCATTCATAGAAATTTTCCAATTCAGCCTATTGTACAAGAATGGACCCAGATAACCGAAAAACCTTGTAGCATGAGCTGTCCTACAACGCATCTCTTGGATTACGCGATAATATCGATTACGACGTGAACATCTAAGATCCTGGCGCAGTTCCGATAAACCGTGCTGTTTCATCACAATATGAAAGATAAAAAGTTGCCGGACAGTCAAAACCTTGCTAATTCTATATAGATCTAGAGTAGGATATAGAAGAGGTTTAAAGTTGATGACTTTTAATACAGCTCTCTGGGCCCTCTCAAGTTCAACAAGATGGGTTTTAGCAGCTCCGCCCCAGACCCCTATCCCATATCCCACTACTGACTGACATAACGCATAATAAACGCTTCTGAGAGTACTCATATCAGCAACACAACGCAATTTTTTAAATATAAAAATTAGTTTTCTTACTCTACCGCAAAGTGTTTTGATGTGAGAAGAAAAAACCAGGCCACTATCAAACAAAACGCCAAGGTACCTGATATGACTTGTGCTCTGTATAATATGGCATGCACATTCATTGTCATCGTAGTTACCACAACAATGGGCCTTAATATGAGACATATTTATCGGGGGTAAACAAGAAGTGCGAATTGCAAAGGGCATGTATTTAGTTTTCTCACAATTTAGAGTCAATAAATTTCTACCAAGCCATGTACATACGGAATTTAAACCATTTTGGGAATGCAGAAAAACTTTTTCCCAAGTATCTCCAGAGAAGAGTAACGCTGTGTCATCAGCGAAAGTGACTATCTTGCCATTTTGAAGTCTGAGATTGCAAAGGTCGTTGATAAATATAAGAAAAAGTGTAGGACCAAGGATACTTCCCTGGGGAATACCATATGAAACCTGCAAATCATTACTAATTACTTTTTTCGTCAATTTAACACATTGAGTACGGTTTTTTAAATAATCAGTGAACAAAGATAGTTGAGTACCCCGAATTCCTATCCTTTCCAGCTTGGTGAGCAGTAATGGTATCGAAACAGTGTCAAATGCCTTAGCCAGGTCCAGAAAGACAACCAAACACCTTTCACCCTTATCCATGTTATAGACCAGGTAATTATTTACTTCATGTAAAGCATCAGATGTTGACTTTTTTGCACGAAATCCAAACTGAGCATCAGAAATCAGCTCGTTACTCTCAAGATACTTAATGAGCCTAAAATTAATGATTCTTTCAAAGATTTTAGAGATAATAGGCAAGATTGAAATAGGGCGGTAGTTACGAGGGAGACTCCGATCACCATTTTTATAAATTGGGTGAACAATTGCCTTCTTTAGTACGTTCGGAAAAGCACCAGAAGATAGACAAAGGTTTAGAATAAATGTCAAAGGAGGGATAAGAAGATGTTTATGCTTTTTTAGAAGGCCAGCTGAGATGCCGTCCAACCCAACAGCCTTGTCTGATTTAAGTGAGATGATTATTCTGTCAACCTCTTCTTCGTCAGTGTCGAGTAGCACGAAGGAATTATTTTGAGAAGTAGAAGAATACATTGTATCAGTAAGTTGGCAATTTACAGGGGTATTCATAAGACATTTCTCTGCAAGATGCTTACCAGCATTTATAAAGTAGGCGTTTAATTCATTTGCTGACTCTACGGGAGTGGGTCTCAATTGCAAGAGTTCAGTAGTAGCTTTAGTTTTAGAATCAAGATTTGCAACATCCCTTACTATACTCCAAATACGTTTGGGGTCCCTGCCAGCTAGAGCAAATTCAGACTTTTCAAAGTTGTGTTTTGCATTTCTTATTAAGGATTTGCAAAAATTTCTATATCGTTTGTAGGTGACTCTAAGAATAACATTGTCTGGGGACTTTTTACATTTATTATATAGATTATCTCTATTTCGTAAGCATCTTAAGAGTCCTGAAGTCATCCACGGCTTAATAATTTTTCGTCTTCTAGTAGGGTTAAATGTTGTGGTGCCATTTGATATTGATTTTTTAATAGAATTAATGAAACACTCCATAGCCTGATTTGGATCACTCAACTGATATATTGTCCCAAAATCTATACTTAAAAGATTTGAAGTCAGTTTCTCTTCGTCCACTCTAGAGATAGTCTCCGGGAGACAATGCATTTCTAACTTCATGGAAAGAGACAAAACAACAGCCAAATGATCTGTGACGGTGGTCTCAACAACGACAGTAACTGCAGGATAAGTAGTCTTCAGTAAAACATGGTCTAGGCAGGTGTGCTTATGAGTAGGTAGAGTATGAGTTGGGAGAAATCCCAGCAATGCAGTTAGGTTTAAATAATAAGAAGAGTTGCGATCTGAATTCAATGGGCTGATGTCAATATTTATATCTCCAGTTATAATTATGTTGCGGAAGGAGCTGAGCGTTCGAAGTAAGACATCTAATGAATGAAAGAAGGCATCTGTGATATTGCGTAAGGCATCTGGTCGATAAATCGCTAGTAGGGCAGTATCTTCTCCAATTTTTATTAATAAAGAGCTAGCATCCAAAAGTTTTGGCTCTTCCACTGATACTTTTTTAATGCTATCTTTTATATAAACAACCACACCATCAGTTTGGTTATATGGTTGAGTAGATGATATATGATAGTACCCCCTTATCAGTGGTATAAAGGGATTTTTTTGCAGCCAACACTCTGTCAAAACAATAATATCAAAGACCACGCCCATCCTTCCCATAAGAGTCAAAAAACCATCCATATTTGCATCTATACTCCGTATATTTTGACAAACGACATTAAGTGCCCGTGACCATTTTTGTTTTAGTATAGTTTGACAGTCCTCCGGTAAACAACTAGTAGCTTCCGAGAGAGAATACGAATCCAAGTCATCCGTATAGTCAGTCTGCGAATCGAATTTTAGAAATAAAATTTATAGAGGCACATGATCTTCCGCACCATAGATAAGGCATTATTAGTTTATGTAACTTGTGACACAAAAAACTTCCAAAAGAATACTGACCACCATTTAGATTAAATCCCTGCGCTCCACTTACAATCAGATTCTCACATAATTTACAGTACAAACAAACAATAATCAATAAAACATTAGGAGTATCCCAAAGAAAAACACCCGACTCTATAATATATCTTAGCATAAAAATAATTCTAAAGTTAAGTTTTGCTTGATAATAGCAATTAGTTATTCTACGCGAAAAATACGAAACTAGGCACAGGCTGATCTTAAACAAGAATAAAAACCTCAGTCCCAAAGCAATATTACAAATGTGGTAAAATAATTTATGGGTGTGATTTTTTATCCAATAACACGACCCAGTTATTACATCTAGATTAATTGTCACATTTAGTTTTAATTTTATCATGTAGATACAAAATAGTATATACAAAATAATATAATTAAATGTAATTTTGTTCAACACCATCAATATCAGGCGCGCTATATAAGCTTTCCGTGACGCAAGCAAGCGCTTTATACAAGCACCATTACTATTTATAAGCACAGTCATTAACAAATTGAGAGTCCTTCTGGCCAAATCAAGGATTGTAAACGTTATAAAGTGGCTTAACAGATAACAAACTAAAGAGAAATATTCAAAAAAGCAGTTATAACACAACATAGGATACGAATTTAGACTAAGATTTCTTGAGTATTTACCATTCAATAACAGTCATTTGCCCTTCAGTTGGAGCAGCTGATCCTCTCCGTCAATGCGTACCTGTGGCGAGCCCTCATTTTTTCTAATGAAGATTCTCCCATGCGACGTCCAGCAGAATGAGTATTGGTTGCTTTTGGCGAAATCGCGTGCAAGGTAGAACAACCTTTTCGCCTTAGCTGTTAATAATTCTGAGACGAAAACCGGTCTTGATTCCTCATCAATTTTTAACTGAGTTGTATTAAGGGTACTTCCACGATTATCTCGATTAAATTTTTTGACAGATTTCAGAAACTTTTCTTTTGTCAATGCGCTATTAAAGTTGACCGTTATTGGCTTCTGAGTAATATTTTTAGTGTTGGTGCGGTAAATATCACAAATATCATTCTTCTCAATCTTCAAATCTATCACAGCACCAGTTTTTTGAACAATTTTCATTAAATCTTCCGTTGTCTCATTGATTTTTGTAGGTATATTGCGTATTTCTATTGATTTTACTTTGAAGTTCCGCTCAAGATTTTCTATTTTAGTCTCTAATGTATTTATGTAGTCCCGTTGATGCCTTTTATCTTGTTCCAGGGTGTTAATTCTTTCTATAAGTTCATCATACTTTTCCGACAAAAACTCTAAGGATTTATGTATGTTCGCGTTTTGTGATTTTATGTCATTCAGTGCTATCAACAACGTATCAAATTTGCTGTCTTGTTCCGCTTTCCAAGATGCAAACATTGATGTAATTTCGCACTTTAAGTTGGATAGTTCTTCACTTGAATCCGATCTCTTACGCTTAATGTTGCGCCCCAACGCCCTTATTTCACCCGATTCATCCTCGTGTTCTTGCGCAGTGGTAATATTCGGGGCCGACTCACTGTGCTGAAGTTGGCCTGCACCCAGCAAAGCATTCGCCGGCGGAGGAGTACGTTTTAATGGCATAGTTATTTACACGCCACACCAAGGCTGGTACAAGGAATACAGAAAGCAAAGGAGGTAAGCCACTGGCGATAAGTTGGTAGTGGTACCGTAATGAACGCAATTGGCGGAAGCAGTGTTACACCCTTAGAGGCGGGCAAGTGCGTAGCTGTAGGCGGGGCAGTTAGTGGTAGTGGTAAATGACTCACCGCACCGCGAGCACAACAGCTGCTATTGTTTCTCTGCAAACTCTTGACGTTTATGCACTCCTATTATTTTTTATGATTTTCTGTTTTGAATTGTATTAAATTAGGAAATAATGTTGTAACAATAACTTCGCAAGACACGTCTGATCTCCTCAGATATCCGGGGGGAAGAGGATATGATGATAACGGTCCTTTAAACTTTAAATTTTTTTTAACAGAATGGCACACTGATATTATTATTATTTAATCTTATTTCCCTAAAGAAGTAGACAAATGGCGGACTTAATACCAAAGAATCATATTCAGGAGTCATGGAATATAATATATTACAATGCCCTTTCTTTCATATTCTTCGTATTACTAAGATTTAAAAATGGAGTACATACGACCAACGTTTTAGGAATTTCGAATTTTTTGTCTAATATAACAAACGCAATGTGACCAACACTAAAAATGTTAAGAAATATTACGTAGGTAGTGTACCTACTTACATCCAGTACTGTTGTCCGGTGCATATTGTTTGGGATAATCTGTTACCGACGCTGAGTATCCCGTGGGATATGACAAGTTTGCATCTGTCATAGCGCAAGAAAAATGTCGTATGGTGCAATTTACTAGCGATCGATATATCGAAGAGTACGAATAAAATTTAAAAAAATAGCACGGTTTTATTGTAATAGGATATAATCATGGTTTATTGTGGTATTTTTAGATTTACCAAACTATATGTACAAATATGTCAAGTGTCTACACTTAATGTCAAACTTTGATGCATTGAGGGTAGAGTTGAAACTCAATTGCAAAGTTGTGGTAGCCTGACTTTAGTATGAACATAACATTAAATACATGTAAGTAGTTATTTTCATCAGAACTAAAGGCGTATAATAAGATTTTAATCTACTTTGTACGCTGCGCTACATTACTATTCATGATACGCTGGAAGAATATTCTATAAATTAAAATAAAATTTAAGAAGCTAGGTGATAACTGCAATCATTGAGCAAATTGTAGAATACCCACTTAAATCTCACTACAATGAGACCACAAATATGGCACATATTTTGAAATAGTAAACGTGAATATGTATGTCAACAGAGAAGATATATAATTTGTTAATATAAAAAAAACATTGAAGTAAATGAAAATCTATAGGCAACTGAAAAAGCATAAAAGTTCCTATACACTTAATGAAAATACCATATTAGACATGCGTTTCCGCTAGTTGCTTGTACTTTGTGAAATTATGGAAATATACCTGCTTTTTTTGCGGGTTTATAATCCGCTAATAGTGGGCATTGTCCAGATATGACGGACACATCTTAATATTTTTTTCATCATACGACTCTTATGTTGAAGCGGTAAGGATCATAATAAATATCTACCAGGAAACATTACAATGGGCAAGAGTTGAGCCACCGGCGCATTGTGCCTTCCTAGGAAACGTCGTAAATCATATTTGTGTAAGAATTGAAGAAACACAAGTTTATCAGTGAACATTTATGAGTTATGCACAAGAGACATTGTGCAGTGTTCGGCTATTCGTTTTCGCAATTGTCGGTGCAGTTACTTACAATATGGCTTTGTTATTATTAATAACATGGATTTATTATTAGATCCAAACTTATATTACCTACACAGTACGCGGTCATACACCGAGGATCAAAGAAAAAAGATTTGATTCTAAGATAATGACAAGAAAGTTGAATCTAAACATCAATCTATTATCTAAGTTAAGTCAAGGCTCAAGCTGTCATCTTACACACAATAGTATGTATGGTATACCATAAACACCCAGACCATAGTCAGTATAATCAATAGGAGTGAAGACTGATTTTTTATCGTACCAATAAATGCGTAATCTTGGTCTCTAAACAACAAGGTTATATATTCGGTTATAACTCAACTAATGTCAAGAAAACAATCCGCCAATACAAACAGATTAACAAAAAGAAAACAATTAAAAAACAACAGACCCAACATTGAATATTATAAGGAATAATAATAAATGGAGTAAATTAGTGACAAGGTGATACTTCAAACAAGGTAAAAGAAAGTGAGGCAGACTTCTAAAAAGATGGGATAATGATATTAGTCACGTGATATATGCAATAGACTCGGGATTAAATCTGATTGAAAAATGTTGAAACATATCAAATACCTAAACAAAGTGAATGAAATTACCAATAAAGTTTTTGATAAGCCTTTGTCTATCCGAAGCCGAGTGCATCGCAAACCTTGCCATTATACAAGCTACTTAATTTTGGATCTGAGCGTGTATGTGATAAAGTCTAATATTTACTACATACACTACCTTCAAAAACATAAAGACACACTACCATGCATTTCACACTTCTGTTTACTAAGCATTAGTCTTTGATAAGACCAAGACACAAGATACTTCACTTCCAAGAAAACTGTAATCATTTTCAAACTTGGTCGAATTTCGTTTGGCAACAACTATTATATTTTTAGTAACCATAATTGGTTTTTAAGAATTATAATTTATTTTAAGAAACTCTTATTTATTTTTATAATTATCCCAGTTTCATAAAGGAAATTGAGATTTAAAATGCATAAGATACGTATTTTTTATACATGGACGTTGGTTCGATTCATAGAGCTTTCTATGAGAAAGTTTGTATCGAGAAGGTCCCACGACAAACCTAACTGTGAATAGAATACGGAAGCGGCTTTCCACCGATTTGACATTAACAAAAAAAAAATATTTAAAGTTTAAGTATCTTTTAATAATATGAATATACAAAAGAAAAATATATCCAATATATCCATAGAAAACAAATAAATACCAACCTATTTAATATTTCGCATAAATATGAAGGTTGTTTACTAAAAAAATAATATAATATAACATAATCATAACAAGAAAAAGTTTAACTTCAAAACTATTGAACAAATGACAAAACCACTATTATCGACAGCTCCTGAATTGGAAGCAAAATTTTATTCTCCAAGTAATGTGAAAGGTATTGGCCATTTGCACTTTTTGCCAAAGTCAAAACGTTGAAAGAGATATAAATGCCTCCAAAATTGGTGTGCGTTATCGCAAATGGGAATCTCAATTCATGCAAAACTGCGACAATGTGAACTATTGTGGAAAGGTGCGAATGGTTCTACAGGATTAAAGCTGATGGTCAGTTCGCAATGCGCCGATTCATTGAACCCTTTATGTAAGCTCATTTATAAGTACAGTATGGTTAATAACGTTGGGCATATGAATTCTCTTTTTGTTATGTAGATATACGATGTCATCCCTTAATTGCAATAACGTTAATTACACCATAAAATTGTCAAAGCAATAGCAGTGCAAGAAAACGCGATATTACAACATCTACCTGTAAAACAATTCCACTTATACATAATGCCGTGCCTAACAATACGCAAACCAAAAACTTTCAAGACGAAAATATTTGCTTAAAATTCAAATGAACGCCACAAGACAAAGCCGACTTGCCCACAACCGTTAGGTGTTATATTACGTCGACGTCAAACAAAACGGTCCCATTGTGCCTTTTTCGCATATTGCATATTTTTTTTGCTGACCGTCCTAAATCCCCGAGGACATAATCCGGGTCCACGCGGAAGGGTTCTACCAAATGACAGGCGCGTCTCTAACAATCACTGACAAATACTATTATTGAACATCAGTTGTATTACATGCAAATCTCAAATTTAAAACCACGTCAAAAGAGTTCATATTTGAATAACATGTGGATTGCAGCTGCCAATTTGATGCCGATGTCGATACCCCGATGCGTCGATTATCTTGACACTTATTGCAATTTTTCGTATGCCAACTATTTATTTTTTTCCGTTTGCAATACTATAATACCATAGGAACCGTAATATCAATGCCATCGTCTAATACTGAAATACCTGAAGACCAAAAACACCGTTATCGTTCCTATATAACTGCCGCCATCGAGTGCAGAAATAAGGTTTCAAAAATACCCAGTACAATAGCTTGAGGTAGCAGAATTCGATTATTTTGTATGAATAAGTGTATTTGAGCTAGTACTATTAGTATTAGGGGTTAAAGTATAAGATTGCCGTTTTATTGTAATAGGTTCTATAATCTTCATGGTTTGAGGTTTTCGAAAGAAACTTTTTTTACATGGTTTCTATGATGTTCTTTTTTTAAAATTGTGAAACATTTGAATATTCAATTGTTTTTGTTATTCAATTTAGACAAGAAAGATGGATACTCCGAAAATTCAAGTGATTATTGAATACGAGTTCCGACGCGGAAGTAACGCGGCAGAAACAGCCTGCAATATCAATGTTACGTTTGAAGAGAGGTCTGCTAATTAACGCACTGTGCGATTTTGGTTTAAACGCCTTCGTGATGGAAACTTCGACTTAAAGAACGAGCCATGAGGAAGACCGGCCACACAGGTGAATAACGAGGAATAAAGAGAAATGGTGGAAGCCGATCCTAGTCGAACTACCTAGGAATTAGTGGCATGGTTTAACGTCACCTTACCCACAATATTGACTTATTTGCGTCAAATCAATAAAATTAAAAAAAAAATACGAAAAATGGGTGCCTAATGAATTGACTGATCTGCAGAAAGAAACACGTTGAAACGGTACAGAAATGAAGGAATATTGGATCGAATTGTGACATGTGATGAAAAGTTGATTCTTTATGATAACCTTAAAAGAAAAATGCAATGGCTGACCCCAGGTCAAACGCCACAACAGTGTCCTTCAGCAAAACTAACCTATAAAAAGGTAATGGTAACGGTTTGGTGATCTCAGCATGGTGTTATTCACTATAGTTTTTGACGATCTGGTCAAGCAATAACGGAAGATGGCTATTGTGCAGAACTCCGAACAATGTTGGCAATACTAGCAGTAAAACAGCCCCGACTCATGAATCGATCTTCACCATAATTGCTCCATGACAACGCGAGACCTCATACAACACGAGAAACCGTTTTGACCCTTCAGGAACTGCAGTTAGAAACCATTCGTTATCCCCCATATTCGCCAGACCTTGCTCCAATAGACTACCGTTTTTTTCGTGATTTGGACAATTATTTACGTGACAAGAAATTTTTTTCCCAGGAGGCCGTACAAAATGCTTTAACATGGTGTGTGCTGTCTAGATCCTCAGAGTTCTATCGCAAAGGCATAATTGACCAATGTAGCAATGTATAGATAATAATGGTAACTATTTTGATTAAATAAATTTGTTAAAAATTGAAATTAAACAATTTTGATTTTCAGTACAAATCGGCAATTTCATACCTTAACCCCTATTATTATTTTAGATATGCTCTGCGATACCATGTAAGGCAAGAGAAGGTATTCATTATGAAGACACTTTAAGCTAAGTCACGGTTTTATTAGGTGAAATTTTTATAATTACAAATGCTCATATGTTTTATCGTCATACATATTAGACCTCCGTATGATCTGAATTGTAAGAATTCTAATTCCAGCTATTATTAATTAGAATTCTGACATGTTGAAGAATTATAAAGTTTCTTACTTTAGCCTTCTTCGGCGCATTCCGTTCTGATTGATCTTCGATCACCATTATAAAGAACATTCCTTACTCTGTTATCAGCCGTTTATTTACAAAAGTAAAGTAAAATGTGACATGTGATAGAAAATCATAATTCTTTCAATTTATTACGAGTACCTAAATGAGGTTGTATCAGACTCTATACATAAATATTAGCACAGAGCAAATTACTTGTGTATCTTTTGCTTTACATACAACTTAGTGCATCACGTTGTGGACAATATTTAGTAATAAATAAAATGACAAGTGATCTTAAACTATTTCCTATAATTTTACTAAATTACAAATAACATGAATAATTTACTTTATGATTTCTGTTTGATGACATGTGCCAAGTCGTATTTGCCTCTAACGCATTTCAGCTTCACACCGGGGCAATCTTTTAACCTGAAAACGAAGAAACGGAACCGTTTTAGGATCTCTTGTGTGTCTGTCCGACCATTTTTCAACAGTCGAAAAACTACCGGTCATAGGACGGGTGACAAAAAACTTATAATCTCGAGCTCATCTGTGGTTTGGGAGGCCAAAGCACCTTAAGCCATTGGCCCTTGCTGCATCTGCAGTCGTTAAGACCCAATAATCTGCATAGGGGTCTAGTTATCTATTATAAGAGAAGGCCATTACCACAACAGTGGGAACACTAATAAGCTGACGATGATGATGGTAGCGATATTTTTTTTCAGTTCATGTATCTTTACTAGAAGAGTATCTGTAGCCATGCTATGTTAGTTTTGAAATGTGTTATCTAAAGCACAATTCAGCGCCAACATTGCCGCCGCCATCTAGCGCAGCAAAAACGTAACAAAATACCAGTCTAACAGTCCACGCCATGTTAGTGAAGTAATTGATTTGATTATATTATTACAGAACGCAATAATTTCCTACTTTCACTATCCTAAAATTTACGGCTAGACTGCTATGGGCTCTCGATGATTGATGGACTATGGGATCTCGATCGATGAAGTTTGTCATACAACTATGACAAAATTCATCGAAATCATTTGATTTAGAATGGATTCATAACAACAATTTTATATTACAAAGTATAAAATAAGCAACACCTGGAGTTATCTTTACATCTAGTTTCATGCTGAGACACTAGATGGCGTAGATTATAAAGTCCGCAATTTACTGTAATTTGGTAATAAAGAATAAATAAATATATTGAAATCAAGTTTCATCGTAATCGTGCAGTACTCAGCATACGCCAACTGTTTATCCTTCACACCATTCTGTACAAACACTTAAGTTCCATATGACCGTAATAGCTTCATATCAAGAAAGCGTAGAACCGACTGACTCATCAAACTATATTGTTAGAAGGCTTTTATGTTTTCTTGCACCTTGTTAATAGAACAAAATAAATAGTATTAAATATTCATAATAAAACTCGTGTTACAAGTGCAAAACTACTGTAGAAAAGTGGTTAATGTAACACTTAATTACTCAGACAGAATCATTATTATCTCCTTGATAGGTTGACTTTTATTTTTATTTCATTTTGTTTGCCTTGCGTTTTATTAGTAGCAAGTCGCCTAAAGTTGCTATTTGATTACAGAAGGCGTTCGTATTAGACAGTGCTTGTGAAATTATTTTTATTAATTTTTCTCTCTATCATAAGACCTCGCACTAAGTAAATCGAGCTCCACAATTGTTTTAATTATTACCGAAATAAACAAGTATATTGTGCTGTATTCAACGTTTTGTTGAAGAACCAGTACCTGTCTTTTGCCTAAACACATTTTTATAGTAACACACACACACATCGCATCCACGCTCACGCTTTACTTTATTTGAACCATTTTGGTACTGACGTGCACTGAGACTGAGTACTGACGCGGATGAGACCTGTAGTCCTGAATAACAGGGTTGCACTAGCTTTATTTTTTATTTAACTATTCATAAATTCTTTGCCTATTAATCAATTATTGTGTGATTAATAAACTGATTACTATTAAGTGACTGACCTGCCAACCCGAACTAATACAATGTTATGCTCTTGTAGGTTGTGTCCAATGCCTGGAATATATGCTATCATCTCCTTCCCATTGGACAATCGCACCAAAACACATTTCCTGTTCGCTGAGTTTGGTTTCTTAGGTTTCTTTATTACAGTTTTAAGCACTACACCCTGAAATATTTGTAAAATAATTTTTAGTTATTCATTTTCATATTTTAGTATCCTTGTCTTCGATATATTTTAAGAACTGCCAATCTTTCTTTCCTAGGAACTTAATTAGCCAAGTCTGTAATTTTTAGTATCGGTGAACTAATCTAACTCATCATTAATCCAATAAAAAAAAAAAATTTACATCCAGAAATAATTTTCTTTTCATTTCTTTAATTTGTCAAAATCACATTTAGACCTAATGCAGGTTAGCATGCATTAAGCTATAGCACATATCTCCAAACGCACACATATCATAATGGCCAGTTCTTGGATCATCAACTACAAACTTATATCTCTAGCTGTACCATGCTTTGAGTTGTTACATTGTGTTAGTTCAGCTACATCTAAAGTCATTAATACCCACCAATCCCCACTGGGTTTGGGTGGTGATATTTAATCCATTCTCTCTATTTGATTCAATCTACATTGGAAGGTCTGTTGGAATAATGGTGAAAATATAAATTACATATTAATGGGGTTTTATGTTAATCTTTTGCTCCATTTTGAGTCACATTATTTATGAGTTATGGATGTGTTTCTCAGTTGTAGATCAGTTTTGTATTTTGTATTCAGTTGTATAAATACTGGGCTGTCCCCAGGTCGAGTTTTACAGCTGCACGTCACATCCATAATGGGTTGTTAATCACGCACCCTAGCACTGGGTAGTTGCTCATTTTGTTTGTACTTCAGTATAGAATTTTGAACGTATGGGAAGGACTTTTTGTTACTGTTGTATATCAATATGTTATTGATTTTGATGTAGGTACTTTTAACCTTATTATAATCAATAATGTTAATTTAGTGGAGGGTACTTTAGGATTGTCACTTCTAGACTGGCTACTTAGCCAAGTAACCTTGTGTGATTTTAATTATGCATATTATTTATTATACAGAACATATTAGTCAATTAAAATTAAAATAATGTGTTCTTTTGCTTTCCATGTAGCATGGCGGCATGTACGCAATGAAAAAAGGTGATGTCTTGTCATGCTGACATGGCTTTCGCACATACAGCATATTATCTAAATAATAAAAAACCGTGTCTGTAATCCTATGTTTTACTTATTTATTTGGATATATATATATGTATATATTAATATATCAAATAATTGTTGGGTATGATGTGAAATAAACGGATTTATTCCTTATAATAAATACTTATTGTCTAATGTTTGTGAAAATATAGTAAACTATCAATTTGTATAACAAATAAGATTGCTTGTAAATTACATTACTACTAACTTTAAATATTTATTGTTTGTAAATATTATATATTAATTATGATAACAAATTAATCAAATATGATCTAAATTATAACAAATGGGTAACAAATGGTGTAAAGTAAATTTTCATGAATCCATTAATATACTTTCTGAAATCAGACAAATATCAAATTACCTTAGCAAAAGGATTTCCATTGAGAGGATTTCTTGATTTCCTCTTTTTTATGTGTGGTCCACTTCTATGCATTTGAGCTAGTGATGCCATGGCTCGAGAAAACAGTCCTAGCGATGTTGTAGAGTTGCTTGGTAGTACTTGATTGCATAGTATCCCTGGAACTGGTTAAAAAAAATGCAATTTACTTTCTTCCAAAGCCCTCAATCTAAATTTTAGTAACTCCCCATGTCTATACTTAATTAAACTTACTCTTCTTCCTAGAATGCTCACATTATTAGTTTATGTACCTTTTAATTGGGTGAATTGTGATTTGATGCCCAGTGAAAGAAGAGACAATCCACTTCTTATGAAGTTCATCTAAAAATATTAATTAAAATTGTCGGTAAATAATCTTTCTGATACATGATTTAGCGTTTAATTGCGCAAAAACATTCATCGATTACCTTCATAAAATATGTAAATGTTGTAATCTAAAGTAACTTCATATAATTATAACTAAAATCTATGAAACTTTATCGAATTAATAAAACAACATACCCTACTAACCTCACTATTTTGACATATTTTTTAAAAGGTATTTCTCATAAGCAGTGCAAAGAGCATAACTCATACAGCCGCAATATATCTATTATTTGTATTTTTACTTTTAAGTTTTAAATCAATGATGTATTTATTTAAAGATTTTGTTATTGAACAATGAAAAAAGGAAAACATAGACATTATAGGAATAATATAATATTTTTTGAATTTATTATAAGAGTGTTATTTTATCCAATATTATCATTGCTTACTAATAGAAGTAAAGGAAAGATAAAATGTACAAAAATGTTTGTTTACTTCAATTTACTACACCCGCTTGTGTTGCTCCGAGTTTTGCGTAATATTCCTTATAATTTACAAAAAAACTTAAGAACTAATACGTATGTATTACTTACTGCTAATATAGATAATTTGTTTAAAAAAATAGTTATAAGGGTTCAGCAGCAAAAGGAAAAATAGAGCCCGTGTAGGATAATATCTGTCCTTGACAGTCAAAGCTGATTTCGTTTACTTTTGGACTGATTGAGTTGATTTTTTTTCTATTCAATGATATTGGTGAATAAATGTACGATCGGATAATTACCTAACTATTTATTTGATTTTGTAAATGAACACAATGAGCATGAGCATATTAGCTCTTGGTATTTGAATGCAATGACAAAGTATTAAAAAGATGATTCTTGAAAGTGTGGCGACTGATACATAGCGACATCTAACTCATCGCACTAACATCGCCACAACAATTGATAGCGAGAAGACTAGCAATCGATAGCAAGTGAACTGCACGAAGTTTCAACACCCAGTAACGAGATGGCGCTGTACCGATACAAACATTATAAATTAATATATTTTATTAATTTTGCATTCACAATGCTATGCTGAAAATTATTCTTAATAAGTTGGCTCAGCACTAATTTAGACATAATTTCATGTTTGGATTGAAGAACAAAAAGCAGAGCGCAGCATTTAGCTTGTTATTTATGTGCTGTTTATCCATGTTATATTATGCATTGATACGTCGAACGATATCAATATAAAATTCTTTCACCTATGGGAAACTAAATCATATGCGGTACACATAGGCTATATTTTATCACAAAAAACAGTAAATAAAGGAATGAAAGTGAGAGAAGAAAAATTAATACGTTACCATAGTTAGGTACCATTGTTTACTATTCAATTCGTCTTTATAATTATATTCGTATCATGTTGATGTCATGATATGAATTGATATCCTTATAAAAAAAATCCCTAGGGACAATGCGGGGGAAGCCGCTGGCGGAAAGCTAGTTTGATATATATCGAACAAAAATTATCATGGTGTGATAATTTGAAAGTAGAGGTCAGAATCAAAAATCAAGTGGGCAAATTTGTTAGTTTGTTTACTCTCCATGTCAGATTAAACTGACGTTTAGTGTACATAGGTACCTACTTATACTTTGTCACACAAAAGAACACCACTACATAATACAAATTAAAACTCACTGAAAACAATAAAATAAATTGAGTCCTATAGGATCTGAGATTTTCCTCTTCAAATTGGCTTCAACGAAATTTTGATTATGAAAAATACGAACACAAAACTAATGAATTCCCGCTAAAAGTTAATGTCATTATAAATGTAGTTTTACATGTGCTGAAATTAGTTGGTTTCGTGAATCTTGTTTCATCATTTATGACAAGGCGAATTTATGTTAATTGAACTTATCAGTTTTATATGAACTAGCTGTACCCACGACGTTGCACGCGTATATTATAGCTTATGTCAATCCTATTACGCGCGTATATTATACTCATAAGTTAATTGTTAAAATAGGTCCAGCAATTTCAACGAACAGTCAAATCTTTCCTCTTTATAATATTAATATAAATAAATATGCTGCAGTTTTGTTTTAATATTTATTTTAAATGATACAACTATCTAACTGTAACTGGTAAATAAAAACTAAATTTTGTATTCTAAATATATTTATTCTGTTTCCATGTCTAGGTTCGATTTAAATTGTTTTGGATTAAATATTTGGTTTACGCCTTATTTTCGCAAATATATGCTAGCTTCATAGAGCACCAGTAATCACGCAATCCGTAGTTATATGCATCCATACCAACACAATGAGGTTCCGCGGGGTCATTGCTGAAATAATAATAAAAAAAAAACAAATATGACATTCTTATAAATTAGTAATAATTTTTTATTCATGGTTAGATATGTATGCAAAGATTTAACAAGAATAGTTTTTCTAGCGACTCAAGTAGCTAAGATTTGCTTAATGTCAGTAAGTAACTTTACAAAAATTTAAATCATTTGGGGCCCTTATCCAAAAATCTTTCACGGCCCATAAGCTGTCGAATGAAAATGGAATTTTGTAAATCAGCCAGTAAAGCAGATTGCATATTAATTGCATCGTAATTTAAATGTAGATTTTTTACTTTTTTTACAATAAAATACTTAATTCCATACCTAAACGGTTGACCGTTTTCACTCGCCCAAGTGTGGAAGCCGATGTTTTCTAAATTTACATCTAAAAAATATAATGACATCATAAGAATTATAAGACAAACACTTATTTTCTTAACTATTTTCGTTTAACTACTAACTGATATGATAATGGTGGGCATTTGATTTGCGAAAGAATGAAAACGAAACATGTCTAGAACAAAAACATTAATAAAGTGCTCGTCGTGTCTAATAAGTTTGTCGCCGTTTCCTTTACACCATTGTTTTTTATTGGCGGATCCTATTCGAGCTAAATACCTATTGAACTGTTTTTTGTAAAAATTACACTTCATCAAAGTAACTATTCATTCTAAGTTTCAAGTTAAATGGAATT
The DNA here is from genome assembly GCA_918026875.4 of Diatraea saccharalis. Lineage (NCBI taxonomy): Eukaryota > Metazoa > Arthropoda > Insecta > Lepidoptera > Crambidae > Diatraea > Diatraea saccharalis. The sequence continues at coordinate 7,820,581 of OU893350.1, forward strand.
ACAATATTGTCTTAAAATGTATATAAAATATAAAAGTCTCCATTATCATTAAAATTTGAAAATTATGTTTAAATAGCATTTGCAGTGCGGCAATATCTATGCCGCATTATAAAGATGATTACCCCTAGGGATACTTCTTAGCAAATTTACCTAGCTATATCCCAATAAAGTAGAATTTTGTTTTACACCTTGAATGAGTAACAAACAAGGAGAATCACCTTGGTAAAAAAACAAGTAAACGAACATTTATCGAATATAAGTACATTTTTATTATTTTGGAATAAACGTTATTATTTTCTTTTACCTGTATATAAACGCTGTTGCCAAATGTCTGGTTCGTCAGATTCAAGGTCCTGAGTGTGATTCCCGGATGGGTCAAAGTAGAAAATTATTTTATATGATGAGCCGCGTCTAAATGTTGTGGTACTTACCTTCGTTGTTTCAGAATGCCATAGAAATACTTTAGCTAGGTACTTCATTTAAAATTCAACCAATGCATATGATGTCCAGTATTTATCTATTATTACATAATTATTAATATTATTAAACAAAACCGATTTTATATTACGAAATGAAATTAATTATGCAATAAGTTTCCTTGCAGTAATTTCGCTAGTTAATTCTCGTATAAGCTTCCAATTTCATAATGCATGTATTTTTAGGTAAATAAAGTTATTAATATTATTATTAGTTTCAAGACGGTAAGGTAGTTTCGTGTTAGCGCATATTATTGTTGAAACTAATGTCACGCAACTAAATTCACCACGATTTGGCATGGCAAAAGAAGTATACCATCTGCGTACAATAAAGTTTATATGTTAACGGAACCATGTTTAGGTAGGTACTATTGGTTTCACGCCATTACGAGATTAGTTTTACATGTGCTGAAATTAGTTTCGTGAAACTTATTTCATCATGCATGATAAGTAGTAAGTTCGTAATGTAGTTTCACCTGTAGTTTAAATTGTAAATAGTAAATATTACGTTAAATTACCGTCAACAGTTTTCCACATAAGATAGTTCTCCAGGTTGTTAATTCCAAGCCATACCATCAGTTTGAAATCGGGGTTCACAATACTGGGATAATGTATACCACGCACTATTTTCTGAATGAAAATAAATTCTTCCTGAAAATGGATGATTTTAAAAATGTGTAAAAATTATTAAGTCAATAAATTCTGAATCTGCATCTATCCAGAATTCCAGATCCTATATCCTGAAAAATAGTATGGAAAACTCACAAATTTTTGAATACCTATGTAATTATTTTTACGTTTGTAATATTAATGGAGGAGCTCGATGACTGCGCGAATTAGAGCGCTTGGATTGCAAATTGGAAGTTAAGTAATTTATGCATTAGGCCGGTCATAGGATAGTAGACCAAAACTTTATTATCTTTTCTTCGTATTGCTATTGGTCTCGGTTGTATCTGCAGTCATGACTAATACATTCTGGGATCGCGTGGTCGATCATGCATGGAGTAGTCATATACCTTAACACTAAGTACATTAATATGATGATTATGATGAATAAATCATTAGTATTACCTATAATCTTGATTAAGATAATACCTCTGATTCCGGCACTGCAAGTTTGCCTCCATTTGTTGCGCATGAGTCGCGTGCTACGGTCCACTTCTGTGCATTATACATAACTTTATAAGTTTTTCCATGCAACTTTTGTACGGCAGTATCTAAAAAATTTTTACTTATTAATTTTATAACTCTTACTTGAAATTTCATAAGTTCAACTTTTCTACTAAAATGCTACATGTTTTCTAACTCTAATTATAAATAGAGAGTAGGTACATACAATAGAGTATAGTGAATGATATTACTAAAAATCACGAATCCAATAAGAATGCGACTTCATAAATTTGTTTAAAAAATTATTGCTAATTAACATTGAAAATTTAACGGTACCTATTCAATTTGTTCTGTTAATTATATTTCTTTAAGTGACAATTTACAAATATTCTATTCACTTAAATAACCAAGAGCTGCAAGAGCTGTCATAAATGGGTTCTCGTTATACGTTACATATTATTGTTATTGCAGTAGTGGAAGAAGTATGGTGTATCGCAGCGATATTTAAGGCTTATGAATATTAGAAGGCTCTCCGAAAAAATATTATTTTTTTCTACAACACTATAAGTTTTTAGTCGAAAGCAGTAATTTAAAAACTGTAAAATATACAAACCGTTTTCCGTAGAAATGTAACCCAATGTCGATACACAAAAAAGAATTATTAGAATTCGATACATGCTGAAAAAGAGTAAACAATTTCAATGAACATAAAATATGTTTAGTAAGCGAGCTATCAATATTGCCGATAAATGAGATTAGAACTACAGAAATAACAAAAACAATAAAACAGGTCACGATTGATAACAGACTAAGTTATGCTTATAAGTGTCGAATAGATGCCATCTTATCGAAAGTAGCAGCGAAAATAAACTTATTGATAAAACTACTTGAAACATACGTACTTACTTTGATTTAGATATCACTTAACCAACTTATGATCAACAAATAGAACCGTCTAGCCTTCTAAGTGTTGGTCAACTGACAATTAAGCGACGAGATAACGGTAAAAACCGTTAGTTTGTTGAACTTGTACTTGAGTAAATAATCCATGAAACAGCATAAAACTTTGAAGACATATAATTCAAGAAGAAGTAAAATAAACAAATGCTTGGCGTTATTATTTACTAATGCGTCATTTTAATATATGTATGTCTGTATTAAAACAAAAACAAAATATGCAAAACACAACGCTTTGAATTATTATTTCAATACCCGCAGGTTGATTTGTTTTGTTGTATAGTTATTAAGATTCGGGATGTATTTGTAACTCATCACCATCCTCATCATCCTTAGCCTATTAATGTTCCTAGCGCTGGGGTGGGTTCCTCAGGCTTTCCCTATGCAAACGAATAGGGAGATTAGGTCATGATCTATCATGTGGGTCTAGTGCAAATTGGAGGGTATTAACGGCTGCAGATGCAGCCGAGACCAACGACGTAACGTGCCTCCCGAAGCACGAAGGAGTTCGAGATAAGAAATGTTTGGTCACTCATTCTATAACCAGGAATTGCGAGAGGCTGCATAACAACCGTATCGCAGACCGAGCGCGCTAGCTACTGCGCCATGGAGCTTCTCCAGTTTATATATATCTATGTGTAATAGAAACACGAAACTGTGAGATGGTGAAACCTTGAAACTATGGCAATTGATGGCAATCGTCGTTATTTCCTAATTATTACTGGAAATGCACATAAAATTAGTGGACCTGCATAATTTTATGTGCGCATTTTGTGAACAAATAAATAATTCCGCCGGTTTGGTTAGTTAAATTTTGAAAAAACCATGAGATTCAAGGATTATGTGCTAATTACAGTGATTTATGAAAACAAATTTATTATAATTAATTTTATTGATTTTCTGATATCAATTACAATGAAATATATCACTTTACAAAGAAACATTTATATTTTCATTGCAATTTTAACAATATTTGATATAACTACTATATAATTAATCTTATTCTCTTATTTGTGGATTGGTTTGTCTCGACTTAATATTAAATAACGGTTATTAATTTTGAATTCATGTGTAAAAAGTGAGAAGTTAAGTGAGCTATAAATTAAAATATTTTGCATATCTAACAGGTTCTTACATATAGCTGACTAATACATAAACAAAAGCAGTCCGATTATTTGTATAATGAAAAACTTACGAGCATCTTCGTATGCTCTTTGCTTAAAATATTTAAAATAGAAAATAATAATAATAATAATTTATTTGCGTTTGAATAGGGTATACAAAAGAGATGTAAAAGGTAATACAATTATCGCCTATTCAGCCATTAACAATAGCATGCAAATGTAGTAAAAGAAGATACTATAAGCACTGATCAATTCACCCAGGCTACCGTTCAGTTTCCATAGTCTAAGAACTCATGCAACGAATAAAGGAACGCTCAGCAAGCCAGTTATATAACTCTCTCTGAAATCTAGTAAAAGGTGTATACTTTATAGATTCCGGAATTTTATTAAATATTGTTTGACACATACAGTAGCAGTTATTTTTAAATCGCGCGCTTTTTGGGACTATATCACGAACTAGCCAATTTTTATTTCTAGTGTTCCTGGGATACACTTCATAAGCTATTCTGTAATAATCAGGGTATCGTTTGGCAAATTTCGCTGCTTCAAATACATATAAGCAAGGAAGAGGTAGAATACCAAGAAATTTAAACCATTGCTTACATGAGACGTCGGGAGCGATATATGGATCTTATGCATTTTTTTGGGCAATAAATACGTATTTACAGGCGTCAAAATGAGAAGTTTTCTCTATCCGCTATTACTGAAATAGTAAGTTACCAGGGATCTCTTATGAAGCTCGTACCGATCTTGTTGTGTTCGATATAGGAAATTTAAACTCTCAAAGATACGTGGAAGAAGTTCCTCAAGATCATGTCATAGCTTTCGCTCCGTTCATTGGTGACAACTTCAGATTAATGCATGACAACGCACGTTGCTATACCGCAAGATCCGTCAGTGAGTATCTTAATAAGGTCGGGATTCAAGTTTTATCAGGCCCCTTACGCTGTCCCGATCTTAACCCAATAGAACATATTTGGGACAACCTTAAAAGACGTGTCCTAGCAAGAGGACTAGTGCCTACAACTAAATGAGAGCCTATAACGATTACAATAGAGGAGTGGCACAATATCTCCCAATCGGATATTCATGACATCATGGATGAATATTTTTTTTCCAATACATTAAAAAAATACTGGTTCGCCATTAAACACCTCATAAATCTTAGTTTAACGTCTAAATTCTTAAAAATTTTATTCATGATTAATGTTATAAATTCAAGTGAAAATAAGCTTAATGAAGATAAAAGGCTGCGGAAAAATTATAGCGAAGAGATTCATCTTGGTGCCTGGCGTATATTTTGCAATTGTTCTTGCAAATTAGAACTAAAGAATAACTTTATATTTTGTTTAATTCCAGTACTCAATTATTATCATCATGTCAGCCGATTGACGCCCATTGCTGGGCATAGGCCGCTCCATAGAGTGGGCCGGTCTCATGGGTACTGCAATAAACAAATTTTAATTGTTCCACGACTAGTAAGGACTGATCTACATCGTTCATCTTGGATTGATCGATAGGAATGATCGACAGGACTGATCGACATCGGTCAAAAAATCATTTTGAATATCAGTTAAATAAAGTACAATTATATGTTTAAAGTGATATTAATTTAAGTGTATTTTTACCTTTAGTTTAATAGTGATCGATTAATTTTATAAGTATATTTACAAAGCACCTACGTAGGGTTTTTATACCGATAGAAAAATATACATGTTAACAGAGTATTTCAAATTCGAATTCAAACCTTTTATCACAATATCTCAGGACAAGTTATTAATTTAATTCAAGGAATTAAATATGTATCATCAATTGTGCCGAATTACTAAGAAACAATAACATCGAACCAATTAAATTTTCAAATTACGAACTTAATACTATAGGTATCAATAAAGTTATCAATTAAGTAATTAACAATTGAATTCCGAATATGTTATAAAATATTATGTACCTACACTAATATTTACATATTTAAACAAATAATAAGAAATAAACTACATATCATTTTGCTCATTTCTTTCTATAAAGAGTAACGGCAGTCCCCCTTCTATGTTTTGGACAATATCGAACTTTGGTTCAACAGTGAGATGTTTCTTGGTTTCAGGGGCTGGTTTCACGGTAAATTTGGAAAGAATGGCAGCTAGGCCAGCTAGAGACTGCATCAGACCTAGTCTTGCGCCTGCAAATAATATCAAAAATATTTTAGAAGTGATATCAAAGTCACACAATAACCAAATAAAGATGGCATACTTATGTAGACAATTATAAAATAAGTCTACCGATGGGCAAATTACGGGACATAAAAGACTTTGAAGTCAATAAATTATTTTACACAACGTTAAATTCAACGTTGTGTAAATGTAAGCCTGCGTCACATAAAGCATCAATAAATAAAGATTTTCTAGACGCACTTACCTATACATGCGCGCGGACCATCACCAAATGGTAAATAAACGTATTTATTGGTTTCATTAAAATTTTCTAGACTAAATCTTTCGGGACGGAACTCAAATGGATTGTCGAAGTATTGACCGTCAGTGTGGATTCCTTGTATGGGTATGCACACATACACACCATCATCTATCGTTAAGTTTAATTCTGGAAAGGTATATTTTTTCGTACATTTCCTAGCCAAGTATCCTAAGGATGGAAACAATCTCATACCTTCCTTGAATGTCCATTCTAAATACGTCATGCTTTTAACAGCGTCATAACTCAACTTATAGTCATGTTTACTCAGAACTTCATCAATTTCCTTTTGAACTTTTTTCTGTACTTCAGGACTGTGTGCGAGTTGGTGAAGAGTGTAACTAGTTGCCGATGAAGATGTTTCAAAGCCAGCGGCAAAGAAAACAAATACTTGTGCTGCTATCAATTTATCAGTTAGTTCTAATTTCACAAGATCGGGAGTACCATCAGATTTCATTTTTTCAAGAGATTCAAGTTCAATTACACCCTTCTGTTTACAATCTATCATTAAGTCTATAAAATCATTTCTATTGGATCGTTGGTATTTTCTCTTTATTAAAATTTGTTGGACCAATGAGAGCACTTGATTTTCCAGTTTGCGCGTGTATTTCAAGTTTCTACTTAAAGCTGGGAAAGCATGTTTCATTATTGTGATGATCACCACGGTAATATTGAATTCAAAGATTTGTTGGCCAAGTTTACGGAATTCGGAGTTTTCTTCATTTAGAGATCCCGCGTCGAGACCAAATCCACAAGCACCTATGAAATCTGTCGTATATCGTGCCATCAAATCTCTAGCGTCGATGGTACGTCCTTCGCGAGATGCTGCTAATGTTCGTGCTTGTAATTGTTCGGCTCGCTCAACTATCAACGGGAACATAGCTCTCAATTTGCCGCTGGTAAATGCCGGTGTCATGCGCTGTCTTAGAAGACGCCACAAATCACCTTCTGCGAAAAATAGATTTTGCAAAAGTGGCTCAATACCATATTTATCCGGGTGAAGCCCACGCTCGTAGAAATGTGCAAAATCTGTAATGAGAACTCTTTTGATCAATTCAGGATCTCTAATGAGTAGACCCGGCTTTGATGAACGAAAGTAACCCACTACTTTTTCTCCAGGATATTCTTTGTACCACTGTGTTATAGTTTCCGTTACACTCTCTCGAATCAAATAATTTTCAAGCATACTTCCAAATATAATGACAGGCTTTATATATTTTATTCCACGCTTTTTCCAATAGTTAAAGTTTCTTGTGTTGTATAGATATAATACGATTAGAGTTAAACTTATCACAATTACAGTTATCATAATGACTAAACAAAATTATTTTAGAAACCAAAAGTTATTTTTCCTATCTTTCTCACTAACTTATCCTTACCAATGATAGCAGTGGAATGTCTTTATATAAGTAAACATTATTATAAATTGCTTGTTTATTTATTTATCTATATTGCTTATAATAATGAGAGCTAAATTTATACAAATCGGTTGTGTGTTATGTATGTGACAGTGTTGTTGCGATAGCGATAGTTTATTCTCTAGCATAACACTGTTGTAGTTTAAGAATTATTCGAATAATCGATAGTTTTCCAAAGGGTAGGCTATCAATTCTTCGAATATGTCCTATATTATCAATGGATAGTCAGCCATTCTTTGAACTCTAGTCGTGTTTACAACAAATCATAAACTGTTATATAGATAGTAGTCTAACAGTCAGTTGCACAAATGTCCATTACGGTTTAATGACACCTTTAAGCTCTTATGAATGTGAAATTTGTATTGGTAATATCACTTTAATGTAATGACAATTTTAATGAACGTTTGTGCAATTGTCTCTTAAACTGTATATAACAATAATATCCCATCAAAAATATAATATGTACAAAAATTTACAAGTATCGCGACACATTTACTGCAATAAAATGTTGTGAAATCAATACAAAACTACTTAAGTCGAGTAATTCAGTTTCTAATTTTGTGCGAGTAGCTATTCAACCCTGTCACAGATTGAGGAATATTTAAGAAACGCAAACAGCACCATAATATAGGCAACTATTTTATGTAAGATTCTTTTACCATGCCTAGGCGTTTGCCAAGTATTACTTAATGTTTATTTTGACAAGATTACATAGTTGTTCTCATAGAAAGGTAGGTACTAAATGAATTGACTACACAAATATTGAGAAATAACTACATTTTATAAGAAATAACTATACAAGATGGACCGACAATCTGGTGAAGGTCGCGGGAAGCCGCTGTATGCAGGAGGCGCAGGACCGATCACGTTGGAGATCTTTGGGGGAGGCCTATGCCCAGCAGTGGGCGTCTCTCGGCTGATATGATGATGATGAACTACATTTTTATTTGCCTTCTTTCTATAAACATTAATGGTAATCCGCCTTCTATGTTTTGGACAATATCGAACTTAGGTTCAACGGTAAGATGTTTCTTGGTTTCAGGGCCAGGTTGTACGGTAAATTTTGAAAGAATAGCGGCTAGGCCAGCTAGAGACTGCATCAGACCGAGTCTTGCGCCTGTAAATAATTCCATTAATAGTTAAAAAGTGCTATTAAAAATCACACCGATAAAGGTGGCATTCATTTATAAACAACTAGATTTTTTCCTCAACTTACTTAAGTAAATTATAGTCTATGTTATCCAGGTGTGGTGTACCTTCCTATAGGTAAAAGAATTTTAAAAAACGGCCTAGTATTTTGGAGACTTTTCAACGCAAACAAATACAGAATCAAACGAACACTGATATCTTTCCGCTTTATAAATAAATAATAATAAATATATAACAACATCACACACATTGCTCTGATTCCAAGATGAGTAGCTAAAGCCCCCGTATTATGGAGTATCTGAGATAACAAAGGTACCATAACACCCAGACCCGAGACAATATAGAAAAGTTCATTTTCTACATTGACCCGACCGGGAATCGAACCCGGGACCCTCAGAGATGGCGACATCTTGAAACCGCCGCGTGTGTACCACTCGGCTACGGAGGTCGCTTTAAATATACATAGGTATAAGATTTACTATATATATATTTTTGTTACAATTTTTTTACCTGTACTAACAGCTTATTGTAAAATAAGTCTGTCTACAAAAGCTCAGTCTATGGGAGATAATAAAAAATTCAAAATCTATGAGCACATATGAGCTTGCATCACGTCAAATATTATTTAAAAAATATTTTTTGAACGCACTTACCTATACAAGCACGTGGGCCATCACCAAATGGTAAATAAACATATTTATTGGTTTTATTAAAATTTTCTGGACTAAATCTTTCGGGACGGAACTCGAATGGATTGTCGAAGTACTGAGCATCAGTATGGATTCCTTGTATGGGCATGCACACACATACACCCTCATCTATTGTCAAGTTCAATTCAAGAAAGGTATATCTTTTCGTACAGTTCCTAGCCAAGTATCCTAAGGATGGGAACAGTCTCATGCCTTCTTTGAATGTCCATTCTAAATAAGTCATGCTGTTAACAGCTTCATAACTCAACCTATTGTTATGTTTACAAAGTATTTCATCGATTTCCTTTTGTAGTTTTTTCTGTACTTTAGGATTGTGTGCGAGTTGATGAAGAGTATAGCTAGTTGCCGATGAAGATGTTTCAAAGCCAGCGGCAAAGAAAACAAACACTTGTGCTGCTATTAATTCATCGGTTAATTCCAATTTCACAAGATCAGGAGTACCATCGGATTTTACTTTTTCAAGAGATTCAACTTCAATCACACCTTTATGTTTACAATCTATCATTAAGTCTATAAAATCATTTCTATTTGATGGTTGGTATTTTCTCTTTACTAAAATTTGTTGGACCAATGAGAACACTTGATTTTCGAGTTTGCGCATGTATTTTAAGTTTTTACTTAAAGCTGGGAAAGCGTGTTTCATTATTGTGATGATCACCACGGTAATATTGAATTCAAAGATTTGTTGGCCAAGTTTACGGAATTCGGAGTTTTCTTCATTTAGAGATCCCGCGTCGAGACCAAATCCACAAGCACCAATGAAATCTGTCGTATATCGTGCCATCAAATCTCTAGCGTCGATGGTACGTCCTTCGCGAGATGCTGCTAATGTTCGTGCTTGTAATTGTTCGGCTCGCTCAACTATCAACGGGAACATGGCTCTCAATTTTCCGCTGGTAAATGCCGGAGTCATGCGCTGTCTCAGAAGACGCCACAAATCACCTTCTGCGAAAAATAGATTTTGCAAAAGTGGCTCAATACCATATTTATCCGGGTGAAGCCCACGCTCGTAGAAATACGCAAAATCTGTAATGAGAACTCTTTTAATTAATTCAGGATCCCTAATGAGTAGTCCCGGCTTTGATGAACGGAAGTAACCCACCACTTTTTCTTCAGGATATTCTCTGTACCACTGTGTTATAGTTTCCGTGATGCTCTTCCGCATCAAAAAATTTTCAGGTGTACTTCCAACTATAAAGATAGGTTTTATATATTTTATTCCACGTTTTTTCCAGTAGTGAAAGTGTCTTGTGTTGTAAAAGTACAATACGATTAGAGTTAAACTTATCACGATAACAGTTATCATAATGACTAAATTAAATTATTAAAAAAAAGTTATTTTTCACTGGCTTAACCGGCGTCCGTCTTTTTAATACTAAACATAGCACTGGGACGTTTTTACAAATGGAAAATTTATTAAAAATTGCTTGTTTATCTACATCCATATTTTAAACGAGTGCTAAATTTGTTTAAACCGGTTATATTTTACGTGGCAGTGTTGTTGTGATAGCTATAGTACATTCGCTAGCATGGACTTTTGTGGTTTTGAGAATTATTCGAAGAATCGATAGTTTTTCCCATTGATAGTAAGCATTTCTATGAAACCATTGCGTGTTTATAGAAAGTCATAAACGTGAAAATACGCATACAGGAAATATTGTAACCAGTGCAAAAAATGTAATATTGAGTAAATAACTGTAAATAACATTCAAGTCTTCTTCTCTTTTTTAATTTAATATAATCCGAGGTACAGAAGCAATTTTGACAATATACTTACTGTTTGTTTACTACTATAAAAATAAATATGAAATATGTTAAATCTATGAATATAGAAACTTTTTTCATAATTTTAATGTTCTATTTACATACCTAATATTGTATTTAGTGAGCTGCGTTTAAGGTCTCACTGCCAAGAAGTTTTTCTAACTATCCACTTACACTGTTCCCAGAGCCCAATGTCTGTTCTGTCAGTGGCGTACCTTCGCATCCTTGCTTACAGCACATTCTAGGTATACAAAGTTGTTTACTGGCCGTCCCTGTCCCACGTTACTGTCCCAGGAAGCCCCTTACAAAAACTTTTAACTTGCCCCGATCTAAAACTAATCTTGGCCTACATTATCCCTTAGTTAGAATTTACAATAGTTACGAGTACATTAATTTAAATGTCAAATCTACCAACCTGGATATTTTTATGATTCACAAAATTGCTTCAAAAATACTTTATTGAAACTGCTCGAGTCTTAGAATGTGTGTTTTTTTAATTAAAATGATAAAGAAAATTTTCTCTTTATGTTTTTTCTAACCTGTGTTTTTGTCTAATGTATTTTTTTTCACAATTTGTGTTTGTTTCCTCTTTAATTTTGACTTGATACACAATAATGTAAACGCTTACATATCAATCTGTCTGTTTTTTTATTTTTTATTCTTAACTATTTATAGCTGTAAGCATGCCTTAATAATAAATAAATAAATTCACTTGTTCCACCGTCACATCATCAACAGTATACCTTACATTAGTTTTAGAATCGTCTCTTTCGAATACCATCATATTTATCTTTTTCACGTGCATTTGTAATTTGTCTTCTTCGCAAATTATTTGTAATCGTCTTATCATATAATCAACTTATAACACTGTGACTTGAGTTTGCAGATCGGATGGATTTCCTGCAAGCACCACTCACCTGCATCTGCATATAGTAGGCAAGTACGAGGGTCAAACTGAAAGTTCTTAGAACTGGCCACTTATAAACAATATAATAAAAAAATAATTCTAAAATTTGAAAATATAACTCTTTGCCAATATTACTGAGTATATATTTCATTCATTTGTCATTTGTTTTACGATTTGGCGGCAAATTGAAAATTGTCTGTGTCACGTCATCATGAATTTAACACGAGAAAATTTTCGTGCAATGATTTTTTATGACTTTCGATGTCATTTAAGTCAACAAGAAAGTTATGATAGACTACGATTGGCCTTTCACGATGAAGCCCCATCTCGTGCGACTGTTTACAACTGGTTTAATGAGTTTAAACGTGGTCGCACTAATCTCACTGATGATTTACGTGAGGGACGGCCTTCTACGGCGACGACTGAAGATAACATCTGTGTTGTGCGGCGTATGATAGAGACTGACAAAAGAGTGACCTATCAACAGATTCGGACAAGCTTAGGCATCGGTATGAGTCAAGTGCACAAAATCCTCCACGAACATTTAGCGGTCAGGAAGCTTTGCGCCCGGTGGATACCTCATAATTTAACTGAGGCTCAAAAACTCCATCGTGTGGATTGGTGTCGTAAAATGATTGAAAGATTTAACGGAGGTGACTCAAATGCTGTGTTCGACATACTAACAGGTGACGAAAGCTGGATTTACTGTTATGATCCTAAAACCAAAAGACAATCTGCTCAGTGGGTGTTTCCTTTCGAGGAGTTGCCAACTAAAGTGAAGAGAGATCGAAGTGCGGGAAAAAAAATGGTGGCCTCGTTCTTTGGAAGGATAGGTCATTTTGCAACAATTGTGTTAGAGGATCAAAAAACAGTTTCTGCAGAATGGTACACTACCAATTGTTTGCCACTTGTCTTGGAAAAAGTTCGAGAGAAACGACCTCGCAGTAGGATCCTCCTTCACCACGACAACGCCTTGTCGCACACCGCCAAGCGAACGATCGACTATTTGGCGACATCAAACGTTGAATTACTGGGTCACCCGCCGTATAGCCCCGACCTCGCGCCTTGTGATTTTTATTTATTTCCAAAAATTAAAGAAAAACTTAAAGGAAAGCGGTTTATGAATGCTGAAGAAGCGGTGGCTGCGTATCGCGATGCCATTGAAGAGACCCCTAAGGACGAGTGGGCAAAGTGCTTTTCCCAGTGGTTCCATCGCATGCAGCGGTGTATTGACGTGAATGGACAATATTTTGAAAAGATATAATAAAACTAATAACTGGCTAATGTAATCAGTTTTTGATTTTCTAAGAACTTTCAGTTTGACCCTCGTAATAAGTACACCCATTTGAAATACTACATTCATAGACCGTATATACATATAAACAGTCTAGCCGACAACACGCAACCCTGCTTCACCTTGATGTAAACTATTGATACTATTGAACATAATTTTTTATTTATTGATATTATTTAGCAAACTTACGTTTTGACACGCTTATCGACATCGAATGGCTACGTTTAATAACAACACTAAGGCATACCGGTTTTATTAGAGGGTTATCAAGTTGCACAGAAGGTCAACCTAAATATGATTAGAAGAGATCTGCGCCGAATTAAAAGGAAACATGTACATATATTTCAATACCATAAACTCTACGGATAGATAATGATGACGTCATTATTTGATAGAAAGAGATGTATTTATGTAATATGCCATATTTAAGAAAGTGTTTTATTCATAATAACGCCGTCTTCTTTGTATTTCATAAATAAGATTTTGGCATCACTACGGTGTAAATATCATAAACAGCCCTACTTTACGTCCCGAACGACTACGAAAAAAATATTGATTTTTTGACATTTGATAAAGAGTGAAAAAATTAGAAATAATATTTATTGTTTATTGGTTACAGTTATCCGAAAAACTAAAACCATAATATATATAGATTTCAGCCGCTAGAAGAAACTGCAAAAATCTGTTAATAAACAGGATACTACACGTCACTCAAAAAGTTCCTGTGTGAGTATAGTATGCACTTAAAACTTAACAGTAAATAACAATTAAAGACATACAAAATTTTTATAACATACGAGTATATTTTGGGTTGGTTTATTTTGGAAACATCGAAGACTAGTTGCTAATAAATTTTGCCATTGAAATCAAACTTATGTGTTCTTAAACATTTTGTGTTTTTAATAACCATATTTGTATGTATATTAATATTTGTACCATATCTGTACTGTACACTGTATTATGATGTAAGTTATTCCTTTAAAATACTCAAACGTAGTGATAATAAGGAATGGCTACAAACGCGAGCGCATCATCTAAATCCTCTAGTACTTTCTAGTACCAATAGTTTATGAATTAAACAGGGCAGACGGGCATGGCGCAATTATAAGGGTTCCTTGTTTATAACGGAAGCATGTTTTTAATTGAATATAAATATATAGGTAAGTATCTAATATTAACCCTTATTAACACAACAGCAAATCTTGTAATCGCTACCTACGAAGCTAATTTTTCTAATTTTATTATTCTCACATAATATCTTAATACGCAAATTCGTAATTTAAGAGATAAGAGTATTTCTGATAATATTGTTTACAAGTTATTGTTTTAGTACTTATATACTTATTAGTGACATCAATTTGGGTGTTTTATTTATATGTTTACTTATATGAATACCACAACCTTATTCTATTTAACAAAAAACAACTTTTAGAGAAATAGCAATAGAGCTTATTTAAGTATAGAAAGAGAGATAGTACGTAGTACCTACTTTGGTTAAAATTGCGAATATTAAAATCACTGACCATAATGTGTCTATAAGCAAATTCAACTTCGAGAAAGAGATTTCTCATCAAATCCAGCTCGGATGAGCAGCATTCGTGAAGCTGTGAAGTAGATTCAGTGGCATCCATGTTATCTAAGTGTCTCAAGACGAAAATCTTTGACCACTGGTGACTTGTGGAAGCAGAACGTGGTCGTTTACCGAGCCTCATAAGTACGTTCAAGGTCATAACAGCTTAACGCTTGGTGTTTCTCTACGTGTTTGTATAAGGCATGAATAGATTCATCGGAAAACCAACGTTACTGAAATATGGCTAGAAGAACCGATGGCTCTTAGGGCGTAAAGGTTCTGGATTGGCAAGCACTTACTGGATGACGCTCAGTGGGCAGGCCCCCCGGCAGGTGAACCGATGATTTTATAAAGATTGCTCGGCGTGGCGATCCGTGGTCGAAGGAAGAATGTTGCTGAATACGGACTATTGTTTTATTATCAGTAATATTTACATGTATTTGTAAATTTTGTCAATAATATTCACAGTTTCTGTTCCAATGCATAGAATTGTTGGCCAATTATAAACTCGAATTGGTTCCTGCCCTTTGGTTATTAGCAAAGAAACTTTGAAGAACTAGACTTCATTGCAAAGTCTTAAATCCGTGTTTTAACGGAGGAACTCGAGAACGAGATAGTAAATTTATAAAGAAACGTACAAAAACGTACAAATCTCTCTATTTTATGTAGAGCCTATGTGAATGAACGAAGTATCTACGACCGTTGGGTCTATTTATTGTATTAATTAAGGAGAGGACACGAATTGTAATCTATTCTTGACAATCGTAAATTAAAATAAGTGTATATTTTCTTAATTCGTTTATTTAGATAATGGAATTGATTATAACATTAATGAGTTACTATTTCGCCTTTGGTATATTGGCACGCACAATTTGTACAAATATTTTATTCTGACAAGGAAGTGACAATGACGTCTGAGTTGGCCGTCGGCGCGCGCGCATCTACCCGAACATCCTCCCCCCTCTCGAAGACAGTCGGAATTCGAGGTGGTAGTAGACAGAGGTTCCTCAAGGCACGACGTATAACTCCTCTCGAGGTGCGCACATCTGCTACGCGTGATACACCATCTGGACCAGGGTAGAGGGATACAATTCTGCCCATTCTCCATTTAAGCGGCGGCAGGTTGGCCTCCTTTATTGCCACCATATCTCCTTCAAGTAGTTGACCTTGGTTGATTCGCCATTTTGATCTCTCTTGAAGCTCACAAAGATACTCAGAGCGCCATCTTTGCCAAAACTGTTGTCGCATTTGCTCGATCCTTTTGTATGTGTCCAGTCTTAATGAATTGTAGTGGAGTAGCTCTGGTGAAGGAAGCGCAGTGATCGGTCTGCCAATTAAGAAGTGCCCAGGAGTCAAGGGATAAAGGTCAGTCGGATCAGAAGAGAGTGAGGTAAGTGGACGGGAGTTTAGTATTGCCTCTATTTGAGAAAACAGGGTCGATAGCTCCTCAAACGTTAAATGACTATTACCAATGATACGAACTGCATGAAATTTAGCAGATTTCACTCCCGCCTCCCAAATCCCACCGAAATGTGGAGAGTAAGCCGGCGAAAAGTGGAAATTTATGCCTTCCTCAGCAGCAGAAGAAGATATTGCTTCACTGCTCGACCGAAATAATGCGTTCAGTTCGTTACTTGCGCCTACAAAATTCCTACCGTTGTCACAGTATATATCGCTAGGTCTACCTCTACGAGATACAAATCGTCTTAAGCACATGAGAAAACCTTCAGTACTGAGATCTGAAGCTACTTCAAGGTGTAAGGCTCGGGTAGAAAAACAGACAAATAGACAGAGATAAGCCTTGATAATTCTGCAACCACGTCCTTTTTTGTCTTTGATTGAAAAAGGTCCTGCAAAGTCAACTCCTACCACTTGAAATGGAAGACTAGGACAAACTCGATGGGTTGGTAAGTTTCCCATAATGGGTTTGATTGATTGAGCCTTTATTATGCAGCATAATTTGCAATTGTTTACTGTACTTCGAGCCAATCGTCTACCAGCTAGTGGCCAATAGGTTTGCCTTATGTTTGTTAAAAGAAGTTGTGGCCCGCAGTGAAGGAGCCTTTTATGCCTATTTTGTATTCTTCCTCCTACCCGTAATATACCTAATTCATCAATGAAAGGTGTTAATGATAAAATACGTGACTTAACAGGTAAACAGGTTTTATTTACTAGTAGTTTTAATTCAGTTTCGAAACATTCTGATTGATGCATTCTTATTAAATAATTTAAAGATGAGGTTAATTCAAAGGTAGTTAGATGCCCTGTATTTTTTGATTTTGGATTCTTTAAGTTATGTATAAATCTCATGACATAAGCAAGACTTCTTTGTAATGTATTGAAATTTGAATATTTGTCAAAATTTACCAGTCCCTCAGACAAAGTGAATTTATTACCAGTCGTTGTTGTGCATGATATCCTACTATGAAGTGTGTGAATGATGGAGTTAATGTTTACGCATGAAGCCTTTTGTTCTGGTATGTTTATTAATTGAAATTTCTTAGGAGGCCAATTGGTTTCGACTTCACGCAAAAACGACGGTCCCTTCCACCACAAAGGAACATTCTGTATGAGCCTTGGATTTACACCTCTGGATGCCAGATCAGCTGGATTCTGAGAGCCAGGTACATGTCTCCACGACGAAGATGAAGTTAATTGCTGGATTTCAGCGACTCTATTGGAAACAAAAGTTTTCAAATCCCTAGCGTTTGAACCTAACCAGGCGAGAACCACCGTCGAATCAGTCCAATAGACAATTCTATCCACCTTAAGTCGTAGTGATAGTGAAACCTTCGACGACAACCGAGCGCCCAACAATGCTCCGCATAATTCAAGGCGTGGAATAGTTTGAGGTTTCAGGGGTGCAACTCTCGTTTTGGCACAAAGCAAATTAGAAGTTACTTCGCCCGATTCGTCTGTTGTTCTGACATAACAACAAGCGGCGTAAGCGTCTTGAGAGGCATCACAAAATATGTGTAATTCTATAAGACTCGGATGACTACAGAGTGCAAACCTAGGTATTGATAATGAAGATAATGTGGAAAACACATTTACAAATTCACACCACATTTTTGCAACCTCTCCCGAAACTGGATCATCCCAATCCAATTTTGACTGCCACAAGGTTTGAAGTATGATTTTTGGTGTTATAGTACACAGACTCAATAAACCAAGAGGATCGAATAATTTAGATGATGCTGATAATATTGATCTTTTCGTAACTGTGGTTGAAAATAATAATTCCGTTGAGAATTTTAGTACATCTGCATTAGGATCCCATTGCAAGCCCAAGGTACTGGATTGAGAAGTTAAATCCAACGGTTGTGGTATAATTGAAGTAGGAGTGTCTTTAAAAATAGAAGGTACATTTGTTCTAAATTTACGAAGCGGAAGACAAGCTGATTTAAGTATCTGCCCAACAGAAGTAACAATATCAAATAGTTTGTTTTCAGATTGCGAACCTGATAAAAAATCATCCACATAAAAATCATCCTTGATGACTTGTGAAATTGTTTCATCAGGACTTAAGAAAGGAGCGGACGCCGTACCATACGTCACTGTGTTTAACTGGAATGATTTTATAGGTTCGTCTACACTATCACGCCATAAAATCATTTGAAGGTGCCGTTGATCGTTATGAACGAGAATTTGTCGATACATTTTTTCTACGTCAGCTGTAACGACGAACCGATGCTGTCTAAATCGAATTAATATTGAAAAGAGATCACTTTGTACTACTGGACCCACATATTGTATGTCATTGAAAGATGTTCCCGAAGCTGTCTTAGCCGATGCGTCGAAAACAACTCTCAACTTTGTTGTTTCGCTGTTCTCCCTAGAAACAGCATGATGCGGTAAGTAACATCCATCGACATTGAGTGGAACTTCGCTCATATGGTCCAATTTCTCATACTCCTTCATGAAATCCACGTATTGTTGACGTAAAGAAGAATTTCCTTTAAGTTTTCTTTCCATGTGAAGTAACCGCTTTTCGGCAATGAAATATGAGTCACCGAGCACATTCGGTGATTCTCGAAGAGGAATTTGTACAGAGAAGCGTCCGTGCTTATCACGGTAAGTTGTATCGTTATACAAGACTTCACAGTAATCTGTGTTCAAAAAAGACTCATTTGATGAAGGAATTTCTTCCAGTTCCCAAAATTTTGTGAGCTGTTCTTGTATTTGCTTACTGAAATGGCAAAGACTGCGCTTTGTAGAAGCATCACTGGGTCTCCCCCCCATGGGGCCAGCGACTATCCAACCGAAGTGGGTTTCCTGAAGAAGTGGCTTATTTGGCCCTAGCTTCAACTTGGATGAACCAATTATGTCCCAGAAGACGTCGGCTCCTAGCAACATATCAACTTCAGCAGAATTATAGAAATGAGGGTCAGCCAATTGAATATGATTAGGAATATTCAATTCCTTGATATTTATTGAACTTTGAGGTAATTTGTCTGTAATAAATGGCAATATGTAGCAACGGATTAACAAAGTGTATGCATTGTATAGTGATTTTATGCGTAAGTTGCAATGTTCCGTTATATTAATTGAAATATTATTAAGACCTGAAATGCATTGCAATTTATTTATATTTTTTAGAACGCCGATTTTAGCCCGAGCTGACTCGGTGATAAAAGAAGATTGACTTCCACTGTCGAGTAAGGCTCTTAACATGATTACCTCATTGTCATTGTTTACCACTTCAACCAATACCGTCGATAGAAGAGTTTCGTTAGAAGCAATAGCAGACATACTTACGACAGAAGAAGGCATGTTTTCAGATGAAAATGATTCAGACGTACTTGATTTTAGATTGCCCACTGTTGATGGGTTTCCGTTATCATGAGCATTTAAAGGTAAGTGTATATTTTGTAAGTGGTTTTGTTTGTGTAACATTGTATTATGTTTTTTGTTACAGATGCGACAGCCACCCAACCTACATTGATTCGATGAATGACCACTACGTAGACAGTTCTTACACAGCTTCCATTGAAAAACTTTATTTATTCGTTCTTCGACAGGCATTGACTTAAATTTAATACATTCATATAATTTATGATTATGTTTACAGGCTAAGCAATTGCTTGTAATAGAAGAGGAAGCCGTTATGAAAGATTTTGATTTTATAAAACTAGCCCGCCTGTCTGGCTTATTAATAACTTTACTGGCATGCATTGTTTCCAATACAGTGGCACGATGACGTAAGAAATCAAAGAATTCCTTTAATGTTGGACTATCTAAATTACTACGAAATTCTTCCCAAGTGCGAGCAGTAGTAGGATCCAACTTCGAGGATGCCATGTATATTATCAGAGTGTCCCATTTGTCAGTTGGTTCCCCAAGACTGTTGAGGGCACTTAAGTTTTTAGAAATAGTATCAATCAAGCTGCGCATACCTTGAGCAGATTCCTTAATTAAAGACTCGAGTGAAAATAGTCCCCTAATGTGCTCATTTATTAATAGACGTTTATTATCATACCTATCACATAAAAGAGACCACGCGATAGAATAATTCAAAGAAGAAACTGAAACCGAATTAATAACTTCCTTAGCGGACCCGTCCAAATATGTTTTTAAGTATTGGAATTTCGCAATTTCATTAAGAGAATCATTATTATGTATTAAAGACAAATACATGTCTCTAAACTCTAACCATTTTGTAGAATCACCATCGAAAATAGGCAATTTCACTGGAGGTAATTTTAAAATTCGATGATTACAACCGCCATTTTGCGATGATGAATCCAATTGACACGATTTATTTTCCTTGAAAAATTCCAATAGTTCTTGTGCCGTAGCAATAAGATTAAAAAACTTATTTTCCGTTTCTTCTCTTTCTGCAATCTGCTTCATCTCATCCCCATCCAATAAATCTATTTTCCCCTGAATGTCTTCAAATTGATATGAAAGATCTTGTAATTTACTTAATCGAACAGTTAACTCAGCAGATTGCACTTTAGTGATTTGTTTAGTTTCTAGAAGTGGCGTTAAAAACTTTTCAAACAACGTAATACGTGACCTTACTTGCCCTCTCAACTTAATCAGTTCTTTTAAGTCAGTCATTTTGCAATCGCAAGCAACAAATAATACAATTAAGAACGCACGCCAACGTTATTGAATACACACGCAAATAAACAAGTCAAGAAATGAAGCAAATATCTCACTAACCGTACGAGCTGATAACAAACCGGTTCGGGCGTAGACAGATTGCTGTAGGTGCACTCGCGATGAACGACACAGCGCGACACTGTGTTTAGTTGTTGGAAAACGGATTTGGCACTGTTAGCACTTTTCTCACTTTTTCGCTGATTTACACTCGGAAAACACTGCAATTGATACACAAATATTGATAAGATAACTTGTTGAATAAAGGATCAAGGGAAACTAGGCAAGATTTTTGAAATTGCAAATGTTTTTTAAGGACGCATGTACCTACGTTAAATTTAAAAAATTTCTAATTATGAGTAATATAATTCAATTTATTTTTATTAAATGATTTGGAATGTTTAACTGAGATGTAATATGATGTTAATTGAATTCGAAAGTAACTCACTAGTATTAATAATAATGATTTAACTAGTATTTTAAGACTCTAATATTAAGGTAGATTAGTCGTGAACGTTGAGGATGCTTCGCACTCAATTTCTCCCAAAAGAAGCAATAAAATAAACTGGGATAGAATTATATGTATAGGAACGGGCTTACTTCCAACAGCAGTCGAATATTTCCTGATGCTCCTGCGGGAATTGTTGCCTTCCAGTGCTGAAGTCCAATCACGTCGGGGTCACCATAAAATGTATATTTTCTTAATTCGTTTATTTAGATAATGGAATTGATTATAACATTAATGAGTTACTATTTCGCCTTTGGTATATTGGCACGCACAATTTGTACAAATATTTTATTCTGACAAGGAAGTGACAATGACGTCTGAGTTGGCCGTCGGCGCGCGCGCATCTACCCGAACAATAAGTTTCATCCTAATTAACTACATGTAGACTATTACGAGTATAGCTTATGTCTCTTATTAATAAGTAAATATTATACAACATCACATATGTATATTGATCAAATTACATTAAGTAACTAATGCTCATATATTATGGAATACCTGAAACAATGTATCACAAAGATCCAAAACAGGTTCTGCATCACAAAGATCCAAAACAGTATATTAAATCCCATCAATTTGAATTCACTCAGGTATCTGAATTCACTTCAAAGGCGATATCCGCCCAACCTTGCATTGGTATTAATGTTTTCTTCCTTATGTGAAGTGAGTTTCAAAATGACGTGGGGATAGAATATTTGAGACATGTATAATGAATCATCTTGTTTTGTATTTACAAAAAATTGAATCAATAGAATTGCTACACTAAATGATGTGAATTCGGATACATTAGTGAATTTGAATTCGAGTTCTGATTTTTACAAGAATAGTCTCGTTTTTATGATAGGTATGGCATAATGAAGACGAAGGGTTGCCAACTGTGAAAATCTTATACCGAAGAGATTAGGTACGTTACCGGGTACTATATATTTTGTATTTGTTTTTGCAAATTACGACTTAATGAAAACCGTTTTGGCAATTTAGTTAATTAAATTACTCAAAACAAATTTTAGTTGTTAGTAAAGATGTCATTAAATTAAAGGTATTATATTCATTTGTGAACATAGGAAATAACATTAAAAATAAGTCTAGTAAGTAAATTCAGTCTATTAATATTTCTCATGCTCTGCCTGGTATAGATTTACTTGTAGAGAAAACGACTATGTAATTGGATTATTCAAACGATAAGGCACATACAAAAAACAATAAGGACGGAGAAGTTTTGTAATGGCGACCACGTACCGAATGACGTTCAGTCGGCCACCACCTGGCTGAGTAGGCCCCCAGCCAGGTGGACCGACGATCAGATAATGGTCTCGGGAAGCTTCTTGATGTGGGCAGCGCAGGACCGAATGTAACGCAGACCCATGTAGAGGGGCTTTGACCAGCGGTGGGCATCGAACAGCTGATATAACGATCACAATGAAGTGTTATATGTATGTATGTACATAAAAACACTGGGAGGCAATTCTGCGGAAACCGGACTTCCGGTTTGATACATCCGTAATTACCGTTATTCAAATATAACGTGATCGTGACTGATTTTTTATTTTATTTTAAAGTCTATATAGAATGTAATATATATTATAGACGATAAAAAAAAATGTTATTTGTGTCTGGTAAACCTTAATAAATAAGATAAAAAAATAACAATATGGTAGCAGATTGTGATGGCGTCGATTTAAAAAAAAATACCAGTCAAGATTCATTATTTTTTACGGCAATGACAAATGAATTTTTCCGTGAATGTACCAATTCGGAAATTTTCATTCGGTTTTCTTTCTTTCTATGAACAGCAACGGAACTCCGCCTTCAATGTTTTGGACAACATCGAATTTTGGTTCAACAGTAAGATTTTTCTTGGTCTCGAGGGCAGGTTCGACGGTAAATTTAGAAAGAATAGCGGCTAGGCCAGCTAGAGACTGCATCAGACCCAATCTTGCGCCTGTAAATAATAATAATAAGTTTAAAATACTGTTAAAAGACAAATACTTAAATGTATACTAGGTACTAAACAAACTGTGTGGTATTGGAAGAGCCATTTTTATATTGACCCGGCTGGAAATCAAACCCATGACCACGGAAGTCGTCAAGCATGTAATAGTATAGTCAAGTAAGTTGATTTATTTAATTTTAATATCAATTAATTTAAATATCTATCAAAGGTCTATCATAAAAATAGGTTTTGATTTCCTTAATTACACTCACCTATACATGCACGTGGACCATCACCAAATGGTAAATATACGTATCTGTTACTTTCACTAACATTTTCTGGTTTAAATCGGTCAGGACGGAACTCGAATGGATTGTCGAAGTATTGGCCGTCAGTATTAATCCCTTGTACCGGCACAGTCACAAGCACACCCTCATCTATTGTGAAGTTCAATTCAGGAAAGGTATATTTTCTTGTACATTTTCTAGCCAGATATCCCAAGGATGGGAACAATCTCATACCTTCCTTGAATGTCCATTCTAAATAAGTCATGCTCTTAACAGCATCATAACTTAATTTATTGTCATGTTTACTAAGTACTTCATCGATTTCTTTTTGCACTCTTTTTTGCACTTCAGGATTATGTGCGAGTTGATAAAGTGTGTAACTAGTTGCTGATGAAGATGTTTCAAAGCCAGCAGCAAAGAAAACAAAGACTTGTGCTGCTATCAAATCATCTGTTAGTTCTAATTTGACACGATCAGGTGTTCCGTCAGATTTAACTTTTTCAAGAGATTCAACTTCAATCACACCTTTTTGTTTGCAATCTATCATTAAATCTATGAAGTCATTTCTACTTGATAGTTGATAGTTTCTAACTTTTAAAATTTGATTCACTAGAGATATTACTTGATTTTCCAGTCTGCTCATGTATTTCAAATTTCTGCTTAGTAATGGAAATGCGTCTTTCAAAATGGTGATTATTGCCATGGAGATGTTGA
Source organism: Diatraea saccharalis (assembly GCA_918026875.4). Classification (NCBI taxonomy): domain Eukaryota; kingdom Metazoa; phylum Arthropoda; class Insecta; order Lepidoptera; family Crambidae; genus Diatraea; species Diatraea saccharalis. Next base: position 7,845,076 of record OU893350.1, read on the forward strand.
ATTCGAAGATTTGATTTCCAAGTTTACGAAATTCCGAGTTCTCGTCGTTTAGAGATCCCGCGTCGAGTCCAAAGCCACAAGCACCAATAAAGTCCGTCGTATATCGTGCCATCAGATCTCTGGCGTCCATGGTACGTCCTTCGCGAGAAGCTGCTAATGTTCGTGATTGCAATTGTTCAGCTCGCTCAATTATCAACGGAAACATGGCTCTTAGTTTACCGCTGGTAAATGCCGGTGTCATGCGCTGTCTTAGAAGACGCCACAAATCACCTTCTGCGAAAAATAGATTTTGCAAAAGTGGCTCAATACCTCTCTTATCTGGATGAAGTCCACGCTCGTAAAAATGTGCAAAATCTGTAATGAGAACTCTTTTGATCAATTCTGGATCCCTGATGAGTAATCCTGGTTCCGATGAACGGAAGTAACCCACGACTTTCTCTTCAGGATATTCTCTATACCAGTTCGTTAAGGTCTCAGTTAAACTTTTCCTCATCAAAAAGTTTTCACTATTGCTTCCAAATAAAATGACGGGCTTTACATATTTTATACCTCGTTTTTTCCAATAGTTAAATTTTCTTGTGCTGTACAGGTACAATGCGATTAGAGTTAGACTTAAAATAATTAAGGTTATCATGGTGACATTGGTAACTATGTATATATTTTTTTAAATCTCTGCTGTACTTATAAACTGAATGGTATTAAATGTAACGTTAAAATATTTTAATATTTATAATTGCTGTTTATCAAATCATATCATTTAATCTCCGACTATCGTATATCTTAATCACACCTCAATAGTGGAATACTGAATCTGCACAAAAATATTTACGTGATAACCTTGAAATCAATAGTGTATTATCCACAGCGAAATATTATTTGAGCAAAATTAATTTTTACAGACTATTATTGTAAGTTACTAGGTCTATAAAACAAATATTAAAAACTGATTATTCCTACAGAGTCTCTATAGCATCACTAGCTTATTATTGTCCCTCACTGCTGAGGCTCAGGCTTTTCCTATGCGTGGAATTGACTCGTCTCGAATAGGGAGAATGGTCCATGACTCACTACGCGGGCCCAGTGCGGATTGGTGGTAACGACTAACGCAGCTGGACCAACGGCTTAAAGTGCCTTCCCAACTTATGGCTGGCCCTTGCGAAAGTTGCTCAATAACCGTATCGGAGCTTCTCGGGTCTCTATATAAACAAACTAAATTTTCAAGTGGTCTCTAATTTTCAAGAAATATTTTCCGGGGTACAGAACCCTTTACGTTTCAGTCCACATTGTTCTCGACCGGTATTTATCTCAAAGATTAAAAGTAGAAAATGATTAAATAATCTAAATAGTTTTGATAAAAATAAAATATCAACATTATTTTGAGCACATATTTATATTATTGATATTTTAAATATAAAACTTCCATGTAGTAATCCGAACTATAAAAAGTCTGTTAAATTACTATTAACACACACCTTACTGTTCTGAGATTTTTCTTAATTGAATAAATAAATTTGATTAATTTTAACCATAAGCGTAAAATCCGTGACCGGCTCCATGACCTCCGAAAAAGAGTCCGTTCCCGTAACCACCATAAAAAGATCTGTATTTGTTAACTGGTTCTTCGTTGCTATTGTCTTTTCTCTCCATCGAAGTTCTATAATGAGCAAATTTTGTTTCCACCGTGTGTATTTCTCTTTGCAAAGGAATTACAGTCAAATCGTGCAGCGGTACCAAATGGGTGTGATGGATTGGTATTAAGTAAACTGGAGATCGATGCGTGACGTTGGAAGTAGCGTGTGATATAGAATGTGAGACGATCGGTAAATTAATATTTTCATTCCTTACGACGTTAATGCCTGTATGTATTCCATCGTGATGGAAGTTAGTGTGAATAGGTATTACGTGAAGTTGATTTGGTACCAAAAGTTGATGTGTCACTGGTAGTAAATTGTGATTCTTCTGTTTTCTCGTTGACGGTTTGTTTAATAAAGCGATCTTCTGTTGCTCTCTATGGGGAATCACAAGAGAATTTTGTTGGATAGTCTGGAGGTTTGGAATGATGACGACGTCCTCTTTGTTATTAATGGGTGAATTTACTACCCGATGTAGATAAATCGAGATAAGGAAGAACGAAAATCTTGATAGCCTCATTTTCTGAAATTAAAATAGGTTTAATTCTAATTATGTTAACGTGAATAGGTTTTAAGAATCAAGCAGACGTTGTTATCTAGTAAATAGCTTTATTATTATTGTAAAAGCTAATTTTATTGTTATATAAATACTATTTAATCGATGTTTTTAATGCTTGTTCAAGCTAAAACTAATTCATACATTTTAATGTAATTTGGTAACTATTTAAAGTATTTTCAAGCCTGAATAACTTTAAATAACATAATAATAATAATAATAATATTTATTTTTCCAAAAAAAAAATTTTTTATACATAGTTTTAAACTCAATGTTACAATTGAGTAGCTTCTGTGCCTGAATGAGGTAGATAAATAATATTTTTTATCCTACAAAAAATGGACTAAAAATTTACTAAATAATAATCAGATGACAGTAAGGGTTAATTGTCTTTAATAACTCTGTTTATACTATTGTATTATCTTTATATTTAAAATATTAAAAAGAGGAAATATTTCATTGTGGGTTCGTCTGCATTGAATAGGCTCCGAAAGTACTGGATCGTTTTAAAAAAATAATTCACCTACGAGAAGTTATACACCGTACGCGAGTGACTATAATTCACGCGGGTGTAGTCGTATGAAAACACCTGATTTCAGCTCTTTTCAGCGTCGTGGAAATTATTAAATCTTTTCTAATAGGAACGGGAAGTATGTATGTTTGTTATTTTTTCAAGAGAGGCGAGTTTTTAGATGCAATAAAAACCTTAATATATTATAAAATTATTTCATAATTATATATTTTTATTAATTGTTATTTTTTTCTCTTGTAATGACTAAAATAAACACTATATGGGAAAAAATATCTGGTTTATTTAAGATACATTTACTAAAGTGAATTCAACTAAAAATGTATTGAAAATAGTGCAATTAAGTAATACTACTTACCAATAAAATATTTGCTCTGTAACTCAAATCACTAATATTCAAAACTGATCCATGTTTTTTTAATCACATTTTTTTTTTATTAGCTCATTAAATATTTATGAAATCAAAGAAAGACTTGTAAGCCAAACAGCTACCTTCGATAGACTGCATTTCTGATATACGAATTGGACAAGAAGTGTGGCTTATGGTGGTGGGGCCACAAAAGAAGCGGTTGTTTAGTTGATCGCCATGCAATTTTTCATTTATTTATCTGTGCCGGCTGGGTAAAAGCTTGATGCATTTGGAAATATTTTTTTAGAATTAGTTATTCATAATTTATTAAGATTAATATACCACATCATGTAAGTAATAGTTTTTGGTTAATCATTTTTGTCTAGGTCATTAATATATTTTCTCGAATAAACATTAGTTTACATGTACATAGCATATTACCTTTATATATCCACTCCAATATTATTTTCCATTATTTTTGTTTCGTCCTACACAAAATCTTGTTTAGCAATAAAAATATCAATATAATAAGATGAATTCGACATTTGAAAATTTAGCATCAATATATGGGAAAGGAAAATTATTGGGTCCGTTGTTCTGTAAGTGCTTTAAATTATATTATTATTATAAAAAAGTAAAGTTAGTAACTTTCCTTATTGGTATGGGGAAGTAATGATTCTTTCACCTAATAGGAAAAGTCCATTTTATCAGCATGCACGCACCGGCCGCACGACACGCAACGGATTTTCAAAATGCATTGAGTAAATTGACATATCATGGTAGCCTGACATGCAGCCATATGTATAACGAACAACTTAATACAGATCGCCCACGTAAGTAAAAAATAATGAATAGAAAAAATAATTTAAAAATGAATGTTTCACTTTTAATATTAATTAGTCGAAAGACATGAAGAACTATATTATTTAAAACATCCAAAATGTGCAAATTTACACAGACGGTATAATATTTGGGAAGAGATAGGATTAATAATGAGACAGCTTAATAAGTTATAATGTTTCCAATTTTATTTTACTTTTGTATTTGCATACTGCTTTTTATTTCTTTTTACTGTAAGTCATATATGCTTTAAATTATGAATGTTTAAATCGAGGATTATAGACACTCGTCATTTAAATATTAAAAAATAAGATCGACGTTATTAATAGTAAAAACCAAGTCCAATATAGTAAAAGAACATTCGGTATAAATGTACGAATATACCCAATAAAATAACTCCATATTAATATCTCGACGCTCCGTCCAGTGCGTTGCGTGTCGTGCGGCCGGTGCGTGCGTGCTGAGACAGTTAACGACCACCTTATGCTAATGCGAACCATCTTATAAAAACCGTCTTTGACGGGCACTTTGTCATCTTCTGATCCCTTAAACAGGGATAGAGTTTTGGTTTTATAATCACCATTGAAACGAAATCTTCGCAAGTCTTGACTAAACCCGACGCTTGAGTAGTTTAATAGATGTTGAACTTCATTTTGTGGCCTCAAATTTGGACGCATGCAAACAACGTATTGGGGAAAGGTCGAACTAGCGCCGAGTGATTGCCCTTCAGTCACAAATCTGTATTCGACTTTTACATATTATCGGTCCGGTGTCACTTTAAAACAATAATCTTTTAAAATATTTAGTAGCCTTTTTAGGAATCCTTAGTAAACATAGTGGTTGAGCTATGAGTATTACGCTGAGAAAGTGGTGAACAAAAACTTTCGAAAAAAAATCTTTCGAAAAAAACTTTCCTTACATGTAAAGTGGGGATGATAATGTTTTTTCGTTTTCCCCATAGTGTGGGGCATCGTTGCATAGGTCTTTCAAAAACATTGATTTTGTGAATTATTAAACTTTAAAGAGTTAATTTTAGAGTCAAAATATTAAAACGTTACCTTTAAATAACGAAGTTAAAAGGAAAATTATCACACTTAAGTAAATTTTCTAAGTTTGTATTTAACCCGAAAATTAAGAACAATTCTATAGAAAACAACAAATGTGTTTTTTTTAACTTTTTGGTTAATGGCACGGAACCATTCGTGCACGAGTCCGACTCGCACTTGGGCGGTTTTTATATTTGTGGTACCGCAACTCACAAAGAAAAGGGAACGCTTAAAATATAACCTGATTGTCTATTGTCTCTCACATAATTTTTTCCGAAACTTCTAAACTGATTAAGTCGGTTAAGTCGATCGGGTATTTAACTTAGTAACCCAAAAATGGTCGTGAAATATAAATAATAAAATGGTGGCTCATTTTATATCAAATAAAAGGGATTTTTGCGGGAATGTCAAATACTTATATGTTATATATACATTTTTGTGTCACAGTTTTAATTACCATAATTGTCCGAAACGGATTGACAGAGATGCAATTTTATAGGTATATTAGAATAGGTAAGTATTTCTTAGAATAGGTTTTTATCTATATATTATACCCCTTAGTGATAAGCGTCGCTCACCCCAAATTTATATTTATAGGGCAAAATAACGTTAACCAGATCAGCAAATATTTTTATGGTTTATAGTTTTGAGGTTGTTTGTTTATTTTAATATGCAGTGAGTCAACTGTAGATATATCATCAAGAATCGGTCATCAACCTCTAATAATAAGCGACTTGTTTATAAAAATCTTTATTTTTCTGATTTCCGATGTTAGAAGGTTATATGATAATATTTACAGTTATGAACGCAATACTATTTGTTTATAGATTCCAATTTTTTCCTGTGTAAGTATAGTGTGAAAAAAATATGAAAGTTATATTAAGTTAATATTACCTATTGCTTTTAGCTATTACCTAATTATTATAATTCAATAATAAAATATACGAAAACCTCCATGAATCATAGTGAAAACTGTACTAAAAATAATGAAAAATGAAAAAAAAACTTTTACTACTTTGAGTTTATAATATATAGTATAGAGCAGCGCCCAAACATTGTTTTATAATACTTTTCATCGGAAAAGTTCACGATAACATCGAATATATTTTTTTTTAAGATTACTCTAATATAGTCGACTTTATTTTCACTCGATTGGTTAAAGTAATGTGACAGTTTCCATGAAATTTCTTTTTTGTTCCGGATTTTATGTCGCTTCAGATTTGTTATTGTTTCTCGTTTCAATAGCTCACTCGCTCACTCACTATATATTCATTTCCGGCTTTTTGTTTCTTCATTAAACCGTTGAAAAATGTATCTCTTGTTGACATCGAATGGGCTCGACATAAACGATTGAGGGTTGCTAAAATAAGAGAAAAAACTACTGAAAACTAGTTAATTTGACATTGGTAGACACTTTATTTTCAAAATCATTCAATAAATATCTTTTCTGAGTTTGCAAACAGCCGTTAATATTTTGAGAGCTATCAACGCGGCAAGAAATTCTCATTGATTAATGTGGTGTTCACGTTCCTCGTTTGACCAAGGGCCACTGGCAGTTTCTGTGCCTCTTGCAGCCTCCCGACCCGTTTTTGAGGCGTCAGAAAAGATCTTTAACACGTGATTATCGCCTCTTATCCATTTAATGAACTAAGAACTACCTGCAGCCACCGTTTTAAGTCTTGAAGCAACAAAAAAAGATTTTTATAATTTTGTCATAATCATTATCACCTTGAAGAATTAAGTACATAAATCGTTCTAATCGTTTTGTTTGAGCCAACCGTATTCTATAGCAAGATAGGCAGATATCAGAAAACTAATAAATGTTTGTTTCTGACAGTGCCGTTTTAATTTCAGGATGAAGTGCAGGTGCTTCCAAAAGTTTCCATCTTATCAAATATCAATAGATATATTATAAGATTTCTCTAAAAATAACGATACCTATATGCTTCGGTAGGTACTTAATTTCTTATCATTTATATTTTTATAAGTAAAATTTTTAATACTTTTGTGCTAACATTAAAAGTCTAACTACAGTAAGTTACATACGTAATTTACGAGAACTAAATCACGGAAAACAGCTAATTGTTTATATTTTATAATAACATTATTATGTCCTAATTCATCGGAAAGAGCATAATGAACAATATTATGATATTTAATAAGTGACGAGGATATAGGTCATACAGGATTTTCACCGGATGCATACAAAAACATCTGTTACAGCACTAAATCGATGGGTGTCAATTAGTTAATGGTTTTTTGCAATTTCTGTTAGAGAGTATACGGAATACGGGATTTTTGTTTCCTGTCAAATATGAATAATCTAGGTATATAGTTACTCAAAATAATAAAAAATGCGAAAATGATAACATAATATATATTTTTTAAAATTTTGGTACAATTAATTTTCAAATCAGAATATTATTTATAACTAGCTGTCCGTCAACACCTTCACCCGCGTAGTCACCTAGGGAACTGTTTCGTTTGGATATCGATAATACAATTTCCACTCCCATTTAAAAACATTTGCCTTTTCGCTTCCCCGATAAAAAATTGGTTTAGCCGCACAAGGTAAGCTGGACTCAGCGGGCTCCTTGCCGAATCTTGGGTGATATCGGGAACCCCATAAGAGAGTACTCACAGTTTTATCAGGTTGACTTCGCTTGAGTCTGTCCTTTTCAGAACGAATGCGTGGTAGGAGCATTTCTCCTGAGATCTCAAAAAAGGGTTCCGCAAAACAGAAGGAAAACTTATATAAGATCACTTATATCTGTTAACTGTTAATTTCTTGATATGCCATTAATCTACAATCCACTTTTGCTGCAAAAATAAATGTCTCGAATTAAGAACAGTGAAAATTTACCAGTAAGTGGGTAATTAATAAAGTCAACAATACTATCACTTTAGCAAAAATATTGTTTTTAAAGTTATTCATAAGTTCAAAAACCTACTAACCTAGTCGAAACTAATCGGATATAAATAATCACGAGGTCTAATGGAGTTGAAAGGAAGGTCAAGAGAATTTACATACGTGTTTGATTTGCATACAGCCGATTCCGAGGAAGTGTCTCTTGGGAAGTAGTGCCTTTTTTGTTATAGGATATTTGAAAATGCACAGTCGGTAAAAATGAGTTTGAAAAAGATAGAGATCTGGCTACCAGGTAACTGCAAAGGAAACCACAGAAACACACCGTCACAGCCGTATATTAGTATTCTCACTGAAGTTTTACATTTGTTTTCGTAAGTCTAAAAGTATGAATGACATTTATTTAAAAACTGAGAATTTAGAAAATAAACATGCCAAAAGGGTTTGCGTAGCAGGTCACCAAAAGAGTTAATATTGAGAAATATTATATAAATTTATTAAAAGGAATAAGAATAAACATTTTTTAAAACATCTTTCGATTATATGCCAAATAACTTAATTGGTTTTGAAACAAATTGATTATGATAGAAGGACAGACAAGACTTAACTCAGTGATACTGAAACAGCTAATTAAGAAGCATAAATGTTCTTCATTTTTTTGTGTTCTGGCAGTTTGTTAACTCAATTGGTATAATTAGTTTCTTTTAGCCAAGAGTAGTTTGGTAGCGATTGCTACCTTGGTAATAAGGCCGCTTTTTGCGTATGTTCCTATATAAATGTTTTACTATGCGGAATAAAGTATTATTTATTCATTCATAATATGTAAGTACAACTGTTTCTTTGTACTTTTTAAAAAATACGTATCTTATAATTTTTCTATTATCTGCCTGATGGACTTATAAGAATTTCTTTTTTTATCCAAGCGACATTCCTATAGGTATAAGAATTTTTTTCTTATATAAAATAAAGTTTCTATAGTAGACAGCATATAAATTAATAAGCTCACCTACAATAGAAATAGTATTGAGATTATATACACACGAATGATAGATAACAGTTATTCTTGAACAATATTTTTACATAAAAAGGCAATACGCCTTTCGGTAAAAGATTATGTTAATGGATTTGATTTATTACATCAAGAAGAACAGTTAATGGATTCAAGTGGAATTATTCATGGAAATAAATTATTCACCTTTTTCTAACATCAATGGCAATAATTTTCCTGTCGTTTTGCTAAAGCTAAAAAGTTGGGAGCTCACTTTAAAAAAGTATCGTCTTCAAATTAAATTCAAGGCGTCTCGTGACAGTTTTATTTATTTTATATTCTAATATATAGAACTAAGATTATCACGTCGGATATTCATAAACAGGCATCGTAATTAGCTAACTGTCATATAGTAACTATGAATTTTGCAATATTTATTGATGGTATAATTTAAGAAATTAGTACAATAAAAAGTAACAACAGTAATCTTTTATTTTTTTTATTACGTTTTACAAACCAAAATTAAAATAGAGTCAAGCTATACAAAACTGTCAAAATTATCCACTTGATTTTAAACCTTAATGCACTGTTGGTAGAGTTCAGAATCAGTTGACGTGACAAATCTTGGGATAGTCTGACGTGCCGCGTTTACAATTTCAGATTTAATACTATAATGATGCTAACAGGATTCTAACAATTAAGAACTTTTTATAGTTTACAATAATTTATTTTTATATTCGTTTTTTACGATCTAGAACTAAAAAGGGGAATATTTATGAATGCAGTAGGTATGTAAAAATGCAGTTAAGAGCCATATGTCAAATTTGCACTCTGCGAGATTAGATATTTTGAAGCGTTCCAAGTTGGTGAGCTCTAAGGCATAGTAGAACCAAATTTAAGTGCATACATTTATAGATATATGAGAGCCACGAAGTATAATACGAGTCCATAAAATATTATTAATATTGTATCCATAAATATTATCTATGTCAGAGCTCATGTCAGATTCTATATCCGTTGCCTCAGAAATTATCGAAAAAAGTATTTTTGGAGATAAAATTACGTTTTGCGTATAAACAGACATTCTCTAGATCTTCTGAGCTATATCGATAATAATCATGACACTTCGAATGAACTATCACTATAATCCTTACATAATACTTTCTATAATAAGCAATGAGGAAGTATTAAAAAAAAAAACGAAAGCACTTAAAAAGCACCCCCACTACATGGCCACTCTAGCAAAAGTTAATATTTGCAGGAAACGAATCTATTATGGACTATGGACCAAAGGCAGTCACTTCCGTTCCTTTTAACTAAATAAAAAAATTGAAATTTGAAAAGTTCAAAACTTAGATATCAATACAAATACGATACAGTACAAATAGAATATGAATTGTTTATTGAGTTTTGGAAAACAAATTTACTTTTAAACAAGAAAGAAAACCGGAAAAGTTGTCATAGAGAAAACAAGAACGTACCGCAACATCTTGTTTGATTTCGGGAACTAATGTTTTTTTTTAAATACTTCCTCATAATTTATGTAGTAGGTTGGCCAAGAATATCTGTCGATATAATTATCGATAGTAATCAGAACTACAAGACTCAAGGCGACATATATATATTTCTTTCTCATTGTTATGCAATGCATGTTTGTCATGCTTTTCTCAATGCATCTTTTAAACTCGATTCCTCTCACTTTTGCTATCGAGCTGATTTTACAACTTCTGTTTTGTTTAATGGTTAAAACATTGTTGTAATAATATTTAAGCTAGTTGTGTACATTTGTATTGGCCTGTGGCGGTTTTATGTACCAATCAAATAAAAATAAAATAAAATAAAAATAAGACAATATCATGAATATGTCAAGAAACTATTACTATCGAGCAACAATACTCATCCAAACTCTCATTCAACACTTTTTTTGACGCTTACATTGATCACGCCTAGGTTTACCATTAGCAATTAATACGGATGATGCCAACTACATTATAATAATATCTTGGCAGGAGTCTCCCAAAACTGTTGACTATGATTGATTGCAGTAGTTCTTAACTACTGTATTACTATATATAAGTGAAGCATCTTTCGCAGGGGGTGGTCATGATGGCAGATCAAAAATTAATATCTCAAAACCTTCCTTGCTGCAGAAGGCACGTTAAGCCAAAAATTCGGGTTGCAGTCGTCAACACCCTCCAAACCGCACTGGGCCCGAATAATAGTTTATAGTCCATTCTCCCTACTCAGTCTGATTTGATTCGCATAATAGAAAATAATTATTAGTATTCTGTGTCCTATCACATGACAGGCTTTACTTATTATAATTAAATTCATACTTATTTTCTCTCCTATTTTGGACAACATCATTGGAGTTCGGGCCATTAGGTAAATATATATATATTTATTTACCTAATTATATATATCATACTCCTAGGGTCATTCAATGGTTTTTAACGATTGCATTGAAGATGGATTAAGGGTTTTTAAGACAAAGTAAACTAAACTAGTACTCTGGCTACATCTTCAAGTAACAACTTGTAGATATAGCTAGAGTACTTGACACACAAGAATATATAATGCTGTATTCTCGTGACTTTCTCGCCTAAATTATAATCTGTGTCACACGCGTATGTTGTTGTTCCCAAAGATAAAAGAATTTTTCAACCCGGTCGGTACAGTAGAGTCTAAGTCTAATCAATACAATCAAATCTTTCCTCTATACAATATTAGTTTACATATCATTATTCGAAGACTGACCTTTTCGAAAGTGGTTTAATCTTAACACTAGCTTATACCCGCGACTTCGTCCGCGTGGTAAAGTTACTCTGAGCAGCATTTCTAATGAATATTTATTCAATATATCGTGTAAAAAACCTGAAATAAAGTTTTATCCCCTATTTTATCGCCTTAGGGCTGGAATTAACCAAAATCCTTTCTTAGGGGATGACTACGTCATAGTAGCTTTATGCATGCAAAATCTCAGCCCGATCAGTTTAAAATCGACAAAGTTTTATACAATATTTCATCCCCTATTTTATCCCCTATTTTATCCCCTTGGGGGTGGGATTTATCAAAATTCTTTCTTAGGGAATGCCTACGTCATAGCAGCTTTATGTATGCAAAGTCTCAGCCCGCTCGGATTAAAATTGACAAAGTTTTATACAAATTTTCATCCCCTATTTTATCCCCTTGGGGGTAGAATTGATCAAAATCCTTTCTAAGCGGATGCCTACGTCATAACATCTACCTGAATGCCAAATTTCAGTCTGATCCGTCCAGTGGTTTGAACTGTGCGTTGATAGATCACTATGTCAGTCAGTCACCTTTGAGTTATAAGTATATATTTAGATAGAGCTCAGAACCGTTTATAATAATTATTTGGCGCGTTGTACCAACATACATTAACTTTTAATGAAGATTTTACACTCTAATGAACAATGGTAATGAAAGCTGTTTTAAACTTAAGTTAACTTTAATGGACGTCTGTGCAACTGGGTGAGTATCTTGTAAAAAGGTTGTCTGATAAATACATTCTGTAACTAAATTTCTTGAGACTAGAAAAATCTCATTCATTGAATTGTTCGAGAATATTCAGTTTTATTCCTTGAGAATAAATTTACTTGTTTTTTTATTATTCTAAGAACGGTATGTATCATATACTTTGTGCATTTAACATACTGTTTATCATAACGTTGTGCATGAAACGGGATTATTTAAGTCACCTCACGGAATTAATTTCGTGGATACACATTACTAAGAATAAATTTATTACTTATATTTTTTTTGTATGTTTATATTCTCAATTTTAAATATTTTGACTACAGATTAAAAGATAGGATATAATTGCTAAGAATTTTGGTCAAATATGTTGATAAAATTTACTTTATTCAGACTGTTCCGTACTATAACTTTGAAAAGGTGTCGAAAATACTTTTGAACGAATTTATAATCAACGAATTCTATTTAAACAATTTTTGTGCGCATTATTAACATGTTTTTGAACAGTAGATCGTCGAGAAATTATTATTATAAGAATTTTTTTTATTATTATTATTTACTACTTTAGAGCTGTAATTTTTTGCTTTTGTTGTTTAGGAGCGGAAACGAAACGATAATAGAATCCAAATATGATAAAAAAAATATTCAGCATCCATTATACTCATTTAATGAATTAATGTCTATGCATTTGGATGAATCTTCATTCCTACATATAGATGGGTAAGATTAGGATTACTAGTAAGGATAAACTGACTATCTTAGTGCCTAGATATTTGATACTTCATTTTTTGTATTATTGCTAAGCATATTTCGCAAAGGTCGGTCACGGGATAGGTAACCAAGAAATTATTATCTCGAGCTACTCCGTGCTTCGAAAGGCATGTGAAGCCTTGTAAGGTACCGGCTGCATTTTCAGTAGTAAGTATTATCCAATTTACACTGGTCCAGCGTGGAGGGCATGACCCTCCGATCCTTCTTAACGAATATCCATAAAGAAGGCCTGAGCCCCTGTAGTGGGGACGTAAAAAGGCTGATGATGCCGTTATAATTAAAATTAGTTTTTAGATGGAACGCGATTTACTCTGTTAGAATTTTTTACCAAATGTTTTTATTAATTTAAATTAAATAATACTAATAAAACTAGTACTAGTTCTACTAGACAAGACGCGTTTTTTAGAAGCAAGCATTTACCTTGTATGAATTAACATAACAACTGCCAGCCTATTCTGTTTGATTTCGAACGAAAATTTTGAATCACTCTTATAATTTTGATAAATGCATATCCGTGAAGATTTTCTGTGCATCCGAGGCAGTGTATGGTTGCATCTCTGTTGCATCAAAAATTATAGAAAAATGCGTTTCTTTGGAGTCGTATAAGCATTTCGAAAATAGAGGAAGATTCATTATGGATGAATGCATAATTCGCTAAAATATCAAACTACTTCCCGTTGAAAACTTGTGTATCTAACCGTATGCATATAGTAACTAAAAGATTGCGTTTTGCAAAAATAGAAATTCATGGAAGTAGGCACAGTCGAGTTGCTCACGGAACTCGATTTTCGGACGGTTCAATTGCAGAAATATTTTTTCCTTTATTACCTATCTCGAATTTGAATTGTTGCTATATGCTGTTTGTATTATGGTATTGCTCGGTTAACATTTTATTTTATTTTATATAGTTTAAATTGTTAGATGATTCTTATAATTAAATTTTATTGCAATATAAAATAGGATAAAAAGTGTTGTAAACAAATGATTTTACAGACTTTGAAGATTTGAAATGTTACTATCATCGAAAGAAAAATGTCAACAGAGCCTTACGCATGTGTTAAATGATCAAATACTAGCTGATTTCTGCGACTTTGCCTTCATTAATTATAGCTCGTGCTTAAAATTTGCTTATGATTTAAATGTAGGTGTTTGTTTTTAATTCAATGTAAAATAAACGATTTGAAAAATTCCACGTTATAATATAGTAGGTAGTACTGTAGTTTTAAGAAATAACAAGTAATATTTACTATAAAATTTATTATTCAATTAGAATCATATGGCATCACAGATTTCATAAAATACTTTAGCACCACTCATTTATTATACTTAAATAAAAATAGATTATGATTCTGAAATCTGACATATTTAAAAATATAAAAATATCTGTCTTTCCCAAATTAACTAGTTTTTAAAAATAAATTTGACAAAAATATTAAAGCTTTTTTTTCTTATTTGAGTATGAAATTGATAACGTTACAATAACAACAAGCAAAATTTAAGCATTCTAACCAAAACTAGTGCACATTAAATAACTACTAGAATTTACACTATGCTTATGAAATAAAAATTTATTATTTTTTTCACAACGCTATTGGTGTTGATAGCCACCGAAGATTGATTGAGCAAATTTCCCGAAGTATTGAACAGGTGGAAAAGCTGGACTTGCTAAAGGTACAGAAGCTGGTTGAGGGGTCTGGATCAGATATTTAGGGTTTTGCTGATATAACTGAGGTTGTATGTGAGTAAACATAGGTCCAGGTCTTAAGTAGGAAATATGCCTTGCAGGATTTACTGGAAGAGTTTTTGTGGAAGCAGTAGAAATGCTTTCTTGAGAAGTTTTGGAATGGCCGTTTTGGACATTTTGTAGCTGAACTTGTTGATTCTGGTATTGGATTTGTGGTTGAATTGCTAACTGTTGTTGCTGCTGTTGCGGTTGAACTTGCACTCGATATAACTGCTGTACTTGATATTGAGGCTTTGGCTGGTATTGTTCACGTTGTTGTACAAAGGAAGGTGTTGGCGGACTCTGTGAGAAGCTTGCGTAACTTATTGCTCCTTGAGATTGAACATTGTGTTTCTGGAACAGTAATTAATTAATTTATAATATATGAATTATTGAGTTTACGTTTAAGGCTTGAGAGAAATTTGTTAGGAAAGTAGAGTTATGAACTTTTTATTTTCTACTCATTATATCAATGTAAGGTAACTTATAATTTCATTAATTATATCTCGATTATACTATCTATTTATTAAAATTTGTCGAATATATTGCTGAAATCCTTTATTTAGTAGGTACCTAAAACCCTTGCGTTTTAAAAATCCGTAACAACGACATTATCACCCAAGTAAGAATCAATATATTAAATATATAAGTGCCTTTATTTAATTTCAAACCGCATTGAATCTGTTGTGAAGTTTAAAAAATCTCAGTGTACATACACCGGGATTTGTTTTATACTATGTATAGATAGATGATAAAAATACAGATAAGATGCAATCAGTCCGTGCATTGGGTCTATCGACCAGTCCAAATATTGCTTACATTATTATAATATAATTGTCATTTTACCTCTTCATGTGATGGAGCTTGTTTTTCATAAGTTTCGCCATCATTTCGCTGCTCTTCTGTTTTAGATTCTTGACCATGTTGCTGTTCATTATTCGCATGATTGGGCTCTTCACCAACGTAGGTAATACCTGGCTGCGCAGGCAGGACTTGAATTAGATTCTGTTGTTCTTGGGGATAAACTGCCTGTTGTACGTATTGTTGAGAGGGTACAGCATTTTGAATATACTGCACAGGTCTTTGTATTTGGATAGGAAATTGAGCAATATGCCGATAAATAGGTTGTGGCACTAATTGTGGTTGATGAGAATATAACGCTGGCTGTGGCTGTATTAATATTTGTTGTTGGTAAGGTTGTTGATAATTAATTGGCTTGGCGAAATTTGCTTGTTTGGGGGCCTGTAGTTTCTGGTTGTATTGTAGTGGCTGAGTGTATTGTATGGCGTTTTGCGGCGGTTGGTACGATATCTTGTGCTCGGAATAGGCTAATTGCGATGCTATCGGAGGGGATACTTCGTAAGTTGTCGGGGTGCCGAGCTGCAAACAAAGTTATTTAGATTAGCAGATAAACTTGCTGAGGGTTTGTTGCTGTTGGCTAGAGTTTTAAACTTTCGATTAAATTTTAAAATTAAGATTTAGCAGGAACTTATTAATATATCTTTAAGGAATACTGTCTGTTCTTTTAACATCTAAAATACTTTTTTAGTATAGATTTTATTCTCATTAATAAAACGTTGAGGTAATTTAAATCTCGGAGGAGATAATATTGTAAGATGTTTATACAATTTTAGTGCTATTAATAAACAAGGTTTAGCCAAAGTAAATTTACGCTAAAATTGCAATTTTAGTATAAGTTCGAATTCATGTTATACAAAGTATAAGCAAACTTTTTTGGAGTAAATATAACACCTGTAAAATCTCGTACGAGGTTAACCTTGTTAAGTCTCTGTTTTATAATATGATTTTTTAGTAATAGTGCAGTATCAACGTAAATTTACTCCAACGCTAAACCTTGTTTATTAATAACATCGTTAAAGATTTTTTTTCTAGTTCAAGCCAATCATTACATTTAATGATGCTATTTTATCATATTATGATTCACTTTTAGCAACAGTTTGGGATGAAGAGTTGAAGAGATGTTGTGAGAGATAAAAATACGGTGTTGATGTTATGAGTCTATCTAAATTTGGTATATGCAATATGCAGCGTTTCTCAAATGACCATGATATTATTATATAAAATACGAGAGTCTGGTGTTGTCATACAGAGGATCATAACTTACCCTCGCTTGGTAAATGGACACAGGGGCGTAGAGGTGGCTAGCAATAGCCGCTTGGTAGGGTGGTCCTTGCCCTGTCAGCACATCAGAGATCTTGGCTATTTGCGGCAAGGGAGTTGCGTAAATTTGCTGAAATAAAGGATAGCTTTGTGTGAGTAATATATAATTCAAAAATATATTATTTACTTTAAGTAACTCAAAAGACAGCATCAAATTTTACACTAACATTAGGTTATATTATCTTTTGTATGAAATAACCAATTATGAATTACTGAGTATTATACAAATACAAATGATTATCATTATTAAGAAATGTATATTCTATTTTGTTAAATAAATAAGGCGATGTATTTACAAAACTAATCTTTAGATGAAAATGAAGTCATAAACTATTAAAAGTTAATCGACAAAGATTTCTTTGTGTTCATCAGCCATTGATGCGCATCAATGTTTTAATGCCCTGACCTTAATTAATGTAATCAATTTATTGTCGGGATCTTGATAAAGCTTTTGTACTTTTACATCTTGAATCTTTTGTCTATAGATAAATGAATGTTTTAGTTGGATAAAAACGTAGACCAAGAGCAGACATCTACAATATGTCTCAATAATTTAGAAACAGCCCCTTCTATATTTGAAATATATCGTAATAAGAATAAAATAAAACAAATATGCGGAAGCAATTTCCTGCTTTTTTGTAAGAAAGCTAATTCAGAGTCGGCACTCGCAATGAAATTGCTGCAGAGATACAAAGGACTAATAGTCCTTTGCCACGTAAACTTAGGCAGCAAATTGTGAAGACATAAAACTCTTGTACAATCAGCAACGTAACCGCTGTAGCAACGGTACTGAAATTTTCATTCTTATTGTAATGGTATAAAGTCTATCGAAGGTTGCGCCCACATTTGCTCTGATATCAATGGGTGCCCAAAGTGTAGGTAACTACAGTAAAACACACTTTAGCTTATATTGCCCCACTAAAAAGCTCCTGTGGTAAATTTAGCCTTGAATGGGTGCGAAAGGGTCGCCAATAAATATAAAAAAGTCGTGGCTTGGAGGAGGCTAGTTACGTAAAAAGTTTCTGGGAATTTAACCTGCGTGGTAACATCTAATTTTCTCACAGGATCAAATGAAACTTTGGAAGTTTCATTTGCAAATTTGCTTTTCATTATTCTCTTGTTTTTTTATTAAAATTAACTGAAGCTTATATTACTGTTCATTATTGTTTAGAATAGACTTTTCTATAATCCCTATTGTTGACTATCTAATAGTGTCATGATATCTATATTCACACATTCCAGTTATGTTAATAATTTAAATTTTATTGTCTATTCTGACTGACTTATAATAACTTATAATCTATTATTGACTGATATTAAAATACTGTACTGCCGAAAGAGACATCCATACTAATATGAATGTCTTTCTGTCTTTTATACTTTTGTTATATCGAATGTGATGAAATCTAGAGACGAGATATAGAGATAATTTGACGCCTGGGAATCGATTAGAGCAGCTCGGTGGCGTAGTGGCTTAGCGTCGCGGCTCCTGATTATTGTTGTTAAGCAATTTTCGCAACGGTCTATTCCGTGCTTCGGAAGTCACGTTAAATCGTTAGTTCCGGCTGGAATGTGGATTGGAAGGTATTAGCATTTTTAGTTGCTAATACCTTCCAATCCACATTGTGCCAGCGTGGAGGGCCATGGCCCATCTTTCTTAACCATCCATTAGAAAGCCCCTAGACCCAGTAGAGTCAACGTAAAAGGGCTTTTTCTCAAAATATGCACACAATATACAGAAAAAGTTTGAAGAAATAATGACAGAGCTAAGAGTCTTAGAGAAGTCCTTATTAAGGATTAAAAGTCCTTAGAAGCCTTTTCCGGGTTCTGTGTGAAAACTTTTCATCGTTTCTCGTCGCTTAATTTATCGAGGGATGGCAGCTATAAAAATTCTCTTAAACCCTGTTAAGGATTACGAAATGACTTGGTCTTTTTCATAATTTTTCGGGATTGTCCAAAGTTTAAATAGAATTCATGATAATTCGTTGGCACTTGAAGAAAATGGCGACAGATGTTTAATCGAAACGAAATAAGTTTGGTATTTTGAATCTTTTCTTACAACAGTAATGCTTTATATCGAATGAAAATTCGTTATTATAATATTTTTAGCTACCTTTGATCATGAATATTTGATTAATCATTATGCCGTAATCTGATTCAGCGTTTACTATTTAGTAATGTTTATGCGCAGAAAAGGCTTTAAATTCATTTAGAATTAACAATATAATAGAATATAAGGTTACAATTACTTATTTACTTGCTAATAATTTAACTAACACCCTATGTAGAAAAAGTAACATTGTTTAATTAAGAGAGCTAATATAAATAGAGAAAATGTTGCTATATATCATTTAAAAAAGAGCACAAAGCCATCGTCAAATTTATTTTAAATATGATAGACAACAGAAGATGGTTACCTAATTATTTTTCATATAATGATGCATAACTTTAGTCAAAAAATTGTGCCAAAATCATATTTTAATTAATATAAATATTAGATATAATAATAATATTGCCATTATACGATATTAATTTAACTTGAAAATTGAAATTAAAAATACGAGATTACGAACATACACAAACAGGCAGTTCGGTGGTGTAATGGATAAGAACCGCAGGATGGGTAGCCAAAAATGTTATCTTGAGCTACTCCGTGATAAATCGTCCATAAAGAAGTGGAGACATAAAAGGGCTGATGATGATGACACACTCTCACACACACACACACACACACTCTCACACACACACACACACACATACACACACTTCGGTTGCCTTATTTTCTATAATAGTAAGATTTTATTTATTACATAAAATATGAGTTCTCTCTCTTTATATTTTCAACGATCTAAAACCTCAATTTGACTCCTTATAATAGTTTTTTATGCTTTAGCATACATAATTTTAAAGATGAAATCAAATTAAGATAAAGCACAAAGCAAATAAACATCAAGCATTAAGTTAATTACTTAACAACTTTCCTTAGCTTTTATGAATCGCGTATCGCAGAATTAGCTTACACCGACACGTAATTTATTATTCTGATTTGATTTAGGTATAACATATATTTATGTATTCATTTTGAGTGACTGACTGACAGAAAACATACAACAGAAACAACTGAGCTTAGAAAGTTGAAATTTAGAGTGAAGATTTCTTAGAGAGTGTAGAGGAGAACTAAGAGAGGATTTTTGAAAATTCCACCCCGAAGGTGCTGATTTATATGATGAAAGTTTGTATGAAACTTCGTTGCTACATGTGTTAGGAGTTTCAAATTTTGCATGCGGCTTCTTTTTAGGACGTAGTGCTCACTAAGATTTATTTATTTTACGAAATTCCACCCCTAAGGGGGTTAATTAGAGGATGAAAGTTTTTATTTATATTTCTCATTTCTGGACTTAAAACTAGACCACGCGGGCGAAGTTGCGGGCAAAAGCTAGTAATTAATTATAAGTATATTGCTTGCTGATAGATACTCGAAATAAAAATGATCGGATTACACTTTCATATTGAAGGAGGTTATTTTGAGCATAGGGAAAACTAGTTATTCAAACCCAAAATCACATACCGCTAAATATAGTTCTTCAGAAGTATTATCTATCTAAATTGTTATGAATTGTTTGCTTAATATAAAAAGATGCGATCGAGTTGACTCGTATTTTTGGAATGAAAACTCAAAATACAAATTTAGAATTAAAAAATAGCGAAATATAACTTATAAAAATAAAGTAAATAAATATAAAAACAGTAAGTATATTAATAATAAGATTTCTTCACGTTTAATTTAATGTACAACAAGCAAAATTTTTTAAATCAAATATAATAGTATTAAGAAAAATGCTTGATAAATATACGTACAAAGACAAATGTAACCAACAAAAGTAAACAAACAATCATAATAAAATCTAACAAATATAGAATTAAGCTAAAAGATATGTATAAATAAAGAAAGTAAAAACGTGATTAGAAAAGAATATAAATATACGGAAAACATGATCAAAAATGGATTAACAACGTAACAAATACATAATTCCTGTATCGACTAATCGCAGTAAAGAAAGAAAAGATGGAAGAACAGATAAGATTTGATATCGAATCCGGCCATTAAGGAATGAAAGAGAATAAGCAATTATAGAGACCACTGGGATGAAAGAAAAAGTATATACTGCATAAAAGGGCCTGCTACTATGTGTAGGTAAGAATATAAAAAAAAGTCTGATAATCTATTCTATTTCACTGATTTTAAGAATCCAAAATATTTTCAAATAAGTAAAGCGAATGACCATTTTAACCTCATATAAGTCCTCAACGAGTATCCAAATCGCTCTCCGGTTGTAAAGTTGCCGGCTATTTGGTCGAGAACTCGAAGAAAATGGGGGATTTCTTTCTACGGACCGCAATAACAAGGAGGGCAGGCCCGTTTACGATGGCCGTGGGCCCCAGATCTAATGCCGACGGATTATGGCGCAATTCTGGAACATTTGCACAGGTCATGGCTTGAACGATTTTTGCTTATGCATCGATCACTATCCATAATGGTTAAGTTATAAATTGAACAGACATCAAATATTCGACCACTTCCATAGTCGAGCCGTTTGCACGTCGTTTTCAAGGCTTCTCTAAGATCCCGGATTCGATTCCCTGTCAGGTCAATGTAGAAAATGGTATTTTCTATATTATCACGGTCTGGGTGTTGTGGTAGGAGGAATTGTTTTTCCCTATCACTCTGTCATACACACATATTACATGATAAAAAAATGTGACAAATGAATATTTGAAAATAATAACTAATTCTCTCCTGAAGGTTTAATTTCCAACAAAATTTTATTGGGCAATTCTTATTAATCATCGCATTGAGATTAATTACGAGTACTTATGTTAAAAGGGTAAGTAAAACCTTTCATTTTATGTAAAATGTAAATTTTTGCTACAATAGAATCTAATTATAGAACTTATTTAAAAGCAAAAATGACAGATATAATGGTATTTATATGAATGTATTATAAAATAGGTGCATGGATTAAGCAAAACTGTACCTTACTTATATATATATGAAAGCTGAAAGTTAATTAGGTTGCAAACAAACATGTCTGCTTAATGAATATCACAGTCGTAATGTCGTAATTTTCTTGAGATGAAAATGTACAGTCACCGCACTATTAGCTTGTCTTGTAAATAATATTACTGCTGGTAATATTAATCCAGAAAGGCAGATAATAATAACAGCAGAATCTCAAGATTAGTTTTTCCGAGTTTAGTTCTATTTTGGCTTTGATACTATCTGTATTATTATTTTATTTGTGTTATGTATTATTATAGAAATTGTTTTTGATTTGAATATTATGACTACAATATTCGAATTAGTGCGCATTGTTTGAAATACATTTATTTACTTTTAGACTTTTTAATTGTTATGGGAGAACCACATTGTTGCCAGTTCAATATACAGATATTTTCAATACATCATCATCATCATCATCAGCCCTTTTACGTCACCCCTGCAGGGGTTCAGGCCTTCCTTATGGATGATTAAGGAGGATGGGCCTCCAGTGTGGATTAGAGGGTATTAACGAATGCAAATATAGCAGGAACCAACCGCTTAAAGTGCCTTACGTACCACGGAATAACTCGAATTATTAATTTTTTCTTCATTCATCACATGGCCGACCCGTGCGATCCTTATTCACTACACCACCGAGTTACTCCAATTATTTTCAATTAAATTTTTGGTATCGAAGTTACATATTATATTAAACGGGGTTGCATATCAAAGCATATTCAGTTCAGACACAATTAGAGTGGAATAAATGATGAGAATGTATGAAGTGATATGCCTGCTCTTTGTAATATAACAATATGAATATAATTTCCAACGTTACGCAACAGACCTTTAAAAATGTGATATAATTTTGAGATCCTTTTGCATAGGTACCTGTGTTATTTCTCTTGACGTCGCTGAAAAGCTTTGGGAAAATAATATGTCATTGTTAGCGCAAATGAACAGTCGACTGTACTCACGGCAGATGTTATTTTTCATTAATAAAATTTAATACGGCGTTGAATGTTAAATTTTATTTAGAACTTTCTTATAGTTCTAGTATATTGTATAGCTCATTATTTGTTGAACAAAATATACTTGATTAAATGTGAGAATAGTTTGTTTCGTTTACAATGATTTTAAATATGAAAACAGTATTTAAACCTCAAATTGAGTAGTTTATATTAATCAATATATTATTCTAGGTTATGAAAATTACACTAAAGGTATACACATACCACATTTATCGCTACCGGATACGACATAGAAAAAAGATTAGGACCCAGACTTCAGAGATGGTGATACGAAACTTTGAAAGTGGCTGGTTTACCACTTAGTCACAATAGTTGTCTTCTCAAATTATGCTTATTATTTTATCTTGTTTTTTTTTTTTTATTTCAGAGGAAATGTAGACATTAAATAGACATCTATGCCCAAAAAAAAAATGCGTATTTTGTATATTACTCTTATTTTTATCTCATTTCATTTTAGGGTCAGTATTCCGTGTGAGTTACCTTAAAATAGAATCAGAGAAAAATAGGACAATAGAATTACGAAGTAAACTTAATAGCGTTACTTACACTCCGGCGAAAAACAATTTTATTTCACAGAAATTACGTTGTGCTCTATGATAACAGGCAACTGTAAATCTTGAGACCGATCCGGCGATCTATCCGGGGATTATACTGCCGGACGTGTGTACGTCCGGCTAATTATCACCGAAACAAAGATGTTTTTCGTATTCCGCTTGTAATTCTTGCCTATTAGTGGGATAATAAATTGTTAGTGGGTCAAGATAAGGTAGAGTCGAATAACTTACATGTATTATGTTTCTTAGGATTGATTTATGTCTACAATATGATGATGAAAAATAGATATTGGCTGAATATAGAACATCAACGTGACCCAGTAGCTCGTACCCGGTTTTAAGATCTTATGATCTGTTTTTGATCGGTATAATATAGAAAATAACCTATTAAGTCAATTTTCTATGGTGACCAAGTCAGATTACTACAGTTTAACTGTTGCAGTCAATAGAAGGCATAAAAAACTAAACGTGACTCAGTAATTCTTAAAATAAGTGTTTGCATATTCTTTGATTTATAATTATTCAGGTAAAAGGCAAAAGTAAATAAATCTTGCCGGGTTTTCCGGAGCACTCAAGTTTGAATTGCGAGGCTGTAAAGAAGGGTTAAAGATATTATACGATATTTACCTACGCTTTTTTTTAGCTTCTGATAAATCCTTAAAATTCATGGTCTATTTTTCAATTGTAAGATACTGAATACACGTGTAAGGGTTAATGGTTGTTGCTCTATAGGTATACATATATATCAATATTTTGGTGTGTTATAAAAAATCTATCTGTTTCCCTCGACTTCGTCCACGTGAATTCTAGTCTATGTTACCCGCGTGTGATATAGCTTTTTATAGGTGAAATAATTTTTAAAATAGTGTGGATAGCTACTAATTAAATGTAATCTATCTGAAAATGTCTTAAGTCTGGTAAATATTATGCGATTAATATCCTTGGCTGGCGATATTCATTCTAATCCTAACAGAAAAATGCCACGGAAGATTCTCTGTCTTCCATGGTCGACTAAGGGATTTAAATAATAGCTTTAATAATTCATGGTGGGGTACAAAATTTCTATGTGGATCTTTCTATATTTTAACACTTTTCTCTTGCGTGATTCACAGTATTAACAGTCAGTTGCACAAACGTTCATTAAAATTGTCATTAGTTTAAAGCGACATTACCCATTATAATTTGAAATTCATTAGAGCTTAAATCCATTAAATCATAATGGACGTTTGTGCAACTGGCCGTATGTTAATTAAGTTTGGTTAACTGCAGGGGCTCAGGCTTTCCTTGTGGATGGTTAAGGAGGATGGGCCATGACCCTCTACGCTGGTCCAATGCGGTTTGGAGGGTATTAACGACTGCAAATGCAGCCGGGACCAACACCTTAACGTGCCTTCCGAAGCACGGAGTAGCTCGAGATAATAATTTTTGGTCACCCATCCCGTGACCGACCCTTGCGAAAGTTGCTTAACGACTACGATCGCGGGCCGCGGCGCTTACCCCACCGAGCTAGTCCTTAAAGTCATATAATAATCTAATGTAAATTCTAAACTATGTATATAGATAAAAATTCAATAAGTAATAGGAGTACAAAAATGATTCTGGCTACATTTCATGAGACATTACATAAAAATAAGAATGAAATATGTCATCAGTTTAATTTAATAGGCTAAATTTGTGCTAGCGTTTGGTTACAGTCTGACGGAATATGCTTATTTGCGCAAATAAGAGAAGTATTATTATAGTTTTTATAGCATGTCTTGACACATTTTACCAGTATCAAGAAATATCTAGTATCAAGAAGTTCTATATAAATCTACAAAATTTTTAAAATAAAAACTTATCTATCCATCCATACCTAAACTTCAATATTCTGAAACAGTTTTTACAAAAGTATATGCTTATAATTAAGAATATTATCCCTTTTTTATTTAGGTTCATTCAAAAGAAAATATTCAGAGTCCCGTTATTTTCTTTTAAGTTTCATTAAAAATGTCGCTGTTAGTGACAGATCTTTTTATCCATTTAGCATTCTTAAGAAAACCAGCAAGCGCTTCGAGCTGCATTTTAATATTATTCCATGGCATTTTCTTATTGTTTCGAGTACTATGATGAACGTTAAATAGACCGGCTTCTTTTACAATAACATTTCGTTTTCACATCTTGGGACACTGTTGTACTATGCGGATTAAAAGATTTTATCTTGAGAATTTTTTTGGAAAGCGTCTGTAGTTTTCTTTTACGAATAATAAATAATATATTACTGTTATCATTTAATTTTTATTAAAATTTTTGAAAATCTTATCTTAGCGAAACTCTACGTCATAATAGGTATTTGGGTGTCAAATTTCATTTCTATCTGTCTAGTAGCCTAAGCTGTTCTTTGATAAATCGATCAGAAGGTCACATTGCATTTTATATACATGAAAAAATTTAAATTGGTGCACAAATTTCTTAAATTTGTTTGTGGTGAACGTTAAGAAAAGATGCCCATAGATACTTAGGAGTATCACTATTGTATAGGAAGGCAATCCGAAGGTTAATGACCGATTTTGTCATTATACCCACACTTTGTTTACTACTACTAAAATACACTATAATACAGTAAAATCGAAATTACTACTATTAATAATGTAAATATAAAATTTCAAAAACTTTTGTTCGTTTGTAAATATGGTCTACCAACCGTCTCAGTTGTAAAAAAAATAAATTGTATACGTATTGCGAACTTATGTTATAACGGATTGCAAACTTGTATTATAAATGGACTAGCCTTAACCTCAGCGACCTCACCCACGAGGTCCTGAATTATAAATATTAATCCTCTTTATATTGATGAAAACAGCATTAACATTATTTGCGTAATTTTATAGACATCGGGAAATGACAGTGTAAAAGATGCAGAATATTTTACGAGCTTTGAAATAAAATAACTAATAAAGAGATATTTTTTTATAGCTAATATTTAGCAATTGATATAATGGCACTTTCATCTCCGATGTTGCGACCGGTTGCGGTGACCGATGAGGCTTCAAACTAGTCCGATTAAATCACATCCTACATATTGCGCAATCGCATGTGTAGGTACCGGTTGTTTATGTGTATCTGTGGTACTGGTAATACGTTCTAATTGTGTGGGTGTTTAGAGGGGAGTTTTGGAATAGACGAAGTATAAAAACAGAACGCTTATTCCATTTCTCTGAAAGCGAATTTTTGTTTATTTTTTAAATACTGACACGACTCCAAAGGAACACATTTCTCTATAATTTATGTTGCAACGGAGGTGTATTGCTTAGATTAAGTACCCAGAATAGTCACGCTCTCTTAAAAATCTCTATGGTGATGTCGTGTGAGTCGGGAGGTTACGTTCCCTAAAATATAATTGAGGGAAGCGATGGTTGGTTCATGCGCCATTGTCTTGTACGGGTGCTGCCAGTGGGGATGTGCCTGCTCTGGACTACTTAATTTCGTCCATTTATATTATTAGGAATACTGTATATTAATTTGTCAATGACTATGTATGACTTGGCTTCCGGCGAATTAAACAGTAACTGAAAAATATCTGTTTTGTTATTTCTGATATTGTAATGACAAGTCACTTCATAGACTAATTAATTCATTTTCCAATAAGTGTTCTCTGCGTGTAATAAATAAAACAGGGTGGAAAAAGCACCCATTGCCGAGTTTCTTGTCGGTTCTTCAGCTAAGACTGAATAAATGATATTGATTTTGTATAAACCAATAATTTATAATACCTCCGATGCGTAGATTTTTACGATTGCGATTTCAACAAAAATATAAGAACGGTTAAAAATATTCCGATTTTCATACGAGGATATAGGCTCTCAGGTGTCATGTTAATTAGTGCGAGATATACACTATTCAATGTTCTATTCTCAGTTAAAATCATAGCATTAGTAAAGAGTTAATATGTAACTCGTGTTATAGGTTGTATAATACTATTTTTAGCGGTGGATGTAATCTACTGACGTCGAGGCGTTGTGGTTTCATTTCGAACTATATGTGACCTCTGTGCATATGGTTGAGTTCTGTGTTTTAACAATGTTTACTTATTATGCCAATAAACAGAAATAATAAAACTGAATATATAAAAACTGTAATGAATAAATAGTACCTATATTGAATTATATCAATTTAACATAAATCACACGGAAGTAAAATACACAATTTTATGTTTTCTTCGATAGTATAAATATGCCGTTTAAATATTTTTTAGCCAAATTTATTTTTTAAACTAAATAGTTATTAGCTAGATATCATCCATTTGTTTTGTTATAAAATCAAACTACTAAACTGGTATCGAAGAAATTTTCAAGTTAGCAAACTAAAATGATAAAATATTTAACTTTATAATATTTTTAATATTTAGATACCGTCTTAATATTTAAATATTAGTTGTTTTACCGCAACTTTGCCCTTGTAAATTAAAACTTATAGCAACCGTGTATGATGTGGGTGGAAGAATTTTCATGACCGAGTCAGTATTTTTGATGATTACATTCTCCAAAAAAAGTTAGAAACCAATTTCTTTCATCATCATCATCATCAGCTCTTTTGACGTCCTCGTTGCAGGTCTCAGGCCTTCTGTATGTATGGTTAAGGAGAAGGTTATCTCTTTATATTAGTATAAATTAAAACTATATTTTAATACTATCGATATTTACGGTAACGGCACAACACTACTTAATCTAGAGCTCATATGAGGGCGTGTTTCGAGAAAGTCGCATGCGCACTTATGTTGCGTACTCTCACAAGTGTCTCGGTGATTAATTATAATGATCGATATTTGTAACAGTTTATTTTGTAACTGTACTATTTAATAATCTTGTATTATATCATTAAAGTAGTAATAACTTATTCAATATTTGAAAATATTAACTTCGAAAAACAAATTCGATAATTTTACTACCATATACTAATGTGATATAAAAACTAAAACCTAATCAGACCATATTAAAATTAGAATATTAGTATTCCACCAAATTTATGTCTATGCCAGTGTATAATACGAAAAAGATAGGGCTTGTGTTACTTATAATTAGAATTATTATTTCGTAATTTTATGTGATTACGTGAGGTTGTTTTCCACATTTAACTATTATTAGTTAGACTTAAATTGAAAAAAGAAAAGAAATTGATATGAATGAAAAAGTTGAAAATTAAAAATGAACAGTTACCAAAAAAATGTTAAACATAAAACACAGATCACTTAAAAAAAAATAGATTCAAAATGTATAGGAATTATTGGCGATATCAGTCTACTCTGGTACTCATACCATATAATCTTTTAATTCCCACATGATATGATTGATAGGCATAAAAAATCTGCGATTGTGTTTCAGGATATCTTAAAAAGTTTAGCTTTCTAAGGACGTCTCATTTTGCTAGTTTTTTCCCTTTCCCTTCTTAAAAATCTAGTTTTTTCTTAACCTTCTTAAAAATCTACTCAGTACATCTAAATTTTTCCATGAATGGCTTCATCGATTGCTTAGAACCAAAAGGTTAGGGAAAAAACTAGCAAAATGAGACGTCCTTAGAAAGTTAAACTTTTTAAGATATTCTGAAACACAATCGCAGATTTTTTATGCCTATCAATCATATCATGTGGGAATTAAAAGATTATATGGTATGAGTACCAGAGTAGACTGATATCGCCAATAATTCCTATACATTTTGAATCTATTTTTTTTAAAGTGATCTGTGTTTTTTATGTTTAAATTTTTTTTGGTAACTGTTCATTTTTAATTTTCAACTTTTTCATTCATATCATTTTCTTTTCTTTTTTCAAACCGTACAAAAACCGTACAAAAATTTAATCCGTAATTTTTGAGTTTATCATATACAAACAAACAGTCACTGCCTAGGGAGATAATTTTTTAACCGACTGCAAAGGGAGAGTTATATTTTTTGCGTGTATCTTGTATATATGTATGTAATATGCAGAACCGCATAACGGATTTAATTGAGGTATTGTTGAGTAATTTTAGATAATAAACAGAGTAGCCCAAGTGATTTTAGATAGGTAACGTTAAAAAATCAAATATGGCGGCTTTAATGATATTTTTTTAATTTCAAATACTAAAGTATGCTCGGACTAAATGGGTTAAAAATATGGACTTTGTTCTTTATTTTGTGAGTCAACCTTTTAGTTTTTATCAAGAAAAAAACTAAAAAGACATAAATATAATTATAAGTAATAAAGAACTCCTGCGTGAAAAACAACTAATGTGCCTGCCTTCAACTGCATGTTATGTTGCATAAATATTATCTTGTTAAATAAAAATAAATTTTATAATTTTAGTTTGTTCTTTTTCCCGCAGGCAGGTTTTTGATACCTATTATCATTATAAATTATAATGTAATATGCACAACAATGAGGTTAATTCACCTGTATCTAGATATTTCATGTTGAGTGAAGGGTCGAGTTTTCTACTCGTAAGAGGATTATTCATTCATGTTGTTACGTTTGCGATCCTTCATCAAAGGAAAACTTATTTGCTGTACTTTCTTGTTTTTGACGTTTATTATAACAGCCATACGTGGATTTATTCTCGGGTTAGCAGTAAAAGTTAACGGGAAAATGTTACATTCTGTTTTCCAAATGGATTAATTTAATAACTCCACTGTAGACATTGTAAGTAGGTTGTAATACATATGTGAATTTTATTAGCTTTGTTTTGGATAAAAGCATAATGGCATAGATGAAAACTTTAATTAAAACAAAGATAAAGCTTGTATGTACATATTAATTTATGATGTTAATTAGAATTTATATTTGCTAACATTTATTAGGTATATTTTAGTAAATGAAAAATAGATTATTTGTTACTTACTAACAATAGTCATAGTTTATTAGCAGCAGAGTAGAACAGTGTTGTTGAAATCCAATTATCTATGCATAATAATAATTTATTTGCGTTTGAATACAGTATACAAAAGAAATGTAAAAAGTAATACGACTATCGCCTATTCAGCCATTAACAATGGCATGCAAATGTAGTAAAAGAAGATAGGAGCATCGAAATCGATGTTTTGTTATATCGATACAATCAAAGAATGTCGATGTTTTCGATATCGAAGGTGTGACGTATTCTATTCTTCGACAACACTAATATTGAGATACGAATATCTAGTTTGTGACTGCCAATTTAATATCAATGTGTGTGCTCTGATTTAGTATTGTGGCATAAACATAACTAACCATATTCAGTCAGGTGGTATCAATAAACAGTTTACGAACGTTCGTTTAGTTATTGTTCAAAATGGTGATAGTTTATATACATGTAGTTTTAAAATAAGTTTTAATTTTCTCAAACTTTCTCAAGTGTTGGTAACGGGATGGGTGACCAAAAAAAATATCTTTAGCTACTCCGTGCTTCGGAAGGCATGCTAAGCCGTTGGTCCTGACGGCATTTGCAGTCGTTAATATCCTCCAATCCGTATTGGGCTCGCGTGATGGGTTATAGCCCGTCCTCCTTTATCATCCATAAGGAAGGCCTGAGCCCCTGCAGTAGGAATGTAATAGGGCTGATGATGATGATGAAATATTTCCTATGCTGTTAATATATAGTGTATCGATTGTAAGACAAGTTTGAATCGATAACGCAATCAAACAGACTGTTGATGATAATGTTACTTTACCCTATTATTTTTATTTCATTCCGAAGAAAGCTACGACTGGCATTTGTTTTGTTTCTTTAACACATTTACGTAAGGTAAATTGCTCGCTTCAATATTTATTGCCGGTGATCGTGCCTAAAGATGGTATAATATGATTGCATTCTCAATTCAAGTAAAGGTTAACCGGCGTGATATTTCTCGTACCTACTCACAACACTTTGTAAATAACATTTCAGAAAATATCTCAAACATTCGTTAGTAGCTTAAAGACGTCATTAAACCTTCACAGACGTTTGTACACATTGACTTATAGTTCGAGTGAAAAAAATAAAATATAAATATAAACGGGAAGAAAAGGACTAACTATAACTATAAAACACTTTCGCCTTGGATTGTTTAGTAAAAAGTTTTTTTTTTTCTTTAATAAAGAGCAAAGATAACGAATTCCCTTCATAAGTTTGTTAAGCGTCTACTGATTAAAATTTGTGAGAACACCAAAAGATAAATATGGCGGCAGTTCCTCATTTTCATTATTCAAAAAAGATGTTTAATAATGGCCATGATAAGATTTTACGCCATGACAATTTACCTACTCGCCCGAGGGAATATTATTGCGGAAACACGTCGAGACTTCATTAATTAAATTCGTTGAACCTATTGAAATAACCTTTAACAGTTTAAATAACAAGTTAAATAACAATATTTTCAATATTATTTGAAATAATTATAACTCCTATTTACTCGTAACATTTCCTTAAGCTGGATTCTTCTTCCTGAAGAGTTCTAGACTCTGTCTATTAATCAATTCTCTTTTGTCTTACTAAATGTCAATGAAGGTGTAGTAGTATATTATTTTTTTTATTAATGTCTTTCATACTTCTTCTTTTAATGATTTTTTTTTCTTTACTCAATTGATATAGTTTTTCTAACCGATGGTAGACTGGTAGAGAGCTTTAAGGTCGCCTTTTGTGTTTATATTTTTAATTATGTGTGTTCCTATAGAAATATTTTTCTGTGTATGTACATTTAAGTATTTATTGATTGATTATTTTAGTTTATTAGGGTACCTTGATTAATGTTACATTTTTATTTTATAGTTTTGGGTGACGAAAAATTATTATCTCGAGCTTTTCCGCGCACGTTAACTACAGATGCAGCCGGGACTACATCTATAGTCGTTAATACTCACCAATCCGCACTGGATTCCCGGGTGGGTCATTCTCTTTATAAATTTTGAGTCGATTCCATCCACAGGGAAGGCCTGAGCCTCAATACATCCTCCTCAATACAGTAGGGACATTAATGGGGTGTTGATGATAATGGTACAGTTCGAATTAAATAAAGCTGTTAACGATTAATAGACTGACAGTAAAGAACGTGAGTGTTCTAGAAAATTTTAATACTTGATAATCATACGTTAATTCAAAATTCTTAACTAACCCCTTTTATAGTATCAGCGTAAAATACTACGCACATTTTTTGTACGATAGGTGACCTAATAAAATAAAAAAACAACATATATATTGTATCTAACTTTATATTAGTATTCCTAACAAAGCCTCTTTCAGAAGTAAATGGGTATGTATTATGGTAATATAGTTACTGGACATTTTAAGGCGCATAATCTTAAGTTGAGAGAAAAAGAGTAAATAGGATTGTTAGATTAACAATCCAATAATACAATCACAATCAGTACAAAAATAATAGTCATTGTCTTAAGTGAATAAAGTAACTACCATTTGTTATGTACTACTCGCGAACAAAAGGCTCGCGTTTTGCCCTCGTAGTATAGTGACTTATAATAACGAACTTGCATACAAACTTTCGCTCCCTATTTCATCCGTTTCAACACCTTTTTCCCGATAAAAGATATCCTATATCCTTTAACGTCAACTCTATCTCTATACTGAATTTAATTTTAATCGCTTTAGTGCATTACCGTGAAATGTAACAGTCAAGGTTATTTTTTAGATTTATAATATTAGTAGAGATGTCATTAATTACGCAATTCATTTCTGGATATTCAATTTTGTTTTGAACAAGTATATAAACTTGATTATAAATGAATTTAATTAATTCATTATTATTTTCATGATTTGATTCTAGATAAATCGTCCATTACGATAAAATAAGTTTACCACTTTAGAGTTCTTAGTACATATTAAAATTTCCTTATGCAAATAACTCTTAAACTTATTTCCACAAAGTTTTGTAGGAAGATATAAGTCGTTTGTAATTAATCGCCACTCGAAATTTGGAAGTACACATCCGCTTCCGGTAAACGTTCTCAATTTTAATTAATTGAGATACCTATAACCTTAATTTAGTTTAATCAACTCTCTAGCACCTCTTTATTAGTATTATCAAATATTCTAAAATAAGGGTAACACAAAAGAAGGTCATTCACAAAAACTAGCTGAAGAGCTCTTGAAGCTAAAGAGAGCAAATATAAGCTCAATTGTACGAGCCTTATCTGGACACTGCAAATTAAACAGACACCTATTTAACATGAAACTAAGTGACATTGACATTTGCAGATATTGCAAACAGGAACGTGAAACACTAAAACATCTCTTGTGTGAATGTGGACTACTAATCCACAAACGAAGCATACATCTGGGACGACATATAATCAGCCCAGAAGATATAAAATCTCTAAAAGCCAGGAATATAATAGACTTTTTGAAGTCTACCGGGCTAAAGGAGTTACTATAGATCTGGCGGCGAGTCACAATAGATCTTCAAGGTCGCAGTGACTACAGTTCCTCAGGGAACTGCATAGCCCCTTACAGCAATAAATAATAATAACTCAATTTGATAATATATTAAAATAATTTGTAAATAATAAATATTGATTACAATTAAAATGACTACAGTTGTTACGCCACATTTGTCTGTCTATAACTCATTAATGAAAAAAAAAACTATCAATTTTTATTAAAATATATATTCAAAGTGTTATATAAACAAATAATTTCCCCATCAATTCAACTATCACAGTTGAAATAAATGGTATTGTAATTATTTCAAAGTTATTGTCACCACTAAAACAACTTTGATCTTTATGTAGTCATTGTTTTTCATTGAAGCGTATTATTTTAGTTTTGTCCAAATAAATAAAATAACTATTTTCATTTGAAACTAGGGCGTTTTCCCGCGACATCGTGAATAATATCTTTTTTCACCTTCGTATGATGCTTCACTTAGTTGAAGGAATTTTTAAAATCAGTCCAGTAGTCTCCTATCCTAATTTTTTAATCCGGAGCTTATTCAAATCTTTTAATTTTTACATTCTTTGTTTCAAGTTCATACAAAACGTATGTTATCAATGATTGAAGTTGAAGCATATAAACACAAGGTTAAATCCTATTTAGTAAGTTTTATCTATTGTTAGTGTCACTTGTCCTAATTCACATGAAGTAAGTGTTTTTACTGTAACAGCGGAACTATGTATGCAACTATGCAACGTTCTTGCGGGCACAATTACTTTCAACGTTCAAAGTTAAGTTACCTATCCTTGGTCACTAAGTTGTCATTATTAATGTTGAAATACTGTTATTTTGTGATTTAGACGTCGGATTATATCTTTATTATAACATTAGTTATTATTTTATTAAGTTAATTAGATTTTTAATCTAACATTGTTTATAAGTATATTAATCTGTGTAATGTCATGTCATCCATGAAGATTTATTACATCGCTGTTTTCGTTGTAAATTAAATTGTGGGAATAGATTCCGAACACATTTAAAGAAATATATAAGGTAAATGTTTATGATGATGTTCTAAAATATAAGATTTTTGGCACGTTTGTCCTATAATAGAAAAATATTAGATATGTATTTTTTTGCTTAAATTTAATATCATGGCTTAGATAAAATAAGCATTAAAGTTGCGGAGTAGGATTTCGCTACGTAAGTACATTTATATGGAAAATGTAAAAAAGTGTGCGTTTTTGATATTCGTGTATAAGAACAAATGAGCATAAAAGAAAAATAAAACCTAGAAGATTTCTTTTATGATTATGTTTTGAGTCTTTCTTCTTAATTTTTTTATTTTTGATGATACTTCGTGATTCGTATTCAATATTAGTTACCTGTAAAAAATACTTTACTGACTCATGTAGTAACGCTTACGTGATAACACTCGCTGCAATTAGTTGAGGGTATTTGATAGTTAGAAAATATATTTTTAGTGGGTAGATCAAGTCTGTATATGCTTGTCGCCGCTCAAGAGCTCATACGATTTTTAGTGTTACGCCACTCCATACTGATAAATTGTTTTGTTTCTAATCCTTTTTTTATTAAAAATGTCCTGAAAGAACGCGCGTAAGTGATGAATTCAGTTCTTTCCGTAAACAAATTGAGAAAATTATTATAATTGAATCATCTTCGTCGGAGTCACAAGGGATTCATCAACAGCACCGCAGAAACATTCATAATATTAAAGAAACCTATTTTTGTCAGAGAGGTGCACTGCATTCATGATGTTGACCTTGATGAGTTGTTCAAGTTCACTTCGTGTAGTTCTATTTTTTTAATATAAGCTATAATGTTAATAAATTTAATTAACATTATAGCTTATAAGTACGTTATTCCTTTGTACTCAACAAACTGAAAGTTTACCATTTATGATTTCCGCGATCTTGTAATTAATATTTTGTGGTATTTTCAGTATCGGGATAATTATATTCTTAGATTTCTCTTCTTATATTTTTATGTGTTCGAAAATATGGGCTCATAAGCCATATTTAATTACGCATTCCATAAAATTAGATGCTGTTTTTAATTAAATATAGTTAAAAATCTAAGTAGGATTTAATGCAAATTAAAGGGATGCTCACGAAGTCGGTAACCGTAAAAAATTCTTACAACAAAAATTTTGCGGCCAACTGAAGGAAACGTAACAACTTTTATATTAAATTTCTTTTCCTTCGAAGTTCTCTCATAAGTCCAACGGCTCGAGGTGGGCCGTCCACGTTACTCTTGTTGATGCATTGTTCCACTTGACATCGTCCGTGGCCTTTCGCTCTTATTAATGATGTCATAAAAAATATATTTCTTTTTTTTTATTTATTACGATCTGTCTGTTTACTACTTTATGAACGTTATACTCAAAAAGCAGTCGAGAAGCTGGCTAGCTCATAAATATCTCATATACATTTGAACTTTAAAGATGGTTGTGTTTTAAGCTCTTGGGAATACAAAAGTACCTAAACATCATTCTTCACGAAGGTTAGGTAATATTTTTTGAAGTAGGGACATCTAGGGAGTTTATAATGTGATACGAGATTCATGGTTCTAGATAAAATCCCTATGCTGTTATTAGTTTGTCTATTTTTAGACATGTTAAAAAATTTATGATGTACTAGACCCGACATAATACTACAATAAAAAAGGTTAGATACGTCATGTCAGTACTAATACGATGTCAAAAATCGTCCTCAGCTTACCCTCCAATTATTTTTATATAAGTGATATATACCACGGGGGCTTCGATCGAAATCAGAATCGGAGTATTTTTTTAGTCCCGGAGTTAGGTTTCGATGCTCCGAATTCAAATTTCGGAATTTCAGTCTCATATAGATTTTCAAATAAATGTAAAGTAGAGCTTAGGCACTAAAGTCGTATTGTCCGTTCTGTTAATTACATAATTTTTGACAGATCGTTTAAACAATTTGTAAACGAAATATTTACTCTTGATTTTTATGACACATTATTTGTTTTTCTGATTAAAACGCAAATCAATTAAAAATGTATACTTAAGAATGAAATGTGACCCCTTGGTATTTAAATGACTTATGTTGTTTCTACAGTTTCACATAACACAGGATGGCATTTTTAAAATCATTATGATTGATAAACACACATTCAACCTTTTCGCTCGACTGCGTTCGGGTATGCTAATTGGCATAGTTTTAAGGCGACACTTTTTGAATTCAAGTAACCTATCTACCCTTTTTTTATCGTTATATCATTGCCCGACAGATACCTCAAGAATTTAGGTATCAAAACCAAAAAGGAGTTTCAAAGTCAACTGACAATACTAAAATAGCATTTTCAAAGTACAAAGCATTCTACTTTATAGCAATATTTATTCAACACAAAATCGTAATAATAATTTACTGAAATGAATTCAACGAACAAAATACTTTCTTTCTTAAATAAAATAATGAACAAAAATTTTAAAAGTCAAGCTAATTAAATTCATTGGGCACGAAATAATTCAAAAACTTCTCCCCTTCTTGTTCAGTATTTTTTTTACAGATCAATTGCTTTAATTGGTCATTAATTATGATTCGGGAGACTTCTTTAAAAATTAAAGAAAGTGCGAATAAACTTCGCTAAAAGCATTTTCCTTTTTACATTATTTAAATATTTATTTTAAGTCAGTTATCTTGGGAATTTCCAAGTTATATCAGGATGATAAACATTTTCTATTTTATTAACGGTTTCTAAAGTTCTTATTAAAACTAAAGCCTCTAAAGATTTATTTCTAATACGTGGTTCTTTTAAAATTTTGCTGATTTCAGATTAAAATATCTAAAAGATAATTCCATAGAAATTCCTAATTAATTTTGTGAAGATATAGATAGATATGCTTGAATAAATATTGTCCCTGGGGGAAATATTTTAGGGTCTTTATAAGTATATGTTAAAATAGCTCCGTTGTGATAGAAAAATCTAAAATAACTTAGAAGACGGTACACGGTGGTTAGTTCCACACAAACTTAAAATGAAATATTCGTTTGTTTTTCCGGAGGCAAAAAATGACTTGCAACTGCTCGGAATTGACGTAAATCGTGATAAGTCAGCTGAGTCTGACGCTGGCGTGACATAAGACAATACCTTTAGGATGGTGGTGACTGGTGATTTATAGTTATTATTTTCTCAGTTAACTCTTAGTGCTCCGATATTGTATACTGACTTTGCGTCGTTACTTTGCTTAGGTGAACTTTAGAATCGTAATATTAAGAGAATCTATTAGAGATATTATAATAATAATAATTTATTTTCTTCCACAAATGTTCTTAAAAATTACATCAACAAGTACCAAAGTAAACAGTCATGTGGAAGACTGGAGGCAGAAACTAAGCCTAAAATAAGGCTTGATGTTTTCAAGTCACCAGACTTCTCCTTCAATTATACAACAAGCCTAGCGGTATGGATATACTTTAGCCTTATAAAATTTTGAAACGATAATACTTTTTGAATTGTTTGACTCAATTTATATAAAAAAAGTCTTAACTTTTTAATTATTGTTCATATTTCATTGTTGATACATACGGTATTTAAAAAGGGTCGAAATGTACAGTTTCTTTTTTTTTAAACAATAATAGGTACTTACTTGCGCAGGCGATTTGTCTTGGTGAGTTTCTTTTGATTCAGCATATTCGATACCGGGCGTGACTGGTGATGAAGCTGGGGAAAAATACATTATTTAGGAGGGCTACCAGAAATAAGAAAAATATGGTATCTGAAGAATGACGGATGTTAAAATTATGGATTTCCTCACGACAAGATAAATTTGATCCACATGCCGATTTTTTATTGACCTGATTTTTTTATAGATATATAACATATGTTTATGACAATGCAATATTACAATAATGAAAGCTAAACTGGGATCGCTTCGTTTACTTACAGAGATCCCATTACAACATTCGGCTTCATTGTCAAATCATTTATTCTTCAGTTAATTTGCGGCTTTGCACTTTGAAACTTGAGCGTCTTAAGAATTTGTGTATCCCTTCCATCTTAGGTCTACGTAAGTAAGATCATATGTCTTATTGAGCCCAACTTCAATGGCTACCTATCTCCTATAGAAGAAATTATAATATCCTGTCACTCTTATATTCCATCCTGTTTCACCCACACACCTTAAAGAGCGCTTCCTCTTTCTCTCTTCGAATCCTATCCATAATCTGCGGTCTTCTTGTAACTTATCTTTTGTTATCCCGTCCCACAATACTGATTTCGTAGCCAAGTCGTATTTTGTCAAAGCAATCAAACTATGGAACTTTCTGCCTATGATATTAGACGCAGTATCGGAAATCATTTATTAAATTGATAAAGGAACATTTCCTCAAGTTAGGCTATTCTTTCTAAACTTGCACTCTATCTGTTTGTTTAATATTGTATATTTTATTTATTTTAGATTATGTGTTTGCATTTATAAGTAGTCTCA
This sequence comes from Diatraea saccharalis, assembly GCA_918026875.4. NCBI lineage: Eukaryota > Metazoa > Arthropoda > Insecta > Lepidoptera > Crambidae > Diatraea > Diatraea saccharalis. Next base: position 7,884,505 of record OU893350.1, read on the forward strand.
TATATTATTTCTCCTAATGCACTCACCAGCAATTAATCTCCATTAGCTTAGAGTCGCCTTATTAATAAAGCCGCCTTTTGTGTTACTATATCTAGTTTGGTGTACTTTTTGGATTAGTTTCATAACGCAAATAAGAATATTCATTCATATCATGTCATTGATGTTTGTCTGCATTGAATGGGCTCTGTAACTACTGGGCTGATTTTAAGAACTTTCACCTACGGAAAACTACATGATACGCGGGTGAAATATTAACTATAATTTATGCGGGCAAAGTCGCAGAAAAACTATTAGTTTTTCATAAGAATTTCGGAATAGATTTGAACTCACCTGTTGGTAAAACTGGTGCATTTTTATTGATCCCCGTATTTCCTTCATCCAATTCTCTTTTATCTGTCTTGTCTGTCTTCTGTTGTCTTCTAGAAGATAATGGCAATTCGATTGCTTGACTCGCCGCTGCTAGCAGCACTATCGTTACCTGTTGGAATAAAATGTTTTGTGTAAGAATAATTCTAATTTTTGTTACTTGATCTCTTGTTGACAGATTTAAATTCAGGTTTAACTGCAATTAAACGCAAGTCTGAAACTTTAGGGTCTGTTACTCTAACATCCAGTTGCGTAAAGAACCATTCAAGTTTATGATGACTACAATTTGGAAATTCGTATCCGGTCATGTCGCTTTAAATTAATGATAATTTTAATGGATAGTCTATGTTTGAAATTAACCTCAGTGTCTTATGTTTGTAAATCAATTAATGTTACTATCTATATAGTATTAATTAGTTACTTATAATTCTATGTTACGGTAAATGAATCGCATAGAATACAGCTGGCGAATTATGCTAATGTTTACGTAATAATCGCATCTCAATAGAATCTCGACTACTTGCATTGTACCATTATACTATCTACCTAAAGTTCAATATTATTTGTGCAATGTCTTCCTCACAAATTTATAGTGACAGTTAAATAACAATATTGGACTTCAGGCAGACAGTTCAATAGCAAAATGTAGTAATTACAATTCTATTATTATGTAAACATTCGTGGAACTGACCTACAAATGGTACTCCACTGAAGGCAAAAGAAAAAGAGGCAGGACGCTGAAAAGGTGGGACAGCGAAATTAGAGAACTGGAAGTTGAGGTGTGCAATAGTGGATCGAATGGAAAATGTTGTAAAGAGCCGATTGACAGACAAATCCGCAGAAAAAAACCAAATGAATTATACTAGATTAAGTTTTAGTTTTTTTACCCTTACTAATAAGAAATTTGTAACCATTGTTTAGTTACACATAGCTCTGTACAGATCATTCCAGTGTTACTTTTAGTTTGAGGGCAAAAGACAGAACACTATATAATTAATTATACAACGCTTGTATACATTGGTTATTGGTAAAGGTCTTAATATCCAATCAAATACTGTTGTGTCTTTTTATTTTATTTTAATCTTGTGCATTCGAATAAAATTGCAAAAACTTGTTAATGAATATTACTAATACAAATGCTACATTTACCTAACCGAGAATAGGTATCGACTAAGTTGCTGAAGACTGGAGATGGCATTAAGTCGCTAAGGAGTGTTAATATAGTAAAGTTTAACATATTTACTTATAATGCTAATAAACCATCCATCAAACATATGAGGTACATTATTTAAGAAACTCTTAGTTATATTATACTATACAAAAGTGACAAATTATATTTATTTGATTACATGTGACTATGGAATAACTTTAAAATATTATTCGCTGTCCGAGGAGCTCGGTGGCGTAGTGCATAACTTTCTTAGGGGTCGGTCACGGGATAGATGACCAAAATATTAATATCTCGAGAGAATCTCGAGCTTCTCTGTGCTTCTGAAGGCACGTAAAGCCGTTGGTGCCGGCTGTATTTGCAGTCATTAATACCCTCTAATCCGTATTTAATCAGCGTGGAGGGACAAGGCTCATCCTCCTTATCCATCTATAAGGAAGGCCTGTGCCCCTCCAGTGGGATATAAAAGGGCTGATGATGATGATCGTTCGCTCAAATCCCAAATTAAATAAAAAAAACAAAGATCAAACGTCACTCAGACCCGAGATAATATAGATTAGTTCATTATTGATCAGACCGGGAATCGAACCCTCTACCTCTGACTATCTCTGAGGTAGAGGGTTCGATTCCCGGTCTGTATAGATATGTATATGTAAGAAGGTTATATATAAATTAATTATGCCAAATGCCATATAAAAACTTCAGTTTAAGAAATAAGTTTCACTTCACGTTATAATAAAACTGATAGTTAGACCAACTGGCGCAATTGAAGCAGACGATATACCTCTAATTCAATATTTAAATCACTTGGATTAATATAGAAATACACGTCTTTAGGGACATTTTCTGAGAGAAAAGGCTGATTTGTACAACATAATGTTATAAAAGTGAAGAGATTGATCATAATAAATTCATATTTCAATTCAACGTAGAGTTTCTTTCATTTTATAATTTTCTTGCAAAAATTCTAACTCTAGTTGTAACTAGGTACATACATACATACTGTTACGGTGCGTCGTATCACACCGCTTATTTTCTCTTTGGTCATCTACACTTCTAAACTTTTTTCTTTGATTTATAACATAATTTCTTTATTCGTAATAATTTTTCGTAATTTGAAATTTCGAATAACGCGATATGCTCTTTCTAAATGTCAGTTCGTGAAAATTCTTCAACCAGTACATACACAATACTTTGACATAACATTAGATTTTAATATAAAAACATTTAAGCAATGTGTTTAAATCACATATGTTTAAAGTGAATATATTATAAATAAGTGATATATTTAAAAGGAAACCCAGAAAAGGATTTTTTAATTTAAACCATAAATATATCTCCTGCCTTATCAGCTTCATTTTCTATCAAAATCTAATTACCGAACCAATCACTATACTATTTTTTCGGCCGTTTAATTAAATGTGAATATAATTTAACTGATATGAATAATTAACAACTATCCCGTCAATAATTTGTGCCATGACCGTGACTTTGGAATATAGTTAGTTACCATTATATTACTCGTTTACTGTCTTTAGCCGTTTGTAGTAATTTTTAGAAACCTAATTATACTAATATATTAATTATATTGATGACTAAAACTGTATCCATAATTTCGTGTAACGTATTATTGTTATTAATTCTTAAAAGTTAAAATTATGACGTTTTCGTTGACCTTAAACTTATAATGATATAATAAAAAAAGTTATTTTTTTTAAATATGATATCAATAAATTTAAATTTCTTTCTATTAAGAAAAAGTTCATTTAACATCTATATCCATTGCTAATACATAAGCCTTTCTCGTGAATAGAATCATTTAGAGGGAGTTTCATAGAAAATTACGTCTTTAAACTTGTTTTTAAGTCAACATTTGGAGCGATTTTAATTTCGCATCAATTAGAAATTACTTTCAAATGCAACTATAAAAAAAACAACAATTTTGTGTGGCAAATAGCGAACGACTTCTTAGATCATCCTAATTATGTAACGCGTAACAAACTAAAATACTTTCATAACACTTTTAAACTAACCGTCAACTTCATCTCACTATCACTGGGACACTACACTCGCGAGATCAAGCGCACTCTGCTATGGTTTGTATGCGTTTGCGCAGAACGGGTACTGCGGGGGACTTATATGGTATCAGATTGTCACTCCAAGCAGTATTTTGTGTTCAAAGGGTGGTATAGTGCAGATGTTGAAGATTGATTGATTGAAATATGTAATTGAAAAAGTTTATTGTTTGTTGAACAATAAGTGCACGAAAGATATAAAGTTTAATGTTTACTTGTAAATTAATTATCGTAAAATGTAATTTAGTTTGTCGTTAGACAATAGTTTCATGTCTGTGTGTCAAATAAAAACACGCAGCAAATTCTTTAATGAGAGATACATATTTTTTAATGAGACACTTTAAAAATTCACAAATTACACATTGACAATGAGAAATTCGGAAAAGATATAATTTCATGCGTAAGTACTGTACTTACTTTTTTTTATTTTAATAAAAATAATAAAACGTCATCGAACGCGGCCATTTTTTCGTGCATCGTGTTCTATGAGGATACTGTAGTTGACACGTAAAGCTATGTAAGTCAATGCAAGTATGATTATCTTGTTTTTACAAGAGGTATGCTAAATATTCTGATAGGATAACTATTTTTTATTACCTTGCGCTCTTTGTGTTTGTAATATATTGTTACGCTACGAAAATAAAATTTACGCTGTTTTAATACGCAATAATTTACGGCTATGACGTATCTAATAATAAAAATAAATAATTATTGACACCATTTCAAATTTCTTTATCAAAAAGACTTAATGTATACTTTCCGGTTTTGTCAATTTCCATTAGGTGGCAAAATAATATGGCAGTAGTTTAAATTTGATAAGCATACCAATTCACCGCGATCCAATAAACAGATCACACATGGTAGCGTTGCCAAACTCCGGTATTCGCCCAACGCGCTACGATGTCTATCGTACTGGCCACTCGCTAATTGACCTGCACGTAGTAACAGCAGTGGAAACTTACCGAATGTGTTTACTTTGTGCGCCCTAAATACCGGGAAACATCGGGATATGTTCGCGTAATCTCAGCAGGATCTTTGAATTGTTTGTCGTTTGTATTGTGAAAGTTAAATTGAAGCAATTTAAATTAGCACTAGTTTTGTTAGTTGAAGACAAAGATGTTGGTTAGTAACAAAACAATGTTGGGTATGATGCCCTTTGCAATTATGGGTAAAGCGATTGAAATTCTCTAATTATGCTTTCAATGTATGCATAAGTTTAATGAAACTTAAGTTTAACCCAAACAAATTTCAATTTAATTTTACTGACGTGATTGTAATGATATATCACAAATTTTGTATTCGTACACTCACACTTTTGAATAACTGTACTGTGTATATCTGGATAATATTTCATCTGAGATAAAGTACACAAAGAATCATTTTAAGGTGCACAAAATGACAAATTTTAGATTTTCATTGCAACGTATGAAAGTGAAAAGTCTATTTAAGAGTTAGGTATGTTAGTTTTTCTATAATTTATATGTCGTTGCATGTACCTCCAAATCGGTTAATAAAAGTTTTAAGTAGGTGCAACAGTTCTCAAGATTAACCGTAAAAATGTATTCTTCTTTATAATATTAGTATAAAGTATAAATTGTGGACAACATAAAATATTAATACCATGTTAGTTAACGCTTCCGTTATTTCAAAACTTTTAGCATCTCGACATAGACTATAATAATAAATTGATGCAAGCATGTCCACGTGAATGTCGCGTTGTGATCTCCATATTTCAAAAGATTCATGCTTAATAGCTTGCGCATCGTGGCTGCAATGGGACCGGTCTACGGACACTAGTGATGGGCGACTGGTATTCAAGAGTCTGTATAATAGAGATCATGAGAGTGGTATTTTTTTTGGGTTAATGTATTTAAATATCTCGATACTAAAGTGATCACTACATTCGTTCTGTAATACAAAAAGGTCTATCTACAGAAAAACATTTAATTTCAGTGCAGTTAACTTAGTTCTGGCTGTTTTGATCATTCGGAACTTCAAGGCGTTCTAACACAACAAATGTGTTGTGTCAAAGTCGATCTTCCTCGTAATTCTTAACGACCAACTCAGGTCAAAATCTTTAAATAGCCAAATAACGATCGTCTGTATATGTGATTTTAGAAATGGCTTGATGTTAACGGGAACACGCATATTTAATGAGATTTTCAGTCCTTCCTTTAAATAATTTTTTATAATTTTAAACTATTACTAATTAATTCGTAATTTTGGTTTCCGCAAGAGTAATATCGTTTGGCCAACCAAACTCACTTAAAACTGTTTTTTTATTTTTATTTATGAACAGGAAAATAAAAAGTAGCTTTTAATTTTCCTGTTACTCTATTAAAATTAAACTCAATTTTACAATGTCAACGAAAAATATGAAAATATGGAAAACATAAAACAATCACTAAATATAATAAAAGTAATGGAAAATAGTGGCCACATAAAATCGGTAGCGGCACAGCTGAAAATATTGTGATCTAGATTTATACATGTCAATAAATTTTCATTTCACGTAAAATGTAGTATTATCACTGTTCCGATCACTGGTGCGTTATGTACAACATTTACTAGTCCGAGTGCGCTCTACTTTGTCTAGTTGTATTATTTTTGATATGTGACCTCTTTGCGAAATGGTTTCTGAGTTGTTAGGTTTATTGCAGTCGAGGCAAGACACGTTTCGGGATGTTTTTAACGAGAAACGTAATTACTTAGCAGTTTGACACTTGCATACTCTAACTAAATATGGTAAAACATTACACATTACTATGTTAATAATACAGATATATATTTTTTATAACATCACATTTTTATTATTTAAACCATTTCAATATGTATATGTAAGGAGGTTATATATAAACTAATTGTGCCAAATGCCATATAAAAACTTCAGTTTAATATTTATGGACATACTAAATAATAATGATAACATTAGAGATCCGAATATAGAAAAGTTCATTTTCCTACGTTGCCTCAACCGGGATTGAGTATGGGACCTTAGATACCTTGAAATCAGTAAGCCACTCGGCTGTGTGTCCCTAAATGTGGGATGATAATATTAATTCACATTATTAGATTTGAAAATGTTTCTATAGTTTCTTTAACAAGAAATGCCTTAGATAATAATTATAAAAATTTAGGGGTAGCTATTTGCTACGTTATAACTATGTAGAAAATATAACAAGGTGTGAAGTCATGTGACATTTTAAATCAATGTAAAGCCATAATTTATTTATTAAGAAAAAAAATAAAAATACGTATTTATTATTCTACAATAATCTATCAAACGGAAAAATTTATCATCATCGCTATTTTACGGCTTCAAATTCGCATTCTCCCATAAAGATTCACTGGCACGATGACAGGAGACAGAAAGTCACCAGTGCGTGCATAGCCTTAAAAATATTTTTGTGCCATAAAAAAAAATCACAAATACGACGATTTTATAAATGGCAGCCATGGTGTATTATTGTATGATTTTTCATTCACGATACTAGAGTCATTATTCAAAAATAATTTCTTGAAAGTTACCAACGGGCCAACGTTTTTAATTAAAATAACTGAAATTAATGCTTACACAGAACGGAACAAGGCACCGAAATTTGTTTTGATTTTCGTTGAATACAAAATGAAAGTTCCTTAGGGAAAAAAAATTATGAATCCATTCATTAACGCTCACTTAATTGAAAATTTTTTTAGTAGTACTGAATTTTGTAACTAGTTTCTTCTTGATACAGAAAAGAAAACTACAGATGAAAATTATATTCTTTTCTTTATATTAGTGTGCGCTAGATTTTCATCCAGATATTTTTTTTATTATGTCGAATTTTATTTAGAAAAATAATGGCGTAGTCTGACGCATTCTCTCGAAATTATTACTTCGTATCCGGAGAAACGACAATAGAGAACTATCTGTATTGAAAGAAATGTAGCTGGATAACTTACATTAAAAATGTTTAAAAACTATAATTTTTCATCAATTCGACTGATTTTTTTGTAAATTCTGTATTATTTTAGTCTATAGTGAACCGGTATTAAAGCTTAACTTTTTTTCTTTCTAAACAAGGAGACATATAGAAATTTCTTAAGAATTGAAACTATGTGGGATGGAATATTTACGCGAATTATATTTTATTTTAATATTTAAACTCTAATAACCTCGTTTGTCTCTCAATCTCTCTCTCATCCAATCTCTTTTCTCATTCATCAACTTTCTCTCGCGCTCCCACACTTGTTATTCTAGCCACAGAACACAGAAAGACGTGTTCTGTGATTCTAGCTCACAAACACATAGGATATCAGACGGCAATCTTCCATAGAACAATTTCATAAATAAGTAAGCTGTCAATATTGAAATGATACATGGCCTTTCGTTTTTTTTATTTCTCATTAAGTTTCTTTTTATAGTCGATTTTTGGCATTGGCCTCGAGATATTGAGCACATAATTATTTGCTCAACTAAATTTTTTATTTATTTCTTACTTATTTATTATTCTGATATTTTACAAAGGTTTTTGGTTGCAAACTCGCGGTAAACTCATAGCCGCAGTATTCTGAAATGTAACGCTTGCCGGCTTCCCATCTATGCAGTATACTGCAAACAAAAATAAAATTGATGTAATCTGTGAATAAAATAAAAATTATCTAGAATATAAAATAGCTATGGAAATATAGCGGCATGCTACATAAAATGAACCATTAAATGATAAGATACATGGTTGTGAATAGAAACAGAGTTACACTGGGTTTTTAGCGCCGTGTCTTACACTTTGCTTATTATTTTGATTCACATCACCAAGCAGTTAATATCCCCACTGCTGCGGTTCAGGCCTTCTCTACTTATAGAATAGAGTCGAATAGGGAGAGTGGGCCAATCACAGACCTAGAAGAGATTTAGTCTTTTGGTACACTTTGGAGACGCGGTGGGCTCGTAGAATTTTTATTCTGTGGCAGTTGGTTACACAGAGGGGGAAGGAAATGGAGTGAGCGGGGAGAGTTACTGTCATGTATCATTTTAGGGCCCTTTCTGGGGGCGACAAAAAAGTTAGAATGAAGATTACCACTCCTGTTCTAGCTTACCTTTTTTACGTTCGGATATACTTCCATATTAAATCATACGTTCTGATATATACCATCCCACATATATAAATATTTTTGAATAAGAATAGTATACTATACTCCATTCATTATAACATTAGAAAAAAGAGGGTCATAGAAGCAGCAGTACAGAACATTTTATTTTCAAGATAAATTTTATAAATATATTCATTCGTTTTTTAAATTATATGTTAGGTAGTCTGAAAGAGCTGGGCAATTTTCCATTTTTACGATATCTCGGGATTGAGATGAGGCCAGCATTTTATAAATTCATCTTTTACTCATAAGCCAACATGGAACTTAAACTGAATATATATGTCTGTTGTTTTGATAAATTCTAATTTTAAGTGTAATTAGTTAGACTATTGATGAAGACATTGGAAAAACTGGACGACGCCTGCACCGGCATCGTCCATATTTACCAAAACTTAACAACAAAAACAAAACAAAAATAAAACAATAACAACTTAATCACGGAAAACGGCAAAACAACAAGAAAGGCAGTAGCATTCACAATGGATGACAATCCCAGATTACGATTTTAACAATTATGAATAAATAATAGTCTGACAAAATTAAAAAGCTGTACTGCGGAAACGTTTGAAGGGGTTAGGCAACGTTTTAAATTTTATAGAGTTATAGTGACACGAGAATCGTGCCTAAACTATCCAACCCTGCTGTTGGGGATGGAAACAACAGTTTGGAGATTTGAAGGCGTTTATTCTTTCTTCTTATTTGCAGTACAAAGTACGAAAACGTTCGTAGGCATGCTTTCATACAAATCGGGTTTACTTAAGTGGGATTTGTTCGTTCGCACTTAGCTACTATCCTAACGCGTTAATTGACCTAATAGATTCATGTTATGTCGGTGCCCCTTCCATTATGCGGCGGGGAGGTCGCGGGGGGGTGCTCCCGTCGCTGCTGCCCGTGGTGTGCCCCCTCCACTCGTTGCGGGGGTGAGGTTGCGGGGAAGGGTCTTCATGTCCGCCGTCCGTAACAGTTCTCCCCCCGGCGAAGAGACGCTCGAAGAGATGCTCGGAGCCCCTTTCGCCGGATCGGACGGCTCGCCAGGCTCAGGATCGCAGTGCGTCCCTCCCCGCTGGTCCGGGGGAGGTGCGGATAATGTGTCCAGTGTCTCGGTGGTCAGCACGATGAGCTTCCTCGTTGGTCGCCGAAACAGCCCACCTCTGGTGCGTACGTCGGCGCTTCGGATCTCGCCGTCGGGCCCGGGGAAGATGCGTTCGATTACTCCCCGGGGCCAGATGTTGCGCGGTGAGTTCGGGTCGGCGATGATGACGAGATCGCCTACTCGAAGTGCGGCTTCTTTTCTTGTTTCGCCCCTCGGTACCAGCGTCGGAAGATATTCCTTCATCCAGCGCTGCCAGAAACTGTCGGCGAGCGCTTGGGTGGCCCGCCATTGGCGCCTGTCGCAGGGTCGACAGGGGCCGGTGAGTGGTAGACCTGATGATGTTCCTAGGAGGAAGTGATTCGGTGTGAGGGCTTCGGCGTCGGCCGGGCTGACCGATACGTGGGTCAACGGTCGTGAGTTCACCGCGTGTTCGGCTTCGGTCATCAGCGTATGGAGCACCTCTTCTTTCGGTGCCCTCTCGTGCAGCGTTGTGGCTAGAGCTGTCTTGACGGACCGCACTAGTCGCTCCCATGCTCCCCCCTGGTTGGGTGCGCCAGGGGGGATGAACTTCCATTCGACGCGCCGTTGCAGCAGGTAATCTTGTAGTCTGGGGGCCCATTCTCGTATGGCCGCTTGTAGTTCCTTGTCGGCGCCTTTGAAGTTCGTTGCGTTATCGCTCATTATAGTTTTCGGCCATCCACGCCGCGCTGCCATTCTTCTTATCGCCATTATCGCCGAGTCTGTGCTGAGGCTTGCCACAACTTCTAGATGTATCGTTCGGGTGGTTAGGCAAGTAAACAATGCGCCCCAGCGCTTCTCGTGGCGTCGTCCTACGGTGACGGTCATTGGCCCGTAGTAATCGAGGCCACAGCACGTGAAGGGCCTGAGGTGCGGGCTGAGTCGTTCGCGCGGTAAGTCCCCTGTAGATGGCGTTGTTGGCTTCGATCTTCTAACTCTGCACATCACGCATGCGCGGGTGGCGGTGCGAACCGACGGACGTAGGCGCAATATCCAGTAGCGTTGTCGTAATTCGTTGATGACACGCTCTCTGTTTGCGTGACCCGCCGCTTCGTGTTCTCTCACGATGATCTTCCGTGTGAACGGGTGCTTTCCGTCCAATATGATCGGCTTCTTCATTTCTTCTGGTACTGTCGCGGCGTTTATTCTTCCTCGTGCGCGCAGTACTCCGTTCATCAGCTCGGGGTCTAACTTGTATAGGCGGCTTGACTGTGGTATCTTCTTTCCTTGTTGAAGCAGTCGTATTTCGTCGCCGAAGGACTCTCGTTGCGCCCGTCGTAGCCACATATCTTCAGCTCGTGTCATGTGGCGTAGTTCCAACTGGCTGCCCTTTCGATGCCATTTTTCGATAGCCAATAGTACTAAGGCCGTGGCGCGGATGAGGCATTCGTATTTGCCGATTCGTTCTATATTCGGCATCGCTTCATTTTCGTTCGTAGAAGAGACGGTCGTGTGGGCCACTATTTCTTCGGAGATGGGTCCCTCTTCGTTGCTTCGTGTAGGCCATTCCTCCCTGTCGCGCAGCAGGAACTCCGGTCCGGATAGCCATCTCGCGGGGACGACGCCGGCGTATTTTGTTCGAGTTGCGTCGTCGGCCACGTTTAATTCGGTGGATATCCATCGCCATTGATTCGGCTCCGTTCGTTCGGCGATTTCACCCAGTCGGTGTGACACGAAGGCGGTGTAGCGGCGTGCGTCGTTGTTGATCCACGCGAGTACAGTTGTTGAATCCGTCCAAAACACCGTTTCGTCGATTGCCCATCGGTGTTCGGTTTTTATTGTGTCCGCCAATCTTGTCCCGATAACCGCTGCTTGTAGTTCTAATCGCGGAATACTCTGCGCTTTGAGAGGCGCTACCTTTGCTCTTCCGCTCACTAATGCTACGTGAGCCTCTCCGTGTTCGTCCTCGATCCTCCAGTAAGCGACCGTGGCGTAGGCGCTCTCGCTGGCGTCGCAGAACACGTGTAGCTCCCGTCGTCGACATTTCGTTGCCGTTGTATAGCAGCGTGTGATTGCTATCTCTCCCATGCGATGTAAGCCCCGTAGCCATGTGTGGAATTTATCGGCGTCTTCTTGTGGTAGCGGCTCATCCCACCCAATTTTCCTTCGCCATAGATCTTGGAGGAATATTTTCGCGGCGATTGTATATGGGCTCACTAGTCCGAGTGGATCGTACACGGACATGACAGCCGACAGAGCCTCTCTTTTCGTCGGCGATCTTCTTTCTTCCTTCACCTCCACGGGTACCCGTGCCATGGTGGTGTTAAATGTCAAGTTGTCTTCGGCGGCGTTCCATAGGAGTCCCAGTGTCTTCTCGAAGTGATTGACGTTCGCGCCGAGTCGGGTCGGTGACTGGGCGTGTAGTTCGGTGGGTATGGTTGCTAAGACGGCTGCGCTGTTTGAGTTCCAACTTCGCAGCACGAATCCCGCTTGCCGATGGACGTGCGCCACGCCGTTTACAATTCTGGTGGCCTCTTCTTCGGTGTCGTAGCTGTCCACGTAATCGTCCATGTAGTGACTACGTGTTATTGGTTGTAGTGCTTCCGGATGCGAGTCGGCGTAGGCTTCGGCGTTAGCGTTTCTTACGCTATGTGCGATGAAAGGCGAGCTTGCCGCGCCGAAAATCAATGACGTCATCTTGTATTTCTGGGGCGGTTTTGTTCGTTCCGTTCCTCGCCACAGAAACATTTGAGCGGGCTGATCCTCTTTTCTGATTTTAATCTGCAAGAACATCTCTTGAATGTCGGCGGTTACGGCGATCGGTTTTTCTCGGAATCGGAAGAGTATTCCTTGCAGCGACGTTAATAGGTCTGGACCCTCTAGTAGTTCTTGATTAAGGCTGGCATCGTTCGTAACGGCGGCTGCGTCGAAGACGAGGCGTAGCTTGCCAGGCTTGTTGGGATTCTTCACCGCAAAATGCGGTAGGTACCAGCTCTTCGGGCTCGCTTGTTCGGTGCCGTCGCATTGCTCCGCGTATCCTTTTTCGAAGAGGTTTTCGACTTGCGCTCTGTAAGCCGCGGCGAAGGACGGGTCGCGATCCATTTTTCTCTCTATGCCTTTCAGTCGTTACAGAGCGTTGTCATAGCTGGGCGGCATCGTCACGTCGTCCGTACGCCATGGTAACCCCACCTCGTATCTTTTATTCGTGCGGCGCATTGTCTTCGTTACTATAGCCGCGGCGCGTTCGTCGTCGGGCTTTGTTCGATTTTTCGTCGATACTCCAAGCGCGTCGATGTCATAGTGACTTCTTATAATTTCGTCGAGGCGTTCTTCGTCGACGTCGTTAGTGCACGGGCGAAGCGGCGCATCTTCTGTGATTCTCAGATGTGACACTATCTTGTGATTTTCCTTGGTCGTGGCTCGAGGCAGGTTTCCCAGTATCACCCAACCTAGGCTTGTTCTTGACGCGACGGGCTGCGATCTTCGTCCGGCGCGTAGCTCCCGGGAAATCACGAGGTGCCAGTGGTCCGCGCCGATGAGGATTCGTGGTCGTGCTCGATCGTAGCACACCTCTTCGGCGCTTAGCTTACGTAGATGCGGGTGCTTCAGGACGGCCTCTGGAATCGATTGTCCTCTTATACCGATTCGGTCGATCGTTCTGGCTTCTAAGTCGAAGAAGTTCGTATTAGTGCCCCGTATTTGAAGTTTCACTCGTTTGCTTTCTTCATCCCTTATGACGTTCTGTATGCTGTGCAGGTGGATGGTCTGCGTGGGGCCGTCGGCGCGAAGTTCCTCCGCTAATCTTCTGTCTATTAGCGAAACCGTCGAGCCTTCGTCCAGTAACGCGTAGGTTCGTACTTCGCCGGCCGGTCCCTTGATGACGACCGGGCACACCTTCAGTAGGACTTCTTTCTTTTTCTCGGAGCCGACTGTGGTGGCGACGGTCTCGACGTCAGTCTTCTTTTCGTGACACTCCTCGGTGGTGTCGGCGGACGTCGATGCGGGTGCAGGTGCGGCCTCCGCGTGCAGCAGTCTATGATGGGGTCGGCGACACTCGTTCTGGCCGCACAGCTTTGCTCTGCACGATGTTCGTCGGTGGCGCGCGGCTATGCACTTGAAGCATATTTTCTCCTTTTTAACAAGCGCCCATCGGTCGTCCGTGTTCATCTTGATGAACTGCGGGCACTTGGGTAGCTCATGATCGCCCCGGCAACAGCAGCAGTAGCGACGCTCGGTTGCTTGTGTGATGTTGTGCGTTGCCGCTCGTCGCGTTGCTCCCGTGTTGAAAGGTTTCTTATCTTCTTTTTTCGTAATCGTGCTGGGCGTTGACATGTGTGCATGTCGGAATGCTCTATTTGCTTCGCGCGTGAGAAACTTCGATAACGTTACTATCTCTGGTTCTTGATCCGATCCGTGGTCCTCTGCGTAGTCCCACCATTTTGAAGTGACGCATGGGTTGAGCTTCGCTACTATTTCTTGCACCAGCATTGGGTTTGAGAGGTATCCTTTCTTGTCAATTTGCTTCATAACGCAGACGATGTTTTGAACTTTAACCGCTAACGCGTTCCATTCGGCGGCGGTGGTTCCGAGCTTCGGTAATCTTCTTATCTGCTCGAGCACGTGGCAGATGATGCTTTCTGGTCGTCCATAACACTGCTCTAAAACTTGTACGATCTCAGCCGGGTCCGTAGTGGTTGCTAGCAGCGCCGATACTGTTTCTCTAGCTTCCCCCCTCAGGCAGTTTCGAAGTCGCGCCAGGTTTTCCATCGGCGTAAATTTGTACAGCTGCGTGGATTCGTTCAAAGCGGCCTTGAACGGTAGCCACTCCATCGGTGATCCGCTGAATAGGGGTAGTTCGGTTGCTTGTCTCGGCGGCGATCTGACGTGCATCATTTTCTCTAGCACGTCTGCCAGCTTTTCCATGCCCCTTTGCTGTCTTGACGGCGATCGTCGTCGTTGTGGCTGTGGTTCTGCAGCGTGCGCTTCGGTCTCCCCCCCTGCATTGATGTAGGGAGCGCGTCGTGACACGCGGTGTGGCGTTGTTCTCGTTGCTTCTCGTTCCAGTTGTGGCGCTGAATCTTGCTCCGTGTGTTGCGCGATGGAAGAGCTTTGGTTAAGCCATGTGTCGATGCGTTCCTCGACGTTCGTATCGTCGGCGATACTCTCGCGTTCAGCGGTCATTGTTCCATCGACCACAGAGGGTGAAGCGGGTGGCAGCTCATATAATCCACGGCGTGCTTGCTCCAGTAACGCGTCGGTGGCGCGGTCGTCCTTAGTGGTGCTTCTTGTTCGCGGCATCTTGCTGTATCTTGAGACGTAGCTCTGTCCCGACGTACTCTGTACCTGACGTGCTCTGTACCTGACGCACTCTGTACCGACGTACTCTGTACCTGACGTACTCTGTACCTGACGTACTCTGTACCGACGTACTCTGTACCGACGTACTCTGTACCGACGTACTGTGCTTCGACGCTCGTAGAACACGCTTTCTTCTTTCCGGCTTCGGACGAGCAAACTGTAGCTCGGCGATCTTCCTATCCGGCTTCTGAAGAATCAGCGAACTCCTTATCCGGCTCTTGAAGGACCAGCGAAAACTGTTGGGGATGGAAACAACAGTTTGGAGATTTGAAGGCGTTTATTCTTTCTTCTTATTTGCAGTACAAAGTACGAAAACGTTCGTAGGCATGCTTTCATACAAATCGGGTTTACTTAAGTGGGATTTGTTCGTTCGCACTTAGCTACTATCCTAACGCGTTAATTGACCTAATAGATTCATGTTATGTCGGTGCCCCTTCCATTATGCGGCGGGGAGGTCGCGGGGGGGTGCTCCCGTCGCTGCTGCCCGTGGTGTGCCCCCTCCACTCGTTGCGGGGGTGAGGTTGCGGGGAAGGGTCTTCATGTCCGCCGTCCGTAACACCTGCTTCTTTAGGTTCTTTACGATGATCACTTTTTATTATAATAGTTTCAAATCATTTAAGTTAGTCATATACTAATAAATTTGTTTAATAGATAGTTTAAATGACAACAGTTAAGTAAAGTAGTTGGTATTAAGTGGATATGTAGCAAAATAGCTGTCAGCCTTAAAAGTAACATTGTTATTGATATTTTGTCACTAAGTATACCATAAAAAGAACCTTATTTAACTTCTGTCTAATGCTATAATATCTTTTGAAAAAAAAAACTAATCCTGACTTCAAAAAATATAGAAAATTTATTCGCTATTGAAACCAGTGTGCTAAACCAGTGTAGAAGCAAGCGATTATGAATATGGCCAGCAATCCTAGTCCAAATTGAAAAAAAAGAAACTTGTTGAATTTGCTGTCCGCTTTTTTTAGATGGCGGATTCAATCCTTTTTTTTTCATATTTTCATCACACATCCTTGAAAAAGCTTACGAATATTTAAATTGCAACCTATTTCTATCTTGTGTGTAATCGCATTATAGAATCTCATTATTACAATAGCCATCTGATTTATGCTGATTAAGATCAGCCGTAAGACGTCGACATAAGCTATAAGACACACCTGGCTTTGCACAATCGTAAAATGATCTCGATTCGGGTATTAATGTTTTATATTCGCTCATCAAACTGGTTCATTCAGAGGTAATAAACTCTTTTATGTCGTGCGATCAGAATTTAGATTATTTTTGTTATCATAACCAATAGTTATGTGGATCTGATATTTTTTTTATATATTATATACTAGAGAAGCTCGAAAGCGCAATTGTTAGCGCGTTCGGTATGCGATGCGGAAGTTAGACGATTTTCGCCAGTGGCGTTTGTAGGATGGGTGACCAAAAATTTACTATCCCGAGCTCCTTCGTGGTTCGGTGGTAAGACATGTTAACCAGCTGCATCTGCAGACATTTCCACTCATTAAGACGTACTGGGCTCGCTTGATAGTCCATGACTCGTTCGGGGGGTGCGCGTTCTGGCGAATCGGTCACGGCTTCCCGGGTCCGTAGGAGAGTCCCACATACCCCCCGTCGCTTGCCAGGCGGCAGGGATAGTCATCATCGTCATCATCATCAGCCCTTTTACGTCTCCACTGCAGGGGCTCAGGTCGTCCTTATAGATGGTTAAGAAGGATGGGCCACGATCCTCCACGCTGGCCCAATGCGGATTGGAGGGTATTAACGACTACAAAATGCAGCCGGGACCAACGGCTTAACGTGCCTTCCGAAGCACGGAGTAGCTCGAGATAATAATTTTTTGGTCACCCATCCCGTGACCGACCCTTGCGAAAGTTGCTTAACGACAACGATCGCGGGCCGCGGCGCTTATCCACTACGCCACCGAGCTACGTGCCTAATGTACGCAGGGATAGTGCCTAATGCATTTCCTCGACGTAAATAAAAAAAGGCCATGACTCGTTCTCCCTATTCGATTTGTATCCACAGGGAAGATCTTTATCCAGCAGTAAGACCAAACTTATAGCCTCGATGATGATGATTATATACCTACATTTAGATAAATGAATGAATGTGCCTGTGGCCGACTGTCTATCGATCTAAGAATTGTATTTTTAATACTAACGATATTTGGATATGGTTATGCTAATAGATTATACTCATAGATTTATAATTATTATGAGATTTTAGCTCATATCACTATTAAATATATAATCATTTTCCGTAAAGTTTACTTATAGGGATGATGACTGGGTAGAAAAAATGCACTTCTATTTAGTCCGTCAGTCAGATAATAGAAAAATATTAGATATGTATTTTTTTTACTTCAATTTAACAAGAAATAGCTTAGATAACAGGCATTAAATTTGAGGAGTGGGGGCTCGCTACGTCACAGTTGAGTAAAAACGTACTCTAACGTGACGTCATGCGAAATTTCAACTCAATGTAACGCCGTAATTTTATGATTACGAAAAAAATAAAAAAAATATGTGTTAAATATTTTTTAACACTCTACCTGACGGACAAACAAACAAAAATTAGTCATCATCCCTATTGTGACTATTCGAATAGTTGTAAATAGTTCATTAAAGAAACAATATTACATATATATATATATATATTTCTCTACTTTTCCATTATCACGTTATTGTTTGACATTGCAACCCTTCTTGGAAGTTTTCAAACTATTGAAAAGAAAAAATATTTTCACAGGAAAGTATATATACATATACGAAGCATTTATATAACCCATTTATATAATCACGACAAATTCAAGTAGCATTTTTTCTATTTGCGACTCGTATACAATCTTTCTTCACTGAACCAAAATCAACTAGAAACAATAAAATCAGCAAATTGGATTGACTCCAAATGAATCTTCTGACTCCACGCCAAAAAATATCTACCCAAGTAGCATTACAAGCTGTATGAAAGTTGCATTATGGTTCATTTTGATACTAAAAGTTACTTATTCGGTTTATAAATTAAGGGTTTAAATACAATAATTTTAAACAAATATTGCGCACAAATTATACAGCCTTAAAATCTTAAGCGTTAAGCATTAATTACTAATTAATCAATCTGGAGCTATATAATAACGAACACATCACTCTTATAAGAATAAAACATTTTTCTTAGACTCATATAAATTTTATAAAATAATTTATATTTTAAAAAGATCGCTTAAATATTGTTGTTTAAAACGCTTTACGTGAAGGAAATCTTCTTATTGTTTCAATAATTTCGGAGCCAATTCGTTGCATAGAAATAATTAAACCTTTTCTCTTTATAATATTAGTATAGATTTGCCTTTCGAAAATCATTTAGACTAGAGCAAAAACCGGAAATAAAAACTCAAATGAGGTAGGTAATAAACTTACTGAGTCTCATCTTTCGATGCGCTCAGTGAACTGTTATATCATACTGACCACATAATATGACGATAATTAAATTGGAAACGGTTGTAATTAGCGATTTATATAGCGGAAGTATACAAAGATTTAATTCAACACAACAGTTTGTTTTGATATAGCCAGTGGCATAGGATTACGTTGTCTTTGGTCATCACTATTGTCATATAGCTATTGCTATAAAATAAATATCTGGTTTCAAACTTTTTGGAGAGTGATTTAGCTGTAGTCGGGTTTGAGTTTTTAAACTTATTTTTTTTTCTTTTATTAAAATTTTACAGAAAATCTCCGACCGATTTCTTTTAAGTTTTTGAAGTCGTGTCTATTTTTACTCATAGAAAGTTTGCTGTTACCTCACACATCAACAGCCTATTAATGCCCTCATCGCTGAAGCACAGGCCTTTCTTATTGGATGGAAATGAATAGGGAGAATGGGCCACGACTCACCACGCGGCCCCAGTGGGGATTAGTAGGTGTTATGACTGCAGAAGCCGCCGTACCAAATTTTAATATGCCTTTTGAACCAGGGAGGAGCTCAACATAATTACATTTGTATCATCATCATCATCTGCCATTTTTACGTCCCCACTGCAGGGGCTCAAGCCTTCCTTATGGATGGTTAAGGAGGATGGGCCATGACCTTCCACGCTGGCCCAATGCGGATTGGAGGGTATTAACGACTGCAAATGCACCCGGGATCAACGGCTTAACGTGCCTTCCGAAGCACGAAGTAGCTCGAGATAATAATTTTTTTTTGATCACCCATCCCATGACCGACCCTTGCGAAAGTTGCTTAACAACAACTATCGCGGGCCGCGGCGCTTATCCTCTACGCCACCGAGCTACTTATATATATATTGGAGTATATGTTCATATGTATAGCCTATGTCAACCCCGTATAATGTAGTTAGCCGTAGGTGAAAGATTTTTTAAAATCGGCCCAGTCCCAAGAAACAAATCTTTCTCTTTATAATATTAGTATAGATATGCTCTACATAAAATTCATATATTGGAATGTAGTTAACTATAAAATTGTACACGAGTATGTTAAATGGAATGTGAATTTTAACGGGACAGGACGTTACGTATAAAAAGAGTTATAAAGTATTTAATTTAGCGGATCACTGAATCGTATTTTACAGGAAGGCAGTTTGTTCAATTTTAGACAACCAGTGACATTTTCCATTAAACTGTAATAATATGTACTGCTTCTTTTTTTGATAATGAAATAAGGCCACCTTTTGAAAATTATAATATTTGAAATTTAGATTAGAAATTACATATAATTTTTAAATGCTCTCATATCGCTATTAGCAATATCTGTCGGCCTAATTTTGTGATTGTCATATATGTGCAATAGTAACAGTACTGTACCAACAGTAAATATATTATAAAAATTAAATCTAAAGTTCCCAATATTATAAAAATATAATTATTATAACAGGTATTAATCGTGTTAAAATTTATTTTTGTTATTTTATTTTAATTAGGGAGAATAGATAGTTACAGAATGTATATATTCCAATTGGGCGACTGGCCTTTTAATTAAAGGGCGAGTCGCCCAATTGGTCGGCTGATTATACCACTTGGCTGCGACATACATATAACTAATGCTGACATAACTGTGAAGAGTAAACAATTGCATAACAAAAATTATTATCCACATATTACTAGTTACAGACATTCACGAGTGAAAGGACAATACATTGATGTTAAAGCAATATGAGGTAGGTTCCAACATACACTGATTTTTCTGAAAATAATTGTGCATATAAAATTATTATAGAGGGTTGTCTCTCTCCTCTCATACAAAAACAATAGGCAGAAAATAAAATGCTTGTGAGACGCATACATGTATTATAATTTGTTCCTAAATTGGACCTTCGATAGTTTGTGACAGCACCCTGAGAATCTCGCCTTTGATCGCCCCAAAGACAGTGATAAAATGTCAACGTCTCCAATATATATATATTAAATAATTATATTTCATTTTTATTTTATATTTATAAGATATGTAAAATTATTTGTCATACTTATTTATTCATTTTACACTGCTGGAATAGTAGAAAAGAAAACGTACCATACATAATGATAAGCTAAACAAAAAACATCAATTTAACTATTAAATATTAATGATATCCATACGCACATAAGTGTAATCATATGACCACGGCACCTGTAAAGGTTCCGAACCATCAATAAAACTAAATACAAACCGCGATGAAACCGTTCAAAAGTTGTTTCGTGTTTCGGAAATCATATAGCATCCTGTCATAATTTATAGATGTCGTAAGGTATTATTGGCAGCCCTAAAGGTAATTATTTATAATAACCGTAATTTGTTGATTTACAAAAATAATGTATTTCCCACGATACACGTTAGTTAACGCGAGTAGCATATGAAATTTTAACCGGTTTATTGCGTCATTAAGAATGTTCTAAACGAGAGTAACTAGATCATTTTCATATATTTTTTTGTGCCTTTGACTTTAACACTGGCGCACATTGGAAGCCGTTTAGAATGTGCGTTTATTATTTGATTGATCTAGTAATAAAATTATCATTTCTTTCCACAAAAATAGTATATTTATTTATTTATTTAAGGTACACCAACAGCTATACATGTGATTATTTTTTTTAATACGGGTATAATTGTACAGGGCTTACATTATAGCCAATAACTGGTTTAAATAACATTGTTCAGAATTAAAAAAATAAATATTAAACAACATCACATACATTGCTCAGATTCCAAGATGAGTAGCTAAAGCCCCCGTATTATGGAGTATCTGAGACAACTGAGAAGGTACCATAATTCCCAGATTCGAGAGAATATAGAAAAGTTCATTTTCTACATTGAATCTGTGTCTGATGAATCACGTATACATATATAATTATTTGGATCATCGACAGATGATATTTGGATTGATATTTGTTAATATTGTATATATGAAGTTATATCGCTGATAAACAGTTAAAATAAGATTGGTCCTAGGTGAGACCCTTATGGGACGCCAGATTTGGCATAGAAAACCCGTGACACATAGCCCTTGCACGCGACAACTTGGGGTATGTTATAAAGATACGACTCAAACCAACTTAATAGCGAAGGACCTACCCCAAAGCCATGTTAGAAATCTGATAAATTATGACCTAGATGAGAGTATAGCAAGGAATTAAATAAGTATTCAAATACCTTCGAGAAACATGCAAGTGTAGAGATCGGTCTTTAATTTTTTACGTTTGATCCATTGCCCTTTTTTGTGTATAGGGATTATTCTTGTTGTCTTCTATTGATCTGGAAATTGATCAGTAATGAGCGAATAATTATGCCAACGCTGAGGCACAACTCTTGACAAAGACAGGAGGTATATTGTGTTGCCCAGGACTCTTTTTTGAGTAAACACTCGTCAGTTTCTACAAAATTTCTAATTCGCTAAAGCTCATTGACCGACCATTGAATATAGTATTAAAGCAACTAGAAAGAGCACAACTGATACTAAAGTATAAGGATGCAAAATATGTTCCAAAAAGATTTGTGGTATCTGTACCACCACAGTATATTTTATTAGTAAGAGTTGTATTAAAATTAATATAAGTATCTTCAATAAATAATAAATGTCCAACTGTACCTTCATGATCAATTTTAGTATACGTTTAAAAGCGGTACTGTGATCATGCTCTTACTTTGTGCTGTTACTGCGAGCCAAAATGGGATCAACTTTCACTGGGCTTTATTGCGTACACACAAATTATAAAATCATCTTTTACAATTGCTTACTTCAATTGCTATTATACCTATATTATGGTTATAAATATTATGGTAATTTTATAAAAAAATATTGTATTTATGAATGGTAAACAAATAAGGTGCAGTTTCACAAGTTTCAAGATGTAGATTTAAAAGGTCAATTACTTAAATGAGTAATGCAAAACTTCAATTTTTTAAGATACTCTGTGATTAAATCATTGGGTGTCTACTCTAGCGAGGTCGAAAAAAAGAATGTGACAATGATATTTTATAACATTGGTATTGAATATTTTTTATTTGTTTATAAATAATTTTAATAACAATTATTGTGGATCTAGGTAATTTTTATTTTGAATATAACGTGTTTAGCTTAGGAATATAGGTTTTTTATTTTAACATCAATTTCAAGTAACATGTTTTACAAATGAATATCTTCTGGTAATGGAAAATGTTCTTTTCATTGAATTCATTATGACACATTTATCTCTTCTTCTTACTCCTTGTTCTTTCCCACTCCAGATAAGGTAAGATCGCGAAGTCAATCTATCCTTCCTAGGTTGTCGGGTGGGGTAAATTTTTATTTTTACTAAGGCTGGTCATACTGGTCCACCCGGTCAGCGGTGGGCATCCTTGGCTTTTTCCCCTCACACTTAAAGCTTCATTAACAACATGCTCCTCGTTTCGCGCAACACAAGGCAACCACCTCAGACGATTCTCTGTTAGTTTATTTGTTATAACCATCACACATAAGTACAAAGAGTGAATAGTTAATCTCTGTGACTACTTTTATTAGTTAAGTAATTATGTTTTTAATTAAACGCCTAAATTGAAACCTGTCGTACAAAGTAACGACAGGTTGTTATCCTGTATAAAAATGTTAACGCAGGACCTTAATTTCCCAAACGCCTTTTTTATTCGCAACTATACAGAATTTCAAGTGGCGGATACGTTCTACTTAATGTGTTTTAGAGTAATTGCGACAGAGAGGAATTTCAAAAAGTGATATACTTACTCACTACAGGAAATCTATCGGGGAAAATCTATTAACTAAGATAAGATATGCTAAGATATCCTATTGTAAATTTATTGTTACTTTAATAGCTTGTTGTTATAGCGTGAGGACTTGCCAGATTTTGTAGTAATACGTCGTTTCTGGAATTTTCCATTCCTTCTTGAAATAATTACATACTTATTATCTCATATAATCTTTTTAATTTTTGAAGAATATATAAATTTATAGTTGCGCGATCAAAATATCCCCTTAGTTATGTTAAATCGTATTTGAAAGCGAATTATTGTTTATTATATTACACTGTTGCAATAATATAGAAATTGGTTCGGAAAATGTAATATTTTCTTTGTACTGAGCGCATATTTGTAATTAATAAATTTCCATATCAGTAACGCAATTCCGAATAATCATTTATTATTGAGTACGTAGTTTCATTATGTCATTGTGAACTCATAAAATTGAATTGCAATAATTTACTGTCTTGAAGTGTCCGTTCATAAAGTATCAATAAAATCATATTGCGTAGAATGTGTTACAAATTCCTTAATAAAGTGATGACATCGTTTTGATAAAATATTCTTTCATTTTATAATGCTTATTTACAACAATATGAATGGACACCCTATATTTTTAATAAAGGAGTTATTGATCAGATTCTTTCATTTCTATTCTTTCTACGCCCTAAATCGTACGTTTGGGTATCATATTGAAAACGGTTTTTTTTTTCATACGAGTACCCTATGTAAAAATATTCATAGGATGAAACGCTACTATGATTGAAGTGGTTCAACCCAATATTGAACCTTTTTGTTATTTTGTGCAAAAGAAATTGTGTAAGTCCGCCTTTATGATGTTTGAATATGATTTAATATTAAGAAACAGTCTACAAAATCAAGTACAACAATCGATGTTGCCTAGTCAAAGCCGCTTAAAATTCCTATGGAGATAATAAAACTCTATTTTTTACTCTCAAATTGAATGACAATTAAAGTAGTTTGTAGAGAAAAACTATAATTAAACAAAATTTTTACTCAAGTAATTAATAAATGTAGTAATTAAAAAACTTTATACAACTGTTACACGTTTCATTTAATAATTTTCTCAACAAAATATCAAATCGTTTTAAATATATACCTTTCAAAATATTGAAATATATTTTTACAAAGCAAATTGAACAAACGGAGTTCAGTTGCTATCATTAATCACTGAGTCAATCGCAGCTTTGTCGCGAGTAACTAATTAGATATTATGAAACAGTTCAGCTTAGATACGGGTCTGCTAAAGATGGCTGTCCATCAACCAGCCAATCTGTTAATTGGCTGAACTGTATCTATTAATCATGCTGATCTTGATCTCTTATTAAATGGAAGTTATTGCTTCTGAATTGATAAGAATATTATCGATGAATATTAAAGTTGGCACTGTAAAACTATCAGGTTATTGATCTAAAAGAATTTGGAAGAAATACCGGGTACATTATTACGGAATGTGGCAATGACAGGTTTGAATAACATGTTAAGGAAATAAATAAAGCTTATACTCATGATAGAAATAATAAATTTTGAAAGTTGGGAGACCGAATATGCTAAAAATATAACAACTGTGCAAACTTTAATGTACACTAATATTATATAAAGGAAAGATGTGATCGTTTATAATGAATAGGCCCTGAAACTACTGAAATTCTTTCACCTACCGGAGGCTGCATTATACTCGTGTAAAGTCACGGGTAAACAGCTAGTCATGAATATAAAAATAGTGAATTAAAATTTTAACTGACAGGGAAGAATGTTTGAAAAAGAAAACTACATTACGTTAACTCCAAATAGATTGTAACTAGGACAAAAGTGCGGTGACATAACATCCTGTTTGTTATATTTGCATTTTAAGAAAGTGATTGGAGTAGCATTAAATATAGATTGTATTGACATAAACTTTTAACCAAAGCTTAGAATAACAAAAAATCAAAGTATTAGATCACACTAAAAAAAGGACACATATTACTAAGGACTAAATTATCAAAAAGCTCGAGCTGTGTAGCTCGGTGGCGTAGTGGATAAGCGCCGCGGCCCGCGATCATAGTCGTTAAGCAACTTTCGCAAGGGTCGGTCACGGTATGGTGACCAAAAAAAATTATGTCCATCTCCATCCATAAGGAAGGCCTGAGCCCCTGCAGTGGGGACGTAAAAGGGCTGGTGATGATGATGATGATGAAATGACCAAAGAATTATCTGATACCTATGGTTATTTGACTTTATTATTCACTTTTTTCATATTTTATATTCTTGACTAGAATTTGAAGTGATGGGAACAACCAATATGAATTACTATTTCGATTGATTTCGCATTCACAGTATTAAAGTGTTATTTAACTATTTTTATTTTGTCTGATTGACATAAAGAATTCGTTTTGAGCACAAATGTCACATATTAATATTGGAAAACTTAGTTCTCTCCCTTTACGAAAAGTGGTGACATTGTGTAAATTATTATACAAACATTTGACATAAATTTGCTTAAAGCATAGAATAAGATATTACAGTATATGACAACATGAGAATTTAATAAAAATTATAGTGGTAATAATTCAAATTAGCTCGGTGGCGTAGTGGATAAGCCCCGCGGTCCGCGATCGTTTTTTATAAGCAACTTTCACAAGGGTCGGTCACGGGATGGGTGACCAAAAAAGAATTATGTCTAACTATTCCGTGCTTCGGAAGGCACGTTAAGCCGTTGGTCCCGGCTGCATTTGCAGTCGTTAATACCCTCCAATCCGCATTGGGCCAGTGTGGAGGGTCCTTAACAATCCATAAAGAAGGCCTGAGCCCTTGCAGTGGGGTCGTAATAGGGCTGATGATGATAATAAAGTCAAATTAAATTAAGTCTTCCAAATGAATAATATGAGATGTTTAGTGATATCAACCCATATCTTTGTAAATTGATTATTCAGTCCATGTCCCAGTAACTATTTGTTATCAAAATAGTAATTAAATAATAGTTTGCTCAGTTATAATTTATGCTGTTATGGAAGTAGAATCTATGGGTTTTCCAACTAACCCATAACGAGGGCTCATAAAATAACGGGGTAGGTCATAAAATAGATATGCTATTGTTTCATCAAAACTTTAGCAAATGTGTCTTAAGTTAATTACACGAAAGCAATAAAGTAAACCATTCACATAGTTTACATGTGTAAACTTTGTATTAGAGGTATTATCTGTCTTATAGGTATCAAACGCAAATCTCAGTAGGGGAACTAACTTTTGTGATTTTTACACATATGTACTTATAGTCGAAAGCACGTCACAATAAAAGGTATTTCACGTCAGGTATTTCCGGACCGATACGACCTTAAAACTTTCAAGCGTAGAGCATATTCGTCCCTCAAAGGCCGGCAGCGCGCTTGTAGCCCCTCTGGTGTTGCAGGTGTCCATGGTCGTCGGTAATCACTTACCATCACTTAAGATCAAAATCCATTGCAGAAATTTCACATGTTGTGATAACACGACGTGCAGCTAGGTGAGGTGGCTAGAGGCTCAGGGGATGGAATCTGATGCGTTTTGATTTTAGCAAATTTGCTTGGTTCTCAATGTAGTTCATATCACAGAAAACAGAATATTATGATCGAATATAATGCAAAAGAAAGTGATCTGAGGATAGAGTTTAACTTTTTATTTCTACCTGATCAAAAGAAAATACGAAGCATTAAGATACATACATTCATATGATGATTTTTAGAGCACATCTATATATTAAAAAATCTAGTAAAACATTGTATTTAAATTGTATGGTAATTTAGCCTGACTTTTAATAATAAACGAGCTTAAATATCCTTTCTTCCAAAGAAGGTACGATAAACCGAAAGTACGCGTCCGCCAAGCGTAGCATTGGGTTCTGTAGATGTATAATATTTGATGAATTTTGCATTCACAATACTATACTGAAAAACATTCCACTGGGCCCACTCTTATATGAGTATCTGAGGCAAGCTGTGGATTTTTAAGCATTTTTTTATTAATAATAAAATTATTATGTGTTTCGATACTAATAACTTGACATAAGACGTATAAGGGACATTTTTATATGAAAAAAATGGGTTTCTTGAAATGTAAACAAAATATTTTATCGATAACATCTTTTTTATCGGTCAGTTGCACAAATATCTATAAGGTTTAATGACATATGATAGACAATTTTTTGATCACCCATCCTGTGACCAACCGATGTGAATGCTGCTAAACCACGCATCGCAGACCACAACGCCATCGGGCTACTTATAAATATACATTAATGGTGTATAAAAAACATTATTTACAACATTATTTTTACGCCACAAAAAAGTTAAATAATATCTGCTGGAGTTTTTCTTCTCTGTGTCGAACCCAAAAATGTGTGTATAAAGCGTAATTAAATTTTTTGAAGAATCATTATCAAAGCAACATTGTGTGGCTTACCTGTCGATAACGGGTGTTTAAAAATGTTAAAGAAACAGCGCTTCAAAGCTATCGCGTTCAGTAAATTATAAGATATAAGGGAAAATGTGGCATAGCTTGTTTGACTTGTTAAGTAAGTAAAGGCACTGACTTGACTGATGTGACTTGATTTTACCTATTTATATCTAGCGTTGCTATCGATCTTAACGCACTATTTAAAAAAATATAAATAATATCATATACATCGCAATTTTCATATTTATTGTAGTTATATTGAGAAAAATAGATCATTAAACTCCGGGTATAGAAAAAATCTCATAAGTAACAACGTGTATATAGAACATATTTTTATGATGAATTTGTTAAAAAAAGAAAGTAGCAACAGCTAATTGATTTATAGAATATTAATATTATGTTACGAATCATAATGGTTTGTTTGGGGTCTAAGATATAACCAAAATAGTAAATTAATACCTATTAAAATTTCCAAATAAAGCCGGGTTAATATAGGTTGGTAGGACAGGTAAAATAATTACAAAATATACCACAAAATCTATTTCAGTTACTAATGAAAATTATCTTCAATATGCCTTAGAAGTTCTTGTGTGGTATGACCTAGCTTTTGTGATTAAGCAGGAGATACCTTAAGTTCTATGATCTGACTAATTTGTGGTTTAGTGACTATTACTGTAAGCCCAGAGTTATGAGGTGGCAAGATTAGATTATTCGGCTAAAGATAAAACATTGTAGCGACCATTTGAAAATAATGAGATTACTAAAATCACTAGCAAAAATCTTAAATAGGTGACTTTTTTTATAAAATTTTAATGTTAAAATATTATATATCTTTATTAGCTTGATAAGCAATGCCTCTTTTTCTTGGGTATAGGCCAGGTATCGCGTATCATGAAGGATGGAAACGCGCATATAGTGCCACTCAATGGCTTTGGAGTTGGGATAGCCCAACTCGTCACCTTTATTTGGTTTCCAATCCTAATTTCTCATAGTCACTTTTTTAATCTCAAATTCTAGTAAATATTTCGTGATTTCTCAACTCAGCAAAACTCAAGCAAAAACCGGCTAAAAGAGAATTTGAAATCTATTTTCTACTTTCCAAGCTAGTGAAGAATAATTATGTTTTATCAAAGTTGCCACGGCAAAAAAGCCCTATATAAAGTTTCGTTCCATAGATACAGAATACTCGTTCACCTTTGACTTTGAAAGTAAATTAGAGACAAAATATGATATGCCATGAAATATTAGAAGTGACAAGTACGACAGAGATAAAAAGGTTTGGTACAAAGAAAAAAAAGACACCTGAATCTATGTTGATCATTATCAGGTGAAACAAAACGATACACGTTCACATTTTAAGATGTAATAGGATAGTCAAAACGTTATACTCATAGTATTTAAAGGTATTCCAAAATTATTTTATTTTAAACCTTTGAAGCAGTAGTAATACAACAACTTCAAAAGCATAATTAATTATGTGGTGAAAAAGGAGTGTTTGCTAATATTATAGTTTAGAAAAATTATGGCAGTTTACCATAGTTTTAACTGGTTCATCTTCCTGATTGTATACGCTATTTGGTATTCTGAAACTGTCACAACATTAGAGGTTTAAAACATACTTTAAAAGGTAAATAAATTGCACTGCAGTTCGATTTGGTGACACGTTTCATGTTCTTGTTAATGTTTGAAAGGTCAAGAGCTAAAAAATAAGTAAATCAAGCTGTCATCACATCTCTACCGCGTGTACTTCACGCGTTAAATACTTCAGTTACAACTTCATGGAAAATAATGTTTCCTTTTTATATAATGAATGTTTTTAATGCCTACATACATCTACATATTTATTATTTACAATCAGGTATTGGTTTCATATTTTGCACTAGTTATATAAATACTTGTTTACCTGCTTTTACATGGAGCAACACACATTGTGCTTGCATGAGAGCATTTTCCTAGAGGTGTGACTTGCGTGTTCGCATGCTTTGTATGCTAAATGTGTGTCGTAATATTTCAAATGCCACTGGAACCTAAATTGAGATCTAACGTCGATCACGTGACCTTTTTGATCTTACAATTGGATTACGTTCGCATTGCAACCGGTCTATTTGTATTTTATATTTGTGTTACTATAGGAATATTGTTGGAATTGTAATTGCTTCACGGATTGTTTGAAATATACTTTTTTTTATGATTTTTAAACAGTGATATTTCCCGTTATTAAGAGTGGTTAAGTTGTAGAATGTGTAGATGTCCAAATCGCAATACATATAACAAGCGAGTGAAATGGCTCATTTGCCATATGAAAGTTTCGCAAAATGTCATATGACCAAGTATAGTATAATTGCAATGTTGTATAATGGCTCAGTCGGGGAATTTCAAAGTCGTAGTAGCTTTTTGACATACGTATGATGCAAAATTTGTTCTATTTTTATAACTCGTTTACGACAGAAAATAAAATAGATGCAATTGTTTTTATTACTTTGTAGGGAATAATATACCTGTACTTATAACTTTCGATATATCTTAAATATAAATCTATTCTTTTTGCATCAACTCTTTCCAAACTGGCTAATTTCACGTAACATAATCTGCGTAAATTATAAATCTGTCACCCGTGTATAACGTGTGTTCTCGTTGGTGAAAACATTTTTAAAATCTGTCTTGTAGTTTCGGAGCCTATAATCCTAGCAAACATACAGTCATATATACAACCGATTTTGCAAAATAATATTTTGATATGATTGTTTTCTGGCATATTTTGACATAATTTTAATTCGCATAATTTTACTAGACTTTGAAAACATTATAAATAGGTAAGATGCGGTTACACCTGTTACCAAAACAAAAAGTTATTTAATTTATGGTTTACGAATTACGATTACTGAAATTGTGCTTAAAAACATTAAGACAAATATATAGACTGAGTAGGAAACTATCGTTTTACAAATATATATATATACCCCATAGGTATGTCACAAAATTTTGTGTTAATGTTCTTAAAATAATTTTATCTCTACGAAGTGGCAAATATGGGCTAGTTATTAAATCTGAAACACATATTTGGAAACTTAGTATTTCTTTTTTGATAGCGTAAGAATTATACGTTACTGAGAAATGTATTTTCTCTCAGCATTTAAAAACATTTAAAGCATTTAAAACAATATAAAAACAGTTCGCTATGGATTTCGAAAATTATGATAGTACCTTTATTGTTACATACGTAACACTTAATTACATATCCCATTTCCGAATTTTTCTTGAAACTTAGCCTCATAAATGCAGATAATGCACTTTTATTTTACTCTTTATTACACATAATATTTTATTAATTAACAATAACGACTTGCGAGAAAGTGTATCTCAAAATTTTCGAATTACGAAAAGCCAATAATAATAAAGGAACGATCTTAAAGGTCAGAGACAAAAAGTTTGGATGCGGGAATCTAGGACAAAATAAATGTAATAATAATATTAATAATGTATGATATGACGCACCATTACAGAGTTTCGGTTGATGCACCGGCTGAGGCTTGCTCGTGGCCATATTCCATCGTGAGCTAATTATAATGGTCATGAGATGTTCTAGCGTTAAGACATATTTCAGATATTGCAAAATGTGGAAACAATTCTTTTTCGGATTCCGTACCTTACAAGGAACTTCTGGCTGTCACAGCTGTTCCTAAATGATTGAGCTAAATTTAAAAAGGGCCCAAAGGCAATACCGTAAATTAAAGTTTATAACATCTCGATTAAACATACAAGTGTCAGTACGCGAGTTCGATTCGACTCGCTCGGTTGTCATGGAAGGTGATGAGAAGCATAATACACGTCAATGTATATAAAATTAACAAGGAAAAATAAATAAATTCTGAGTAAAATTGGATTATAAGAAGGAAATTCTTTGTTCAACGGTTATATATTTATGTTTGTCCAACAAATTCTCCCAGAATTGGAGAGTAATTCAAAATATACAAAATTAGATTTCTGAATTCAATAAAATATTTTGTGTATTACATAATTAATCCCCTAAAATTGATAGCCTTCTATGAAATATCAGTATACCAAATTTCAGTGAGCAGTTTTTGAAAGGTAATAAAAATATAAAATATTAACTATCCAAACATTTTTTTAATGATATTAGGGTGATAAAGTCTTGTTAATGGTATGGTTGCTTAAAAGCTTTGAAAGCATAATTTATAATTTACGTGATTAATAATATAACGGTTGATAATATACAACCGGGAATATTCCGTTACCAGAAAATGCGAAACAAAGGATTAGTGAGAAGTTCAATAGCGAAATTATTCGCGCATTTTGTTTGAAATTGTAAAGGTCATTTTTGTAATTAATAATTTCGATGTCCTACTTGCTTCGATTACTCCTGGCTAAATTTAGTGTCTTGGTAGTTAATATATTTATACTAAACTGTTGATTTTCAAAAATCAGTAAATTACACTAAACCGGTAATCTGCACTAATATTCACTAAATTATCAAAGTCCGTTTTTGTCAAATGGAAATCTCAAACAACCTGGATACTTTTATATCTTAACAGTGGAAAAGATTATGTCAAAAATAGAATTGAAATGCGGAAGAGAATTCACTTTATACTTGGCTGTATTTTTAGTCTGTCCGTTCTGGTTAGTCCTTACCTCAAAGGACCTTCTCACATAAGGGTACAACTCGGCGGGTTTTATCGGGTAGGTCAACCACACTTTGACCTAGAATATAGTCACTAAGAGGTTGGAGATCCCCGAGTATTTCTCTTGCGTTAACAAAAAGAGACTGTATATGCAAATCTCCTTTGTTTCAGATTAATTGCTGAAAACGGGATTGCTACCATGTACCTGCTTCTTTTTATTGCCCTTTGTTGTTGTCATGGTGTTTCAGATCTAGATGGGTTTAAAACATTTTAAATTCCGTTAATTTGAAGTCAGTTGTTACTTACTATCCGAGCAATAGTATAGTTTGTCTATTATTATTTATGCAAAAAAAACTTGCTTTAGTTTTGTTTTAAAGTGCATTTCAGAAAAGTCTTTCATAACAGAAGGTTTGCCAGTTCAAATTTACATTCATTAGAAGCAGAAGCGTGGCGGCAAAAAAAACTTAAAAAATGTATGTAGCTATTAAGCTTAGCTTTAATTAGGGCCTAAATAATTAATTGCCGCGAGACGATGTTAACTTTCTGCTAAGGGAATTTAATTTCGTTTGGAATATAGTTTATTTTATTTTTAGAGTATTCAAGATATTGTTATGAAAATTAAAATATGTTAATTATTTTGGCACGTGAATGAAGTAGATAAAAGATATATATATGTTTTTAAATTTTCCATCAAAAATTAAAAGCAGTTCTGTTTAGTCAAAGCTTCTGACTTCTGTTACAGATAAGTTGTTTAGAGTAAATAGTGTAACTTTGAATAGTGTACTGCCTTTTGTATATAGTTACATACAAAATATTGAATTAATTACTTGTGATAATATAAAATGAGAAATTGTTACTTTCTTCAGCCTTTATGAGATAATAGAGCGAATATATTGTGTTTATGTACAAATTGCAAAAAAACGATTTTAATACAACATTATTCGTAATAATTTATATCTCACAAATGCTTATACCTAGAATACATTTTGTATTCCCTAATGAAATAATTTTAATTCCTTAGCTAGAGAAATGTCTTCGCAATATCAATATCAACCTCATAAACCGTGTAAAGTTCATGGAATATTTTGTGGCGCAATTAATAATGTACGGTAATAATTACTTGAAATTAAACTTCTTGCCTCCGCGACAAGGCGCATATTGCAATATCTAAGACTATGAATAGGCCCTCTAGGATAAGATAAGGTGTGGTATAAGGTGTGAGATATAGAAATCTATACTAAAATTATAAACAGGTAAAGTTTTCATTTATAGGTAAATTATTTTTAATTTTGTTTTTAGGGGATAATCTTCGGAAATACTGATCTGATCATGAAAATTCTTTTACCTACGAGCTACATCAAACTCGGGTGACATAGACTATAAATTACGTGCGCGATGTCTCGGGAAAACAGCTTTTCTTTAAATAGTTTTACGTATGAAATAAAAATAAATTATATTTTAGGTTTTCGTACCCAAAATATTAAATATTCTTATTACTCTCTGTCTGTCCGCCTGTCAGTAGGCTGTATCTTATGAATGGAATCAGTTAGATACTTGCAATTTTCACATGTGATGTATTTCTGTTGTCGCTATAACATGAAATCCTAGAAAATGGCATAAAATAAATACTCAAGGAGCATCTCGTAAAACTAATGTGATCTTTTTGCGTTTTCCATAGATAATGGTACGGAAACCTTTGTGCGCGAGTTCGACTCGTACTTTGATGGTATTTTACAGTTGGAGCCTTTAATGGTAATTTCAATTTGGTATCGCCTTTACACGTGCTCCTAAGAAAAGGGTCTTGATAGACAAGCGAACGGTCCGACGTGATCCTATAAGAATTCCTTTTTCCTGCTACCCTAAAAATAACGCCGATAGTTCCATGATATTAATAGAACGTATAGAACGAATACGAGCAAAAGAATGCTTTGAAATGCAAGTGAATAAATTTAAAATATTTTCTTTGTCCCTTACGTATTGTAACATCAAACGGAATTTCAATAGTAAAGATCTCAAAGAAAAAGAGGTTTGATTGATTTATTGATGAATGTAGAGGACACTCTTCTTTAGAGGGACTAGGCCTCGGGGGCTCATTGAACTCATAGTCAAACTATGTATCAAATAGTACCCCTCGTTCAGGACGTCTTTTGGCTGATAAGAAGGTTTATTCAGTCACAAGCAATGATTCGGACAGTGAATTTGTCACACAATTCAATGGACAGCTTGAAATTTAGCTCGTCCTGCTGACGGTCTTATTCCCCAGCAGAGGGTACACCGTAGAGATCCTGGTGGGTAGGCCTCTGGTGACAGAGGACCCCCCGTCGCACGCCAGGTGGCAGAAACTGTGCTTAAAACATTTCCTCGACGCATAAAAATTCATATGGTCCCCTCAGATTGATTTAACTTCTACGAATAAGAAGAGAACCACTTTGTGTATTTTTATACATTTTGATATATATTTGTTTTATATTGATTTTTGCTGTATAACAATTATAGATTCCGTTTTGGAAATCAAGGGTCGAGGGATGGTAAATTTTTTGCTTCTTCAGTATTAAATACCTTCACATAGATATTAATATATATATATATATGTCGGCGGGAAGTCAGAAGGGGCTATTACGAAGCCCAAATAGATGGTCCATATCTTAAAAATAGCACTGCAGGCGTGTACACCAATGTGGATTTATTCCATTTTATCACTTTTCACACGA
This sequence comes from Diatraea saccharalis, assembly GCA_918026875.4. NCBI lineage: Eukaryota > Metazoa > Arthropoda > Insecta > Lepidoptera > Crambidae > Diatraea > Diatraea saccharalis. The sequence goes on from OU893350.1 coordinate 7,919,679, forward strand.
AAATATAACGAGATGAGCGTGATGTCGTCGGATGTCTTTACTCCTCGGCGATCGGAAACAGAATGTGTGCCAAAATGCCGGCAACTTCGTCTTCTTCTTTTATTAATGGCTTATCTGCGCATTTCGCACAATTCTGCCAATGTCAAGTGAATAAATAAATTTCTACATGTAAAATGAAAATGAAACGAATCTGGCGGCAACTTGCTTTTTGTTAATGAAACTGTCAAAGTCAGTGTCACCATTCTAATAAAATTAAAAGTATCGATGATCACGCTCTCTCTATAATCGAGTAATTAAGTAATCGAGTAACTAGTAATTAAAATAAAAGAAACTAAATCAAACGATCTTCGTAAAGATGTTGCGACATATATATATATTTTGAGATTTTTTAAATAAGCTCTTTTGTTTCATATAATTTTAAAACTTATTTACATTCAATACTAATAATGGGTTTAAATAAATTATGCATATTTTTACTATAATATACTAAAAGTAAAAATATTCGGTAGGTTCCAGTCGTCACACTCCTCACCCTCATCAATCAAAAACATTAATCAGGCAAAAATTTAAAAAATTATTGACAATAAAAACAGATTAATTTTTTTTTTACATAATTTATTTTCAAGTTTTCAGTTTCTTTATTTACTCCGTTGAGGACCAGCAGTTCGACCGAGACTCTTTTTATACTTATCAATGTTGATATGTTTTTTTAATATTTTTGAAGTATTTTGCGTCTGCGCGTAATATTTTGTAAAAAATACTCAATCGTCAAAATCCTAAAAAGAAAAATTGTACTCAGGTCACCACTCAGCTCCGTCCACTTTTTCCACCACATAACTGAAGCCATTGAATACGGAAGATTTTTCAAAAGCCGAGTCGAGCATATTTCAAAGAATCAGCAAGAGGCGCTTATGAAACTCACCCTAATAGACAAACGTAGCCATCTTTAGAGACTATCTTGACGATGAAGGAATCATTCGCCTCCGGGCCCCTATAGAGAATGCGGATGTTCCGACTGATCGCGCTAGAAGTTTTGGGGTCGTTAAGTCAGCGAATATTTCACCTTCACTTCTGCCCCGAGGATACCTATCAAAGCTCATCATCTCCCATTGATCGTTGGAGAGGTCATCCTAATTATGTACCCCGAGAGACTTGGCCCCATGGGTATATAAGATTTTAGTTTTGTGTGGCGTGATTCTTTTTGGAGGATGTATCCAATGCTGACGGCACACTCCGACGACCCTCTAATCAAGTTCGTCCAGTTGGTGGTCCACTCAGATAGACCTGGATTAAATGATTAAAATGATAACTGATTCTCGCTTAGATGATAGTCATTAAAGTTGAGGAGTGGGAGTTCGCTACATCACAGCTATGTAGAAAATGTACAAAGGTGTGACGTCATGCGACATTATTGATTACGTAGAAAAAAATAAGTGTCTAATGTTCAATAATCTATCTGATGGACATACAAAAAAAAATTGTCATCGTCTCTATTATCTACGTATTATGACTACATAAGATTAGCCAACTTAGTTATGTGAATCTCGAAATAAAGTGGTTCCATCGTAGAGCAAATCATTTGGGTCATAACCGACTGATGTATGGAGAAACAATCATATAGGTAATGAGAGTCAATAATTATATGAAGAAATTATTACCGAAGGTAAAACGGGACGTTTTTATTTTGGAATTAGAAGCCTAAAAATCATTGTGTTTTGCTAATCTGATTTCGATAAAATTTATTGGCCGAGACTTGGCGAACATAGAACCTACTCCATTTTGATTTTGAACTTTGTTAAAAGGGACTTCAAGCAGAGTCATCTTGGAGAGTAGGCCGTAACATAATTTCAATATGATTGGACTTGGAATTAACCAAAATGCACTTTTTTATACTTTATAGGTTACCGCTTGACTACGATGCCACCTGATGGTAGTGGTGATGAAGCCTTGGGTGGTATAGCGCATTAACCTAGTAATAGCCTATTCACTCTTGATTTGAAGAGATTCACATTATAATCGGACGGAAATACAGACGCTGGCAATTTATCCTAGTCCTTGGCGGTACGTATTAAGAATGACGAATGGAATCGCGCCGTTCTTATCGGTGGGATGTTGACGACGAAAGGATGGATACCAGCCATGAGTCGAGAACGGGGAGGTGGGAATTAGGTCATGCAATTCCAGCGCACACTCTCCAAAATGTATCCTCTAGAATACCGAGAAGCTAGCAACTCTGCGCCTGTGCTGAATGCTATGCAGATTGGTTTCAACCAATTTCGGATCACCAATAAGCCTCCTCGCACACCTCTCCATTGAATCCAATGCCGAAAGGTGGCATTTTGCGGCACCAGCTCAAATGTGGCAGCAGTACTCCATACACGACCGAACCTGCGCTTTGTACAACATCAAAAGCTGTTCTGGTGTGAAGTACCGCCGGACCTCTGCTAGGATACCTAGCTTTCGAGCTGCCATTTTAGCTTTGGATTTAATGAACCTCCCAAAGTTAAGGTATATATCAAAGTTAAGGTATAAGTTAAGGATATCTCTACTCCCAATAACTGAAGGCGGTCGGCGGTTAAATACCGTATTAAACATATAATGCAGTGCGATTGAATCCGATTTCAATCAAATGATAATTAATGTAGTTGTGCAGTAGGTCTATTAGGCATTAGATCCTCAAATACGCTCCCTTTTGTGTTTGTGCCCAACCAGAATAATGCAATAGCAGACGCCATAAATTATAAGGGATGCAGCTCTCTCTAAATTAGCTTTGTGCGGAACCTTGTTGCCAGCATCGCTTTATTATAATGCACACTTTGCATCAAATATCAACCCTGTCGAGATTTTCTAGGAGCAACCACGAGTAAAAATAGAAGTAAAGAATGGATTTATGAGATTTTCTGAAATTCTTATTCCGTTCGGTTACTTAATTGGACAATTCAGAAGATCATTGATTAAAATAATTTTATGAATAAAAGAGTTACTCTTCTCTAAGCCCAGAGAAATTATACTAAATGGAAGCTAATATGAAATCGAATTAGGAAAACAGGCCATAACTATCCATGTGTTTGCCATAATAACCGTTTTATCTAACACCATCAGACGCATCATTTTAGTAGTTCATAATTTCAGCAGGATAACTTTAATGTTTCTTACTCAGCGTCTTCAATTTTATAGTCACAAACCCAACATGAAGTATTTCCTCACTTCCGCGGTGTGATTCCAGAGAATTAAATAGTTAGATGTGGCCCAAAGCGTAAAATAAATGTTAAAAACTTTTATTATTATGATTTCTATTGTCAACTAAGTACAAAAATGCAACTAGCCTTTACCATTTAAGAAGAGGGCGTGTGTTAAAATTCAAAAAAACTAACTCTTAATAAGTTTGGCACTTTGAAATAAGAAACAACATGGTTTTTTGTACTACAAAATGTAAATTTACAAAATCTTAAAGATAGAAAAAAATACATAGTTACTGCTAGAATCCAATTTATATGAGGAGCTGGTCAGCTTAGTAGTGGCGGCTGCATCTACAGTTGTTAATACCCACACTAGATCCGCGTTTTGAGTGATTGCCTATTTTCCCTATTCGATTTAATTCCATTCATATGGAAAAAGCAACAGTGGGGACATGGGCTGTTGATGGGGATTTAAATTCCCTTCCCTCTACCCCTCAACCCTTCCCTCAAAGGCCGGCAGCGCGCTTGTAGCCCCTCTGGTGTTGCAGGTGTCCATGGGCGACGGTAATCACTTACCATCAGGTGATCTGTCTGCTCGTCTGCCCCCTTATCACATAAAAAAAAAATAAAACTATTGTAAGCAAATTATCAAAAATGACAATACTCTAACCTCGTATTTTTTCTAATTAATTTGTTTATAAAGGATGCGTGAGTTCGCTATTTATTGACACTAACAAGTGTGTACTCCTTTATGGAATATCTAAATATTTAAGTCTTTGACGTACACCATATTAGCATCCAAGAACTGTTTTGATAATAAAATCTCGCGTATTTTACACCAGCGCAAATTGGCCATTATAACAAGGAGAATAACCGGCTATTTGTTCAGTTCTCTTAATATTTTCAAATATACGAACTCAAACGGACGTCGGTCGTAAAAAGATTCATGGCTTTTCTCAAATTGAAAATGCTCTTGTTCACACAAATAGGTTTCCTTTTTCGGTACATGGCCATAAAAACAACTATAAAAATGCTTTCACCAATCTCATACACTTTGCATCGACTTAATCCATCAATTTGCATTCAAATTTACGAAAATTACTGCCAAAGAACGCTTTTTATTACTCCGCAGTGTAGTTAAGTTATGGTTACTTGCTCGCTAAGGTTGTTTTAACTAGATTTTAAATAAATTATTTTAGCAGAACTAGTACATTTATTATATAGTTAGTATTTTAAAATTAGTTTTTATCAAAGATTGTTCAACTTGAATTCCTAGCAGCCTCGAACTCATGGTACTGTAATAAAATAAAGCTTTCTCATAAATTACGATTTATAGAAACTTCACCAAATTTCATTGCGTATTAAAAGATCTAAAAGATCTAAGCGTACAGATAACAGGAAGCGACTTTATTTTATATATGCTATTTGACTTGTTTATTTATTAAGTGTTTTTCATTCATAGATGTCACGTACCTTTTTTTATAGTCGACATTTAAATATATAATTAGGTAAAGTAACGGTTATTTGTGACAATGAAGTTCATCTATGTCATTCCTTATGATAAAGAGCTGGTAACTTTCTTTCGATTGTTCTTCTTGTCAGTTAAAAGACGTCCTGAACAAGTGGTAGGGGAATAAACTTTTTGGACGATTCAAAAGTGTTTGAAACAAGCTTACTTGAATAAAAATATTTTCATACGTTCATTCATATCACAAATAATATTTTAATATCAAAGCCAATAAATATTAATTGAATACTTACGCACAATTAATGAATTAATTAATCATTATTGAATGAATAAATAAATACGAAAATACTATTAATTCATTCATTTCAGGTAGATTAACCAAAAAAAAAACCAGACTAAATATAATACATTTTATTATACGAGTATAACATCAAAATAAACTATGTTATAGTTTATTTGTAAGAAACGGATATTGAAATGTTGTATAAGCTGTTAGCTCTAGAATAGTTCTACGAGATATCTGGTGCTTAATAAATAATATTGTTTCTTTTCTGTGGTTAGATCTGAATGGCCACTTAAAAATATGTTTTTACAGATAAACCTCCTCTATACTGAACGATAGTTAAGGGAAGCAAAATGTAGACTTTACGACCTTTATTTTAATTGTAGCTAAATATAGTGGCTGTATAGTAATCAACCCTTTCTCGTGAACCCTTCCACCCCATCCGGGTCTAAAGGGACACATAAGCGTGCGCTTTAATTAAAATTGTTACGTTGAAAGTGCATTTTTAACATCCAAAGTAGGTACAATTGAATTAAAATTGTATTGTAACTTGTCTTTGTAGGCTCCGCTGTTACAAGTTCTATGAAGTGGAGCGCAGTGAGAGAATTTAATTGGCATAAGTACGGAATATTTGTCATTAGTGAATTAATGAAAACTTTTTGAATTTGTGCCATTGTCTATTGTGGAGGAAAGTAACCAAATATGGAATGTTATATGGATGGATGAATGGATGAATTATTCTTCACTGTACATCACTGGACAAATAAAGGAACATATGGAAACAACAAATTCATATGTACAATTAGCGGCTTTATTACTAAAAAGTGATTCCTTCCATGTAACCTTGAGAATTAGAACAACGTCTCATTTATCACATATATTGGTCAAATTTCAAGATAAGTATTTATAGCTCTAGTATTATAGAGTGTCTGAGACAACAAAGGTATCATACCCAATAGAAAAGTTAATTTTATATATTCCCGACCGGTAATCGAACTCGGGACATCAGAGATGGTAACACCTTGACGACTACGGACTACCTGAAACATTGAAATTCCTTCCTAGCATCAGCAGCAGATCGCGGGTTTACTGAATTTATGGGAACTTTGCAGATATTTCCCTATAACGAGCAATTCGAAAGAGTTAGAGTATACTTTATTAAAAATTGTTTTATTCTTGATTATTAAGAAAAGGTATAAAAATTACCTTTACTTTTGGGTATATTAGCACAGTGATACTATTCCGTAATTCGTTATTTTCCTCTTTCTATCTAATGTTTTTTCATCTAAGTATGCATATCATACTTATTTTATGGACGAGAAAATTTATTAGCCTCATTAACTTTTCTGTGAACAAGAAGGTTCTTTATGGATTCCAATGAAATGGATTTGAATATTTTAGGTAAATCATCACTCAAAATATATCAGATTTTTGGAGGAGATAAAGAAAATATAATGGCCGATCATTATGATGGTTTAAATCTAAAAATACCTTTGATACAAATATATTTTATAGGATTCAATCACATAATTAGGTATTTAGGCTTTTTATCCTAAGTATAAAAGGTATTCTAGGATGATTCCAACGCAGATGAAAGGGTTAGAATATTTTAATGATCTTTGTTATCGGTATTTAAGTAAATTATTTTTATTTTTAATAGACCTCCGAAAAATTTTTCACATTTGTACTCATGCACTCGGTAATTTTTGGGTTTTACATAAGGGACATCGATAAACAACTCCAAACAAACAATAAAGAGATGTGTTTGTCTGTGCAACTAGTAATTCTGCAGATGAAGTGATAATTATATTAGTATAGTATAGTATGATGTTGCCATAAATATAATCTATAATTAAATAGGTACATTATTTAATGATGATTAATATATATATACTTTAATCATGATTAAAAATAATGGCAATTAATGATACTTAATTTAGGCTTTGAGCGATATGTAATTTAAATTCAAGATTAAGAAATAGTCATTGTTTATTTTCAATATTTAGCAAGGGCCATTGTTCGTACTTATTTTGGTCCAAACTCTAAACTCAAAAGTCCGAAAATCGTCTCGAAAATCCCGAGATTTACCAACTTTTAGGGTAACATGCCTATATTTAGATGAAATCTCCATTGCGTTTCTCATATAAGTAATACTAAATTTTCTTCGTGACTTTGTCCTCGTCGTATTATTACTTACGTCGTTATACGGCATACTTTTGGCAGCAATTCTAAAAACAAATAGGTATTTATTTATAGTTTATAAAGTGCCTGAATACTTACTACATTTAATAGGTCTTTCACTAACAGGAAGACATGACATGCGTGTGACACAGGCTGTATGCGTGGGTTTTATATAACATAGATATAAGTCGCGGGAAAACAGCTAGTTTCTAATTTTAAGTATGTTAAAATTTAATTACTAAACTCATTCGAGTAAGGGCACAATGTAAATCGATAATATGCCATAACAAGCATAAGCAGGCTGGGATTTATACGGAGGAATGTATATCGTATGATATTACAATAATATATCAAAGGGTTAAGAAATATTTATACATCCATAAATATCAAACTTTGTCATTCAACGGTGTCTACGTGAAATATTCAAAGACGGTTCAGGTGTGAATGGCGCGTGAAGTTGATATATACCTACCCCTTTCATATTCCCCCTTGTCGCTTTGATAATGATACCTAATACTTTTCACCGGTTACTCTTACAGTGCTGTCAATTTTGTTACAAAAAAAAAAGAATTAGCTCGGTAGCGTAGTAGATAAGCGTCGCGGTCCGCGATCTTTGTTGTTAAGCACTTTTCGCAAAGGGTGGTCACGGGATGTGTGACCAAAATATTATTATATCGAACTACTCCCTGCGTCGGAAAGTACGTAATGCCCGTCTCGGTGCATTAAGCCTGAGCCCTTGCAATGGGGACGTAAAAGGGCTATGATCATCACTCTACCCAAAATAGCTTGAAATTGTCTTAGATATTAATATGGGTTTTCTTTTAATTTATTCCGTATTATTATGAAACAAGAACTAAAGTTAGTACTTACCTAGGTACTTCTTTTAAACCATTGGCCGCCTAAAGCAAATTGACAAAGACAGAAGAGAAAATTTCAAATTGAGACGTGTTTAGTTATTTTGGTCGGATAATAGTTTAAACCTGGTACTAAAATTAGTCTTTGTCCTATAATAACAGTATTGTTCTATTCCTGTGCGCTGTAATTGGCATTGCAAAAGTGTCATTACTTTAACGTTGGATTTTTAGAAATGCATGCACACATTCAACTTTTAATTAATAAAAAAGAAAATTATAGCGGTTTCGTAAGCACTCGTGAAGCGCAGAGCATTCTCGAGTTTTCGTCATTGCTTGTTATTTTTGTGTAGGCGTTATCACACCGTCGGCGTCCATACCGAGTAGCCTCCGCATGTTGTTCCTGTTTTATTTTCACTAAGTGGTTTTTTATGAAGCAAGTTTAATATTTTTAGCCTTATTTTATAAATAGTAGCCCAATAAGAGCTTTTTAATAACATAGTCAAACAAACTTTATTAAACTGACTTGACTCTGATACTGAACAAGACTTTGTATAGATATTATAATGATATCGAAAGTTTGTAACGCCTAACTAATTACTTAAAAATAATACAAGAATATTTGAAACAAAGAAAGAGAGAAAGTTTTACTTGCTTTTACATTAAAATTTTAAGTATTAACATTAAAGCAACATCAAAGAAAAAGAAGAGATAGTAAGTACATGGGAGGTGAACCAGGTGGCTGTCTCAGTGATACCTTTTGTGACAATTGTCAACATCACAAAAGCACTGATATTCTGGCCTTATTATATTTGTGAAGTTATTTAATAAATGTTTAATATAACATTGTCAAGGCCTTAATCTGTTTGGGTCCTGTCGGATTTGTTCTCTTTTTAAAGGGTCCTAGGCGTCTGCGAGTTTATAACTGTTCGGGCTTTAATCTTTACGTTCTATTATCACGCAATGGTCAATCACGGTTGAAAAATTACACGTACGCATCCAGGTTCATCATTTGAAATCTTGGGTGTTAGAGTTTTATAGATTTTATTGAAGATATCATCCATATTACCATGCATAATATTAATTGCTTCAGTACTGATTTCAGTTTGATATTAACTTAACACTCAAAACGTTGACAATATCCATTACAATGAAATAAACTAATTATAACAAATACATAATGCTTGTCACGCCACGTCAACACACCCGATCAAGCGTATTAGCTTAATTAACTCTCTGTGTCGAGAATTCCAACTGATTTGTGTGTTGCTGCGCTAATAAACCAGAAGTGGAATGCAAACACACAGTTCATGTTTAGAACAATCATCGATATAATAGTACGACAGAACATCGTTACCCACTTGGTGATTAACGTTGGTGTTTGATAGATACTGAAATGATGGTTTCTAGTTTTCCAGAGATGTTATGATTTAAACAAAGAGTGTCTATTCTGAAAACTTCTTCCTCTAAATCAGCGGATTGATTCCGCAACTTGACACAATGTGCCTATTTTGCGTACAATAGAAGTTCAGCCACTCCATTTCCTCTGAGAAGTTGTGGAACCTTTTAATGTCTTTGCACCTCTGGAGTAAAGCAGAACGTGAGTAGACGTCTCTTTTTCCTTCAAACTGGCCTTTCACAGTGAACTGTCAAAGATGCCTGAATTAAGAAAATGTTTTCATCCTCCCATCTCGGAAAGAGTATTTTTGCTCATCGATATCTAAATGCGAAAGCCGGTTTAATCCGTTGACGGTTAAAAAATAAATTAGAACATCAAGTGCACTTGTGAATTGAAATCAATAAACCTATTTACTTCTACCTCCATGGTGTCAAATTTATCATACAATCTTTTTTAATTTGTTTAAAAAGCCCAGACTCGGAACCTTCTTGGAGTACTTATCATAATGTAGTAGTTATTACCTGTTGTGAACTAAAATAAAATAATCATGTGATTGTAAATGTTTTCTTTACATTTAGTTTTTTCCTCGCTAAGGTGGAAAGAAAAATTACGTGTTGTACTCGAGTCCAAAGATTTTTCACCTCGTGCTCTTTTGATTCCCTCGATAACGCTAATTTTGGAATCCTTCACTTGCTCGGTCATGAATAAGCATAAAAAAATAACTTTTTACTATTTTATAACAAATAACTTTCAGTGTAATTTTAATATTATTCATATAATTTATATTAAGAGTTAATTGTAAAACTATCGATTTGATATCTTCTTATTCATTTTTAAATCTACTATAATTTTTATTATTTTGTTGGTAAAACATCAGTCTAACTTGCAGTTTCTTTTTATCAGCTCGTGACTTTCATTTTGTCAAATATTACCGAGCATAGTATTACTTCACTAGAATCGGATGGCCTAAGATGCCAAAATAATAATAATTAAAACATAAAAGAGGACGGTATTCAATTTAGATTTGACCTTATGTTAGTATGCGAAACAAAGCATATCGCTATGCAACAGCATGATAACGTCATCTGTGATAGGAAATGTAAACTAAAGCTTTATTTTTCCAAGTTCCTACCAAACTCTTCGTAATTAACTTAAAAGGGATAGGTATAATCATTATAGCATAAAACAGTTAGGTATAATTATTCAAAGCGCTGAAATTTTACTAGCAATTTCACTCAAAGATACTCTTAAAAACACTTGTCTGCAAGGCGTTTGGCAAAAGCTCGATTCGCCCACTCTACTCCGAAGTAAATTCAACATCTGTAAAACTTGAAGCATATCAGACGACTTCAAACTTCTGAAGTCGGTTCGAACTCTCTTTAGTGTACCCCTCCACACACCATTTATCTCGGTTTTTATCCAACTTGCGGCTTACCTTTCTGAATAATACATTTTTTCTTCGGTAGCCTTATTTTGCATGGTGTCAATAATTCATTTATGCTAATGTCTCGTTTGCCGTACGCTTTGGCCATGTGAGATACTGCGAAGTTATAGGCTAAATGTAATTTTTGGCTGTCAGCCTCGTGCCGTGATCGACGGGATATTTTTTTTTGTTGAGCCAAATAATACAATCAGCAAAATGTATGGAATATTCACACTCTTTTGCATGCCAGTCTGAGTGTTGTTTTTTATTACGATTTTAAATAGGCAGTATTTTTAAAAACATGTATTCAACTTGCAGTGTTAGTGTGAGTCAAATCTTGCAAACAACAGATTTATTTCCCGATTTTCAAACGAGGTGAATTGCATACACATAATATGAAACCGCTATTACTGAATATCGTTGACAAATAGGTACATTAAAATATAAAATTCCAACAATAACTCACTGCACTTCGATGTCGTACCAATGCATGTGAAAGATCACCGTTTAATCGAATGCTTAATAGTGGCTTAATGCTTTCAAAAATGATCAGCTCAACTGAAATTATAAAGCTGGTAGGACAATTTTAGTTTTTATATTGTGTTATCGTTTACACGTAAGCTGTTGTGTCATTGTTTATTTACGTGAAGAGCAATAAAAAAAACTAAAAGCTTGGATGATATGAATAGTAAAACTGACTGATGATAGAAGTGTAAGTTTATCAAATAATGCAACACTGATGCAAATTTGAGCTCGGTTGATCTGTCTTTAAAAATTAATTTAACAGAAGCTTGTTTCTAAAAAGATTATTGATATTTTGACTAAAAAGAGCGATAGTAAAAGTACTATTAGAATTTATCAAGGCAGTTTCGTCTTTGTTTGACAGCATTTATGAAGAATGAACATAAACTTTCTAAATACCTATCTTCATTATTTGTATACGCTCCAAGTTGCTAATGAGTTCTTTGGATGACAAATATCTTAGTCAATAATAGAAGACGAGGGAGCGTCGTTAATATTTTTTAGGGTAGGAAAAATAATTCAGGTATCTTTTTCGACCACTGATTTATTCAAGTCATATATTTTTTTATAATGTTACGAGTTCGGGATCGGGGTAAAAATATTAACGCCAATTAAATTCGCAATCAGTCGGATTGTATTTATTTTATATTCCTTAATAAAATAACAAAAATATACAAATAAGAAATCTCTATTCACGTCACTACGATCACTTCCCAACACTATTCGATAATTCATATCAGAAATATCGTTTCAATAATTCACTTTACTAGCTTTCGCTTCGAGTTACGCTTCCGATTGTTCTTGTATTCAATTCACTAGTCACTGAAGAATACCGGGACGGGTAGTCCACCGCGTATTTATTAGACACGAGTAGTTCCGGCCGTAATAGTTCCAGGAACCATGTCCGGACATGGAAAGATATCGGTCCAATCCGAAATGTCTATATAAAATGTCCACAGCTCCGCAGAACTGTCGATGCGAAAGAGATAGGACATGCTCGAAGGAGTATGAGAGAGACAGTGAACTATAATAAACACGAATGCGCCTTCTGTATGGATAAGATAATGTGATTTCAGATTTATGCACTAAAGTCGATAATCCATTAATAATATATTTTGATTATTGTTTTTAACTTGATTCAAGTAGCTTTCTTAAAAATACTTTTGACATCTCTTCCGCTATTAATTCTCCTTTCCATCTCTATGCAGATGAACTACAAATTTTTAAACACTTTTCCATCCCCGATGCTCTGGACACCATTGCTTCCATAAATAGGGATCTTGTTTCTATACAGGAATGGGCTACTTCGTATGGTCTCTTAGTCAATCCAACAAAGTGCCACGCCATGACTGTCGGTAGTAGCAGACTTAAGAGTAAACTTGAGAGGGATGTCAAAATTCAAGTAATTTTGCTAACGAAATAAAACATATTTTTATTTATAGGAACTACACTAGAGGGCGTTAAATGAATTCTAAATCGCAGTTTTTTTTTTCGAAAAATATTACTGTCCACATCATAATATGACCTGGCCAGATTAATTAACGATTTGTGTTTAACGATATGGGCGGCTGATAGTATAACTTCTTCAATATGTGGCCAAGAGTAAGTACTCATATCGTAAAATAGTTACGTTAGTGAGAGGCGAGTCAAAAACATTGCGACATCACTAAGAGGCGCTGATGTCGCATTGTTTTTGTGATACTTTATTTACAACAAATTAAAGAAAGTAGGGTAGCAAGTAGCAACTGAAAATAATTACTTGATTAAGTTAAGTAAGATAAATGTAGGAGTGCAGTGCGAAGGTGCAGCAGGAAAGGCTATTTCTATAGTTTTATGGATATGTCGCAGGTTATGATAAAGATATGATCGTGACCTAGCTCCAGAGGATGATAAAAATATATATTGGATGATATAAAAGTTTTTGATACTTAAGTTCCTATATGATTCATTACTTTACATTAGGTTACGAGGCGAGACTGTATTTATGCCGTGCATCCCCCTAATATCGAATGATCTTCCATTTCAATTCAAAGGCTTGCAGTTCCCTCTAAAGGTTTGTTTTGCAATAACTATCTATAAGTTGCAAGGACAATCTCTAAAATACGCTGGAGTTGACTTGAGGGAAGACTGTTCGCCATGGGTAATTTTACGTGGCGTGCTCTCGAGTCAGCTCTTCAAGATCTCTAATCATCTTAGCGCCTCCGGACGGACAAGTCAAAAATATAGTTTTATGAAAGTGTTATGAAAAGATTCCTATTCGTTAAAGTTCATATCACCATCATATACCACCATATTTTTGTATTTAAATCGATGAAAATAAGTATTTGAGTAGTTTAAGGCCCCTTAAAAATATAAAATATACTAGTGGACGCCCGCGACTTCGTCCGCGTGGAAGTCGGTATCCCGTGGGAGTGAGAAGTTTTCCCAGTAAAAAGTACCCTATGTGTTATTCTGATGTATAACCTATATTGCTGTAAAGTTTTATCCAAATCCGTCCAGTAGTTTTTTCGTGAAAGAGTAACAAACATCCATACATCCATACTTACAAACTTTCGCCTTTATAATATTAATAGGATTTTCCAAAATGTTATTTTTATTCCGTAAAGGACCACTTATAGGGATACCAACGGGAGTGGAAGTTTTTATGAAGAATTTAAATATTACCATAGCAACCATTGTTTATTCGTTTAATTTGTCACTGTTATAAATTTAATTAAAATTATTTACAAATATTAAATTACGTAGCGATGAAAATTGGTGTTTATGTAATTTATAAAAAAACAAAATATTTTAAATTTTGTTTTTCATAAAAATGTTCGATTGGAAGTATATTTCGTTAGGAAAGAAAAAATATTTTTATATAATTTGAACTGATGACGTTAAGTATTCTACATCGCACTGTTTTGCTGAAGATGGAGTTTTAAAATAAAATTTAGTAAGAAATTTAAGCTTTGCTATACTAGATGGCGTTTATTTTAAAGTAATCTGCACTAACGTTTTTTTCTAAGAATTTTGCTAAAACATATTGGATATTTATTATTATTTTTTTGTTGTAGTATCTTCGAACTTAAATATCATGGTATTTCATTATCAGCTCGAAAAACAACAGCGTTTTTGGAAAATATATTTTGCCCAAAGTAACTGTACCACGCGGACGAAGTCGCGGGCAAAAGCTAGTAAATATATATTTTTTGCATTGTCAATTTTTGTTTGTTATTTATTATATATTTTTTCCAACCGTAATATCATTTAACTGCACTTCTATCACCCGCCTACATCTTACTCTCCCACGACTCCTAGGTTGGCTGGAAGTGATTCTAGAGATGAGCCCACCTTTGAAATAAATTTATTTACTTGTTTTTATGAAAAAAAAATTGAATATAATAAAGAGTATAATAATAATATTGGCAAATAATAAAAGGATATATAATTTGAAGCTGCGTTGTAAAGGACTATTAAAAGAAAATGTTTATTATTTTATACATTTATTATTACAGATATTTACAAGTTTCAAAAACTTCGTTGTACAAAAATGGTCAATTTCTTGTCGTAAGTAATGTTAGCTAGCTGTTTTTTTACTGAGCAGCTATTGACTCTACGACTAGGAATTGATAATAAATAATTTGGCAGTGAAACTTGACCCTTGAGTATTATCAATGACATTTGACAATGAGCCTTTATAATTTAAAAATAGTATAAATTGTCTTAACATTGAAAACTGATAAACACATGATGAGTATTGGATAATCGCTTGATATTAGTGCAAGGGTCATATTGAGCTAAGGTCAATTTTTAGTGATGTCCGTAGTAGCCAAGGCCGCCGTACCCGCCGAGGCCGTGTCCGTGTCCATATCCGCCATACCCGCCGTATCCGCCATATCCACCGTATCCGCCATAGCCATTGTAAGCTACCTGGTTGGCGTAGCTAACGGCGGGTGATCCGTAGTATCCGTGTCCACCATAGTTGCCGTAGCCTGAAATGTATTACCACTTTTATAATGTACGACATCATAAGCTTTCTTCTTGTTTTTTTTTTCTCTAATCTATACAAATAAATACAATTGTAGTTTTAGTTGTATATTAAACCAACCGTATTTTACTAAATGCATACGTATATACACGGTATATATTTTGTCTGTCTTTCTGTTTTTCCGGCTAATATCTGTCGAAGTCGTGACCACTATTTATGGTATACAGTAGTTGACCAACATTATTATGAATTTTGTTTACTCGTAAATAAACCTCTATTGACTTAATAATGTGTATTAGAAGTAGGGACATTAAAGGCTAATGAGGTAGGTCTACCACATTCTTAAATATATAACCTATACATATTATTTTTATCTGGTGAGGAGAATGACGCAGAGGTTAGCGCATTGTATCTGCGAGGAAAGTTAAGCAACTTTCGCAAAGCACAGTCATAGGATGGTTGACCACAATTTTAATATCTCGAGCTCTACTATACTTTAGAAAGCACGTTAAGTCGTTGCCCTGGCTGCATATGTAGTTGTTAACACCCACCAATCCGCACTGGGCCCGCGTGATGGATTATGGCCCAGAAAGTTTGTACCATAGCAGTGGGAAAACTAATAAACACAATAATTACGATAAAGATTTATAGTTGTTATTATATTAACGATGGGAGGAACAGATTATGCCTCTATAATATTAAAACACTAATCATACATTGACCGCGGTCAGGTGATACCATTTAGCTTGAAAACAATCGGCAATCGAATCAAAAGGCTAATTAAGGTTGCGCACGACCCATAAACGTAATCGAATTCGGTTTGTTATCAGAAATCTCATATTACCATGCAAATTGAGCTTTGTGTTTGTATTAGGTATTTGATTTCTTTATGCTTTAAATAGAATCGTTGAATAAAATAAAAATGCGTCTGTTTAAATAATGCAACCATCGTTCAAACTAGTAGTTGATTGTATAAATTTATTGATTCAATTTATACGCATTGTATTCGATCTCAGCAAAAAAGGAACAAAGACAATACCGTTGTTTGTATTATAATCGTATTTATAGTATTTCCCATGTGATTATATCGTTGGAATCTAAATTGTTACAGGAAATTCTCACGACAGCGACGTGACTACTCACCGAGGCCTCCGTAGCCGCCGAGGCCGCCGTAGCCGAGGCCGCCATTGTATCCGTAGCCACCGTAGCCTCCATAACCACCGAGGCCGTGAGCAGTTGTGTACGCCACTTTACTAACTGCTACGGGCGAGTGCGCTGTCAACAACGTAATAATAACTTCAATTCATTGTAATAGACATCAAAATTTAATATCCTGTTATTCGAGCTATAACGTGTTTGCCGACTTTGCCGTAGCGTTATAAGTCGTTGAAAAACTATAAATGGCCATTGTCAGGATCTAGAAGGTGACTCCAATTTTAGAATTGGTTTCGATTCCACAATACATATTATAGCGAAATAAATAAAAATATCATATTAAACCTTTACAAAATAGCAATTTTTTGTATGGCCAAATGAATAAACGTCTATTTTCGTTTAATGTTGCCTTCAAGCTCTAATGAATGCCAAATTTGTATGGGCGATATCGCTTTAAACTAATGAAAATGGCATGAAAATTTAATGGACGTTTCTGTAACTAGCTGTAAATCTCTTAACGTAAAAAGCTAACCGAAATAATATACTGCTTGTTAAGATATGTATCTTAAGATGTAAGTACTCTAAACTTTTTAATAGTCAAATACCAATTAACTTTAAAAATAAAAATTACACATCAAATTATAACAAAAAGAAGGTTCAATGTTGAGGTCATTATCTAATTTACCGGAAAATGTTCTTAATAGATTTTGTATTCGCTTGATCGCCCGCTAAGTGCAGTAGCCGCTAGTAAGGCTATTTACGGTATAAAAAAGTTTCGATAAAAACATCCATTGACAAATCAATTATATTCAGATAGTTAAAAACATTCATACGACTTCGAATAGTAGTTCTTTTTAGAAGTATAAAAAAAATTCAATGGCATTTTGTGAATGGTTATCGTCATCCTTGATAAGACACAAGAGTCATGTTGGTTTTGTTCGACTTTTAAAGTAATCTTACAATATTTTATTCGGTACTAATGCATTGGAGATTATTTGTAAGGTATAAGGTAGGTGTAAATTTTCTTTTAGGCCCTTTTGAAATGCTCGTTTTTTTGGGCTCACAACTAGTAATAAAACAATAATAATAGGTAAAAATAGTGGGCTATCTTAGGTACAACAACTTTAGTATATTTTGCATGCGTTGCAAAATGCTGCATGTTATGTTATTGCAAAGAATCTACAATAGATACTTAGGTTGCCTAGAATTTTAAAAATCCAAAATCTATGCAAACTGAGCAACAATATATTCTTAGGTTACGTTGTATATTTGAGTTTTGTGTCAAGGGCTTCTTAGTTCCCACGTTTATTATTACACCTTGTGACATTATCACTGACCGTTGTCACTGTAATTAGTGATAATTATCTTTAATAAATATATCTTTAGTTTGAACAGTAAGGTGTATAATAATACCTCACATTACTTGTTTGTTTTTAATGAATGTCAGAAGTTTAAATTATCATCTGAATTATTAAAAAATATTATCTTTAATTTTGTATAAACTTTGAAAATTAGTTACAGACATGGATAAATTTTATTCATACCATAGATCACATATACTCAATTTTTAATGTTATTTTTATGAACACAGAAATATAGAACTTCCATAACTCAGTGTGCTTATTTCCAAAGCTCAGTGGGTTAGAGCAGTATAATTTCATCCGCTTTGAAACTGGTATGATATAGTTTGTTACAAGAGAAGATCAAGTTATAACACCTTATTTGTTAAATCGTATGGCAAAATAAGATATGTCGTTCATATGATAGCATATTTAGGCTATTGATCCAATTAATTTATATCTGCCTCTCTGAATTGATATTTTTACATCAGGATAGGTCTTCTAACATTTCTTTTTTATTTCTGTCTATGGTGAGATTCTAATTAAGTCCAGTTGTCAACCGTCAAAGAGTGTAAGATTACGAATAGAAGCAATACAAAGTATGAAGAATAAATAAATAAATATTAGGCAAAATAATATACTTTGCTGGGATACAAAATTAAGTAGCTACTTGTATTACAGAAGTCTGAAACAACGAAGGCAAAAAACACCCAGATCCGAGATATTTTTTAAATAATACATTGATCCGACTGGGAATCGAACCCGACACCTAAGAGATGACTCTGAAACCGGCATGTAAGCCAATATACAAGAAGTTTCACATGCGAGAACTAGTACGAATGAGAAAAATAACTTAAAATGACTTGCAAATGTGCAGATAGCGGCTAAAAATGACCATCATCATCAGCCCATTTAATTCCCCACTGCAGGGGCTCAGGCCTTCCTTGTGGATGGTTAAGGAGGATGGGCCATGACCGTCCACGCTGGCTCAATGCGGATTGGAGGGTATTAACGACTTCAAATGCAGCCGGGACCAACGGCTTAACGTGCCTTCCGAAGCACGGAGTAGCTCGAGATAATAATTTTTTGGTCATCCATCCCGTTGAGGTCGGTCGACCCTTGCGAAAGTTGCTTAACGGCGATTGCGGGCCGCAGCGCTTGTCTACTATGTCATCGAGCTACTCTCGGATAACCAATACAATCTATACTAATATTAAGGTGAAATTATTTATTTTCTTTATTTGGAAATGCTGATCCGACCACGAAAATTATTTCACCTAGGGGAAGCTACATCAAATGACACTATAAATTTATACGGGAAAAGTTCTAGGAAAACTGGTTATTACATAATTAATAAATTTAAGTAAGGATTGCATGATTTACTATTAGCTCTCATCCAGAACCTTGACAGTACTAGATAGTTCGCAAGAATGAGCACTGGTAACGACCATTTCATTTTGCACCGGTATTAATCTTAAAGAACGATTTGCTCTCAGTGCACTTAACTGCTGTTTTATTGCACAGCTAATGTTAGTTTATCTTATCCATTGTACGCTTCGGATCTAAAGAGAACTGTATAAATATAAATAACTTAGAACTTAAATTATTAATGATACTTTTCCGAGGACGCTAGGAAATATCAATAAGTTTTTTTATCAAAACACTGTCGGATTGACCACAGAGCTCCCGGGATCCTTTTACGGAGTCCTAGGGTCCCGCGGACTACTTTTCGGAAATCACTGTCGTAGCTCACATCACTTAGTTGTTACAGTAGACTCCCGAGTGTTCTTGTTATATAACATTTTTATGAATGCAATTATTATTTGCTTTTATATACACTTTAAGTAGTTAAATTCAAGGAAATGAATAGGAACTCTATGCATATAAATTACCAGAAACGTGGAAAGAACTCGACGGATGCCATACTGATATCCAATCCTTTTGGCCAATTTAAAGTTGGTCCGAACCACAAGTTTTGTGAGCTATCTTTGGTGTAGAATTTAGTTTCCAAGATAGAACTGTTACAAATTGAAATTTCATTTACTCCCGATGGAGTTTAAAGTGCTTGTGGTTTCTATTTCCTGTTCTGACGTAGTTCAAGAAGCAAGATATTTAAAAGTTCATTTATATACCTTCTATAAAACCTATAAAAAAATAAAAATAGTCTGAGAGACGATAAAATAATTATATTACAGAGTAAGAGTCCCTTGGATAATCTGGGTTAGTTAGATGTGTTATTATGTGGTTATAGGGCAATTTCACTTGGTCTCAAATATTATAAAGAGGAAAGAATTGTTTGTTTCCATTGAAAAGACTCCGAAACTACTAGACAGTTTATGAAAATTCTTTCATCTACGGAAAGCTACATAGGATGACATAGACTATAATTTACGCGTATGGAAAATAACATACCATATCCTCCATAACCCAGTCCACCTAGTCCACCAGCATAGCCCAAGCCACCATATCCCAGACCACCGTAGCCAACACCGTGGCCATCATAGCCGTAGCCAAGGCCAACAAGGCCACGCTTCTCGGTCTTCTTGGCTTCTTCCGCGCAAACCGCGGCGATGACTAAAGCTGCGACGACCTGAAGAAAAATATGTTTTTTCGTTGTTTTTATGTCCATAGAAAAAGGAGAACGCATAAAGAATTACACGCTTGTTTTTACTAGGCAAAGAAATTGTGTATCTTAAAATGTTTTTTTAACATGGGAGCAACTTGGTGGGTATATATTTAATATTTAGTTAAGTATTTATATTTTTTGTTATCTATATTTATGTACGAATTATAAAGACATTTTTTTTATTATTATTTATTTGCATTGAATAAGTCCCATAACTATTCGACCATATTTAAAAGCTACATAGTGGCTACATACGCTAATGACATAGCATATAATTATTATAGCCAGTATTGCATTTCGACTCTGGAAAGCAAACACGTAGTAACTCGCAAACCGACAATACCAGAATTTTTATTTTAATTATAAAAGAAATATTTCCATATTATTTGAATAAGGTCTTTTGTTATAATCGATAAGATATTCTTTTCGAAAAAAACAAGGTGTTATTCTGCTCTGAAAATCAAATTTTGGTTTTGTGGGTTACTACGCGCTTGCTTCCAGCATCGATATATATCTTTTCAAGATCAATTACTTTAAGATCCAATTATGTGCATGAGAATGTTTTCTTCTTGCTGCCTACCGTTAGTATTTGGGATTATATTAATAAAAAAATATACAATTGTGTAAACTTTCAGTAATGATACAAAATAAAATTTTCAACAATGTTTCTTGGAGCCAATGAAAATTATTGTTTTTATGAAGCTTTTTTGTGAAGAGATTATTACAGTAAATATTTTTACGACCTGAAAGAGTGTCGCTTTAAAAAAGTAATTTTCTCTACACTTCTTTCCGTATATTTCATTTATAATGAATATATGAATAATATATCTGACCTTATGGTAGAAATATTAAAAAACTGAATTTAAAGTAGGCATTTTTAGAGGAAAATTTTATATCGTAGTAAAATAACGGTATAATCTAGAATTTTACGACCATTTTATAGTTAAATAACTCGTAATAATCATATAATATAACCAAAACCTTTTATTTTATATAAAATATCTCATAATAAATAATCCTATAAATAATCATAAACTAGCTTAAATAACATAGAAATTGAATTGACTATGGAATACATAAATCTTCTAATTCAAAATAAACCAATAAACAATAAGAAACAAATCTAATTCTTAGTACAAAAAAATTGAGCGAACTGATTGATGTTTTGTCCAGATAAAATGAGATTTCTCCTTGAAAGGGACGCCTCTTTGATACCCTTTACTTTATTATGATTTGCGACCCTGTCAAATAAAAATATTTCTGTTGCAACCCTCAATACGGAGTGGATTCAGATTAGAATAATAAAAATATCCTTTTGTTTTTATATAATTGTGGTTTATTTAAATTAGACGTAAAATTCAAGTAGAATTATAATGACTAGAGGTTGAAAATAACCCATAAGAAATTGTCTATGGGAAGAACATTAGTCATTAGCAAAGAGTATTGAAGTTTATGTGTAACATCCTTTTATTAAATATTATTTGTATAAAGTATGTGTTGTTGTTGTTGTAGAAAAAACAATCACGCCAAGGAAAGTCGTAATCTACTTATCATTTTTCAGTTTGACCAATGTATTGTCATTTGAAAAGGTCCAAAGTTTGTGTACCCAAAACGAATATGTAATATATTTATTTATTTAACAAACTTTATTGACCACAATGGGTACAAGAGAAGTTTCTTGTATTATTTGAATGCTCTACCCGTCAACCTTTGGAAAACAGAAAAACATGATGACGGTATAAAGAGAACTAACTAATATACTTCTTAAATAACATTATATTGATGAGCTTTTAACAACAAGCTTGAGAAAAGTGTGAGCTTTCCATTTAAAGATTAATTATTCAAATATTAGTATTAAGAACTCTTTCTAGAGTTAGAAAATGTTGACATTATTACATTTATTTCAAATAAAAAGTTAAATTATCTTCTTTTCTTTTCGCGTAATTGTCATGTTGTGTATTATACGAGACTAGACTAGTCAGGTTAATATTAGCAAATACGTAATAAGCAGCCCTTCGGTTTTCAATTGCAACACGATACCTATACAAGGCTACGGTAGGTTTTAATGTTAGTACTTTATCGTGTGCCAATAATAATTGTGCACAACGTCAACTCCATGGACGTAGCCAACAATAAGGAGTGGCGAAACATTCACTTCCGATGATTAAACAAAGACTAATTTGAGGCTAGATACGCGACTTGTAATGACGGGGGCGTGCAATTACTTCAGTATCGTTGGTACTCGTAGTATTAGTAGTAGAATACGGTGACGCTTGGCGGCGCAGTGATTTGAGTCCGTCTGCGATTGCGAAGGTTAAGCGAGTTGCGCAATGGTCTGTCATCGGATGGGTGACCAAAACTTTGTTAGAAAACCTTCGAGTTTGGAGATTACATCATTTTGACCGCTCTCTTTTGTAAATATTGTAATCGTTTATGTATTGTTGCTGGTTGCCTAATACATAATATTTTTCTCTATAAGAAAAGAAAAACCCGAATGTTGCGTTCTTTTAGCATAATTATTTAAATTAATTGTAAGCAATATTTATTCCTGGAACTACGCTATATATATTTTTACGTAGAAGCAACGATTTGAATTTCAATCTAATTTCTTGTTTGATCTTATTTTATCGACAGTAGATTATCTACTCGAAATAGCTCTGGACAGCCATCATGACAAATTGAAAATTGAAATAGAAGTATATAATTTATAATGATTTATCTTGGCTATTCCAGGCAATGAAAATATTTATTATATTATACACATTATGTACAACATCACATACATTGCTCTGATTCCAAGATGAGTAGCTGAAGTTCCCATATTATGGGGTGTCTGAGTTTACGAAGGTACCAAAACACCCAGACCCGAGACAATATAGAAAAATCTATTTTCCCGAGAATCGAAACCGGGACCTCAGACATGGCGACATCTTGAAATCGGTGTGCGAACCGCTCCGCTACGGAGTCGTCTAATTATTTTGGTGTTAGTATTTCAATAGTAACACATAATATGTTGTATT
This sequence comes from Diatraea saccharalis, assembly GCA_918026875.4. Classification (NCBI taxonomy): domain Eukaryota; kingdom Metazoa; phylum Arthropoda; class Insecta; order Lepidoptera; family Crambidae; genus Diatraea; species Diatraea saccharalis. Next base: position 7,943,096 of record OU893350.1, read on the forward strand.
AAGATTTGCTAAAATGCAAATTTTATATTTGTTTGACAAAATATCCACAATACATTTTTTTTTATATGAAGATTTGACTGATAACTAAAAAATGGGTAAAAAAATTATTTACTAATAGAAAATGTTATGAAATATATGAAAATTACATAGATTTTTTTTTCTCATTAATTAATTAAGGCAATAACCGATCGAAGATAATATGTTACATAATATATTGTTGTAATACATGTTGTTTTCAAGCAATTTATGAAAGCTCAAAGAATTTTTCAACTAAATAAACTTATTGAATATTATATTTCTAATTGCATTATTAAATTTAAACTTATTTTATATTTGTATAAATAAAAATAAATAATGTATGCTAACTAAATTTCATTAAATTCATGTAAAATTAATATTTTTTGAGAAAAACATATATAATTATTTGATTATGACGATTAAAATATGAATGAGATGGAATTGAAATATTTATGATGTATTACTAGTAACTATTAGGTAATATTAAGTAATAGAATTCTAAAAACTTTATTTTTATATTGTTGTGTTTTGTTTTGCATTTGAGTAAGTATTATGTTTCCGTGAAATGTTCAAATCCTTACCAGGAATTTCATGTTGGTGTTTTGTTGTGTATATAACTTGACCACTGTTAACTGACTGATGATAGACTCCTGCGCAGCTACCTTTTATACTCGACACTAGACGCAGCCAGTAAGTACGGCCCGAGCCAATTATTGTACATTTTTTCTTATACCAAGGATTTTACACTTTGCGGTTATGTGAGGGATGAATTGATGAATTAATTATTGAGATAATGTTCTATTTCTAATAAGTATCGACTACAGTGAAAGATTATTTTTGAAATTTGCTTTTCATTCTTTTTCAACATAATTATTAACTGAATATCTAATTTGTTTTTTTTTTTTTACTGAAAATCTTTCTGTTTTATATGCACAATGTATCAAATTAGAAAGTGACTTTCAAATGTTATTTATTGTATAGTAAAGGCATCACCAATAATGCAATAGATTATTTGCGCAGCTTAAAAATATATATGTTAAAGAAATATGCTTAAAATTATCCAGTCCTATCCCATCTCTGGAGACTTGAATTGGTGAATTTGATAATCATTTAAGGTAAATGTGTAAATTTCATTAAAATGTTCGTTGAAATGCAAATGTAATAGACTAAAATAGTAAAAGTCCAACATATATATACATTAAGTAAAGTTGCTTCCCGCTGTCTATATGCTGATATTTACTAAGCTACACAATGGATTTTAGTGCAGTTTCCATCAATATACAGAGAGATTCAAGATGAAGGTTTATATGTATTTTCATAAATTGTTTATAGATTATAATGGAAACAAAAACGAAACTGCAATATTCTTTTCGTAATATTATTTAAGGTAACTTATCAAAAGATTTTTTAATTAACTTTTTTTACATCAAAACATTCGCGAACGAAAAAATTGTGATACCAAAAAAAATTTTAAATCTTTATTCACGAACACAGTCTGTAACACCATAGGTACAAATATAATACTATAGTGAACACAAAGGGATTTGGACTTATTTATAAATGAGTTTGCAACTTTTGAATACTACTGGCAGGTGTTGGAGCAGCTTATCTGTACTAATATATTAGAGAAGATAGGTTTGTTTGTTTGTATCGAATAGGCTTCGAAACTACTAAACCAATTTTAAAAATTCTTTCACCTACAGGAAGCTACATCATACGAGTGTAACATAGGCTATAATTTAAGTGACCGAAGTCGTAGGATAATAGCTAGTATGTGTATAAATGAAATAATTGAACTAAATTAAAGTGCAACATACATAACATAATTACATAAGTTGAATTACAAGATGACATCCAAACCGAGTTGGTGGAAAGGTTAACCCTGCATTCTACTGAGAAGACAGTTCGGTGAGACATTAAAAGATGACATTTAATTTTTTTAAATCTGGGTGAAGGTTAACGTATGGCAAATTAACTTTTTGATTTCTTCATGAAATTAATCCATCTCTAAAAAGAAACTTGATTTTTAAGATATATTTTTAAAAAAGCAAATTAATTATGAATACTACAGCAGGTTTTAGTCTAAATTCAAAAACACTTCGAAAAGTAGCAAAACAAAGGAATTAAGTTGCCCTTGCCCTTGTCAAGAGGTATGTTAACAATTATTGATTGTTAACCTTTGTTTAAAATTGACATATGTTTAAAGCATTACCGATACGAAAGTTAAAATTTAGAAAATTAATTAGAGCTTAAAGTCATAATTATAAACATTTGTGTATCTCTGTGACTTATTCTTGTGTTTAATATATTTCTGCGCTTACTACTCATTTGTAAAAGAACTTATAAAGTTAACACTGGATATTTGAATCTACATTTTTAGACTCTTCAGATCCTTTGCGGAAATTATTCTGAAAATCAAAAAATATAACTAGCTTTATAAAATTATTATATTTTACTGTGTACTCAATTTAATAGGGTAATAAAGAGCATAAAAGCATTGATTATTCATATTTTGAACTAAGACGCCGCTCAGCCTAATGGCGAGAAGACGCATGGTGTAGTGGTCAGCGGGTTTGGTTTCCGATACTGAGGTAAAGAAACTTTAAAAGAGCGGTCACAGGTGACGAGATGATTAAAACTATCTCTCTCAATGCTCCAGAAGATAGTTATGCTGTAGTTAAATGCTGCATATGTTGCCGCTAATATCCACCAAACCACTCTGGGTCCGCTTGGTAGGTTATGAGTAATATTTTAGTTTTAAAATTTCATGGATATTAACTGGTATTTGCAGGTTTCTACAATGTACGTTATTTTATCGTCCTGATATTTCGGATCACGAACGATCGCGGAGTATCATCGTTTCGTTACATGGTTGCAATCTCATTAAGAACTAATATTCTATGGCTCATTTCCTTAATTGGTTTCATTAATAGAGCAGTCCTGTACTTTCAATGTACCCAAATATAACCATCCGTGAGGAGGACTTTAAATCCCGGAATGGTGGTAATATCTCATCATCATGGTAATATACCGGTCTCATCCCTAAGGAATGGTACACTGTAGGAGTTTTCATGGGTAACCCATCTCGCGGCTAGCCACGAAGTGGGTTCGCGGAGTCCCATATACCTCCTATCACCTGATAGGCGGCAGGGTTACCGCATTTCCTCGGTGAAAAAAGGGAATGTCTGTGCCCTAACATTAGGAATATTAATAACCAAATAATCTTATCTCAAAAATAAGCAAGTCGAGCAATAAGTGTTTTCTGTTCTTTTCACCAGTGAAAACTGTTCAGGTACCTTTATATTAAAGTTTCTACTTAATTAAGTCGTTAACCTGAAACAATAAGGCGGAAGTTGCGTTAATTACAACCTCTTTTATTATAACGCGCTTATTAAAAAGGGTCTTGACGAAAACGTTTATTAATAACGTAACGTCGGATGTTAGTGAAGTGTTATAAAAATGGCTATTATTTTTTTAAAGAATATTATTTGATTTAATTATTAGGTCTGTGTCTGTTTCAATCTATAGTAATACTAGCTTTTGCCCGCGACTTCGCCCGCGTGGTATAGTTACTTTGAGTAGCATATCTAAAACGAATATTTATTAATTATATCGTGTAATACCTACTTTATCTTTGGCAATGATGAACTTCCGTAAAATCTATTAATGACCATAATAACAACCTATGTCCTATCTCAAGTAAACTCTATTTAGTGGGTTAAGCGTGAGAGTGTAATTGACATATACACAGACCTAATTTGGCATGTATAATATTATTATGGAATAATTAAAAGATTCTCCTAGTCGCTTATTAAGTACATCATCATATATTATATTATAATAAGAGATTACCTGACAGTTACTGTAATAATTAACCAAGGACGATATAAATAACTATTGCTTGGTCGACTTCTATTCTCACAGCTGTTAAAATTGAAATTAAAAGTTCAAACTGATAATATAAATAATGGATATGTCGTAGCCGACTGGACGTACAATTAGGCGGCTAGCCCTATAATAGAATGGCGCCATTTATTTGGACGGTTAAATGACGATCAGCTGAGTAACTATCACAACGTCTTATCAACTTCTACCACAGTACAAATATACTATGCTTCTACAGAGCGTCTGTAAATAAAAAAAGAATCATTGCAATTAGACATCAAGTTTGCGAGATATCACACCACACAGAAGATTCTAACGAAATTGCACACATACACCTCGAATCGATAACCTCCTTTTTTGAAATCGGTTAAGTGGACAAACCAACATTTTTTTTGAGATTGGTGTCATATATTACAAGAAAAATAATTTGTATGGCAAGAGAAAAACAGATTTTCTGATAGTGCTGTTTTACTTGTCACTAATGACACGGCTGGCACTTCTAAAAATTGTGGTGTATCCACCTTTTGTGTGTAAGAAAACAATTTATGGTATTATTTCTCTCTTTTCAGTCGTTTCTCTTTATTACGTATTTTTGAAGTCGGTTATTTTTTTTGGTTTATCGTTGCCGCATGTCGCATAATTTTCTTTGTAAGTTTTTTAACTCTAATATTCACAAAAATAAATTTAACTTTTAATGGTATTATTTCATAACAAAAAGGGAAGTACTTGATCTGCTGAGACCTAATGTCATTTGTATGTGTATTATATATATATAATATATGTATGTGGGACTGTATGTATTATTCATCTTTGTATGTGTATAGTATTGTTGTCAATAATAGCTTCCCCCTTCCAAAAAAAAAATAATAGAAATAGTTATGTACATAAAGTGGAACCTGTTTTTGTTAATATACTGTATAATAATAATAATTTGTGTGTATTGCTTACTTTTCTTCGAAGAGAATTAATAAAGTTGTAAAACTCTGTTATTGGCTAGATTAGATATGAGGGAAAACAAAAAGATTAAAGTAAAAGTTGTTGAGTTTCTTTATAAATAAATAGTATGTCGCAAGCAAGATTCGTTCAAGAATAAAATTACTTTGTGTTATAGAAAATACATAAGAAATTCAACAGACCAAAGAATTTAAAAATTATTTCATCTTAATAGGAAATTTTTCGATTCCCAGTCGAGCCAATATAGAAAATTGTTTTTTGTACATTGCTTCGGATTTGGTTATCGTGTAACCTTTGTTTTTCAGATTTCCATTATAATAGCTTTAGCTATTTAATATTGGATTTTAGCAACGTATGTGATGTCAAACAACATTAAGTATTTGTAAAAATGTTTCTTTCGGCTTTAAATATATTGCTTGAACATTAATAGAGTGTGCTCATCAGTAGCGAAATTAAGTCTTTGAAAAATTCGACAGGGTAAAGTCTCTGTTCGCACAATTGGTTACAGCAGTACTCCGGATTCCCATCTCAGACATTAGCTATCGAATTTCCTAAGTATTTATCTCACCAAATAGTTAAACAACTTTTAATATATTTCTAAAGCTCGTATACAAACGAACAATTCCCGTTAATGTGAAACAAAGAACAACTATTTTGTATAAAGAATTTCAATCTGGGCCACGCTACAATCACTGCTCCTCTCAATAACTCCCGTCCGTATGCGGAATTCGTCGAGTTCCCTTACACATTGTAATTATTGCAATATGTTCCAAGATCCTATTAGGCGATAGTGTTATAGGCTGTTACAGCTGTCTGCTAACACTTGTGCAATTATTGTTCGTGGATTCTTCATCAACTAATACAGTTAATAGCACATTTGGTGTAGTTATATACATTGTTCGTTGATCCTTTAAGTGTTTCAATTGTTTTCGGCTTATGTGAAGTAATTTGAGGGGTTCATCTGCGTATTTTCTGATGTGAATATCAAGAATATGTTAACAAATGCTTACAAAATAGCCTGCTAAGATGTGTTTTCCAAGGAGCTGATTAAATAATTATTTTAGGAAAAGGTTTTATTAGGTAAGATCTCAGTTTTTGACATTTACACATACTGATCTACTGCATATAAACTAATGATAATTATTTTTAGAACAGCGTTGACTTTAGATTAGGATATTTTATTTATTAAACTCAAATCCAAGAATTTGTTGGCAACGGGCTGGAACAACACTATCCTTTTTGATATGTAAATGGTCGAGTACGCGTGGTAGACCTATTCACAAACGCCGCTTGACTCATAGATAAGTTCTGATGGTGTACCAGCCATTCGCCACTAATAGCTAATGTTCCATTGGGGGCGGGAAAGTTGGCGACTGGTTGGAAAAACACCACCCTTATTGATAAGTTTATGTCATAATTTTTTATTTGTTGTTTTGCTTTTGCCATTTTGTTTTGACTCGATTATTGTCATTATCGTTTCCCGTGTAAGCTGTGACTTGCAAATTATTATTAATAACATATTATATTTCATCATATATACATTAGTTCTTGTTTTTAGTCCTCATTTCCACTATCTATCAGAGTTTGTAAGTATAACTTAGTAGAGAACATTTTTTTTACCAAAACAATTATCAATCAAAAAAAAAAATTTAAAACCTTCTTACAATGTTGTTTTTTTTTTACTAATTAATAAATGAAGGAGTCGTTACTCTCCTGTCGAGTTTGTTTCAAAAGTTCTTCTAAGAGGCCTCTCAATTTGGAACGTGGAAGAGAACCATAAGATAGTCAGGACTAATTAAATAAATATAAATTAAAATTTCCTCGAAAATTTAATTGCCAGAGAACAATTTTCTTTAGTTAGTAATCAAAGGATTTGACGGTAAAATTTATTATAAAAACATATACATTATACGATAGATATTATTAAGAATAACTATTTCTTTTTCTCATCGATTTTATATGTTAATGACAAGAACCAACCTTTAACTGTGAATATTGTATATATTTTGATAAAAGTATTTATTTTAAGAAGAATTAAAGAAGGATTTTCAGTATAATGGGTGTGACGAGGCAATATTGTTTTAATTGGTTGGTCAAACATGTTTAAATTATTAAATTAGATTTCTAAGAGTCAACAAGTTGTTTAATTAGAACTTGAAAATTACTTTTCAAAAATAGAAAGACGCTGATAACCTATTTTAGTTTTCGAGAAAAAAATATAAAAAATAGATTTATATGATTAAAAATCAACCTTCTTTACTTTATAATAAAATAGTTACAATATCAGAAGTAACAGTCAATCAATACGATATATACCCAAAAATAAAAATTTTGATTTGTTGGTCTCTCATAGTCCTATTATAACGATTCACCGCCCACGACATCTGACACAGCCACCTAATTTGTCCGAGTGATTTTCACATCAGCGTCCATTGTCGTGCAAATTGTCATTTTTTTGTAAGCAACCTCACTTGAAGCCAATATAAGGTTTTCCCACAAAAAGTCGTTCCTTTGACCGCGTCCTTCGCGAGGTCGCTCCAGATATTAGCTAGCAGTCGGTTTCTGTATTCTATACGCACCATAATGCGTTGTTTGTTGTTACTGTAATAGTGTTGATAGCATTCAAGGTCTCAGTTCCCAATTCTAAAGTTTTCCCACAAATGGAGAACATGTTATATTGTCCGTTATTATCATATTATTACATTCGAATATTCGTATTGCACTACACCTCCCGCTTAAAATTACACTCTACTGGCCCACTGGCAATATCAATAAAAATATACAATAAACTACTAAACTCAATAAAAAACTTCAATAAAAAAAAAGATTACATAAAACAAATAAAGAATTTATTAACTAAAAATAATTATTATACCATACAAGAATACCTTAGTGGAAAACTATAAATACAATCTAATTAAAATAGAATATCCTACTTTTGTATTTTAATTGTAATATCCATTTAATTTAAATATTTACTTAATAAATTGCTGTGCCCGATGGGGTCCATAATGATACTTTTGTTTTTTATTTGTTATAACATCCTAATACTAAATTGTGGATTGCATTAAATAAATTAAATTAAATTAAAAAGTACAGTTTGCATAATCAGCTTATTACTATCATAAAATACCCATTTTTATTGTATTCTTATGATTATCTTAGTCTAGTGTTACCTACGATTGTCTGTGAAAAGCTCATTAGCAATAAAATCGTTGATTGTACAACTAAAAGTTTTTAAATAAATGTCATTTAATTTAAAGTAAATACTATAATAAAGATGATAACCATACTTTAAACTATGACATCAAAGGGGAAAAAATAAATTGCGTGGTAAAAAGTGGCCTATATTACTTTAGTGTCAAAAAAGGAAACGTGCAAATTAGCGTACACAAGTACACTAATTTGCACTTCAAAAAGATGTATTATGAAGATAGGCATCCATTATTTGAAAGTAGCAACATGTAATTTTTTTATATTTTTTTTTTCAAAATCTTTTCGCATTGTGTAAAGGCAATTAAATAAAACTAATCCAAATAACATAATTGTTAGATGTTTATTCTTTGATTTTTTCAAATATATATTTTACTTTATCAAGCAAGACTACTTGGATGACTTTAATTGAAAAGCAAAAGTAGAGTATGCACTTATGCATTATTATGTATGCTATGAAAAAATTCCCTAGGGGCATTATTCAGAAGTTTGCAGACAATGTTGCTAAAAGGAACTATTATTCGGTAAAAATCATTTGGGGATTTGAGTTTCATTATGTTATTACCGATGGTGCAGTGGCATGCACCGCTCCGTCTGCGATATTAACTTTCGCAATGGATGGTCATAGGATGGATGGCCAAACATTTATTATCTCGTTCTCCTCCGTGCTTCGGAAGCGTTCAAAGCGTTGGTCTGGGCTGCATCTTCAGTCTCTAACGGGTATTAATAGGGCCCGTGTGTTGAGTCACGGCCCATTCCTTCTATTCGATTTGATTCGAAACCACCCATAGGGAAGACCTGAGCCATCCACCATCATCCATCTATAGGGACATTAATAGGCTGATGATTATTTGATTAACAAAATATATCATTTGAATAACAAAGTACACTTTCGCACATCGCAAAAAATGTATTTTGTTATACAAACCGCTAAGAACTAGTCTATGTGCTAAAGTTCTATAATAGGTATTACAATATTATTTGGTCGTTGTGATGACAATGCCGGATACAAATAAGTAGTATAATAAAGTATTAATTTGTTTCTTATATTTTTTTCATTGTCTGTGAGTTGGCGGATTTTATCCAGGACCCTTATTCGCTATGACCACTTATTGATGCCTTGCTTCCATCCAAAACACGTCAATAACGTATTAAGATAAGACATTTGCAATATTTGTATTCCTTATGCATACCATGGATACTGAATGAAACTCCGCGGAGAACGTACGACTTCTGCGCAATATGAAGAACTATCAAAAATTTCACACTCAGAAATTGTGCGGAATAGCTGTGACTACCCAAGTTTAAAACAAGACGCCGTTCTCATTGGTTTCCCTATTTAGCTATACCAGCGTTGAAAACAACGCCACCCATTGGTATCATAAATACCATAGATACTATTCTGTTCAAAAAGGGAAATGAATGGAGAAATCATATACAGACTAGGCACGCAAAGGAAGATCGCATTTGTGAGCTGGATGAAATCCGCTATCGCTGTAGTACGGTTCTAGACTTGTGGCCCGCAAGCTCTATTAATGCGATTGCGAATATGTGCGATATATATAACTGGGCGGTATGTTACATATTCTAAGGATGTTTAAAGGAAAAAGTAAAAAAATCCGTTCATTAATTTCCGACTTTGAAGACTTACGTGAATCTTGAAACTCTCGATCTGATATATTTATGACTAACTTTTCTTCAGTGGCTTCGCACGTGTATGATGACTTGACGGTTCTTTCTCCCTAGGTCACGGGTGTATTTGGTGTGATAGAAAGTAGCCTATATGTTAATGTAATCTGAGAATTATCCGTATACCAATACCAATTTTTATCAAAATTCGTTCATTAGATTTTACGTGAAGAAGTAACAAACATCCAAAACTATAAACATTCCAGTTTATAAAACGATATTAGTAAGATAAGGTTCGCGGCAGTGTGTGAGCCATTATGTTCTGTGCAACTGTTTCTAGTTTTCCATGAGTAACGGTTTACTCATGGAAAACTAGAAACAGTTTAGCACTGTCGGATTAGCCACGTAGCAAATGCACTTTTGGGGTCCCCGCACTCCCGCGTAATTGGGAGCCTCGCTATGGTCTGACTATGGTTTTTTCCATCAGTGTTAAAAAATGCAAGAAATAAAATAAGCACTCAGAAAAAAAATAAGCTACGCTTCTGCCTAAACTCATATTTTTAAGTATAAACATAAACTTAAAAAGAAAGATTAGTTGTGTTGTCTTATTCCGAAAGCAAAGGACAATATTAATGTTTATTATTTTTATTAATTTTGCAAAGTTACCGATTACGATAATTCCTTATCATATCATCATGAAAGATATATTAGGTGATTGGAATGCCCACAATCTTTTGAAAAGTAATCATAACGTACTTTTATTTTGTTGTTAAACCTCCATAACAAGAAGGCGCGTGTTGATACTCGATACATTATAAGTAAAATTAACTATGGACAGTTGTATGAGCAGTTACTTTTACAATGAAATGTTAAAAATTGTATTTGTAAGAAGTTTGTTTCAATTATACACTTAATCTCAAGAAAACCAAGGGTCTCTCAAGAAATTTACTACAGGCACCGCTCCTGCTTAATCCAGCACTGAGTAAAACATAAGTAAAACATATATTATCTATTATGCAATTGTTGAATTAAAATAATAATGATTGATTTCAATCCGCTTAAATAATGGTATTTTGTTTACATCTATTAATAAACTCAACCTCAATTGCATCTGTTGTATTCTCTGAAACCATGCTTTCTATCCTGGTGTTTCAAGTTAGGAAGTAAATTTTCTGTATTGTCTCAGTTTTGGGTTATTATGATACCTTTTCTGTTTTCAGTTTGTCTTCTCTAATATTATATAGAGGAAATATATGATTGTTCATTTATTCATATTGTATCTAGTGAACTGATTTTAAAATTCTTTCACCTAATGGTTGGTATACCATAAGTGGATAACATAAGTCCTTAGACTTGTGATATATAGTCACTGTATTGCATGCCTAAACCATAGATTTGGATAGCTCCTTTAAGTTATACAAACCTATTAACTTTTTTTAATAGATTTTAAGCCGTCATATGTTGAATATTAGACTCAAAATCACAGTATAAGTTTGAAATTATTCTTTATATAAGATATTGCCTGATGCTTTTTAATTATCTTATTACAGTAATATTATCTGGTAGCTATCATGTCGATCTGGCATTACGTTCCGGTCTTTATTACAATCACTTTATATGTAAATTTGAAGTAAAACAAAAAAAAAAAAATACTAACGAATTCTCCCACAGAAGTTTTGTCGTATGTTAATGGTCAAGTATATGTAAGCGGTCATATTATATGAGTCATCAACCTCCAAAGTAATTACATAAATAACAAACAACCTTCATGCTTAAAAAATGTATAATAGTTAAATTTGCGGAAGAAATTGGGTGAATTGCAAAAGGTAACGGTTAGGTGTTTATCGCACTTCTAACATCGAACAAAAGGGTCGCGAATAAATGGCAAAATATTCTTCTTGTTTTTGTTACCCCTACTAAATGTAGCAATGTAAATAAACCAAATCATTTAATAATTCAAAATTAAAACATTATTTTTCTCAAAAATGTGTAAGAGCTTTCTAAAGCTATATATTTTCGTATGAGGAAGTACTAAGGGACACATCACACAGCATCCAATACGAAAGTGTGCAAGTGCTGGAACATCTGATCATCATCATTGTCAGCCCATCGGTGTCCAGTTTTGGACATAGGCCTTTTCCAATTTAACAACGTTTTGAACACCCGGTAAAGTGATTTATAAGTACTTTAGCATACTGAAGTAATTCAATATACTGAAGTATTAAGCTTCAGAAAGCTCTTGTAATTTTTTTCACAAGTTTTCTAGCTAAAATAGTGGTCACACAACTACCCTCACTACACTACACGATAAAAAAACCAGCAAAAGAACAAACAAATACATACTATTTCGTATTATTAAACTTGTCTTTTCATTTATGGATATATCTTCTAATAACTGGCTGACTGCTATTGAATTTAATATCAATGCAGATAATAGGGATAACATCTGGGTAAAAGAAGGAAATTCAGGTAATGTTAAATTGAAGTAAAAAAATACACGATTTTTTTTACTTCAATTTAACAAGAAATAGCTTAGATAACAGGCATTAAAGTTGAGGAGTGGTGGCTCGCTACGTCACAGTTTTGTAGAAAATGTACTAAAGCGTGACATCACGTGATATTTTAACTCACTGTATCGCCGTAATTTAATGATTAGGAAAAAAAATAAAAATACGTACTTAATATTTTTCAACAATCTATCCGACAGACAAACAAGTAAAAATTAGACGTTAACCCTATTATAAATGCTAGAGAAGCTCAATAACGCAGTAGTTAGCATGTACGGTCTACAATGCGGAGGTTGCCCGCCTTTTTAATGACCGGTCAAATGATGGGTGATAAAAATTACAGTGTTATGTTATCTTTTTTAAATGTATTTTATATCTATACTAAAATTTAGAATATGCTCCGAAACAACTAAACCGATTTCAAAAATACATAAGAAAGCTACATCATAAACGGGTGACATATACTATAATTTAAGCAGCTAGTCGAATATAATTTTTAATATTATCATAAGCAAACTTGTAGTAAGAGATCAGGTGTAAGCGAACTCGATCCAAGATGTTATCGCGACACAGTAAAGCGCACTGCGATAAATCGCCGTGCCGAGCCGCAAACCAAGCGTTCCAGCTATACCTATTACGATCCGTTCTATATATTAGCGACACGTTAAAGTTAACATTTTTATTACAATTATAGTGAAAATAATACATTTATGTGTAAAAATAATAATTTTGTAATGAAATTGAAAATTAAATCAAAATCAAATAAAACCTACTTTAAAAATGTAAAAGGATTGAATGTTGTGACAGCGCCATGTAGACGCTGCGTTCGAACTTATATATCTTGATATATATAAGATTCATCAGCATCAGCTCTTTTATGTCCCGAGTGCGGAAGCTCGGGTATTCCTTATGGACGGTTAAGGAGGATGGGCAATGATTCTCCACGGTAGCCCTATGCGGTTCGAAAGGCATTAACGATTGCAAATGCAGCCGACACCAATGCCTAAGCGCGCCTTTGAAAGCACGGAGTAGTGCGAGATCATAATTTTTTGGTGATCCATCCCGTGACAGACCCTTTCGACAGTTGCTTGACAACGACGATCGCGGGTTGCGGTGCTTTTCCACTACATCACCGAGATGCCTAAATTAGAATAACTGAATAACTTACATATAATATGCTATCAATTGTAAATCGGAAAGTTTGTACATTACATATTTTAAAAAATTGGTATTTCAACGGTTTACCAATTAAGGTGCATAACAAACTATTTACATGAAGCCAATAGCTGAAATAATATAATAAGCCTGTCCAATAAAATAAGATATCGTTGTTTTTAATTTTACTGACTCGATCACTGGCTTCAAGATTGTCCCCATTTATAAGAGGCACACATTGGCTTAACCGTGCGTTGTACCACCCCTTTTATTTTGTCCGAGGTTTCCGCCTCCAAACTTTTTGTCTTTAATCAAACACAGTTTCTTCTTTAGTAATCATTTTTCGTGATTTTTAATTAACACGATATGCTCTTTCTGAATGTCAGTTCGTGAAAAAATTATCCGGCGGGAACTTTACTATTATCTAAATTTAATCATATAAATCAGCTGTAAAGACACATGTAAACGTATATTATGATCAACGTGATATGTTTGCTAATGTGCAATATATAAAATAAAACCCAGAAAAGGGTGATGTTATAGAACTGTTTTATTTTCTTTTTTTTTTGTTGTCACAGTTTTTATTTAGCCTGTAAATATGTATACCAAATTATCAAGCTTAGTCAGAATTTCATTTACCAATCAACAACAAGCACCGAACCCGTCACAAGCTTACTGGACTCTCTCAGCAACTGGCTTCTTAACTTCCGTATCGTAGACCGAACGCGCTAGCTACTGTACCAACGAAATCTATCTCAAATCATACTAAATTTATTATTATTAAGTTTATCGACACTCTCTAGAGTCATCAATCGCATAACAATATTTGTACGAAAGCGTTTAACGTCATCTTGCTATCTCTAGTTTCGTTATCTAGCTTGTTATCTAAACGATAGGTACTATAAATGTTATCGAGAATAGCATTGTAAACGTATAATAGAGACACAGGCAGATAAATCACGATGTAAAACCCTAGACATCAACGTATGGAATACCCGATACTATCGTGATGTGGCCGCCTCTAGTGAAGCCCGGTCACGCGATAAATTGCTATGCCAAACTATCTAAGCTCTCTCAGGTTCCTGGTGGGCTTTAACTTGTATATTAAACTAGTTTTTGCTCGTGTCTTCTTCTGTTTATAAATATAAAAGTATATAAGAGTATAAATTTGTGACTAGGCAGCTTAAAAAGTCAGTGGCGAAGTCTGCGCTGACCTCATTGAATATTCATCAAATAAAATCTTTACGAACTAAAGTTGTTGCTACAAAAATTATTTAAATTACGTCTGAAAATATTTATATTTGATAAATGTTTTTGTGAAGTAAATGAATTTTTGAATAAGAGATATTATTTGGAACACTTTAATAGAAAGTTATATAGAGTTAAAGATAATAGTTTATTTTAAGTTTTTGCATGCTGTTTAATAGTAAAATATGAGATACTTATATCCCTTTTGTAAACCATATTTGCCATAAAATTGCCATAAATAAATGATTTGCTTTGATTCGAGAAGTCACGGTGAACTCATGAATATGTATCAAAACAGTTTTAAGCAAAAAATGTATTTGAAAACTATGCTTTGTAGTGTTCTGTTTCTTCTACCTAGCTCGTCAAGGATTAAAGTGAAGATAATCACCAGCCGATTTTTATCTCCACTCTGCTCGAGTTCACGCCTTTTCATGGATGTGGTCGAATCGAATATACAGAATGGGCCATGATCTAGCGTGACCCAGCATGACGCGGGCTCGGTGCGGATCGCTAGGTATTAACCACTCAGATGTGGCTGCGATCAATGGCTTAACGTGTCTTCTGAAGCACAGAGGAGTTAGAGATAATAAAGTTTTGGTCGCCCATCCCGTGACTGACCATTGCGAAAGTTACTTAACAACCTTATCGCAGACCGAAGACGCTAGCCATTGAGCCATCGAGCTCAATATAATATAAAATAATATGACAAAAAGAGTAAAAATATAAGGAGCAAATGGATGAATGAAATATTTATGTGAAATTAGTACTTGCCTATAAATTAATTATCTGTTCGAGATGAAAATTGCGATTATGAGTATGAAATTTCCGAAGATTAACTTCTAAAACCAAATAAACAAAGTTCCAAAATTTATATCTTCATTATTTTAACATGGGTGTTTAATTTTAATAAACTTTTATTCATTGTAACATTTTTATAAGACCAGAGTTTAGGATTAGCTTCTGAAACATAAAGCCTTATACAGTCATGACCTATATTTTGCATTTAATATGGCGCAACATTATTAGAAGAAATGGTCTCTGACTAAAATAGAGGATAAAGCCAGAAAGAATCAGAAAGTTAATAATGTCGAGGGACTTATCGCAAAAAATCAAGGTTAGTGTTTTCCATCTCATACGATTTTCTTATTAAAATAGAACGTCTAGGATAATGGACATATAAAATATTTTGTGAGAGCTGGTTGCTCCTAGGTAGATGTTTAAATACTTAGTATAAAACAAAGTTGCTTTCAGTTCTACGTTAGTATATTTTAAACTACACAACTTTTTTATTGCGGTTATTGTCAGAGTGTCACAAAAAAGAAGGTTTATGTGTATAACACAGGGCCACGTGGGCGAAGCCGCTGGCAGAAAGTTAGTATATCTTGTAAGAAACTTAAATAGAGACAGCATCATGTCACTGAAACAGTTTCTAATCCTGAACAAAACTCTAATCAAAACTTTATTTCGTTTATGGATAAGTAATAAATGATTGTAAAATGTGCGGGGGAGGTGTGAGTTCAGCTAAAAATAAATTTATATAAATTCTTGTTAATCCATTTCATTTAATATTTCTTTCCCAGGTACTGCGGAGGTAAAACTACTTTCGCAAGGATCTGTAATAGGATGGGTGGCCATAAAAGTTTTATGATATGCTCATCTGCTCTTTCGAAGATATGTTAACTAAGCCTTGGTCCTGGCTGCATATCTATTTGATTACATCCATAAGAAAGGCCCGTGTTCCACCAAATTAATAAATAGGTTGATTATGATTTATTTGACTTGATCGTTTAAAAATTATTGTTCATAAATAAACATTGGTTGCAGTCACTTTGCCATCTGTAAATAAGTTTTTCACAAAATTAAAAGTTTCGATTATTGAATTTCATTCTTCACTGATTTTAGGCATTATTTCTCAGAAAACTAACAACACTAGGTCAACTTAGAGTACTTTTTAGGTTTAAATTCCCTTGCAACAGTTACAATATGCGACATAAATGACCCTACCGTTTGCGATTGCGTGGACTTAGAAGTTCGATTATTTCACAGGTGCAACGGATTGCAGACCAGGGTATTTGATATTAATATCATCTTGGTACCTCCATATATCTGAAAAAAGGGTCTTGACAGACAGATGGATGATGAAGTACTAAAAAGGGTCCTTTTTCATTTTCAGGCGCGGAATTCCACAAAGAAAAAACATGTTATATGAAGATGGGCAACCAATTGAAAAACACAAATGCGAAAACAGATTCCGAATATTAGGAACGTCATTGAAGTCGTGATCGCAGGTTTCTCATTATGAATCATTCTACATTCACCAATTTAACTAAAAATACAAAGGTTGCTTAATTGTAATTTCTAATTGTAATTATCAGAAGTAATCAAGAAGTTTATGTACTGTTACGAGCCTTGAGATGAGTTTGCCAAACAAAACTAGAAATAGAAAAGTAAAAACAACAAACTTAATATTATATTTGTGACTAGCTGTTTTCTTGCGACTTCGCAATATGCCTATAGTAATATGCCTATATAGTAAATATGTCTATGTCAACCCCGTAGTATGTATAATAACCCCGTAGGTGTTTTTTTTTAAATCGGTCGAGTAATTTTGAAGTTTATTCGGTGCAAACAAACAAATATACAAAAGAAGCAATCAAATGTCTCCTAGTTATTTTTTAAAGTTAAAATTATATAAAATGTCGATAACTAAATATTTCTTAAGTAGTTACATATTAATTTGTAGTTTGTGTAAATATTCTATGAATGTTAGTATTTTCAAAGTGTTATCTTTATGTAATCATACATTTCTTATTAGCAAAAGCTTTGACTAAATAAATACTATCAAAAAAATTACAAAGTGATATTTTAGAGCATATTTGTATGAATTTATTATTTGACTAGTGCAATATTCGTGGGTTAGCAAAATTTTTATTATAACCTTGAATCTTGTTACAAACCTTTTTTATATGTCGGAAATTACTTAACTGACATTTGTATTTAGTCTACTTATAAATATAGAACAAAAAACGTTGTTCCTTTTTATAACAATACATAATCAAATTTATATCTTAAAATATATGACTTATCTCTAGTCAGAGAGATCGTATTAGCTGCCAACAAGTTGCTGGAACATTTGGTATCGTTGTTAACTCAGAATCATTATTATCTTTTATCCAACAACAATATACAGAATTTAGAGTATATTACTCATTGGAACGATTGTTTGTCTTTTGACTTTTTGCTTGTTGTCAACTCAATTTTTTTGCATATTAATTATTTAATAAATTTTTGTCGTTACAATTCTTGGCATGCGTTAGATTTAGTCTAAACATTAAGAAAATTTAATCTAACGTGTCCTTCGCTTATATCTGATTTTCTATAAGATTTTAAATTTAATTTTATGGTTTATTATCTAAACAATGTTTTGACAAGTACAAACAAAAAGTTTCCACTATATATGGTATTATTTAACCAAGTCTAGACAATTTCCTGCAAACTATTTGTATTATTATCGACACGGTAAACCTATAATACTCTTTGTTTTTAAGCTAACAATAACATCATAATGTACTTACATCATTCTAAGGCTCTCATTCATCCGTTTATTATCATCATTGACCTATACTGCATCCACTATTGGAGCGTAGCATAAGGTATAATATAATCTGAAAAGTAAGCCACCGCAAAAAAATCAAACATCAATTGGTGTTCTTTCAGATTCTGTAGGAGATAGGATCCACATTGTTCAATCATAATTCAGGAACTATACTTTGAAATAACCAAAAGGTGAACCGATCTGGTCTGTGAGGACCTTTTTTCCGTGGAGCATAGTACATTTATTCTGGATGGAACTACATATGGAAAATACCTACACTGGTCTACTAAACAGAAAGTTAAGAGAAGTTCAAGACTTTAAATTATTATGAATTGAATGAGTTACGAGAGTTAACCTCCACAAATGCAAACCAATGTTGCTTACTATTACGTGGTTTTGCTTTTCCGTCTGTTCATTGTTATAAATTAGTCCTAGATTCGTAGGTGAGCAATGAGCATCCTATGGTTTGTATATTGTACTCAGCCCAAATTAAACGTTAATTTCACCAATCCAATGCACTATAGGTACGCCATTTCCTTTACAATGATCTATTACGTCTAATAATCCGAAATTTTTTAGATTAATGTATTAGTTAACAGATTGTACATAAGGAAATTCTACCCATGGCTAAGTTGAACCTACCCCTATCCCAAGAGCCAAGGAACCCTTTCCTCGCTTTATTTACACATTTACAACAATAAAGGGTTAGATTTGAATAAGGTCAGCAGCGGTAAAGACAGAATTACTTATGTTGCGAAATATGTAACAGGTCTAGCGAATATGAGAAAATATTGAATCGATTGTATTATTGTTGTATTAAGTCTTTGAAATGTTTGTTGAATTGTTTCTTACGTTTGTTAGCGTTTCTATACATACGGCTGTTGCTGTGTATGTATTTAAAAGCCTTGATTTTAGTGGATCTCAGAATCGGGAAGTATTTCCTTTGATTGTTTTGTTGATCACTGAAAGTCTTTCTAACTAATTACAAGCTGTGTCACTGGCCGTTTTAAACACCTTTGTTTGTTTTTTGTTCCTAATTAATTTGACATTGATGATTTAATTCTGTCGCCTAAATAATTACTGCATTTAACTACTACACTACCGCTAATATGCAATATTAAATGTAAATCTTCAGATAAACTTATCTTTTTGAGTATTTTTTGAAAATCTTTAGGTGAGATAAATAAATTATTAGGAATGATCTCTGAAGAGCTGGCGGTGAATAGCAACGTATGTGTATTGTTCTTACGAGGATAATTAAATTTTACAATGAAACAATACATAAATTTAAAAAAAAATATTATAACACAACCACTGTTATCCCAAATTTACTTTGATCAATAATTAAGTTTATAACATATTTTTTATTAACAAAAGAAATAATATGAGAATTATTAAAATTCAGCTCAGCTAATAGATTCATTTCACTTGTTAATCTTATTACATATCCATTTTTATCAGTAATTTCATCAGCAAACTTCCCATCATTAGTACTGTAATCGGTGTGTGTGAAAAGTGTTAGCCGATGGCCGTGTTAAAGAATACTCAAGCATGACCTTGACACAGCAGATCCACAAGTGTGAGAATATTCGAGGGCAATTTGCATGGTCTTGTTTTATGGAAACTCTGCTCTGAGGTGCATTGCAATGTAAAGTAGTGACGTCTGTTTATAGGAACCAGAGTACTTTAAAATAACTAGAATTCAAATGGTAGGTGGTTTTTTATTTTGAATAAATTATGAATACCATTGCCCTACTTATATTATAAATATGAAAATAATTCTAGGTGTCGGATAAGTTTTCATGTATAAATCATTGAACTGGTTTTAATTAAATTTAATACAGAGATAGACTTGACCTTCAATATGGGATATTTTTAGCATCATTTTGGGTTCTTAAAGGTATAAAACCAAAGAATAAAAATAGAACTTCATTACTTTAACTCCGCTATCCATCTGTCTGTCTTCAGGTTATCGGTTAGTTGCACAAACGTCCATTAAAATTATCATTAGTTTAAAGCGACATTACCCATACCAATTTGACATTCATTAGAGCTTAAAGGCGTCATTAAATCTTAATGGACGTTTGTGCAACCGTATACCTCATGAACCGAGTTGAAATTGTCACAAATGATGTATTTCTGTTGCCTCTATGACAGAAAATACTAAAAGCGACATTACCCATACCAATTTGACATTCATTAGAGCTTAAACGCGTCATTAAATCTTAATGGACGTTTGTGCAACCGTATATCTCATGAACCGAGACAGTTGAAATTGTCACAGATGATGTATTTGTGTTGCCTCTATGACAGAAAATACTAAAAACAGAGTAAATTAAATAATTAACGGGAGCTCCCAATCAACAAATGTGTTTTTTGCGTTTATTATGTGATAGTACGGAGTCCTTTGTGCCCAAGTTCGATTGGACTGAACCGGTTTTACCATTTGGCTTCCCGTCATATTTACGAAATCCATTAAGTTGCTGACTAAAGTTAGTATGGCTACATAAACATGTTTATAACAAACACATTATTTGATATGTGTTAATTTGTATTTTTTTCTGGTATGTATTAAATTAGCCGGAATAATTTAATTGCGTTAAGCTGTGGAAATAATTGCGCGCTCCAACGATTTATTAAGCACCAAAACTGCATGGATATGGATCTCAATGGATTTTTTAAACGATTACATATTACATAGCAATGTTAATTACTAATTAAAATCTGTTGTTTCTTTGGTGTATAAACAATAAATACTATCCATCTATACAAATATTTTAAAGAGAAAACATTTGACTGTTTATTTGTTTGTTTTTTTTTTTTATTGAATAGACACGGAAGCTATTAGACTATTTTAAATATTCGTTTACCTATTAGAGAGCTATATCATACAGGCTATATTTTGCGATTGCTACAGGGTTGACATAGACTATATTTTACGATTGCAAAGTTGCGGGACAACAGCTAGTATTAAATTGTCGAAATGCCTAATGATGCAGCTTTTAGTACTTATATTATGGAATTATGAAATATTAATTGTAGAAAGGGTAGACCTGCGACAATTTAAAAAAGTTCATTTTCTACATTGAACGTATGGGAATCGAAAAAGAGACCTTAGCTATGTGATTTTTTGAAACTGGTGATCGAGTCCCTTGTCTATGGATAGATACTTAACTATCGGTAACGCAATCTCCGGGTCAACAAATAGATGATGGATTTCAATCCGTGTAGATACTCATCGGTTATATTCCTTTTTAAATGGAACATTCAGGTTTACTCTTTTAGATTAAGAAATCTAAAGAAGATTTGTAAAAATATGTTTTAAATAACCAAACACATACATTTTTGAAACCTTTTAATATTATATTTAATCAAATTTGCATTTACAATGCTGTACTGAAATATATACTTAATGAAAAATGCTTAAATATCCGCTTTGTCACTGGAACTCAGAGATGAGTCACGAACCCACGAAATTTCGCAATTCGGATGATGGCTCCAACCACTGAGAGTCCCATCTTACAGTGCCAAAGTGGATTTATTAAATATTTTTTATAAAGAATAATTTTTAATAACTCATTTGTGTGAAAAATTTTAATTTTTTATAAAAAAATAAACGTTTGTAATATTTTCTGCTCTGGCATAATTTTAACATACATAATTGCTGTCGTAATACACTAGGGACCAATTTCGTTTCATGGCCCTTATAATAGAGTTACATACCTACTAATTTAAACCAATATTACGCTTGGTTTCGCAGCTATTTGTATATGATTCAGAGTACGCCTTTGATCGTTTATTTTTTTTGACATTTGTGTTATACTGTTATTTTGTTTAAAAATGTCTTATTTATTTTATAAATAAAACCTAGGTGGTAAATAAGAAGCGTATACTTAAATGTATTTTCAATTTATTAATTTAAAGCATCTGTTTTTACCGACATATACTAGTTGTATACAGATTGCGCTACTGTATTAGTCTATAATTAGAAGTTCCATTTTGCCGACATCTCTCTCTCAACTTAAGATGGTTTGTTCTCCTAATAAATAATTTGAAGAAATTGGATTACTTTCACTTAATATCGCTATTTAAGGACTGATACTCAACACTAGGTGATACATATAATCTCAATGATTTATCTCTTTTATTCCATTTAATAATCGATATATTATACAATAGTGGCCGCCAGCGACTTCGTCCGCGTTTTCCATTATTTCTTCGCTCCTAATAGTTGCAGCATGATGTTATATAGCCCAAAGCCTTCCTCGATAAATGGTCTATTCAACACAAAAATATTTTTTCAATTCGAACCAGTAGTTCCTGAGATTAGCGCCTTCAAACAATAGTAAAATTTCCTTGTGTAGTTTGAAAGACCTCAGTGTATAGATAGCGGGAAGCTTTGTTTTATACTATGTAATATAGATAAATTTATTTTGTAAAATATTGAAAACCTCGCAAAATTTAAAGTTGTCATTTAAAACTATTAAGAAATTGTTATTTTATTATTTTACCAAAGTAGCCTTATTTACCCCTTGTTACATAAGCTGTCTGCCAGTGAAAGTTCCGTTAAAATCGGCCCAGCCGTTCCAGAGTTTAGATGGAACAAACAAACAGACAAAAATTGTTATCTTTGTATTAGTACCGTGTGTATATACATATCTATTTGGCAAAAAGCGGTTATTTTAATTGTACAAACAGACACTCCAATTTTATATATATATATATATATATATATAATGTTAGCGTTATTATGGAAAGTACAACCCTTCCTTCAATTACGACCCTCTTTGACTCAGTTCTTATTACAAGATCACTAAAAAAAAAAATATAACTATCACCAGAAAATTGAATTTCAGGTAAATATTACTAGGCTAAAGTTATGGTAAAAGGTTATGGTAATAATGGTAAAAATAAAAGTAATGGTATACTCGTAGATACTTAATGTACAAATAGGGTATATTGTAATGGTGAATGAAAATATTCAAGTTTTAATTTAACAAGTTTGAAGGCGAATAAAGAATTAAAATGTTCAAAATTTAACCCGCCATTGGTGACGTCTATTTAGCTTACATTGTCGGTGACCCCGGTCTACTGCACCGGGGTTTAAGGCACCTCGTATTTCTTTTTTAATATTGTTTATACTGTTTTAAGTTAAAAAGGATATAAAATAGGACATTTGTTATCAAAAATAAAGGCAAAAATATAACTCAAATCTCTATTTTTAGCACAAGACAATATCTTTGGATGCATTATAATTATAAGGTATTACGGCAACATTATTTTAAAATAACAAACCTAGAAACAAATTTTGGCATAATAACTATGAAATCAGCCTTAGTCAGTCTTATGACATTTGAAACATAAAACAAAAAAATAAAAATGTTAATTCTTCCACAAAATATAATACTAAAATCATTCATCGTCAACAGCCAAACAATTTGAGCAAGTAGGTACTACGTGCTCAAGGCACAAGTATTTTTTACATTTATGGCAAGTGAACCTTGTTTTTCGGTTTTTTTGCCATCCACATTCAAAGCAACGACCATTCCTTGAAGGACCAGCTACCCCAGGCGCATCATCGATCTTCAAAATTTCCGAAAGTCTTTGTCTCAATGATCGCGGCAAGTTCAACTGTGTTTGTCGTTTTCTTATATGTTCAATCAGGTTCATAGCCAAATTGTCAATGAAGTGACGACGTAAAAGTTTCGAGTCTTGATTATTAGCTGTATGTATCACCTGGCTGTTTATAGTACTGACGTTCATAATAGCGTAAAAGACCACCATAGGCCAACGCCTTGTCGGTCGGGCACAGTTATAATTTGCACACATACGATCTACGACATCGACGCCACCCTTTGTATCATTGTAGCTCAAAATTATATCGGGTTTTTGAGTTGCAACGTCAACTTTATTATCATTATGCATGGTACTAATTAGAAGGACGTTTTTTCTTGCTTTTGGAACATGTGAAACTAAAACCATGTTGTCACGAAAACCAAACATACTAGACTTCACTCTCCGACCACGTAATACATTGAAGTCCGGAGGAATTTCGTTTTTGTTCTTCCTGATTGTCCCAACCATTGTTAGTCCCTTCTCAAGTAACGCCTCAGCCAATGGTAAACTAGTGTACCAATTATCAGTTGTGACGTTTCGACCAGTATTGAAAATTGGTTCACATAATCTTTGTACAACAGCTAGGCCAGAATTATCAATATTGAAGGGACCTTCAACTGGCTGCTTACCGGGATAAATTTCCATACTAAATGTGTAAAACATTTTAACGTCACAGAGAGCCTGAATCTTGATACCATATGAGTTTGGTTTATTTGGAATATACTGACGGAAGGAGCATCTGCCACGAAAAGCTTCTAATTTTTCATCGACAGTTACAAAAGCAGACAAAGTGTAATTATTCTTACAGTTTTGGACGAACATCTCAAAGATTTCTCTAATATGACAAATTTTGTCTTGTGCTTTTCTTTGCTGCCTCGTGTTACAATCATCAAATCTCAAAACTCGCAGAAGAAATTTAAACCTTTGAGCAGACATGGAAAGTCGAAATATTTCTACAGCACCGCCATCTGTCCGAAACAATTCTTCAACATTGAGATGATTCGATTTTTTTACTCCGGCTAGTAGAATCAAACCCATAAAGCATTGTATCTCATTGAAATTAGTCGGTCTCGCATACGTCTCTCTTATAAATTTATGTTTCACTGAGTCAATGTATTGATTGGTGTATTTTACAATAATGTTTATTATATTATTGTCGAAGAAGTATTTCCATATTTGAAACGGATCTTTCTCACCGGCAATAACTCCTTTGGGTCCTGGTAACTGAGATATGATGTTGAACCTTCTAGTACGGACAGATTGGCGATGTGGCTCTTTACTCCACTTCGTTGATTTGTCCTTTCCCAAATAAAATGATAAGCTTTCATTACCTAAAGCTTCTCGGTCACTCAAATCCTCTTCGCTCTCCGAATTTTGTATCTGATCTTGTTCCACATTTTCCGGTTCAAGGTCACTTCCAGTCTCACTTTCCGATGACCTTTGTAATTCGTCTGTATCCGAACTCGCTTCCTGCAGAAGAGCCTCAAGACGTCGCTGTTGCTGTTCATAAGACATACTAAAACAACAAAAAAAAACACAATTTATTTGAAAAAAACGTAACTATTTCTCATAATATCTAGTAAAATATCTTAAAAACGCGTAAAACGATAACTAAAAATAAAATCTTACAATCACCACTATAAATAACAACAACAGTCTTATCAAAATAAGTGAAATATAAAATACACAACAAACATTTGACTTACTTCGTTGGTGACACCGGTCTCACGGACCGGGTTGACGCCAAAAACCAGGAACGTGCGCCCACGTCGCATTTAGGCAGCTACTCGAAATCGCAACGCAATTTGATAAACGGTGTAAAAAATATTCTTTGTTTTTAAACTACCCGGTCCCACAGACATATACGTCACCAATGGCGGGTTAATAATCATCATGATATTTCTCAATTTGCGCAAAAGAAATCATTAATCATACAATGTACTAACCTAAAGACTAATTTAGTTAGATAAAACCGTCACAAGTGTAATTTATTGAAAATCAATCATGAGTAATAACTAATATTACTACAAATAATAAGTGGATGAACTTGAAGTATCAAGCAAATGATATATAGATAAATTACTTTAGCAATTTGTCGTGTAACATACTTATATGACGGTGTCGATAGGTAACAATATTTTCTTTGAAAAATATATTTTTCGCTTAATTCTTTATACTTACAGCTATCGATTTTAAATATATATATTCAATATTTTCAATATAGCACTGGAATGAAAAATTGATCAAATATAACAGACGTAATATGTCTGTTATATTTAAATAAATATATCTACTTAAAACTCGTATTTTAGAAATAACGTTCTTATTATTATTTAAACGATTTATATTTCTTATAGATAATCACGTTACGTACTCACATACACATATACACAAACAAACACTAACTTATCTTTTAATTATATAGCCGTAAACATTGACATTTCAAACAGTGTAATTTATTCGTACAAAAATAGGCGAAATAAGGACATTTATGGTGTTAAAATTAAAACAATTTGTCAAAGTTCAGTAGCGTCTCTATGTTTTCTCTGTCCAATTTTATTGAATTCCAATTTGTTTACTTCATTCCTATATCACTTCATAGTATAAAACAAGGTCGCTTTCTGTCACTATATCCTTATGTATGCTTAAATCGTTAAAACTACACAACGGATGTTGATGCGATTTTTTTTTAAATAGAAACGTGATTTAAAAAGTTATTTATAATACAAGACCACGCGGACGAAGCCGCTGGCGGAATGCTAGTTAGATATAAACTGTTTTTCTGCAACTTGGCCCGCGTGAATTAGAACCCATGTCCATGTATGATGTAACTTCCCGTAAGTGATTTTGTTTTTAGTCCGTCCATCAGTTTCGGAGCCTATTCAATTCAAGCAAATAAACAAACAATCAAATCTTTCCTCTTCATTAATATAGATGATGGTTTAGAGGTATTTGATAAAATTATTCAAATGTAATATACACAGACAATTGGAATTACTCCCTCTGAGGAATTTATCTAAGAGCGAACATGGAGTAGGCTCAGTGATTACTCATTCCATTCGTACACTATACATGTTTCAATCTAGAACACGGCACGTCGGTAATAACACATTGTGTAAGTGCCAGATCGGAGGTTTGGCATCTGTTTAATGAACCAACGCCCTACTTTATTCATACACTAGCTGTTTTCCCGCGACTGCGTCCGCGTAAATTATAGTCACCTGCATTTAATGTAGCTTTCCGGAGAATTTTTTTTTCTGTAGCTTTAAAGCCTGTTTAATGAAAACATTCAATCAACTCCTATAATATTAGTAAAACTTAAAAATTCACTCGAATTTAGTTACAGTTTTTTTAAGGCACCACTATACTACTAGTTATTCAGAAAAAATTACTTAAATTATTAAAATTAAAAACCTTGTCCTAACATCTGGCGTGAGAACGGTCGACCGAATTTATTTGACACTTGATTTCCTTAAACAGATACTGTTATGAGGCGTCCGAATAGTTTTAGTAACCTTGGTGACTGTATAAAAGTGACAGATGACTTTGATTTTCCGGAGCAATTCACAGGACGTTTCGCTTCAGAGACGCATTGTGGCGGGTTATGCGTAACTTATTCATGGAATGATTCATTCGTTATGTGCTAAAGCGTACCTTATAGTAATTTAACATTAATTTATATTAAAGCAGCTATAATAATGATTTGATAATTATCTATTTGTTGATCATTATCTTAGATTGTTTTATTTAGTTTTGTTTGTTTCAAAATAATAAAAAATCTGAGTTATTTACAGAGACTATTAATTAGTAGTGTAGGTGAAAAAAGATAAAAATTGAAGAAAGATTGTGTGGTCATAAAACTTATTGATCTTAGAAGATATCAGCAAGCAATAATCTTTTATGTTCACTTCAATATATTATGATGGCTACCTTAGCATTCGTCTTCTAGATGTGTTCTTGAATTTTTTGTATAGTTTTTTGCTTATAAATATTTGACTTACATATTTACATTTTGCAAGTTAAATGAAAGCTCGAAATCTTCTTTGATAACTGAAAAATATAATATCAGCTAATATCAGCTTTTAATATCACCACTGTTGGGGTACAGGCCATCTAATGTAATTACTGTGCCTCAAATAAGCTGTCTATAAATATTAATAAATGTTGTTATATCAATTTCACTAGAAAAAAAACACAAACAAAATTCAAATATAAACTTTTTGATAACTTTCTTTCAAAAAAATCTGAGGTCGGGGATTTGGGTGTTACGCTGGACAGTGAATTGCTTTTGTCATCTCATATCAACAAAATTACAACCAAGGCTTACAGAATGTTAGATTTCATATTTCGCCAGAGTAAAGACTTTACGAATGTAGAAACAGTATTAATTTTATATAATAGCTTTGTTAGATCTCATCTTGAATATGCGTCTACTGTTTGGAACCCGAAGTATTCGATATATATTAAAGCTGTAGAAGAAGTCCAAAACAAATTTATAAGGAGGCTGAAATACAGGTTTCAGGGATTTTGCGAGGACAAAGTTGAATCACTGTCGCGCAGAAGGGATCATAGGGACTTAACATTGTTATATAAAATCATCAACAACTATGTTGATTCTCCTTATTTACTTAGTAAAGTCCTTTTAAAGTGCCCAAGGAGTAACCTGCGTTCTAGGGATACTTTTTCCGTTCCTTGGAGCCGAACTAATTATGCTAATAACCGTTTCGTTGTTAGAACTATGAATGCTTACAATTCTGAATATGGTCATGTTGATATCTTCAATCTCAAACCACATCAATTTAAAAAACTGATAAAGAATAAACTATAATTTTCTCTCAGTTACTTTAAATCATACCTATTACAGTTGCTGTGAATGTTTGTGATCTTGAGACTTCAATTTGTGTTTTCATGTCATGTTATTCCTAGTTTATCGTTAATAAAAAAAAAATAACTTAAATTATTAACTGTTACGTTGTTCATTGTTTGTTCGACATAGCATTGCACGTGTTTAGCAGTGGAAACTGTCTAGGCTACTGTACTACTTAATTGAATTATGTATATTCATGTGTAACTCAATGCTGTTGTTTCCCAAAATGAATAAATAAATAAATAAAATAAATCTCTATAGACGGAATCGAATCGAACAGGGAGAATGGACCATGACCTATCAGGCCGGCGCAGTGCGGATTGATGGATATTAACGACTTAAGGAATAATAGCTTAACATGCCTTTAGAAGCAAAGAGCTCGAGATGGTAAATTTTTGGTCACCCATCCTGTGACCGACCCTTGCAAAAGTTGTTTAATTTAGGCGTCGAAGATGTAGGCCGAATGCGCTTACTACTGCATCATCCAGCTCCTCACATATCTATGGAGAAACAAAGGTATGAGTGGCCTGTGCCAAACTTTCTTGAAATGGGTCGGTATTCTGACATTTGGAATATTTCGAGACGATCGTGATACCTGGCCGCATACTTATCAGTGTATAATACCGGACTATAGCGGTCACCTTCGTGCAAAACACTGGCATTTTATTACAGAACAAAGTTGGAAAGGTCAGCATCGAGTATCATGATTGACTACATAATTGTATCATATTCGTGGAAGTTTGTTTTGTTTCAAATATAAGTAGTTAAAAATCTTTCTGTAGTTATTCTTGTTCTAGTTTGTAAGTAAGCTATGTTGATTATCATAATAATAATAATTTCTGAATTCCATTTTTCGAGCTGCAACGTCCATTTCAGTAGTTCTTCTTAATTCTCAATCAGACAATTTTCTTTTAATTTAATAATTACTGAAATATAAAACATAATTTTAGACTTTTGTAAAGTAGTGTAGATATAATAAACTAATTGTAATTTGTACATTACTCTTAGTATTAAAAAAGTATTTTCAACCTCTAATATAAAGACACGCATAATATTTTATTGAGAACCGTTTCAAAATTCATCTTGGACAAATACATTCCGTTGTTAATGTTCCAAAACTTTTAAAATTATAGGGTAAAAGAGTTATATGAGTTGCACATTTCTGTGGAGCCATTCAAGTAATAAAGCCACACAGAGGGGCTTTTACGCAGGGACAGTTCGTGCGTGTAAATTGTTACTGTCTGTGTTTTGGTTCTCGTAAATAACAAGTGAGGCCGTTTCAGTTCCAACCTGCGGATTCCCACACCTTAAAACCCAACACACGTACGCGTCCAAGGGGCCTTGCATGCATGTTGTTTATTTATCATAAAATTAACAGCCTTTTTGGATATTATTTTTAGAGGCAGGGGACATAAACTCAATGCGATATTTTTTTTAATAAAGCAGGAGACGTGATGCATTGAAGAAATTAATCATTTAATTTAAATTAATCTTTCACTAGACTACAATAGGGATGTCGACTAATTTTTATTTGTTTGTCCATCAGGTAGATTATTTATAAATTTAAATACGTATTTTTTAAATTATATTTGTTCAATTTTGCATCCACAATGCTATACTGAAAAATATTCTTAATAAAAAATACTTTTAAAAACCACTTTGTCCCCGGCAGTCTGAGATTAGACTTGAAAAAAAGGAAGAAAAAAATAGTGGGTTCGTATTTTTTCATCGACTTGAAATGTCAAATGACGTCACGCCTTTGTACATTTTCTACAAAACTGTGACGTAGCGAGCCCCCACTCCTTAACTTTAATGCATATTATCTAAGTCATGTTTTGCTTATATTGAAGCAAAGAAATACGTTACTTATATTTTTCTATTATCTGACTAACTGACTAAATAGATATAACATGTATATTAATATAGACTTATTTTAACCCAGTTGTCATCACTATTGCAGACCTGTTCACTATTGGTAGAGCACCGCTAATAAAAGGTACGATTTGTTGTCTTGGAAATATAAACGAATGGGCCGGCTCGACCGGAGTGAAGCAACGCTTGCGTTGTGTTTCGTCATGTGAGTGAGGATACCGGAGGCCCAACCCCTCCCTATTTCCTTCCCTCTACCCCTCAACCCATCCCTCCCTATAATCACATTCGTCCCCCAAAGGCCGGCAGCGCGCTTGTAGCCCCTCTGGTGTTGCAGGTGTCCATGGGCGACGGTAGTCACTTACCATCAGGTGATCCGTCTGCTCGTCTGCCCTATCCCATAAAAAAAAAAATAAAAAAAAACTTGTTACATATTAATCATATAATTTATAGCCCCCGAGTCAACACTACCTATCCTAAGGGTTGTCTCCAATAGATCTAATAAATTTGTAAATATTTGCAAACACTCTTTATATTTGCCCTTATAAGTGGAACTGTTGACTTAACCTAAAACAAATGGTAATTTTAAGGTGTCAAGACAACTTCATGAATTAATTGAATATTATGTGGGTATTTACTCGAATAGAAAAAAATATATGGTTTTTTTAATGGTAAAAAGCTGTGGTAAAAAGGATGTAAATAAGCTTATGTCCTACAAGTGAAAATACAGGTGTCTGTTTTATTTATATTAATTTTAACTTAGAAATATTTACCAAAATAAATCTTAATACGATTTATGAATAATATACTACAAACATTTGCTAAAATAGATATGTCTTTAAATTAGTTACATAAAACGTTACAACTTTCAGTATAACAACTATAAATATACGTACAAATAACAAAGATTGCCCAGATGCCCATAAGTATTCTCGCTACCGTAATACTGTATGACGTCACTTAGTGCCCTGAATTTGAAGGGAGCGTTGTCGGCCGACTATCAGCAGTTCCACAAACATAGCCCTATATATTGTTTCTCAGATATTAATAAACTATTTATTTATAAAATAAATAAAAAGTTGTAAACTAGCCTAAATTCCTGTTTATATATATTTTATTTACATTAATTTTGAACCAAATTCAACTTATTTATTATTGTTTAATACAAATGCTAGACCCATTTGGGCTTTCTACCTCACAATTTTCAGTTCTGTTAGGAAGTAAGTTGATTCATCATTGGACATTCAATCTTTGGCCCTAAACCTAAATTGCTACTAGCGAATAAATATAAACGATACTTTCAAAATATTAGTCGTTAATAACGTCGTTTGAAATTACAATTCGAATTTTACCAACTTAAAAAATAATAATCTTATTGACAAATGCTTAAAAAATCTATTTTATCCCTGAAATGGGGTATTCAGTATAGCATTATTTACAGGTACACATAGGAATATACCTAAGTTAGAAATCAAATTAATCTAGCAAAGAGAAATAATAAAGAAAAATACTCTTTATTTTTAGTAGACAGTGGAAGCAGTTATGAGTTTGGTAGTTTTTCACACGTTATTCGTTTTATATATGTCTTCTGCCTTGATAAAGTGTAGAAAGTTATAATGATTACCGAATAAAGTTGTTAACTTATATCACGACATGTTGAAACTTTTCCTTCTAGAATTTTCTATATAATAAATGTACCGGAGAAATTGTTTTTATAAAAGCTTTCATTAATTGATCGTTATTTAATTTTTTATCTTATTATAACATACACATTTATTATCGAAATAATAAAAATAATACACTTATAACGAAAAAGAAACGAAGTTTTGGATAATATGGGTTAGTAACTGTAACGTATTTATAAAGTATGCCTACTTGAATCCACAATTGGATTAAATTGCCAATCTTTGATTTAATCAAATGCTCTGGAGATCAAAATAATTATATGTATTGATTTTGTATTGTCTAGTGAGCAGATATTAAATGTTGTGAAGTTGTCGCTTGAATCCTTAAATATTCCACAGTAAAAGAAAACAAAAAGATTATTTATTATTCATAAATATAGTGTACAAATTATCAAGTTATAATTGACTTGGAAACTACTTGAGATATATATTGAGAAAAATATATATAAAAAATCATAAAATTGATATTTTTGTAAACAAATCATTGATTGTAAAGAAGTACAATGTGTATATTAAATTTTTAGATAGATATTTGGGTTAGACAGGAACCCTATTACTGAGACTTCTCTGTCGGTATGTCATCAGGCTGTATCTCACGAACCCTTAAAGTTAAACAGTTGAAATTTTTACAGATGATGACTGTTGTTTCTATTGCTGCTTCAATAATAATTACTAAAAATCAAAATAAAATTGTCGGGTAGGCCAACTGCTCTGGACCGCTGTATCTTACGGCCTTCGTATAGGTCGATAAAATGTTAAGGTTAGTTCCCTTCGGTAATTTTAGAATAAAGTTTATCTAAATATTTTTCAACATTAGTTCGTTTTCGTCTTGAAAATTATTAATAAAAAGTGCAAAATAAATGTAACTTCAAAATATTTAAACTCCGTGCTACTTATCAGAGCGGATGTAACGAAAGTGTACACGTATAGGCATGTCGTTGTTACAAAAAATTAGCATCGATGCAATGACATCATTGTATTATGTCGCAAAATTAACGACCGATTACAATTTAAATGATGTTTTAAGCTTTTATTTTTATTTCACCTATTTGGTAAATTATATGATTGATTAGAAAAAGTCTATTATGGTTTAAAAAATCGATTAGCTATAAATTGATTTGGGTAATTTAATAATAATCAATCACTCAACATCCATATTGATTTAAAATGTCATATCTATGGTCGTGTAGGTACTTTGACGTCACGACGAGCGCGCAAAAAATTCGATGTAAATTATCATACACAAACATTTTCCAAAAATGTGCATATTCCCTCTTGTTAATTGCGAATCGTCAATTTAACATTTTTTTTGCGTTTTTCATAAATAATGGCATTCAACTCTTAGTGCTCGAGGCCGACTCGTTCTTTGCCGGTTTTTTTATTAACTTGAGCATAATTTACATTTGCACTAATAATTGAGTAATTGCATCTACGACGGGTATTACTAAGTTTTTTCACGTGTACGAAACTCCCTATACAAGGTTGGTTAAGGTTGCATAATGATATAAACAAAAAAAAAACGTTGCCAGTGAACTTGACAATCTCGCTCAATGAACGAGCGACGCGCCAACGAGTACGCTGCTCTGATTCACTAATACAACTCACGCACTACATTCAAGGGCGATTTGATCAGCATTATTTATATCAAGTGTAATAATATTATAAAAATGAAATATGCA
Organism: Diatraea saccharalis; assembly: GCA_918026875.4. Classification (NCBI taxonomy): domain Eukaryota; kingdom Metazoa; phylum Arthropoda; class Insecta; order Lepidoptera; family Crambidae; genus Diatraea; species Diatraea saccharalis. The sequence continues at coordinate 7,977,016 of OU893350.1, forward strand.
ATTGTTTATTTAAGACTACACACATAATAAAAATCAAAATTCCATTTTAAAAGTACATATATTAGCGTTATCTAGTGATTAGTAGCGTTAGCTAAATGAAACATTAAATTTTTTCTTCTTATTAATAATTCCCCAAAATTGCAAAATTAAAAACGAAAAAATAAAAATCCGTTCTCAAAGTACAATAGCGTCATCTAGTGATCATTAGCATCATCTAAATGTAACATTTTTGTGTACATATCCGTAAATCTCATATAGATTGAAAGTTATGTAGGTACACGAAAATATGTAATATTATTTACAATAAAAAATATTTTTAGTACTTTTAAAGAGGAATAATTTCTTAACCCTTCAGCACGCGATCGGCCGAATTCGGCCGGTCACGTGACTATTGCGCCATTCCGTGAAACCCCACTAGTTCTTCTTATTTTCAGGCAGTTGAAGTCTACTTTAGCGATGACGTATGTGCTTGCATTCGTTTTTTAAATGTGTGGTGTCAGGTTTGAAGGGTTAATACATGTTTTTTCGCGTGCCTTTCAACGTTTACGCAGCGCACGCAAGTAAAACGCGAGAATATTAGATTTTTTGTGAAAAAGTCAAATATTCTCGCGTTTTATAACATTTTTCATTGCTGTTCCACTCCTATAAATAAACAAACAAACTCTTCGGCTTTTTTAATAGTATAGAGTGCAGCGGGTATGCGTAACGCATTTCTCAGCGTCAAAAAAAAGTATTAAAAGGTGCTTTGAATATAAAAATGAAAAGTCCAACAATGCAATTTATCAATATGAAGTTACACCTTTATAGATCGTGTCGAGTTTACAACAATAGTCATTCGTTTAGTAGTATTAAAGTGAAGGTCGACACAGTTTTACTTTTTATCTACACGCATAAAAAAGTAAACGTGCTTTTGTATATTATTATGATTCATCGATTGAATAATATCGTGTCTGTACATTGTTATAACTATAATAATATGTAGCTCTAATATAAGTTTTATTTTATCTCGAGATAAGAATTATTCCTTTTTCTTAAGTAGTCACGATCTTTTGTTCATTAGATTATTACCTATCCTCATAATAGTTAGTACCTCGATTTTTAGTACATAAAAAAGCTTTATTAATTTCAAATACTACTCTACTTCCTTAAAAATATTTTTGATAATATATTACTTCGAGGGGAAGAGAGGGTATAGTACACACTAAGGATAAGCGTGTCGCAGTTTTACTTCTAAGAACAGGTGCTCATTGAGATTCGTTAACAGAGGCCATGGTGATACGTCAACGATTGAAAAGGAAATATGTGAACTTAAGTATATAGCGTCACCTCCACTACCAGCTGCAGGATCATTCCTAATGACCGGGCAAAGAATAAGAACTTGAACGAAGACATGGATTTAGCCATGATTCGGAGACAAAAATGGCACGGATATCCTTACAGTCAAATTTTGTCAGCATATCTGAGAAATAAGCCGGAATTCTTTGTGCATTTATGTGGACAATATTGAAGTTCTTGGGTTCATCAAAAAAACAAGATTCAAGAGAATCAGCAAGTCTAATAATTAAACACTCACGAAGCCATTCTTATTATCAGTATATCTAAGAGAAGCAAGCCTTTTATATTAACTACTATTATCATGAACAGATATTTAAATAAATAGATAGACGAAACAGCTGTTTTGCTTGTATTACCTTAAATTCTGTGCAACTGTTATGCATGGACAGGTGGATTGCATTTATGATTTAAATAAAAATCCTTAGATTATTAAAAAACGCTCCTTCATTATGATTATAATAATTCATTTTCTGATATTCAAATAAACGAAATAAAACTCTATGGACTCGTAGAATTTTAAAAATGTTTTATTCCTTTATAACTAAGTTCATATTAGAGAGCTTTTACAATAATCTCTACCAGAGATTGCGTTATGATTGGAACATAAAACAAATACACCATAAAAGAAATACTTGATTTAGAGATAATTCCTTATCGCAACAATGTAATTGCAGGTATATTATAAAAAAAAAAACTCTCGATAGATACTAAAATAGACGGTTTTCTATAGATGTACTGGAGTTATACAAATCCTTATGAGCTCATTTCAATCAGAAAGAGATATTGAGGCAATCAAGTGCACAAGATAGCGTCTTATAGGCTTGAGTTAGAGTAAATGATCTAAAAAAGACTTTTGTAGACAAGGTCTATACGAAAAAATAAGTTTTTTTAGAAATTATACTTTGTGGTTTGTAACTGATATATGAAATTTCAGAGATAAAATACAAGCTAAGTTATGAAGCCATTAGACGTTCTGTATGGAATACAATATGTCTTGACTTTGATGACATATATTCTCATTTGACATTAAATTTCTGATCATCTACCACCAGTCTAATAATGTTCCCACTGCTGGGGCACAGTCTTTCCCTATGGATGGAATTGAATAGGTAGAATTGGACATAACCTACCACGTGAGTCTAACATAGATTGGTTTTAACGACTGTAAATGCAGCCGATACTAACGGCTTCACGCGTTTTTTGAGCACGGATTGACTTGAGATGATTGATTTTTGGTCACCCATCCTATGACTGGCCCTCGCGAAAGTTGCTTAGCCTCCGTAACGCAGACTAAACGCTGTACATCGAGCTCCTTGAGTGAGATCAACATTTTATGACATTATTTGACTAGTAGAGAATTCCCTCGGTATTAAGTCCGCTATTTACTTTGATGGAAGTCCGCTATTTTGGCAATAAATTCTATCACAGTTTTTAATAATTCCATTAACATTGAAAACTGATAACGTTTACAATTTAACATATTCATTACATTATATATTCTATTACTCTATTATAGCTGTATGATGTAGCGAACAGTAGATGAAAGAATTTTTTAAAATCGGTGCAGTTGTTACGGAGCCTTTTCGATTCAAACAATGTAATCTTTTCTCGGGTTATTCCGTATTCATCCTATGACGTCTCACCTATTCAGTCTTCATTCAACCCACAACAATATATTTGAATTTTCAAATCCTTATTTATCCCATCAGTGTTCTTAGCTCACCCCAATTTCAAATCATTTACAAAATAAAAGAGTTTTGTGTACTGTCTGAACAAAAATATTACCTATCTTTTTTTTCAGTCTGAGTTAATTATTGCTCTATAGTTGTTATAAAATGCTTCATTTAAAATTTTCTTTAAAATAATGTCTTTAAAAAAACGTTATAATGTTAGTATAGATAGGAGTTACAAGTATCAAAAGGTTAAATAACTACGACCAACTAATACGTTCAGAAAAAAAAAGTATTAGATGCATTTAAGATTGCAACGTTACTTTATTGTCTTAGTAAGTTTTTGGTGTCATATTCACATAATAGAATTACCATGGCTTGCAGATAAATAAAAAAAATGTAATTTCTTTTGGTCTGTTGTAGATCAGTCTAATATTTTAGTATCTATAATTACTAATATAGGTACTTTTGAATCCTCGTGATTGAACGAGTTGTAATAACGCGGAAACAAGATCTTATGTTATTAAAATCGATAAAAAATGGTAACTACTCGTGACGAAACCACAGTAACTTTAATATATATACAATATTGGATCACGCTAACTTTAATAGCATTGAGTAAAAAAAAATGGATAATGCAAGATTTGTAGTATCAATATATTATTACATATACATTCACTGCCTATTCCTACAATTATTCTACCAAATTCCTACAATTATTCTACCAAATTTCACGAATACCACCAATCCTTGGCCAAATCACGAAGCCGTCATACGATCAGCCATCCGTATCGTTAAACGCAGGTTATTCATTGATCTGGCCAAGCCGCATCATGACTTGGGCAGCAAGTTTTTTTCATGAAAACAACTATTTTATGAAATGGCTACCCGCCTCATGAATTTATTTATGGCCATGAAATGAATAATACAGGGCTACGCTTGTGAAGCCAGACGTAAAGCTACTATTTTATTAAATTCATAATTCCATTTAAATTTCGTAATCAACAATATGTGTGGTGTTAAAGAAAGGTTCGATGACATGGAAAATAAGTGTATTTATTTTAATAGGTGTTGTAATCGTCTACTTACGCCTTGAACACATAGCGGCTGCGTGATGAGGGGAACCAGTGGCGCGGGGGGAGGGCCAACGCACACCGCCGCAGGCCGTTGCGACCGATGCGCGCCCGCACCATAGCCGAACCACAGAACACACTTATTTTAAAAAACTACGGAGAGAACATGTGCTACTTATTTAACCATTATACCATTTTTAAGGAAGTAAAAATCATATTTAATTAATAATATTTATCATTTGTCCACCACAGAGTAATGTCCACGTTTGGACTACGCCTCCGCTTACCATCAGGTGGAGCGCAGTCATTTGCCCTCCTATACATAATAAAAAAAAAAAATAATAATAATAAAAAAAAAAAAATGTTATAAATAATCAAAAACATGTGATATTTCTAATATCCGCAATTAATCTTGAAATCTACTTTCAATGCATTAATGTTTAAAATCGAGTAGAAAAGTTAAGTTTTGTATAAACTAACGTGCTGTTATCTGTATCTAAACGTTTAAACTTTATGAAATATGTTAAATTTATAACATGTGTTCACTCTGAACAATATTAGAAGTAAAGTTTTATATAATATGGCGCCCATATTAAATGATTTAAGTTTTTCGAATATCTCTAAACGTTTAGCTTTGTAATATATATGATATGATATCGAGTAGAATGAAAAATCGTCATCAGCTTGTTAATATCCCATTCACTTAGGGAGAACTTTAGACTATTAACCAACCTACAAAGTTGCAATCGACAGGCGTAAAAGGTATCAATGGGCATGCTCGTTATATAAAACTGTTCTTCCCACCTTATGCGTCATTCACGGATTGCAACGCGCGTAGAAAGAGCTATGACAAAAATGCCTACTTGTAGCGTAGTTTAATGTAAAAAGACTTCACGATCACTCAGATCGAAAAAGGATAATGTTACTTTCCACCTATAAATACTCGTATTTTTTTGTAAAAAAACAATTATAAATTACTGTAAATCTTAAAGTGTTACTATTATATTGCACAAAAACTTACTGTGGGGTAATTTATGAAATAGAGTGACATACCAGTTATTTATTTTGAAACTATGATTAATTTTGATTTAGTAGAAGCATTGTAACACTGTTTTGAAATATATATTTTAAATCCATTACTGTTGATGACAACTAATATTCGTATTATTAATAATGTGAAAGTTTCTTTGTCTGGAAGTTTGTCCGTCAATCACGCCGAAACTACTGAACGGATCTTGATGAAATTTGGTATACAGATTATTAACTAAGTCAACTAATCCAAATTTGGTATTGAAATTTGGATTAGCTGACTTAGATAATAGGATACTTTTGTCCCACTAAACATTAACCTAGGGACCACAGGGGCGAACCGGCTGGCGAAAGCTAGTATTGTTATACTATGAAGCAACTAAAAGTAAACGTCAAATTTTTATATTCTATAATTACATTCAGAAAATATTTACATTTGTCAATAGTTAAAAATAGGCATAATGAATTTCTAAGTTTGCCACATCGTTAGAAAGCTAGTGTTGGGACATCACAGTCGTATGTCGATATCAAATTTATCCTGTTATTGTTTCTTTGCACTTATTATTATGTACTATAAAACTAAAAATTACACCAAATGTCATTATCTACAAGCTCCGCAAGAATACCAGCGCTGTTGCGTGAGTTGATTCTCATTGTAACAGCACAAGCAGTAGCGGCGTTAGGGTAGGGCGCGGTTGGACGACCGCCCAGGGGCGCCGGACGAAAAGGGGCGCCGCGGCCTGCGGCGCCCCTTTTCGTCCGGCTCTTCTTTCTGATTCTGTATAGTGAGGAAGTATTTAAAAAAAACGAAAGCACTACAAAAATACCTCCACCTAGATGGCGACTCTAGTAAAAGTTGATTTTTGTAGGAAACGAATGGAACAAAGACAGTAATTTCCATTCATTTTAACTAACATATTAAAAAACTGAAATTTTAAAGTTCGAAATTTAGATATCAATACAAATACGAAAAAGTATAAATAGAATATGAGTTGTTAATTGAGTTTTGAAAACTAATTTACTTTCAAACATGAAAGAAAACTGAAAGGGTTGTCATGGAGAAATCAAGAACATACCGTAACGACATCTAGTTTGATTTCGGGAACTTATGTTTTTTTTTCCAATACTTCCTCATTTCCCACAGACGCCTTCTTATATTCTTATATGCCCTTGTTCATTGAACAAGGCCTACTGGGTCGGCGAAAAAAGAACAAGAATCTTGAGGATTTTTTTTTTATTTTCAAGTTGCCTTTTAGCATGAATTGAAAGGAAACTTAACAAGAAAAATATTATATTATGGTAAAACAGAACAACATACCGATTACCAATATGAAGATATGTATTTTATAAGGTAATATGACGTACATTGGCGGGCATTATCGCTCGATCATTTAAGAAAATTTTCGTTTGAGCATGTTTAAACGTTAAGCTGAAGCTAAAATGCTGCAATACAAACGAATGCATCGGCAGTGGAGCCTCTGTCTGGCAAGTCAGATGGAATAGCTACTCAAGAGATTGTGGATGAAAAATCCCGAAGTAAGGGAGCAAGTTGTGCTATGATTACAGATACTGCTTAGGATAAATCTGTTATTGATGTACAACAAATACATGTACTAGATGATGTTGATACTGTTGTCCCGAATATAGCGGATCCAGCTACTTGTCCACTTATTCGAAATAGCAAAATAATTGATCATATAATAAGTAGTGGCCCACTGCAAACTCGCTGTCAAAAAGTTACAACAATTACACAAAGTTATAGATAACAATTATGTGGCACCCTGTTAGGGTAAAAATGAATCTGTGCTTACCTAATGATGTGATCCGTCAAAAATGAATCAGCTACTTATACACTATTTATATGTTTACTTTTAAAATAAAACTAATGACACTATATAGTTGGAACAAGAGCATCGTAACGTAGAGTTAAACGTTTTATTACTGTGTTTGGTTGTTTTAAAATAATCGAATATTTGTTTTAAGAGCCTCCACTTATGTCAAGCAAGAAGATAATTGTTGATTGTGTTCTTCTTCGTCAAAAATTAAAAGAGATAGATATAGGGAATCCCCGATTATAGAAAAACACATTGTTTCTGTATGGTCGGAAAGTCGGGGATTCCCGAGAAATTAAACCGATTGAACGCTTAACAATCTACCTAAATTTAGGGAAAATTACAAGTAAGTAGGCCGGGTCGGCGAAAAAAAGACAAGTAACTGATTTGTAGTATGTAGTAGTAATTGATTGTAATTAAATTGCAGTTAGAGGGCGCCGAAGAAATTTCGCCCAGGGCGCTAGTAGTGCTAAAACCGGCACTGAGCACAAGCTGAGGTAGGGTCCCGATTGACCCCATCACATGTATATGTTAGGTTGAAATATGTATGTTACCGTCTGCTGTATTCTGTATCACTTTTAATTTTTTGTTTATAGATTATGTAATGCATGCATGTATAATGTGATTGTCAATAAAAGTACTTACTTACTTGTTATTATTTTATTAAAACAATTATCATCTACACTTCTAGGAATTTTTTTCACGAAGGCCTTGGAGGCTTTGGATTGGAAATTTGTGTGGCTTTAATATTTATCAATTGGATATCGTCGAACAATATCAAACAATAATATTTATAAAAATATTTAATGCAGAAACCTTTTATTTAAAAACTAGATAATCCGGCGTACTACTGCAACTAACATTTCAACACCAAAAGCCAAATTGGTCCAGCCACTCTCGAGTTTTAGCGAGACGAACTAACATCAATTACGTTTTTTACGAGTATATCTAAAAAAAATGATTTTGCATTTGTGGATTGTTGAATTTTATATATAATAAATTTATGGATAAACGGCAACGTATTTATTTAGATATTAAACAGGAAAGATTTGATTGTTTGTTTGTATCTAATGAAATCTAAAACTACTGAACCGATGATTAAAGTTCTTTCACTCTGGGATGCTTCATCATATGCGGATGATATAGGCTAAAATTTACACGGGCAAAGTCGCGGGAAAAGAGCTAGTTCATTAATATTGAGATTACTAATGACATAAATAATAATAGGAATTAATTATTCACGTGTTTGGTGATTTTATGCGACTTCATAAAAAGGAGGAGGTTCTCAATTCGACTGTTTTTAGTTCTGTTTGTTACTTCAAACTTTTTACAGGCTGGACCGATTTTGATGAGTCTTTCTTTATTTGAATGCTAGTGCTTTCTGTGTGGTCTCATTTTAATTTAGTCCAGGTCTGGCAATGGCGTCTATGAGAAAACCATATAAGTCTTAATTTTGTATTAAGTATGCGTGATGTTACCTCAAACTTTTTACAAGGTGGACTGATTTTGATGATTCTTTCTTTATTAGAAAGCTAGTGCTTTCCATGCGGACTCATATTTATTTGGTCTAGGTTTTATAAAAAATGGAACCGATTTCAAATTTATAAAAGTGAAAATAAAACTTATCTTAAAAGCGGCACAATCTTTTAAGAAACATACTACAGAGGTTTTCTGTAGTAAAATTCACGTAATATTATGTGATATAGGAAGATATTTATATGTACATTGGGTTTTGATATTGTGTGTCAATATCGGAATTCCGATATTAATCATAACGAAATAGGCAATCAAGTTACTTTGTTTCTTTGCATATTTTGAACAAAATGCTACGAAAATTAACAATTATATGCTTTTTATACTAATATTATCTTAAAATACTTTTAGAATTCCATATACTCCAGACATAATCCCTATCATTAAAATCTTCTTTTTATAACATGATTTAAAAATGCAAAGTTGTGTAAAAATTACTTTAATAATTTGTTTTCGATTTATGTGGAAAAAAGTTACTCAATCTGATTTTTTAATTAATTCATGGTTTGTGAGTAATTTGTACCACAATTTACTTTGCTTATTATTATCCACTAAGTTTTATCCCATTTGTATCGCTGCTGCACGCATGCTATTATTTTAGTCGTATCTGACTTTGTTTCTCTTTTTATCAATATGTATTTTAATTTATAACTAGCTATTTTTCCTGCTATATCACCTGCATATGATATAACTTTCCAGAGGTGAATTTTTCAAAAATCGTATCAGTAGTTTTGGAGCTTATTCAGTGCAAAAAACAAACAGTGAAATCTTAACTCTTTGTAATATTAGAATAGATACACGAATAGGTGTGTAACTAAAGAATGCAATACAATACTAATACAAATAAAGAAGTTATCTATCTATAAATTTATTGATATCGATAATTCTGTTACACTATGATTATGACCAACCTTTGTGAAAGTTGCTTATGATTCGCAAACACATATGAATCCTCGATCTCTTCAATACATATTATAAAACAAAGACGCTTTCCGTCGTCTGCCCGTATGTATGCTTGGATCTTTAAAACTACGCATCTGTTTATTATTATAGAACAGATAAGGTGAAAAGGAAGGTTTTTACTATTTTACAACACACACGGGCGAAGCCGCTAGCAGAAAGCTAATAATTTATATAAAAAAAAAGAATATAAAATAAGAAAAGACTATTTATTCACTTGTTATTTAAAAGTGCAGCTGTCATTCCCGCCCTTTTATAACTACACTGTTGAATGTCTACAAATGTTTCTGCCTTTGTAAATTAAAAAATATTTTTATCTTATCTGACAATTTAGGTTCATTTTAACTTGACTGTATAATTGGTGTGATAAAAATATCATACATATTACCATATTATCGACACACAGCTGTTTACTGCCTATGCATTATCTGAAATAAGTCGTTAAACAAACTTAAAACTTATTGAGAACAATAGAAATGTATGTTTAGGTCTCGTTCATGAATATTCTTATTAACATTAAAGTATTGAGGCTCGTTTTATTCCTTACCGGCATTTCGTGTCGTTAGTATCGCGGAAAAATTAAAAAATGTCGAGAATAAAGTTTACAGTAAACGGAATTAAATGTTCGGGTATGTTAATTTTCTATTATTAATTATTATTACTTATACTTTTATTTTAAATAGCCTTAAAAATTGGTTAATTATCAAAACTAAATACTACTTATAGTACATGGTAAAATCATTCTTAAAAACATGACGGCTGAATTTATAAATATTATCTTTATTTGAAGGGTTAATAACATGGTCCTCAAATTCACATCCGAATTCAATATGGTTTATTGAATTTAATTTAATATATATTTATAGATTTATTCATCAAATATAATAATTACAAAAACATTTTCATCTAAATGGAATTTTTTGTAAAAAAAATCTTTTCTTTTTTTGCAAAAATGTTTGCTTTTTTCCTATTCATTTTGGGCTATTGAATAAACTTTATGAATATAATTCACCAGTTTTTTCGCAAGTATATATTATCAAATAATCTCATTTCTTTAATTTTTAAAAACTTCGGCAAAATATTGAAATCCCGGAGTAAATTAGGCCTTTACTAGGTACTGAATTTTTAAAATTTCACCCAGTAATCCTATTTCCGTGTAATAAAAGGTGCTAGTTTGTTTGAAAATTAATTTATGATCTATGATCCGCATCATAGATCGCCCGCCGTGTTCACGATCTTCATTTATTGTGAATGCGGCCAATGGAATATTCCACATTTTATTTTTCAATGTAAACAAATGTGTTTATTTGAAATATCATTTGTGTTTCAGTGGGTAGCGATATGAGTTCAGATGTGACGCTTTTGGACTACCTACGGAATTATTTACAGCTTCGTGGTACTAAATACATGTGCCGTGAAGGTGGCTGCGGGGCTTGTATCGTCACCGCTGTAAAATCGCCAGGGGAAACACCTGTAGCTGTCAATTCAGTAAGTTAATGATGGGGTGACGCGAAAGGGACAACATGTTACCTGATGAAACTCATGCAGTCTCAATTTTATACTTTATTTTCGTTTAAACAATTTCGATTGACTTAAATGCTACAAACATTTTAGTACTACATATTATATATTTAAAAAAATTATGACCTGATATTTTTTTGATATTGCTAAATTATTTGAACAAAACAAAAGAATTTCGGAGAAATAAAAGAAAACAAGCAAAGGGCCTCGTTTTATCATTGCAGTTATTTCTCTGTTACGTCCCCACTGCAGGGTCTCAGGCCTTGAACTCTTATGGATGGTTAAAGAGAATGAACTATAACCTCACGAAATCTAATGCGTAGTGAGTATTAACGACTACAAATGCAGCCGGGACCAATAGCCGAATCACGGAGTAGCTTGAGTTTATTAACTCGTTTTCTAGCTAAATTTTTTGTCCCCCATCTCGTGACCGACCCATATGAAAGATGAGGAGCTCAATATCGCAGTGATTAGCGCGTTTGGTCTGCGGTACGATTATTAAGCAACTTTCGCAATGGCCCCTCATAAAATAGGTAACAAAATTTTTACTATCTCTAGCTCCTTCTTGCTTCGGAAGGCACGTTAAGCTATTGGTCTCAAGTGAATCAGCAGCTGTTAATTTGGACAATTTGGACTATGGACCAATCCGCATTGGACCATAGCCCATTCTTCTTATTCGATTTGATTCTATCCATAGGAATGGTCTAAACCAAAGTTGTGGGGACATCAATAGGCTGGTGATGATAAATATGTTGTTAAAAACATAGGCCTGTAATTTGAAAGTATTGAATTTTAGCATTTTTTAGCAAACAATGGTAAAACAATGCGCTATTATAAATAAAGAAATATAAGCTTCTCTTACGATTTTCATTTTCACCCAGTGTTTAGTTTCCGTGACATCATGTTATGATTGGGAAATCATAACGGTAGAGAAAGTAGGCAATAGAAAAGATGGCTACAATCCAATACAGACTAGTCTTGCAGAACAAAATGGTACACAATGTGGATATTGTACCCCTGGATGGATAATGGCTATGTATAGGTAATTATAATCATAATGAATTGGCAGTTAAAGAAATATTAGCTGTAACGGTTGTAATATTTTAAATATTTTTTTTAGTCTGCTACAAAGTAAAAAGAATCTTACAATGTTAGAAATAGAACAGTCATTCGGAAGTAATATCTGTAGATGTACTGGATACCGACCAATAATGGATGGATTCAAAAAATTTGGAACGGATTCTGGAGACACTTTGGCTAACTTGGATATTGAAGACTTAAAGATTTGCAACAAGTCTGGGTCACGCTGCAGGAAATGTAGTGAAAAAGACTGGTGTTTCATAACCAACGATGCTATTGAAGTTTCAAATATAATTGAAATTGAATTAAAAGACGGTACACTTTGGTACAGAATTTCTACTATCGGAGACATATTTGATATTTTTAATTCAAAACAAAATGACTCGTATATGTTAGTGGCCGGAAATACAGCAAAAGGTTTTTATTTTATATAATAATGAAAATATATCTAAATCTCGATTTCTGTAAATTTTTCAAAATTATGTGATTATTTATTGAACGTTGACATATCATAATATTAAAAGTACGTATTTAAAAAAAATTGTTCAAATAAAACATATAAAGTAATTACATAGAAGATATATCATCTATATATCATCATAATTTTATTTCGCAGGAGCTTACCCTATTGAAACTTATCCTAAAGTTATGATAGACATAACTGGTGTATCAGAATTAAAAGGATGGACTATAGATCAAAACTTAGTAATCGGTGCGGCAACAACTCTCACTGAACTACTTAATATATTTACGGAAGCAAGTAAGGAGGATAACTTCGGATACTTAAAAACTCTCGTAGATCACATTCAACTAGTAGCGCATATACCCGTGAGAAATGTATGTTTAAAATTGTAATATGGACAATATTTGCTTACTTTATTAAGTAGTATTTAGTAATTTTAATGTTGAACTGTTTGATTTTATTTCAGATAGGAACAATGGCTGGTAACTTGATGACAAAACATAAACACAATGATTTTACTTCTGATATATTTCTGCTCCTTGAGACTGTTGGTGCTGAATTGACGATTCGTAAGTTATTTATAATTCAATCAATTGCATTCACATTATTATTTAAATTAAAGTAATGAATAAGGCCTTCTGTAAATCACACAAGAGTGTCTAGATGGTAATGAATCTTTGATTTGAAATAAATAATAAGAGGTCTATTATAATATGAGTAAATATGTACCAACTGTTGTATTTGTAGAAACTGGCTCAAATCAAGTACAAATGGTTTCCATGGAAGAGTTTTTAAAACTTGATATGAACAGGAAGGTTATTGTAAAAGCATCACTTCCTCCGTTGAGTGACGACTACAAAGTAGTGACATATAAAGTGAGTTATATTATTAAATTGTACAGTTAATATATTTTTTAATCAATGAAAACTGTTTGATGAAATAGCTTTTATTTTCTATCGCTGATGATAATACGCCATCGTATCTTTTCAGATTATGCCTCGTTATCAAAACGCTCATGCTATAGTTAATGCAGGCTTTCTATATAAATTGCAACAACCTAACAATGTTGTTCGAGCATGTAAAATTGTGTACAGTGGCCTAAAACCCCCATTTACGAGAGGAACTGCAACTGAAAATAATTTGATTGGAAAACAACTATTTACAAATGAAACTGTACAAGAAGCTGTTAAAATTCTTGATAGTGAAATTGTAGCCGTGGATAATCCACCTGAACCTTCACGAGAATATAGGAAGAAATTGGCTTTGGGGCTTTTTTACAAAGTAAGTCTATAATTATTAATGTATCTCCCGTTCCGTATGAACAGTTTCACGGTTCACAGTACAGAAAGCGATTTCCATATTAATTATTTTTAATGAAATTTTTAAATAGCTATCATAACATTGACGCATGTTTATGCAGCTGTTCATTTATTGCATTCTTATATTGTTGTTATTACACTTATCGGCATGGAGCATTGGCCGGGATGAATAATGTTTTTTTTTTAAATAATTATTTAATGAATACTAATTTACATAGGTTTAATCAACATCTTTTTAAGTTAATTAAATTAATTTGAATACATTAAAAAAAAAAATTAACTAATTATACATATGACTTAATCTAACTTATTATTTACGTCAAACTAAAATGTTGCATTTTGTACACATTGACTAGTGCGTTGATGCCAGTATCCACTGAGAACAGTCGACTTTCGCTTGATCATCCACATTTCCTGCATTACTTGACTGCTTAGATACCTTCAACTTCACAAGGACTCCACAATCTGGAGTCACAGTGAATTGGAGTATTTAATATATTTCACGTTGTAAATACATAAAAGTCAGACGAGAGTAAAGAAGAGAATGACATAAAAACAATAAACAATTTATAAAATATTAATTCAAAAAAAGTATACGAAATGATGCCAGTGTCTGATTATTACAGAAAAAGGTTTTATCTATACCTCCCCGTAATCAAGAGACTTATGTACACCCTTTATATAAACACTCTGTATGTACAAAAAAAAATATACCTTACCACTTACGCCCTATCAACTAATTAACCTAACAACACAAAAACAAATAACACAAAACTAATCCTAAATTAGTTAGGCACTTATAGTGTCTCAACTTAGGCAGTGGCTTTGTGAGAATGTCTGCTGTTTGGTGAGCTGATGGTATGAATGACACATTGACTTGTTTAGTGGATATAGACTCACGAAAAAAATGATGTCTAATATCAATATATTGTGTGCGGGCGTGATGCGTGTTGTTTTTTGTTAATTTAATGGCACTTTGATTGTCACAATGGTGATGGGTGACGAAAAAGAAAAGATATCGTTGAGTAATGAGCGAATGTAGATGACTTCCTTACAGGCGTACTTCCAGAATTGCAAGATCGGGTTGAAAAACTTCTAAATTCTGAATTTTATCACAAGCTGGAGACGGTGATGGCTTGCCTTCAATAAAGACGACATCTCTGACTACGATGACACTTCTCAGATTCTGAGGATGCATTAGACGGCAACCTTTTGTATCCTGTGAATGTTCAGTGAACAGTCGAGTTTCTTCCTCTTCTCTTTGGGTATTAGGACGTTCATTTCTCACAGCAACCAGTAACTTCTGTTGATCATATGAAATGTGGCACGAGAGTCCACATACCAATCACTGGTAGTAAATGTAGGGAGTAAAACCTGCAGGGAAACCATTAGAACAAGATGAAAGTGTTATGTTAGATATATTATTAGCTACATGAGACGATGAATGATGACATTTCTTGTTCCGGTTGATACGTTTCCTATCAGATGCAACACCAATGGGCCCGGAACCGATCATTCCTATTCCGGTAAGCTGGTTAATTGGTAGGATACGTGAACACTCGAGTAAACTACATCAACAATACTGGCACACTTTGGAAACCTGCAGGCAGGCCAAACTTGCACTACCCCGAGTGAACGCTCGCCTCTCCAAAGCCCTCCAACAGCTAAGTAAACCATATTTGCGCCTGGTAACGGGTGCTATTACTGGTCATGGCAACTTTAACAGGCACCTTTTCAATCTAGGTGTCACTGACAGCCCCTTGTGCAGAGGATGCATGGAGGCGGAAGAAACAGCCACTCACGTCTTGCTGGAATGCAACGGAGTGGCCAACTACCGGGCAAAGTACCTCGGCTCGCCGGGCAACCTCCAAGAGGCCATCGCAGATGTGAAGGCGCTCGGGGCGTTCCTGGCAGAGCTGGGCTGGCTGGAGTAGTATCCAGCCACACACCCTCCACACGCAAAATAGGCGCAATTTGGTCGTCGAGTGAGTAGCTCGGTGGCGTAGTGGATAAGCGCCGCGGCCCGCGAGCGTAGTCGTTAAGCAACTTTCGCTAGGGTCGGTCATGGGATGGGTGACCAAAAAATTATTATCTCGAGCTACTCCGTGCTTCGGAAGGCACGTTAAGCCGTTGGTCCCGGCTGCATTTGCAGTCGTTAATATCCTCCAATCCGCATTGGGCCAGCGTGGAGGATCATGGCCCATCCTCCTTAACCATCCATAAGGAAGGCCTGAGCCCCTGCAGTGGGGACATAAAAGGGCTGGTAGTGGTCGTCGAGTTGCGGAGACGCCCGTTGTAAGAAGAAGAAGAAGAAGATACGTTTCCTACACTAAGATACTACATGGCCTAACTTTTTAAAATATGTACACGATTTATACACAGGCACACTGTTTACACTAGACGATAAAGCACTAGACGTAGAAGGGCTATCTTGGTTTTGTTCCTTTAACAGGATCGAGGCTACCGAGTCTGTGGTTATCTTCGTTCCAGAATGCTCCATTGCCATCACCATCGGGTTGTAGCTCTTGGTCAATCCTGCCAGCATAATAATGCCAACAAGTTCCTCATCCAAGCCCGCTTTGATAGCAATTAGTTGCTGCTGAAGAAGACAAATGTCATTTACATACGCTTTTACATTTGTGTACATTTAGAGTTTAATGCCAAGTATCTTCTTCATGAGCTTCAGGCGGCGAGATAGTCCGCTATCGGCGTAAGCTGCACGAAGTTGCTCCCTTGTTTCTTTGGTTGTTTTGGCTGACATGACGACGGGGTATACATGCACGCTTAGGTTTAGACAAATCTTAGACCTTGCTTAAGCATCTTTGCGTTTAAAGTCTAGGACTTCTTGCGCAGGCATCGAAATGCAATCCCATAGTTCCATGTCTATAAGGTACATCTTCATGGCGAAGCTCCAGGTCGTATAATTGCAACTACCTTGTAGCTTTGTAAAGCACGGTATGCTGCCACTGGTCACCCTTACAGCCGAGTTGCCGGTGGAGGCGGTCGGTTATGTATTACATGTGTGTTTACATGTGAAATATATTAAAAAAAAGAAAAAAGAAAGGTACTAGTAATGGAATCTACAAAATTGGTAAAATTAACAAAAAAATTATATTTCTTTGTGGTAGAAAATCACATTGAAACTTTTGTCACGGTTACATTTTCGAGATGGATTCGTGAACCGTTTTCTGTTTGAGTTAAACACAATAATAAATCATCGTTGTCTTTTTCTTGCAACAAAATTAGTCAGATTTAATTATTATTTACTGCGTATGAAACAAACAATCGCAAGTTAGCTATTTTTTTTTTTCATTTATTTTGGCATCAAACAGTCATGTAAAATAACAATAATTTCACAAACAGTAATGACTAAAAAGACCTACAGTGCCCAAGTTTAGAAAAGCTATGCGGTGCAGTAACAGAGGTTATGCTTGCTGCAGTCACCCGATAGCATTTGCTACTACCCTTCTGCCTTTGTCGACTGTCCTCTGTCACGATCCACTTAGTTGCTACAGATTCATGAAAATAAATTCGTTCTTTATATTTCTAGAGCATTTTAAACTTATGTCCATCGGAGAAGCTGAATGCTCGTTATCGGTCTGGAGCAACAAAAATCCACCAAACACGACCAGTATCCAAAGGGCAACAGGTTTATGATACTAATCGATTAATTTGGCCCTTAAATCAACCTTTGGAGAAGGTGGAAGCCCTTGTAAGTAAGCTTAAATGAAATATAGATTAATAAATCTAAACTATTCATAAATGTGTGAAGCTGATACTATTTTCAGTACTTAAATAATTAATTTCTAAGACGGTATTCATTGTTTGAAGTAAAATTGTTCAAGTGTAAATTTATTTTGACCCATTCGTGGTTAAAAGCATGACTGTTTATTTATAAGAACACAATCCGTTAAATATTTTATACTATTGTGCACTTCGCCCGCGTAATTTATAGCCTAAACCTAAGACTACCATGTGAGAACTTAATTCTTAATCAAGGGAACAAGATTGACCCAAAAAAACATATTTCATCTCATTCTGTATTTTTTTTTGTATATGTACGAGTAGCGCCAATGTTCTGGAGAAGTTCCATATACAGAGGACTTACCTTCATTTCCGTTTGAGGTGTTTGGTGCATTCGTTCTCAGTACTGCCAGTACGGGAAATATTACTAACATTGATCCCACAGAAGCTTTGGTAAGTCATTTTTTAATATGTACTTATATTGAGTAAGACAATCAATCATAAAATCAATAGATTTATCTGTAATATGTGTTTTGCGAATAGTTATAATTTATATATTGACTGCTTTCAGAAAATACCTGGAGTTTTAGAATTTTATAAGGCAGAGGATATACCTGGACTTAATTCTTTTACAAGTATAGACAATCCATTGTATCTTAAGAAAGAAGAAGTATTATGTAGCGGTACACTTAAACATTATAATCAGCCTATAGGCATAATTGTTGCTGAAACTCGATATTTAGCAGAAAGAGCTGCAAAATTAGTCAAGGTGACCTATAGCAATGTTAAAAAACCAGTAATTGATATTAACGATGCTAAGAAAGATTCAGCTAGAGTGACACCATTCGTAGTACTACCAGCTATAATTAAAGGATTTGACATTGCAAAGATTATTAAAGGAGGTAGTACTATATATTGGCAGTATCATTTTCCAATGGAAACACTTGTTTCTGTGGTTCGACCTTCAGAAGACGGACTAGAAGTTCATACATCAACACAATGGACGGATGGAGCACAATCGTCGATAGCCCAAGCGCTGAATATGGATGCAAATAGGTTAGTTAAGTGTTCTTTTAATTTCAATAGATTTATAACAAAAATGATTTAATTATATATTTAATTATTCTACAGTATTGATGTATACGTGCGACGTGTCGGTGGGGCGTTTGGCTACAAGATTTCACGAGCATATCAGGGAGCAATAGCCTGTAGCTTAGTTGCTAAGAAAATGAACCGTCCATGCAGATTTATACAACCGCTTACTACAAATATGAGAGCTTTTGGCAAGCGATTTCCGTGTTCAACAGATTATGAAGTAAGTTGTTATTAAGAGTAATAAATCAAGTGTTCTAATTATATGTTGGTATATCTTAAAATTTTGTTTCAGGTTGCTGTAAATAAATCAGGTGTTATACAATATGTAAATTATAATTTATATGAAGATAACGGCTATATTGTGAATGAACCTCAATGGATTGTTGATATTGAAGCGTACGGTAATTTATATAAGAAAACAAGATTTAATTTTAAAGGTAACAATGTCGTAACCGATACTCCATCAAATACATGGTGTCGAGCTCCAGGTAAAATTTTGATGATTAATTCTATAATTTAACTTTCATAGTTTTTGTGATTTAATGCATATTTTCATTATCATACTAGCTTTTGCCCGAGAATTCACTTGCGTGGTATTGTTACTATGGGCAGCATATCTATAAACGCTAAAACAAATATTTATTAATTATATCATGTAAAATACCCAAATATAAAGTTTCACGATTT
Organism: Diatraea saccharalis; assembly: GCA_918026875.4. Lineage (NCBI taxonomy): Eukaryota > Metazoa > Arthropoda > Insecta > Lepidoptera > Crambidae > Diatraea > Diatraea saccharalis. The sequence continues at coordinate 7,996,357 of OU893350.1, forward strand.
TATAGACATGAGAAGGTAACAGATATACGCGGACCTACTATCGCATGTATAATGTTGAATAATTAAACGATTCTCTTTGTCTCTCTAAAAATCCTGGTACTCTGAAATGGGACTCGAACCCATGACCTTTCGCAATCCGGACGACTGCTCTAACCACTGAACTACCCAGCACCTAAAATGATTGAAAATTTTTTTAGAACAGGACGATAATGATGTTTAATTAAGAATAAACGCTAAGTAGTATTATTTTAAAAATCAACCTTTATAAAAACAGTACTATAAAGCTTATAAAATATAAATCGTAATTTATTTTATTTGTAAAATGATTTGTACGTGAATATTATAAAAAAAAACTGTTATATTTGTCATAAATGATGATTGATGACTTAAATACCAACTGTCATCACTATATAATTAAATCTTTATAATTAACATGACTTAGATAGATTTCTTACAATGACAAAACAAATAATAAACAATGGTTGCTATTGTAACATTTTGATTCCCCATAGAAAATTCATTGGAATTAAATATAACCTATTAACTTCCCTGGGTTAAACTACTCAAATACCAATTTTCATCGATATAGGACTAAAAACAAAGAAGTTTCATAAAAAAAGTTTTCACCCTTTTTAAGCGCCATCGGGGTGAAATTTCCAAAAATCCGTTCTTATTACACCTCTACGCTGCACCCTCAAAATTTCAAGTTTGTACGACCAGCGGCTAGGCTATGCGTTGACTGCCAGTCAATATTTTATTTTATTTTATTTTATTTTATTAGGAAAACAAACAGTGATATTAAATTTAATACTCGTACATAATACTGTAACGATAACTGTTCACCAATTACATGCTTTCACTTATAAAATTATTATTAATAATGCTCTAGTAATGTGAAGAAATCTATACAAAAAGAAAAAAAAAACATAATACAATTATTTACTTCGTAAATAACTAAATTTGCTTTTTATTGTGAGGAAACCGACTTTCTCCAAAAGTCTAATACGGCCTTTTTGAAAGCAGCTGAATTTGAACAGAAAATGTCCACATCCGAAAAGCCAGTCAGCCGATTAAAAGCTTTTGCCGACCTTATAAAATATAAGTTTTGTCTATGATTTGTACCACTGCGTGAAATGGTAAATGTTGATTGAAATCTTATTGACCTTTTGGGGACTCGTAATTGAAGTTTAGAAAGAAGGTACGGGGAATCTAATTTTGACTGGGCGATTTTGGCCAAGAGAACTATGTCTGAAGTTGTCCTTCTTGTTTGTAACGGCAATATATGGCGTCTTATACATCTTTTCTCATAGATGACGTCAAACACTTTGCATTTGCACTGTAGAAATTTCATGAATTTGCGCTGTACGGCCTCAAGTGAATATCGTAATGCGGATTCCAAATCTGGCAACCATACTCCAGTATACTGCAGACATATGAACAGTTTGTATGCCCTTTTGGCTATATGATCTATATGAGCAGCATAACAGAGCTTACTATCATGTATTACCCCCAGATCCCTGACTTCATGTACTCTTTTAAGTTTACCTTGTTTCAATAAATAATCGTAATCAATAAATTTGTGTTTACGAGTTAATGTTATGAAACGACATTTACCTATATTAAGTTCTAATTTATTAGAACTGCAGTATTTTTCAAACCTAGCAAGGTCCTATTGTTACATAAAACTATCATGAACCGTGTTTATCTGCTTCAATATTTTTAAATTATCTGCATCTAGTAAGAAATTAGAGTGTAGGAAACAAATCCTTATATCATTTATTATATATTAAATTAAAGAATATTAAATATTAAAGGCCCAATGCCATGCAGAAACAAAACCGTTAATTGCCACAGCCTGAGAACGGGTATATAAGATGATAAGACGGAAACTGCAGCAAGAAGCTAGAGATAAAAATTGGAGAGATGCGATCAGGTCCTGGTCCTTTAGTTTGATCTATTACCTCCATTAATTTATACAAAGTCTTCTGGTCAGTTTTGACGTCATTTATACTATTTTTACACCCGTGTGAGTTGACATGATCGTTGGATGCAAGATCATCATAACTTTGAGGAAGAAATTTCGATTGAAAATATGTGGCAAAGAGATTGCAAATCTCTTCACCAACGTCAGCTATGTTAATGTTGAGGGCAGCGAATGATTATTATTTTTGTTATATTTGACATAGCTCCTAAAAAGTTTGAGGTTATTGGTTATTGAATTTTCACATTTATCTAGATAATCAAGGTAACACTCCTTTTCAATAATTTTCGCTCTCTTACGGGGTTGAGAAACAGTTTGGTAATCATCACTGTTGCCATATATGCGATGTTTAAGTAAATATCGCATATCTATCAAGGACGCATATTTAAGTTGATATTTGCTTTTTTCTTTCAAGATTTTCTTTAGAGACGAGTTGTACCAGGGCGGGTAATTAGATCGCTGAGTATTTTTGTGTGGTATATGTTTATCTACTAATTCATATAATGAATTGTAAAAAAGATCAACTGAATCTTCTAATGAATTATCTTTTAAACAATCCTCCCAATCCATCCTATTCAATAAGTCATTAATTTTTTAATAATCTCCACTTTAATGTTCACTTTAAGGGGTTCAGTAAATAGATAATTCATATTCACGACGAGCTACTTATGATGCGTATCCTCATGCACCAAAGGATCTGGACACGATGAAACAGATAATTCCCCACTACTAAGAACTAGATCTAAAATTCTATTATTTACATTTTTACATGGGTTCAATTGAGCTAAATCACATTCAGAAAGCGTATCTATAAAATGAACTTTCGATGCCCCGGAAACGCCTGATGGTAACAAAGGATAATCATTCGTCCAGTCGATATTGCTCATATTAAAATCACCCATTATTATAAATGTGTTATTTAGACATAACTGAAGAATTCGTGACATGTTATCTGTGAAGTTAGCGAGTTGCAGATTATATGAATTAACATGCTTTTCATTGTATAGGTATAGTGTACATATATGTATTTTTTGGTACCAATTTTATTTTTGTATGTAATTGTAACCCAGATATCTTCGATCGAAGAAATCCAATCGGGCCTAGGCGATGCTAAGAATTCACGTTTTATAGCTTTATTCCTTTCAGGTCTGATTCATTTATTTGCGAAATCGAGTTTTTCAACTATAGACAATTTTTAGTTACTATATAAGGTAATCAAAAAAAATATTTTCTAAAATGCCCCCCCCTTCCTCTTAGCGGGGGTGGAACCTGCACGATCGTGATGTTAAGGCTCAAATAACTCAAGTGCACGATTGTGATGGTGTCAGACTTTCAATGAAAAGTATTGAAATAAATAAAGAAAAATCATAGAAACATATTTTTATTTATTATTTAGAATGATAGGAACTTATAAATAATCAATCTTAATCAAATTGCAACTCACTTTAGACTTGATAAAATTATAACAAAAAATATTTAGTGACTAGTTTTCTCAGTCTGAAACTTATTACTTTGTATGATACGCTAAAAAACAGTTTTGTTTTCTAGATAAACAAAGATAAACCTCACATTTGGTACATAGTATCTTGGACCTACTTCTACATCCTTCCATCCTGCATGCTCTTGGTTATCCATCATACCTTTTGGCCATAGAAGGTGGATTCAGTCGACGAAATTTAGATGTATTCGGGTGCAGGTTCTCATTAATTTCATCTGTATCAGATGTTCTTTTACGATCTGGTGCGTTGATTAGGCCATCTGCCACCTACATTCGAAACTCCAGCAAGTCTATAACTTTATTTTTGGGTACTCCAGTAGCAATCGAATCTAATACGTACGATCGCCATGCATTCGAAATCGAAAGGTCAAAAAAATGGAGGATGACTTTTAGAGTCTATTTCTTCGTTTTTATGAAAGTTCGATAATATTCAACGGATTGATCAAGAATATCCACACCTCCCATATTCTTGTTGTAATTTGCTATTACTTTTGGACATCTTACGTCAGTAAATGCTGAAAGATTTTTATCCCATCGCTTGATAAGACACGAATCATCTCCAGATGTACAATTGGATGCGACCAGTACAGATTTGTTATCCATCCATTTTACAACAACAATATCATTGCTAACGAATTGCTGACAATCGCCACGTTTCATGTTACGATCTTGCTTGAAGTCCATGTTTTTTCTCTCAGGAATTCGGTTTATCATAATTGTGCCGGTTCCATGGAGTCCCAATACATTTAATCTCTCGAGTAAAGGTATCGAAGAAAAAGATCTGTCGAAATATACACAACTACCGCGTGGAATAGATTTAGAGAGATGAAGAATTACCGAAGCTCCAACGCCTAGAGATCTGTCGCCAAAATTTGTTTTAGCACCCTGGTAAACTTCGAAGTCAATCATCAAACCATCGTGAGTAGTAGCGACGAAAGCTTTTAGCCCTTGTGGACGTGGTTTTGTTTTAATAACTTGTCGCAAACCACGTGGACATATCCCGCTGAATGGAATCATCTGTTCATCTATTGAATAAAATCCTTGTTGGCTTTCTAATTTGTCGCAAGCATTCTTGACTTGAGTAAGTACAGGTTGCACTTTCCAGAGTGAGTTCTGGTTTCCTGGCGAGGCCTCATCACTGTCAACAACGTGAAAAGCCATACGCAGAACTTTAAAGCGGTCTCTAGAAATTTTATCAGCAATTAAAGCTAATCTCATTTCTGTTCGCCAGTACATGTGAATACGTGGGTATGGAATACATCCCATGATAAAATGAACCCCAACAAACTTTTTCAACTCTGTCGCTTTAGTGTTTAGTACTTTACCCGTTTTGCGCATGTAATAATTATTGGTACAAACTGCAGCATGCTCAAAAAACTGACCGTCAAAATAGTCTTCAAAGTAGGCCAAAGGAGACCTTACCACTGTTGATTGTCGCTCTGGATAGCAATGTTCCTTTTGATTGAATGGCATCTGCTTCCAGATCCTTCGGCGAGTGTCTTGACTTTTCGTAGACTTCTTACGAACTTTTGGTGCATTTGTAGATGAAGGACCTGGACTTGGAGGTGATTGAGGCTCATCAGCATGCATCAAAGGTAAAATCGAGTCATCTCGAACACCCTCGTCGTCTTTTACTCCTTCTATTTCGGAATCATTGCCATCACCATTAAGTTCAAGCAACAACTCACTTGATAGTTCTTTTCCTGAGAGCAAAAAAATGTATAACTCTAATTAAAAGCAAAAAGTTAATGATTCGCTGTCGTTCGACATTACACTTTAAAAATGGAATTTGAGTCGGAACGTCATGATCGTGCAATCAAATTTTTGAGAGGTAATATTCTCTAATACAAATTATTAAGCTTAAATATTATTGTTTAGCTGATAACATTATTACCTAAACAAAACATTAAAAGCAAAATTTAACTAAAACAGATGAATAAATAACAAAATAATAAATACTTACGCTGACCACTCCGTTCAAGAAAATAGGCCGACATCTTTCCCGCGTGGTCAATCAACACAGAATGGCGTCACACTCACACTTGCACGCTAAATTCATAAACAAACCTCTGCACCATCGTTCGGTAGCGTCTTGGGCCCGAAAAGTTGATTCGAAAAAGCGCGGGATTTTTTTAAAATAAAGTGTACGATCGTGTTCCGTCGTCTTGAAAGGGTTATAGCACTTCGCCTTCAATTTTTTCATTAATAGTGTGGTAATTTCTATCACGTCGCTAAACTAAGTACCTATCATCAAAGAGCTCACTATAATTAATACCATCAAGAAGCCAAGTCTCTGTTAAAGATACAGCATCGTACGAATTGATAAGAAGGTTTCGCTTAAAAATATGTGTTTTAGTGCGCATATAAAAATTCATAGTTTACATTAAATAAATTCATATTAAATTTGTGCTAATAATTAATAATGTATAGTGATGTTGTTTAAGGTACATTGGAGTGTATTGCAATGGCAGAAATGATGATGGAACGGATATCTTATGAAGTATCTGTGGATCCGGTAGATGTTCGTTTGGCAAATGTGGATATGCTGTTACATGGTGATATAAAAGAAATGGCCGATACTTTAAAAACAAATGCCGACTATATTAAAAGAAAAGCTGCTGTTGAAGATTTTAATAAAACAAACAGATGGAAGAAACGTGGATTGAGAGTTGCGATGATGAGTTATTTTATTCCACCGATTGGTCAGCGTTTTGACGTCAACCTTTCAGTTTATCATACAGATGGGACTGTTGTAATAACTCACTCAGGTATTGAAGTGGGACAAGGAATAAATACTAAAGCAATTCAAATAGCAGCACATTTTTTGAAAATACCAGTGACAAAAATAAAAATAAAAGGCAATAACTCGATAATTGGTCCTAACGCAGAAGCTACTGGAGCAAGTGTCACTAGTCAAAATGTCGGTATTGGTGTTCAACAATGTTGTGAAGAACTTTTGAGAAGACTGGCGCCGATTAAACTCCTAAAACCTCTTGCTACCTGGGAAGAGTTGATAAGAGCGGCATTTGTATTACAAGTAGATTTACAAACTCATGGATTTGTTACTCTTCTAAATGGTCAATTAGTTTTCAATTATGGCGTTTGCTTTGCTGAAGTTGAACTGGATATACTGACTGGCGAATCAGAAATACTACGTGTAGATTTGCTGGGAGATGCTGGACAAAGTATAAATCCAGCCCTCGATATAGGCCAAGTAAGTTTAAAATCATAATTGGACAGAACATGTTGTGGTATCGTCTCCAGTTACTATTTTGAATTGATTTCGTCATTCATTTTATATTAATAAATTGATTCTGGAAATAAGTTCATTTAATATATAAGCTGTGAATACATTTTTGGCGTTGTCATGGTTTATGTAAAATTATTTTCACATTATTAGATAATTTTATGTAAATTCAAAGATATACAGGAAGAATCGAATCATATATTGACTTAATTATACCCGTATTATACTCAAAAAAATTTTTGTTTATATATAAAGGTACCAGTTAAAATAATATTTTTTATTAGTTACACATTTGTATTGATAAAATCAATAGCATGATAATTAACGCTACGTAACTTATATAAGAGACTGTTCATGTTAATATATATTCAAAGCAATTTTCTTCATTTTAGATTGAAGGTGCTTTTATAATGGGCTTGGGATACTGGACAATGGAACAACTTGTGCACAATGTGGAAAATGGAGAGGTGCTTACTGATCGTACCTGGAGCTACCATGTGCCTCAATGTCGGGATATTCCTCAAGATTTCAGAGTATATTTAAGGAAAAATTCTTACTCTAGCATTGTCATTCTCGGTAGCAAAGGTATGTGGAATAATACGATCGGAACTCATTTTGTGCACACTTTTATTTGTGATATAGAAGGTAAGCAAGTATTATAGTTATTAAAAAACATTCTTTTTTTCAACAGCAATTGCTGAACCTCCAATATGTCTATCAATTGTAGTGCCGTTTGCTCTTCGGCAAGCTGTTACATCGGCAAGACTCGATGCCGGCATTCCCACCACGGAGTGGTTTCCAATCGGTACGTTATCTGTTGTATAAAATATAATCTGGTGACCGTTCAGCTCAAACTATTGATCTGCGAATTTGAAAACTGAAAGTGAACGTTAAAAAGGAATTTTAAGAAATTTAATCCGCAAGATGCGTTTAGAAGTGATTGAACTACAAGATCGATTTAAAAATCTTTAATCTACGGGAAAATACATTAGTTGACACGTAGTAGATATTACTTAACGATAGTTGATTATTTGAAAAGAGCAGCTTTCCCGTTTGAGATGTGGTGCGAGCTTTATCGATTTCGTTTCCTTTAAATCATTTTCTTATTAAAACTATACAAACCGGTTCAAATATTATGTGCAAGTTGCAGGAAAATTTTAAAATTTTATTTTTACTTTTCAGATGGACCGTATACTGTTGATAAAATGTGTTTGGCAGCCGCTACTAAAATTGAAGATTTTAAGTTATACTGAAATTGAATTATAATTGTATACTAGTTAGATAGACGTTATCCTGTCTTAATTATGTGTTCACATGTATTTTTATCAATAATTTTAGTTTTTTTATATCCAGTTTTACATTATTCGCAGAACGCATTCTGTCAATTCTAAATCAAATGTCATAAAGTTACATTAAAAAAGTTTATGTTATCGAAAGCACTAAGATTAGATTAGATTATAAATAATTTTATTAGGTGGTTAAACATTCTTAATTTTAAAAATCTTCCACATAATTTTATTATTTTTTTCTTTCGTAAGAGAAAATCCTGACTATAACAAACCCTACAAAAGAGTATTACCGAAAAAGGTCCAGCCGCTCACGTGTGATGGTGTGACCAATGGAAAAAGGGATTCGTTATCATATATAAAGATAATAAAATAAGTAAAAATGTGCAAAGAGAAAGAACGTTATTTTAAAATTTTCTTAGATTATTTAGTAATTTAATATTTTTGTTCTTTAATTTTTTACAGTAATTTACATTAGAATGATAGTTTTCTAAGGCATTTCTACATTGTATCTATTGACTTCCCGATATTTCATAAATGTATACTCAATCAATAAAAGGTAACGATCCTGTAGAAAATTTTCTTTCTTACTTAATATTTTTAACTTGTTTTTAATGAAAGTATTTTGAGTTACATTCAAGATATTGAAAAATATTTTTAAACATTTTATGTTTTATTTTACATAACACAACGGCCAGATAATTAAACTGTATATTGATGATATATACAGCACTCTTATTATAATTTATATTACGTCATTTTATTGTTATTGAATTTTTTGTTGTTCCTTTAATTTATATGTTTAACAAAAGGTATAATAAATTTTGTTATAGCAAGTGTTTTCATACAACCAACACAATTTGTCGATTTTTGTCATATCTGTTATGTATTTGCTAAAGGTATTTACAAGAATATGGAATTCAACTAAAATGATAATTTTGTAAATAAGCTAAGAAATATAACCATTTTGTAATAACTAATGATATTTATGATTGCTACAAAATTACATTGGTGTTGTTTAAGACAATCTTCTTTACGTCTTTTGAATATTACATTCATCAATGTCTTACTAATCTATAATTTTTATAAAATTATAACTATTAATGGACTATTGTAAAAGTATACTTTGTTTATTATTTTCCTAACATTTATTGTCACTAGTAGCTATATAATTTTTACAATGAGTATGGAGTATATGAATCATTATCCAATAATGGTTAAAATTGAATTTAAATTTGCATGTTAACAGCTTTATTAGTGGCATTCAATAAATTTTATATTCATATTGCTATTTATTTTAAAGAAATATACTTAAAGAGCGGAGTCGCCTCTTGGTTATTTTTCTAGAATTTTTATAACAACTCTCCGAACGTCTCCGGACATCTTGGTCTCCGGGCTAATAAGTTTTGGAACGGAATGATATAACTTCCCTTTAATCTCCCTTGCTAGTTGTCTCTATCATCCAGTAGGACCCCCACCTTCTGATTTTACATGGAAACGAGTCCTCGCCCGACTTTAAATGAAGTTTCTTGAACTTGATAACCACTTTTTTGAAGTTAATGCACGAGATATCATTGACGGAAGAAAGAATCTAGTAATACTTCATTGCACCTGTCTTAATGATAGTTTAAATCACCAATCCCCGTGACGATTCCATAATTCCTTTAGCTTGCTACGGAAGCAAAATGAACTATGGAATCGTCACCGAATTTTACGGAATGGATAAGTTATTTGTATTAGAAAGGTAAAAAGGAATATAAATTATGTTTATTACGCCTCCTCAATTTTATGCTTAATATACCTATAAGTAGGTACTTCTTATTTATTAATTCCTTAAAAGAAAAAAATATCACTAAGATTTCTCTATTTCAATTTACCACGCGCCATTATCAGCACGTAGTGTTTATTATGCTAATTTATCTACATACACAAAATACAGTAGTCTGGTCAGCTTAATTGAGATTCTGATACAAATCAGAGATGTAATTTGCCTGCTAATAGGTTAACTAGTCAAACTTACATGTAATATTACATTTCAATAATAGTTACTTACATAAACTGTTTGATAGTGCTATTTAGCTGTTCGAATTTCACTTTTACGAGGTATGTTTTCGTAAATAAAGAAAATATATTTTTCTTTTATTTTTTTAATAAATACCTATATAAATTTTATTTAGATAACATCACATACATTGTTTTAATCAAAAATAAAGTAACAATTGAACTATGGTTTGAAACAACGCAGGTACCACATCACTCGAGACGATATGGACATGGTAATTTTCTACATTGTCCCGACCGAAATTCAAACCCGGAACTTCAGTGAGGGCTCTTCTTCTTGAAGCCTGCCTGCGAGCCCCACTCGGCCGTGGAGGTCGTCAAATTTAATTTTTCAAAATCATCCTTTGTTTTAGTAATAAACGTGTAATCTGTAACTTTTAATGAAAATGTATTTCAATATTAAACCAAAACAGGTGACGTAATGAAAAAATATTTTATTGTAATAAAATTTTACTTTTTTATTTAAATAAATTATATCTGAATTTAGCGATCATTGATTAGTCTCAATTTGATTGTTTGTAAAAAGACGTGAAATAAAAAAACGTTATAACAAAAATACTTTTCATGGATATAAAGTGGATTAACTAGTAATGTAAATTATTATATTTGAACAATTTTGCATTCAGAATTCTATACTGAAAAATATTCTGAATGGAATATGCTTAAAATAATACAATTGAGCCCTGGCACCTCGTGATGGGATTCGAACCCATGACGATCCGCAATCCGGGCGACTGCTCTTACTACTGAGCTACCCAGGACCTAACAGGACTGACGAATCTTTCAAGTACTTGTTACTCTTTTGCTACTACAGAGCGTCTCATTCAGGCAATCCACCCAAACAGCCGAAAGAAATATTTTTACAAATATTTAAACTTACAATCAAAATGAAAATTTATTCTTATTATTATATTTAATCAATTTTAAATTCACAATACTATACTGAAAAATATATTTAAATTAATAATCTCAAATTTCAACGACAGCGTAGGTATAAAAAAACTTAAAAATAAAAAAAAGACAGTGAAAGTCGGCTATATATATAAAGCATACCTAGTTATTTAAATAAACTCACATCTTAGAGCATTGCTAGAAGCTTTATTTTTGAAACAATTATTATACTAGACTATAGAACATGATCTTCATTGGTTCCTGTCAGATTTTATCTAGCAAATGTGAGTATCCACAGATAGTATGTATGTAAAAAATTAAGGTAATTTCCAAGGTAGGTATAATGAGCGATAGAATTGAAGGCATAATTAATTTTTACTCTGAACATCGATATATTGTATAAATCCGATATCTTAATGAATAAATGAGCGATAGACTTGAAGGCATAATTAAGTTTTACTCTGAATGTCGATAGAATGTATGAAGTTGATAATTATAATTATGATATGGACATCTGGAGTTTCCATTATAAAATGTTACTTACCAGTTTTTTTTTTTATTCTGACGGAACTGTTGTGATTATTCTTTCTGGGTATTGAAATTGATCGGCATATTATAACCGGGGGCAAACCAAATTAGTTTAATTTTAAATAAACATCTTTTTCTATTAGGTATCCCTTGATACATTTGTGACATGTCATATTAAGCAAATGCTTAGCGCAAGGTGCCGCATAACGTATTAATATGGGTGTTTCTTATTCATTGGTGAAATGAATTTTCAACTTAGGCTATTCCTAAATATTTATGCGAATCTTAAGTTCAATGTAGGCATAGGCAGGCATATCTTAAAATAAGATATCCAGAATCACTTTATTGTGCCCGATAGAAAGGAATGGGAAGGGGGATGGCGAAATACGCTTCAAAACCATTTTCAATTTATTACTAGCAAACTTATACGACTATTGTATAGGCACTGCATAATTCCATCTGCTAAAAAAAACTCGTGTATTTATACATTGTTCGTATCAAAATCGCACAAAAAAGGTTTGTTTACAACAACAAATGAAAAAAGCTTAGAACTATAGTGTAGTTATTTAACTATTAATACAGCTTACTTGGGTGTTACTCTTTTGTACTAAACCAATTAAAAGTTAATGATTTTTGTTGTACGTAGGAGGGATGATAAATAGCTAGCCCAACCACTAATTCAAGTTTTTCTATGCTAGGCTAGCTATTTATCATCCCGCCCTCATACGTATCATCTTAATGTTTAAGCAATTCAAGTTGAGTTGACCTATATTCTTTTAAATCGAAAAACAACAACACGCGGGAATTGCACCGAGAGCATTACAGGTAGCTGTTTTGAACTAATTGTGAACTAATTGTGCATCTCTCTGTAGCAATTTACGGTGTTAATACTGTTAGAGACCAGAGAAACTTAAGTATATCCACAATTCGATTCTAGATCACTAAAAAAAATTCAATATGTAGTCATAGAAACTCATAATTCAGACATACTACTATAGTAATATATGAAACTCTTATAGCATAACTCAAACGTGTCTGATTTGGTCTGAAACTATTGAACCCAATGTCCTGAAATATTAGCTACAGCGACATTCAACTTTGCTTTATAAAATGAAAGACTTTTTAGTATGAAGATAAATAATACTTAAAAAATCCACCAAGTACTCTATTTTTTAAGCATCATTCATTCAACATAATTTTCAGTATAGCATTTAGAATGCATAATTGTTCAAAATCCAAAATTATGAATTTATGAAAAAAGAATAGATGGAAACTTATCTGTGACACTACCAAGTAAATATTACTGAATCCTATTAATATTACAAATGTGAAAGTTTCTTTGTTTGGATGTTTAGATGTTTGGATGTTTTTCGGTCAATCACGCCGAAACTACTGAACGGGTTTTGATGAAATTTGGTATTAGCTGACTTAGTTAATATGATACTTTTTATCCCATTAAACATTACTCTAGGGTCCACGCGGGCGAAGTCGCTGGCGAAAGCTAGTTTAAAAATAAATTTTAAATTAAAGTGTTAATTGTGGACGACAGACACTAGCCACCGGCTTGTGTAAATAGTTTTTATGTATTTATGTTTTTATACTTTTTGAATTTGTATTTCTACTATTTATTCTTTTTTATATCTGTCATTGTAAATAAAATCTCTCATAATAAAATTATTATCCACCAACTGTGTGCGTGTCTTCAATTTAAATAATATTAATATTAATTAATATTCACCAGTACAGTAGGTGCCTGAGATAATTTTTTGTGCAGTTTTAAGATAAACATGCATTGTGAATGAGAGATTGACAAAATATTATAAATATGGAATCTTCCGTGCTAATTATGAAGGTAGCAGCCGTAGGTCTTTAAAAAAAAAACGAAAAAGATTTAAACTAATTTATTAAAATAAGATTACAATATTTTTTCATAATACTATTTCTAAGACTATCGGCTCCGCTCGATGTTAGAAATGAAGTGGTGGTTTTCACAGTCTAGGCTATTGACCCGGCGATGGTCACGCGGTAGCACGTCCATGGCGCAGTACGCTGAGGCGGCACTTCTTCGATGGTGCAATGATTTGGTGACCTTCTTGCATATGCAGCATCGCCAATACTCTTATGTCTAATTTATGTAATTTGCTCCAACCAGTCTGATTTGAAAAATTTCAAGATTACAACGATCAGTTGTATGGATTAAAATTAAAATAATTATGTTTTGTTCCGTGCAATATGGTATCCTTATCTGTCTGATTAATATCGCAATTTAACCTGGTTCTCTCTTTTACTTTATACGAACAAAATTCATATTGTATCACGTGCCATTACTTCGTTGTCATCGACCTATAGTATTTTAGACTGGTCAAACCTGTTACAGATTTATGAGAAAGTGTAACTGCATGATTTAAAAGTATATGCATGTACTTATGATCTGTTTGAGGTAATAAATTAAAACTTAAATAAATTTAACCTAATGTTTCAGCAGCAGGTTTTAAAAATGTCATGTTTCTATAGAGGCCCCAGTCCTGCCCTTAAATAAAAATAAAGGTATCTCGAAATTTACGAGAGATTTCCTCCTTTAAAAGATTCTCTATAGATCTTTGCTACAATAATATCTATTTTGAACGGCATCCTGCTTAAAATATGTTTTATTACTAGAGCAAGGAAGCCTTGGAGTTGTAATGACATCGCGATATAAGTGATCGATGTAATTACTTAATAGGCAACAAATGAATTTGAACAAAGCTTTATTATATCAATTTTTAATCGATCTACTTTCAATATAGGTCATTATACTTTAAGACACTTTAAGAATATCGTAAAAAAAATTGACTGAAATAGTAATATGTGAAACAAATACGGGAACATCGTCAGTATATGGCTTAGTTAAATTATAAATTGTATATACTTACAATTTTACAGTGACATATGCATATAAAGAAAATTATAAGCAGTTGCTTTTGCATATTAAAAATCAAAAATATTAGCTTTAAAAAATAAATTTAAAACGGTATGAATCAGAATGTTTTTGTGGGTAAAAATAATTAAGCACTCTTTCAGTTTTTATTTTAACGAATACGATTTATGCAATAAAATCCATTTAAAAATTAAGTTAGCTGATCAATTTACGTAACACAATTGATAGAAAAACTATCGAATCTACTTGTTATAAAAAAAAACTCACGATTTCATTACCAAGAAGAGGACACTTGGTAATTGTTAGAAGGAATGAAATGTTGTTTAGCGTCATTAACGTTATAATTATAGTTTTTTACGGAATTGCTACCATGTACTTTGTTTTTGTTGAGTTCCCGATATTTCGGTGCTTTTGCAAGCACCATGATCACGGGGTAACTGAATTTTTGCAGGTGGGTGTCATAAAGAGATTATATATTTACTTTCTTTCTAATCTTTTTTCGTTAGATACTTGTACCACTGTTCACTATGTCACCACTAATTCGCACCTGGCCTGCGATTCTTTAAAAATCCAGACCCGTATTCAAATTACTCATGTTCACTACAAGAAGCGGCATCCGCTCAACCTTGAACACTCACTGTGTTGTAGGTCGAGAACAGGTGCAAGTTAAGTTCGCGTCGAGAAACGACACTCTTATGATTTATCCTCTGGTTTTGACAAACGCAAGGTGTATGGCAGCAATCCCGCAAAAAAACTATAATCCTAATGTAAATGACCACGAAAGTTTAAAAAAATATGTATTCTTAATTATATATTGTAATAAGACATAGAATCGATGAATATCTGACGACAATTATCGTTTTACATCAGAACTGACAAATTTATGATATAACATTAAACTTTGCACAATCCATGGAAATCGTCCAATTATTTTGTCTGTGTCAGTACATATCTATCTATAGATATAAATGGATCTCAAATTAGTCGGTATTAACAATTGTAGATGTAGCTGATAGTTTACTTTTGCTTTCCGAAGCAAAATAGAGCTTTTTGAACTTTACAAATTATACGTTGACTGTTTTGCACAATAAGGGACTGATCACGTTGCCAGAATTTTGCATGCAAATAAACAAATAATCAAATATATCCTTTTTATAATAATATTAGCATAAAGATATAACATAATCTAATTTATAAGCACAAAAACTTGAAATACTCAAGGGCGGCGTAAGATAGACATAAAAATAAAAACAGGAATTCTTCAAACTACATAGGGTTTCGCTATACTGCGTGCGGGAGGACTATGCGTTGCTCGCCTTTTGAATTATATTAGTTATCATAGAATATGTCACATCACATAGCATCATCAAACTTCATAGTTTACTCGAACTAATTAATATGGAAAAACTTAGCCAGGGTCCAGCATGCTACAAGGGTACGAATATAACCCTATTATATATCATAAATATCACGTTGATTTCTATTTTAACTAGGATATTACATTAAGCCATATTAGGTTAAAATATTTTTGAGCGGGATCTGTTATAACGATATCAAAATAAAAACCTTAAGAGTTTTTCGCTTCTAACGTCCAGTATCGCTTACATTATCGCTTATTATGTAGTGACATCTTTAAGCAATTATCCACTATCTGCTTATGCGAATGACCTATGAAGCACATACTCGTATACGTAATGTTTAGATTAAGAGCTAATTAGTTAGATTAAGAAGACAATGGCAGCCAAAACCAATTACTCAATGTCAAATTTATTTTAAACAAACGAAGTTCAATTGGATTGTATTTCTTTGTCGTCTTCACGAAATAGTAAGCGAGTTCTTTCCTTTATTTTCTGTCCTGTAGGTTATATATGATGGTAGGTATCTGTGTATTTCTGATTTTACATAAAAACTTAAAATAAATATTCCAAATTATATAATTAATTCTATGATTTTTTAACTCTGTATTACATATGTACGAGAACGTAGGTGTATCGTTTTTTATTTGTTAATTTGGGCAACATTATCATAAATAAATAATATGAATATGCCATTTTATTGACGAGTGGACACATGTTTCAAAGTAAATATTTTAAATCCTTGTTTACACTAGGCATATAACATGACTATCAGTCGGTATCGTGAGATGTTGTTTCTTTAACACTGTAGTTTCATTGCTAAGTTAAAGGGTATTGTAAAAAAACCTTTTTTTTTCAAAGGCAATGTTATAGAAACAGTTGGTTTAACCAGGAAAATATAGACAAATATAATTATCAATTTCATAAGAAAAATCTGGTTCAGTGAAATAGCTGTATTCAACGATATTAGTTTTCATCGATTTTGTCTTTACTGATATTAAAAGTAGCAAGACTTGTTTATTTTCATTACACGTTGGTGTATTGGATATAATTCATGTAAACGAAGTCAAAGGAAAACAACCATCAGGTATACATTTTGTGATATTAACAATCAATTACATAATATAGCAGACATTTGGACAATAAAATGATAACACATGTGTTAACTGAAATAATTGATATGACACGCACTGTGATTTCTAATTTCAATAACGACATGAAACTTTGATTCAAATGCACTGTCGCAGATTTAGAGGTTTGATCAAATAAAACCGACTTCATAAAATAATGATGCTTTAATAGCGCTGGCTATGTGTACTGTTCAATATAATAGCAAATATTTTTATTAATAAAACCTGTGTGTGCATGCCAATGTTCTTGCGGCCTAGGAGGTACTGAGGGTACATAAAACCGCTCCATAAACTGAGCCTAGTTTTATATTCCAAAAACAAAAATAGTTGATATTATATATATCGTAAAGTCAGGCGTGACCGGCGGAAAGTTAGGTTGATCATCATCCGCCATCTGACTAGTGTTCGCGATATTCCTTCGAAATAAGATACATAAGCGCAGGCTCCACGGGTTATGTGGGGCTCCCCCCTGCAGTCCCACCCCAGAATGGGGCTAGTCAAATAGCAGAGATATACCCACTAAAACTTAGCGATGTCCCTCGCATGGAAGGCGATGAACGGGATCGGCCCAGAGGCCATACACCGCGCGGTTCGCCCCCATTTCGGCCCGCCCTGAAAAGGGCAGGTCCCTCGCGGGTTGGAGAACACATCTCAGAGACATTCGAGATGTGCCCCCCAGACAGGGCGGAGACGTGCAATGCCGACCAGCGCGCAAACCAAATAATCTCACTTGCCCCGACAGTCCTCTCACTCTGCCCCATTCTTCTTTCTTCTTCCTTTCCCAACGATCTGAGCCCAGGTTGACTCCTTGTTTGACTCAGGATGAGCCGCAGGTTTGGATTGGGCCCCCTTCGTCCCCTCCTCAGTCCCACCCATTCTGGGCGCACCCGGCATTCTGGAAAAGCCGGCGTTTGCGTTTCCACAGTACAAATGGTCTTTCCAGTCCCTACAAAGTCGTCCTTGTTTGAAGCCTCCCTCAAGGCATTAGTTCCGTCTATCTCGCCTCTCAATTTTTTCACTTCAAGCTTCAAAGACTCGTTCTCAATATTGAGCCTCAAGCCCTCCTCTCTCAATTGCTTCATTAGCTGGCCGGCCTTAAGGAACAAACGACCTCTACTCCTAAAGGATATCGCCAGATCAGCAACATCCTCCATGTGTTCCTTAATAAGGTCAAGTCCCACCTCATACATTCCAGATGTATTACCCTCCTTAAGGAGTCCGTCAAATGCTGATTTAAGTCTTGTCGTAAAATCCGTAGCTCTATCAACAATCTCTCTTGCCTTCTGGCACGCCCTTCCGGCATCCATCTCCATAAGTCTATTCCTCTCCTCAATGTCTGCCGAATCAAAGTCGAATTCGAATCTACCAACCAATCCATCTGATCTTTCCGACCCTACCATCATCTCATCCTCTACAACTGTCTCCAGTCCACTACACCCACTTCCACCCAGGCTGGGCCCCTTCACATCTAAATTTGTTTGTTTTAAATTGTTAACATTTTCCATCTTAAATCCCACGAGAATCATGGCAAAAACCTCGTCCACCCGTGCAGAGGCCTGATACACGGGCAAGCCTAGGGTTATGAAGGCAGGTCCAGAGGACCCGTAGCAACTCCTTCGCCAGGAGCCACTCACCTCCTCGCCCAGGTCAAACTTGAGATTGGCTGTTTTTAACGTGGTTTACTCCACATAAGGCCGCCCAGCTAAGGAAAGCCTTTTCGTCCCCACTCACGCAGGGGTACGAGTCGGCCGGCAGTTGCTCTAAAAAGAACACCCGATGTTTGCGCCACCGCAACACACCAGGCCCACCGCCCTCGCTAGCACGGCCGCTACTCGGATCAATTCCGAGACGCCCGCCCAGCTCGGACTGCACCGCCGCTACCCGACAACGGTCAGGGCGCCGGTCCGGAACCCATCCTCACAAGACTCCCAGAGGGAAACAACAAAGCGTGACCCGAAAAGTGGGTCTTACCTCCCCACTACACTCCTCTCGACGGCCCTGAAAAGGGCCAACACGGCCTAAAGTAGGCCGAAACCTCCCTCCCATGCCCGACTGCCGCTACTTGGAATATGTCCAAGACGCCAGTCGGGCCCCTCTTAGTTGCTCGTTAGCGCCACCCGGGGGACACGTGCAGGGTATCTAAGGGCAAAATCCTGCGGACGTGAGCAACTTGTCCCCCAAGCAAAACGCCTCCTTCGAGCGTTATGCTACCAGTGCCTCCATCGAGCACATAAACAACCAATGCCTCCATCGAGCACATAAACAACCAATGCCTCCATCGAGCATTGTTCCCATAAATCGCTCAAGTAACACCTCCATCGAGTGTTACCCAACTTAATCACGCGATGTGCCAGGCACTTCGGACACGGGATCATCACTTTGATCCACCAATTCTTCTACAACCAACAGACTTTCAGGCATCCTTCTCGATCTATCATGAGCATACTTGTACGTCCTCTTAGAATTTAACGCCTTTAACAAATAACGATCACTATCTAACAACTCCATGACCTTAAACGGTCCCTTGTATTTCGGATCTAGTTTGGTCTGCTTACGCTCCTCATTTTGTAACAAAACAAAGTCACTTCAGTCAGTCAGTCAAATTTAATCATTCTCTCTACTCTGCATATCATCAACTCTATTAATCACAGTCGTCGCATCACCTAATTCGAGCGATGTAACTCATGTCACCTTCAAGTGACGATACCCTAGAAACAGTCGTCACATCATCTAATACGAGTGATGTAACTCATGCCACCTCCAAGTGACGATACCTCACAAATAGTCGTCACAGAACTCGCGAAATTCGTGGCTAGTAAAGCAGCGTCCTTGGTCCGCGATAATACGCATTGGCACGGCAAATAGGAAGATAGCTAATTTCGAAGCTCGAATGCTGTTCTTAGAGTCAATGTTGGGAGTATGGACAAGCAAGGAAAATTTGGTAAAAGCATCGATCAAAACAAAAACGTACTTCTTTTTGTAATTTTTGCCACTTAGTTTTCCAGTAGCATCTACGTGCAAAGTGTGCCACGGAATAGCCTGCACTTAACCTATATGGGTTTTAGAAATTTTGCTTTTGATACAGTTGTCAACGAATTCACGAACATATTTTGACATGTTTTCAAACCAATAATTACTATAGAGCTTTTCCAGAGTTTTCTCCCAGCCCAAATGCATAAGAGACTCATGTGTGCCAAAATGGCGTCAACTTGCTTTACGCTATCTAACTGTCAAAGTCAGTGTTACCATTCTTATAAAATTAAAAGTATCGATGATCACGCCCTCTTTACAATTGAGTAATTAAGTAATCGAGTAACAAAAAATTTATAAAAAGGAAACTAAATCAAACGATCTTTGTGACGGTGATGGAGATGTTCTGCGAAACGGCTATTCTGATAGCCTCACGCATCCTCGCGTGGGAGTTCAATCTGAAAGGGAAAATATGCAGCGCAGTAGATTCTTTACTCGGTCAGTCCCGACTTCAACTAGAGCAAGATTTTGAAACCAATCGAAACTTTAATAATTAAAGACCGTTTTTACTTTAAGTTTCTTTAGATTGTTAACTGATCAATTTACACTTTCATTAAATAACATTAAAATTAAATTTGAAACTATGAAGAGTCATGTACCATCGTTATCTCACAATAATTCAAAACAATCTAGCAATAAATCAACTTAAAACACTAACATATAAACTTCCAAAATACCCGAGTAAATATCTCTATCGCCACGGCCTCCATAGCCGATGAGTCATCACCAACTCTCTCACACAGACGCGCATTTACCATTGTAAATCGCACATGTGCATCTATACAGACCACAACCTCCGCTAGTACTACACGCCCACCGCACACCCACGGACTACTTGAGTTGCCCCAAGAGACACCGACTTCCAACGGGCTACGGCTACGTATTAGTTACTAGTACGGTCGACTTTCTACGGCCGGTAGAGTTCTTACTCGCATTCACATTACCAATTAAACTGATTTTTTATTATCAGCAGACATTTCATTAAACTCCACTTCGACTTTAACTGGTACTTGTCCCTCTGGCATCTTACGTAAACGATCACTAACAGTTCAACGAAACTCATCAGACAAATTAGCTTTCTAAATCAAATTGGTAATCGTGGATAACATAGTAAAACAGTGTCGTATGCAATACTCTATAATTTCAGACGCTTCCATCCAGCACCTTGTGACAACATCCATCCGGTCATCACAAAACAATCACGTGGTTGGGTGACCTCCATCTGGTACCCTTCCACAACACAACGCATCCACGGGTGACCTCTATCCGGTACCCTTCCACAACACAACGCATCCACGGGTGACCTCCATCCGGTACCCATACACACTCGTCGTCTCTATGCGATGAACTAACAACGATCGTTTACATCTCCTAGCCAACGCACGCCACTCACAAACGTGGCCGCAATGCGACGAGAAATCTAGCCCTATTTACGCCTACGACTACGAAGGCCCGGAAGATGTAAACAACCTGAGCTACTTACATACTACTGCTTTACAAAAAATAGGAGAGAAAAAACAGTTACAAAGAATAAGTTTTGTTGAACTACATAATTAAAACTAGTTGAAGGTCCACGAGAACATGAAAAAGAAATTAAAAAGCAATATCGTCAATCTGAACCATAACTAAAATCTGCACAATACTATAAACACTCCTATCACCAATACCAGTAATTTTAACAGTGTTACTAATTCGATTGCCATAAATACTTTACGATATTTAATTACGTTATAAGGGAGCACTCGACTCCAGTATCAAAACAAAATGAAAACGACTCACCAAAATGCTGCAAAATACTAGCAAGGGTATCAATGGTGCAGACGTCCACATGTCGCTTACTAGCAATACCAGCAGACGAGCCATCAAGCTTGCCACCGTTGCATCTTCTTCGTTTACAGGCATCTTGAGAGTAGTGGCCCTCAGTTCCACAATTGAAGCACCTGACAGCAGCGTTCGGGTTACTGTTCTTCATATTAGGAACGCTTGGTTCTCCTTACGAAGGCTTCAAGTGATTCTTCTTGTATTTTGTCAGGATCGAATTCGGGCAGATAGATGAGGACGAGAAAGTTTTGATTTTGTTATTGCAATAAGATTCTCAAAATCTGTGATATCTATGTGTCCACTTGGTCGGTTACATCCCAACTTCTGATGTCGAAAAGTCAGGCGTGACCGGCGGAAAGTTAGGTTGGTCATCATCCGCCGTCTGACTAGTGTTCGAGATATTCCTACTAAATAAGATCGTAGATTGAATTACTTAGTTATCTAATCGGAGTACATTAATAATAACGCGATGCAAACGGATTGCGATACGAAACGCGGAGAGTTCTGCGCTTGCATCCGCTCAATATGGCCGCACAACGTTCCATCTTTTATTGAAAATTACAAACATATATGTCAAAAATATCATTAATATATCCATAAATACATTATTTTATTTGTGTTTATAATTGTGGTAGGACCAAATGGCTTGTATTTACTATTCCGACTTTTTAAACTTCACCTTTTTATTAATTTGTTTTCGTAACTATATTCTTTAATTATAGGAAGTGGTATTTTAGGATGTAGATGTAGTAGTTAGTGCCATCAATCTGTGATATGGTTTAGATTGTATACGACGTGTATTAACGCGATTAAAATTCTGATAGTGCAACCTGGTCGAAACGTCGGGAAATATAGATAGGTGAAAATCCTTACTATCAGAATTTTAATCGCGTTAATACCCGTAGTATACAATCTAATATAATGCAACGCGAAAGTTTAAAAGTTTATATGTGATATGGTTGTTAAGCAACTTCGGCAAAGGACGATCATAGGATTGGTGACCAAAAATTTTGATATTGATTCGGAAGAAGCCGTTTGTCTTGGCTGCTCCTGCCATTATCAACAACGCCCACCAACCGCACTGAGGTCATGACCCCTCTCCTTATTCGATTCCATTCATACGGAATGTTTGTATTCCCGAGTTTCTTCTCGATACAGGGTCTCCCGCTGTAGATTTACGAACCGATAGTGTAGCTCTTGACTTTTACAAGTGCTTGTAACGGCATAAACTGAATAAATAATTTAGATTTTTTTATTTTGTGCTCTAGCAGTAACGACATTATGAATCATAAGGACCTATTCAAGTCACTTTATAGTAATTTTTCTACAGTAATAAATAGTATAATGCAGCCTAAAGGTGTAAGGATCAGTTGGAAGGGCAGTTATCAGAAATGATATTCTGTTATGAATACAGAATCGAATTCGTTGACGAATGTAGCGCTGTTACTTGAGAAGCAATCAAACAAAACCAAACGGTTGTTTTTAAAAGCATAGCAAAATTGAATAGCCCAATGTCACTTCTTCTTTTCCTATTTTGAAAGTTTTCTTTTTAAAGTTGAATTCTGTATGCCTTAATAAATTATAGATTAAAGATAGTTGTCACTTTTTCTCTGATATTTTTGTTCTGATAGTTTTTGCCGCTCCGACTTTTGATATGTCCCAGATAAATCAATCTGAGCTGGAAACATACGGCTTTTTATTCGTACCAACAATTTTGATATTTGTTTTTATTTCAATAATTGATATATTATCAATATGTAAATCACTTTGCAAAAAAATCTTTCTCCTTTTTGGTTTTCAAATTTGGTTTATTATTTATAAAATTATATCACCAAGAGTGGTTACAAATATTATTTATGTGTAACGTATAAAAAAAAATGGAATATCTACACTTGCATGCCATGGCAACCTATAATTTAAGACAAAATTAAGAATAAACCTTCGTAAGATAATAAATAAGGTCCATCTTTATTTTGTTTACTTGTAACTGTAATTAATTCGAGTCTTGTTGGCTGCCTTATTTAATCAAACGAATAAAATAATGAAAAACGTTGAAGTTTACAAATCGACGTTTCAAAAAATTCACTCACACTAAAAATAATATATTGAATCTATTTAATTAATCATTATCTTCTATACTTTGAACGCAAATGACCATTATTCTGTTTCTTATTCGAAACTATATAATTTTATAATTAACAATGCGCATTTTGATTAAAAAAAAAAAAAACGCAATGCGATATAATGTACCATATGTGATGTAGTTATAACAGCTTTAAATTTCTAAAGTATCATAGCAGTTACCTCGTCACAGTGGTGAAACACAGTCATGGACCGAGTACAATTCACGGTGAACGGAGTGAAATGCCAAGGTAAGTCGAATCATCAATTTTAAATCTTTATTTGCTTTTTAATGTTTTCACCCTCTACTTAATATGAAAAAAATAAAATTAGTATAATTATAATAACAAAGAAAATATTGAAATTTATAATTAGAAGTGGAAAATAAATATTATATTCCAGTGCAGTGATTTAGCCAAAAAAAAAATAAACAAAAATAATATAACAAAACCTTTTTATTGTCTCTTGCTTACATTTTGTTTTAAACACGTATAAAATGCTTATAATGTAACGTTTAACTCGAGTCTAATAAAGGTAGTTTTCAGAAATAAAAAGAAATACACAAATTGGGTAGGTCTATAGTAGTACCTATTATAAAAAAGTATCTTGTGATAAATTATTGTTTTTTTTTATTATTTTTATTTAGAACATTTAAATAGAAGTTTAATTTCGAATATATTGTTTTAAAATAAATTAATTCATTGTGAAAATTTATTTTTCTAATAAGTAATTTTGCTTAATTACGACTTTGTATCTGGAATGTATTAAAAATACGACGGTCATTGTTTTCGCTTACTTAATTAAATATAATTTTTGACGCTTATTCACGACATAGGCCACAATCATCCTTTTTCCTTCTCGTTTATCATTTTCGTGTTTCATACAGTTTTATGTTCACAATTATTTTAACCAATCCTAAGTCAATGAAGCAAAACAAAAAGTATGATCAAGTTAATTACTACTGCGATTTATTCTTATTTCTACGATTAATGTTGGCAATTACTAGTACTTTCTCATGATATTTCTATAGAGTAAACTATATCCAACCTCTTTGTAGATAGTTGTATATTATTGTTAACGTTACTTTTTACCTAATAAGTGCAGTTACGCTCCGCCTGCGCGTGAATACGTTCTCGAAACACCGTCGTTTTATATTGTAATAATTTTAATTCTTAATATTAATAACAGACGTTGTGTTTAAAAAAATATATTTGGTTTATGCGACATCGTCTTCACTGTCATATTTTTATGAAAAGTAGTAGATAATTATTCTTTTTTTATATGGAAAATCGAGTATTATTTTAAAACTGAAAATTAACTGTTGCCTATTGTCTTATGTCTATATATTATTAAAAAATATGCAAATGCAAATAGTCAGTTTGAGTTCGTAATTACCATACAAATTCTAAATTCAAATATATATATATATATATAAATATAAAGTCGTACTAGCGCTTGAGGTTTATTAAATAAATCTCATTCAAGCATAGATACCACCCAATTTTTATATTGATTACAAAAATTTAAATTATATCTGGAATAAATATTATTATTATTAAATATTGAAAACAGCTCCTATCATTCATCAACAATTATCCTATTAATATTATAAATGTGAAAGTTTCTTTGTTTGGATGTTTGTCCATCAATCACGCCGAAACTATTCAACAGATTTTGTTGACATTTGGTATACAGATAGAGATATAAGCAGACTTAGATATACGTATATACTTTTTATCCCACTAAATATTTCTCTAGGGACCTAATTTCATAATTTCTTGTCTTTTTCTTCTTCTATGTGTTATGTATGTCACTGAATAAATTATTTTCTTTCTTTCAACTCCAGATAAAAATATTTCGTAGGTGAGTTGTTCAGGTAGGTATATTACCGTAAAATTATATCCAAATCTCTTCAATAGTTAATGATTTATTGTGAACATACTGATCTACATTTGTTCTTTAGCTTTCAATCAAACACATTGAAATTAGTGAAATTATTTCGAGCTACTGTCACAGGCAAATATGTTGTCAAACTTATGTCACTTATTATTTTGCATCGAGTTTTTAATTTGACATTCTCTCTAAATTAAAAGAATTGAATAAAATATATAGAAAATATTTAGGTAGGTATCATTGGCTACAATCTCCAAAACGCATAAAACAACGATAGTTAGTGATTTTCAGTGCTATTGTCCAAAATAACGACCTTCGTGAGTGAGTGGCTGGCATGTTGGTTTCAAGTCGCTATCTTTGAAGGGCGGGACGATATATGAAAAGAACTTTTCTATGTTTTCTCGAGTCTGGTTGTATGGTACCTTAGTTGTTTCAGATTTGCGTAATACAAATGTTAATTATTAGTTATTTATTAGAGAACAGAGTTTTTAACTGTTTAAAATGGATTTATGCATCGTGAAGCATGGCTCCGTATTTCCTCCATATTAGATAATATTGCGTAAATACATTGATCAGGATACACATTAAGTAGCTAAAGTAATTCTATTATGGAAATCTGAAAGAATGATGATACCACAATGACTAAATTCGAGGCAATATCATCATCTTTTACGTTCTTACGGCAGGGGCACAGATCTTCATTATGGATGGTTAAGAAGGAGGGGCCAAAACCCTTTATGTTGGCCCAATTTGGATTGGAGAGAATTAACGACTGAAAATACAATCGGGACCAACGGTTTAAGATGGCTTTCGAAGCTCGGAGAAGCTCGAAATAATATATTATGGTCACCCATCTCGTGACCGAACCTTCAGAAAGCTGCTTATACAATACGCGATCGAGTTACTCGAGGCAATATAGAAAATTCCATTTTGTATAATAACTCCATGGATATATGGATACCCGATCATGTAGTTAGTAAAAAGCATATAAAATCGAAGCCCTCCTTTTAATTGTTTTATTATTATGATTTATTGATTGCAGTGGGATGTGAAATCAGTTCTGATGTCACACTGCTGGACTATCTTAGAGAGTATTTAGAACTTCGTGGCACAAAATACATGTGCCGTGAAGGCGGCTGTGGTGCTTGTATCGTTGCTGCTAGAAAATCTTACGAAGAAGACCCAGTAGCAGTCAATGCTGTGAGTATTTTTCATGTTATTACTACTACTTGTTAAAGGAAGAAAAGATAAGAATGTGATAGAGAAATTAACAAATGCATCATCAGCGTCAGGTGCACAGCCCTTCCCTATGAATAGGATCGAATCGAATAGGGAGAAGGGGCCATAATCCAACATGTAGATCTAGTGTGAATTGGATGGCTGTGTTCTAAAGAACGGAGGAGCTTGAAAAAGTGATTTTTTTGGTCACTCATTCTATGACTGACCCTTTCGAAATTTACTTTCTTTCGTGTCACAGACCGAAAACTCATAATATGACAAGTACTTAAAGTTTGTGTAGATAAGGTTCTTGTATTACAAATGATTACAAAAGTGCATGCATACATAAGGGTTACCACAAAAGGCCTAAGATTAAATTAGTATTGAAACTATACCCACGTTGTACAATAACAAAATAGGGTAGAATAGACATATCGATATCTAACGGTAGTATGAGTTGAATTGCGGGTAGTGTTGGAACGATATGAGTTTGAGCTCACTACAGACTAAAAATCTCCATAAACATACCTAATATTACTTTATATTGGAATCAAGAAATAATCTTTGGTTAAATAATCATTATTTTCAGTTTTTAACCGACTTCAAACGGAGGACGTCATATGTTCAAGGACGATGTATATATTTTTTATGTATTATATTAATATTTTTTCCGCCAATTGTTGATCGATTTACAAAATTCTTTTTTTATTTGGCAGCTTAATGGATTTAGGTTATCGAAATCGATTCAGAAGTTTTCCTTTTATAACCAAACAAAATACGCTTTTCACCTTATATCACCTAAATATGTAGGATAATGTATTGTATTTCATGTATCTAAGCTAAAAAACAAAAGATTGCGAATTTTGAATCCATTCAAAATCCGAAAGGAAGGAAGGATTTTTAATGTTATGTATGACAATTGATTTCTTCTTGAATTGTGTACCAATTTCTATCAAACAAGCTGTTTCCCGTGACTTCGCCTGCATAAATTATAGCCTATGTCCAACGCGTATTATGAAGCTTCCCGTAAATGAAAGAGTTATAATTCGGTCCAATAGTTTCAGGGCCTATCCAATATAAAAAAAATAAGTTATCAAATCTTTCCTCTTTTTAATATGAGTATAAAAATATTAGAAAAAAAATATGTCGAGCATATAAACAAAATCTTTTTATTATATTTGATCAATATTGCATTCACGATGTTATACTGAAAAATATATTTTATGAAAAATACCAAAATCCACTTTATGATTTTTAAGTATTTTTCATTAAGAATGTACTTTATGTTGTTTAATTGGTTTGAAAACCATCACATAGAAATGTTTCCTGGCCTAAAAGAAGAGAAAATGGGAGTGAAAGTTTGTAAGTGAATGGAAACGTTATCATATTACCCATTGTTTACTATTCAATTTGTCACTGTAATTATATTCGTGTCATGATATGAATCGATATACAAATAAAGGTTCCCTAAAAAGTTCCCTAGGAACCACGCGAGAGAAGCGGCTAGCGGAAATCTAAAAATATCAATGCCACTAAAAAGCATGAAATAAAAACATACAAAAAATATAACCAATTTCAAAAATAGAACTTTAAAAAAGTGATAAATAATACTTACATTAAAAGCGGATTACCAGAAAATGCTATTAAACGGGTGTCTATCATTTAATTAATAAAAATACACAAGGCATCCCCCTGTTTTTAAAAATGATCAATATTAGAGGTACAGTTGCACGAATATTATCTTTTTCTTAAATATGTTATTGACAGAATAGGGCTACAGATATACTTGACCGCACACGATATCATTACAGATTTAAAATTAAAAACTTAGCACAGGAAAATAAATATAGTTTTGCTTTACGGTAATTATAGGCCCCCACATATTGTCATTAAAAGTACATTAAAAACAAAAAAGAATCTTGTATATTTTTTTGTTGCGCATACGACCTGTTTTGAATTTATTATTCGTAAGAATACAAATGACACTTTAAAACTTGTATAACGAGTGAGAATCAAATAGCTATATACGCTGAACAACTAGTTGTTTGGAATTAACGGAGATGCTGAGAAGCACGTGTATTTTTAGTCGAAAACTGGCATATTACCATCAATATACCTGGTGATTAGTGTGACTTTATTAAATATTTTTAGCCTAAGATGATTATTGCCTAGAAAATAATAATTCACTTCAAACGGAACATGTTACAAACAGACACACCGAAAAACTTATTGCATTGTAACAATTTTTGCCTGGCAACCGATAGTAGTAGGAACGATAGGAATCTAAATAGATATATATAACGAAGGAAAATAATATATATATAACGAGTGAAGAAAATCAAAATTGATTAAATAAATATAAAGAATTAGGGATTACATAAACCAATACCTAATACGTTCCACGCAAGAGAATCCACCGAACAGCCTATTACATTCAGCTGACTCATTCGCCATGGTTTACCAAATAGACTGAATATTAAATTTCTAGAATACTTTGTAGTGTCTAAACAAATGTCCAAAAGTTTTTTCTGATTGTATTTTTCGTTGAAATTAATTCACTACACAGAATGCATTATACCTATATATCATTGTACAAAACTGCTGTTGGAATTTTTTATCCAGCTCATGAGTACTGTGCAAAACAATAGTTTAAATCAAACTCTTCTTTAGAAATCTTTGGATAGAATCGATGGTCTTTTATAATTTTATACTGTGTTATTATATTACTCACAATCGTGTACTTTCTATATGTGTCATAGTTTAAATTAGTTTTGATTTTTATTTTATTTTTCACAGTGTTTGGTATCCGTAACGTCGTGCCATTATTGGGAAATAACCACTATAGAGAACGTTGGGAATAAAAAAGATGGTTACAATGCCATTCAGAAGACCCTTGCTCGATACCATGGATCCCAGTGTGGGTATTGCTCACCGGGTTGGGTTATGGCAATGTATAGGTAAACGTCCATTTATTTATCACATAGTATCCTTTCATTGCATGATTATCAAATAAATTTATATTCATGCCCGTCAAAAATAATTTACTGCATTAATCTAGTGATGGCACAGCTAATATATGGCATTTTTCGTATTTTCCTCTATTTCACAACACTGCTAATTCCAAATGATAATAATCCCCAAAAGCACAGCCTATATTTTTCTTGCGGCTTTTAGCACGTTATTCGGACTTCAACTATAAAATTAATATATATATTTAATTTCAATATTTTAGTAACGTATTTAAGCGTAACGATATCAATATAGCTTTTAATGAGTTCCATAAAATCTTGGTTCTGCTATATAAAAGAAACTTAATCACTGATAGAGACGGAATACGAAAAATTGTTGAAACTTACTACAGTGATCTATACTCGTATAAATCTCAAGAGTCAACCATACCCAATGAAAGATGTGCAAAACTAACTAGGCGATATACTGAAGACCTGCCCGAAATAAGTGTCTATGAAATCAAAGCTGCAATGAAGACCATGAAAAATAATAAGGCACCAGGTGATGACAATATACCGATTGAGCTTTGGAAAGCTGCGGGACGTGAATGCCTAAACCAGTTAAAGTCACTTTTTAATCAATGCCTTTTTAATGGAATATCACCAAAATTATGGAAAAACTCGATTGTCCGGATACTACATAAAAAGGGTCCCAAAACAGACATATGTAACTATAGACAAATATCCCTTTTAAGGCACAGGCACAAATTGTTTATGAAAGTCATTACAAACAGACTTAAAAATCGCTTGGATGCGTTTCAGCCAGTGGAACAAGCTGGATTCCGTGGTGGATTTTGTACGTTAGATCATATACATACAGTTAGACAGCTAGTTCAGAAGTCAAGAGAATATCAACTACCTCTTTTTATGGCATTTATAGACTTTGAGAAGGCTTTTGATACGGTCGAGATTTGGGCACTATTGCAATCTCTTATAAGATGCCATATTGACTGTCGCTATATCGATCTTATTAAAAACATATACGAGGGTCAAACTGAAAGTTCTTAGAACTGGCCACTTATAAACAATATAATAAAAAAATAATTCTAAAATTTTAAAATATAACTCTTTGCCAATATTACTGAGTATATATTTCATTCATTTGTCATTTGTTTTACGATTTGGCGGCAAATTGAAAATTGTCTGTGTCACGTCATCATGAATTTAACACGAGAAAATTTTCGTGCAATGATTTTTTATGACTTTCGATGTCATTTAAGTCAACAAGAAAGTTATGATAGACTACGATTGGCCTTTCACGATGAAGCCCCATCTCGTGCGA
This sequence comes from Diatraea saccharalis, assembly GCA_918026875.4. Classification (NCBI taxonomy): domain Eukaryota; kingdom Metazoa; phylum Arthropoda; class Insecta; order Lepidoptera; family Crambidae; genus Diatraea; species Diatraea saccharalis. Next base: position 8,027,624 of record OU893350.1, read on the forward strand.
CTGTTTACAACTGGTTTAATGAGTTTAAACGTGGTCGCACTAATCTCACTGATGATTTACGTGAGGGACGGCCTTCTACGGCGACGACTGAAGATAACATCTGTGTTGTGCGGCGTATGATAGAGACTGACAAAAGAGTGACCTATCAACAGATTCGGACAAGCTTAGGCATCGGTATGAGTCAAGTGCACAAAATCCTCCACGAACATTTAGCGGTCAGGAAGCTTTGCGCCCGGTGGATACCTCATAATTTGACTGAGGCTCAAAAACTCCATCGTGTGGATTGGTGTCTAAAATGATTGAAAGATTTAACGGAGGTGACTCAAATGCTGTGTTCGACATACTAACAGGTGACGAAAGCTGGATTTACTGTTATGATCCTAAAACCAAAAGACAATCTGCTCAGTGGGTGTTTCCTTTCGAGGAGTTGCCAACTAAAGTGAAGAGAGATCGAAGTGCGGGAAAAAAAATGGTGGCCTCGTTCTTTGGAAGGATAGGTCATTTTGCTACAATTGTGTTAGAGGATCAAAAAACAGTTTCTGCAGAATGGTACACTACCAATTGTTTGCCACTTGTCTTGGAAAAAGTTCGAGAGAAACGACCTCGCAGTAGGATCCTCCTTCACCACGACAACGCCTCGTCGCACACCGCCAAGCGAACGATCGACTATTTGGCGACATCAAACGTTGAATTACTGGGTCACCCGCCGTATAGCCCCGACCTCGCGCCTTGTGATTTTTATTTATTTCCAAAAATTAAAGAAAAACTTAAAGGAAAGCGGTTTATGAATGCTGAAGAAGCGGTGGCTGCGTATCGCGATGCCATTGAAGAGACCCCTAAGGACGAGTGGGCAAAGTGCTTTTCTCAGTGGTTCCATCGCATGCAGCGGTGTATTGACGTGAATGGACAATATTTTGAAAAGATATAATAAAACTAATAACTGGCTAATGTAATCAGTTTTTGATTTTCTAAGAACTTTCAGTTTGACCCTCGTATAAGCACGCAACCATGGTAATTGAAGTAGCAGGAGGAAGAACAGAGCCTATAAGGTTGGAGAGAGGTATCAGACAGGGCGACACCATATCACCAAAGCTGTTTACAAAATTATTAGGGGACACCTTTAAGACACTGGAATGATTTGGAGTAAGAATTGAGGGTGAACATCTCACTCATCTACGTTTCGCGGATGATAGTGTCATTTTTGCTGAAAGCGGGGATGCGATTCAGCTTATGTTTTTATCGTTAGCTAATGCATGTCGAAAAGTCGGTTTGAACATGAAACTATCAAAGACAAAGGTAATGGCCAATAGGCCAATAACACCAAGTATTTAAATCGATGGCGTTAACCTAGCAGAGGTCACTAAATATGTATATCTAGGACAAGTAATTAACATGAAAAATGACTTGAGCGATGACATAAAGCGCAGAATAAGTTTAGGATGGGCGAGCTTTGGACAAATGCTGGAAATTTTTAGATCTACCATGTCGATACATCTAAAAAGGCGTGGTTTCGACCAATGCATTCTCCCGAAATTAACATATGGTTGTGAGACGTGGACAATAACAGATGGCATAATGAAGAGACTCAAAATCAAAGAGCCATGGAAAGATCTATGCATCGGATATCTATTCGTGATCGTATCAGAAATACCGTGATACGTAAACGGACTGGTGTTGTGGATATAGGGAAGCGAGTGGCTAAATTAAAGTGGCAATGGGCTGGCCATATAATGAGATGCTCAGACGGACGTTGGAGCTAAAAGATGACCATATGGCGACCACGAACATCCAGCAGAAAACCAGGAAGGCCAAAGGCAAGACGGGCCGATGATATTGTTCAAACAGCCGGCAAATCATGGATGCGCGAGACAACCTGCAGATCACGCTGGAGGGAGTCGGGGGAGCCATATGTCCAAAACTGGACAGACAAATGCTGATAAAGAAAGAAAAAGAAATAAGCTATATAACTTTTGCTTCCCAGAAATAAAACTTAGATACAAATTTTCCATAAAGCTTCAATGGTTTTCCAAAGAACTTAAAATAAGTAGTTTAAAAAAGAGAATGCTTCGTTTTAAATATTACTCTAATAAAACAAATATTAATAGATCAAAGTATTTTAAATATAATAGAACTTTTAAAAAATCTATAAATTGTTCAAAAAGGCTTGCAAATCATTTTATATGACTTGGACTGTCATATAAAATGAGACTGTTGGTGAACGTTTTAAAAATAATTATATTAATAGATCAGTGTACAATGACGATCAGTGTACGAAGAGATTATAGACCCAATTATGATTGCTTCTACATTTGATAATTACTTTATTGATGATATAAAAACTAATTCTAATTCTACCAGAACAAACGTGAAAAATTCAACAATATTAGGTCTTTTATATTTAACTCCATCCCAAGGTTGCCTGTAAGTCTGAGAAACCCGAAGAAACTAGTAGACACATCGATACCCAAAACAAAACTATCTTTAATAAAATACCTAATAATATTAAAGATTTACCGGCTACTCGTTTTAAAATATTATTGCGTGAATGGCTGATTGAATTTTTTTTTACATATTTGCATCTGACTTAGGGTAGACCGGGAAAACCGTATAGCTAAGGACATACCTATATAAATTGGAAATAAATATAAGTTATGTATTAGTAATCAACACGTTTATTTAAGTCTCTCGTTGACTACAGGAATTAACAAAAATAATACTTCAATCCTTTTGATAACAAAAATAAATCAACAAAAACGTACCCTCAACGAATTCCGATTTTGCCCAGGGGTGTGGACAAAACCGCATACGCAACCATAAAAGAAGAAAGAACGATATCGCCACATGATTCATTGTTAAAACATCGCACATAATTAAATAAATATACACAGTTTAACGTAATTTATGTTATACTTACTTATATGTATATCATAATATGACTACTAATCAAAGTTTTAATCCCTTAGAAATAAGATCAAAGCATTTAAAAACATTATTTTGCTTTATAACTTGTTAACCCTCGCACCGGTAGCGACAAGTGCCTGTTGACAGATTGATCCTATTGGCTACTTGCTGTGACCATGTGACCAAATGCATGCGAAATTTCAAATAATAACGGTCACAGCTACACTATACTGTTTTACCTTGGTGTACGGTTTTGGACGGATCTCCTCTACTTATGTCCTAAACTAAATTCCTTGACATGTTCAATAAATTTAATATTTCCTTTTGACATCTACATATATACAGTTCTTATTTAATTTTTTGTATAATTTGCTAATATTGACATGAGTGATGACTAATTAACTTCCAAATGTTGATATAACTATAATTTGCATACAAATTAAAAGGCACTTACCGTATTGATGTAATAGAATTATTTTTTTAGCGAACCCATTTTTAATATATTTTCTAATATACTAAATTAATTATACAATAAGTTTTATTCCATTATCAACCCGGTGAAGGTCGATTTAGGTTCGGATCTTCTACTACATTATTTACTTTAATTAATTCAATTGATTGACTTGTACTGTCATAATTTACTGAAGTTCTTCTTTTTTTAATTAATGGCTTATCTGCGCATTTCGCACAATTCTGCCAATGTCAAGTAAATAAATTAATTTTTACATGTAAAATGAAAATGAAATGAATGAAGTTTTGACACAATTGTAATATTTAAATTAAATGCTTTGAAATATACACTTTCTACTATACTTGATATTGTCAAAATTGACACAATTTCAACTTTTTATGAAATATTTTAAGTTTAATCATTGTAATACCTCGTTTTTTGCATGCTATTCAAAATGTCTAAATAGGTCAAAGCTCTCACTCAAACTTAAATAGCATCACTGTCGGAATAAGTCCACAGTGAGAAAAAAAAAAACCCCAATTTATTGCAAATAAAGATGTTATTATTATTATATTGCGCCTGGTCGCCATTTTAGTAACATAATTTATCAAATGAAATCCCTTATTTTCATAAGATATTAATCTAAAATTTAAGTCTAAGATAGTTTTGTTTGCCTGACCTCTTCACTTATTCCAGGTACGTATGTGATGTTATTTCTGTCTACAAATATGTTTAGTCTTACTTATATAGGTAGATAGGTATGCATAATGGATAAGCAATAGTTGATTACAAATTAATAAAATTTTAAACTTTCGCGTTGCATTATATTAGATTGTATAAGACGGGTATTAACGCGATCAAATTTTCGATAGTTAGGTTTTTTACCTACCTATATTTCCCGACGTTTCGACTAAGTTACCACGGCCGGTGCAACCTGGTCGAAACGTCGGGAAATATAGGTAGGTGAAAAATCTAACTATCGGAAATTTGATCGCGTTAATACCTGTCTTATATAATCTAATACAAATTAATAAATCTGAATTTAATGTAGACCGGAAATCACCGGTCTTCATTATTAAATTTAGTATATAAACTAAATTATTAACTTGAAGTTACTAGTCTCATAGTTATCAAGAAAAAGCGAAAATTGATTTATTTTTACTTTTCTAGCCTTCTAAAAAACAGTAAAAAATTTACCAAACTCGAAATTGAACAGTCGTTTGGAAGCAATATTTGTAGATGCACTGGATATAGATCAATATTAGAAACCTTCAAGAAATTCGCAAGTGACACATCGGACCCCATTCAAATGCCGGACATTGAAGACTTAAAAATATGTAAAAAAACGGGATCGATATGTGATAAACAGAAATGTGATGAAGATGACTGGGATATTATAACAAAAGAGGAATATCTAAATATATTGGAAATTGACTTGAAGGATGGTAAATTTTGGTACAAAGTTTTAACAGTGTCAGATATATTTGATATTTTGGAAAGTAAAGGGACCGATTCCTATATGTTAGTATCTGGAAACACTGCTAAAGGTTTGTCATTTTTTATTTTCTAATTGAGCATTTTGGTTCTAGACGACGCAGTAGTTAGCGCGTTTGGTTTGCTATGTGGAAGTTAAGCAACGTTTGTAAAGGTCGTAGGTTAGATGATCATAATGTATTAGTATATGTATATGGTCCGAGTGCCTGCTTCGGAAGGCATGTTGATTCCTTGGTCCTGGCTATATCTGCACTTAGTATTCAATTTTGCTTATTTGTGCCAGTGTGGTTGGTTTATGGAAGAAAAATGCACCAGAAGTAGGGGAATTAACAGGCTGGTGATGATGATGACTTTAGCTCTTGAATTTCGATATGCGGATTATTCATTTAATTGAAAGTATTATATACCAAATCTGTTTTATTTTATTACAGGCGTATATCCTATTGACGATTATCCATCAGTACTTATCGATATTTCTGGAGTGAGAGAATTGAATGGTTGGACCGTAGATCAAAACTTGGTGATATGTGCGGGTACAACACTCAGTGACCTGTTGGAAATATTTGATAGAGTTAGCCAAGAAGATTATTTTCATTACTTGAAAGCTTTTTATGATCATCTGCAACTAGTGGCTCACATAGCTGTAAGAAATGTATGTATTTGGCATTTTCATTTTGTGTTTTCTTTTGTGTGTTGCATTTCAAAGTAATCGTTTTTTATTCCTATTTGCAAATAATTAAGAGGACAATATGTCTTTGTTAAATTATTTATTGGTTTTCATACATATATCTACTAATCCAACGAGCGTTAATTCTTATAAAAAATAGTAATAAGAATCAAAATGACTGAAAACAGAAACTTAATATCGGGTACTCGTGAAATATAAGGTAGGTAAATGGTACCAATCCTGTTTAGTTTAGTAATCATTCTGATGCAATGACCATCAAAGTTTAAACAACATAAAGTAATAAAAATGTTTCCGTAATATAAAATTTCAATTTAGGCATTTTCTTTAAATTGAATGTTATTATAATATATCATCGAAGTATTTGATTTCACGATGATTTATATACGATATTTTATACTTTTATACGTAAATATTTAAGGGATGTCATGCAGATATATCTCGGAGTAGGTATCTAAACTGAATTCTTAATTCAATTTTATATTATCTGAACCTTACAAGTTCCGTATGATAAGAGATAGTAATGAGTCGTTAAATATTTCAGCTCGCTTCCATCGCTGGTAACTTAATGATAAAACATATGCACAAGGAATTCCCTTCGGATATTTTTCTTCTATTTGAAACTGTTGGTGCTGAGTTAACTATTCGTAAGTTTTAAGAATAATTTTGAATGACAAAGTTACTTTTAAATATAAGCAGGGAAATATAATAAAATCGCGTAGCATAAGAACTTGAATAATTCGGGTAAAATATTCCCGGAATTAGAAAACTATTATCAAAACTAATGACTTGATAATTTACTTAGCATCGCGATAAGCGATTCTCTTGTGATGTAAAAATCACTAAAGAGGATAAGTTCAGATTGCTACAATCGAGTTGACGAGATTGTTTAAATAATCTTAAACAAAACTTACACAATTTTTCAGGACACAGAAAACTTCAAAGGACAGTTAGCATGCAGCAATTCTTACAACTAGATATGAAAGGGAAAGTTATTACAAAAGTTTCATTACCACCACTGGTGGACGAATATAAAGTTGTGACCTATAAAGTACGTATTTATCTTTATTTAATATTTTGCATATCGTTTATTTTTAAAACTAGTATTATTATTTGCTAAAGATTAATTAATAAAATCATGTGACATTACACTCAATAAAATCTCACATGGAATTATTTATAGTAAGCTCGAATTAATCTAATTAGACAGTGAGAAACAGATCAAAGATAACAAAATAAAGTGATTATTATATTTTTAGATCATGCCTCGTGCACAAAATGCGCATGCGGTAGTCAACGCTGGTTTCCTATACAGACTCAAGTCTGATGGAACAGTACGTCAATCAAGGATAGTATATGGAGGCCTCCAAACATCTTCTACCAGAGCTTCACTCACCGAAAGATTTATATTTGGGAAAAAACTATTTACCAATGAAACTTTGCAAGGCGGCTTGAAAACTTTAGAGCAAGAACTTGTAGCCACCGAAAATCCACCTGAACCTTCAGCCGAGTTTAGAAAACGTTTAGCGCTTGGATTATTTTATAAAGTAATTTTGTTTTCATCAACCTTTTTTTGTCAGATAATTTTACTGAGTACGTAAATTTCGGATCAGGGTACGAGAAAACTACTAGATTTGTAACTATGTAATTATCTATGTTTGTAATGTTTATGTGTTATATTTCATAATTTTCAAATTTTTTTAGAGTGTATTGACTCTTTGTCCACCAGCAACACTGAACTCTCGGTACCGATCAGGTGCAACTAAGATTCATGCTACTCGACCAGTATCAGACGGCAAACAAATTTTTGATACAAATCCAACAATGTGGCCACTAACTCAACCGGTACAAAAAGTTGAAGCACTGGTAAGTTAATCGTTTGCAAATACGACGTCATATTGAAAAATGTTTTAATTAAATACAAAATGCGTTTATAAAGCAACTTAGGACGGATTTAAAATCTTTGTATCGTTATGATCTTATAGATCCGTTTGCAGGTGACGTAATCATTACAACAAATTATTCATCAACGTTACATATTCATATTTATTAAAATCTGCCAAGTTTTTTAATATCCGATTATTTAACGCGAAAATATGTATATTATGTTTAACGCTTTCATAGATACAATGCTCAGGTGAAGCTCAATACACAGACGATTTACCTGCATTCCCACATGAAGTATTCGCTGCATTCGTTCTTACAACGGAAGGGTCCGGAACCATTGATGGCATCGACGCCAGTGAAGCTTTGGTAAATTGTATGATATATTAAAACATTGCTTTTAATATTTTGTAGTCATAAAAGGTATTATTTTTATTCTTGTAGAATCTGCATGGTGTTTTGGCATTTTATACAGCAAAAGATATACCAGGCTTGAATTCTTTTACTCCAAGTGACAGTGTACTATTTTCGGCAAATGAAGAGGTGCTTTGTAATGGTATAGTCCGTTACTATAATCAACCACTCGGTATAATAGTAGCTGAAACGAGATACTTAGCTGACCGTGCTGCGAAAATGGTTCGTGTTACGTATAAAAATGTAAAGAGACCCATTATTGATATAAATGAAGCTAAAAACGATCCGTCTAGACTAACACAATATGCTTCGGTACAAGCTGCAGAAAGAGGGGCTGATGTTACACAAGTAATTAAAGGTGCAAATACCATATACCATCAGTATCACTTTTCGATGGAAACGTTGGTATGCGTAACCAAACCATCCGAACAAGGTCTTGAAGTTTATAGTACTACTCAATGGATGGATGGAACACAAATGATGATATCTCGAGCATTGTTAATGGACTCAAATGGGTTAGTTTTTATACATAAAAGTTTTTTTATTCTGGTTATTATTTAGTAGGTAAGTTTTATAAAATAATGAAAAATTATTTATCACTGCTGCCATAGCACGTTTTGGTAGCTAGCAAAGCAGTACTTAAAACTCATTTAAAATTATCGCCAAAAAGAGCATTTATCTTGAAACACTAATCAAAGCCTATTTTTGCAAGTAACCACGAGTAAATTATAAATTATACTTAGTTAATGGTTTTTATTAAAACAATTTTATTAATTAGCCTGTTTAAAATAGCAATATCACTCTTGTAACACTAATTTAAGGAACTTAGTAATGATTTTGCTGGCCTATTCTGCAATTTTTGGAGTCAATGTCAATGGAGTTTCAACTTGAATTTTACCATTGTACTATTTACATGAAGCCCAATATTGTTAGTCCAATGTCTTTTTCACAAGTCAACGGTGACATATATATTATTAATTCTGTGATCTAGTAAAGTAACAAGAACTGTGTCATTGAAGTGCCAATGACATTTCATAATTTCGTTTACATTAACAGAATTCTCCTACTGGTATTTTAACAAAAATGTCTAATTGTTTTTAGCATCGATGTCTATGTAACACGTCTAGGTGGTGCATATGGAATAAAAATATCACGTTCCATACAAATAGCAGTAGCTTCTAGCTTGGTTTCAAAGAAACTGAATAGACCATGCAGGATGATCCAGTCACTGACGACTAATATGAGAGCTGTAGGAAAAAGATTGCCATGTTCAAATGAATTCGAAGTGAGTAGGAAAAACAAAATCGCCAATAACTTTTCAGTGTTTTAGTGTGATGGAAATTAGTTAACATATCTTAAGACAAACAAACTGCTTGGTAAAAACATTGTATGGTACTGAGGATGTTCAGTGGCAGTATCAAAACAATGTTTTATTTACGCTGAAAACCATAACATAATTTTTTTACCAGTATACGTACGATTATGTACAATTCATGGAAGTTTTATTAATTTAAGAGTTATGTTCGTTGAGCGCGCTGGTACTGTGACAGAGTATCACAATTTTTTATGGATTTGTAATATTTATAATTTCGCTTTTCTAGGTTGGTATTGATAAATCTGGTGTCATCCAATATGCAGATTATAAACTGTTTGAGGATAACGGTTACAGAATCAATGAAACTCTTTCCCAATTGGGAGTTGATGTCTTTTATAATGCATATAGGAATCCAAGGTGGAAATTCACTGGAAATAATGTTGTCACCGACACACATAGTAATACATGGTGTCGTGCGCCTGGTATGTCATTAAGAGTTATATTGTATGATAGCGTATTTTACAGAGAAACTATCATCAATGTAAATATATTTCTGTAACACATAGAATTACTTGTTTTTAAATTAATATATATCAGTCACATATAATTATTTGTAGGAACGTTTGAAGCTATAGCTATGGCCGAGCATGTTATGGAACAAATTTCTTATGAGGCTGCTTTGGATCCTGTGGCAGTTCGACTAGCAAATTTAGATACAGATAGATTTGGCGAAGTTAAAGAGATGTATGACACGTTAAAAGCTAATTCAAACTACGATGAAAGAAGGAAAGCTGTAGATAAATTTAACTCTGAAAATAGATGGAAAAAGAGAGGCTTAAGAGTAGCTTTTATGAGATGGTCACCTGTTGGAGGTCCTCGATTTGATGCTAATTTATCTGTGTATCATGAAGATGGTACAGTGGTAATTACTCATTCAGGGATTGAGATAGGTCAAGGCCTAAATACTAAGGCACTTCAAATAGCTGCATATTTTTTAAAAATACCCTTAGAAAAGATTAAAATAAAAGGAAACAACACAATAATCGGACCAAATGCCTTTATAACCGGAGGGAGTATTGCTAATCAGAATGTCGGTCTCGCTGTTCAAAGATGTTGTGAGCAACTGTTGGCAAGATTAGAACCAATTAGGACTCAGATGCCGTCAGCAACTTGGGAACAAATAATAAAAAGAGCTTATGATTCAGATATCGATTTACAAGCACATGGTTTCGTAAATACAGGAGACATTCAACAATATAACGTATGTGGAGTTTGTTTTGCTGAAGTTGAGATTGACATTTTAACAGGTGAACATGAAATAATAAGAGTGGATTTGATTGAAGATCCCGGACGAAGTATAAGTCCAGAAATAGACATAGGGCAGGTGGGTTTATATTCAACTTTAAATTGATTAGCATTCATTTTCATTTGATTTTATTAAAAAAAATATTTTTAGGTTGAAGGTGCTTTTATAATGGGTGTGGGATACTGGACATCAGAACATATAGTCTTTGATCCCAGTAAAGGAGAAATCCTTACAGATCGTACCTGGAATTATCATGTACCGCAAGCACGAGATATACCTCAAGACTTTCAAATTTATTTAACTAAGAAATATCCTAGTTCTGACATAATTCTAGGCACAAAAGGTATCTTATTATTTCTTTTTCAAAATAAGTTTCGTTTTAAGAAATAAGTATATTTATATCATAAATCTATTATAAACTCTTTTATTATAATACGAAACTTAACAGGTCAGTAAATGGCAGGACATTACAAAACAATGATTTATGATTAACTAGCTTTTCGCCTTATATTATGCATTAATATTTAAACATATAAACGTTTATTACTTTGTTTATTGATGAAATTCTATTAAAATATGTAGGTGTAGTTTAAAAGATCTCAACGTACAGACCACGGGAAGCGACTTCGTTTTTCAATGCAAGGCTTATTAGTTTATGTGTAAAACTATTAATAATCATTATTATCGTGTTTTTATTTCCAGCTATTGGAGAACCTCCTTTGTGTCTCTCAGTAGTTATACCATTTGCGATACGAGAAGCTATTGTGTCTGCACGCTTAGAATCAGGAATACCAACTAATAAATGGTTTAGAATTGGTAAGATATAAAACATTGCCTCAGTATTTTCTTTCTTTTAAAAGAAGCAGTGCTATAAAGTTTCTGTAGAATTTTAAAATTATTTTACTATCAGCATTTGTTTAAGGAATATGCCTCATACGTCATACACACCCAAAAGGGTTTTTATCTGTAAAAAACTAACTCAAAACGCTCGAGTGTTTACTAAATCCATCAATTTGAGTTATTTTAAAGATCTGCTAGCATTTAACCCAGTTATTATGTTGACATTTTTGTACCGGTTTTTGTGTCAATTATTATCTTCTAATGCTACATTGAAAAGATGGCTTTTCAATGTAGCATTAGAAGATAATAATTGAGTTGTTAAAATTTTATAAATTGATGTTTTTTAGATGGACCTTACACATTGGAAAAAATTTGCATGTCTGCTAAAACCAAGACAGAAGATTTTAAGTTGTATTAACATATGAAGTAATGATGAAGAAGAGCTTGAATGCGCAGTGGTCAGCGTGCTCGATCCAATGGGTGATCAAAAATTTATTTTCTCGAGCTCCTTCGTGCTTCGAAAAGTACGTTAAGCCGTTGGTCCCTTCTGTTTATTTGCAGTCATTAACACCCACCAACCGGTAATAGGCCCTCTTAATGGGTCGTGGCCCATTCTCCATATTCTATTTGATTCGATTCCATATATAGGGAAGACCTGAGCAGGTACATTATCAGGCTGGTGATGAACATGTGAGGTACATAGTTATAAATATTTGTATTTTACCCAAAAATTTTATTAAAATCTTAAGGAGCATTGTTACATTTGTAAAGTATATTTTGCATATGTTCTAAGTTATACATTGTATTTTAGTATTGAAATAAAGAAATGTGATTTAACCGTTTTCGTTATTTGCTTACGTTTAAAAAAAAAAAGTCGTATTCCATCATAGTACGGCAACCCAAGATGGTAGGATTTTAAAGTGAACTCTTGATTCATTACGTATCCAATTTATCAGTCTTTTTTAAAGTTTCATTTTAAAGGCCAAGCTAGTGGTGAACAAAAGATTTATTATCTCGAACTACACTGTGCATCTGAAGCCACATTAAGCCGTTGGTTTCGACTGAATTTGCAGTTCATATCCGCATTGGGTCTGCATACCATGACTTGGAGGGTCATGGTATCCTCCTTAAATATCCATAAGGAAGGCCTAAGCCTCTGCAGTGGGAACGTAAAAGGGCTGATGATGAACATATCATTATAGTACAACACCATCTAACTTGACAAACATACTCAGATTTGCAACATTTGAAAGACATTAAATATGATAAATTATAATATTGATCTGCTAACTCAAATAATAATTACAAATGATAATGATAATAATATAGTATAATAAGGAACATAACATTTGCACCTTAGTTTTTTTTAAACTACCGCGACTATTTTGTTAAACTATTTGTTCCGATAAATATTTATTTTTTATTTTTTTGTTTTTATTATATAGACCGCCCATGTGTTCAAGCCATACAGCTCTATCAACTTCATATCATATCGATATTACATTTCTTCTATACTAATTATATGTACCGATGCTATGTTCTTCAGACTTTGATCATTGTTTTTATTATTACTATTTTAATTAATACTATTTTTGGTAATAACATTATTGATGAAGATTTCGTTATATTTGACAAAGAGCCGGCAAGTTTCTTTCGCTTATTCTTCTTGACAGCCAAAAGGTGTACTAGGGACGTCTTTCCGCTGACAAGAAGTTCACTTGATTAAAAAATATTTGTATTTTAGGTCAACCAACAACCGGTTACTGAGTCTAATTAAAAAGTAATATAATATATCACTCGATACTTGAAATGCATGTAACCTATTTGCCAACCGAATTATCAAAAGCTGTTGCGTTACTAAATTTTAACCAATATGGCGCTAAATAAACCTAAAATTTACATATAACAATAGCGGTGTCTATTTACTTATCGTTTATGAATGTTTCGGTTCAATTGACGTTATTTATTGCGTATATAAAAACATCGAAACTTATTTTATTCATTACCATCATTACGCGTTATCATTTTCGTGAAAGTGGTATAAAATGTCGAGAATAAAGTTTACAGTTAATGGAATTAATTGTTCTGGTATGTCTAATTTTTTAAGTAAAGCATTTTTAACTTACCTTTGAAAATAAAAATTTAACTGTTATATTTTGATAAATTTTACATTCAATACATTGAAAAATATTCTTAATGAAAAATGTTTAAAAAATCCACTTACTTCAGGTACTCTGAGTTGGGGGGACTAGAACCCACGACCTTTCGTAATCCGGGCGACTGCTCTAACCGCTGAGCTACCCAGGACCTGACAGGACTAACGATTTTTTCAAGCTCTTGTTTCTTTTTCGCTACTTACGAGCGTATTTTGTTCAATGTTCAGGCAATCAATGTTTGAGTCCCATCTCAAAATACCTGAGAAAGAGTATTTTTCAAGCAACTTTCATAAAGAATAAAAATTAAATTTTCAAATCATTAAAAAATAAGTTATATTAAAGCTTAGATAAAAGCTTAGATAAAATTTGTGGATTAAACGAGAAATATTATTGCTAATGGTGTTTTTCAATTTATATTTTGGAAATGTACTAAACACAAGTTCAAAAACTTAAAATTTGAAAATCAGTTCAGTAGTTTCGGAGCATATTTAATGCAAACACATAAGCTCTTCGTCTTTATAATATTAGAATATATTACGTAATAGAAAAAAAACATTACGTCATACAAAAAAACAGTCTTCCGCACTTTCGTTATGTTCACACCTGTTTATTTATATAAAATTTGTTCATAAAATATTATTAAATATGTATATTTAATTGAATATTTAATATAAAAGAAATATAATAATTTAAAGAAAAACAAAAACCCGACTGCGTTAAAACAAATTAAAAAAAAACACATGAAGGAATTAACCTAAATAAAAACCAAAAAGAAAGAAACAAGCCCAGTAGTTTAGAATTCTATTAAGTAGTACTAAATAACTACACAATTGAATATAAAACTATTTCTAACTACTGGGCTTGTTTCTTTCTTTTTAGTTTTTATTTAGGTTAATTTTTCATGTATTTTTTTAAATTTGTTTGAACGCAGTTGGGTTTTTTGTTTTTCTTTAAATTATATATTTTTGTGAAACTCGCTTCCGGAAGTTGTCAGAAAATCTCCCTCACTAAGTTCTTTTGGCTATAAAGCTATAAGCTCTTCCCTTTCCTAATATTAAAGCTATCTCCTTATATATCTTTCTTACCATTACCACCCATATAACCTTTATCCTTTTTATTTGTTGTCCTCCATAGGTTACCTAGAAGAATGCTGATTAGTAATAAGGCCGAATTTTTTTTACTATTTTTAGTCTATAGTGTAATTCTCGTTAACTAGTTTTTATTTTTTATTTTTTTATTTTTTTTTATTTAATTATTTATTTGAATTGAAATGAGGTCCGATATGCGATGCGGATGTATAAAAAATATTGCAAGGTCGGTCATAGAATGAATGACCAAAAATTATTATCTCGCGCTTCCCGTGTTACAGAAAGCATGTCCAACATTCGGTTAATACTGGATTTGCTTGAGTTAACATCCACAATTACGGTCTGGGTTCATGTGGTAGGTCATAACTCATTCGATACGATTCCATTCTTAAGGAATGATTGTGCCCCATCAGTGGGAACATTAATGGGATGGTGGTGGTGACGATGAAATTGAAATTTTAATAATAAAGTTTTCGTGTAATTTGTAAAATAAGTAAGTATGCCATTAACACTCTAATGCAAATAACGTTCGCATGTGTCACGTGCTGATTCATGTCGTATTGCACTTATCTTTTGCATAAAAACGAAAACCGCTAATACTGCTAGCACATTTTAAAGTCAGTATTTAATTAATTGATCGACGACACGAGGACGCAAATGAATCCTGAGAAATGTCACGGTAGAGAAAAAACAGAAGATCGATTAGTTTGCAAATTTATTTCGTAATTTATTTTAGATTTTATATTTTAGTAAGAAAAAAAGTATCTAGAATGTGACACAAAGAGACTTTTATCAGGAATTACACAAATATAAAATTTGGTAGAAACGAAAAGCTGTCCCACTAAAAATATGTAGATTACCTATATATAGTAACATTTAAAGGCGTGTATCTATATCACGAGGCTGCTCGCTAAGCAGACTCCTTTGCCGTAATCTTAATTCAGTAAACCTTAGTGCTAAGGTTTACTGTAGTCCATCTACACAGTTGAAACGAGGTTTAACGAAATTACTACTTTTAAAATCAATTTTATTCTAAGGTTATGCTAATGCTTGCCAAATTTATCAACATTAAACATATGATCGATTGCTAGCTAGAAACAAAACAAATTTAAATAATGTACTCGATAGGAAAAAAATCGCAATGGTGACGCTAAATATTTTTTTTTAATCAAATTTACAACAAAAATTGAATGTGATTAGAAATATATGAAATCAAGTGAGCGCCTTTTTACTTTTGATGCGTATTTGTTAGAAAATTACATATGACTTTGGAATTACATTAACATGAACCCAATATGAAGCGTATCAGTTTTTTCATCAGTTGATTTTGTTTAGTTTAATGTAAAGAGCGGTACGACTGGCTGGGACTGGATACTATTTTAACAGTATATTTTTAAAATCGAATAATACACTACTCGAATCATTTAATGTTAAGATATTAAAAGGAAATCCTTTTAAAATCAGGTAATTGTTGTTTAGATTGAACCTTTAAATCAACCGTATGAAATACGTGACAAAAGTCTTATACAAATTTTTTGGCATGGCATGATTTGTATATTCAAGGATATATCGGTTGGTAGGTTTAAACAGGTGAATCAAAATTCTTTTATTTGTTCTTTACAAACATATGATGATGCATGAAAACTTTATAATTATTAACGAAATATGACTTCCATAATATATATTTATTAAAGACTAGCTTTTGCCCGCGACTTCGTCCGCGTGGTATAGTTACTTTGGGCAGCATATATTTTCCCAAAACGCTGTTGATGATGAAATTACCTTCATGTTTAGGTTCGAAGATACTACAACAAATATCCAATATGTTTCAGCACTTTATCTTTAAAAAATTTAGAGATATTTATACAATCCAATTTGAAATACAGATGAAAAAACAGTTCTGAGGTTTACATAAAACTTAATCGAAAACGTTATCTACGCAAATTTCTTTGATAGAATTGTTAGCGCAAATCACTTTAACATAAACGCCATCTAGTATAGCAAAGCTTAAATTTCTTATTACATTTTATTTCAATACTCACTACTTTAGTATCAATACTTTAAGATTTAAAACGAAATGGAGAAATTTGACAGTTTTATACAGCCTGATGTGCTGTTAACTGTACGGCAAAATATTATCTATATCGGCAGCACTTTGCACTATGTTCTTTCTAAAAATTCTTGAATGAAAAAATTGTCTCTGGAGCTTTACAACAAAACGTCAACGTTATATTTAAAATAAATAAATCCACATTTAGATTCCAATAAAATATTTCATTTTCCTTATCCCAAAATATTAGTAACTTAGTCATGTAGTGGATAAGCGCCGCGGCCAGCGGTCGTTGTAGTTAAGCAACTTTCGTAAAAGTCAGCCACGAGATGGGTGCCAAAAATGAGTATCTCAAGCTACTCCGTGCTTCGGAAGGCACATAAAGCCTGGATTCCTCCAATATATTTTTATCAGAGTCTGGAGCTAGGTCACAATCCTGTCTTTATCATATCCTGCGACATTCGTACGCTGAGAACGATAGTGACTCCATGCAAAAAATGCGATTTTAAGTAATGAGCGTTTCAAGTTCAAGAAATTGTAATCCGCCTCTTTAAACAACGTATCGTCACTACGGCACCTAGCAGTTTCTATGCACTATGCTCACAGGGATATTTACACTTTAAAGTTTATACTTTACAAAGAAATATGTTGCCAAAAGTAAAAAATACGTCGTTTTTGGTTAGTGACATTGTCATTCTCAACGTGCGTATCCATAAAATTATAAAAAAGCGTTTGCTGCTGCACCTTCGCACTGTACTCCTACATTTATCTCACTGAACTTAATCAAGTAATCGTTTTCCGTTGCTTAGTCACTCTACTTTCTTTAATTTGTTGTATAACCTAAAAATTATAACATATGTATCACAAAAACAATGCGACATCAGTGCCTCTTACTGAGACATACGTAACTATTTTACGATATGATCACTTACTCTTGGCCACATCATAAAGAACTCAAACTATCAGCCGCCCATATACCAATTTTAATCGCTATACAATAAAATATATTATAAATAATATTAGGTAATTTGATTACAATGACAAATCAGATTGTAAACAATAGTTGCTATGGTAACATTTTGATTCCCCATTAAATCTTTTAATGCCATTTTTATTCCTTTTTATATATGTATAGATTACTCAAAAATATTTTTAACTGAACTTGACCCATATACTTGGGAAAAACTTTTTTTATTGGATATTATTATTTTTGCCCTGGAATGTGTTTCCAAGCATCTACAGAAAAGGATTTGGTAATTAAAAAATATTCTCTGCTTTAAAACAGGGTTATTTATGTTAATATCATCAGGTAAATGGAGTAGTTGCGCCACCGAGTTGGTTTCACTTGTTAGGAATTTTTTCTTACAAAATATGAGAAATTTAAATTGCATTTTCCTTGTAATAATTACAAGGTGTGTAATAATTACAAATAAAAAAATATCTACTAAAAAACTGAATAGCAAAGACAAAATAAATATCATGGTCAATTTTATTATTAGGAGAAAATCTTCCAAAGTACTTATCATGATTCTGAAGGTGAGGTAACGTGTATGTGTGACCACTGACTAAAGCCTATTATCTTAAACTTTTCCGTATTTATAAAAGCAGGTATCAATTAGGTCATTATAACCATGAAACTATAATATCTAGCAATACCCACAGCCAGTCAGTATCCGCAAGACTTGTTGTGTACCGCCCGCACAAAAATTCACATCTACAAATGGCAACAAATCTCGCAAAATCACCAAAAATAACATCTGTGGCTACTAAGTACTAAGGAATTCGGAGGATGCTCCGTGGAGGGGCGAAAAACATTTAGAGTGCTGATTTTGCGATTTGTCGTTTGTACATGTAGATTTGTGCACGTGGTACACAGTAGGTCATGCGGGTACTGACTGGATATAAAAATTGCTATATATCATAGTTTCATGGTTATATAAATGGATTTCCGGCAAAGAACGCTTGGTTCTATAAAATAATAAGGTTGTTAAAAATTAGTTAAAAGAACTGTGGTCGAAGTCAATTGCTCTGTAAACAAATGAAACCAATGAACCAGACTATGAATATATGAATATATGGCTGACTTCTATTAAAGCAACCAACATTATTTATTACAGTGGGATGTGAAGTTAGTTCCGATCTGACATTATTGGATTATCTCAGAGACAAGTTAGAACTTCGTGGGACTAAGTACATGTGTCGCGAAGGTGGCTGCGGCTCTTGCATCGTCACTGCTATAAAGTCACCCGGGAAAAAAGCAACATCAGTCAACGCTGTGAGTATTTTGATTTCTTTTCAATACCTATTTTTTTCTTCAAATACACCATATCTCTTTCCATGCCACATTTTACTGTTCTTCAATTACAGCATACTATAGAATGCATATATTTTTTTATCATGTCTTAGTAACACTTTAAAAGAAAAAAAAGCATTATAATATCATTCTCGAAATCTTAACAATATTTTCTGGAAGCCTATCACTATATCTGATAACTTCCATACTTAGTAAAAGCAAGACCTGCTCGCCCATCCGCAAACATGCCTAATTTCCAAGGCGCGGACTCTGGAGGCAACCCATAACATTTGTGAGGTTACGTCCGGAGCCCTCCTTGCAGAATTCCGGTTCGTTTTCCCACATATGAGGGTTCCCGCAGCGGGTATTATCAGGAAAGCCTACTGTACATTATCTCCGGTTCGGATCGAAGTGGTTGGAGACCTCTAATTTGGAGCACAATGTGCATTCCCCTGTGTTAAAAATAACACTGCAAATTACCATTTACTGTCAAGTTTGCTACAATGCCACAAAAAGTTTACAACTTGATCGTATATGGTAGTTATCAGGAATGTATACCTACAGTCGATATATTTTTGTTTATAATAGTGTCTAGTTTCAATAACTTCATGCCAAGATTGGGAGATTACCACTATAGAGAAGGTTGGAAATAGAAATGATGGTTATAGTCCAATTCAAAAGACCATTGCGGAAAACAACGCTACCCAATGTGGTTATTGCACGCCAGGATGGGTCATGGCAATGCACAGGTAAATATTTACTTAGATTATTTTTATTTATATAATTTCAATCCTTAAATGCGTTTGAAAATCATGTAAACCACACTAGCAAAGCCACGGATGAGAAGCAAGTATATTTTATTTGGATGGCGAAATATTTAAAATGCGTTCAGTTTGTTTTCATAATGCTTTCGCATGGGATCGGCTAGGGTATCATAAAAAATTTTTAAACACCTTAGAGCAGTACTATTCCGCCTTAGCTTCTGATATCTATCAATTCGAACTGAAGCCTGTATTCTGAATGGTGTTTTGTTTCAATTTAGCCTTCTCCAAAACAATAAGAAATACACTCAACTTGAAATTGAACAGTCGTTCGGTAGCAACATTTGTAGATGCACTGGTTATAGACCAATATTGGAAGCCTTAAAAAAATTTGCAAGTGATGCACAGAAACCGATTCAAATGCCGGACATTGAAGACTTGCAGATATGTAAAAAAACTGGCAACAAATGCGACAAGGAGAATTGTGATGAAGATGACTGGTGTATTATTTCACAGGACGAATATCGTAGTACATTAGAGATAGACTTGAAGGATGGTAAATTTTGGTACAGAGTTTCCACAGTACGAGATATATTTGACGTATTAAAAAAAAATTTGACCAATTCGTATACGTTAATATCTGGAAACACTGCTAAAGGTATGTCAAATACCTTATGTAACTTATTAAAATAAAAAATTTCTGAGCGTATTAAATTCTTTAGTTTTGTCATTACGTTCCAAAATATTAAAAGTTTAATTAAATATTACACTAAGTCTATTTGACTATATTACAGGCGTATACCCTGTTGATGATTATCCAAGAGTACTTATCGACATTTCTGGAGTTAACGAATTGAAAGGTTGGACCTTAGATCAAAACTTGGTGATAGGTGCGGGAACAACCCTCACGGATCTTTTAGAAATATTCGATCAAGTTAGCAATAAAGAATATTTCCGTTACCTGAAAGCTTTTTATGATCACCTTCAATTAGTAGCACACATTCCCGTAAGAAATGTGAGTTAAATTTTGTTTTCAAATATATTTTTGTGTAACGTATCTTTAAAGATACAGGTTTTACTTACTTATTTTATGAAATAAATTATAGCAACTACAATAAATGATAAGATTTAATGTTATTTAAATGATATGTATTATATTGAAAAGTAAAAAAAATAAGGTAAGTAAAAATAATAAATACGTTTGGCGAGTCATTAGGTGAATTACAAAAAATATTCTAATTTCTGCTTTAACAAACATTTTATATGTCTATAATATCATAACTCAAAAGTACACAGCCTTTTCGAAGTTTGGCTAAAAAATAGATATCCAAAATAGTATGTTTCGAACATTACTTAGTTTTTCGTAAACATAGTGTAGAAACACGTTAAAATTTGAAAGCAAGAAGCTCCACTTCTCTATTTCATTTCAATCTGAAAACATAAACGTTTGAATTCAAAACAAATTGTAGAATAGTGGCTTTGCGTTATATTAAATGTGTCACAGAAAAATACTTAATAATAATATTTAAAGAAACATAGCATACGTCTACTTAGGAAATACATATGTTATATTCATGTAGATACACAAATAAAAACCTAACTAAGATATTCCAGTACATATCAAGTCGCTCAATTCAAAACTTTAATTTGATCGTATTAAATTTAAGCTTTAGTAAATATGCAAAATTGTTTACTGAATATTTAGAGTACGGAAGGTTCGACGTTTCATTGAAACACATAAATATAATTTATTTCAGCTGGCTACCATTGCAGGTAACTTGATGATAAAACATGAACACAATGAATTCACCTCAGATATTTTCCTCTTATTGGAAACAGTTGGGGCTGAGTTGACTATTCGTAAGTTTTTTAAACAATAAAAGTATGTAAATGGATAATTAAAAAGGATTAATTTCATTTATATAAACCATACCAAGGGTTAAGAAGCAAATCAATTGACATCTCTTGACGATATTGAGTTATATACGTATTTGTAATCAGCGATATTCACTGATTTCAATTATGTATAAAACTTAATATCGAAAAAAAAAAATCTTATCTCAAATGGTTTGTGTTTTAACCTGTGATATAATAATAATAAAACAGATTATTATTTAGTATGTCGTAAACTACATACTCTTTAAAATATGTATTAAATACGTATTCTAAATCTTGACATAGATGAGACAATAAAAGATCTAAAAGTACAAACTACGAATGAAAATTGTACACTATTTAATTCAGTGTATTAATTTATTTTGTACTAATTTTTCAGGTACTTGGTTAGGAATAACACAAACAGTTTCCGTGAAGCAATTCTTACAGCTGGATATGAAATGGAAAGTTATTGTAAAAGTTGCACTACCGCCTCTAGTTGACGATGAATACAAAGTTATGACATATAAAGTAAGTACTGGTAATAACTGTCAGGTAAAAACTTTGATTTATGTTACATTTTTAAAAGATAAAATAATTATAAAGACGAAGATAAACGCAACATCAGTTACGTCATGCTTATGAAGAATATGATCACTTCAACTACTGAAGGCTCTAAATAATTATGCTTTTGATAAAGGAAAGACTAGAACTTGGAAATGGTAGGCGTACATTTCACTTTTGATAATAATTAACATAAAAATATTTTATAGATAATGCCTCGTGTACAAAACGCGCATGCAATAGTCAACGGTGGGTTTTTATACAGACTCAAATCTGATGGAACAGTACGTCAATCAAGAATAGTATACAGCGGTCTTGTAGCACCTTCTACCAGAGCCACACTCACTGAGACATTCTTATTAGGAAAGAAACTATTTACTAATGAAACGTTGCAAGGCGCTATTAAAGTCATGGAACAAGAACTCGTAGCCACAGCAAATCCACCTGAACCTTCGCCAGAGTATAGAAAACGTTTAGCGTTAGGATTATTCTATAAAGTATGTCTGTTGAAGTCAATTTTAACTGCGTCGTTAGTTATATGTGAAGTTCTTTCAAAGTTTTGTAATCAATCAAGACAGAACAGAAAAAATATCTTAATAGATATATAAACAAGTTTAATATTAACATAAATAATTTGACTTTATTCTAGAGTGTGTTGGCACTTTGTCCGTCAGAGAAGCTCAACACACGTTATCGGTCAGGTGCAATAAAAATTCATGCCAATCGACCTGTATCAAAAGGAAAACAAAACTTTGATACAAATCCATCAGTATGGCCACTAACTCAACCAGTACAAAAAGTTGAAGCAATGGTAATTTATTCACTTGCAATATAATATGTGAATTTTAAATTTAACACAACTACATGATTTCTTTTTCCATAGATACAATGTTCAGGTGAAGCTAAATACACAGATGATATACCTGTACTCCCACATGAAGTTTTTGCTGCATTTGTTCTTACAACGGAAGGTTCAGGAATCATTAGTGATATCGATGCCAGTGAAGCTTTGGTAAAAATAAAATATCTAAATCTTAGTTTAATATTATTAAGAATAGTATAATATTAATATGAATTTTGAATAATATTTTTGCAGAAAATGAAAGGTGTTTTGGCATTTTATACAGCCAAAGATATACCAGGTCTGAATTCGTTCACCCCTAAAGACGTTCCACTATATTCAGCAAATGAAGAAGTACTTTGCAATGGTGTAGTACAATACTTTAATCAACCATTTGGGATAATAGTAGCTGAAACTAGATACTTAGCTGACCGTGCATCAAAAATGGTTCGCGTCACATATAAAAATGTAAAGCGACCCATTATTGACATCAATGAAGCTAAAAATGATCCGTCTAGGTTAAAACAATATGCTTCTGTACAAGCAACAGAAAGAGGTGGTGATGTTGCACAAGTAATAAAAGGTGCAAATTCCATATACCAACAATATCACTTTTCTATGGAGACGTTAGTTTGTGTAACAAAGCCTTCGGAACAAGGTCTTGAGGTTTATAGTAGTTCGCAATGGATGGATGGAACACAAATCATGATAGCTCGAGCTTTGAAGATGGATGCAAATAGGTTAGTTATAATTTATCGAATATTGTTTTATTATATATTAATTACGAACTGACCTTTAATTCAGCTTTACATTTATTATATTTAGAACCCAAATATTCCATTTTATCTGATAGTATTTTTATTTATTATTAATAGCATCGATGTCTATATTACGCGTCTTGGTG
Source organism: Diatraea saccharalis (assembly GCA_918026875.4). Classification (NCBI taxonomy): domain Eukaryota; kingdom Metazoa; phylum Arthropoda; class Insecta; order Lepidoptera; family Crambidae; genus Diatraea; species Diatraea saccharalis. The sequence goes on from OU893350.1 coordinate 8,051,446, forward strand.
GTGCGTATGGAATTAAAATATCGCGTACCATACAACTAGCAGTAGCTTCTAGTTTGGTCTCAAAAAAGCTTAATCGACCATGCAGGATGATACAAGCGCTAACTACAAATATGCGAGCTGTCGGAAAAAGAATGCCGTGTACAAATGAATTCGAAGTATGTAAAAAATAAAGTTAATTGAAAATATCCCAAGTGTTGTCTTGTAACAAAATTAAACTTTTCTAGGTTGGCGTTGATAAATCTGGTGTGATTCAATATGCGGATTCTAAACTCTTTCAAGACAATGGCTACATAATCAACGAGGGTCTTTCTCAGCTTGCAATTGATGTTTTCTATAACACATACAGGAAATCGAGGTGGAATTTAACTGGAATCAATGTTGTAACCGACACACACAGCAATACATGGTGTCGTTCACCTGGTATGTGTTTAAGATATTTATTTGTATTCTTCTTAAATTTCCTGGTCATTTTTTTAACAGATAAGAAAAAAATGACTGAGTAAATAAAGTAGTTTTCCACTGAATCGCTTCGGAAAAATGAGTCTTGTCTAGTAAGAACAAGTTTTAACTGATATACAATTTTGAGCATTCGATATTTTTAGTATTAACAAAAGTAATTTATTAAAAACTAGTTCTAACTGACGAAAACTCAATCTATCTACTGGTTTTAACTGTAATATTTATTGCAATGTTATTGCTTGTGATGATCCTAAGCATGATAACATTGCATGAAACAAAATTTATCTAAGAATATCACGCTGTGTTTTATCATTTAAAAATGTTTATATTGTAGAACTAGGGATTTGAATTACTTATAGATTATGATTAATTATCAATTTATGACAAAGTCATTTAATAGCTGCTCCCATAAAAAGATAGGTACATTTAATTTCACGTTTTTATACGAATGCGTGTATTTTTTTACATGTCAGATTTTTAATGAGATTTGATCTAAAGCATATCCACGATATTGCAAATCTTAGCATTTTATAAAAATACGTATACATTTGAACCTGGATAAAAGAAATAATATAATTTAATTTTATAAATGTAAACGTTGCCATAAAATATAAAAAAAATTGTATTGTGAATGTGTTCAATAGTATTGTTTTGTTTAAGGTAGTTAGTTATACTTTAAATTAAAAAGACAATCAACACCTTTGTCTTATGTGAACACGGAACTTGTAAAGGGTCCGAAACACCAATAAAACTAAATACAAACGCGATTAAACCGTCTAAAAGTTATTTCAGCTATAAATTATAAACTTATTAAATATTATGCCAGATGTGCATATGAACCGACTTTTTGACGAATTTACTACAATAAATTGCAAATAAGTCGTAAATTGCAAATAATAAAATAGAGATTAGAAAAACAAAGCGAATTTAGGGCTGTTAAGAAATTATAAACCAAAAAATTTCACCAAGTCGACAATTACTACAAAGGGACGCTTGTTTACACAAATATCTAAACACTTTACTATAAAATTTTGAATTTAGCACTTTTACCAATAGTTTCTTAGAAAGCCTTTAAGGACAGTATGATATACCTTCATAAATGAGAAAGATCACTTCACACTATGTAAGCTAGAAACTATAAGAAAAAAAAGTCGTGGTTCCTTGAATTCTTTCTAATCCAGGTTCGACTATACTTGATATGTCTACCTGATCTTAAAGAGATACAGACAGGGTAATTTTTTCGTTTGTTATATTGAAATGTAATATGAAATATTTTCTTTAAGTATGTTCTTAAATAGTAGGGAGACTCTAGTTTATAATATAATTACATATTTCAGGAACATTCGAAGCAATATCTATGACTGAGTACATTATGGAACAAATTTCTTACGAGGCTGATTTGGATCCTATAGCAGTCCGATTGGCAAATTTAGATACTGAAAATTTTAATGAAATCAAAGAGATGTATGACACACTGAAAGTTAATTCTAACTATGATGAAAGAAGAAAAGCTGTAGATAAATTTAATTCTGAAAATAGATGGAAAAAGAGAGGCTTAAGGACATCTTTCATGAGGTGGTCCCCGTTGGGAAGTCCTCGGTTCAATGCCAATTTATCTGTATATCATGAAGATGGTACAGTTGTCATTACTCATTCTGCTATTGAGATGGGTCAAGGTATAAATACCAAAGCAATGCAAGTTGCAGGATATTTCTTAAAAATACCATTAGAAAAAATTAAAATAAAAGGCAACAACACAATCATCGGATCAAACGCCTTTATAACCGGCGGTAGTGTTGCTAATCAGAACGTTGCTATCTCTGTTTAGAGGTGCTGTGAGCAACTTTTGAAAAGATTGGAACCTATAAAGGCTAAAATGCCATCCGCAACATGGGAAGAAATGATAAAAAGTGCTTTTGATGCAGATATTGATTTACAAGTACATGGCTACTCCAACACAGCGGATGCCCAATATTATAACGTGTGTGGAGTTTGTTTTGCTGAAGTAGAAGTTGACATTTTAACAGGTGAACATGAAATAATAAGAGTGGATTTGATTGAGGATCCAGGGCGAAGTATAAGTCCAGAAATAGACATAGGACAGGTAGGTTTTATTCGTGAATTATTAATTGCTAAGTGGTTAAATTTTATTATAACATTTTTTTTTAGGTTGAAGGGGCTTTTATTATGGGTGTGGGTTACTGGACATCAGAACACATAGTTTTTGACCCTCAGAATGGAGAAATCCTAACAGATCGTACTTGGACTTATCACGTACCCCAAGCAAGAGATATACCTCAAGATTTCCAAATTTACTTAACAAAGAAATATCCCAGCTCTGATGCCATTCTGGGAATGAAAGGTAGATATTTTTTTTTACATTTCAACATTATTTTTTGAGAGCCTTAAAGAAGTCGTCGAATATATGAAACGATTTGTTCATTTCATGTATAAAAGTGTACAAATAATAGTTCTAGCAATAGGTAAAAATTCAAGCAATTCTAACAAACATTGCAATTTGATGACTAGGAGCCATCAAATGTCAAGTGTATACCAGTAACGTTATTGTTACTATGTTTGTTATGAAAAATAATATGTATATATATATATATATTTTTTATTTTTTATTTTCCAGCAATTGGAGAACCTCCTTTGTGTCTTTCAGTTGTTATACCATTTGCAATGCGAGAAGCTATTGTGTCGGCACGCTTGGAATCGGGATTACCAGCTAATAAATGGTTTGCAATTGGTAAGATTTGGAAGTTAAAGATGTTTTTTTTATCACAACCCAACGACTCAATTGTATTTTTTTTCAATTTGCACAATACTGAATCTCTTAGTTTTTTTTAATATTAGTCATGTAATTTCAATCTTTGTGTTCTATAACAAAACTCTAATTAGATAATATTTTAACGATATTGTAACTACTTGCGTGAGGTAATAGTTAGTCTCATACAATACGGCCTTCGTCTAGAAAATGAATTCTTGAAATAGCTAGGAATATCATCGTATTTATTATTTAACTAATGTGAAATAATAATTGAGTTAAAAAGAAAATGGAAACTCAGCATTATTGAACAGTAGGCACTGCCGAAATGAATCTAAAATAGTAATAAATTGTTATCTTTACGTGTTTTCTTTATTTTTATTTTTTTTAATTTCAGATGGGCCTTACTCACTAGAAAAAATTTGCTTGTCCGCGAAAACCAAGATAGAAGATTTCAAACTTTACTAAGACCTTTTTGAGATTTCTCACATATTTAATTAATATTTGACACGAATTTATAAGTTTTAAACGGAAAAGAATTATTAATAATGAATTAATTTAAATGAGCTTTTTTTTTAACATTAATAATTATCTGGAAAGTATACGATTTTTGCTTAATTTCTAATTAATAACATGTTTTATACATTTATCGTATGAATATATTTTCATGTGTTTGAGACACCTTTAGATGATTGTTACTGATATGATAAGAGTTCCCAAAACTGTCCCGGAAAATAATTGATATGATAAAATGATAAAACCGTGTTGTTCGAATGAGTAATTTATTGCTACTGAGTTATATTAACATTTATTAAACGTGTGTCGAGTTGCGCGCAGCGCCGACGTTAGCATATTATTGATACATATAAAAATGTACGGGTGTGCTCGTACATCACGAAAATTGCAAACGACATCGAAATATTAAATGAAAACTGAGAAATTTGAAAGTATTTACCGGTAAAAATCACGTAGGAATCGAAATTGAGTAAAATCATACATTAGACTTATATGATACAATTTACACACAAATAGATGTGAACATACAGTTATTAACACACCCAGTTATTGCAAAGGCCAAATTTCGATTATAAGCTTTAACATATTAATAATTAAAATGAGTAAATTGATTTAGATACGTACATTAAATGTAAAAGTTCAGAATTTTATAAGCTCTTGTTTTACTGTTAAAATCTTGGCACTGAATTTTAAAACTGTTTTCCTCAACCAGTTCAGTTTAAAGTTTTTGTATAGGTATTGATTAAGTTCAGATGACAATACATGGTTTGCTAATTTACACCATTTTAAATGCAACATGGCGGACGGCCCAAAACGGTGGTATAGTTGTTTTGGGAATGATATCAAATGAAAAAAATATGAAAATAATAAAATAGCTTCATTCTAAATCCAATGTGAGTGCTATCTAAATGTATCAAATAAAGGAGTTCACTGAGAACATTACAATGACATAACTAAAAATAGTGTTTTATTTTATTGGTTACTAATATTGAAGTGAATCATGAGATTCCGTAATTAGAATTTTAAAGATGCTCTTGAAAGAATCAATTGTTTGTAAGAGATGCTCTAGTGTTAGCCCGATCTCTTAATTTGACCAAGGGAAATGAATAACGCGCTATCACTGCCTTGTAGAGACCTTAGATGGTGTGTGGGATTCTCCCATGCTAACGAACCAATAGCAGCAAAGCAGGACAAAAAAGCGGGGGATTACCAGCTAAACACACTTATAGCACTCTCACATAAGAGTGGTGTAAGATCGTAATCGTGGGGCCAACTACTCCCAAATGTCAGCCGACCTAATGGTATCATAAGTGGAGTGCTTTATCCACACAAACGGTGGGGGAACTGCTTGGGATTCCATAGGAACCCTCGGGGGATGGGGTCGCTGTCAGCGTGAAGGAAAAGGCTAAATGTCAGCCAACCTCATTCGATTTCACTACTTACTTATCTATACATTCATCAGTATGCAGTCACGCTTCCGCCGTTTGTGTACATGTTTTTATCATCGTGTTAATATTTATTTAATAACGAAACAGTGGTGGTTTTTAAGTTACAACGCTGATATATTTTATTATGCACGATCACATAATATAACTCTTGCGAGGTAGCCATTATAAATGTTTTTTAATATCATAGAGAGAATAGAAATTTAAAGTGGCCATATTATAAGAAAAAACCTTAGAGAGTTTTGTGTTTGATCAAATCATTTGTCTTAATATTTTATTTTGTTTATATTATTAGAAATTGGATTGACTTTAAACTTCAAAGAAGTGTGAAATAAATAATACTTATCATAAAAGTGAGTTAATTATTCAAGAAACTGCTATTGAAATTGTCATTTATAATTTATCATTTAATAACCTACAGTAAATCACCTCCCTACTTCAATACCTAGCAATTTCTTAAATAATTAAGTCGCTATTAAGATTATTATTTTACACTTTTTTGAAGTTTGAAGTCGGTTCTATATTTTATTTTATTATGCATATTGTATATCAGTTGTATTATCAAATAATTTTTATGAGTCGTTATATTAATCGATTAACGAAAGAATCACATATCGCTTTTGAATCTTTTATGTAATTGAAATAGACTTCATAATTGGACTACCCTGGTATAAAATAAAACAGGGAAACTAGCATCCCTTGCTGGGTTTCTTGCCGATTCTTCTCAGTACAAGGTCTCCGTCCGTAGATTTGCGAACCGTTGGCACAGTTTTCAACATTCGTGAGTGCTTGTAACTTGCCTAGACTGAATAAATAAATATGCAATTGAGCTCTGATGGGAATCTGATTTCAAATTGGGGAAGACACGAAAAATCTTCGGTTCTAATTTTCTTTAGAGCTTCAAGACAAAATTTTTCCACTAGTCATATGTTGCCAATGACATATAGCAGCGCAACGTATTTGTCGCGATCCGGCAGCGGGAAATGAAGAGAGTAGTGTAAGTAGGGCAAAAGACTCGGTTTTGGCCAGTACCGTCTTTTGGGCATTTGGGCCATCTGCCCTAATGTTTAGTATTTCTCAACACGATCATGTTAGAAACGAGGAGATACATTCCTATGTATAATAGGTAAAACCTAGTAAAACCTAGCTGACATTGAAACTCAAAGGTTCTTAAAATATTTTCTTAGTTAATTGATATTTCATCATCATCATTATCAGCCCTTTTATGTCTCCACTGCAGGGGCTCAGTCCTTCTTTATAGATGGTTAAGGAGGTTAGGCCAGACTGTCCACGCTGGCCCAATGCGGATTGGAGGGCATTAACTACTGCAAATGCAGCCGGAACCAACGGCTTAACGTGCCTTCCGAAGCACAGAGTATCTCGAGATAATAATTTTTTTGGTCACCCATCCCGTGACCGACCCTTGCGAAAGTTGCTTAACGACAACGATCGCTGGCAGCAGCGCTTATCCACTACGCCACCTAGTCACTTATGGATATTTACTTGTCTTTAATATGTTTTACGCACATTAAATACATATATCCAATGTGACTTTGTAATTTTATCAATATTTGCATGCTATAGCTGGTGGCTAAATGGGCTGAACTCAAATTGTAATTCAATCTACAATGTACCTCATTTAAAAGCAAATAAATTATTATTATTATTATATAAAACTACTTTAGATGGGTTAAATCTGGAATGGATCCGAATCCGATGTTAAATTTTATGGTAATACAAGCGAATACGGTTACAGCTAATTTTGTTTTTTTATCAAGGGCCATGGTAATGGCACACCAAAGTCGAGTCAACGAGACGAAGTAAAATGGAACTATCTTCTTTCTTGCCCTCATAACTTTGGTTTGAATTACACCAGATACATAAAATTCTTAAACAAACAAAGATACATTAAAATAAAATCTTATAATTTTGATTTTATCGCATAAAACCCGATTTCATCACTTATACACGCACTGATGATCACAAAATCTCGAAGTACTATGCTTCGAGAAGTAATAGAAAACTGAAATTTGGTATGTAAGCTAGCATTAGTATACAAACAATAGTAAAATTTTAAAACTTGGAACTTTGGCCTCTCATTGAACTAGTATAAAATTATAACATCTCGTTAGAGCCAAGCTTGTAATGTCGCAAACTCTACAGCTTATTCAAACATGTGTCTTGGTCGTTTCATTTATACAAATTATAACTATATACCTAATGTTAATTTGACGGTAGCAAAACGGCCGAGGAATACATTTTGAATAAGGTGATGAGTTTGTCATATAAGGGCTTGTAGAGTTAGAAGCCTGGCTCTACATGAGATCTGATAATTTTAGTGAGCCATATAGTATCGTCTTGGCAACAATTTACATGAAAATGTTTTTAGTGGTGTATTTGACTTATTTATACAACACTAGTATATACTAGTAATGTAGTGTTCATTATTTTTATAAAAACTGTACTGTGACGTTGTATACATGTGCAAGTATTACTTTTATTGAGTTATTTACGTTACGTTAATTTAGTATTCATATACACTTCATCACTAATGGATCGCATTAACTTTAAAATTAATTCGAAAGCATTCACAGGTAAGTAAATAGTTGTAAATTAATTACTTATTCGTTAAAACTTATAGACACTTGAAAAAGATTTTTTTTCTTTTTTAAAATAATGTTGTTACTTAAAAATTTTAATAATTTAAATTCTTCAGTGCTGTTGCGTCTGGGGTAGATCAATAGTTATAGAAGTCGCCTGGATTGCGAAAAGTTGTGGATTCGAGACAGTGGGCTACCTAAGACTGGTGGATTTTAAGGCATTCGTCATTAAATATATTTATTAATCAAGCACAATACAATATTTGATTAAATTAAATATTTGAATAATTAATATTTAAGCTCTATAGGTTACGGACAACATATAGATTTTATTTAAAAAAAAATAGTCGCCGTTATATTTATTATCAATTAAGCCGTAACGATATTTTTATATAGTTGGTAGCAACGTGAATGCTAACACGAGTCTGCTCGACTTCATACGAGGAAGAGCAGGACTTAAAGGCACCAAATACATGTGCAAAGAGGGAGGATGTGGTGCTTGCATCGTGGCAGTTGTAAGAAAAAACAGCACTATCATGGCAGTAAACTCGGTAAGTTTTATTAAGAACATAAATTCTTATTTTGGGTTTTCAACTTATTAATACAGGGAGGAGACGACTTTGTTTCTTCATTAAACTTTTCTCTATAATTTCAATAAACTTTGATAGACTAGTAGCAAGAAATGATGATTAATCGTTAAATTTTACTTAATTCTAGTGCATGGTCTCAGTTTTATCATGTTTAAATTGGGAAATTACTACAATCGAAGAAATTGGAAATAGGAAAAAAGGCTACCATCCTATTCAAACTACTCTGGCAGCGTACAGTGGCAGCCAATGTGGACACTGCTCCCCTGGGTGGGTCATGGCTATGTATAGGTATGAACATTCAATTATTATGGAAATATATTAAAGTCATATACTTAAATAATCATATACGTTGAGTTTTATTACAAAAGTCTCGGAGTTCCAAATTTCTTTGGATACCTGATCCAAATAAAATTTGGGACTCAGAGACTTTCGTACGGCTTCCTGGATTTCATTTTCTAGAAAAGGTTTTATTGAAAGAGTCTCCAAAGCTTCGTCGAATAAAATAAAATAAGAAGACTTTGAATCATAAATAAACTAATACATATTTTGATATTAATTTCCAGTTTGAAGGAAAGTAAGAAAAGTCTTGATATGCTTGAAATAGAAAAATCATTTGCCAGTAATGTCTGCAGGTGTACTGGTTATCGTCCAATATTGGAGGCTTTTAAAACTTTTGCTAGTGATGCACCAAAACCTCAAGACATTGATATCGAAGATTTAGGAATTTGCCAAAAACTGCAAAGCGTTTGTAACTTACGTGTTTGTCATATAGACGAATGGTATATTATCACAGAAAAAGAGGTAGAAGCACAAACAAAGAAAATCATACTTAATGATGGAAGCATTTGGTTTCGGGTAGAAGAACTAAATGAAATTTTCGATGTTTTCAATACTCAAGGCATTACCGATTATATGTTAGTAGCAGGAAATACCGCTAAGGGTAACTACTATTTCGTATTTTTATTATACTTATAAATATTTTTTAATATAGATAATCGTATTCTAAAAGTGTATTTTAAGTTAGATAATATTTACCATTTCTAATAATATATAAATTTTGATTTAATACACACAACACAGTACAAATTTAAATTTTCAGGAGCATACCCCATTCAAAGGTATCCTCGGATATTAATAGACATCAGTGAACTACCCGAATTAAAAACGTATATAGTCGATCAAAACCTGTTCATAGGTGCTGGAACAACTCTGAGTGAATTGAAAAATATTTGGGAGAAAGTTTCACAACAAGACTACTTCGGATACTTAAACATATTGAATAATCACCTTAAGTTAGTAGCTAATATATCTATTAAAAATGTAAGTAAAAATAAATAATAGTTCTCGAATACCTGTAAATAAGTTAAGTAAAATTAAACCCCTTATAATGCATAATTTCAAAGTTTTAAATGGCATAGAAACAAACATACGCCATTTAACTTTTTAATATTGAGACATATGTCAACTATATCTATTAAATGAAATAAAAGAAAATCTTGTATATTAAAAGCGTCTCGAGATTTTGACGCAATGAAAGGATTTACATTTCTCAGTATATTATTTATTCCATTCGATTGCTAATAAAGGAAAGGTTATAACCATTGAAAGAAGTATTTTTAATTTTATTATAAAGTCAGTTGCTATCTCATTTGTAAATATATCTAAAGATGATTTGACTTTTACAATTTTCCCAAAATATTTATAATTGCAGCCATTGTCTGGTATACTCTTATTTATTAAAAGGAATTATGTTCTTATTTTTATTTGTCTAATAAGTTACGGTATCAAGTTTGAAAGAATGTGAGAGTTTTTTGGCATTAGCAGATTTTTAAACTTTTGGGGAGATATTAAAGGCTTCTCTTTAAAAATAAGATTATTATACTTGGACCCTAACACCAAGCTTTGCTCGGAATAATATTGAAGAATTCAGATTAATGAAACTTAGCGATTTTTTAATGAGTCAGTGGAAATCATAACAATTTATTTTGCCTATTCTCAACTACTTAAGCGTTTTTCAATTTCATTTTATGCTTGCATAGAAGATACCGATAGACATATATTTTAATTTTCTCCTATTCGCAATAAATAAGAGTAAGCAAAACTCTTTCTTTCCACATTGACATTAATAAATCTAAAAAATGTCCATTTTCGAATCAGACTCTCCTAAATTTTTAAAAAGTAAAAGAGAAATAATAATTATATATTACTGATGTACAACTCCCAGGCCATTTCAGTTCTCATGTCATCGGAAATAATCCAAATTAAAGTTCCCTTAGGCGCTGAATAACACCTAGGATAATAATATGAATGGATAAAAAAAAGAAATTCGGTAATATTACATAACATGATGGGATGTAATTAAAGTGTCTTTTTTATTTCAGTTGGGTACAGTTGGAGGTAATTTAATGATTAAACATCAATATAATGACTTCCCATCAGATATATTTGTCTTATTAGAAACAGTCGGGGCACGGTTAACCATAGGTACCTATGTATATTTAACATTATTAATTTATTTTACAGTGAGTAGATAGGTTGCACAGTCGGAAATTAAGCGCATAGCATTTTTCTCTTTTGATCTATCTTTGATCTTAATACTATTCCTTCATCTATCACGTGAAGTCGATAATTAGTTTATGGTTTGGTTATTATAAATGAGCCGTACTGCGTTACTAGCTCAACTTTTAATCTAAAATCAATTGCAGTTACACAATTGATTAGAAGCGATTTTTATAATATTGTTAATTAAATCGCATACACACTGAATAAAGTTCAATCAGTTACCAATTTGACCCGCTTATATATACAGAAGAAGCAATACGGCAATCAAAGTATGATGGCAATAAAAAAGGTGCAGATAAGCGCCTTGCGAGGAAACGACCAACTGTCATAGTAGATGTCTTTGATATCTTACTATCTACATTGATTTTCTATTCTAATAATTTTATCTAAGTTATTATAACGTTTTACAGTATTTAATATGACAGAAAGGAATACAGTGACAATGCAACAATTTCTACGCTTAGACATGACCGGGAAAATAATCCTCAATGTTATCATGCCACCTCTTAACGATGACTTCAAAGTGGTAACGTATAAAGTAAGATAAGTAATTGCCAATACATGATATAAAATAGCTAATATTTCAATTAAAAAAAAAAAAAATTAATGTACGTATTACATTTGATCAACTTTGCCGCATTGACAATGCTCTATACTTAAGAATAGTATTAATGAAAATTACTTGATTTTTTTTATAATTATTTTTCATTAAGTAAATAAAATGAACTTTTTAGGTAATGCCAAAAGCACAAAATGCGCATGCTATAGTGAATGCAGGATTTCTTTATAAATACAATAGTAAAGATAATGTAGTAAGATCAGCCAGAATTGTTTATGGTGGCCTCTCACCGATTTTCATAAGAGCTGGAGGTACAGAGAAGTTCTTAGTGAACAAAAATCTGTTTCAAAATATGACACTACAATCTGCGATTGGAATATTAGAGAAAGAACTGGTAGTGTTCGAAAAACCTCCTCAACTTCCCGCTCTTTATAGAAAATCATTGGCTTTATCGCTATTTTACAAGGTAAAAATATTTTTACAAAGGAATTATTTATTACTGTTTATGAATATTAACCCTATTTATTTTATTATTCTGTTATTTGGTCAAAGTGATCCAGCGATTATGTCTATATTAATAATATAAAACGGAAAGGTTTGATTGTTTTTTTTTTTTGCCATCGAACCGGTTCCATAGCTTTACTCAGTTCTTTCAAAAAATCCTTTATTTACGAGGAGTTACATCAAATGTGGATGACAAATGTTATAATATGCGTGGGCAAGGTAAGGGACAAACAGCTAGTAATAAATAAAAACATAATTATTCAAGGGTTGTAACTTAAATTTTGTATAACATGTACTATGGTTTACATTACAGAGTCTGCTATCTTTATGTCCAACATTTAAGATAAGTTCTCAGTATCGTTCAGCAGTGATCAGACTAAATGAATCACGGCCGCTGTCAGTTGGGCAACAAATTTATACAACAAATCCATCTCTGTACCCTCTTAATCAGCCGTTACCAAAAATCGAAGCTTTAGTAAGTTTTATACATTTTAAACATATATTAATCACATACTATTTATTTGTTCTGTGTTGTTATGATTAAAATATTTGCTTCAACCAAAGGCTCAATGCTCGGGTGAAGCAATATATACCGATGATGAACTGGAGTTTCCAAATGAAGTACATGCAGCATTTGTGCTTAGTACTGTACCAAAAGGAAGAATTGACACCATCGATGCTTCAGCAGCTTTGGTGAGCATTATTATAGACATATGAGGTATTGATGTATTATTTTGTCTTCTTATAATTATTTCATTTTTATAAAAAATGTAGAACAAGCCAGGAGTAATTGCATTTTACACTGCAAATGATATACCAGGCTTAAACTCTTTTACTGTAATAGAAGATCCAACGGATTCAGCTAACGAAGAAGTTTTCAGTAGTGGAATAATAAATTATTTTAATCAACCTATCGGTGTCATTGTTGCTGAAACTCAAGTTAAAGCAAACGAAGCCGCAAAAATGGTTATCGTTAGGTATATAGATATTAGCAAGCCAGTTACAGATCTGATACAAGCAAAACTAGACCCAAACAGAATACAGTTATATAAAAGCATTTCCGCTCAAAACAAAGGAACAGATATTACTAAAGTAATAAATGGTAGTAGTACTATACGTGGACAATATCATTTTACATTGGAAACGCATGTTTGTATAACTCGGCCATCAGAAGATGGCTTCGAAGTATATTCTTCATCACAATGGGCCGATGCCGTTCAATTGATGATATCGAGAGCTTTGAGCATTGAACAAAATCGGTAAGTCTCCGTATAATTGTGGTGAGTAATACTAAGTAAAAATAAAATTAGTTGAAAACTACTATTATTTCACTGTTATTTGTATAATTTTTTTTTGTATAAGTATTTACGTCCAAGTGAGAAGAGTAGGCGGTGGTTATGGAGTAAAAGTATCCAGAAGTACGCAAGTAGCTGTGGCTTGCTGCCTCGTGTCGCAAAAATTAAATAGACCCTGCCGTTTCGTAACACCATTAACTGTGAATACTAAAGCATTTGGTAAAAGATTCCCGAACAATGCAGATTATACGGTAAGTTGTTTTTTTACATTTGATTGCTATTATCATTACATTTTACAAACACAAATTACGTTACCATTTCAGGTCGCAGTTAATACAGAAGGTAAAATACAATATCTCAACTTGAATTTATATGAAGACAACGGATATATGATAAACGAACTACTAGTAATGTTAGCTTATCCGAATTTCAATAATTGCTATGATAGTTCTTGTTGGAACTATAATATTTATAACATTACAACCGACACTGCCAAGAACACATGGTGTAGAGCACCAGGTGAGAAATATGTTTTTATACCTTAACCAAAATTTAAATTTACTAAGTTTAAATTGTTATAACATCACTGAATATTAGAAAATAAATGATTGGATATTTTTCTGCTTTTAAGGCTCACTAGAAAGCATTTCAATGTGTGAAATAATTATGGAACGTATATCATACGAACTTAATTTGGATCCAATTGAAGTTCGCTTAGTAAATTTAGATCCTCTAACAGCAATAAACAATATTGAAATGTTAAATGATTTGAAAGTGAAATCAGATTATGACATCAGAAAAACTGAAGTTTTAACATTTAATTACGATAATAAATGGAAGAAAAGGGGACTGAGGTTTTCTTTCATGCGGTATAAAAATAATGATCCTCGTTATTACGATTTTAATATAGCTGTATATCACGGCGATGGATCTGTAACTATCACGCCTGGTGGAGTAGAAATAGGACAAGGAGTTAACACAAAAGCTGCACAGCTGTGTGCCCATTTATTAAATATACCTTTGAATAAAGTCAACGTGGCGATTATGAATACGAGAACAGCTCCTAATAGTTCTGTAACTGCAGGCAGCGTTACAACACAATTCACAAGTATCGGTATAAGTAAATGCTGCAAAGAATTGTTGAACAGATTACAACCTGTAATGAAAGTGTTACCTAATGGTTCATGGGAAGAAATAATACGAAAAGCATACGAAATGAATATAGACTTACAAGTTCATGGATTTGTCAATGATGAAAATGTTATTAATTATTTTGTATACGGTGTAGCTCTATCAGAAGTAGAAGTAGACATATTAACAGGAGAATATGAAGTCGTACGTGTAGATATATTACAAGACGTCGGGCAAAGCATCAATCCTGATCTTGATGTTGGTCAAGTATGTAACATGCAGTGTTTCCAGTTGTTCAATTATTATTGGATGCGCAGTTCTAGCCAGTAAAATAACACTTAACAATTTGACATTTGATTTGGCTTACTGCTTTATTAAGAACTAGCTTTTTTCTCGCGACTTGACTTAATATTTTAAACAGGAAAAAGATCTTAAAATCCCTTAAGAATTCTTAATAACAAAGACGGTAAAAAGTTCGAGATTTTTTTTGTTTTCTACCCAGCATATCTGCTGTACATGCTTAGAACTATCTGAGTGAAATCAAGTTTCTTGAGCTTCTTAATAAGAATTATTTCTATATATTATTAAAATTTAGTTTTTTTAAAGAAAAAAAATAAATAGTTTTTACTGAGAAACCTGCTAATTTTACAAGCTTACAAAAAAAAATTGGTATTCTATTATTCAAAAATAATTTTCATCTTCACTTCATAAATTGATCTATTTGAAGTTTAACAATCACATATCATACCTCTGTATAGAATATTATAGTTAATTTGTGTAAATAGTTTCAATCTAAAGATTGACACCATGCTGGTTTAATTTTAATTAATATCGGCCTATTTTATAAAATAGTTATTTTAATACAAAACTTATTATTAAACTGTAAAATGCTAATATAATAAGAAACAAGTCTCTTTATTCCTTAGACAATTGTTTATTTATTAAGTTTTTAGATGGACTGATCAACATGCTCAGGAAGCAAAGCACTGATTTTCAGTATTTATTAATTTATAATCCTCTTATTCCTTCAATTGAGTCCCTTTTAGCTCTTTATAATGTATCTTTTTTAGGTGGAAGGAGCGTTCACCATGGGGCTGGGTTATTGGACATCAGAGAATTTAGTATATGATAACTGTACAGGAGAATTACTCACAGATAGAACTTGGAATTATTATGTTCCTCAAGCAAGGGACATACCACAAGATTTTCGTATATATTTCAGGAATAATTCATATAGTCCTCCTCAAATTTTTGGCGCGAAAGGTTCTAATATTTTATTTTATAACTTTTGTGTAAAAAGTTTATATCACTGTTTAGCAAAAATCATAAGTATTCAATGCATTTAAAATGATTGTTAAACATTTGTTAAAATTTTTATTGTTTTCTGTTGTGATTGTTCAGCTGTTGGAGAGCCACCTTTATGCTTAGCAATTTCAATAACTTTTGCTATCAGAGAGGCAATCGCATCAGCGCGAACTGATACTGGAATTCCGAAAAACATGTGGTTCGAAATTGGTATGTTTATTTTTATCAAATGAAGCGAACTTTAATTTTAGTTAACCTTTTGTTACCTTTTTATTGGTATATTTATATATAATGGAGTTCTCTTGAGTATTTTTAAAAATTGGAAGAATAAAAACACAACGTAAATAACACACTTATAATAAATTTTAAAAACATTAATACGATCGTCACGACATACAAAATTGAACAATATTTATAACAAATATAAATATTTTTTAATTGTATATTTCTTTATTATGATGAGATTATTCATTACTCTCTAATTAATGCGTTTTAGAATAAAATTACTCAGGATCGATATCATCTCAAAAAAATCTTGTATCGGTTCAAATTATGTAAAACAAAAAAGAAAAGAGATTTCCTTTAGATACTATAGTTACAGATCAATAGTACATTGAATACATGAATAATACATAGTAATATAATGATACTAAAGTACACATGGCCGCACGTCGTAGTATAGATTGTGAACTACAAATGTCTGCTTACGGTGCGGTGGTGGTGTGATGCATGACGTGCGGCCTTGTGTACATAACATTCTGTAATAACCCTTCCTAAGAAAATCTGATTAGTTTAAATTGGTTGACAGTTACATGGACTAATAATGTTCATTCAAGGTTTAATCTTATTTAAAACAAAGGGATTTTTAAGTTAAATAGCACTTTTTTAAATTGTTTGTACTGTCTCTGTTGGCCTCACTAGAATATCAGTGCAGTGGGCTTTACTCGGTATTTATACTGAGTTAAAGATTGGCCTATAATAATATTATAAAGAGGAACGGTTTGATTATTTATTTGAACAATTGGACCGATTTTGAAAATTCTTTCACCTACGGAAATATTCATAATACATATGCAGTGAACATTGGCTATAGTTGATACCCGAGAAATAGCAAATAAAGGGATAAAGAATGGTAGTGAAAGTTTGTATGGAAAATTAAAACGTTGGCATAGTAACCATTGTTTACTACTTATTTTCTTATCGTAATTATATCTTTGTCATTAAATGAATCGATTTACAAAATAAACAGTTCCCTAGGGACCATGCGGGCGAAGTTGCTAGGGAAAGCTAGTATTTTTATATTTATTATGTAAGTGATAATTTTATATATTTTAGACATATTTTATCATTTAAATGATTTATATATGTATTGTCTAAGTGATATGTGTTATCATTTTAATGACTGTCTTAAGTAATCTATGTGTATATGTGCATTTTCTCGTTTCAGATGGGCCATATACATATGACAAGGTATGGTTAGCGTCGAATATCAAAAGTTCAGATTTTAAATTCAATTAGATGATAAACAACCAGCTGCACAAACGTCCATTAAAATTTTCAATACTTTAAAGTGAAACCCGTACAACCCGTACAAATTTGACATTCGTTAGAACTTAAAGGCGTAATTAAACCTTAATGGACGTTTGTACAGCTGACGAAAAATCTCAAATTTTATGTTTGGTTAAAAGAAAGATATATACATGATGAAGTACTCTCTCGTCATCTCTATTTGTATGTGTAATGATGTTTGTCATTATTGTCATAGTTTTTCTCATGTTATTTTCCCATATCTGTTTTATAAGCTGAATAAAGCCTTTAATTCTCGGGGCTTGTCTTAATTTCATAACAATACAATACAGTATTCTTTAGATTATTATATTTTTTATACTAATTGTATTGCTTATATAGATTTCTGTGGCTTACTCTGTGAAAATAAAGGAAGCATTCCAAAGAAACAATTTTCAAACACATAATAGATGATATCAATCTATAATCATACAAAAAAAGCTTTACCCTGACTTTCTAACCTATGGTGGCCATACACGTTAGTATAGTACACGTTAGTCTAGTAAATATGGAGTGCTACAAATTAGAATTCCCTTACTTGAGGTCTCTTTGGCTTTTACATTACCCTCTATTGCTACGTGAGCAGGTAGCTACTGTTGCACAATACTTTTATTCTTGTTAGTTAATTTTAGAATGGTCTTTATAATACAATAATCTTTCGGTGCTCCTCTAAAGTTCGATGTACATCGAGCCAAATGTTAGAGTGGAGATTTTGAGTCACTGAATATTACAATTTTATAGCAATTAATTGATTCTCTATAAGATAATGCTTCTGCTGTTGCAAACAATTCAGCATACATTATAGATATTTTCTTTACAATTTTAAGTTTAACGGAATCATTTGTAAGTTCGTCGTCAAAAAATGCTGCCCCTATGCCATTTTCGTCTAAAGAGTCATCCGTATGTATTTTATAAAATTCATAGTATTTTTTGCTTATATATTGAGTACATAGTATATTTTTTGTTTACCACGATTAATGATTCGCTTGACAGTTACCTCACTGACATCGAGAAACATATAACGGCGGGTAGTCAGAAGGGGCAATTACGAAGCCCAAATAGATCGTCCATATCGGAGGACTATCTTTAAAATAACACTGCAAGCGTGTATACCAACGTGGATTTGTTCCATTTTATCACTTTTCATACGAAAATATAACGAGATGAGCGATATGTCGTCGGATATCTTTACTCCTCGGCGATCGAAAACAGAATGTGTGCCAAAATGGCGGCAAATTGCTTTTTGTTAACGAACTGTCAAAGTCAGTGTCACCATTCTAATAAAATTAAAAGTATTGATGATCACGCTCTCTCTACAATCGAGTAATTAAGTAATCGAGTAACTAGCAATTAAAATAAAAGAAACTAAATCAAACGATCTTCGTAAAGATGATGCGACATATATATATATATATATATATATATATATATATATATATATATATATATATATATATATTAATTGAATTCGGTATATTCTCTGTCTCTATTATTGTATGCCACTGTATATTAGTTACGTAACCAAAAATGTTATAATAAGCTGATGTTACTATATAATACTGCTGTATTATTAAAACGAAATTTTAATTTTCGTAGTTTTTGTTGTCGTTATTGTTCTTTGTTTTTTTTTTTAAATGTTGCTTTTGTTTTTAAACTTATGTTTTTCGTTTTATAATGTAGCTTAATTAATAGTGTTTCGCAAACGTATCGTGTGATATCACGCATTAATATTTTTAAAAATACTGATTTGAGAAAGCAAACACAAGCTAAGTCTATAACTGTTACAACATATATGGCTATATATAATTAAGTCGTGTGTTGATGTTTATTAATTAATAAAAACATTAAAAGGTTTAAAGTCGACGCTTGTACATTTTATTATTCCTATATATTCTCAACAAATCCATCTTGTCATTTTTTATCCCGCTGCGCTGCATGGAAGAAGGCTTATATAGTTCCTGTGTCTAAAAAATCCCAGCCTGATCACTTTTCCGACTATCGGTCTATTTTCAAATTGCTTTTCCTTACCAAAATAATTGAAAAGTAGTTTATCAACAGTTTAGTAAATTTCTGTCCTTCTTCTTTCCGTACCAAAAATAGTACAATTACCGCACTTGTCAAGATTGTGAATGATATACGGGCAGGAATGGAAAAACGGCAGCTCACCATACTGAATTCAGTATTGCGTTCAATACTTTTGATTTCGAAATTTTGTTAGCAATGCTGATTTATCTCAATGAATATTCACCGATGATTGTTTGGTTACATAGTTACCTGTACGGGAAATGACAACGCATATGTATAAGAGACACTCCCAAATTGGTGCTGTACAATAGCCGAAGTTCCACGGGGTGGTTTTTGTCTACGCTCCTGTTCTCTATTTCAATAATTCAATAATCCTTCTTTTATCTTCTTTTTATGACATGAATGCAGGCGATTTCCGAATTTATGGTCAAGCTACGGGGGAAGAACTACCTACTGCAATTGCCATCATTAACAATGACCTTGAATATACGAGAGCAGGATGATAAATAGCTAGCCTAGCATAGAAAAACTTGAATTAGGGTGTTAAAAGTATATTTATTTTTCAACATAGTTTCCTTGAAGCGCTATGCACTTCATCCATCCATGCTCTAAAGCCTTGATGCCATCCCTGAAGTGGTTTTCTTCAAGCCCTTCAAAATAACTGTCCACGGCAGACATCACCTCGCTATTATTTTCAAATCTTTGTCCATCTAAAAAATTTTTGTGCTTAGGGAATAGATGAAAGTCAGATGGTGCCAGATCAGGAGAATAAGCTGGGTGTGGTAGCAAATCATAATTTAATTCTTTGAAATTCGCCATCGCAATGATGCACGTGTGAATGCGCATTTATGCGCATGCGCATTATCCTAATGAAAGATTTTTTTTTAGCCAGGACGGGTCTTTTTCACGAATACACATTTTTAATTTATTCAGTAGATCAGCATAATATTCGCCATTTATGTTTTGTCCTTTTGGACGGTAATCTATCATCAATATACCCTTCGAATTCTAAAAAACTGACGCCATGGCTTTCCCCGCTGATTTCGGGGCCTTTGCTTTCTTTGGAGCCGGGGATCCTTTTTCCGTCCATTGTTTAGACTAAATTTTTGATTAAGGTATATACAAACCGTCGCAGAAAATTCGTTGTATTCTCTTAAAGCGGTCCAAACATTCTTGTGAAATTTGCATACGAACGCGTTTTTGGTCAACTGTAAGCAATCGCGGCACCCACCTTAATTCTTGAGTCAAAATGTAATGCGCCCGTTCTTTAGAGATGCCTACAGTATCAGCTATCTCGGAAAGTTTCAGTCTTCGGTCAGCTTAAACTGCATCATGAATTTTGATCACAATTTCTGGAGTAGTGGCACTTTTTGGACATCCTGGACGATGTTCATCTTGGGTGCTGGTATGGCCACGTTTAAATTCAGCCACCCAATTTTTTATGGTCGCATATGTAGGAGCATTTTCTCCCAAAGCATCCTTCATCTCCGAAAAAATCTCTCCACCTTTTAATCCTTTTAAATGCAAAAACTTTATCACAGCTTGTAGCTCAATTTTATCCATTTTGCAGAAAAAACAAAAGAATGCTTTTTGAAATGTCAATATTTAAAAGAAAAACTATACGATCGATTTGAAATTTGAAACACTGGCAGCTAATGAACCAACGAGTAAAATATTAAGGAGATTTTATATCGTTATTATACAAGATATGGGTTGGGCTAGCTATTTATCATCTCACCTTCGTATTTCTGATTGGGGCCGACGACTGATTGGTCTATGTATCGACCTTCTAAAATCTCAGGCGATCATCATTGGAAGTCATTGTTATAAGGCTAGGTTAAATTTTGGTACACTGCCACCTATTTTAATAATGGCAATCGCATACCATTTCAAGAGTCAGTTAAAAATGTTGCTGTCATCTTCAATTGCAATATGTCTTGGAGTCATCATGTTCGAGAAGTTAGTAGGAGGGTTTTGGTGCGTATGGTACGCTCAGACGACTTAAAGATCTTTTGCCGACTAAGGCTAAAATCACTCTTGCCCAGTCCCTTCTTCTCCCACTGGTTGAAAATGCTGAGTAACATGACTCAGAGCTAAATGTCATTTTCCTTAACAAACTTAAGCATCTTTAGATTTTGTATATCCGTTTCGTCTTTGATCTACGAAGTATGATCATATTTCTGATTATCGAACTCTGATTACTTCAATGGGTACCTATCTCCCGTCGAAGGGACTGTCATATCCTGTCACTCTTATATTCCTCAATGTTTCATACCTCAAGGAGCGCTTCATCTTTCACGCTTCGAGTCCTATCCGAGATCTGCGGTCTTCCTATAACTTATCTTTAGTTATCGCCTCCCACAATACTGATTTCCTACATATCCTCAACAAAGTACCTATAAACTGAACTCATTTATACAATCGATAAAGGAACATTTCCTCAAGTTGGACTATTCTTCCTGAACGCGAACGTTATTTTTCAAAAGTACCAATCCACTGAATGGCATTAAAATTTTTACATGTATTTTTTTTAATTACAATCTTTTCTACAATCTTTTTTAAATTCTGTTCTCTATTTTCTTACATATTTTCCATAAATCTCTCAAATATTTTTTCTAATGTACCTGTGTCTTTTTAGTACGCAGCAGTGAGTTGGTTTCGATTTAGTTAGTGTTGTTTTGTGTGGCTTACGACCATGATTCCTTCCCTTATTCCAGACGAGAAAATTAGTCAGGAGCTAGTTTTTACTTTTTATTGTTTTCTTGGCCGATCATTTTGTGATACTTACAAAATATGCATTTTTGAAATAAAATAATTAGGCCTTTTCTTTTCCCTCGTGAGTGTAACCGGGTTTTAGACCACAATGTGGGTAGAGGGGTGAGCAGAGATTGAAAATTCAGGGTGAGGCCAAATCATAGATCTGTGTTGTCAAGTTTTATAGTTAATAATATAGCTGGTTGGTGCCTACCTCCATAGGTAATTAGGTGGGTTCAATATCCAGGGTGGAACAAATGCTTTCCCCCTGTCGGTGTGTAGCAGTAGCAGATCAATTAGATACGTTCCAATGATCAAAATCGTAACCTCTTTTTACTTCGTTGTAGTAGGGGTAAAGAAGGAGAGAAGACGAGTAATTTGTTTACTATGTCTCTGTGTATGTGTGTGTAGTACACGCTTTTGATTATTATGTGATGGTGTATAATGAAATAAACACTAAAAATACAAGTAATAAATTATAATTTATTCTAAAATAAAACCTATAAGGTTCCTATAGTAAATATGAAACGAAATAAAGGATTTTCATCGTTTTTGCAACCCACTGGTGTGAATTTCCACTCGGTTAATTTTTTTCTCTAATTCTTCAATTTCTTTTAGCTGTCTTTCTCTATTAGCAGTCCAGTCTTCCCTTTTTTCCCTGTTTACCTTTAATGAATTGCGTAAATGTTCACTGATTTTCTTATCTAAAATATTTTCGATTATCTCTTGCTCAGGAAATTTCTTTTTTCCTGGATCTTTTTGAATTTGTTGAGGCTGCGGTAAAAATAATTATTGTTTGTTATTCAAAATAAGTGGTTAAGTACTATAACTTTTTGTATCATATTAACGCTTCAGTTTAAGGTGTCATCGACGCCTTAGAATCAATTTCTAAGGTCCTGATCAAGTCAATGTACAAAAACTAACTTTTGTATGATTTGTTTCTGGTCTGAGAGTTTCCATAACACAAGGGCTTTTACTACATTGTTTCGGATTTTTAAATATTTAATTTATTGACGTCTCTGTAAAATCGAGACAGCATGTACTATATTTTATAACTAGCAATTTTCCCGCGGCTCCGCACGCATAAATTATCTTATCTCACCGGTCATGATGTGCTAGTAGATTAGCATAGATGAAAGAATTTTCACAATTTGATCACTATTTTCGAAGAAACTTTACCTACGCATTTCATACTTTTTAATTAACATAAAAATATATATCGTATATAGTAAATAAATATTAAGGATATTCATTAAAAGTTTCCACATAAACAAGGATTTTGTTTGAAAGCTTTTTCTTACCGTTGTTATTTTTTAACTGGCTTTAGAATTGTATTCTGAAAACTAGAGAAAAGCAATCGAATATGGAATATAATACTTAATATGAAATATTGAAATTTCTTTCTTATATCATTCCTTGTCATCATTATCATGCTTTTTTCGACCCCACTGAAGGAGTTCAGGCCTTCCTTGTGGATGGTTATGGTTAAACCTCCATGCTGATTGGAGGGTATTAATGACTGCAAATGCAGCCCAGACCAACGGCTAAACGCGCTTCCGAAGCATGGAGTAGCTCGAGATAATTAAGTTTAGGTTACCATCCCGTGCCCAACCCTTGCGAAAGTTGCTTAACAACAACGTTCGTGGGCCGCGGCGCTTATTCACTACGCCAACGAGCTACTACCAAGCTCATGTCATTCCTTTTAGCAGAAAATTTGTAAATTATCAATAAGTCCAACGAATAAATTATTAGTTTATTGATTTTCTTTACTCTATTACAAAATTAAATTAATATTTTGTATAAATTGATTTAATTATTCTATTTTAGATACACTATTGTATAATTGCTTTCCTCTACTAATAAGTTATTTACTCACAGTGGACGATTTCATTACTTTTTTATCTTTCTTGTCGCAATTGAAACAAAATAGTTTACGTTTCTTGTTATTTTTTAATTTTTGCGTTTCATTTTTACTATGGAAAAAAAACGGGAACTTCATCCGTTTAGATGCACTGAAAATGACACATTTTAATAAGCTTTTGGTACGGGGTAATTATTATTAAAAACAATACTACATTAAAATGCATAATTTCATAAGTACGAGTATTTATTATTATTAGTTCTTAATTCTGTTAGCTAACTTTTATGCTCTTCTAGATGCTTTGTAAAATGGGACAGCAATTCATTATTATTATTAGCCTACTAATGTTCTTACAGTCGGAGCCTTCTCTATGGAAAGATTTACAGTGGATGAACGGTCCCTAACTCGCTATGAACGCCAAACGCTAATTTTGATTATTACTATAGCCAGGACTAATAAATAGCTTAACGTCTTTGAAATTGATCAATCTCCTCAATCACACGAATCCACTAATCACTCACTAATCACTAATCATATATATATATATATATATATATATATATATATATATATATATTTATATCAAATTGGATCGCAATAGTTAATAAAATTGACCATCATTTTCATACTCTGGTCGATTACCTACCTCACTCATAAGGATGCTATTATACAAAAAAGCAAAGCAATATAATATAATATACGATATTTCTCTCTACATCAACTTATTGAAAAAAGCGAAATGATATAGTATTTCGCAAGAAAACCTTCATTTCTGTGCAGAATGCTATCGCACGAGGTGGTATCAAATGACATTAAATCACTGAATTGCGATTCTATGCTCTACCTTTCTTTCCGTGCTCAAAACTATTCCGTTTTGTTGTATTAACAAAGGAAATTGTTAATAAAGTAGACCACTCTGTTTTAGATCCTTTAGATGTTTCGTTATAACATCACTCGTTGATAAGGATTAGTCTTACAAATAAATAAACATTAGCAGAAAAGGATTTGAAATCGGGTCTGAATCCACGGCTAATTCAGCTATTCTGACAAGGTATTAGCATAACAACAACAGGCACACACATAAAATGAAATGAGGTAAATCGGTTTAAACCATTGGTCACCTAAAGCAAATTCATAATAACAGAAAACGTGAAGTTAAGACGTGTTGACTTATAATGATCTTATGTTTCAAATCTGGAGCTCCATTTTTGATTCCCTCGTTTAAAATCTCCTTGTTGTATATGCCCTAAGACACACTCGACTTCTAAGTCGTTTTTTAGTATTTTTGAATCGTTCGTCCGCAGAATGACCAACATGATTCGAAATATTGAATTTTGTTCTTCGTTTACTATAGGAAATATTTTTTGCCATATAATTTAAAACAAATACTGTGTATGTAAACAAAACGGACATAAACGTCATCTATTCATTCGTTTCAACGTCATTTATCCGTTTCATGTTTGGATGTATATTCTATCACTCGCATACAGCGTTATCGGCGCATACAGTGCAAATCAGTAGGAAACGAGGGCTCGACGCGAGATGAATCATTCAAAATAAATCTACTGGTACTAAAATGAGCCCTCATTTTGTAATTAGACGGTTAGAGTTCAATTTAAACGTACCTTTTTTTCACAGGATTATGGTTGAAGTTAGCATCAGTATTGTATAATCCATATGGATGCTTAAGAACATTAATGGACGGCTCAGCCTCGAAGTTTCTAGTTATTTTCTTTTCCTTCCATCTGTGTCCATTTATAGGTTTAAACTTTGCATATTTTGAATTTATTGAGTCTTCAAATAAAACTTGATTGGCATTTAATTTTGATCTCTTGGCATCTGCTGAGCTTAAATAAATTTTTGAATCGTCTGCTAAGTTTTCAATCAATGGTGAACCATAATCTTGGTAAGATTTCAATTTCTTTTTGCTGAAAATATAAAAAGAAAATTACAAATTTAATCGTATCAATACAAACAAAATCCTGGGAGAAACAAAAACTTTTCTTCAGAAAGTCTTAATTGAAAATTAATATCATGCCTTTTTTGAGTATCCTTTTGAAAGCGTGCATCTTCGATAGCATATTCATCAGGCTTATGAATAAAACTAGCCACATCTATCTGAGCCACAGGCTCTTTAGAATTAATTATCTCATAATCAGGGTGTCTTTTTAGCGCACTATACTTAGTTTCAAATCTATTCTGCTTATGAATTTTCTTTTTATGTAATGGTCTGTGCTCATATTTATATTTCGAATTTTGGCTATCTAAAATATAATCATAACATAAAGAATATTTAATAGCAAGTGATATACACAATATATAAAAATATCGTAACATGTTTGTGTCACATGGCCGCCCATGAAATGACAGTTTGCATTATGGTCTCAGAATTGACAAGAATGGCCAGTAAGTACCAAAGAGAATCTAAACCTTGATCCTAGTTTAAATAGCATTTCTATTTTAGTCAATATTTTTACTTTGAGCAATAAGACTAACAAAAGATACCATTACGTTACCTTAATCCTTATATGTACGTTACTTTAATAAGTATAATAAAACTCATCAGTAACTACAAAACCAAATCATAAAAACAACAGGAATATCTTATCAGAAACTCTTATCGATTTTTCAGACAGAGAAAAAAAAAAATGTTTGTTATATTAGATCTCATAGAAATTGGGGCTGGTGTATTTTAAGCATATTTTCGTTAAGAAAAAATATTTTTTTTTATCCAAGCTTTTTTGGTCTAGGAATCTGAAATAGACGAAACAATCGAATCTAAGCTCGACAAAGTTTCTTGGCCAGATAGTTAGATATGGAAGGAAGGAACTATTAATGATAGTTCCAGTTTCATCATCAGACCCTAAACTATCTGAGACCAGGGTCCTTATCGAGACAAAACCAAACAGGCCAAATTCGATAGTCGAATTTCAATCTGAGAAGTTTATTTATGAACTTCGTGGATCCATCTTTAGATCAGCTCCAATCAGATCATTTTGTGAGTTATAAATGGTGTAAGCAACACAACATCGCTTTGTTTTACCATTCTTATCTCTTTGAGTGGTGTATTGAAAATAAATAACTTCAGAAATATTTTCTGCTTTCTACTTCTTATGAACTCGTTGGGCATGATATTACAAAGCGCCCGTTATTATAAACACTAATAGAGAAACACTTATATTGGGACATTAATATTTTCGTTAAAAGTTCGCTTGATATGAATTTAATATATCTCTAATTTTGTATTAATAATCTTGAAGATAAAATTTCGCCTACTAAATAATGTTTGTAGATTATTAGCTCCAAATGCTTATTTCTTAGAGAACGGTCGCTTCTAATTGGAAGAACTTCGACTAATATCTGCAATGTTTTTACATCCAACGATTTCGTTTAATAATTTTAAACCAGCAACATCACAATTACAATTTTTAAATAATTTTAAATAAAAAAAATCTTGTTTTTTAAGTTAAGTTTAAAGTTATGTTAAAAAATAAGTATTCTATATCGCCATAAGTTGTCGTATGTAAGTAATGAGCTTAGCTCTATTCATTATAATCACTATCACCGGCCCAGCCATTAGCTGGGGACGCCATAATAGGCAAGTTAAGTTTACAATTCGCCATAAGTAATCTTGTTTTTATCGTTGCTTGTTTCATTTTAGAATCTATGTTTCATATTAATATTAACTGATTAAAATATACACAATCGGTATTTTAATAATAGTGTTACTTTTATTTTTCAAAACATCCGCGATCTATTTTCGATCTGTTAATGTATGAATGTGGTTTTTCTTTACACCTAAATTGATAACATAAACAACATATTACGCCCAGTATAATATCCTTACACGTTAAGCATAGAGAAACAAAAATAAACAAGATTGCTTACTATCAATCGTGACAGAGTCATATTTATCGTTTCCATATCGTAAGTTATAAAGATATGTTTTACTCTATTAACAGTCGTGCGAAGTATCCGTGTGTCGCAGTCAGCGAGGTTCTTATTGGACATTACCGCTTAGCTTCCTTAGTTAATTGCTTGAGATGCTCTTATTGTCTTAGGGAATTCTGCTGATAACGAACTACATGGATGCTTTTAGAGGAGTTGCTAATTTTACCGTTTCATTATGAAATTCCAAAGCATTAATTTTAACTATTATTTGTAACTTAATTATTATAAATTTGAAAGTCCTGGTATGAGTTTAGTTTTATACAGTCAATAGCACGTCAGGTTATACGAAACTAATACTTTTCTCCACTGCACTTTTAACCTTCATTAAATTGGAATTAAGTTTTAATAAATTGCCGAACCTTAATAAATTATAATAATCTGATGTGTTGGGATATGTACGTAAGTAAGTTTCTTTCATCAAATATTTGTTTAAAATAAACAATAAATGAAAATAGTGAAAGTAATATTTAGTATTAGTAAGAAAAAAAAATTAGAAACGACAGATAATCTTGGATAGCGGTTATGAAGGCAAGAGTGTTTTTGCATGTTACAAAGAGAGAAGAAAGAGTGATCGTTGAGATTACAGTTGATTGAAATGTATGAATGTAGTAAATATAGAACTAATGTTATTTTTTATTTAATATAAAAATCGATTTACGCTTTTATATCGTTTCGAAATAAGGAAAACGAATGATCAGTTACTTAACAATATATAGTTTTACAACTATTGTGTGAATGTCACATGAATGATGTTGTGCTTTTTTTGAATATATATTTTTATAACTATTAAATAAATTCCCATCCCCGTGACTTCTAAAACTATTGAGTAAAAAAAAACGTTATTTATTTATCCAACAAGAATCCCGTAATTTTTAAATTCAATACTTGTACGGTGTCCTTTGAGAGTGACTCTAACACCCAAACTCACTTGCTATTGTTATACGTACGAGTATTAATCTCTATTTATTTTTATTGAATATAAAGGACTATTATTAATAGCTCTATTGATTATTATAACCATCACCGGCCTATTAACGTCAACATTACTTGGGCTCAGACCTTCATTATGGATGAAATCGAATCGAATAAGGAGAATGGGCCAGACGCACCAAGCGGGCCCAGCGCGGATTAGAGCGTTTTAACGACAGCAGATGCAGCCGGGGCCAACGGCTTAACGTGCCTTCCGAAGCACGGAGGAGTTCGGTTTGGTAATAATTTTGGTCACCCATCCTATGATGGGCCATTGCGAAGTCGATTAACAACCGTATCGCAGATCGAGCGCACCAGCCACTGCGCAATAGAGCTCCTCGCTCAAATGATTTTAATATCTTAAATTAATGTCAGTTTTTAAGTCATTATATATTTTACATCACGAAGGTGAATACAAACTTCGGGATTAGATCAACATTGTTCAATTATATTGTAAATTATTCTAACGAATCCCTTTAAAATGAATTAATGATGTAACAGTGAAAATGAATACGGCAACGGCGCTAACTACCATCACAGTGTAAAAATAAAGCAGTATCTCTGAATGACTACTAGGCTAGTTGACATTTTATAAATATATAGTCCATTAATAACCTTAAAATGTATAAAGAAATAATGTAGATGTGGAACTGCTGCTAGTCTGCCGAAAACGCTCCTTACAAATTCAAGGCATAAAGTGACGTCACACAGTGCACACAGTAGTAGCGAAAAATGTGTGGGCGTCTCGGTAACGTTATGTATATGTTATTTGGTTATTTGTATGTATATATGTAGGTATGTTTCTCTCGCTATGTAAGACACCATCTACTACCCATCTATTTAGTAACACTCCAGTCTAACTTGCGATTGCCTGGCAGAAATTGCTTTTTAGCGATAAGGCCGCCGATTGTACAACTAAACTTTATCAATTGTAATTTTTCTATAATTTATGGTGTACAATAAAGAATTTATTCATTCATTCATTCAATTCTCTGCTAATGTTCAATTAATATATTTTCCCTACTTTTAACAAGTTTTTTAACAATAACTTTTAACAATATTTTCCAAACATATAACAGTAATCTGTATATTCACTTGTAACACACAACCCTACTAGTGAGAATATGATACGTATTTGATAAATTTTGCATTCACTATATCCTATTATATCTGTCTTACACATACTTCAAAAATTTTATCATTTTAAGTGGTTCGAACCCAATCTTAAACACTTGAGATGGGATTCTAACATATTATCTGGGACCATCAAATTAAAATAAATACCTTGATATATTTTTTTAAAGAATAAAATTTAGCATTAGGTATGATGACTTTTATATTTCTTATAGCACAGATTGGTCTGTTAATAGCATATGAGAAAGTATTCTAATTCCATTTATTACGGTGTCAATTTTAATGATTATTCGAAATCACACGATCAACAGGCTTATTTAAATATATATAACTCAAAGGTGACTGACTTACATAGTGATCTATCAACGCACAGCCCAAACCACTGGACGGATTGGATTGACTGAAATTTGGCATGCAGGTAGATTTTATGACGTAGGCATCCGCTAAGAAAGGATTTTGATCAATTCTATCCCCAATGTGAAAAAATAGGGGATGAATATTTGTATGAAACTTTGTCAATTTTAAACAGATCGGGCTGAAACTTTGCATGTATACTATGACATAGGCATCCCCTAAAGCTACTATGACATAGGCATCCCCTAAGAAAGGATTTTCATCAATTGTATCTCCAAGGGGATAAAATAGGGGATGAAAATTTGTATGAAACTTTTATCAATTTTAAACCGATCAGGCTCAGACTTTGCATGCATAAAGCTGCTATGACGTAGGCATCCCCTAAGAAAGGATTTTGAAACTTTATTTCAGGTATTTCATACGATATAATGAATAAATATTCGTTAGAAATGCTTTTCAAGGTTAGTTTAGCACGCGGACGAAGTCGCGTGCAGTGACTAATAATTCAGTAATAGAAATACGATGAAATTAACACACGTAACTACTTGAGAAAATGTCATAACTTAAGGAAATATTTTTAACCAATAGACGAGAATCTGAATGAAGGAAGGACCGTTAATAGCTAATAATAATAGTTTTCTAAGTATTCTTGTTTATTTGCTAAAAATATCTCTAGTGATTACTTCTCTTGACTATAGATGCGAGTGTAAGACCAAAGTCAACAAAACATGAGTTACTGTATCTTCTTCTTTACTATGGCAAGACATTCGTGTCGTTAAATTAACATCTACTGTTCAATTCACTCGGGTTATGTTCTCTTTAATTAAGATTGCGTTTACATTCAACTATTCAATATTTAGTTATACTACAAGTATTAAGGCTTGTTTTCATCAATGCATATTTGTTGTTTGACCTAATAACATTATCTCATTAAAACCAACTTTTCCAATAAGCAGGCATATACTTTTAAAACTATATTTATTTACATCTTCACGCCGTACATTTTAATACTATTCAAACCAAAATTCATATAAATACTCTTACAACAACTAATTAGATAATTGTAAAAATGCGTAACCTGTAATATTGTTGTAACAAATCTCATTTTTATCAAATCAATTTCTCGATTGATATCATTGTGCAATAATTCTGTTTGCATACGACTATGGTGAAGATAGGAAACATCGTGGTATATAATAGTTTCGTCCAATTACAGTATTTGTAACGTAGTGTAGTTACATAAATAATGGCCAGTGTAATGTAAATTCCCCCTTGTGTAAGTATTTTTTCGAACACAATTACAGCAACGAGTTTATTATTGAAATTGTTAAAACAATATTATATTCAGTAGTATTGTTATCGAGTTTCGTTATAAATCTAATTCAGGAAGGTTTTTGTGTCAAACTCTCCGTCTATTTAACCCAGATAAGCCTGAAACTAAAATTTTCTGAAAATTTTGAAAAAATTTACATTATTTAGTTTATTAGATCTCATGCAACATAAAAAAAATTATGAAAAAAAAATTAAGTGTAAGGCTTTCAGGGAAACAGCCGTCCTATATGTAGGACAGTAGGATAATAAGAGGAAATAAAAGATCATTTATGACAAAACAGAATGTAATCAAAAAGTGTAGTTTATTAGATAACTATTGATTATATTACCCATTGTTATATGTAATTTACTAGATTAACACTATTTATGAATGATATGTTTCAAAACACTTGACACACACTCCAACATCACATTTCTTGCAACGTGTCAAACATTTTTTGTGACATTGACGACAGTGTGTTTGCTTCGATTGAGGAATAACCAGATGATTCATTTGGTCTTTACGACTATCAGCATGTTCATGATGGGAGGGTCGGCTAGGCCCTCTTTTGGCATTTTTTCTGTTTGATTCAATCAAAGCAATTGCTACCCTTCTGCGAAAGCCAAGATGATCCAGTTTTCCATGATTTATTTTATATAACTGCCATGCATTATGTTCGGCAAGATCAATCATGTGTGTGAGCAACGGCATGTACCATTTCTTACCTCGTATACCAATTCGGTAATGTGAAATATTTTCATCAGACCGATCCACTCCTCCCATATATTTGTTATAGATGGACACCATATGTGGTTCTTCTATGACAATGTTTCTCTTTTCACTTTGTGAGAAGCGTTTGGCAGATTGTTTAGGATTTATTCCTACAGCATTAGAAGCAATACTGAATATATTATTGTCATGCCATTTAGCAATAATGAACGTGTTGTCATGTGTCGTTCTGTAATCGACAGCACCACGTTCCTTTTTTTTCAGTAACTTCGATGTAATCAGAGGACAACTAGATGTCCTGTTTTCTCGAACTGTCCCAGTGCAACGAAGGCCTTTCTTTGTTATCTCTTCCAGCAAGGGCGTCCCAGTAAAAAAATTATCAAAAACTACGTGGTAAGGAAGGTCGAAGCCACGTGAAATCAGCACATCGCAAAAAGTGAGAACAACGCTTGCACCCAGCCCCAATTCTTTATATATTGGATTGCACATAGTTGTAGCACCTTGGTATGGTTCCATCCATAAAACATACCCTAACCGTGTAGCACCAACCCAAGCTTTGAACCCGTACCTAATAGGTTTACCTTTTATGTGCTGTTTGCAGCCATGTCTACCATAGTAGGGGATCATGGTCTCATCTACACTGTAATGCTCTTCAAGAGGAGAAAACTCTAAGAACTTTTTATTTAGAAGTGTAACTAGGTGGCGTACTTTTGTGTATTTGTCTTGCAAATCCAGATTATCATTGACATGAAGGTGGCGAAAAATAAAGTCAAATCTATCCCTAGTCATAGCCGAGCTGATCAATTCATTCTTTGTATCAGGGGAGTTTTCCCAATACATTCTTCTACGGGGGAGCCATGAATAACCACTAACCAACAATATGCCGATGAAACATTTCATATCTTCAGTGGTTATGTCTCCAGGCAAATTCTTTTTGACAGCATATTTATTGCTCTCTGACACCAACAACGAAATAACATCTTCATCTAAGAAGTTTTCAAACCACTCAATTGGGCGCTTATCTTGGCAAGCGCCTTGAACATCTGGCCAATTCACGGGATTTTTTGCCAAGTCCCGTTTTCTCCATGCGTAGGTACGCCTACGTTTAGTTCGACCTGTAGAATCAGAAGGTTCTTCTTCTGTATCACTCACCATAATCTGCCCTTGAATCATTACTTCAGCCGGTTGAAGCAGAATGTTTCGTGGCAAATTATTCAAAGTTACATTATCTTCTTCACCCGAATCTTCGTCAGTGAGACAGTCAGGATCAACAGGAGGAGGTAGAATACATATCAGTCGTTCTCTATAATCTTCTTCATTATCAGAAACATTTTCTAAAGCATCTAAAATTTCATGCGCAGCTAACGGTCTGTAAAGAAAAAGTTGTATTATTGTACTAAAATCATGTATATTATCCTACTGTCCTATATATAGTACGCTAGTATTTGTAACAAGTTATACGTAATTTATTTATATTATTTTGCTAGAATATTTATTTAGTACAAAAGTTAAGGTTATCAACTAGATATTAACACAGAAAAAAACAACTCACGAGTAAAATATAACTTTTTATACATACCTGTCATTTGCCATGTCTGCAACGCACTTTTATTACACACTTATAAGGTAAAATATAAGGTAAAAACTGTTAAAATAACTGTCTTTTTATTTTTTCTAATTAAGCTGACACGTTTCTTACTGCAAATCATAAGACTAAATAATCTTAGATAAAGAGGGTATTCTGATATTTTTTTTATTTCTATTGTCCTAAATATAGGACAGTAGGCTTATCTGGGTTAAACCAGGTGAGGCAACTCAAATATCAAGTGAACTCGACATTTGGATGGAATTCAGACGGAGGTTTGTTGAAACTTGTAAATACAAAAGAGCTCGGAATGACTGCTTAAACTTTATTTTCAGTGTAATGCAGAGACGATTGGTATTTTTTTTTTAGATTTGAAAAATAACTGTATCGTCAGTTTCTTAATTATTATAATATGCTAGGTATATTTATTAAAGGTATATTTGTCACATTTTGCTTTCACTATCGCTTGGTTATGACAGTTATAAAAAAAATTAATAAATTTACCTAGTTTGTTTCGATATGAGTCGATTTCGGGTCTAGACAAATTTCCAAAGACGTTCAATGGGGTATTATAGTTAGACGAAAATATCAATTACCCCGTACATCGCTATTTATCGATTGCATTACAGGAATCACTATCTGTCAGTGAGCTGTCAATGTCACTTTAGCATTGATGTGAGATATCGCCATCTTTCATTCATTTCATTTTCATTTTATATGTAGAAATTTATTCACTTGACATTGGCAGAATTGTGCGAAATGCGCAGATAAGCCATTAATAAAAGAAGAAGAAGAAGATTCACGCAATTCGGTTGTGGATTCTTGTAAAACTATTGACAAACTTGATGGAGTCAACATTCTAATTTTAAATGTATAAATTGAATATTAAAATGTTTTTATTTTAATAAACTACTGGGAATATTCAAGGGATTAAAAAAATTACCATTTTTCTAAAAGACTTTTGCCCGTTTTCACTAACCTAGAACAAGATATTGCTTAGCTAGAAATCACTAAATTGTATATTTGTCGTTTCACCAAACCTGTAACATTAGGTAATACTAATCACTTGCTTAGTTAAGCAACATTTGTTGGTGATTTTGTATGCTTCAGTTTCTTTTCATTTTTTTATGTGTAGTATATTTGCGTTTACACGATTCGATTATATTATATTAGAATTAAGATATATATAATGAGATTTTTTGAATTTTTGGACTTTTTATAAATGGGTAATGACGATTCAGGTCGTGTTAATGCAAGGCCACATAATTTTTTTCTTCTTTATTATCTCAAAAAATATATCTTTGTTTTTGTCTCTTTACTTGTAAAGACTACTAACATGACTTAATAAGCAAGTGCTTAGGAAGGCATTACCTAAAGTTACAGGTTTGGTGAATGACAAATCTGCTTAGGCTATTCTTAATATTGAGTGATTTCTAGTTTAGTGAAAATGGACATAATATTGTTAGGCTTTTGCACTTCAAAAATAACGTATATATAAAGAAAAGCAGATCCCTATAGAACTCGTGTCTGTCACAGCTAATGTGCTATAAATCTACTCGATCGAAAATCTACTTTTTTTCTGAAAAGTATTTCCTGTGATATTTCAAACGAAGAGCGTGTTGCAAGATTAGGTTATTTATCCAAGTATCAATTACATGATAACTTTGTAGAAATCTGTTTATAATGAACACACGGACCTCGGACCTAAATCGTAGTTTACATATCGTGGATTAAAGTTTTGTTTTTAAATTATTGTGTGCAACTTATTGTTCGCGTAATAATGGAAATCCAAAAAATTTTGCAAACTTAGCTGTTAATTGCCCTTTTACATAAATTATATATTAAGTCCCTTTTTAGAAGTCATTATCAACATATTGTAATTACTAAATTTAGTGTGAACCATGTTCTAAAGTTTTTAACACGTCAGCTATATGAAATTCGTCACGAAGTTAGCAAAGGAATCCAATTAATTAATCCTTCGTAATTCAGTACCAACTAAACTTTTTAGCCGACCCTCTGTGGAATGTGAATACGAAAACTATAACCTTGGCTCTGTGTATAACATTTTAAATAAACCGTCGTCATCAGCTAAATGTGAGTCATTGAAAACTCGACATCCAATTTGTTGTCATCGAAATGTCATTATGTAAACTCAGCATGGGTTAAAATTTAAAATAAATATTTGTGATCTGGGATATGGCATTACTGCTGGAGAGTAGGTTTCATACACAGAAAGAGCATTTTTTATATATTAATTTTATGTATCTCTAGCATCCATATTTAGTTTGAGCATTACTAATCATGATAAGCCTTTTATTGTTATTGCAGGGGCACAAGCCTTCTATGGATAACTTCCCACGCGTGCCTAGTGGTTTGGTAGGTCTTAATAACAGCAAATGTACCAAGACAAGAAAACGGCACGGCAAAGCTCGAGATAAAAAAGTGTGGGTCACCCAGGATTGGCAGCTAGCTATTGCAAAATTTGCTCAAACTGACTGAAGGTGCAAATAAGAGAGTGTTTATTTGAATATTAACGTATCAGAATCATTTTATATATTTTTTGCACTGATATTGTATCTAGAGAGATTTTTTGGCATTGGCTAACTAATAAGAACGGACTGGAATCCATTACATAAGCCCAGTGCCAATGGTGAAATCGATGAAGCCGGAATCAACAGTTTAATGTTATTTTAATTATTATAATTTAAAATTGAAGTATTAAGAGAAGTCTATGCATTTAGTGGTCTAACATGTTTCTCTTGCAAATGGAGCTGGCATCGCATTCATCTCTGTTCAAAATAGTTCTACAGTTAATTCAGTTACTATGCTCATTCAAACAAACTCTTTTGCTTCATTTGTATATGCGAACACGATGTATTTTATGCATAGAAATTACATTACACTGGGCTTACTTGTTATTGCAGTGTAACTTAAATAGTAGTTATCGCCTTGTGACGCCATGCGTCTGTTTTTATACATGTCTATTACCATAGTCAATTAATATATGAAACCAATTTGCATGATAACACGCGAGGCGGGCAAAATCTAACTGACCAATAACTTAAAAAAATATCATCTGATTATAAAAGTTGCATTCATTTTCGATTTCTCTTTTAAATGGTCAATTAGGATGGACACTCCATCGGCGAACAGCACGAGTTGGTGGAAGATAACGACTGAAAATGCAGTCGGCACCAACAGCTTAACGTGTCTCCCGAAGCACGAAAGAGCTTGTGCTTGAGGGCGATGACCGAGAGTTCGAGAGTTTACCCATATTATTACATTTATGTTTTCTGTTATTCAATCCATATTGTTATGTTTAGCTAAATAAACTATTATTGCATATTTACATTACTTAAACATTTGTAGTATAAAACAACGTTAATGTTATTTGAAGCCTCCTTTCAAATTCTATCTATTTTATTTACCAATTGAATTTATTCTCATTTTTTAGGAACTATTGTAGTCTTTAACAACGAGGCACACGAAGATATCTATATTGTTCGCACAACAATAATGCTTCACAAAAGTAGGGCAGGAGGTATTATATTCGAATCTTTCGCGACAAATATTGAATTTACAATAAGATCTCGACAAAAGGACCGAGTTTATTAAAAATGTATTTAAAGGTCCACCTTCAGCGCTCACTTTCAGCTGCCTTTGAATTCACATTGGCTGAATTCCGCTAGCGGTTTTTGATCCCGACTTAATGGAGTTGGCATAGACGACTTCTGTTGCCAAGAGGCTCGCACTCTAGTTTAAAGGTGTCACCCACCATCTGTGATGTTCCAGTTTAAATTTCCAGATGCGTTTATGTTGTTTATTTTTTTTAATTAATTAGCATAAAGGAATAATTCTTTATAAAGACAATAATTGTCTTTACTCGTTTTCCTTAGCTCACTTTGGTTTGATAATATATTATGTATGAGCTAAACAATTAGTAAATACATTTGTTCCGTGAGATAAATTTATATATATTTTAATACAAATTAACAAATTGTAATCGAATTAATGGTTTTTTTTGAGTTCTACTGTCGTGATATCTAAAATAATGACTAAATTGAAGTCTCTATATTTTCTTAAGTGACTGCAAGAAATAAAAGCCCTTAACATTGCATTATTGGGTTCCTTAAAAAAATACATTAATATAAAAATTAAGTATGTAAAAAAGTCGAAGCCTTAATGAATGTTTGTGAACAAAATAACGTATATTTTATTAGAAAAGCTTTGAAGCTATCAGAAATACTCGTTCCACGAACCATGAAAATTTGGATGATCAATAAATTGAATATACAAATACATTTTTTTTAATTAAACGTATAACAAGCACCTTCTGGAAATAATTCTGAAATTAATTTTAGTTTTACTCACAACAGACGAAGACTTGAAATCTATTGAACAAATTTGATCTTTTGTAGTGATGTGACTTACTGTCGACAGTTATTTACATTAATGTAAATTTTATTTTTAAACGCTAATTAGGAAAAAATTATACTTTATATATAATATAGCTATATGACAGTCAAAAGTCACTATATGACAGTATATGACATCTAGTCGTAGAAAATTGATTCCTCGCCTTTATTCTTGCAGATAAATTTTAACATTCATCATCGATTTTGCAAGGCAAAACTATTCACCCTTAAAGATTATCTCAACAACACATCTTACTTTAACTCCCTTACGCGTTTGTGTCATGAGTGTGTGTTGCCAGTGATGACTTACGGAAGCGAAACGTAGTCAGTCGGTCACTTTGGGCCTCATTAGAAAGCTCAAGGTCAGCCAGCGGGCAATGGAGAGAGCAATGCTTGGTATCTCTTTAAGTGAACGAATTAGGAATAAGGAGATCCGTAGGAAAACTAACGTTATTGACATTGCTCAAAGAATTGCTCAGCTGAAG
This sequence comes from Diatraea saccharalis, assembly GCA_918026875.4. Taxonomy (NCBI): domain Eukaryota; kingdom Metazoa; phylum Arthropoda; class Insecta; order Lepidoptera; family Crambidae; genus Diatraea; species Diatraea saccharalis. The sequence continues at coordinate 8,090,319 of OU893350.1, forward strand.
TGGTAGTGGGCGGGACACATAGCGAGAAGCATAGGGAGGCCGATGCTCAGCAGTGGGCGTCTTACGGCTGATGATGATGATGATGATGATGATGATGACGCGTGTGTGTCACCAGTATAATAAGCTCGTTGATGACAGTGTTAACATTGACATTTTCGATCAAAATCTATTGCAATTTAAATATAAACTAAAGACTTATTTAATTTTTTTTTCGTAATCAATTTTATCCATCAATTGCTATCAATAAATATATTCTAGTAATTTTAAGTATAATTCAGATTAGCACTTCTATATCACTATTCCTTATTGTAATGCACAAAAAAATATTTTGAATTATTCAATATTGTAAAATTTTTGTTTTATAATCAATTTTCTCCTTCAATTGATATATTTATTTGTGTTCTTACAATTTAATTTACTATACAGATTGGCACGTTGATATTTTTATTTATAATTATAATGCATGATAGATAGCAGATAAAATTTACTTGCTGCTTTTTGTGAAATTTTAGTAATATGTATAATTAGTATAATTAGTAATATATTTAGGGTGTCAATCTAGTCTGAAGTTTTTATGTCCTATTATTTCTTGTAATTCTTGGTCGTCACTTGTTTTGTGGATTAAATGATTCAATAAATAAATAAATATGAATAGAAGATTAGCCCAGACCGATGACCAAAATATTTGGTACTTAAAGCCGTTGTAACTAACGCATATATTACTTTACTGTCAACGGTTTTAAATTGTTGGTGTGTGTCAAAGTTCACTCCCGCATAACTCTTAAAATGACCAAAACCGGCATGACCAAGATCTGTTTTGGCTTAATAAGGAAACATTAAGCTTAAAAAACTTCACAAAATTACTTAATCAACTTAAAAAATGTTTAGATATATGGCCAAAATTTTCTTTTGAAAAAACAAGTCAATTATTACAATTTAAACTCTATATTAAACTCTTAAACTCTAATCGTAACTCCAACGTTTAAATAGAGTGATGAAACTGTTAACAAAGACGAGAAACAAGTAATTAATATTGCTGTATATTGCTTATATGAAATTATATAATATCAATCGCACGGCTTTCGGAGACCATTATCCTATACATATTTGACGTGATTAAAGTCCGCAAACTAGCATTTACAAACTTAGGTGGCGCTTAAAGGTGCTCGTACACTGCCTTATCACACGCGCACCGGCCGCGCAACACGCAACACATTGCACGGATTTATAGATATCATACGTCCATTGCAGTGGCAGTTTTCATAGATACATTTATGATAGATAGAAAAGAAAGAATCTGTTGCTTGTCTTGCGGCCGGTGCGCGCGTTCTGACATATGGGCGTTTACCTTAAGGGATCACGTAATATAAACAGTCGTGTTAACTTAGGTCATACTCCAGTAGAATCTAATGGCTATCGGCTACACATAATCGCTGTAATTAAAAGGATCATGGTGAAAGGTGTTACGTGCTTTCCATATATAATTGGTTATTCCGCGTAGGAATGGCCAATGGAGATCACAGCTTTAAATCAGTTTTATTCATTTCAAAATACTGAAACTTCGGTGTTAGTCCTTAGCTTATTGGCCAACGTTTTCATCGTCGTACAAAAATATTTTCTCTTCAAACAAAAGTAATCTCACAATACCTTGTATTGAAGGAATAACATTTTATTTGAATATTATTCAGATTAATTACTACAGTACCTGCCAATTTAATATTTGATTACTTGGATTATGACTCCGTGTAATGCAAGAATAAGAAACCTATATCTTTTTCAAAATTATAGGTATCTTTAAAGTGAATTATGAATTTCATAAAGTACATATATATTATTATTATCAAGTTAACATATTATACCATAGTTACCACAACACAGCATAAGAATAAATTTAAGAAGGGTTATGTTCGTAAACATTTCGTTGAGACATAACGATACGTGTAGACTATAAACCTGAATCACGAATACGAAATTATTGACCCTGCTAGATAAATGTGTAGGTCCGAACAATGTATTGTAGTAAAGTAGTTCCTGATCCAAATACGAGATAAATTCTTATTTCATTGTTTTAGCGGTCAAGTAAATGTCAAAGTCAAAATAATCTTTATTCAAATAGACTTCTTAAAAAAATAAATCTGGGCGAAGCTTCGATAGATTATCAATAGGAATTATGAAATGCCAGTGTACTTGGTTGATGCTTCAGTTGCTAAGTCACCGTATGCCGGGTATTAGCTACATTCTTCTGGTATCTCGTCTGAGATACTTGAGCTCTACGGAAGATAACTGCCCACAGCAGAAGCTTCGCATAGATGCCAAGAAACATTCCTTGCCTTTTACACGTTATTTTATATAACCAGAATTCAGTTCTTTATATACGTAGTAGTTAAAATGTATTACTTTCCATATCACCAGTAAAAAAATATGCGAGTGTCTGATACCTGAACATATTTCTCGAAAATAAATTTAAATTAAATATTTTATTATTTATACTGAACAAAAACAATTACCTGCATTAAAATAGAAAACTGATAACTTTGTTTCAAAGATTAAATTTTACAAAATATTAAAAACTAAATCGCCCCACCACATCAATCGAATATATTGAATGCCAATTATTGACGGCCAACCTCACCGTATGCGTACTTGTTTGGCTAATTTCATTTTGATAATGCAAGAAGCATTATAAAACTATTGCACTTTTTTGTCACGAGCTCTATTTATGCACAAGTCTGTATGGAAACCTTTGAATAAGAGTACATCTCCTTTATGAGTATGAATAGTGAGTTTAAAAGTCTTCGATATTCCATGGACTTCATCATCTATCCAATATTTCCATAACGGCAGCAGTGCTTGCTCTTCCCATATCAGGTGTAATTCAACGCGGCACCCAAAGAAATGCAGCCCGGAATTTATTTGGGATCTCAAAGATTTATCCAAGCGAATAAAATATTCGGTTTTGAAAAGGTATTAAGATATACAGAATATTTTTGTCTTTTCATATAATTTAGTTTGATTAGGATAATTTAATTCAAGCTTTGGATACGGGTGATTAAACGACATAATACTATTTAGAATTAAATAGTTAGTTAACACGACTAATTAAAACTATTATTTCTATAGAAATATATGAATTACTAGATACTTTACCGCAATTTCACTCGCGTATGATGTAGCTTCCCGTAGGAGAAAAAAATTTCGGGATCCGATCAGTATTTACAAAGATTACCTTCTACAAACAAACAAATTCCGAAATTTTACCTCATAATATCAGTATACGTTTGAGTTGTTCATTGAAGAATAAATGCCTGTAATTAATGAACACAATTTTTAAATAACATTTTCTAATATCTGTTATATAAATTTATTATTATACAATGGCAATTTTAGAATTTATCTCTAATAAAATTAAAATAAAATTTTAGAAAGATAACAAAGTTTTATTCCGTATATTGATAGTTTGATTGCTTTTATCTCTATTTCAGATTTTAAAAAAAGTCTAGCACTACTGTTATTTCAATAAGATGGACCGTTAAACAGAAAAAGCTAATCTAACAAAGTAAAGAGTCCATGAGTGAGTGCTGAAGGTTTCACTTAAGTTTCATTATCAATTATGCTTCCAGAGGAATTGGTCGTAAAAGATACTACAGTGTTATCCCGAGGGACTAGTAAACAAGTCGGGCTGTGAATAGCTGGAAATTAACTAAAAATATAAATTGAAATCTTGTTTTTAGAAACATAAAAACATATTATAACGAAGACACTAATCAGATCAGTTAAATTCACGAGTAAATATACACATATTTCTAAGTTTACATGTGATAAAAGCATAGCGTTGATTATATATCAAATTATAGTCAATGATTACATATTTTGTTTATTTTAAGTAAATTGCCACCGTAATGCAGCTGCGCAGAACTTTGTTAACCTATATATAAATAACATGACAATACTTACTTATATATTAACAGCATAATTAAAAGGTCATTTATCTGTGCTACGTTTCTCACTTTCTCATTTATGGGCAGTATGAAGCTAGATTACGTTAATACATATTTACTAATGAAAAAGAAAAACACCCGACTTACAAATGATAAAAAGTAATACCTTGATTCCTCGCACACAACATTTTTATTTTATTTCTATTAATTTTCTTTGAGGGTCGCTCTGTAAAAAAAATTGACATATTTGTAGGGCAAGACTACAAAACTATTTTATTATTCTAAACAATATGCACAGTTCAAGCTTGTTCAATTACATTTTTATTAGTAATTCCAAAAAGGTCTTCAGGTATAATAATTAAGTAACTTGGTCTGTCCCAATTAACTAAAGCTGATATTGAGTAACATTCTCGGAAATACAAATTCTATATTATATCTAACAATTGGAATGATATTTTAATATTAGATCAAACTTATTTCACAGAGTAGATAGACCCTCCTTAAAAAAAATGTTATTATAATAAATTATTAAGTAACAGTAATGGAGGACTAAAGATTGACTGACTTCTATTTTTATAATGTCTACTCTAAGCTGTTGCTATTAATATTATATGGAGTCACATCAAATATTACCTGTATCCTGTGGGTCAAGGAACCTACTTCAAAGCAGTTCAGATTATCGTTTTTTCAGTCAGCAATCAGACGTATTCCGAAATATTATGGGTTCGGATCCTATCTTGGGCAGTGTGACGGTGCCCCCCCCCCCCCTCTCTAAATATCTCTTCACTTTATTAATATTTTGATATAAAATATTAATAAATAATAAATTCTATGCGGTCTAATATGACTTTCTAACAAGAATATTTGTATTGGCAGTGATCGTCTAATAGGACCTACGTTGTGTTGTGTGTAGTAAACCTGGTTCTTTTTTGTAGGCGATTGTTAGCAGTAAGAGAATATGTTATTGAGGGCATGTAAAAGAATTACCTACCTACTAAATGAATACGATTAACCTAAAACTAATAAGTCCCTAAGTACCTAGTGAAGTATAGAATATAGTTTTTTAATAAGAGAAAGTAATGACACTTGAACATAATAACACTGGTTACATTACATTATAATAGAAATGTTATATTTAACATAGAAATGAAATATTTAATTAAGGTCAAATAAAAGTATGGAAGGAATAAGGTATTAGGACTAAGATTAGAAAGTAAATGTATAATTGAATCCAATGAGAAGGATGTTGTGAAAATATATACACATTATTTGTGTTGAAGGTGCTTTCAGGCCCCGACCACGCCCTCAGCTTGAGACCCACCATCACGGCCCCTTAACCAAAGAAAGAAATGGTAAGGAGTTAGGAGGAGTCAACCCAGCACTAAACTCATAATAAAATTAATTATAGACGTTACATTTACATCCAATGTAACTAGCATGATTCATTATGGTGTATGATCGGGCACACATTCATTGTTCACAGTAGAGTTGTAGACACCATGAAGGCCTTGGCCAAACATAGTAAAAATGCGAAACGACACACACAGCAACCGGGGAACTACACAGGAACTCAACTGGTCCTCCACCCAATGTAGATCGCTACAGGGCTTCAAGGGAGCAAGTCTACCGCCATGCATAGCCGCCGATATACTGAGTGGAAATAAGTCCCTAATGGCATAATGGTAAGCCAGTATAACTGACGACCGCCATCCTAACAATATATGAGCCGACTGTCGACCAACAAACGGAGCCGACCATAACCCACATGTATCAGCAGCCAAACTGGAGGCATTTGTTATTTCAATATAAATCATAATTATAAGAATTACCATTGTTATCGAACTAGGCAACTCAGGAAAGGTAGTGGTGTGTTGTAGGGTGACATATGTCATGACCTACGATGAATATTTGTAGAGTTTGCAGTATTTAGCTCGCCAGCTGAAGTACTTGTAAATATTTATGCATTGCGCATATAATTTATTAAGTATGCTGTTATATGTTCAGCAGAAGTCTCTCATATAATGAAGAGATTATTATTATTTGTAATATATTGTTTGGTTATTTAACCAAAATATAGAAATGTATGTTAGCGTTACCAGCATTATTAAGCTAGGCAACACAATAAGGTAGCGTAATAGTGTAGGACAGACATGCGTCATGGCCTATGTTGGACATTTATAAGATTGCAGTGTTTTGCTCGCCAGCATGATGAATCTTGAAGATTTATGCATTGCGCTTATAATTTATTTATTAAGCTGTATATAGATTCAGCTGTTATAAGTCTCCCATAAAATGAGGAATTTATTGTTATTATTATTTATTTAAATGTTGTATGGTAACATAACCATATTTCTTTTAGTGAAGAATATATATAATTTCTGAAATGTCACCAGTGTTATTAGAGTAGCCATCTGAAGAAACATAGAGTAATGTATGTAGGACAGACACAAGTCATGACCTATATTCAACATGTATTTGAGAATTATCTCAACTTATATATCTGTTCTATGCATATAGTTTATGAAATAAGCCGTCGTATGTTCGGCTAAAGTCTCTCCCATAATAAGGGCTGTTATATTTATTTAGATATAAAATCTTGCATAATGTATACGTAAACTATGCACTGCATAATAATAATATTATTAGACCTACTCCACTTTATCCTGTTTGTCGTTAATTCTCACCATTTAGGTATCGTTAGCTATCCCTTAAATATAACATTAATATCGTATACAATATTTAAATGTATACCACTCATATTGGCCATCTATAATAAGTTAATACAGTCTAATATATCTTTAACTTGCCTTTATTACTTTACTCTGAACATTAATGTTACTTTTTAATATTACAAAATACAATATAACACAATCCTAGCAAACCTAATTTATTCCTAACAACCTAATGAGACCCTAGCGTACCTAACACCCACTTACTTGCGGTTCAAGACGGTGGCCTTGAACCCGAGTCCAACGGAGGATTATAATTTCTATTTTACCCTAAATGTAGAGTTTTCAACAGCACTAACTCTACCATTGACAAGTTCTAATAGACCCACTGACTCTAATTATTATAAAACACTAACTTTAATAAGCCCGCGTCGAACTGACTCATACTTAAGGTTTAATAAGGATTTTTATAATTCGTGATGTAACCTAAGTATATATTCGTACCGCACTAACATATATATAGAGATTCGCCCTCCTTCTAAGCAATTCAGACCTGCCTATCAAATCTCGCGACGCACTGATCTGATAGCAAGACTACGACAACTCTCAGAATCGCATCAACTATTTCGTAAAGCTCGTGACGAACCCTCAGAAAGCCCGAGTCTCCCGCTCTCGGTCTCCACCAGACTCTCTTAAATTCACGAAAACTTGCAACGAACCGACAGAATCCCGAGTTACGATCCTATTCCCGGCCTCCACCGGACTCTCCCCGACTCTCCCCGACTTCATTTTCCACCTCTTTTAAAACATTTGCTACCCCCGTAACATTTCTCACACCACGCCTATTTCTATTATCTTATTGTAACTATCTTAATTGACATACAAAATTATTCCTTAAGACTAAACCAATATGAACACTCATACGAATTGCTTCCTTGTTCATCCCCTTTGCGTCTACTAGAATAAGGCTCCACCCATGCGTAAGCGCAACGCCCACTAATATCCCAAATTCACAAATGTTTAGCGCTTAATATTGGTCATTATACCTTATCTCCCTGCTATTAGGGGTCATTTTGAAACAATTATACTTTATTATTAATTATCTAAAATACCCTAGCATCTGGAAGCAATAGTTTTGACCTTTTGTCTTTATTGTTATTTTTTGTATAAAATAGCTATATTGTCCTAAGGGACCAAGACACAATATCTGTCATCATATTTTAACCTTTTAAATGGCAAAATGATGTCCAACTTTAAATAGTTTTATTTTGGTCAAGAGCACACAAATTTCTACGAATATTTCTTTAAGAACATCAAGATTAATGTTACTTTATTGTCTTTCGGCCTTTCTGTTGAATTTAAGACATTGCATGCAACCAATAAATCAAAGAGGTAATTTTAATACCTCCACTTATTTCTTCATAATACCAATTCTTTACAGAACATTTCACTGATTTAAGTTGTCAAGCGTCCCACGCCTGCACCCTCAACATGTGTCTCGACATTGTAGTAATTTAAGGCAATCAGTACTACCTGCCCTCGATGACCCTATGTCAAACCCTGGCCCGAGCAATCACAAAAACTAAAATAATGATTTCTTCTAAGAACACATTTTGAAACACCATAACCTACTTGATAATTCTCACCCTTACATGTCACTTATAATCAAATATATTGCTAATTTTGTTAGTTTCTAAGTGTCCGTTTCTTCTAAAACCCCACTTTAAAATCCATAATTTACTTGACATGACAGGCTTTTCAGCCCCAAATGGGACCTATTCTAAAATGTGTTGTTTATCCAAGTCAATTTCTACATGTAACGAAATATTTGAAGTGGTGATTCTTTCCAGGAATCCACCTTTAAAATCCCATCCAGCACGACAATTTCTAAGGCTAAAATTATTAATAAATAATCGATGCATTTTGCTTTATTTATTGAATTATTGTGTTGTGTTCCGTCACAGCAGCTTAGTCTATTTTTTTTTACAATTTTCTTTAAAATACTTACACATTTTGTCTACGAGAGCCGTTATATATATATCGATTCATATTTGCATAATCTGATTCACCATCACCAGACCATTAATGTCCCCACTGCGGATTGGTAGCTGCAGATGCAGCCATGTCCAATGACTTATGTGCCTTTCGACGCACAGAAGTTATAGATGGTAAAATTTTGATCACCCATCCCTTGCGAAAGTCTAAGCTCTGCGCCGTTAAGCTCCTCGATCTACTTTTACCATTCCATAAACCTGTAAATTATGCGTTCGCACAACCCTCAAGATTAAATGACAGTGCGAAGGAGTTAGGTAATCTGCTAGGCACCTTATTTCCGTCGCATATAATTAATGAAGTAGGTAACCTAATTTGTAACCTATTTGGTAACCTAATCACTTTCACTTGTTTGGAAAATACCGTATTCGACCTGTTTGTTTTCATTTAGGGTTAGTTCTTAATACACGCTCCAATACAGTTATCTTCGCTGGACATAAGTATCTCTGAAAGAATCTTGGTATAAGAAGAACTCGATGGCACAGTGGATAGCGCGATAGTACTGTTAAACTGTGTTGTTAAACGTACTCGTGAATGGGTGCTGTTAGTGGAGATGAGTTCACTTTGCACTACTTACTTTTCCATTCATATATTTTACTGTACATCACATATTGGCAACGCCTCGAAACCGACGTGTGAACCACTCGACTATGGAGGTCGTTATTATGCATTGCAGTTTGTGATTCGGTCTACGATTTTTTTGTTATATTTAAAATTGTAATGGAAAGTGACTTTTTTTTTCATACAAATTTACCTTAATATTACAGTATTTTATATGCTAAAATATATTTATTGTATCTGTACCTAAATATATAATATTGTACCCGAGGATTGTAGAGAAATACTACGGCTACCTTTGAAATGGATAATACTCATTCCGCAAATATGTAAAACTTGTTTAATAATCTTGGGTTCAAAGGAAACACAATACTTAGGCTAAAATTAGATGATAACTATGTAATATTGATTTTAGGAGAGGTAAAAGGTAAAGGATGTTAAGATTTCTTGTTAAATTATATCTTGGGGCATAGAAGTATCCTCGCCAAGTCTAGCAAAAGAGAAAAAAGACGCACAGTCACGTCTTTTTACAGTACGTACAGTATAGTACTATCTTTTATTTCGAAGTCATTCAAGCAATTTTTTGGACCGGCGTAACTTCGTTCTGGAACAAACTAGAAGTATTTTATTTTCATATGAAAACACTTGGTGGTTTATGTTGCTGTGTGTATTTGATAAGTCTGAATTTATGACAGTGGTTGGATAGCTTCTTTGAGCAGTTTAATTTGAAGAAAATTTGTATGAGCCCTTTTGAGGGAATAGTTAGTAACAAAACAAACTGTATTTTATGACAAATCAAATTAAAGATGTTGTTATAATTTCAGATATTATTCATTTTTGTTTCAAGAAAATAATTTGTAAATTATTACAACAATAGCAAAAAAGCCATTCCTTCGATTTCCGATATTACTCTTCCTGAGATTAAAAAAAAACGAGAAACGTTTCTCACCTTTAGATCAGATTACAGTTAGGAATCCTTGATACGCGTGTTCCTTTGTCATCGTTAGTAGTCTTGGCCAGTTTTTTTTTTTATCATAAAGCGTAAAAATAATTTTGTGATGTGGTTTTTATGTTATTAAGTTCCTAGATGTAATCAATTGTTAGGAAATTATTCCATTATACCTTTTTTAAACATGATAAATATTACTTTTTAATGTTTTTGTTTAATCTAAAAATCGAAGAGGTGGTCCCAAAAGAATTCAGTTAATTATATTTAGTAAAATTAACTCAAGAAATTCAGAATAATTTATTAACTATAAATTAATCTTTATAACCGACTTCAAAATCGAAAAGGAGGAGGTTATGTGTTCAACGGCGATGATTTTTTTTTATGTATTTTCACCGATATTTCCGTCAATTGTTGACCGATTTTCAAAAATCTTTCTCGCATTTATCGAAATGAAATAAGAACTATTTCTTTTATAACAAAACTAAATACGCCTTCCAACAGATATCACCTAAATATTAAGATGATATTTAATGACATGGTCAGTCATGGTCATTTCAGCTAAAAAACAAATTCGTATATATAATTTATTAAAAATCTAAAAGGAAGATTTCCTGTTAGAATCTTTGCGATTACGCTTGCGATTACGATTACTTTTTATAAAAAGTTATAACTATTAACAGAGTAATAAGAATGTAAAAAATCTATTATTAATTTGAAACTCTAAGAGAATAATTTTAATTATTTTAATTACTCTGAGCATTGTTTTCATTTACCGTAAATTATAATTAAGGCTATCCTTTGAATTTTTATAATGGCCCCGAAGATTTATTTCGGAAAGCATAAGGGGTTTTAATTAAAAGGGATAAGTATTCGCATTAAATGTCACATGATGAATATATTTCACATTTATCACGTCTAACGAAAGGGAAGTTCCTTCACAAACTGTGGGTCAGTAGGTCACGCCACGATTTATTATAAGAGTCCCTTCTGCATTTCAACGACACGACATGGAATAACTTTTACGAGCCACGTGGTAATAGAACCTTTTCGAAAGAAACCTGAATTAAAAACTTTCTAACCTTGTTTCTCATAAAATCCTGGCCATGTCTACTTTAAGACGTTGCACTGTTTAAGTTTTACTTAAAATAACATTTGTAATGCATTCCAAAAATGGTCTTATTGTGACGTGTTACGTTATGTTTTTGTGTGCTAGTGCATCGTCTGTGTTTGGTTTTAAAAGCGTAGTAGTTTCAGTTCTTATGACAGGAGATGCGTCTTTTAAGTACCGTAACTATTTTTATGGTGAAAGGTGTGCTTTGCCAAGAAGCAAGATTGGGCCATTAATGTTTTAATTTAAACTATGAAATATTTTTATTTAGCATTGTTAAAAACGCATTGATGTTGAAAATTGCATTTAACTTTTGATTCAAAAATTCTTATAACTGCACAGACATTGCCATTCGTTAATGGTGTAGTTGTTAGTGCGTTTGGTTTGCGTTTACGGAGGTTAAGCAACTAATGCCAGGGTCGGTCATAGATGGGTTGATCACGAGCACAATACGGCAATTTTTTTTATGTAATTGTACAAGAAACTACTTTTATTAATTCGGATGCTTTTAACAATGTCTGTGTAGTAGTTTATGAGTATCTGTGGTATATAAAATGTATAAAACTATTATAGTTGCTTTGATCTCGCTATTTATACTGCTCTTTAAAAACTTCGATGTTTCTTTTTGCGATTCGATTCAAATTCTTACTTTTAGAAAACTTATTTTACTCATTCCAATGTCTGTATATACCAATAAACCAACACAATTTCAATTTTGTGTTATACATTGTTTTCGTTAGTTATATACAATGTTTACAAAGACTTCAATTTTGTCTTCATACATTTTGATAAATAGTTTTACGAAGGAAAATGAAGGTAAATATTTTTCTAAGAACCGTTTCGTCTGGTACAAAATACTTTACTATGAGAAATCTATCAGTATAAATATCTAAAGAGCACAAGAATAACTGAAATATGTAAGAGATGCCTACACACCGACCGCCGCAGCCCATAAAGGAATTTAGGGATGGTTTCAGGTAAAGAGGCTTCGGATATTCATTATAGACCATATAAATAACAATAACATATTCTCGTGTTAAATATGTACGTCTTGTGGAATGAAATAGACAATATCTTACAGAAAAAATACTTTGAAAGAGCTACCGTTTCTATTATATGTATTATATTTATGGTAATTTTATTAATTTAAACGTATAGTATTGCGTGTGATTAGCAATTCAGTAATCAGTTGATTGATGATAGAAATAACGACTAATTTTGATTTATTTTATATGAGACATCGATGACAAAAACCATATATCTATAAACATTACGAGCTTATTGTCGTGACCCCGATTTGAAAGCCACGGCAATATTCAAAAGCCTGCGAACTTTCAAGAATAACACAGGCCTACAACGATTTTGCCGAGGATAAGAGAGCCGATTTTAAGTATGTCTTAGATGGCGATATCATAAATGTTACTGGTTTTTTTCTATCGGCTCTAGTTTTCTAGTAAAAAAATAAACTTTTCACAAAATAATTACACTTTATTGGCATTTACCATCAAAAAATTGCCTTTTGAGTGATTTCATAGAATGCAACTGATTCCCCAGCAATAGACGGCCATCCTATGAGTGTCCCACCTTCCTTGGTATCTATCCTTCATCGTTTTTGTCTTGGTAGAATCATTTTCCTTGTTCTTCACTTAGATCTCCTTAATTGTCTTGGAATTGATCTAGATGACTATTGAGATAGTCTATTTTTATACTCATATTACAGCATAAATCTTTGAAACTAATTAGCATTTCTTCTATTAAGTTTACATAGTTCCCAGTCTGATGATTTCCGAGGAAATTTTGTCTAACTGTTACAAAAGATTCCCACGCAAGTCTTTTCATTTCATTCATAGAAGTCTCAAATTAGCGGTGTCTTTCATTAATTATCGTATTTGAGGTCTATCAAAAATACCTGCTTTTAGTTTATCAGTGCTTAAATCAGGAAATTTCTGAGAAATAAATTGAAAACCTGGTTCATTACTGTCGAGAGCCTTAACAAATTGCTACATTAGTTATACCTTATTTTATATGCAAAAGCGATAGATTTTTTTTTTCCGTTTGAAACTTCTTTCCTCAACAACAAAAGCATCTCTCATAGGCCAATTTTTTTGAGTCTAATGATGTGATTTGGCTCGACTGTCCCAGAGACAAATCAAGGATGGGCATTTAGTATAACCACTCTGTTGCCTCAATAAAAAAATAACCATCTTCAAGTCGACGCAGATCACCCAGTCATGTTCAAAAAATTTTATTTTCTGTAAAATAATTGAGATTATCTCATATTCTTCTTTCACACATGTTGAGTGAACAATTGGAACGGGATCATATTTATTTCGATTATGTAGAAGAACTGCTTTGGGACTTCATTTCCTACTTGCAATAAAAATAATTCATTGGGCTGATAGATCGTCAAACCCATAAAAGTGAGCAAACCATTACAGCAATACACGAAATTTTCATCAGGTAAATAAACTGCAATAAGCTTAGTTCTCTCGTGCGATATGTAGACACTCGAACGCCTAAAGAAAGGCAGTTTTTTTATTTTAATCTTGAGGCTAGTAACTCAGCACGTTCCTTAGACAGATCTAAGTCTCTTATAAGGTCATTGCGCTCATTCAAAATGGTTTAGAATTTGATGTTTTTCACAATATTCAAAGTCTCTCTACTTGAGTAAAAAAAAGTACTTATAATAATAATAATAATATATAATAATAATAATAATAATAACTTCTTAACAACTGGGGTCACTCACCTAGCTCCAAAGTCCACCAATACCGCGGATCCGTCACAATACCGCCCCATAACGTGCTTGTGTACCACCTACAAAGCACTGACATTCATTCTGAAGGCTAAAATTGATGCTCACGTTGAGCACAATCATATCATGGTGGACACTCAGAATGGATGCAGGGGCGGGAGCCGCGGTTCAAAGGAGCTTCTCCTGATCGATGCGGTCGTGGCCCAACAGGTCAAACGCAACCGACGCAACTTCTCTGCAGCCTGGATAGACTACAAAAAAGCGTTTGACTCGGTTCCCCATACGTGGTTGAAGAGGGTCCTCGAGCTGTACAAGATCGATTGTACAGTTCGAAACTTCCTCGAGACCTGTATGGGGCAGTGGAGTACGCAGCTTAGTCTGTTCGGGGTGCAGCTGTCGGATGCGGAAGACCGAATAAAGATTGAGAGGGGTATATTCCAGGGCGATTGTCTGAGTCCACTTTGGTTTTGCCTGTCCCTAAATCCGCTTAGCACTTTGCTGGATAAACCAGGGACAGGTTTTCAGTTGAAGAGAGGATTGCTCAAAATATCACACCTCTTCTACATGGATGATCTCAAGTTGCTTGCCCCAAATGCTCAGAGGCTGGCGGAGCTGCTGAAAATCACAAAGGATTTCAGTAGCTCCATCAGCATGGAGTTTGGGCTGGACAAGTGTGCGGTTATCCATGTGGATAGAGGTCGGATAAGTGATTCCAACCAAGTGGACCTACCGGATGGATCCACCATCCGTACCCTCTCCGAAACTGATACATACCGGTATCTGGGTATGTCACAGAATCTGGGTGTGCATATGGCGGACGTGAAACAATCCGTTAAGGAGGCCTTTTTGGGACGCCTGACTAAGGTGCTTGAAAGCTACCTATCAGGCGTCAACAAAGTCAGGGCCATCAACGGTTGGGTCATGCCAGTCCTAATGTACACCTTTGGCATACTCAGATGGACTCAGACCGAATTGGACGCCCTGGATCGGAAAGTCCGCACAACTTTGACACTCCATAGGATGCACCACCCGAGATCGTCAGTGATGAGGCTGTATATCCCGAGGAAGAGCGGCGGTCGTGGGCTGCTCAGTGCGAAAACCCTGCACAACCGCGAGATACACAGTCTCCGTAACTACTTCCTGGCGAAATCGGAATCCAGTGAGTTGCATAGAGATGTCAAAGCATGTGATGTAGGACTAACCCCTCTCTCTTTGGCCACCGAGCAATGGCGAGAACCGGCAGTACTTAGCACCACTGACCGAGAGGCCATTTGGAGAGAGAAGGAGTTGCACGGTAGGTTCTACAAGGCGCTACACGAGCGTCATGTGGATCCGAGAACCTCCGTGCATTGGCTGCGCTTCGGGGACCTCTTTGGGGAAACCGAAGGTTTTGTCTGTGCAATACAGGACCAGGTCATTATGACCCGAAACTACCGGAAGTATATCCTGAAGGATGGGACAGAGGATGTTTGTAGAGCCTGTCACCAGCCCGGTGAGTCACTCAGGCATATTACTTCCGGTTGTCCTGTACTGGCTAATACCGAGTATTTGCACAGACATGACCAAGCAGCCAAAATACTCCATCTCGAGCTAGCCTTCAAATACGGCCTCATAGGCGAAAAGGTGCCGTACTATAAGTATGTGCCGGAGCCAGTTCTTGAAAATGACCGCGCTCGATTATACTGGGACCGGTCCGTCATTACGGACAGGACTGTTCCTGCGAACAAGCCTGATATCGTACTGATGGACCGGGCGGAATCTCGGGTGTTCTTAGTGGATGTCACCGTCCCATTCGATGAAAACCTCGTGAAAGCCGAATCAGATAAAAAACTTAAATATCTGAACCTGGCGCACGAGGTTACCGATATGTGGCGAGTGTCATCCACTGAGATCATCCCAGTCGTAGTGTCAACGAATGGCCTAGTCCCGACTTCTCTTCACGACCATCTGAAGAGGTTGGGACTCCGTGACGGACCAATGATTGCGAGGCTCCAGCGGGCGATCTTGCTCGATAACGCAAGGATCGTCCGCCGTTTTCTCTCTTTGTCGCCCTGACCCCCGGCCGTCTGGCCTCCTCTGCCGGGGGGAATCCTCCCCCCCCTCGAATCGTCGAGGGGTCGGGAAGAGTAAATTATAAATATATTTAAATAATAATAATAATAATATAATAATAATAATATTTATTTGCCTTTAAATGAGGTACATCATAGGTAGAAATACAATATTAATGAGTCCAGCCCATTTAGCCATCAACAATAGCATGCAAATATATTGATTATAAAATTACATCATACAAGTATAATTATCAAACAATTAATTAAATTAACAATTGATTAATTAAATTATATTATTATCATTCACATAATGTCAAACAAATTAAAATGTTACAATAATTTCAAAAATAAAGCTAATATCAGATACTATCAAACACAATGTCCGTGAAATTCAATTAATAAAATAGAAATAAAAATGTCAATTACAGGTTAGTCAATATTTATTGTATGTCAATCTTACTATTTAGATACTCCTTGACTGAGTAGAAACATTTAATTTTAAGCCAGTTTGATAATTTTCTTCTAAATATATTCAAATTAAGTTTAGTTAATGAATGAGGTAATCTATTATAAATTTTCACACAACTGGGATAACAGTTTCTTTTAAATAGGGCGGTGTGCATTTTAGGTAACAAGAGCTTTCCAGGATATCTGTTACTTCTAGTAGAATTTATATCTTTACGTGTGAACAGACATGGGTGAGTTTTTACAAAAACGCAACATTCCAAAATATACAGCGAAGGAAGAGTTAATAAGTTCAGTTTCGGAAATAACTGTTTACATGACGTCAAAGGTGGTACATTACATATAGCTCGTACGCATTGCTTTTGAGATATAAAAACCCTATTCAAATCTATTGAGTTTCCCCAAAGAACTATTCCATATCTGAGATTGGATGCTACGTATCCATGATATGCAATTAAAGAAGCTTTTTGATTTATTTGCGTCGTCAATCGCCATAATGCGTATGAAAATCTGATTATTTTGGTGCATACTTTCTTAATATGTGCTTTCCATGAACATTGACTGTCAATTGCTATACCCAAGAAAACAGCATCGTTTGATTCTTGTATAGCTTCATTATTAATAAGTATAGTCAAGTTGTTTAGTTTGGGTTTTTTATTATAGAATCTAATATATTTTGTTTTATTTATATTAATATTTAAATTGTTCTTCATAAGCCATTCTGTAATCTTGTTAATTGTGTTATTAATGTCATTATTGTAATTTACGTTTGGGTCTTTAGGTATCACTACTGATATATCGTCCGCAAATAAATTACATTTATGTCTAGTCACACCAGGAAGGTCGTTAATGTAAATAATAAATAACAATGGTCCCAAGATAGTTCCTTGTGGAACGCCTATGTTATTTACCATGATTGAGGACTTTGATACAACTTCCTCTTTATTTTCGTTAACGTATTTAATTTCAACATACTGTGAGCGATTTTGTAAATAAGTTTGTAGCCAATTTAATGCATTCCCTCGTATACCATATTTCTCGCATTTGGATAAAAGTATATTATGCGAAACAAAATCAAAAGCTTTACTCATATCAAATAATACCACCATAGTATCAATATGGTTATCAATATTTTCTGTTACATTTTTTATTACGTTAAATGCCGCTAAAGAGGTTGATTTACCTTTTCTAAAACCATTTTGTTCTTCAGCTAGTATGTGGAATTTTTCTAAATAGTCATAAAGCCTAGTGTGCATTGCTTTTTCAAAAATTTTTGCCAGTACTGGTATTAAAGCAATGGGTCTGTAATTATCCATTCTGTCTGTTTCGCCTTTTTTATGTATAGGTTTTATAATTGATAATTTAAGAGCCTCAGGGAATGTGCCTTCAGTCATTGATAGATTCACCAAGTAACTTAATACTTCTGAAAGAATAAGAGCGCAGTATTTTAAAACTTTCGTTGGTAATTCATCATATCCCACCGATGATGTGTTATTGAGTGACATAATTATTTTAAATATTTCATCGCGTGAAGATGGATAAAGGAATAAGTTTGTATCTAGGGACGTTATGTCATTACGAGAAGTCAAATTGGTTTGTTTATTAAGATTGGTAAAAAATACGTTAAAATTATTAGAAATGTCAATAGGATTTGTTATATCAATGTCATCAACTTTAATTTTATTTATTATATATTTATTATCTAGCTGTGATTGATCATACGATTTGATGAGATTCCATGTTGTTTTACATACATTTTTACTGTTGAGTATGCGTAATTCACCGTTCAGTCTTCTTGAGTTATTAATACATTTTTTCAAAATAGAAGAATAATTTCGATATCTTCTTTTACTGGACTGAGTTTTGTTTAAATAGTAATGAAAACGTAATTTTCTTTTTGTTACACATGATCTCTTAATACCATTTGTTATCCAATTACAGGCATTTAATTTATTTTTAAGTAATACTTTATTGACTGGAAAGCATAAATTGAAAAACATTGTCAGCGTTTCATGGAACAAATTAAATGAGTTATTAAGATCTGTGTTTTCATATATTTCTAACCAGGACAAGTTTGACAAAATTTCAGCAAATTTTTTCATATTGTTCATACTAAAATCCCTTTTGTAAACGTATTTTATTTGAAATTTTTTGACTTTATTTTTCACTGAAAAAGTAAGGGTTTGACAAGTATCATGATCTGATAGCCATATGGAATGTGTCTTTCCAATTGCTGATGGAATGTTACTTACAATCTGATCCAAACAAGACTTTTTACGTGTTGGTTCTGTAATATGTATAAATGTTCCATAATTTTCGTTTATTCTAATATACTCAGTTCCAATATGACTTTCTTTTAATATATTTATATTGAAATCCCCCGCAATTATAATGTTTGTATTTCTCCTATACCTTAATTTTGACAGCAATGTCTCAAAACGGTTAAGAAAAATATTAGGGTTCGATGTTGGTATTCGATAAAGACAGATAACTATGCATTTTATCTGAGGAATTTCAATGCCACAACATTCAAACGATTCTTCAATAGCTAGTTCCTTTACAAATGGAATTTTCCTGAATCTATAGTAATCTTTGCATAAGATGCATACGCCACCCCGTCGGATCCTAGATCTACTATAATAATCAGCTAGGCAGAAGCCACTTAAATGGAGGTTTCTTTCCTCTCCTGATTTCAGAAAAGTTTCACTAAAGCATATTATCTCTATTTCTTGCCCGTTTTCAGAAAACTCGTTTAATGCAATCTGAAATATGTCACATTTGCTCAATATACCAGCTATATTTTGATGCAATAAGATCAATGAATCACTACAGTCATTTCCGAAAAAACAAGTCTCTTTTTAATTCGGCTACAGGAGAAACATTTTGTTCATTGCTATTATTTTTTTTATCAGTAATAAATTTGGAAGGCGACGAATTGGTATGCTTACGTAAATGTTTTTTGTACGGAACTCTAGGAAAGAAATCAAGTAAAGTAGTTTGTATTTTAATTTTGTTGTGTTTTATAATACTCAACGTCCGATTTTCAGATCTATAATTTGAACTATGTTTTCGTTGTCCTGGAAACAAGTTAAGCCTAGGTTTTACATGTACATTCTTATAGAATGGTAAAAATTTTTCATCATAGTCATAACAGTCAATGAAGAAATTCAGCTTTCTAGCAATGTAATCTATATAATTCTTACGTGTGGAGTTTACGTTTATATAAGTACAATTTTTAAAATTATTACATATCATTTGCAAATTTTTATTTAAGAGATTGACATTTATATATTTATTCTGTATTACACTTAATATTATGGTATTATAATTTTTTAACTTATCTAGTATTATAGGTAGATCAATAAAGAGTTTAGTGGGATTACAGTCGTTTTCACCAATACAGAGAACCAATTTATCCTTTGTGTCCAAATAAAGATTGTTACAATCTTTCAATACTTCTTCGGCAGGCGCAAAAGGTCTAATAGTAGCACTTATATTATATTTTTCATACTTGCTGTTGCTTCTAAAATCTGTCATTTTAGTTGCTAATCCTGAGCATTGTTGTGTACCTAGAATTATTATTTTTTTTGATCCATCTGTGTGTAGTTTAGATGATATATGAGATTCGTCCTTAATATAAGCGCTATTACATTCTCGATTCTGATATATTTGATCATCATCCTGTGTTTGTGTTGCCTTATTAAAACTTGATACATTAGGCGTACTAGGCGTAATATTTATTTTTGCAGGTGAATCTAGCTCTGCAAAATTAATTTGCCTTCTAGTCAGTGATCTTATTTTAGACTTCGATGAATTTTTTTTGTTGCTTGAGCATATATGTAACAATTCATTTATTTTTAAATCATTACTTTTTAGTTTATTTTGTAGATCTCTGTTTTCTAAAAGTAGCCTATCAATCTCACCGTGCGCACTGTTTAATTGAATTTTAAGACTCTCAATGGTTTGTTTTAATTCGTCGATTTCGTCGTGGTTCAGTGTTGACAGATCTGGTAAACTATTTCCTCGATTTAATATAATAGATAATGGAGAACTGTTGTCTAAGTTTGGTAATGATTCGAATGAATCATTTACTTCTATGTTTTTTTGTTTTCTCAATGTCACGTAATTTTCGTCCATTTTAATATTAATTTCGTTATTAATTGAAAACAAAATTTATTGATAAATAAAAAACGGGATGTCTTCGTGGATTAGAACTCCAGCCTTTTTAGGTTTTGTCCTATACATTCCACTACTGAGTGCAATACACCAGGTGAAGCGATAAGAAATTGGTTGAAACTTGCTATCTGTAGACAGTTTGGTTCGGATCTTTGATGTTTATACATTCATAGGTTCTACCGGTTCTTATGAATGACAATAGATGTCGCAGTCCACGTGAGGGATAATAGTTTCTCTCTATGTCGGTAATGCAGTTGTATGACGTTTATAACAGGCAAATAAAACACGTTGGCGTCACGACAATAGAAAAATAATTGCTAAATGTAGGTTCTTAAGGGTGCAATTGCTATGAGAATATTAAATATTGTGATCAGCTGTTTAAATTTGTTCAACGATTTTTTCACTTGTGATTTAATAACACTAAGGTTTTCGCAGCTGCATTATTAGTTTATTATAAAATCACAGTACCTTAGTTTTTCTCTATTCAGCAATCACGTATTTGATGAGAAAACAGTTCATCATTCACAATTTCTTGATATGGCACTGTTAATTTGTTGTTTCCAAAATTTCTCGCTATTCCAGTAAAACTCATTGCGATAACACTTCACAGTTTAATGTACACTTAAATCTTTTTGGTTATCACTTTTTTATTGTATAATTTCAATAATTGTATTTATTTAAGCAAATTTCACACAGAGACGATGTTTACGTGTTAACGCCACCTAGCGAGAGTTTTGTCTTGAACCCGACATTGCTGCACTACCTGGTGAAAAGCTGGTATTGGAACTTTTTATAAATAAGGAATAGGTCTTTATGCTGAAGAATATTAGGGTATTTCCATTTATGGCGATTGTTTTTATCGATACCCACTACATTAGTCATACAAAAGTAAAAGTCGTTAATTTTTTCTTCATAATGTCATAATGATCATAGGCACTCCAAACTTCAAAGACTTGCGTGTTACTTTCTCCCATTGTCGCAAATGTTGAACACATACTTTACATACACTATGAGGCACTCACGCCTTATGTTGCTGTTTATTACCGAATTTCAATACCGAAATAAGTAAAATAGAAACAACTCACAGTGTTTGTAATTGATTTACGCTGATCTTTCAGTATGTTTTCACCACAAACAACAAAATTGATCAGGATCGTCAACATCTGGACCTACTAGCCATAATGAAATACATAGTAACATAAACTTATCGATGATATTGTAATAATGACTTATTTTGAACAAGACTGGGAAAAATTTGAAATGTCTGGTGGGTGGATATATAAAACTTTATAGACTATAGCCACGAACAGAATTGCACGAAAAAAAAATTTTTTTGCAGGCCTGTGTAAATCAACTTATTGCAACAGACACTCATTGGTTAGCTCCGCGTGCATAATGAGCTTTCAATACCTATCTATTTATTCAGACCAGACTTATATTTTTTAAATATTTATACATATGTAATATTAAATATATATAGTTGTTACTATTAATGAGTAGTTATTGTAATTTTAAGTTAATTTCAGGGAATTTCAATATGTATTGTATAAAATTCCAATCAGGGCAGAAACTTGATATTGCGCTTACACCGCTCATCACCACATACATTTTTAACTTTATTATCATATTATTATGATGTTGGCGGATAGCTGCAGCTCATTTGGAGGCCCCCTAGGACCGGAGGCCCAGGGCGGACCGCCCCTTTGTCTGCCAGTGGGGTCGGCTATAAAAAGTGTTGACCAATCATGGTGTCTGATTCTCACCTCAAGTATTGCATATAACGAATTGACAACCAAATAAATAATAAAAAATACGGCTTAATAAAATGATATCAATTTAACTTACGATCTTTATATGTTTTTATGGGTCAAGTTATCAATCCTCAGATAAAAGTACCAATAGTTAACTGAGGAATAAAATTATTGGGCTCTTTATTCGTCGGTTAAGTGATTACCGATTTTTCAACTGATATTTATTCTTTGGATAGCAATGTGACGAATAAACTTATACGTTAAACTGCTTACTTCTCGAAGATGAAACAAATATATAGAATAAACGAATGTTAGAATAGAGACGACTATTTCTTTGATGTATGACACCTGGCACAGTCATTTCAAATGTTGTAAACTACTACGATATGAGGTTATTTGGATGTTGTTATTTTGCGTTATTATTAATTATTATGATGGAAACTAAAAACAGGGAGCGTTATGCAAATTTCAATAATGGTGGAATCTAGCTAATTAAGAGCCTCGTCGAAAGGAAGAGGAAAAAAAATAATAGAAAAAAAGGATGCTATCACTATCGAATAAACGATGATCTGTTGAAATTGTTGTTACACGTACAATTTAGGTACTGTATGCAGCAGTAATAATGAAAAAGTGTGTGATCTTAATATGCGTTCTATTGCTGTACCAAAATAAAATAAAATAATCAGTCCTTTCTTGCTTTTCTTCCTAATGGATTAACATATTCATTTATTCTAACTTCTTCCTCTATGGTCATATCATAAATTATATAGAAAATATTCATTATTTGAATTTAAATAAAAAATCACGCAAACTAACCTCAAACCTAAAAGTTAGTGCTTCGAACATACCATTTACACGTGGAATAAATAGTTATCTGGCTATCATAGTGACAGATAGATTTATGCCTCAGATAAGTGAATTATTCTCCAATTAAACAAGAAGCACAATGAATAATGCTGTAAACATTGTCGTCCTTGCCATCAATGAATTAAACTCAACATTCCGCTGACACATCAAAGTTATAAAAATTATTTCGAGCAACATTACCGAAATCCAACCCAAAACAGTGAACGCAAAATTAAGTTAAACATTCAGGTTTCTGCATTAAAATTAATGTCCACGTTATGGCAGGTGTATCTAACCCATCCGATGACCTCAGATGTCCGTTCTCTGAATATTCATCCTATGATAAAATAAATGTGGAATGTATTATGTACATAGGCTTTTATCCCTCCACATAAACCAAATACTATGGGTCGCTATTAGCATGGCCGCAAAGAATTTTGCATACTCTTTGAGAGCAAAGGGAAATATGGTTGATATTCAAATGGGAAAGACCTGCTGAGTTTTAAACGACTGTGTACCTGTCTGTTTAGAATAAACATCGATTCTGAAACCTTTCACGTATTTATGAGGCGTGTTTATGTATTAATGTTTGTCGTATTGTTTTAAAACAAGTAAGCATTATATGAAAAACTGAATATCTACCAAACACTAACAACATTTTAATAATATGTCAATTGTTTACGATAGTTTTAATTTATAACATTTTTTTTTTGAAGAAAAGTTACATAGAAAGTAAAGGTCATTGGGCAGCATAGTATGAAATCTATACCCACAGCCTACAGAAAAAAAATAGGTAGGATGTTTAGATAAACGTCTCTAGTTCACGAATATATATGTCTCATCCTTCAATTATAGGTACCCAACGTAAATAGTATTAAATCTTCAAAAGTTAGCTGTGGGAAGTTATCTAAAGCTGCATTACTTGGTATCAATTGATATGTCTCTTTGCCTGTTAAGATTACGCTCGCTCACATACCAAAAACTGCACAAACATTTATTTTGTTTATTTTACACACTTAATGCTTCACTAAAATTGTTCTATTTACGCATTAATATATATATATTTTTTACATTCTATTCCCATTGTTTAAAGAAAAGTAACTATTTGTAATGAAATGTGGGTTAATAATTAACAATTTAAAACTAATTTGGTTTTTGTAGGATAACTTTAGTTAACGCAATAACTTTTAGCTGAATTTTTAAGGAAAATAAACAAATGATCAGGCAATTTGTTATACTATCAGAGTGCTTTTGATACATGTAGAAGGCATCGAGAGTTTTAATCATATTTTTCTATTCTTATTGAAAAATGCTTAATGGGACTCGAATCGAACCTTTCACAATCCGGGCGATTGCTCTAATCTACCAATGAGCTACCCAGGACCTTATTAATAGGACTGACGAATTTTTCAAGCACCTGTTATTTTTTCGCTATTACAGAGTGTATTTTCATCAATGCTCCGACAATCACCCAAACAATCGGAAGAAATATTTTACAAATATTTAAACTTTCGATAGATGAAGATGATTTTTTTTCTTATTATTATATTTGATCAACTTTACATTTACACACAAAATGCTACACTGAAAAATATTCTCAATAAAAAATGCAAAAAAATCCATATTTTTCTCTACCTATTTTTAATTTTTATCAAACCTATATTTATCTATTTTATTTGATTTCGGGAGTAGCTTTGGAACTATGTGTAACCCACAGATACACTTTATCTACGAATAAAATGTTGGAATAGCTTTTGCTCCCATTTTATATGATATGATCTATTATTATTACCAACGCAATGCCAAGTCTACGATCGGATATGCTTAGATCAAACACAAACTACCTTAAATGACATTAATATATTTCTTTTATGACTACCTTTTCTAATTTTGACCCGAAGTCATTGGAAACCAGCTAGTCGCTTATTTCCAGATGAAATTGCTATACTGAATTAAATTGCATTGAATATCGTTAACTAATACTGGCACAAATTCTTTTATGCTGAATAAATAGAAAGAAAAATAAGTTAGTCTACTTAAAATGAGTATTAGTTTCTTCTATTAAAATTATGAAGAAAAGCAATAACTTTGCATTAATATTGGTAATATAATACGTCGTATAAAATAAAGAAATATATCAGAATATCACTAAAATTTGTTCAAAAATGATTGAAACTACCTAAAATGACATCATTACTATTAATTTTACGACTACCTTTTCTAACCACTTGAAATTTCCGTTCGTCCTACAGTCATTAGTAATATGCAAGTCACCTCAAAATCTTAATGATAATTCCGATTTATAAGCCGTGTCCAGATCAATCTTTACGACTGCAGCTTTACGACTGTAGTTAATACTGAATTCTCCTGAACAATAGCAGAGCTGTTACCCACGCCCAAATGTTCTCAAGAAATGACATCATCTTATGATAAAGGCATTGATAAATATTATATCAAATTCCTTCCTAAACCAACTGCTCAAATATTATCTAAAACGGAAAAATACGATATGCAAATGATTTTGATATTTACTTATAAAATATAGAAGTTAAGCATTCAAGACAAGGGTAACGTTTGCTTAAGGAAATGTGCGTACATATTTCTCTTTCGCGATATTTACACATCAACTGTAGACTAAAACCAAAGATAAAGGTGATGTCTGATTTTCTTACTGTTTAGCATAAAATCATCCGTGGAGATAAAAGAAAAAAAGTGTTTCTGTATCTATAGACGGAAGAAATCGTTTAATGAAATGGAAGAAATAAAAATGGTATCTACGGTTTATTTTCTTCCACAACAACGCGTCGGAACTCCTGAGCGAGATATATTATCTCGACGTTTTTTATATTTATAGAGCAAACCTGGATTCGATTCTTTTTTAAGTTACCTTCATGCGAATAATATATGTCCAAGATTTTATTAGGATTGTACGACTGACTTTTGATGTTCTCTTTTATAGACATAAAAAAAAAAATTTAATGTCACGCTGGAACTAAATAATAGATATTTTGTGCACATGACATTTTGAAGCTGAATGAAGTTTGAGAACGACATCAAAGATTAGTTGTTTGGAAATTGACTGAATTGGAAAGTAAAATAAGTCTTTAAACTTGTTAGTGAGTTAATTAATTCATATAGCTTTTATATAAAATAGATATCATCATCTAAAGTTTATAGGCCTAAGGGTAATTGGATGAGGTTGATGTTATTCAAGCCGCATCAACGTATAGTCGATGTACTCGATGTACAAGCCAACCCATCAGCCCATTTAAAAATATTAGATTTCGTCCTACATTTTGAGTAGATTTTAAGCTTTATTTTATTAAAGCTTGAATAATAAGATGCTGTTAGTTCAAAATTAATTTCAGAAACAAAATTTTGTTGGCATAATCATATGGGTATTGATATACAATTGACTTAATAAAAGCTTAGTTAGGAGAATGTTAGCAGCATTGTTATCAAAATGCTCAGCGTTTTTTAAACAGAATCTCTTTGGAGCGTATTATGAAAGTTATGTTTTTAATGTTTATTTGTTTTTAATTTTGGCTGAGTCTCATTTTCAAGCTGTATTTAATTGAATATACTTTTTGAAAAAGAAAGGTGCAAAATGAGTGTCGTTTTGTACCGAATTACGGACTATATAATATCAATACTCTTTCCCATGATATATTCAAAAACACATAAAGTGTATTAAGCAAGGACCCGAGCGAATCCATAAGCAAAAGACATAATGAAGTATAGCAATATGTGAATAATACCCGCCATCGGCCGGATAAAACCCACTGACTTAATTTTAAAATATGGCAATATTTGAATGGGATAATCTAAACAAAACCTCATTTGGAATCGTTGGAAGTCCAACCATTGTTTGTACATGCAAAATTATCTGTTTCTTTTATTAAGACAAACATGTTTCATTTACTTTGCAATTCACATTTATTAAAACGTGTACGTAGTACAACATTTGGCACTTTAGAGTTATCAACGCCATGAATAAAAAGTCTTACGAGATAAACCTTACACGAACTGTAAACTCAATTAGTCACATTTTAATTAAGGCAAAATATTATTCACAGGGCGACATCGTAAAAATACGACGCAGTAACGTGAGAAGAGAAACAAAATATGATGGTAATGAAGTGAAAATATAAGGTGTAATGAGCAGACTCGACGAAGGTAGAGTGTACGAAAAATACACTAGGAGTTTTTAATAATACTATTCTATAAGTAATAATAAATAGTGTCATTACTTAAACAGACAAAGGTATCTCAGTAATTTTAAATGATACGAATAATTTGTTATTGATTACACAAATATTCGACATATTGGGTTTATAAATTCCGTCTTTTGTTATAATTAAAGTGATTAAGAGTAGCTCGGTAACGTAGTTAATAAGCGCCTCGGCCCGCTATAACGGTTGCAAAGCAACTTTCGCAAGGGTTGGTCGCGGGTTGATCTCCACTACTCCGTGCTTTGGAAAGCACGTTAAGTCGTTGGTAGTGGTTGTATTTGCAGTAATTAATACCTTTAAATCCGCATTGAGCCCTTGTAGTGGGGACGTAAAAGGGCTGATGATAATGAAATTGATTTAAACCTTTTATTGTGTACCTTTTTTCAGCGTTTTTCCTTTGAAAATCGATTATAAATTCAATTATATTCAAACAAGTCAAACTTCTCATTTATTAGAATCAGTTACTGCAAAATTACTGTGTGCATTTAATACTCGTACCTTGTTAAGGTTTGATTGGGGAACTTTGTAAAACGTTAGATTAGAAATTATAAAAGGTTTATAATCATAGCTGTTCATTGTGATGTTTTTAATAACATCACATTATTAAACATTAGTGAAGTTTTTGGTCTATTATCAATATAGGAACATTAGCAATGTATTTACATCTTTTTGCAGGGTGCAAACTATCTATGTTGTCTATGTTTTTGTTCACGATTTTATACGTAGTTTGGTAGTAACGACTTAAAAAACTGAAGTTATTAATACTTTGTACATTCGAATGGATTTAGAATTCAGTTATGTTATAGCTTTGTTATGATGCGCCGTACCACCGTTTATTTCATTATAGCTTAGTTATCCAAAATGTTCTTTATTAATGTCAGTTCGTGAAATTTCGTCGAGTTAGAAACATCAACATACTCGTACTTAATTTCATTCAATAAGAATTTATTGTAAAAAGTGTTAAATTTTATTAATTATTACATTATGCTCATGACTCACACACACTCGCATCAGAATAACTAATCTCTTTATATATTTACTTTATATTTAATGTTGCTTTAGATGCGTCTGATCTGATGGTACCTTAAAATGATTTCAAATAATCTATTTTCAAAACAATAGCTAAACTTAAGCATCGTTTATTTTCTTTATCGTTTTAATTCGTAATAGTGAAATGGTTTATCAATTTTTACCCGATTCGGATCATACAATTCTAAAACTTATTCAGAGCGCGAATGAACCTACAGGGAGTCATAAAAAACTTTTTATCAGGATACGTCACTTGATAGCTTTTAATGCGAGTGTAGACTCTGATAAGCTGGTCACATGGGTGCTGTGAATAACGAATCTGGTAATGTTTTTTATAACATCGGATGCTAATGAGTTTATATATGACCACAATACTTTTTACCTCTAATAACATCTATTTATTATTAAAATTTAAAAGACAAAGGCTTAACGCTTAAGTTAATCTACAATGTATGGAGCTGCTTGGGACACTACATTTTATAATATCATTGTTTGTCATGATTATTTGTCATACTGTTTTTTTTTTACTAACACGGTGTTTTTTCTGTTCAATGGAAGTAAATAAATGAATGAAAAATATATTTGCACATGTTATTAATACACATTTCAATTTGTATTAATATTATCAGGTACACAGAAAATATAGATAAATTTAAACAATAAACGAATACACAGAAGGATACATGTATGCCGGAATGATACAAAAAAGACTAATGTCGATAATATGTTTACTCGATAAGAAAATTGCCGCTTTTCAGCTTTGACTTATTAAACTATCTTAGGATAAGAGTGGAACGAGAGAAATTGCTTAAAGATCATTAATATTTTCAGTCAAATTATAAGTCATTAAGTTCATTTTAAATAATTTTAGGTAATTTAATAACAAAATGTTTATATAAATATTATTAGAAAAAATAAAAATTAATGTAACATTTAAATATTAAATTATTGTCAATCATGGAAAAATGATAATAGGAATATTGTACGCTAAATATAAAATAAATGAGATGATATTAAGTAATACAGCTTTGCCCGCGTAAATTATAGCCTAATACCAGTGTTATGTATATAGCCATATAGTTCTGCCAGAATACCAGCGTTGGTGTGGCACTCCTGTGTGTCATGCCAATATCAGCTGAGGCAAAGATGAGCTGATTAATCTCTAAAAGTATTTATTTTTTCGTCCTCTGTGTATCTTATGTATTATTTATTCCTTTAATGTACGTTTTTGTTTTATTTTGTTGATCAATAAATGTTTCTTATTCTATGTAGCCCGTTTATAATAATGTAGAGTTCCGTCGGTGGAAGAATTTTTAAATATTAAATGTAACAAATATGCACTATAATATTTTTAATATTATTATAGAAAGAAATTAAAAATCAAAGGCAGAAGGAAACATTTTGTGATTTCATATCACCTGAATGTAAACTATTTAAATGATTGTTTGATATTAAATATATTGACCTTAACTCCGTTTAAATTAGGAAAAAATATGATAAATTAATACCTTCATTATATGTGACAAATAAAAATACTCTCTCTACTCTATGTCATTCCATTATTTGCTTAATATAAAATGAGATTAAGCACGAAACAGCATAAATAAAAAGGCCAAGATTGCACACCGTGGACAAATAAACACGTGAAAACCATTAAAAAACAGATTAAAACGGTATACAATTGTATACTAGTCTTTGCGCAGTGCATTGCCCAATACAAATATTTTCAATGGGTCTCCGTAGCTCAGTTAGAATAAAGCGTTTTCAGCAAAACGGCTCCATTCCAGGCTCTTTTGTTGTATGAAAATAATGCACAATTGCGCAGTTTAAATTGCTGGAGACTTGCAGTAGTTGTGGATTATTTAATACTCATCTTAATTTTATATGCTGAATAAAAATTTACTCGAATAAGAATAACGTTTTATAATTTAAATGATGTAAGAAGCTGAATTTGTGACCGGTTAAATTCTTTGTTAATTATTTTATTTGAGGATCATCAGCCCTTTTACGTGCCTACTGCTGGGACTCGAGCCTTCCTTATAGATGGATAAGGAGGATGGGCCATGGCGTGCCACGGCTTGACGTGCCTTCTGAAGCACGGAGTAGCTCAAGATAATATTTTTTAGTCACCCATCTCGTAACCGACCATTGTATGATAACAACCATCACTGGCCGAGGCGCTTATCGACTACGCCACCAAGCTACATAATTATATACCACTAAATAATTATTTTAAATAAAATTCCTACGTTTTTTTAAGGAACTTGCTCGTGTATTTTGATTTAAGTTTCCAATTTTTTTTTTACTTTTAAATTTGATTTTCAAACATTACTTATTTTATTTTTATACATATCTATTTTTATGCAAAGAGTATTGAAACATGTACGTTCATTTCGTATTTAAAATACACCCTTATTTTTAAATTTTCACTCCTCACAATCTCGCAAGTTAAATTTGCTTTAAAAAAAGGCGAGGTAACGATGGAGTTTGAAATGGGCGTATCGTCGTTTTTCAGAGAGAAATATACGACTGACTGCGAGAATTATCACGCTGTATTTTAATTGGGATTTTTCCTTGCGTTCGCTTTTCACCATTTTAAGCTTTGAACGGTCGGTCAGCTCTATTTTATTTCTTAAAACTCTTTACTATTGCTATACTTATTTAAATACTTTAGGATTCCGTAGAAGAGTCAAAAAAACGAATTCCTTATGGATTTATCGTGACTGCCTATCCGGCCGAAGGTCACAGCCATTTTATAATGAAACTTTAGATAGATAACACTTTATTGTAAACACCAAATACAAAACATACAAAGAACAAACAATACAAAACGATACGAGCATTCCGGCGATGACGAATACGAAGCCACTTGAGTTCAGTGCGATAATGAGAGACATGGTCATACTTGCGAAGGCCAAATATGAAACTAATGCAAAAGTTTTGAAGGCGTTCAAGTTTATTTAGCTGTTCCTCCGTAATATTAAGAAAGTATGCGTCACCATAGTCAAGAACAGTAAGCAAAAGAGACTGTGCAAGTACAACTTTAGTGGTAGTGGGTATGAAATTACGCAATCTCCTCAAAGAAGCCGCAGAAGCATACAACTTCCGACTAATCGTTTGAAGCTGTGGTTCCCAACTCAGTGTGCCATCCATTATTATTCCCAAATTCCTTACTGTTGTACTAAATGGTATAATGATTCCATCAAATATTACTTTAAAAAGTGTATGAAAGTCAACCGATAACAATCTGGAGCTACTCACTATCATAACCTGAATTTTTAACAGGTTAACTTTTAGTCTAAATGATTCAGTCCATTCATTGATGCGGAACAATTAGCATTCGTTGACGATATCGCTTCAACTAGCTGTGAAAGTGGAGCCTGACAATAAATCTGAAGTTCGTCTGGATATAGGTGGTAGTAACATGAAAGATTATGAGAAATAGCATTTATAAAGATTGCAAAAAGTAGCGGAGATAACACGCCGCCTTGTGGAACGCCAGCCGTCGTGTTGCACCATGACGAATGCTTCTCGTCAAGACGAACACGCTACCTACGTCCATACAAATAACTATTAAACCAATCAATTTCCGTTAGAGATATGTTAAGTGGGCGCATAACAGCAAGGAGTAACTCAAAGTCGAACGTGTTAAACGCGTTCTTGAAGTCTAATAGTGTTAGAACATCTAACTGACCATTTTCAATTCCAAAGCGAATGTCATCGGTAACCTTTACCAACGCAGTGACAGTGCTGTAGCCAATACGACAACCTGATTGGAGAGAGTTCAGAAGATCGTAGTGAGTAAGGAATATATTAATTTGATTATTATTTTATTTTATTGATTATAAATAAGACATTCCAACACTTAGGATAAAAAAGGGTGAATGGATATAGGACGAATTACTTTAGGTAGAGGGATAATTGAGCGTCTTTCCATGCAGAAGGAAAAATTGAATTGGGAATAGAACTATTGAAAAGGAAGATAAGGATGAGAAAGATAATATCAAGGATGGGTATCAACATATTTCCACTAATGCCATCACATATGAGGTAATCGATAGAAGACTCTTTTTAACATCACAAACTAATAATTGATAAAAGACAAATGGAGAGAAGCTGGGGATCGGCAAACATTTATGAATAGTGGATACGGACGAGAAATGAATATTAAGAGAATCAATATTAATACTGACAGGATCGTTTTCGTCATTAAGAAACTTCCAGATTTTAGCTGGGTCTTGATTTTCTACTGAGTTATGGATATGGCGGCACATTACACCTTATTGTACTGTTTACGTATTCTGTTATAGATTTTTTTATTATGATTCGTCGGCCGACACTAAAACCTGCTTTTGGCTGCAACCTTTTTATGCATCAGCAATTTGATATCATCCGTAAGCCATGGAGCAGGAAGATGTTTAAATTTAATCACCTTAAAGGGTGCGGTTTGTCATATAATTGGTGATAAAGTTATTAAATAGTGCAACTTGCTCGTTAACAGTTCCTGCATCCATCATAAGCTCATAATGATAAGGTCGTGATATGAAAAGGTATTAGCCGAACACTGACCGTGCTTTGCAACATGCTGAGTAAAAGAAAGGATTATTAAATTCAGAATAGAACGAGTACAATTTGGAAAATGATGGATTGCGCTTAGTGGCAGAATATGCATGTTACTAGAGTTGATTATGGATTGCAACGATGAAGCTTGACGGTCATTTTTGAGGAAGCAAGTATTAAAGTCTCCCATAATAATTGAATAGTTATATGGCGGAACAAAAGTATCTAAGGAGTTTTCGAAAGAAGCAAAGTATTTTTTATTTAGAGAAGGAGAATAATAAACACCAAGTAGAATCTTTATGTGAAATTATAAATTGAATTTTAATTTGTGAACTGCTTTACAACTTTTACACAAAAATAATAAGGTATGTTTCATAAACAAATAAGAACATACGGAACTGAAACAGCTTTGTTCTCGTCAAACCTGTAAGAGCAGGGTGTATATGAGTCTTTTAAAAATAAATAAAGGTACGAGTATAACCATTTTTTTCTCAAATGTCATTTGAAAAACAGGGGCTCCGATGTCTAAATTAATAAGAAAACCAAAGGAAACAATTTGTGATAAACTATATATTAACATTGATTTAAGCTTACGTTATACAACCATCTATTAAAGATTATTAATAAAAATGTATTGAAAATAATTTCATATATCTGTCAGAAGACATGTTCCTTTTCTCCGAGGACAATGTGGCCGGAATTGACTTCGGGATTCGAGACAACTCGACCATTATCCACGAGGTTCTTGGCTTAAGTTACTAGAGTCTTGTATTACTTTTGCGATATGGTTGGGAATTGGAAGTTATTTAAACGAACTATGAACGATTGTTTTTACGAGATTTTGATTTAATTTACAATGTATTTATGTTGCTCGAATCTTACGATAGAATTTTAGATTAGATGTAGATTCTCAACTTTTTAAATACAAAGATTTAGATGACAACGCATGTTAAATCTGATATAGTAGACGGCGCAAGGATATTTATAAATCACTATCATGATATAATCTATTTGTTCTATTTCATAAATAATATGCCATAAATACATATAATATATCTTCTGTTACTATTTTGTCTACAAAATTTTAAATATTGTTAGCGTCGCTTATCTATACTCTTAAATATTTACCTCAACAACAGCTCGAAAGTTTAATTAAAAATTTATAAACTCGAAATAATCTACCATTTTGAGTTTATAAATTTTACCTTTAGCTTATAATTGAGATTACTTAAGGTTAAATTAACATTTCGCAAATAGGGTTATGTCTGACTTCGGATATGAACCAATAGAAAAACACTGTATAAAAAATGAATATTATTAAAAATATATCGATTGTAGAACAATACGAAGAGTACGTAAAATCTACTTGAAGGAGAACGTCCATATGTCATGCAATATGTTATGTATTTTACGGCCGGTGTGTGCTTGCTGAGACAGTTGTAGAGCACCTTAAAGCTGCTTTGACAGGCAGCTAAAGTATAAATATACCTATTCAAAAAATACAACATAAAAAAGGTTAACGCATTACCCAGTTGCATACAATGTCAATTTTCGAACCATTCGTTTCACAAGAACGTAGTAAGATATTCAACGTATTCCAATCAGTGATTTGCTCGGAGGTATTGGAATCTTACTATTGGTACATCTATAAGGCTATATTAGAATGAAGAATATAACTTAATAAAGGGTAATTGAAAGATTTTCATATATTAAATTACGTTTAATTAAAAAAATGTTATAATAGTGCAGATGAACAGCTCATAACTTGGACTAAATTCAATGGAAAAGTAGAATCACTTCTCCACAAGAACCACTTTGTGCCTATAACAATGGCAGAGTTGTTGCTATATTAGCTTTTGACTGAGGCTTTCCTTCATATGATTGGACTAAGCCCTCTCGTTTTAAAATCTGCGATCTTGTGGACAATTTCCCTCGAGTGATTCATTTTGAGGTTGAAATCTCTCTCGAAGTATTATACTAGTAACATGGCCGATAAAGGTGTATATAAACGGCAGAACGTGGATATGAAAGGAAGATCTTTATTATGAAAACA
This sequence comes from Diatraea saccharalis, assembly GCA_918026875.4. NCBI lineage: Eukaryota > Metazoa > Arthropoda > Insecta > Lepidoptera > Crambidae > Diatraea > Diatraea saccharalis. The sequence continues at coordinate 8,125,514 of OU893350.1, forward strand.
AATGTATTGTTCTACAGAGATTATGGCGAATATAGAATTTTAAGCGAAATCAAAGGGCAAAATGTGACTGAATGCCTAAGTGACAGACTTACTGACTCTCACACACGACTTTGTTTCTACAAAGAGGTTACATTGCATTGATATCAACAAGTAAATTATAGAGAAGGTATATGTGCTAAATATTTATTGCGACGTTTTTGTAACTGCAGAAAAACGTTTCAAAATTTAAATCTCCAGATAAAATCATACAAAAAAAAAAAAGATTAAGTTTGTTTTCATACTAAAATCACCACACAATAATATTCTTAATTTAATTTTTCTAAAGCAGTTATTATTATAAATAATAGGAATGATTATTGTTTTTTTTTACTTTCTGTCCGTGAGATAGATAGTTGAAAATTACTAAATACATATTTTATGTCGCATGACGTCACGCTTTTGTACATCCTCTCACATACACTCAATTAACTTCAATGCCTATTATCTAAAAAAATACTTTTAACAAGTAATTTTAAAAAGCATAAAAACACGTATCTAAAGTTTTGCTATTACTTGACTGGCGGACCAAATAGTATTTCTTTATTTTTCGATGAGATTTGTAAAAACAATTAATGTGAAAGAGCTAAAGTTTGATATTTCAGTATGTTGAAGTACTAAGGGTGTACATTACTCAGTAGCTTATGCGGAGGTCAGGTGTTGCAACAGCTGGTGGCGGTGGGGCAATATAACGTACGAAAAATCGTAATACATATTAAAGGTGCTTTTTCATAGTTTAAAATAAGCGAAATAACTCAGATTGGACAATTACCGCTAAGAGGTGTTCGAGCTAAGTGTTAAGCTTTAGAAATCACTTGTGCATTTTTGTCGCGGGTTCCTCGTCTATAAGCAATATAGTCGTGTTGTCTTATATGTCAATGTAATAAATAGCCTATTTTTTTACGGAACAATAACTGTAACTCTTTTGAAGACAATAATATTTAGTGATTAAGTGTTACGTACCACTTTCATTTGTTCCAGGAAATTGTGCTGCTTAGTTATAGGTATAAAATTACGACAAGCATAACAGAGTCAGTAAGATTGATATTTGATTTCCTAGCTATTAGTAGGGAGCTATTAGGGGGACAGTCGCTACTGTTTATTGAAGAAAATGTTCTATCAATCTCAAGAAGAAATACGATGCTTTTTCATGAGGTTTTCAACGAGTCCTTTTGGCTTCTTTTTTGAACTCGTCATACTCGTATGTATTCACATTTAGTTTAACGATTAGAGTCATGTAAGGCAGGACTGTAGACTCGATTTAAATCTGTGGAAAACTAAAACATTCAAGAAGTGCCAAGTAGATTGATCAAGTATTTAGAACACACAGCCAACTTTGGCCCGAAGGTTCATTGAGGAGTGTTGAACTTTCGCTATAATTGTAGCCATACCTATGATAACATTTTATTGATTTTATAAATAAATCCGTTGGTATTCTTTTAAATTAATATGTTTTTATATTTAATTTAATTCATTTCGCGAAATAGCTTTGTTTGTTGAAATTCGTTTAAAACTTAGTACGATTCAGAAAACTACAACAACCAAAACTGTTATTAAAACATGTTAAACGATAATATTACAAAACAATATTAAATTATTCATTTATAGAATAAACAAAACGGTTGTATAACTATGGCAAGTCTCAAGGCAAAAGAGCTAGGCAGTACCTACCCAACTCCCATATTTTTGAAAATTTACTCGCTTTACGGATATTCACCAGCTAAAGAGTATCTTTACCCACATGAACCAATATCTATTCGAATTGTCTCTTCAAGTAATTTGAAAATATTAGAAGCTAATAACTTAACCCTAAAAGCCTTTTATATGTCTGCAAGGCGTATACGATATAAAAGAATCGCTCTATTTTTCTAACTAGCGAAATTAGCTCATCGTGCTGTGAGCTTGATGATAGCGTCAGTATTACTTAAATAAGTCCAGCCATTTTTGTCTTATGGTTGTATATATGCCTGCAATTTGCCATCAATATTTTGTTAAATTGATGAAAAATGCTAAATAATTATTAAAAGTTCGATTACTCTTAAATATTATTTTAAGTCACTATAATTGATTTGAATTAAGTAATTTAGAAGAAATAAATACAAACTTACAAACTTTATTTTTCCTGAAAAGGTGAATGCTAAATTTAAAAATAGTTGTACATAAATATCCTAATTTATATATCTCCTAATTTAGATAAAGAGCATAATTTTCTCTACATCTTGTGTTTGCGTCAATCTCAGATAGATTTAGAATTCAAAATCTACTCATATTAAATAGTTTTAACCATAGCGTTAATCAAAAGCGCTGTACTTGAGTGAAGATTCACGTGTCTTTTCTTCTTCGCATTTAAAAGAATCCCTAAAAATAAAATATACTATTTAAAAGAGTTCCATTATTGCAACTTATTAAAAAATGCTGTGTATGGTATATTTCTATGACGTGATTTAAAATGTTTGTTTCAATTTTATTTTTTGGATTACCTCAAAATGTTTTTTTCAATTTATGTGGTAGAGTGAGACGTACGCCGGTTTCAAGGTGTTCCCACATCTGAGGTCCGGATTGGATTCCATATTGGGTTAATTTTTTATTGTCTCGTGTCTAAGTGTTGTGGTACTTTCCTTATTTTAGATTCCCGTAATCCAAGCAATGTGCGTAATATTTATTTCTTTTATACATTTTATATTTTTAATCTTATTACAAAAGGTGATGAAAATCTTGGTGTTCCTATTTAAACCTAAAGCTAACTTAGCATAATATAACACACTTTTGTAATTAAACGATAATCGAGATATACTTTGTAGTAGTTAAATCGAGGCGGAATTACTTTCAAGTCTAAGTTCGCAAGCTTGCGGTGAATTTGTACTTGTACAATCACCTCTATCCAATTTCACCGAATACTCGGTATTTGAACAGATTTATCGATAAATTATTGAGTAGAGTTGGAATAGTTTAAATTGCCAAGTATGCGAGTACTTAGTACATATTTAAACAAGTAATATATTTGTTACGTTTTAAGGAACAATAATATTTGGTTACGTCTTTGACCTCGGTAGTCCAGTGTCGCTTTCGCCATCTCTAAGGACTCAGGTTAGATTCTCGGTCGGATCGATGTATAAAATGAACGTTTTTATATTGTCATGGGTCTGGATACTGTAGTATCTTTGGTATCTCATATACTCTATATAACAAAAAGTAAAGAGTACAGAGAAAATTTAAAAAAATATTAAATTAATGTATACATAATTACGACGAACCGTATATAGACTCTTTAAAATGTCACAAACTTATATTTTTGAAGGACCGTCGAAAGCATTTTGACTTAGTGTTTCTCTATAAACTATTGAATTATCACATAGATTCTCCCCATCTTTTATCAAAAATTAACTTTGTTATCAGAGCTCGCATGCCCGTTCGTTCCTCATGTTCTCTATATTTGTGTCACCTCAATGCTACAAAAACTACACCCGCAACAATTACTTTACCCGCTGTCTTCATACATAAAACTATGAGTTCTCGGACTTAGATTTGTTTTGTAACACTATCGCTAGTGTCACAGAGAGTTGCCTATAAGTCTTCTAGACATAATCTTTATATACAGAGTTAAAGGGAGGTTATTTATTTAACCCTTATATAAATTCTAATATCATAAACAGGCCAGTTTTGATAATTTATTTGTCGAATAGGCACTGTAACTATTGGAAATTTCTAATAATGGTATCATCTACGGTTAAGCTACATCGTGCACGATTGACATAGGCCATAATTTAAGTTAGCGAAGTTGCGAGAAAACTGTTAGTTTTTAATATAGTTGAAATTAAACAAAGCATATCGTTTTCATATTTTGTGAGCTTCTAAACATATATGTCAATCGTAGGCGTATATGTAGTTATGTGGATGAAGTAAGCACAGTGAGTGTCCATAACATTTCACCAATCTGTTTTGCATAACTTTAGTTTCGTTCATCGTTTTCTATATCCCAAACATTTAAATACAACTTATTTGCCCTTCATGACTTTAGGTGTGTTTATTTATTTATCCAATCATTCCCCTAAAGCTGAAACAATTAAAGCATTTTTTAAATAAAATCTTCTTTGAAAATTTATAATAAAAGGGAAAATAATTTAATAATAATTCAGGAAAGAAAACGAGCGAGAATTTTATTTAAGTTATAAAAGTAACAGGCAGATTTCCATAGAACCTTCTTAAATTATTTTTCACTTTTATTAATAAGCTCTTTTTTTTATTTGACCGTTCCAAAGAATGATTATCGTTTATCATACGATTTATCATTTGAATCACACACAAGCGTTTGTTACTTCCGCTTAAATTACTCTACAGATTCAGTTAAATATAAGTTTTAATAACATAAAAGTAAATGTTATTCTACCAACTCAATTACTAGTTTTGGAACTATATTATTTTATTAAACTGATCTTCATGGTTATTAACGTTAGAATAAAATTTATTTACGGTACTGCTTCGTATACCTTTATTTTTCAGCGCTGTTGCAAGCGCCGATGCGCCATGACCACGGAGAAACTGAAAATTTTTGGGTGGATTTTCCTGATGGATATATCGACTTACCTTCTTTCAATTCCACTTAAGTTCGATACCCTATATATAGGTTGAACTATAATCGGTGATAACTCGTGAATATCCACTCCGTAGCTTTGGAGTTTATCGTACAGACAGGCATAGCAGAGGAATTTTTATTATCATCATCAACCCTTATTTTGTCCCCACTGCAGGGGCTCAGGCCTTCCTTATGGTTGGTTAAGGAGGATAGGTCATAACTCTTAACACTGACCCGATGCCGACCAATCCACCGCATAATAGCATCCGTGCTATTAACGACACCAAATGCTGCAAACCAACAGTTTAAAGTGCCTTCCAAAGCACGGAGTAGCTCGAGATAATAGTTTTTGGTCATACATCCCGTGACTGATCCTTACGAAAGTTGTTAAAATACAAAGATCGTTGGCCAAGCTTACTCACTACGCCAACGAGTTACTCTCAGAAACTTCATTTAATAATGATAAGATATTAAAGTAAAATCCTCCAATCCGCATTGGGCCAGCGTGGAGGGTAATGGCCCATCCTCCTTAACCATCCATAGGGAAAGCCTGAGCCCCTGCAGTGGGGACATAAAAAGGGCTAGTGATGAGGATGACTAAAGTAAAATAAAACGATTTGTTTAGAAACAGAATATTTTAAATCATCATCACAATTTCGCATAGAAAGTTAAAACACTACCTTTCTAACATATTTAAAAAACTACGCAACATATATTGTAACATATATATAAAAAATGCAATCAGTCACGAATAATGTTTTCAAGGTAACATTTGGAATTATTGCTCTCTTCACTCTAATACAATTCTAACGATTAATTATTCGAGACTAATTAACACTTATTGATTTTACTTACATCAACATAAAATAAAATACACAACTATTATTTTATAAATATAGGTTAAATATAGTCTTATTTCAATATGTACAAATCATACATTATGGAATAAAGTTATGGACACTTTACATTTCCTTTGGCTCATCAAAAAATGTAATACACAAAATTATAATTTTTAGCTAAATGTTGAACAAACAATTATTTTATTTTCCTAAAGAGTTATTACATGCGTGTACTATTATAATTTCCTATAAAGCCAGATTTCTTTAAAATACCTATATTTTAAATATTTACATTTTATTTTATATTTAAATAATTAAATCATCTGAGTTTATAGCTAAAAATCAACGTTACTACCTTGGATTATGCTGTAAAAATACAGCGAAAAACATAGCGTTGCACACAGCGCTGTCAGCATTAGTTATTTAATCAATTAAAACCTTTATTTATTATTTAATGAGGGTGTAATTCGATTTAACTCTCTAATACTGCGCAGTTAAAATACCTCTTGACTCTCTCATACAATCAAACAGAATCGCTCATCCATCCTTGTACATGAACTATCAATAATACACACAAACACACGCACACACACACACACGTGCGCGCGCACACATGCACGCACGCACGCGCCCACTCGCACGCACGCGTATGCGCACGCACACGTTCACTCATACTCACAAACATACGTACATGCGCGCTAATCTAATCCTTGTTGCATTATTCATGTAAAACATGTTATTATTCTCATATTTGATCATGCATTCACAATGCTATACTCAAAAATTGCGAACAGTCATGGGTTCGAGTCCCATCTCAGAGTGCTAGTGAGTGTAAAATTTTAAAGTATATTTAATTAAGAATATTGTTATTATTATTAGCTCTAATGTTGAATAGTGCTGTATCTGACGCTGTATTTTATAACATTATAGCACTGCTGATGAGGAACCCTGTTATATATTGCATTAACTATTTACAGATATACAATACTAATACGACGCCACGAAACATAGACATATCTAAGTAATGTAATTTACTGTTCCAATATAAGTTTTATTTAAATAATTTAACAATGATTTATTGAGCAATGAAAATTATTATGGCGTACATATAGCGATAGAAAATTCAATTTTCATTTACTAAATCAATGGTTTGAGCAAAACTTATCAATGAATCCCGTCTTCAATTAAATAATAATCAGCCAAGTTTTTTTGATATAGTGTTTACAGTATTATGTAATAAGATAAATACTGGAATGTTTTATACATAACTATTATTATTTTTATATCAGCAAATATCTTTCCGCCAGCAGTTTCACTCGCGTGGTCCTTTATTTCCGCTTGTCACTCTGACTTAAGAAAACTGCATTGAAAATTGTAATTTATAAGATCTCAGCGTTCAGGCAGCGGGAAGCTACTTTATTTTATACTATGTATATATTATTAACGAGACGCTTAACTCTTATTTCTGACGATGTGTGGTGTTACTGTGATTATGAACCAGTCGTTGAATAAGTATGATCCAGTCTTACTAAAAGTACTGTTATAAGAAGAATCGGTAAAATTCTTTTTCACATAATAAAATATGCTAAAGCCGATGGAATACGAATGCAAACCAATAAACTTGACATACGGACTTTGTGACTCATTAAACTATTCAATAGGACTAATGATCAGTTCTAGAAGTCCGATTAGACCGTTCGGGCAGTACGAGAATCCAAGACAACCCGGACGTCATCGCTATATTGCAGGCGGTGTGATAATACTTTCATATAGAAAAGGGAAAGAATTAACAATATGGAGAATTTTTAAGCCTTATTTTCATTGGCTAACATTGATTTATTCACCAATGAAATCGGGCAACCGTAATCGCCTGCACTCTTTATAAATGAGCCATTAACAGCAATTCCATTGCAATAACTAAACTAAATTTAAGTTTAGTCCTGTAAGTTGAGTTTAAATTGTGTAAATAAGTAAACAGAAGTTATATTACTTATTATATTATAGTATATAGAGTGTAATTATTATAAAATTTCTTTAAATACATTAGACTAAAGAATAGCGTGGATGAAACTCAAACAAAAAAGTTTCATTTTTTCTTAATTTAGTTTAATCTAGGTAAGTACACCACATAATACCACTCATGGACCGCGGTTAGGGAAGCGAGGTATGTAGTTTCACCCATCAAAACGTATGTAAGTACAACAGAATTACCACAATTAACATAACAGAATTACAACAATACTGCATTATGTTTAATACGAGTCAAGACATATCACGAGTTCGCGGGAAAACACGAGGGGCGAAAATCATTTCGTGTTTTTGAAAAAGAAGCTTCTGTACATGTACTTCCACAGAATAAAGAAAAAGGTACGTTGGTGTAACCTATAACTATAGATCTACTTGTACTTTAAATGAAGACCGTGAGTTGACGGAATTTTGATATTATTTCCATTTAATATTTTCCTTGAAATATTAAAGTAACAGGTGTAGTGTACGAGCAAAAATATTTTTCATTTAAGAAAATGTGTTAACAAATTTGATTGAATCAATATTTTTGTAAAACCAGTTCAATAATATAATAAATATTTGACCGGTATGACTTTTATTTTGTTTCTGGTTACTTATGTTTTCACGAGCACTACTCGTTAAATAAAACTTCTTTTAACGAATAAAACACGTTTATATTAATTCATATAAGACGTTTTGGATCTCTTTGCCCTTTAGGGGTACCGTGTTCACTTATACACAGATGTTGATTATTTACTTATTGGACACAATCACAATACTATCAGTAGTCACATGGTAACGTTTGTTTTAATTAATTTATTATTTGTATTATTTAATTATTTAATTATTATTTGTTATTTAATTTATTTGCCCCTGACTACCATAAATTACCACCACTTCCAAATTATAAAATTCTCCTAGTTATAAAAAAGACAAGCACATCTTAGTCTAATGTCCGTTTTCACTAAGCTTAGGAGACGCCCAAATCTGACACTTAAATATTTGGGCATTGTCTAAAAAGTAAACGCGTTTCGCCAATGACAAGGAATCAGCTAACGACTTTAAGCAATGCTTAAAATTAGAACATGCATTGTGCGGCACCTAGCGCTGGGAATTTGCGGAATGTGGAAGACTACTCTTTGGCCATAACGGATGTGTCAAGTGATAAAATCAATTTAGTTAGTTATAAACAAGGAGTTTATATATTAAAATCAAGATAAAAAAATAGATTTTTTGAATTTTCGTACTTTTTATCTTTTATCGATAGGGATAATAACGACTTGGGTGCTACGCATATTTTTTTATGTTTTATCCTCTCAAAATATATATTTTTATTGTTATCTCTTTACGTGTAAAGGCCACTCGTGCGACATTGGCGAAATTGTGTCAACGCAAATAGGTCATACATTAAAAAAGAAGAAGAAGAATCATTGACAAACATTGCCTGCATAAGCAAGTGCTTTGTAAAGCATTAACTAACGTTTGGTGAAACGACAAATCTTCTTGTGCTATTTTTAATGTTAAGTGATTTTTAGTTAAGCTATGTAATGTTCTAGGTTAGTGAAGACGGCCATAAGTATATAAACGCGTCTTATTCGTTCAAAGTAGTTTTATTTTATTTTGATGTTTGATTTCGATTATATTTGAGCTATCCTACAGCTTTAATAATATAAGTTTCTTGCCAGATAATTAACCCATGTGGTCTCTAGGAGACCGTATAGTGTGATAAAGTATATTATGATAATTAAAACTTAGAATAATCGGTATACCAAATTTCATCAAAATCCGATCTGTAGTTTTGCATAAAATAAATGAATAATAATAATAAATATCTTGTCTCTAATTTACGCGGCTGAAGTCGCGGGAAAAGTCATTAACTAAAAAAAGTTTATATTAAATATAATTGAGGGTAAAATAAAATAAAAAGTATATTAGGTAATTATCTGTAATAAGAATTTGTTAGGTATTAAGAAATCAATACCGTTTATTTGATCTAGGCTCTTAAGAAGCAATGCCAATATCGAAGATGTACGCTTTAGAAAAATCCATTTGGAGCACTTAGTAACACCCCACTGGTTTTTAAAATCAAAACAAATAATTATACGGATCCATTTTTATGATAAATGGGTACTTGAAAGCTTTCAATTTAATATAAAAATTGAGTTACCAATTCAATGTAAATAATTTATTTTTTTCCCTTTTCTATAAATCCAGGGAGAAAATTATGTAACGAAACAGCTTCTGCTTTACATACACTGAATACTTATTGTTTGTGTTTTTATTGAAATATTACATAATTCATGAAAGAAAATTGATATACACTGTTTGTGTAAATAAATAAATATCTAAACAAAATTTATCGATAGCTCAACTCTTATCAAGAATAGTATGGCAAATACGGCATTATCCTACTGTCAATAAATTATGGCTACACAGTATTCAGAATCACACAAACACCCAACGCGACCTCATACAATTTTCACGTCGACAGTAGTTCCATATTATATGCGCATTCATGTTTTAGGGATGAGTAAAAAATATTTGAAAACACTGAAAATGTAACATCACAATAATGTTTGTGTGTAATCATTATTACCTGCTACATATTGGAAGATCATCGACTGCCATATCAATTAATGACATTGCTATAACATTAACTCTAACAAGAAAATATGATACAGTTTACAGATAGCTATGATATGATTAAAACCTCTATTTGGCGTATAATTACAACTATCTTATTCAAATCACGCTGTGCAGTTTGTCTCGATACGACATTAGACGCATTTTCTTTATTTACTATATAAAGTGAACAGTGAATAATCTTAAAATATCTGTGGTTATTATATTCCTAATTTGGAGATAAAGTTTTTGTTTTGTAGTAAAACAACAGTTTCCATAAAATTCTAGTAAAATATTTAGAACTAGACAAAATCATGTAGCAAACCGTCACCTTTTGAATTTAAATGTTAACAAATTACTACAGCGAATATAATGTCCCAGTGACTGTGTCGTTTTGTCAAAAGGAATCTACGTTATTAATTAGTGAAAATAAAAAGGGAAGATACGGCACACTTTTTTTTACACCTATAAAAACGTCTCATTCATTGACACAAATTACTTGCAAATTGAAATCTATTGAAAGACACGTAAGTGCGAAAAACAAGTATTGTTACACATACATATACCTAGTTCTGAAAAACTTTAAATGACCTGAAGCCCGAGACTCACTCCACTTGTCTTGAATATTAGTGGAACCAACTATTATAATTGTTTTCAGATAATATCACAATTATAAAATGATCTGACGAAAGCTAGAGATCATCAAAGGGCGTGATCATATTTAATTATGATATATTTTACAAATACAAAGTATTTTTTTTTTATTTCTACAAATACTGGGTGGTATTTATAAACTTAACTTTTAAACTAATAGCTCATGATGGAAATGGGCAAGAGTTTCGTATAGAGTGATACTTCTGTATAAGGTCATTACGCAGAATGCGTGCAGAGGTCAAGTTCTGGAACAGCCAGTGGTAGCAGTGAGCTGTGAAGTACATACAATGGTAACATGCATTTAAATTGCTTCGTAACAGTTAAAAATTTTCGACATATTGAAGTATCCAACATTACAAAACTCTTACACTTTTTGAGGCGAGCTCTTGTGCTATGACGTTCTACTTTGATGGTACCCATTGTTAGTGTTGTATCTTTCCTTTTTTGTTGTTTCAAATAGGTATTATAATTTAACATGAAAGCTTGTATCTTTATTAAAACAATCTATATTATTTGGTGTTATTTTTAATATATATACATAAAACTACATATTTTGTAAATCTATATTTGATTTCATCATAAATATGAAATAATTAATTATTACAATAAACAGTTGAGCAGTTTAAAAACTAACAAGAATAAATAATTATTAATCAAAATATTAACTTAATCACAACCAAACAACTTTAGTATAGAATATTGCAACATATTTGGCATTAATCATAGTAATTGGTTCTTTATACAATAGTTATATGATACTGATTTATTTCTCTATAAAGTACCCGTATTCTATTTACAGAAGCGCAAATAATCTTGAATCATTATTTAATTTGTTTTATACCTTATGGTTAACAATATACATATTAATTAATATGCTTTATTCTTATCTAGACGTTGATATGCTAGTTTTTCTAATACTAATACATAAAGGGCATTATTTCTTGATTTATCACATAAATAATACTTTTTATTTAGTTATATTTGGTCGTCGGGTAGATCTCACTGTGTTCAGTTGTATGTAAACTTGTTAATTAACAAAATGAAACTGTTAATATTCACATCTTACATTTATATCAATATTTATTATTTAATTACCCTCAAGTAAATTTAAATGGGGTTATTATTATTTAGTATAAGAAAATAAAATAACCTAAAATACTGAGAAGCAACAATAATATTATCAAATTAGTCCACGAGCATAAACATAAACTTTTTTTTAGTTTAACTGATAATTTATTATGTATGATAAAATTATTGTAGGAAAAATTGAGATCTACTGAGTAAAGACGACCAAATAGTCTAAGGGCTAGGGACCACATTTGAGTATCTTACGGAAGGCCTTCCTGAACTCTGGATTGAATATAGTATAGATGACTGGGTTGAGAAAGGAGTTGATATAACCCAGCCAGGTGGTGAGGATGAACGCGGTGACTCCAGGGGAGAATGACAACTGGAACTTGTCGCAGATAGCGCCAAGGACGGAGCATGTGAAAAATGGCGCCCAGCAGAATAAAAATACACCTGTAAATAAATATTTTGTCAAAATGAAAAAAAAATCGATCAGATTCAAAAAGATGATTAGATATTGATTTAAGAAAATAAATTTTGACTTATTGTATTTGCCAAATATATTAAATATCCTCGTCATTATTATAATGAATGAATGAATGAATGAACACTTTATAATAACTAAAATAAGTACATAACCAAAAGTTAATTTAACAAAAAATGTTAATATTTTTTGTCTTTTTATTATAATGTCAGACAGTTAATTCAAAATTTGATATTACAACTTAGTTATTATTAATACTGCAAATAAAGTGAAATATCATTTTAAAATGAATCGAACAGAGGTTTTTACCTAATACAATAGCTAACGTCTTTGTGGCTTTCCTTTCTTTCTTCGCTGAAGACTTTTCTCTTTTCTTCTTACTGGCTTTATTAGCTTTGTATATGGTGAAACGAGCGGTCGCTGCACTAGCTTTTCTTTCTTTTTTAGATGTAGATCCATCTCTGATATCGTATTGGCTAGCTTCGTGGTCGTCTTCAGAATGTATTGAAGTATGTAGTGCCATGGAGACGCTTCTGAAAAGCAGTAAAAAATTATCTTACAAGAAATAAAATAAAAATAGAAAAAGAATGGATCTAAATATAAAGTATAAAATAGCTATTGCTAATTATTAAATTACGTTTTGTTACTTGGCAAATATGGTAGTAGAAGTGCAACAGAGATATATTCGTAGATCGTTATTACTATGAAAAGCTCATGGCGAGGTTCCTGAGCTACCAACTCTCATAATTTCACTAGGTAGATTTTACTATTTTTATTAAGCTTTTAGCTCTAGTCAAGCAACCGATTCGAATGTAACTTTTGCTCTCGAAGCAAAAACACGTTTTATTAATCTAGCCAAATCGGACCCGATTACGAGTTTATTATAATAAAAAAGAATTATAAATACCTCGAGTCTGTAACGACTTTAGTTGCTTTCCCGTTCTTTTTCCACTTAGAACTGTCACACGCCATATTTTTCATTACTGTGGCATCTCTTAGCCCCGGTGATCCAGGTGGAGAAACGTGTTCTCGTATCGTATCTTCCAAGTTGGACGGCGCGTAACCAGAGTCGTTGTTACCATTGGGGTCTACCGGTTGTGACTTCATATTCCTTTTAGGAGTGCTGTTGAACAATTACTTTTTATTCCTATTGTGAATTATGATGTGTTAGAAAATACATCATCACTGTCATAGACCATTAGTGATTCTAAATTCACTACTAATTTCTCAAGTAAAACAACTTATTTTAAAATCTATACCCGCGTAAGCCTTGGTCGCGTAATAGTAATGCTTAAGCAACCTATCAAATTACGAGCTCAAATTGAAAATGTTGTTTATATACAAATGAATACCGTATGTGTAATATTGGCGGGGAAAATTTCTTTGCTTTAATAATGCGAGTCTTTCAGTGACAAATCTAACAAAAAAAAATCTGTTTAGATACATCCGAATACTTTATGGAATAACATTTTAATATTAATTTCAATGTCAAAATGTAATTTCACGATGTTTTAATCATTTGATCCTCTATTTAACAAATGATCGAAATTAGGGTTTCCCAAAGGAGGCCATTTCAAGTTCGGCAATAAATTTCAACTTCGACTTCGGAAAGAAAGGAAGGAAAACTTCACTTCCGTTGATGTTACCTGTTTTAGAATTCTAAATTTGTGAATAAGTTTTCAAATAAATCGAATCCAACCTATTGTCCTAATTTGGAACTAACGACTTTAAAATAATTGGCGGTGTGATATAACAATGGTGTATATACACGTGTGTTATCATATTATCAATCAAGTTAAGAACAGAACTTCTTCTTTTAACTTTAAGGTTGGAAAAAAAAAAATTGTTTAATAGTTCTTCTAAGTTTATTTCTTTTAAAACACTATGGAAGTATATCTTTAAGTTTGGATATGTGTACGTAATATAAAAAAAAACAGAAATAGAAAATTAAACTAAAACTACTACTAAAAGAAGTTCTTGGCAAATTCAAAATGTGAAATCGAAAATTTTGATTTCTTCTCGTAATTATGTTCTCTTTTCTAGGAAATTTGCTACATGTGAGTCACTTAGCAGTTTGTGAGTAATTAATACAAGCTTAACTTACGTATTTAAATGTAGGTTTACACCTTTACAGTTGCTATCTGTCTTGTCTTTTATATATTATAATATAACCTATCTTTAACATAGTGACAGTAATTGAGAACAGGCAAGGAAACACTTATGTCTTGTACAAACGGTGAATAATGATTATTTTAACATAATTTTATGTTAATTACTTAATTCAGTTTGCATAAAGTAAAAATTTAAGGCAGACATCCTTATGGCCGCAAAACACGCAACGAATTCTATTAAAAATTTGTATGATGTCATCAGCATAATGTCATAGAAGCATCTATCTATAATTTAGAGGAGCATCTTTGCGACTGCAGTGGACGTATGACATCGTCAAATCCGTGCACTTCGTTGCGTGTCGTGCGGCCGGTGCGTCCGTGCTAAGGCAGTGGACGAGCATCTTTAGACTTACTTAGTGGATTCTTCTGTTACTGTTGCCAACATAAATTCTGTTGATTTATCATTGGGTATGACGTGGCACTCGTCTGCGTCTGCTTCTAAATCAGCTGATCTTTTGTCGAAACTGTCGGCGAAAATAATACTGTGCTAAAAACTGGTTGAAAATATATTATAAAAGTTCAACGGTATAGTAGTTAGTACGTTCGATGAAAGTTAAGCAATGTTGCAAAAACTAGTCATAGGATGGAAGACCAAAAATTATTATCTCGAGCTACTCCGTGCTTCTGAAGACACGTTAAGCCTTTGCTTCCAGCTGCAGTTGCAGTCGTTAGTACCCTCCTCCTTCAAATTCGTTACCAGACCAGCGTGGAGGGTCATGACCCATCCTCCTTAACCATCCATAAGGAAGGCTTGAGCGCCTCCAGTCAGGACGTAAAAGGGCCTATGATGACTCAGGACGGTAATCAAAAAACGTTAAAAAAGATCTGTTATAGAAACACTCTGAAACTTAAAACATGACTTGACACTCAAACCTCAACATTATCACAACAGGAATGTCTTACAAAAACAATACAACTTTTTCAATCAACATAAAACAATAAGATTATCTAAAACAGGTCGTTGAAAAAAAAACCATTTAAAGATGAAACTCATACTCGAACAAAGTTATGTGGCGTGCGTACGTTCTGGATCAACTTACATAAGCGTAAAGTCATGTAAAATAATTCCATCTCTTTATAAAAGCCCAAAATTGAAAAGCCACGTGCACTCTATATTCGCCCTTCTGGTAAACAAACGTTTGCTAGAAACTTCGTTAGAATAACCAATCCCAACGGTTATATTATATTACGCATTACATTTTCTAATATGTAGATGTTTAGGTCATATGAAATACAGCTATAAAAACTACAGTTAGCCAAATCGAGTCCTAAGTAACTGTGGAATCTTACATAACTATACAATAAAATTCAATCAATCATGTCTTATATTCGCAATAATACAATGATTGCTTGTTGAATGTCTCGAGGTAAAATTTATAAAATTATATTATCTTTGATAATATAAATGCTGCTTAATATTTTATATATATTGCACTGTAAATCAAAAAATCTCATAAAGAAAAGTATGAATGAATATAGCATTTTCAATATCTTCATCTATACTTAATATTATAAAGAGGAAAGATTTGGTTGTTTGTTTGCAACGAAAAGGCTACTGGACTGATTTTAAAAATTCTATCACCTTCTGGAAGTTACATCATATGCGATGGACAAAAGCTATATTTAATACTGAAAAACAGTAAGGGGATGAAAATGGAAGTGGAAGTTTGTAAAGGGATTTGAAACGTTACCATATTACCCATTGTTTCATTGTAATTATATTCGTCTCATGATATAATCGATATCTAATAAACAGTTTCCTGGGGATAACGCGGGAAGAGCCGCTGGTCGTAAGCTAGTCAAATATAAAAATTGGTAAATCAAAACTTGATACATAAAAGCTCACCGAAGTAAAATGCGTCAAATTATTGAGCAGTTAAAGCTACAATGTAATTTATAGTGACTTAGGAATCAAATTGGCTGGCTATAAACTAATACTAATTAAAATTTATAAAGTAGCTTTGTTTTACACAAATCTGAAAGCACAAATTACGATTTACTATATGCTAAGCCGAAATCGCGAAATTATTTGCATGGGATTTGTTAGCAACTGGCTGGTCAGCCCACATTTTTTATAAAACTTTGTTTCTATTTGTAATATTATTTATTATTGACGACTGTCAAAATAATATTGTGTATTTTACTTTTTTTTTTGTGTATATTCATTAAAATTGTGATTAGTTTAAAGCAACATTACCGAACGAACATATACGAATTTTCCAATTGGAATACTCATTAGAGTTTAAAATCGTTATTAAACTTTAATAGACGTTTGTGCAACCGATAATATCAGATTCTGTTAAGGTGCCGTAATTGGATACTAGCTTCACGTGTATATTTATTTTTATGAAACTTTATTTCATAATGCATGACACTAGTGACAATTTCTTGGTGGGGTAGTAAGCGCCTCGGCCCGCAGTTGTTGTTATGAAGTTTCGCAAGGATCGGTTGGAATGGTTGACAAAAAAAATTATTAGCTCATGGTATTCCGTGCTTCAGAAGATACCTTAAGCTGTTGAACCAGGCTGCATTTGCAGTTGTTAATACCCTCCAATCCCCATTGGGCCAAGGTGAAGGGTCGTTGCCTATCCTCCTTAACCATCCATAGGGAAGGCCTGAACCCCTTCAGTGAGGACTTTAATGGGCCTATGGTGATGATAATGTCATTAGTTCCGTTATGTACTAAATTCAGCTTTAAAATTGAAAATTACAACGAACCTATCTTCATGGTCATCCTCGTTGCTTCCAGAACCTGTATTAGTTGGTCTGTCATCGTGTAGTGCAGTCTCCGCCAGTCGCCTTGTCTGAGCCACATTTTCTATAACTACTGCTTGTGTTGCACCCGTCGTGGGGTCACTAGAAATTGGGGGCTTTTTCGCTGCTCGCTGTTTCTTTGCTCTATTTCTTAATGCCTGAAAATTGTTGTTCTTTTTAATAGTATTTCTTTTTAAACACAAGCCTAATATACATCTTAAGAGCATTAGAATTTACTCGGCAAGAATATACATATATTTAACACAACGTAGTTATCAAGATAAATATTGTATTCGCAATATATGTAATATGACTAAATATTACTAAATGCTACAGTAGACAAAGACAAATTTGCTGCTGGAATTGCCACCTGGAAGCAATATTATTGCAGAAAAAGGATGCATATCAAATTTTGCACATATATTTGAATATTCAGTTATACACATAATTAATATATTGCTAATGTCGCACTCACGCTTATAAAACATGTTAGCTGGCAATTTTTACGAAAATGAATTGAGTTTTACTAGTAGATGCAACATAACATTTTCTATCCAATCGTGTATTTAACTCGATTGTGGAAAAAACTCGTTTAACTCATTTTTGTCAAGTTTTACAAGGATGGGTGCAATAAAACTTACCTTAAAAATATTATAATACAGGAACATCATCATTATACATGGAATGTAGAAGGAGCCGAGTGAGGAATATATGACATAGTTGTGACTGTTGAAGAGACACTCGTCGAAGTCTCGGTCTGGAGTGTCGTTTAGGCCCAACACTATAGGAGCTCCGATGGCGGCTGATATCAACCACACCAAGACTATTGTGAACCAGACCCGTTTGTTGTTCTTGTGTTTTGCATATTTTATTGGTTGCGTCACTGCAATATACCTAAGGATGAATTTTTAAGATGTTAATGCATTATATTTTTAGGTTCTTATTGACTAGTACAGGAACATCCAACTTATGTGGCGCATCGTGAAGTTTATGCAGAGTACACATAATAATTCCGATTATGATTGAATGTACGATTAAATATTATAATCAAGTCTTGTTTTTATTGTTAGAAATCGCGAAATAAGATACAGCAAGCTTTCGTCTTAATTAAAGTTTTGCATCCATCGATAAGACATATTAGTTGTTATTTTGTTTGTTCTGTACAAGCCAAAAAAATATTTTAAAGGTGAGCATCTACCGTGTCCGCACGCTTGCAATGAACGCACGCGCACGAAATGAATGGACTATACTTATTTGTCGATGTGATACTTCCACTGCATCCCGATTGTTAATAGAAGGATTAAGCAATCATTTGACAGTTTTGTCAAAACAACGCTGTCAAGTAATGTATGGTTACTTTATGGAACTAATCGATATGACGCCATTGCCATGCGTCCTCTTTGCTCATGTAATGCGTGCGGTCGGGGCAGCTAGGATAGTGGACACGGTGCTAAACAAATTCTTACGAAGCTATGAAATTCAGCTGCGTACCAGGCGTGGTGTGGATTTTCAATAAGGATGACAACTTTTTTTATCGGTATATCTTAAATGGTGATAGAAATAAAATTATACTATTCTTAGACTTAGAAATTAGTTTAAGATTTTTTTATATAAATATAAATTTAGAATAATCATATGTGTTGATATTTTTATAATTTTAAAGTAATACTACTGAAACATTTTACACTTTAGAGAGTATTTTACATTTAAATACTTTTTTTGTCTCACTTACATAAATAGTAACACGGTTAGTGTAAATTTCTTAATTACATACGTTAGGTACTTAAGAAAATAACACTAACCAAATTATAGATTATAGTGCAAAGAAAAACTACAAAACTGCAATGTCTTTTTTAAATATTAAATACTCAATGCAATATTATAAATACTTTTAATAAAGTTATATATTTGGATTGCTAATATTTAAAACATGGCTTATATTATATTGATTAAATCTCTATGGATAAAAACAATTTACGTCCAGCCCCTTTTTCATAATGTGAAATTGTGTTTTGATTTTAATATATAAAAAAATTATCTCGAGCATGGTGAATTAAAGTAGGTCAATCTCGTGCCATGACTAAGCAGGATAATACAATAAAGCGTCGCATAACGTTGTCCCTCTTTTGCAATTTTGGTTGGTTTAATAATAAAACATATTTTAAATAAAAACATATGTTTTTCTCACAACATATTAAAATAAAAATGCGACTACGATAAATTCTAGTTATCAATAAAACTTTGATGTTCTTAGTCTTACGTTCGCGTCTAACTCGTTTTAAGACTCATTGAAAATAATAAATATTGTTTATTCTCAACTGCATATGTACTTATTATGAGTACATTTGATTGTTCAGTAAATATCGCACACCGAGATCTAAACTAAGACAACTCAAAAAACTAATGTGGAGGTCTGAGAATACATTTGTTTACGTGGC
Organism: Diatraea saccharalis; assembly: GCA_918026875.4. NCBI lineage: Eukaryota > Metazoa > Arthropoda > Insecta > Lepidoptera > Crambidae > Diatraea > Diatraea saccharalis. The sequence goes on from OU893350.1 coordinate 8,145,160, forward strand.
AGGAGCACGACCACTGTTGATTCAACAAAAGAAAGCTAAAGTTATCTAGCGGCTCATCCCCGTACCTTTATTGAATCTGTTATGTTGGATAGATGCGTATGATCACCGAGTATTTAAGTATTGTACTAAGTCAAAACTCACTAAAATTTTTGAGTTATCTCAGTTTAGATCTAGATGTGCGATATGTTCATTTTATATAGTGAATTACTAAAGATATTTTCGATGATAATATTAATGATATCTATGGTAATCTGTTATCGCTTCATTAAAGTAATATCTGTTTAATTATCTCAACCATGTTATAGCTGTTGGTTTCTTAAATATTTATTTTTCTAAACAACATCATGGAAATCTTAACAACCAAACCAAAATTAACTCGCGTTAAAAGTTTCAATAACATTTCAACGCGTGCTAATCAGTTTTATAATAATGTTGTAAACCCTAAATAGGCCCTAGTTTTATCATTGTTTTTTTTAACATGACATTAATACTCTTTTATAAATTAATTAAATCGCTTTGTTGAAAACCGTTAAAGTACAACCACTCACATTGGTTACTGTCACAGATCCTTTTTATCAATGTATATTAACTAAAAGTTATAGAAAATATTGTTACTTGGAAACTAAGCTACTGCAACACTCACTTATGAGACAAAATAGAAGAATCATTATCTATAATATATAATATCGAATGGGAATGGGTATTGGATATACGTATTCCGAGTTATAAGACTATTTTGTCGATAAACTTACCTATCAACAGAAATAGCGACTAAATTGAATATACTCGAAGTAGAAGAGGTGACGTCCATAGCAATGTAGACATCGCACACAAATGCTGGCAGCCCCCATGAACCGTGAACCTGTAGACAAAAGTAACACTTAAGTGGAATAATCGTTAAAGGTGAACGTCCATTTGTCAGCACGCACGCATCAGTATCCTATTACGTGATCAGTATAATTATATCGTAAAAGTTGACATCGTTAAAGCATCTATGAAAAAGGCGACTGCAGTGGACGTATGATATTGAAAAATTCGTGCAATGAGTTGCGTGTCATGAGGCTGGTGCATGCATGCTGAGGCAGTGGATGAGCACCTTAAATGTCTAAGTCAAATCTAAGTTTGTGTAATGCTTGCTGCTGCTTTTAGTAGTTTGAATGTGAATTTAAAATTATTCAAGGTTCAATAACACAAACTCTGATTACCATAGCTTTATCATATGGTTTGAATTGAAAAGAGGATTAATTATTGTTACATGATATTTACCCAAAAGTGAGTGATGGTCAGTTGCACAAACGTCCATTTTGTATAGGTAATGTCGCTTTTTAAACTAATGAAAATTCTAATGAACGTTAGAAAGCAACTGACAGTGAAACTTTTGAAAAAAAATCATGCTATTTTTAAAATAATCGTAATGATGAAAAGTCCAAGAAGTTACTAAGACGATTAAGGCAAAGGGAAACTGACTTTAAACAGCCATAAAAGTATTAGTCAGAAATATAGAACAAAGATATTTATTGTGTGCACCCGCGTAGAATATTGGACATAGCCAATTAACTGGAACGATCCCTTAGACAGCCACATTATGAAGACGAGACGTATTGTAAAGGGAAGTTGTCTCTGGCTAAATTCCAGAAGTTACGTGTTGAATATCTCAATATACAATACGGGTAATTTATTAATTGAATACGTCAATAAAACTTTTTTATAAGCGAAATATGTTGTTTACGTATATTTGATCATTTTTCCTTTTACCATATTGATAATTTTTCTATTTAAAATAAAAGTAAAATCAGCCACAAGCATTTAAATATTTACCAATAAAACAAGAAACCAATCAGGCTGTTGTGAAAATAAAATATTAATTGGGTAAAATTATCTCCTCGAGCAAAGAAACGAAGAACGGTTAAATTTTGTTTATTTAGGTTTTAAAGTTTCATTCAAACGCCTAAAACATATATATTATTTTGATTAGTTTTTGAATTGGAATTATTTAATGTAAATGGAGACCTTAGACAATAGGTTTTATATAAATCTACACATATGTTATAAAGATTTCTGTTTAGTTGTTGATTTTTTAAAATATAGCGAAATAAATGCGTTTGATTGGATTTTTTTTTTTAATTTATTTGCTATATATATTTTTTACTTAAATTTAATGTTAAAGCCAAAGGCCGATATGTTATAGGTTCTGAAACTTTTGTTATTATTTCCATATCTAAAGTAATTGCTTCCAAAATTCAATAAATATAGCACTTTATTTCTTTTGCGTATCAATATACGATATTTAATAATACAAACGTTGACATGAAAACTGTTTCAAAGAAAAAGCTATTCAGAAGTGATTTGTAACGCAGATATCCAAATAGGCAGATGTCAAGTCAATAACATTTCTGTCGCAAGCGTAACGTAGCACAAATAAGGTTTTATATAGTATATACGAAGCACTCAACTACCCAGATTTCACTGGTATTTATTATCTTCTTTAAGTCAATTTTTACAATCGGAAGAAAGGGTATAGTTACATAGGACATAGCATTAGATGGCACCACAATAAAAAAATGGGTGTAGTAGTAGGTAGGTGAATGTGAATAGAATAGGATTTTTATTTGGCAACACACATCACATACACAATTACATACAGTTTACAAATATGACAGAAAAAACAAAAATATTTTATTATGAATTATCGTTTCTTGTCTACTTTTCGCTATCATTCGGTATCCAACCTTAGTGGTTCATGGAAAGCAGAAAGGTCAAGCGAGTCCGCGGGCAGGACAGGTACAAATGAGGATCACCGGGTCTTTGTTTGTGCCAGGTCGTTAGCTTAATAACGTGTGCCGAGGTGAAACTCCCCTAATTTGTAATAGGTATGCTTACGGCACATCAGATTTGTGATAAATTATTACAACAACAGGAAAAGGTTTATTAGGGCATCGCATTTTTAGAGGATACCTTGAAAACGCCAAGTTTATAAATTGGGGTAAATCTATTAAAGTCCTATATGGTTATGTCCATTTAAGGGTTATGTACATTACAAAATTTTTCCCCAACTTATGAAATTTACCATAACTGAGAATTTTGTTAGATTTTAATATTTACCTAATATTTATTTATAAATATAGAATGACATGAATTTGTTCCTGAAGATTTTTTGTAAGGTTCCGTCCTTCATTATAAAAACTATTAGAACCAATAGAATAAAAATAAAATCACAAAGTAATTTTTTCAATGTAAAATCAATACAGAATTATTCACAACTAAATTATTTTCACAACTTCGCGTAGCATAGTTATTTTAATTACCAAATTCTATATAATCCCCGTATGAGGAGGACCCCATCGAACAAAACAAAAATATAATGAGTAAAGTAGGTTTCGATATAATCTCAAAAATACGTCTCACGATTTACTTTGAGTGGTTCACTTGAGATAAGTCGAGCGGGATATTCGCTTTTCGATACAAAGATTAGCCCCTGAGGACTATACTTATTTTCTTGGGATAATCTCACTCTTGATATGCTTGGATAGAATTTAAATTTCATGAATTTTGTCTCTGTTTCGAAATTACAAACATTGAGCAGTTAATACAAGACGAGGACATATTGAATGTACTTATATATACTTCTCCTCTTTTACGAAAATTCGGCCAGACTTTTGAATGGTGCCACAATTATAATCCTGGGGCTCAGGCCTTCCCTATAAATGGAATCAATAGGGACAATGGGCCATCACTAGCCTCCGGGCTCAGTGTGCATTGGTGGGTATAAACGACTGCAGATGCAGCCGAAACCAACGACTTAATCTGCCTTCTAAAGCACGGAGGAGCTTGATGCCACAATCGTGACCGGCTATTATCACATGTAATATTGAGAATCGTGTGTAATCTTTTTCTGTCATTAGTGTTGACAGTAAAAAAAATGTATATAATTTTTTTTTTATATTCAATGCCATTATATTCTATAAACATTAATTATTGTCTTCACCTTCACGCTCGCTACATGACACAGTTTCACAGTATTTTACTTCCTCAACGATTCTTGATCGTACATGCTTTACATTTCATTATGATTTCTGATATCACCCAAGAGGAGAAGATTAAGTAGTGACTTTTCGTTGCTAGTTTATTCATCTTGATTTTCTAGATCATTCAAAACATCTGTTAATATTATGTTTTTTATTTTCATTAGCTGTTCTTTAGCAACTTTCCTCGAGTAAATTATGTATAGAAAAAGTAAATATTAATAGATATTTTAAGTATTGTTTTCTTCCTATTTCACACAGCATGAGATCGATTGATGAATGATTTATTTGTTATTATAAATATTGTCTTGAAAAGTTAAGTGTATTTCATATTATAAATGCCGTTACTGAGTTTCTTGCTGATTTCAACATCTTCGTCTTCGTCAAAAAGTACGGCGTCTTTTGACTTTCACAAGAGCTCTTTTATCTTATCATCGACAGTCCATGTGTCGTGAACTATTTTTTTCTCACTCAATCTTAGGTAAACTCAGGGTATATCATTTTTTTGCGAGTATACCGGAAATGTAGCTGTATTTATTGTTACCTAGTAAAGAATAAAAAAGCTTTTACTCAATAAAATAATTAAGGACGAAGGCGCACAAATCTAGACTGGACTACCAGTGACGCGAAGCGGCATACGACAACATCCGGTATCGGAAGCGACTTCCGGCGGCCATTTCGTGCGTCCATTGTGCGCTGTCTTTTGTATTGCGCGTACGTTTTATTAGTTTGTTGGCGGAGAGACAAATTTGGCCTAAAGTAAATTTTCACCGAACGAACTGCTATTGATATAAATAAATAAGAGGGCAAATAAAAGAAAGATTTTGTTAAAAAAAAATCTTTATAATTTTAGGTGTCCGTACCTAAAGAGTAAAACGGGAACACTATAACGTTTTAGTTATAGGGTTCGCTGTCTGTCTGTCACCACTAAACACCAGAATAAAATATTTTTTACGGGGCCTCCCATACAACAAACGCGACTTTTTCTCGTTTCGTTTTCGATATGGAACCTCTCGTATACGAGTCCAACTCACACTTAGTCGGTTTCTTTAATGTGATGTGATCTATTTTATCAAAATGCAAATGTTTTAATTAATATAATCAACTCTAAGTTAAAAGTATTATTAGGATTAAGTAAGACAATATTTGAAACTGTTGTCATTTTACGTATCGAATTCACGACTTTGTATTTTTATATATCTATTACAAGTTTCTTTGTATTTTGTATTATTTGTATGTTGTATTTTATATTCTTTGTATTATTTTCGAAATCCTCAATTCTTATTGAAAAATAAACACTGTACCATCGAGGTTTTCTATTTCTCTTTAAACATGCAGACAAAGCCAGGTAACAGATAGTTTTCAATAAATATCAGAATGTAAATATACAAAGGCCATGACCCTATCTCCGTGTCAACATACATTGTTGTTAGATGAAATCCCTTCAACAGTGCTAAGCCTCATCCAACATTGTTATGTTTGAGCTGTGATAGTTATTTGTTGTGATAGATAATATAACATAATATTAGTGCTCAATTTGAAGGAGCGGATAAAGTAATCATTCGTCCGGCAGTAATCTATAGGAGTTACATCGTGAGCGAAGAATAAAACGTTCTATTAACAAATTTAAATTTTAATGGGTAAATTTATATGAAACATAAAAATATTTTTTTTTTTTTAGTTTTTATACAAACTATAATATTTTCTATATTTTTAGAGCTGCTAAAGTACGATTATCTAGCAATTTTCACATCTAATATTCGCATGACCTGCTAGATATCGTAATAGCACACTTATAGCAATGGATTTCTTCAAGATAACGCCAAAATTTGTTAAGTTCGTTATGGTAAATAAGTTCAGGATGAATAGTAATTGTAAACGTACTCCCATAAAAAAAAGAAATAAACAAACAATGGCATACAACAAAAGTATTAAAGAGAATAAAAAAAAAACTATTTGCATTTATTTCAGAAAATCAAGCGTAGTATATCATACACTCAATACTTTCTTTTTGAATATCTTCGCCTCGCTTAATAAAAGTAGTACCTTTGGGTACAACTAAAGCACAAACTCATTTCTCATCGAAAATGTTGTACGTTGATATTGAAACGAGCAAATTATTCAAATCTCAGTAGAATTCAGATGCCGTGTTAGAAATTTGAAAAGAAGTTGTTACTAAGAATCTCCGGAATCCATACTACCTCTATATCACTTAGGAATTTTTCGTATTCAACATCGGTTAGTTCCAAAGAGTATTGTCGTACAAATTTATAGGTGACATCCATTTTGGTGAAATGGTCTTTATGTCGTAGGCGTATGGAGGCGACGTTAGTATGATTTTATTTGCGAGGCCTTCTCCCGACGCGGCCGCCAATTGCCGTGAAGTACAGTCATTTCGTGCCAAGCTTCCATTACAGGCGAGCCATCCTTTTTAATACAGCCTCTGCTTTTTACCCTTTGAATTTGAAATAATACCGTCACGTGGTATAAGATGCGTGCTCGGAATCCCGTAGAACCTGCAACTCACACTTAATGTTTTCGGATTTTCTTATGTTCGATGAGGTATAGTTGCGTTGAAGTAAGTAGGTGAAGTTCATCCTCCCACGAAAACAACGTTATGATTTTATTCGAAATGATTTTGTTACGAAGCAAATTTTAATATTTGTATTTGTTTTACTTTATTTGTGTATGTTGACTTGGCATATTAATAAATTAATGAAAAAAAAATATTATCCCTTACTTTGCTGATGACTAAATATATATTTTTAATAATTTCAGTCCTTGTAAACCAATTTTCGATTACTTCTATTAAGGAATTCTAGGTACTTTTCGTTTTGTAATTGTACCTTTCACAATGGTAATTATAAAATTTACTTATTACTTTTTTATAATAATTATTAAGAGCAAACAATCGCTTAGTTATCGAGTCAGGAAAGTATAATTAAACGCTTGTTTATGAATCTATCGACTATCTTGATCTTTATATACTAAAAAGATGTAGGTTTATGTTATTAGACTATTTTTTGGTTTTGTTAACATCATTTAAGTACATAACACTGCAAACAATATTCCTACACATACGTCCACAACGCAAAATATAATATTTTTATATTTTCATATGAAAATAAATGAAAACAGTCTGCAATTTTAAGGGACTTCATACTGATATAGACTATGCATTGTGTTTATTGTTGCTTGCGACAAATTTTATCGGTTACATATGGGGTACTTTTTTCGTTATTTTATTTGTTCATATCTTGCTCAGTTACTAGTATAATAAAAATAAACTGAATACGTGAAAGAATTTCAACTTAGTCAAAATTCATTTGAATAACTGGACTGAATAAATTGGATCGGACCTTCATACATATAGCTTTAATAATTTATTAATGTGTACAGTTTCTAAATAAATTATAAGCAAGATGCCCCAAAAATAAAATGTGAGGAAACTTTAGAGATTTGTATAACATGACATTATGTTGACTGTATAACAAATTTTTTGTGAGAGCATCAGTGAACAGTCACGTGTACGGGTAATTACTTACCTATAAAAGCGTTTGCAGATCGCAGTCTGTGCATATTGCACCAAATTATATATTTTACAGAAAGCAATCTTTTTATTTTCAAATAGTGTAAAGTTTTTATTTAATTAATAGGCAAAATTCAATAATTTCCACAAAATGCAATTGACCTACCCATAAATAAATTTAAAATCATGCAAAGAACATGATGATGATTATTTTAAGGATCGCAATGCATGGAATTAATAGCCTTCGCTTTGTTCTATAAAGACTAATTATATATACAACCTACGACCTACAGACTTTGAAAGTTGTATTTATTATTGTGTTAATACAAATTATTTTGATAATGACATGATTTATGTAAATGTCATTACTTATAGTAAAGAACTGGTAATTTTCTTTCGCCTTGTCAGCTAAAAGACGTCTTGAACAAGTGGTAGGGGAAAATAAAAATTTTGGACGATTCAAAAGTGCTTGTAATAAGCTTACTTGAATAAAGATATTTTTATTTCATTTCGTTACAATCACATAACTGTACTAAATCCACCATAGTAGAACTAAATGAGTAAGCAGACTTGAGCAATAATTGCCTAGACACGTATGTAGGGCTGTCGCTTATAGGTTATTCAATTATCAGAAATGCTTGAGCATCTCTATGTAAAACAGTTATTAAATTTGGGTTTATCAATTATATTCATAAAACAGAACTATTTATAGAGAGTGTCGTAAAGCTTTATTCATTAAAACAAATCATTTATCTGTAAAAGAATGTCAAGCTGGCTCAATAGGAAAAGTTGATTGAATTTGTCCTCCTGTAGGGTAGTTGTTAGTTTTAAAGCTCACACGTCTCGAAAAATAATGCTGTATTAAAATGTGAGCAATACGAGTTGTATTTAAATGCGTTTGAATCTAAAATCTTATTACATTGATGTACTTAAAATGAGCCCCATCTGCATCTGTAGTCGTTAATACCCGCCAGTCCGCACTGGGTTTGCGTTGTGGGAAATGGCCCATTCTCCCTATTCGATTTGATTCTATCTATAGGGAAGGCAAGTCTAGCAATGGGTACATTTAAAAGTTAGTAACGATTATAATGTATATGGATTTGAATTTGATCAATATCAATTGATGATCAATATCAAATTCAAATCATAATATCACTGCAATGTCATTGCATATTATGTGTGATATTATGATCTTGTGATGATAAGAAAAAAAAATCTGTATATGTATTGTGATCATATATAAATTGCTAACTATTACTGAATTTGTATTCAAAAGCCGCTTTGTTGTAAAAAAAATAATTTCATAGCAGAATAGATTTTTATATTGAAAATAACGCCACCTTCTTTCTATGTTAGGAAATTATTAAAGAAATTGAATTAACATTTATTACTTTTTCTAAACCATTTACATTTATTTATTGTAATTTTATGGGTATTCTTTGTCAAGCTAATGACTTGTGAGTATAAAACGAAAACCTATAACGTGAGAGTAAATTTGAACAAAATATCCCTGGGAATGTTACAAATAAAAATGTCGTTTAACAAAGTGGTGAAACACCGTAAATTTTATAGAATACATTATTCATGCGTATATTGTTCTATAAAAATAGATGTTGTTTTTAGTTGTCTCTTATATAAAAATAATGGTAAATTATTGAATATTTATTATTTGAACATGTGTATCTTTTAGTTTAGTCGTCTATACTAATAGTATAAAGAGAAAAAAATCGATTGTTTATGGTTTGCACTGAATGGCCTCTGATATTACTGGACCTATTTTAAAAATTCTTTAATAATGGGAAATTATATCATACGCGGGTGACATAGGCAATAATTTACGAGGGCAAAGTTGCGGGAAAACTGCTATTTTGTAAATAATCCGCAATCAAAAGATATTACATATTATCTTTATTAATATTATAAAGAGTTTGTAACTTCGTTTCTTTGTAGTTGATAATAGTTGAAAATACTGATCCGGTGATGAAAATCGTTCACCTACGGGAAGATAACTTATGCGCGGGTGACACAGGCTATAAATTACGTAAATCGCGGCAAAACAGGTAGTGCCTTATAAACCATCAATATTTAAATATTTCAACTTTCATTTGTCATAAAACGGCACTTCTGATGAGGAGCTCTTGACGTCACTCGTCCTACGAATTCGGTAGAATATTCCTAGCGATAATTAAAATAATGTGGTTCGGACAGGCCGACACTAAAAGCGATATATGTAGGTACAACACCTTACCTAGCTATTTACGCTAAAGTACACACTTTACCTTAAGTGAAGTAGCTATTTCGGTCTTCACTAGAATCTCATTATATCACCAGCCACACATTATGCACTACACAAGATAGTATTTAATTAAAATTCATTGTTTTATTGAAATATCGACGGCCACATCGAATTAACGTGCAAGTGAATAAAGTCAAATTTACAGGAAAAAATAAAAACTTTTTTTTTAAATATGAAATATTATATTATATACAATGTTTTACAAAGTCAAAGATAAAAAAAAATAACTTTTGATAGAAGATATGACAGTATTAAAACATTAGGAGAAAAGCAGAAATTTGCGAAAAACTATTTTATTTTTATATTTTAGTACAGATGATATCATCATGTTCTTGCAACAGCATTTTGCACGTTTATTCGTGTAAAAAGTTAAACCCGCGTTACCTTATTTATGGTAGTGATTTCTTATTTTTGTTTTTTCCGTATGATATCTTTGCACATCATATGCACTTACCTGTGATCTAGTTATACTAAGCTGTTGTACTTTTTTGTTGTTTAAAGTAAAAGTCTATTATCTTTTCTATGTCAAAATCTATGGAAGGAATTTTACATACTAATGAATTAATTTGAAAACGTTCACTGTAATAACTAAAATAGTCAACATTGTTTTCACTTTTAATGCAACAATAAAAAAATGTTCTCTTTTTAAATCTCTAAACAAGCAAATTCTACAAATTATGAAATTAACATCATCATAAGAACGGCATAAAAAAAAAACGGAAAGAAACCGGATATAAAGCTCCGCCCATCTCCACAACGATTGGTCCCAGCAATCCTTTCTTCAGTCCATCTTAAGCGAAGCCTACTTTTTCTCCTCCATTTTCTATTCCGTGGTAGCCACTCGAGGACTATACTGTCCCAATAACCCGGATGGTTGTAATGAGTAATGGGTTCAGTCCATTGCTACTGCAGATTTCTCATTTTTTATTCTCAGTGTCAAGAGACGTCACTGGCAACACACAGTATGTAAAAAAGTTTGTTTACAGACACTACAGTATTCGAAATAGCATTTCGGAATTTTTCGACCCCTGACCAACCGAGTTAGATTCGACAAGCTTTTCTAAAGCTTTTCTAAAGACTCAGCCATGATTATAATATTATCGGCAAATCGATATAATAGGTAAATTATATACTTGCCCTTAATGTTGATGCCGAGTCTTTACCGGTACAGAAGCATAAAGATATCTTCCAATCCAGCGGTGAAGAGCTTCGCCGCTATGACATCGTCTTGCCTGGCATCATAATGCAGTTATCATAATGCAAATATTTGAGTATGAAATTACATACGCTTAATCGTGTGCTAGCAAGTAAACTTGAAAATGCATTTATTGCGTTATACTAATATTCGGGCTACGAATCAAATCGATAATTCCCTACAAAAAACATTTATGTTACTATGATTTTGAAAATAAGGCACAAAATAAATTAAGGTAATGCAGAAGGACATTTTACATCAAATTACGAAAAAATTTTTTTTTGTAACAGCACTTACACGTTTATTCGATGCGGCCGTCGATATGTAGTAACAATGAAACTTTTGGAATTATTTAATATACTATTACCGATAATCACACTTTTATGCTTCACAATCCACAAAAAAGGTTCACCGTTTGACCCGTATATACATATGTTTATTCATATTTATATCGCGTTTGGTTGAAAAATAGAACTGATGAAATGATGATTGAAAAAGAAAATTACTTCTTTTTAGCTGATATGATCAATCAAACGTGATCGATAAGTATAAAGTCCTGTTTATGTTATACAAAACTTCGGGTCGTGTAAGGCTTGAGTACAGACACTAATTGGATGTTTCACACTCCACTCACGTATCAGCAGACGGCCATTACGTACTAAATTTAGCTCGGTCATCCCTTCGAATAGAAATGCAAGTAGAATGCTTTTGTCTCTCTAAATGCGTCGTTTCACGCCATTACACCGCTGGCTCGGCCATGCGGCTCTGTGTATAACAAAGTAATTGTATGTAGGGCTAAACAACTTGGACCATATTAAATTTCAGACCGAGCTCCGATTATCAGATAACACAATTGTCACTTTTTTGTTTATTTACACTCATTTAGAGTGAAGTGGTTAGCACGATCGCTCCGCCATACGGTTGTTAAGGGACTATAACAAAGGCCGGTTATAGGGTGGGTGGCCAAAAATTTACTATCTCAAGCTCCTCCGTGCGTCAGAACGCACGTCAAGAAGTGGGCTCACTTTGTGGTTCATAGCCCTTTCTTACTATTCGATTTGATTTCATCCATAGGGAAGGCCTGAGCCCCAGCATTCGGGACACCAGTAGGCTTAATTTTTATATGAGCTTTCACTAGATTAAGTGAATACACTTTATCATTGTATTAATGAAACATTAAAGGATCGAGGATATAATGACATGATTAATGGTTCGTATGAATAGTTGAGATGAGAAGCTATTCTTTATGTCACAATACATAATAAATATTTTACCCTATTAATCACAATAACAGTAACAGCTTTATGTTTTATTAGAACGGCTTAATAAATGAATTTAAACTTGATGTTGCGTATCTTGTGTTAATATTAAGGTCTCCAAACATTTTGGGTAGATCAAAGCACTACCTAATAAAATCTCTAATCGTATTTTACTGAATAACTGTTTTCCCGTGGGTGAAATAATTTTCATGGTCAAACGAAGAAACATTACCTCATTGCAATTTTAACATAAATTATAAAAAAGTAGTAAAGATAGTGTAATTTAAATGAGAAATCTACATCCTATGAGCTTATGTTTTAGTATATCAAGTGTCGGTTGCATCAACTTACTTTAGCTTTAACATGTTAAAATATCGGTTAAGCAAATAAAGAGTTGCACCACGTGGCAGAGGACATTATTACTTTAACTGAATCGAATAAAATATGTAGAATAGGCATGCATTAAGGTTACGCGGACCCAGTAAGGGTTAATGGGTGTTAACTACTGTAGATGCAGCCAGAACGAATGGCTTAACGTATACTCCAAAACACGGAGGAGCTTACTTGCGGAAGTTACTTTACTTCAATAGACCGTACGTGCTACCACTGGCCATCGTGTTTCTGTTGAAATAAATATAATGTAGTGAATTTCAATAAAAATATAAGTCACTTCGTATTAGGCGCAAATCGTGCGATTTTTCGAGTAATGAAATAAAAATATTTTGAGACGCTATAGTTTCGCCGTCATTTGTCTTCTAGGCTGTTCTTGAAGTTTAGTAATTTTTTGAGTACTTTTAAAATAATATCATTACGGACCCGAATTATGATTACATTCAACAAGCATCTCAGTGACCGAAGGATTGACATTTTTTTTATCTGCTCTTACCTCCGAGTCCAAGATTAAAGACCTGCTTTTGCACTCCGATCGACATTGCAATTGTGCCGTTTCGTACACTCATTTGGGTACACAAGCGCCAGAATATGCTAGTGAACCATACAAGAGTGTGGCGTGGCACAATTTCAAAGTCTATGAGTCGCGATTGCGTTTAGATCAAGATCCAACCCATAACATATTATATATTATTATTATGTGCGTTACTTAAGTTCTCTTAATTTCCTTTTGCAAGTAATGCAGAGTTATGTATATTAGGGATTATTATAAATCTATTTCCGAGTAGATTAGTGAAAATCATGAAAGAATTTTGTTTTTAATTTCCTCTTCTCATTGATTTCTTGCACTTTTTACTGCATACTACATATTAGTAACCTGTTGATTATGTTGGTCGTTGTGTAATTAGAAGAAAACTGTTTTAAAAAAAATATTGTATATGTGTAAAACATATTGTACATTTTATCAAATATATTATTCTTAATAAAATAAAATAAATAAAAATAAAATTTTCATATTGCAGCATTAGACGTTGAAAAGATACAGTGATACGTAACAATTATCTGTACTGTCCATTTCTATACAGAACAAAAATGACAAATTAAGTTACCATACACAATTGTGATCGATGAGAGGCGCTATGACGAGAGATATCTACTATGCGGGTGTGATGTACGAGGGCCATTATTTTTCCTGTCAGCAGTGCACAGAATAGGACATATTGGTCATTGATTTTCATGCCGTCTGTAATATTGATAGATGGACGTTTGACGTATGTACACGAGGCAAAATTTTTTCGAGATTAGATGATTGTTAATCAAGACTTTTTCGTGTGTCAGATGGAAATTTATCAATTTATTAGCTCGGTGGTGTAGAGGATAAGCGCCGTGGCCCGCGATCGTTGTTGTAGAGCAACTTTCGCAAGGATCGGTCACGGGATAAGTGACCAAAAAATCATTATCTTGAACTACTTCGTGCTTCGGAAGGCACCTTAAGCCGTTAGGCCGTCGTTAATACCCTCCAATCCGCATTGGGCTGGCGTGGTAGGTCATGGCCCATCCTTCTTAACCCTCCATGAGGAAGGCCTGAGCCCCTGCAGTGGGGACGTAAAAGGGCTGATAATGATGATGATGAATCATGTTTGGAAGCTAGGGAAGTTATGAGGATATAGCAGTAACAATAACTCGAGATAATTGTCGAGGTAGTTTAAAATCTAATTCATTGAAATCGAAGCTTTTATAGAATTATTATTGATTGTGGAAATAGTTAATGAAACGAATCGTAGCAAGCAGTAATTGTGTGGTCCGAATCACATTGTTATATATGTCATGTTCTCATTTTTCCTGGCCTTATTTTAAGACTCAGTTAAGCGCTATGAAATATTAAAAGAATTAAGATGTTACACGTCACTGCTTGCTTCATTTTCGGACATGAATCTTACAAATTAGACATTTTATAATCAGTACTCACTATGGAATAGTCCACCAATTGTAAACTTTATCTCTAAGATTTAATAACAATTTCATAAAAAATCATTTATTTAGGTATACATATTTGATATACTTTCCTACATACACAAATTGAAATGATTCTTTTATTTATGTATTATCAAAAAACATTTCGATTTGTGACTCAATTACTTCAGAGAGAAGGTCTAAAATTAATTGATGCTGTTTTGGTCCTCCGGCGTGTTTACGTGAAATTACTGAATGAGTCACACCAGTGAATTACACAAGACCTGTATCAAAATTCATTGAATAATTAAAATTAAATGGAAGCTGCCTCTCTCAGCTTTGCGTAAAGGCTTAGTGCCAACGACCCAAATCCCAGTAAATGTTTATGTTGAATTAATAATTTATGGGAGGAGCTTGATAAGGCAATGGCTAGCGCTCTCGCTCTGCGATACCGTCGTCAAGAAACTTTCGCAAGGACCGGTCATATGATGAGTGATCAAAAATGTATAATCTGGAACTACTCTCGAAACTGGGTCCGCGTGATGGGTCATGGCTCATTCTCACTATATAATTTTATTTGACCTGTCCACAACGAAGGGCTGTGCACCTGCAGTTGGGATATTAATAAGCTGGTGATGGCAATGATTTTTTTGAAACATTTGTATTCTAGGAGGTCCCCCGAATACAATGAGAATTTTGTTTAGCCAAACCCTGATACAATTCATTTTATAGCTGTTGAAGTGTTTGAACAAACAATGAACTTTGTTTTTTAATATTTGACGCTAATAGTTATCATGAAGCTTATTTTGGTTTGCGGCGAATGTATCGAGAATAAATTAGTAGTTGTTATAACTCAGTAAACTCACTTACAATTTACTTAATAAACTTAAGTACGGTGCAGAGTTTTAACTTTAGCTAATTCCAACTTTCTGAACTTTCTAATAACTTATACTCTTCAAGATTCTAACACATAATGTTAACAGAAAATTGCGTAATGTTCATAAGTTATGTAAATATACAAGTATCTGATCTACATATTAAAACGTAAAAGAAAAAAAACATTGCAACCCATTTTACGAAAATAACACGGATGACGTATTATGAAATCTGACAAGGACCATCTTGATTCTTGGCACTGATCTTGGCGTTGACTTTTTTATTTGCTTGTAAATGTTTTTATAATCACTTACTGTGGTCAGTAAAGTTCTTTATTTATTCAGAAATTATGAAATCGTTATAATTGTTATAAAACAAAACGTAGTCATAGTTTGTTAATTTACTCTACGTATAATCAATTTTTATATCTGATAAATATTTGGATTTTTTAATCCTAAATTGATATTTTACAAGAGAAAATTAAATAAAGAAGCTTAAAAATTTACCAGTCACATTTATTAAGTTGTTAAAAATCAAAAGTTTTCATTCAAATAAGTTTATTACAAGCACTTTTGAATCGTTAATTTTTTCCTACCACTTGTTCAGGATCTCTTTTGACTGGCAAAATGAATTTTAATAAATATGTAGATATAATTAATATTTTAATCGACGGCTGGCTAATAGATTGCTCGTGTTCATAAATTAGATTTTCTTAAACAACTTCGTCCGCGTTTTATAGTTTCTTTGGGTAGCATTTCTAAAAACTTTAAAACAAATATTATCTGAATATAAAGTTTCATAATATTATCTTTAAATCCCTATTTCACCCTTTTTATCATAATTAGAATCAATATATGTCCTATCTTAAGTCAACTATTTTTAGTAGGTTAGGCATAGCTTAACTAGGAAACAGTATAACCAATCGCCTAAGCAGATTAGTTTGATTACAAATAATTTTCTTTTTCTTTTACCCCTTGTCATATCTATAACCTATCAAATACGCAAATTCCAAGCGCAAAGCGCCACCTAACGAATATCATAACTTTAGACACTGCTTAGTTACATTAGGTGGTTCCTAGTCAATGGTAAAATGTATTAACAGATATATGCAGTCTTACTTTTGCTATATAATATTATCAATGAGAAACTGAACGATTCTCTTTGTGGCTCATTATAGGTATCATATAAAAAGAGATTACCTGACAGTTACCATAATAAATAGATTAAGAACAACATAAAATGCAGTTGCTTGTATTCTTAATGTGAGCTAATAACTTTCTGATATCGTCTCCGAACGAAAACTGATTGTTCGCTATCACAACGTTTCCATTAATCCGAGAATATCGGGAAATTTTGACGAACCGATTTGTTCTGAGTGCGAGCGATTTGCAGCGCCGCAATTAGCATTGGACAGTTGACAGGCAATCCATTTATGGTGCCAAATATCTAACGTCGAGTATCCGCTACACGTTTGCTAATAACAGATCAGTAAAGTTACCAAATGGTTGGCAATAATGAGAAAGTATTTATAGAAATAATAGTTCTCGAGATAAAACTAGATGTCGCTATGTACATTTGAAAGATTTGTTGTGTGGAATTTGTCTATGATATTCGATTCGATTTTCTTTTTCACGTAATTAAATTAAACTGAGTTGCATAATCGATAAATAATTCATATTTTAATATGTATCACTTCGTGCTTATTATAATATCTTAGATTCGAAAATTAATTTTATCATTTTGATAAAATTAATATTTTTTTCTTGTAAAGGAACGAAAATTACTTTTATTATAATGTCAGTATGATACTAGTGAACCAGATAGTGTGGAACAACTGAAACAGCGCATATAAGACGCTTTTGACGAAGTGAAACAGCAAAGACCCGTACTTTTATCGTTAAAAAAGCGATTCAATAAAACGTGTTTATCTGTGCATAGACAATGGAGGGGGACTCTTTGAACAGTAATAAAAATACGTGTAAGTTTTTAAGTTCCCTAAATAGGTTGGTTAATTATTGTTATATTCGTACCAAATTAACATGACACCTGTGTACCTATTCTTTTTATATTCGAACAAATTTCAAATAGTTCTTGTTAATATTATATCCGTGAAGGTTATATTACGAGATGCAGTCAGGTTCTTCTTTTTTTCATTATATGTTATCGAAAATTGTGCTTATTAGCATTTAAAAAAATTGATGAAATTTCGTTTTCGGAGTAGAAAAAGTCGTCAGACGTCAATACGTATGAGTAGTGAATATTGATGGATATTAACTTTTTAAATACGCCAAAATGTCTTTTTCTTTTTTCGCTAGCAATAAATTTGATATTTACATTCTTTAGTTTTTTATTGCCGTTTTTAATTACAAATTATAAGTCAAAACAGGGTATTTTCCCAGTCCTAAGCCCGATTGAAATATAAAAGAAAAGTTAGAATAAAGCGCCTATCATTTTCAAGACTAAGGTCAATGCCCGTTAAATGCAATGTAAGAACTTTTGAATTCTGTTATTGCTATTGCGCTCGCACATCGATGCATCACAATCTAGCCAATTTTGTCATAGTAAAGTGAACCTAAAAGTTTATGTACGATATCTACCTGTAGACAATGGTAAATACGGTCAATGTACAAAACTTGGGCGTGGTCATGTCATCTCGTTCATTCCGGCGACTGATAGAACCAGACGACACGATTGATTGGACATTTATGTTATGAATGAATTACAAATTACGCCCAGAAAATTGTAAATTTAGATTAATTAGCTCTTAAGTTCTTAGTAGTAATTATATAATATGAATTATTATTTTGTCTTGAATTTAGTTTTGGTGCGTTTTTTGTATCAGATTAACTTGCGCTATATCTAAGCTAGGTCTAAGTTAAATCAGGTAAAAATAAGTAATCTATATTCAAATAAACTCATTAACAGAAGAACCAGGGACAAAGTGAATTTTTAAGCATTTTTCATTAAATTTTGTTTTTTTGACTAGGAAGAGAAGAGAGAAACAAAAACTGACGTTGTTGATGTTGTATTAGAAATTGTAATAAAACATACTAACTTATAAGAGATTCTTATTCATTTTCATTCATAATCTTAGTAGAGTTATTATAAATCTAAACTAACCTTAACATATTTAACGAGATTTCTATGAACTGTGGATGCTTACAATTTTACGTATAAAGGTATATTTAAATAAAAGTAAATAATATTTCGTATTAAAAAACAATTATTTTTATAAAATTACAACACTAGAATTTTAACAAATAGTTGATTTATGTTAAGCGGAAGTAAAGTATATGTAGATTGTTTTCTGGTTTTACAAAATTTTATATGTAAAAAATAAGTTGGTTACATTATTTTATATGATGAAAATTTTGAATATTAAGAAACACTAATATAAGTTTAAAGATTTGAACTTACAAATTTAAAATATAACTATAAAATATCTTTCACTTATGCCAACAACCAGATTAAGTCATATTCAGATTCTGATATAATTAATAAGGTTATAAAAATCAATTTTATTTGAAATTAATTATTATTTACATTACATTAAAAAGGATAAACTATAGCATCCAATAGCATAATTAAAAGCTAAGATTCATGGCTTCATCTTGACACAAAGAGACCTCTTTGATCAATGACTGCTGTCCAGCTGATAGTGAACTCCTAATATTTGAAACACCCCAGGTCTTACTTCTACGGAGAGGTGGTCTACCGCAAATTCTTTCTCCGTATTTATACTTTTTATGGTTCAGTGGACTCAATTCGACGTCTGATAACTCAGAGCACTTGCGTTTAGAAGCAGAGGATGACGTAGAATCGTTTTTGCTTGAATTGTGAGGTGTCGATATGGCTGTAATGAGTGAATTTTCGGTAGATAAACAGATTAAAATATAAAAAAAAAACATACCAACATATTACACATTTTAACTAACATAAGTATTTTAAGCAATGCAAAATTTTTGGCCGCAGGTAGATGGTGTCAGTATTTTAAAATGATCTGACCCTCATCTTCAGTCTATTATGTATCTACTGTTAGGACAAAAACCCTAATTAAAGTATAGAGTATAAGTATAGAAATACGCGGGCTCAGTGCTGATTGTTGGGTGTTAACGACAGCAGAGGCAGCTGGAACTAACGACAAAGGCACGGAGGAGCTCGAGATAAAAAAAAAATCTGTCTAAAAAAGATAATAAATCCAATGATTGGCCCTTATAAAATTTGCATAACTTCCGCACCGCTAACCAAACACTATCTTAATAGTTTTTAAAATGGCCATTTTATTTTATGGTCTTTGTCTCCTGCTCTGCTATTCTGTAATAACCTTAATCTCGACTTAAGGCACAAGGCTGTCACAACATGGAAGCTCAGTCAAATAAAACCTACTTCAAAAGGTAATAAGGGTTTTAGGTTAATTGAACCTCTATTTTGAAACAACTGTGCTCGACGTTGGAATCGGGATTGATTTCTAGAACAGCAAAGCAGAATAAAATGTTATACCAATTGTTAACATATTTGACTATGATAAATTAACGAGATCAAATTAAATCATAAATATTAGTCCTTATAATAATATATTTTTGTCTTGTATTCTAGGATTTAGATATAATCTAATGCACACCAATTTTTATATTCATATTAAATATATTTTCTCATACAAATTTATAAGTTTCAAAGCTTTTTTCCATGTTTTCTTATGTAAATATCAATATTATTACTTACACCCTTTGGTATTTTTCATACAGTATTGTTGTTAAGAAGACTAACATTATTTACTTATCAGTAAACAATAAAGTCGCTATAATATATCTTTATAGGATCTATTAAGTATTAAGGCTCCTTGCCTTTAAGAAATAAAAAATGTAATAATGTGAAAAGCAGCCTCCCGGAGCGGAACGGAATTCCACTTTGACTTAACAAATTTTAATTTTATATAACCTTTTATCTTTTTGGCCTCGTTCCCGTGTTATATGAATTTTAAATCCTATTATATGAATTTGGAAGTGATCCAGTGATGGGTTTTATCTCGGCTGTTTAATGTAATAGGTCGTGCTTTGTAACTAGTAGTTACCAATTAAGTCATGTCATGAATAATCATTTTAATACTAAGCTTGCACATTAAAATATTGAAACTCTTTGGTACAAAATAGTATAGAATTGAGAACTAAAGTTGGCGATATTTTCAAATTTGACTCAATCTTTTTTTTGTAAATGTTAATTCGTTGAACATATTAAGTGCATGTCTTGTCGAAGCACAAGAATAAATTCAAATTTTTTGTTTTGACAACAAAATTACGATTTCCAAACAATTGGTAATTACGACAATGAGTTTCATTTGACTTTTCAATTCGGTTAATACATAGCAATGGTTTCTAAGCAAAGTAATAAAATTTATTGCATAAAGTTTTGCAATAAAAATACAAACCTAAACTATCCCCATGCTCTCCCCAAAACACATTTCTCACCGCTTTAGCAACACTCGACCAGATATTTTCTTTATTTGATTCCACATTCCTTTCGATTTCACTGGACCTTTCATCGACCCCTTCTTTGTCGTCCACAATCCTTTTAACGCTGACTTTCTTTTTAGTAATGACAAATTTAAATTGTATCTCAGTTTCCTCCTCGCTGGCTTTCAAAACAGAACTAAGACAATTTTGAAGTGACCCAGCTATATTAGTAGTGAGTGCTGTAATTGCATTGTTTATACCAACGTTTTGAACGGGTGATTCAACGCAAGACTTGAATAATTCATTCGATTCTTTTAAGGTGTTTTCTCTTTCCACAATAGGACTGTCTTCTTTGAAGTTTATTGCTCTTGCCGGCATGTGAGCATGTTCACCCACCGGTGGTGTACTGTCTGGGATTTTTTCTTTATTCTGAATAGGTGTTCTTGCCATTGTTTGTCCGTTATTTTCAAACCGGTTAATTAGAGCTTGAAAGCGTGGATTGAGGCAGTATTTCTTTTGTGGACCAGGCGTAAGCAGGCGTTTTGGTTTTCGATACACTGCAACCATATATTGTTTTAGTGAAACACTTTATTAATATTCTATTGAATTTACCGAAAATAGGAAACAAACATATACCTCTTTTTAATTTGTTTTCTTGCTCAAATACGGTGCCATCGGCAAATTTAACTTTTTTTGTTTTTATTGATGAAACTTCAGTACTATTTGCAGAATCTTGGAATGTAACGTGTTTCTCAGAGCTATCTTGGCTACCGAGACGGAGTCGAGTGCCAGTGATGATAATGCTTTTTAACTTTGGTGCAAAATTTTCATTCTTCGAAGCCTGTAGGAAAGTTTTTTTATTTACATAAGATTACTAATATTCTTCTGCAGCATATTTATGCATTACGCCGTGATTAATTTCAATATAAGCATAATTGTTGAATATTACCTCATTTGTGAGATTTTGTGCAGGACTCTCAGGATTTTCGATTTCTGATAGTGGTGAGTCTGCTCCTTGTTCAGGAAACATTGACCAACCACCAGCGACAGGATGTGTGGGAGTACTTGTTGTGACAGCTAGTGCCAATTTCAAAATATTATGCTGTACATGTGATGTTGGGGTTGTCATTTCAGCTTGAGTACCTGGAACTTCTAATTGAATATTAGATAAAAATTAAAATAAAAGTACTGGAAGAATTTAAATGATTTATACCATCTGTAGCATCATGTCTCAGTGATGTAGTTTTGTTTGTAACCGGTGAGCTATCATAGTCGTCATCGTTAATAGTTTCCTCATATTCTTCCACAACCTTCTGTCGCATAAGCGGAAACAGTTTCTTTGTATGTGGAGTACCTGCACGTTGTCTTTTTTGTCTTGGTGTTTTTGGCACTAGTTTAGGATGAGGCGTTACTGCACCAGAGTTTTTGAGATCGTCCGACTCACTTTCACTCGATTCGTAATCAACCAGGGTCTTCTTCCTTACAATTGGAGTTATCACAGCAGTTTTACTTGACTTATTTATTGAAACGATAGCTTCAAAGTTTTCGCCTTCATTATTGTTTGTTATCTTTTCATATAAAGAGTCGAACTTTTCATCTACTTCTTTTGACTTATCCTTTATTTCGACTTCTTTAGTTATCAATTCAGATATACTTGTACATTGATTAACGTTGGTTAGATCTTCCATCTTATAAAAATAATTATCGCATTTACTACAGTGTAACGGAAAATGTTCTTCTAACAGATGTTGCTTAAATTCTGAATTCAAAGTTTCCGGATTACATAGAAATTTATTTCCGCGGCAAATAGGACAATTATACTTTAATCCATGTGCAATTTGTTCATGATTCCAACGGCAGTTCTCGCAACAAAATACGAGCTGGCATATAATACAACATTCCTTAAACAAACGTAACAAATAAATAATAAATCATTAAACAATGTCACGTTTACAGATCACAATAAAACATTATTTACTAAATTCATTTATCAATAACATAAACTCAATATTAACACCGGTAGTGCTGTTCTGTTATAAATGCAGCCTCAAACTCGACGTCTAGTTTGTGCTATAATAGCATAGATGTTAAGTTAAATAAAGTAAGAAAAGCTTTCTTCTATAGATGGTCTAAGCTGTCACTGCTCAGACTATCATACTGTGGTCCTTACGATAAGTGTAATGACTCGAAATTTTGGGCAAACCGATTTAAGTACACATTCGTGGTCAAAAAATGAGATCTATTTATTTCTTCTTTTTATTTTGATAGTCGAATTGATATGTGTAATATTTCAAAATTATAGTAAAATATAATAAAAAAAGATCACTGAAAACTCCGCACGTTCCATTTCTCTCTTCTGTTGGTTACTACTAGCTAGAAAATAGCAAAAATACGTGAAAAGCCAACGTGGAAATTGTTCTGCGACCACCGCAGACCGTCTCTGAAATAGGCTTAGCGGAAAGCAAAAACGTGTTTTCCTGACCAAATGCATTAAGGTCTGGACACAGTACGCGCTCCAGTCGACTTTAAATGTAAAGCATTTTACTAGACGCTTTGATGCTTTAAATTGAGCATGAATCTGGAATGTCCGTTAAGTGAGAACCTACACTAAAAATGATTATCTTTGATTAGTAAATAATAAATAATTTCCACATAAAGTGTAATTAAAAATGATAAAACAACATAATATTTAGTAATGTCATAATTTATTATTTTTTTAAATAACAAAGTTAAACTAGAAATACACAATTTTTGATTCTTTCTAGTAATTATACTTTTTATATACGGAAATTGACGGGTATTTAATTCACTTTATAGCCTATGATTATATGCAACATATTTACAAAAATTAATTCACTATCATCTGCACCTATCCATTTCATTGCCGGGCACAATGAGATAGATAGGTAAGGCCATTTATCTTTACGCTCAACCTACACACGTAGGTTTCACTTTGCTAAAAATTTCCTTTCTTTGATTAAATCAAATCAAAATCAAATCAAATAATTTATTGGCCATATAACTCGGAAGGTTACACACGGCAAGTCTTTTACAATAAGCATATTAAATTAAAAATAAAGGTTTAAATCATGCAGGTCAAATCATTGTAAGTAGGAATGTCAAATAAATTAATTATCTTAACAATGTCAAAATGGTTATTTTTCCGATCCTTAATAATCAATTATATCACAGTCAATTACAATTAAATTACAACATCACAAATTAGATTATACAAACATAGATTATATACAATATAATTTTATGTCATAAAATATTGATGATTATTATATCTTGTCATCTACCATAGAGATCTAGTCAATTTCGTATCTCACCCATCTTTATGTAGGAATGAATATTCATCCAAACGCATAGACATAAATTCATTTAAAGAGTATAAGGGATGCTGAATAAAAAAAAAATTAATGTTCTTTCGAATTCGTCGTCATTCATGTCGATTAACATGATATTTACTAATATTAATTTAAGAGTAAAATGCCTTTATTATAAAGGTTAACAGAAAGGTTTAAAAATACAAAAGTTTGACCTTTGATATAGTCAAGTCGAGTCCATTTGAAATCCATGATTGTTCATGCATGCTATAAAATAAATTATGATGGCAAGTTTAACTAATTACGGGAAAACGACTATAGTTTATGAGGGAGCAAAGCTGTTTAACCAATTACCTAATGACCAATTTGTAATAACATAAATAACATAAACTGCAGTGCAAACCTAGCGTAATTTTATTATATTCATACTAATCTCATTATAATTGAAATGTAAATTTCTTATGAGAATAAAGTTCTTTAAGCCTAAGTTTTTCATTTCAATGTATGATTAAACAAGCCTAATATTTTAAATAAAATATTATATTTGGTCAATTTTGCATACACAATGATATACTGAAAAATATTTTTGATGAAAAATGCTTAAAAAATCTACTATGTCCCTGATACTCTGAGATGGGATTATGTAATAATTTTTCATTAAGGATACTTTACTATAAAGTTCAATCATTAAATCATATATATGTATATACATATCATATGTATATATAACTATATGTATATGTATAATAAAATAAACTATATGTCCTTGAATATTCACTTATTTGGTTAGGTAGATTATGAAAAATCTCGTAACAATAAAAATATATATAACCCAAACATAAAAAAAAAATTATAAAATCATTCATATTTTAATGTATTCGATAAATTCTGTCTTGATTTTAGAGTATCTAAGTTATCAATCTGGTAATCGTTTAAAAGCTTATTTCTGATATAAAATATGCAAATTGTACATTAATAAAATAGCATTAGGATTCACCTTTCGGATATTACCTTTCTTTAATATTAGTTTATCGGAAATTATCTTTCAATTTAAAATTTACCTCGACAGATGATTTCATCATCGGCTTCGAACATTTCTTCTTATAATGACATCTTTTTATCTTCGAAAATCACTGATATTCTTTTAGTTATGTTAATGTTTGTTTAAATGAATATTTTGATTTATCACAGTTATTATAACACTGTTTTATAGTGGTATTATTGCGTTTTGCAAACTTTTATTACGATCAGCGCAAACACTTCTGTGTACCCTCAATGTTGATATTCTGCTGTACTTTTTATATCTTCGATGTCTTACTTAAATGTGAGGTAAATAAACATATGTTCGGAAATTCTGTAAGTAAAATTTTAGAACATTTGGTAATGCAGTGATATAATTGGCATGCATTTCAAACTTTTTAATTTTATGACGTAATACTCATGTATTTCAAAATATAGCACTTTGAGTTTCAATAAAAAAATAATTTTAATATCATACCTATATTTAGTTACCTTATTTGAGATAAATGTGATAAGAAGAATGTGTGGATAATAAAGAGATATACAGAAAATAACTAGATTTACTGTAACTTCCGCCACTACTTACCTAAGATAAAACGGAATTCCTGAGTCTTTGTGAAGTCACGGGTATCTAAGGGGTCGAGTAATACAAGAAATGCTGATCATGCAAGAGTTGAAAGTTTTCAGCGAAGATGTGAATACTGCCATCAACGCACTAGAAAATGTATGCAAAATGCAACATTTTGTGTTATCTAAAAAACCGAACAACCTCAAGTGTTGGTACTTCTTTCAGATAAATAAAGTTTCTATAATGTCACATGTACAATGTCACATGTACAATGTGACATGTTCAGAGTTCATGTTTGTTAATTTTGTAAATATAAATTCATTTTTTTCATAAATAAATCCCGTGTTTCATTAATTTCAAGATAACACTTAAAACCTCATATGCTGTATAGTTGAATGCCCAGCGTCACTTGTAGGTGACCCCTAAATAAAATGGGAAAAATACAGTTGATCGTTTTATTTTTATTTTTTCACCCTTTCAATATACACCTATTTACAAAATAATTTAAGTAAATGTATAAAAAGAGCATTAGTTTGGACATGGGAATTGATGAATTAATAACAGTATTCCTACTACCTCGCACCAGTAAAAATATAGTATTTGTCACCCGCGTACGTTGTACGTAGTTACCCGAAGCATAAAGATTTAATAAATTCTTGAATCTATGTTCAGAGATGGCGTTAGTAGTATTCCTAATTAGGTGTTCAATTCATACAAATAAAAATAACCAGTAAAGTAAATCAAATCCTTAGATTTAAAAAAGCCTAAGATGTCATTGTACAAAAACCGACATTGTTAATAATATTATAAAAGAAATTGAACTTAAAAGCACATCATGTTGTTCAGAATAAAAGTTGTATTTAAATACGTATTAAGTTCAATTTTTAACAAATCGAATATAAAATTTTGATGAAAACTGGTGACGGCTTATTAAAATGTATGGCTTTCTCCTTTTTCTATATAACTGATATGGTGTTATAAACCAAATGCACCTGAATTACAAATTTGGTTTATGTGACCAATTTCCTGCGGTTTCGCTGCGACAATTTCACGGAATCTGAACACATGAAAACAGTGACCGCAACAAATCTCCCTGCATCATGCGGATATTGTGCAATCCTGAGTCTACTGCATATAAAGATAGATTTGCTTTTACGATGTCATTTGTTTCGGAAATGTTTTGAATAGATAGCAGTAGTAACTCCAATAAGATATGTTAGAACAAAAACCACTTTTCTCTCATTTAATTTCTTATTAGAGTAATTTATCAGATTGTATATTGTTTACTGCAGAATCTAAGATTTACATGTATTGTACATGTGCTTATTAACGGACATGTATATTTATAAAATATGTAGAATGAATATGTGAACAAAATTTTAGTAAAATATCTCTTTTGGTTATTAGTGAAGATAAATAGACATCCGTTGTGGATATTCACAGAAGTGTAGAGCAAGAAACATTGAATCCCCATTTATAAGTAGAAGTTCTACTTATATATTATAATAGCTTTCTGATAGCTTCATCTACGTTGTCCTTAGGGAACTGTTTAGTGGGATAAAATGTAGCCCATATGTTAATCCAAGCTTAGAATTTAATTTAATAATTTTTGGATAAGGTTTCATATTATGACACGGATATAAATACAACTACTGTATAGTAAAGAATGGATACTGCGGTAACGATTCATTCCCATTACATTCCTTTATTTGCTGTTTTTCGGGATAAAATATGTTTTATGCTACAGCTTATGTCCACCGCATATGATGTAGCGTCTTGTAAGCTGTAAGCGAAAAAATGTTTAACATCGGTCCAGTAGACTATTCGATGCAAACAAAAAAACAATCAAATCTTTCCTCTTTATAATATTGGTATAGATATAGATAATTAATATACTTCCATTTAAGGAGAAATGGCTTAGTTAACAGGCATTAAAGATATGATGAGTTAAAAGAACTGATGGCTCGCTACATCACTACTAAGTAGAAATTGTGCAAAAGTGTGACGTCATGCGATATTTTCACTCAAACTATTCATTCACTAATTAGGTACGCAAAAAAAGTACGCGTTTAATGTTCTTCAATAAATATACGTGTCGGACAGACGAATAAAAATTACTCACTATCCCTATTACTTTTATTCGATTATAGATACGGGTGTTAGTTCTTCTCGCTGTTATTTCGTATGGTTTAGATGTAGCTAAGAAATACTAGATGTCTTACAAATAGTAATAGTATGTGTGTGAAATTTCACTTTCGTTGCCTCACAACCTGTTGCTTAAACAACCTGTTGGATGTTTCAAATCTCATTTATTATTTTGCAGGTAAATGTTCCTGAAGTAATTTTCTTAAAATGTTACGGAGATTTCACAAGACTCGTGACTCCTATCATATACGAAGTAGTTTAAAGTCTGTCTCATAAATTAACTTATAAAATCTTCTTTCTATGATGTGAAGCTTGAGTCTTTGCGGGTAGATGTAAATCATAAATTCACTTGAGAAATCTATTTTCTTTATTGTTAATCTTGTTTAATATTTGCGGGTAGATGCAAAAGAGATTATTATTATTAATGTCCCCGCTGGACCATAAGCCTTCAATGTGGATGAAATCGAATAGGAAGGATGATAGCGCGGATCGGTGGGTGTTAACGACATAAAGTCCTTAGGAAAGTTGCTGAACAGACCAAATGCACAAATCACTACGATATAAATCACGAGAACTGTGTGATATTAAATAGGTTTGATGACTAATTTTTGTCTGTCTGTACGTCGGTTAGATTATTGAAGAAAAATATTTTTTTCTATTATCTGTCTGAAGGGCAAGCTATTTCTAATTACGAGCATAAGAAGTCATTAAATATATTTTATTCTTATCTAATATGTCTAAGACACTCACAGTCAAATGTCGAATTTAATATACTTGATTTGAAACATTAATAAAAACGGATTAGAGTTCAAAATAAGATAATTTTGCATATACTGACGTGCAGCTTACACTGCAACAGTAAAACTTTGCGGTTTATAACACAAAGCCTTCTATACAAGCACAAGCATTATATGCTTTTTGGTATTTATAGCAATATTTAAACGAATTTAACAGTAAAGTCGAACCACTTGTTGAAGCGGTTATATATCGTGAGTAGCTCAGTGACGTTGTGATTAAGCGCCGCAGCACGCGATCATTCTTGTTAAGCAGCTTTCGCGTGGGTCGGTCACGGGATGGGTGGCCAATAAAATAATATCTGGAGCCTCGGATGCACGTTAAGCCATTGGTATTTGCTGCATTGTCGTAAATATCCTCAAATATGCATTAGGCTAGCGTGGAGGCCCATCCTCCTTAACCATCCATAAGAAAAGTCTGAACCCCTGTAGTGGGGATGTAAAAGGGCTGATGATGGTGATAATATACCGTAAGATAAAGTATATTTAATACGATATTGCATAAAAACTACAAAATATTAAAATTTAGACGCAGTTATATTATTTCGTAACACACCATACAAAATATTTTGTTACGCCTAACGCCTTAACCTGAGAGGCTACTACTCTGTTTGTCTACGAACGAAAATTACAAAAAATACGAATCGATCTTACAGTATTTTAAAAATCATATGCTTCAATATTATCTATGCATTAGAAGCAGTGTCAGGGTCCTACCTAGGTTTCATTATTAATTATCGAAATATGTGTTTCTTTAGAATAATATTATGTTTCGAAAATAGACAAATTTTCGTTTTCTTTGAAATAGAGTAGACTTTCAGTTGTGTATACATTTTAAAAAATAATAATTGTATTATGACTTAAACACTTATAAAATGAAATTGTTGCAGAATAACTTATAATTATATTTCTTTGAGAAAAAAATTATAATATAGTAATGTTATAACAAACCCAACGTAATGACAATAACATTTGTAAACTTACGGTCTCATATTTATTTAGAATACTTAAAATGAACGGAAATTTCCAAAAAGGTTTGCATTGTTGGTCACCAATAGTCTCCTTGCATAATTATATCGCAGCAAGTTTCTACATACGCTTCAATTTTTATCCCATTTAGACAACAGTTTTAAATAGCACAATTTTTTATCCTGTATCTTCTAAAGCAGAATTTTCTATATTTTCGGAACGCTTACATAACTCCAAAGAGACGCATTTTCAATAATTTATGTTGCAATGACGATAGGAGACCAGCCCCCTAATTGTCTAATTTTAAATCTATTGCAATCGCTTTCAGTTTGAAAGGTGTTGCACAACCATTGCTGCATAATACAAATACTTTTTTTTCAACTGTCTTCAGAAACAAGCAATGGTTGTGCAACACCTTTCAAACTGAAAGCGATTGCAATAGATTTAAAATTAGACAATTAGGGGGCAGATACTCTTAAACACAGATAATTTTCATTGATATGATTTTAACAAAATTATAAGAACCATTTGAAATTTTTTGAAATTTTATTCGTGCATAAATAAAGTAGGCCCTAAGATCTCATGGTAAAAAGGGTCCCATATGCAATTCAGAACGATTTACTTAATTAAAAGCCTATTAATCTCCCCACTGTTGGGGCTTAGGCCTTCTCTACGTTTTATTTTATTATATCTGGGAAACAAACAATATTTATAACAAATACAAATGAAACATTTTTAAATATCACATTAATCAGTAAAGTTTCCACTAATAGTTTTTACAATAAACATGTCACTTTTCACATAAAATTATTATCATTTGTTTTAATTAATTTTCATCGGTACCTAATAAAAAGAAGCTGTAATGTCAACTGTTAATATCAAAGTTACACAATAGGGATGATGACTAATTTTTGTTTGTTTGTCCGTCAGGTAGAGTGTTAAAAAATATTGAACACGTATTCTTTTATTATTTTCGTAATCATAAAATTACGGCGTTACATTGAGTTGAAATTTCGCATGACGTCACGTTAGGGTACGTTTTCTACTCAATTGTGACGTAGGGAGCCCCCACTCCTCAACTTTAATGGCTGTTATCTAAGCTATTCCTTGTTAAATTGAAGTAAAAAAAAATACGTATCTAATATTTTTCTATTATCTGACTGACGGACTAAATAGAATTGCATTTTTTTTACCCAGTCATCATCCCTATTATCAATATTCCAATTACACCAAAGCTTAAATTAAATAATATCAAATAACGAATATAAATAAGAATAACAACGTGAGCTTTTAAAATCTTAGACAAAAACATTTGATCCCTCTCTAAACGACGATCGAGTAAAGAAGAAATACGAATAGGTAAGTGGTTATCGCAAGCAGATCTAAATTTGAATGTGAGGTGCTTTTCAAATTTTCTATTGATTTTTCTATTGCGTCAATATACACTTTATACTGGCGGTTCCAAACCGTTGATGCGTACTCCAAAACAGATCGTACATATGAATTAAACAATAACATTAGAGTGGAGTTTTATTTAAAGTCCCGTCCAGTCCTCATGACAATGCCAAGCATTTGATAAGCTTTCATAGCTATGTATACAATATGTGCATTAAATGTTAATTTGTCATCTAAATATACGCCCAAATTTTTCATCACAGGCACCCTCTTGAGCTTAAGTTTGGGTTGGGTTGGGTTATGTTGTTTGGGTTTGGGTTTAAGTTTACGAGAAAAAGATATGGTATTGCATTTCTCAGGATTCAGAATTAAATAATTCTGTAAACAAAACATACACAATTGGTCAAGATCTGCTTATGGAAACTATGGAAAAAATCAATAGGTTCTGTAATTTTCTTAAAAATCTTCATGTCATTAGCGTGGATAAAAATGTCGAAATGCTTTTGAATAGAAATCACGTCATTTATAAACGGCAGTTGGATGAAAACCTAAAGGTTGGAAGAATATTCATCCTCGGATGCAGAGACGTAGTCTTGTTGCTCCAGTCTCGTCCTGGCCACGGCAGGTGCAACCCGGCCGAAACGTCGGCGCAGGTCAGTGTAAAAAATTGCATCTAATACCTGTTATTATATATATGCAATTTATAAATAAATTAAAACGAAGGGATGTATAGAGTCAAATGAAATCGAATAAGGTTGGAGAATGGGCCATAATCCACACGGTGCGTTTTAATGACTGCGGATGCAGGTGGAACCAATGGCTTAACGTGCATTCCGAAGCACGGAGGAGTTCGAGATTATATTTTTAGATCATCCATCCTACGATTGACTCTTACGAAAATTGCTTAATAACCATACCGCAGACCGAACATGCTAACCATTAAGAATCATGAATTCTTATTCGGCAGCATCTCACAAGTAAACGAAACTAACTCCACGGCCATTTCCATTGAACTCAAAAATCGAATTGGATCGTAAAAGCATCACGTCAAATGTCTTAAACGGTTCTTTCCGAGCGGATGAGCGGGTTGATTGCAAGGGCCCGATGAATCTAACGCCCATTCACAGGCTCGCTTTTGTTCACATTCCTTTTGAGAAATTTTTATCTTTTCGCGTCTCCGCTGGATTTCTGCACGTGACGTGCTTTAAGATTTAAAGTTTAGTTGGTACAATAAAAAGAGGTTGCTTATTGCCGCAAAAAAATATTTCTTTTTGATACCAGTTTAAAGCGACTGTGATGTACTGTAGCTATTTCTGAAGCATTTTTTGGAAAAGGAAAGAATAAAATACGAGTAGAAATACTAACTTGTTCAAAATAAAAGGTTATAATTAAATTAGTATTTCATCATCACTAACCCATTAACTTCAAATCACAGGTTAATTAAGTCCTGCAATTTATCAATGCTATTTATATATATTAGGTCGGGGAAATAGTCTTTTCGCATATAGTATGCATAAACTTATAATAAAATCCAGCTATAGGATTTGTACTACCTGGTTTTGGTAAAAGTTTTAATTTTAAAGAAGATAACTCCGAATTCAAATTAGGTAAATGTTGTTTGTACCTTATAAATACATAGTTTAATAAACATGTGTTTTGTGCCTTTGCAAGGTAATGTCAAATATACTGCCAAATTGTAAGATTTGAATTTCTAGTCAAGAGCTCTCCTATGGATTTTAGAAAACAATGTGCGACCTCTTTTAATCTAGTTTGTTTGATCATCATCATCATCATTATCAGCCGGAAGACGTCCACTGCTGAACACAGGCCTCCCCCTTTGAACGCCACGACGGTCGACATTGCGCCAGCTGCATCCAGTGGCCGCCCGCGACTCGGACGATGTCATCCGTTCATCTAGTCGGGGGTCGACCCACGCTGCGTCTTCCGGTTCGTGGTCTCCACTCGAGAACCTTTCATCCCCATCGGTTATCGGTTCGTCGAGCGATGTGGCCTGCCCACTACCACTTCAGCTTACAAACTTTGCGAGCTATGTCGGTCACTCTAGTTCTTTGGCGAATATCCACGTTTCGGATCCTATCGCGCAAAGAAACCCCTAACATAGCTCTCTCTATACCTCGCTGAGCGACTCTAAGCTTGTTTTGATCATGATGTGGTGAACGGTGTTGGTGATTAATTATATGTCATTTGTTTAATTATGTAAATTCAATGTAAAATGTCACTGCTTGTTTTCATGTGAAAATAAATAAAAAAAGTGTGATTTTCAATTAATTTTCTTACTCTCTAAATGAGTGAATCTAATGAATAAATTCGATATATTTTAAAGTTTTACTACTAATAAATAAAAATGCAACGCAACCCATGAAAAAAAAATTGTGACGCTTATGGGGATCTAATGCGGTTTCTGTGGGAGTAGCACAAATTTGGTTTAAGCGTTTTCGATCCGGTTGAATTTAGATGTAAAAGATCTCTCTCCGGTTGCCCTGTGACGAATAAAATGAATGCCATTTTTGAAAAAGTGGAGCAAGATCCGCTTATCAGTAATTACAATGTAGCTGAAGAAATGGAGATTGACCACAAAATAGTTTTGGTGCATTTGAAAAAAGCTGGGTACACACAAAAGTTGGATATTTGGATACCTCACGAGCTCAATGAAAGGAACCTAATGAGTCATGCACTCATTTGTGATTCTTTATTACGGCGTAATGAAACCAAACCATTCTTGAAGAAGCTGATAACTGGTGATGAAAAGTGGATCACGCGCGACAAAAATGTGTGAAAAAGGTCGTGTTCAAAAGTCGGTCAGGAAACCCAGGTTAACTCGCAAACACCAGAGATTGGAAGGGAATTATTCATTATTACGCCTGGACTGGACCATCGACTGCGAAATCTACTGCAAACAACAGATGAGATTAAAGCAAGCAGTTGAGAGAAAGCAACCAGAATTAATCAATAGAAGGGGTGTGGTTTTTCGTCATGATAACGCTAGACCTCACACATCTTTTGCCACTCAGAAAAAATTAAGAGTTTGGCTGGGAACGGTAATGCATCCACTGCATAGTCCTGACGTTGCACCATCAGATTTCCACCTAGTTTGGTTTCGATATCTTCAGAATTCTTTGATCAGAATGTTATCTTCAGAATGCCAAAACCACTTGTCGCGATTTTTTTTTATCAGAAGCCCCAAAACTTCTATAACAATGGGGTCATGTTCCTACTTACAAGATGGCAAAAAATTTTCGAACAAAATGGTCCCCACTGCAGGGGCTCAGGCCTTCCTTATGGATGGTTAAGGACGATGGGCCATGACCCTCCACGCTGGCTCAATGCGGATTGGGTTAGTTAAATGTAAATAAACTTTATTCAAAAATGTTTTGAATTTTCATATTAAATGCGACGAAACTTTTCCCCGATGTATTAAAACCTTATTTTGAAATAAATTAAACTTGAAATTAAGGGGCTAAAATAACGGGGTAGGAATTTTTTACAATTTGCCTATCCGGCAAATAAAATTATCTTTAACTAACGACATTTAAGTCATTGTGGATTCTGCAAATTAAAACAAACCAATGCTAATTGCTTTAATAAAAGTAAAATAAGCGGTAAAGAAAGGTGTCTTTTCATGTCCCTTTTTATATTGCCTTATTTCGGGGCACTAATTAAAGTTTATAAAAAAAATAGTATTTGAATTTAGAAAAAACTAAATTATTATTATTATGTTCTTACCGTTATTATGCTTTTTTTTTTGCTTTCATCGGTTGAATTTTGTCGTTGTATTTTGTAGCTAAATTCTCGTAAATTAAATATATATCAATAAACAAATATATTTCAGTATTTGCAATTTGTTCGGGAGATGCGCGCGCGCCGACGGCCAACTCAGACGTCATTGTCACTTCCTTGTCAGAATAAAATATTTGTACAAATTATGCGTGCCAATATACCAAAGGCGAAATAGTAACTCATTAATGTTATAATCAATTCCATTATCTAAATAAACGAATTAAGAAAATATACATTTTATGGTGACCCCGACGTGATTGGACTTCAGCACTCGAAGGCAACAATTCCCGCAGGAGCATCAGGAAATATTCGACTGCTGTTGGAAGTAAGCCCGTTCCTATACATATAATTCTATCCCAGTTTATTTTATTGCTTCTTTTGGGAGAAATTGAGTGCGAAGCATCCTCAACGTTCACGACTAATCTACCTTAATATTCGAGTCTTAAAATACTAGTTAAATCATTATTATTAATACTAGTGAGTTACTTTCGAATTCAATTAACATCATATTACATCTCAGTTAAACATTCCAAATCATTTAATAAAAATAAATTGAATTATATTACTCATAATTAGAAATTTTTTAAATTTAACGTAGGTACATGCGTCCTTAAAAAACATTTGCAATTTCAAAAATCTTGCCTAGTTTCCCTTGATCCTTTATTCAACAAGTTATCTAATCGATATTTGTGTATCAATTACAGTGTTTTCCGAGTGTAAATCAGCGAAAAAGTGAGAAAAGTGCTAACAGTGCCAAATCCGTTTTCCAACAACTAAACACAGTGTCGCGCTGTGTCGTTCATCGCGAGTGCACCTACAGCAATCTGTCTACGTCCGAACCGGTTTGTTATCAGCTCGTACGGTTAGTGAGATATTTGCTTCATTTCTTGACTTGTTTATTTGCGTGTGTATTCAATAACGTTGGCGTGCGTTCTTAATTGTATTATTTGTTGCTTGCGATTGCAAAATGACTGACTTAAAAGAACTGATTAAGTTGAGAGGGCAAGTAAGGTCACGTATTACGTTGTTTGAAAAGTTTTTAACGCCACTTCTAGAAACTAAACAAATCACTAAAGTGCAATCTGCTGAGTTAACTGTTCGATTAAGTAAATTACAAGATCTTTCATATCAATTTGAAGACATTCAGGGGAAAATAGATTTATTGGATGGGGATGAGATGAAGCAGATTGCAGAAAGAGAAGAAACGGAAAATAAGTTTTTTAATCTTATTGCTACGGCACAAGAATTATTGGAATTTTTCAAGGAAAATAAATCGTGTCAATTGGATTCATCATCGCAAAATGGCGGTTGTAATCATCGTATTTTAAAATTACCTCCAGTGAAATTGCCTATTTTCGATGGTGATTCTACAAAATGGTTAGAGTTTAGAGACATGTATTTGTCTTTAATATATAATAATGATTCTCTTAATGAAATTGCAAAATTCCAATACTTAAAAACATATTTGGACGGGTCCGCTAAGGAAGTTATTAATTCGGTTTCAGTTTCTTCTTTGAATTATTCTATCGCGTGGTCTCTTTTATGTGATAGGTATGATAATAAACGTCTATTAATAAATGAGCACATTAGGGGACTATTTTCACTCGAGTCTTTAATTAAGGAATCTGCTCAAGGTATGCGCAGCTTGATTGATACCATATCTAAAAACTTAAGTGCCCTCAACAGTCTTGGGGAACCAACTGACAAATGGGACACTCTGATAATATACATGGCATCCTCGAAGTTGGATCCTACTACTGCTCGCACTTGGGAAGAATTTCGTAGTAATTTAGATAGTCCAACATTAAAGGAATTCTTTGATTTCTTACGTCATCGTGCCACTGTATTGGAAACAATGCATGCCAGTAAAGTTCATTGTCACTTCCTTGTCAGAATAAAATATTTGTACAAATTATGCGTGCCAATATACCAAAGGCGAAATAGTAACTCATTAATGTTATAATCAATTCCATTATCTAAATAAACGAATTAAGAAAATATACATTTTATGGTGACCCCGACGTGATTGGACTTCAGCACTCGAAGGCAACAATTCCCGCAGGAGCATCAGGAAATATTCGACTGCTGTTGGAAGTAAGCCCGTTCCTATACATATAATTCTATCCCAGTTTATTTTATTGCTTCTTTTGGGAGAAATTGAGTGCGAAGCATCCTCAACGTTCACGACTAATCTACCTTAATATTCGAGTCTTAAAATACTAGTTAAATCATTATTATTAATACTAGTGAGTTACTTTCGAATTCAATTAACATCATATTACATCTCAGTTAAACATTCCAAATCATTTAATAAAAATAAATTGAATTATATTACTCATAATTAGAAATTTTTTAAATTTAACGTAGGTACATGCGTCCTTAAAAAACATTTGCAATTTCAAAAATCTTGCCTAGTTTCCCTTGATCCTTTATTCAACAAGTTATCTAATCGATATTTGTGTATCAATTACAGTGTTTTCCGAGTGTAAATCAGCGAAAAAGTGAGAAAAGTGCTAACAGTGCCAAATCCGTTTTCCAACAACTAAACACAGTGTCGCGCTGTGTCGTTCATCGCGAGTGCACCTACAGCAATCTGTCTACGTCCGAACCGGTTTGTTATCAGCTCGTACGGTTAGTGAGATATTTGCTTCATTTCTTGACTTGTTTATTTGCGTGTGTATTCAATAACGTTGGCGTGCGTTCTTAATTGTATTATTTGTTGCTTGCGATTGCAAAATGACTGACTTAAAAGAACTGATTAAGTTGAGAGGGCAAGTAAGGTCACGTATTACGTTGTTTGAAAAGTTTTTAACGCCACTTCTAGAAACTAAACAAATCACTAAAGTGCAATCTGCTGAGTTAACTGTTCGATTAAGTAAATTACAAGATCTTTCATATCAATTTGAAGACATTCAGGGGAAAATAGATTTATTGGATGGGGATGAGATGAAGCAGATTGCAGAAAGAGAAGAAACGGAAAATAAGTTTTTTAATCTTATTGCTACGGCACAAGAATTATTGGAATTTTTCAAGGAAAATAAATCGTGTCAATTGGATTCATCATCGCAAAATGGCGGTTGTAATCATCGTATTTTAAAATTACCTCCAGTGAAATTGCCTATTTTCGATGGTGATTCTACAAAATGGTTAGAGTTTAGAGACATGTATTTGTCTTTAATATATAATAATGATTCTCTTAATGAAATTGCAAAATTCCAATACTTAAAAACATATTTGGACGGGTCCGCTAAGGAAGTTATTAATTCGGTTTCAGTTTCTTCTTTGAATTATTCTATCGCGTGGTCTCTTTTATGTGATAGGTATGATAATAAACGTCTATTAATAAATGAGCACATTAGGGGACTATTTTCACTCGAGTCTTTAATTAAGGAATCTGCTCAAGGTATGCGCAGCTTGATTGATACCATATCTAAAAACTTAAGTGCCCTCAACAGTCTTGGGGAACCAACTGACAAATGGGACACTCTGATAATATACATGGCATCCTCGAAGTTGGATCCTACTACTGCTCGCACTTGGGAAGAATTTCGTAGTAATTTAGATAGTCCAACATTAAAGGAATTCTTTGATTTCTTACGTCATCGTGCCACTGTATTGGAAACAATGCATGCCAGTAAAGTTATTAATAAGCCAGACAGGCGGGCTAGTTTTATAAAATCAAAATCTTTCATAACGGCTTCCTCTTCTATTACAAGCAATTGCTTAGCCTGTAAACATAATCATAAATTATATGAATGTATTAAATTTAACTCAATGCCTGTCGAAGAACGAATAAATAAAGTTTTTCAATGGAAGCTGTGTAAGAACTGTCTACGTAGTG
Source organism: Diatraea saccharalis (assembly GCA_918026875.4). NCBI lineage: Eukaryota > Metazoa > Arthropoda > Insecta > Lepidoptera > Crambidae > Diatraea > Diatraea saccharalis. Next base: position 8,183,989 of record OU893350.1, read on the forward strand.
GTCATTCATCGAATCAATGTAGGTTGGGTGGCTGTCGCATCTGTAACAAAAAACATAATACAATGTTACACAAACAAAACCACTTACAAAATATACACTTACCTTTAAATGCTCATGATAACGAAAACCCATCAACAATGGGCAATCTAAAATCAAGTACGTCTGAATCATTTTCATCTGAAAACATGCCTTCTTCTGTCGTAAGTATGTCTGCTATTGCTTCTAACGAAACTCTTCTATCGACGGTATTGGTTGAAGTGGTGAACAATGACAATGAGGTAATCATGTTAAGAGCCTTACTCGACAGTGGAAGTCAATCTTCTTTTATCACCGAGTCAGCTCGGGCTAAAATCGGCGTTCTAAAAAATATAAATAAATTGCAATGCATTTCAGGTCTTAATAATATTTCAATTAATATAACGGAACATTGCAACTTACGCATAAAATCACTATACAATGCATACACCTTGTTAATCCGTTGCTACATATTGCCATTTATTACAGACAAATTACCTCAAAGTTCAATAAATATCAAAGAATTAAATATTCCTAATTATATTCAATTGGCTGACCCTCATTTCTATAATTCTGCTGAAGTTGATATGTTGCTAGGAGCCGACGTCTTCTGGGACATAATTGGTTCATCCAAGTTGAAGCTAGGGCCAAATAAGCCACTTCTTCAGGAAACCCACTTCGGTTGGATAGTCGCTGGCCCCATGGGGGGGAGACCCAGTGATGCTTCTACAAAGCGCAGTCTTTGCCATTTCAGTAAGCAAATACAAGAACAGCTCACAAAATTTTGGGAACTGGAAGAAATTCCTTCATCAAATGAGTCTTTTTTGAACACAGATTACTGTGAAGTCTTGTATAACGATACAACTTACCGTGATAAGCACGGACGCTTCTCTGTACAAATTCCTCTTCGAGAATCACCGAATGTGCTCGGTGACTCATATTTCATTGCCGAAAAGCGGTTACTTCACATGGAAAGAAAACTTAAAGGAAATTCTTCTTTACGTCAACAATACGTGGATTTCATGAAGGAGTATGAGAAATTGGACCATATGAGCGAAGTTCCACTCAATGTCGATGGATGTTACTTACCGCATCATGCTGTTTCTAGGGAGAACAGCGAAACAACAAAGTTGAGAGTTGTTTTCGACGCATCGGCTAAGACAGCTTCGGGAACATCTTTCAATGACATACAATATATGGGTCCAGTAGTACAAAGTGATCTCTTTTCAATTTTAATTCGATTTAGACAGCATCGGTTCGTCGTTACAGCTGACGTAGAAAAAATGTATCGACAAATTCTCGTTCATAACGATCAACGGCACCTTCAAATGATTTTATGGCGTGATAGTGTAGACGAACCTATAAAATCATTCCAGTTAAACACAGTGACGTATGGTACGGCGTCCGCTCCTTTCTTAAGTACTAGATGCTTACTTCAGTTGGCGATCGAGTGTCCTGATGAAACAATTTCACAAGTCATCAAGGATGATTTTTATGTGGATGATTTTTTATCAGGTTCGCAATCTGAAAACAAACTATTTGATATTGTTACTTCTGTTGGGCAGATACTTAAATCAGCTTGTCTTCCGCTTCGTAAATTTAGAACAAATGTACCTTCTATTTTTAAAGACACTCCTACTTCAATTATACCACAACCGTTGGATTTAACTTCTCAATCCAGTACCTTGGGCTTGCAATGGGATCCTAATGCAGATGTACTAAAATTCTCAACGGAATTATTATTTTCAACCACAGTTACGAAAAGATCAATATTATCAGCATCATCTAAATTATTCGATCCTCTTGGTTTATTGAGTCTGTGTACTATAACACCAAAAATCATACTTCAAACCTTGTGGCAGTCAAAATTGGATTGGGATGATCCAGTTTCGGGAGTGGTTGCAAAAATGTGGTGTGAATTTGTACATGTGTTTTCCACATTATCTTCATTATCAATACCTAGGTTTGCACTCTGTAGTCATCCGAGTCTTATAGAATTACACATATTTTGTGATGCCTCTCAAGACGCTTATGCCGCTTGTTGTTATGTCAGAACAACAGACGAATCGGGCGAACTAACTTCTAATTTGCTTTGTGCCAAAACGAGAGTTGCACCCCTGAAACCTCAAACTATTCCACGCCTTGAATTATGCGGAGCATTGTTGGGCGCTCGGTTGTCGTCGAAGGTTTCACTATCACTGCGACTTAAGGTGGATAGAATTGTCTATTGGACTGATTCGACGGTGGTTCTCGCCTGGTTAGGTTCAAACGCTAGGGATTTGAAAACTTTTGTTTCCAATAGAGTCGCTGAAATCCAGCAATTAACTTCATCTTCGTCGTGGAGACACGTACCTGGCTCTCAGAATCCAGCTGATCTGGCATCCAGAGGTGTAAATCCAAGGCTCATACAGAATGTTCCTTTATGGTGGAAGGGACCGTCGTTTTTGCGTGAAGTCGAAACCAATTGGCCTCCTAAGAAATTTCAATTAATAAACATACCAGAACGAAAGGCTTCATGCGTAAACACTAACTCCATCATTCACACACTTCATAGTAGGATATCATGCACAACAACGACTGGTAATAAATTCACTTTATCTGAGGGACCGGTAAATTTTGACAAATATTCAAATTTCAATACATTACAAGGAAGTCTTGCTTATGTCATGAGATTTATACATAACTTAAAGAATCCAAAATCAAAAAATACAGGGCATCTAACTACCTTTGAATTAACCTCATCTTTAAATTATTTAATAAGAATGCATCAATCAGAATGTTTCGAAACTGAATTAAAACTACTAGTAAATAAAACCTGTTTAGCTGTTAAGTCACGTATTTTATCATTAACACCTTTCATTGATAAATTAGGTATATTACGGGTAGGAGGAAGAATACAAAATGCTTCTGAAATATATAATAAAAAACACCTGGCAATACTTGATTCGAAACACACATTCACAAAATTATTGTTCACCCGTGAACATAAAAGGCTCCTTCACTGCGGGCCACAACTTCTTTTAACAAACATAAGGCAAACCTATTGGCCACTAGCTGGTAGACGATTGGCTCGAAGTACAGTATACAATTGCAAATTATGCTGCATAATAAAGGCTCAATCAATCAAACCCATTATGGGAAACTTACCAACCCATCGAGTTTGTCCTAGTCTTCCATTTCAAGTGGTAGGAGTTGACTTTGCAGGACCTTTTTCAATCAAAGACAAAAAAGGACGTGGTTGCAGAATTATCAAGGCTTATCTCTATCTATTTGTCTGTTTTTCTACCCGAGCCTTACACCTTGAAGTAGCTTCAGATCTCAGTACTGAAGGTTTTCTCATGTGCTTAAGACGATTTGTATCTCGTAGAGGTAGACCTAGCGATATATACTGTGACAACGGTAGGAATTTTGTAGGCGCAAGTAACGAACTGAACACATTATTTCGGTCGAACAGTGAAGCAATATCTTCTTCTGCTGCTGAGGAAGGCATAAATTTCCACTTTTCGCCGGCTTACTCTCCACATTTCGGTGGGATTTGGGAGGCGGGAGTGAAATCTGCTAAATTTCATGCAGTTCGTATCATTGGTAATAGTCATTTAACGTTTGAGGAGCTATCGACGCTGTTTTCTCAAATAGAGGCAATACTAAACTCCCGTCCACTTACCTCACTCTCTTCTGATCCGACTGACCTTTATCCCTTGACTCCTGGGCACTTCTTAATTGGCAGACCGATCACTGCGCTTCCTTCACCAGAGCTACTCCACTTCAATTCATTAAGACTGGACACATACAAAAAGATCGAGCAAATGCGACAACAGTTTTGGCAAAGATGGCGCTCTGAGTATCTTTGTGAGCTTCAAGAGAGATCAAAATGGCGAATCAACCAAGGTCAACTACTTGAAGGAGATATGGTGGCAATAAAGGAGGCCAACCTGCCGCCGCTTAAATGGAGAATAGGCAGAATTGTATCCCTCTACCCTGGTCCAGATGGTGTATCACGCGTAGCAGATGTGCGCACCTCGAGAGGAGTTATACGTCGTGCCTTGAGGAACCTCTGTCTGCTACCACCTCGAATTCCGACTGTCTTCGAGAGGGGGGAGGATGTTCGGGAGATGCGCGCGCGCCGACGGCCAACTCAGACGTCATTGTCACTTCCTTGTCAGAATAAAATATTTGTACAAATTGTGCGTGCCAATATACCAAAGGCGAAATAGTAACTCATTAATGTTATTATCAATTCCATTATCTAAATAAACGAATTAAGAAAATATACACAATTCAAATGAGGTTTCGTTAAAAACAGGCATTACTGTTACTATGAACATTAAAACCAAGTATGGGGCGACCTTTACGAGCTTGAGGGCGAAATTTACGAGCGCCCTATTAATTTATTACCCTCAGCAAATGAAGAGAATCCAAAAAAGTAACTTGTTTGTACAAGGCAACACTTGAGAGATTCCGGGAAAGGGTCGCTAGAGACTTTTTTATTCAATTTTCCTCTCTCGACCGAAAAAGTTGTTGCAAAACAATATTATAACATTACGCGTTTAGATAATATTTAGATATAACACAGTAATAATATAATTCAACAGTCAATTAACTAAGTATAATTGTAATATTCCTACTTATAAAATTAAATACATTAAAAAATACATTAATTAAAAAAAATTAAATTAGAATAAAGTTATCTTTATGTTTAGCACATAAATATTTCTTTGCATGATAACGCCATTCATATTTTATTTATTTATTTTACTGAAAATACGAGTATAATTGTAACGAACGGTGTGTCATACACCATTTATTTTGTTGTAGGTTTCCGCATGCAAACTTTTTGTCTTTGATCTTCAACATCATTTATTTTTATTATTACTTTTTCGTAATTTGAAATTCTGAGTAATCCAATAAGCTCCTTATGAATATCAATTCGTAAAATTCGTCGAGTTTTAAACATTACACGAGTACATACTTAATTTTGATCAATAGCAATTTATTTATTATCACCTGTTTCCATTATGCTCACGAGTTTGAACTCAAGAATAAAGTAATTAAGTTAAAGGCCAAACCCGATGAAAAGGGGGTATAAAATTGTTCCATTTAACTATTTTAACATTATTATTTTGGTAACCATACTTTTGCAATTTAGAGTAAATTATAATCTTAATAGAAGTGGCGCCATCCAGTGGTTCGGGAGCGCAAACTACCTTTACTAGTCTGTGATTTTTGCTATGTTCCTGTATGCCTCGTAGTCGTAGACCTAGACATTGTGTTTTTCGTAAAGTAAAATAAAAGCATTAAAAGTGTTTATTTAATATTTTATTTCTATACATACAATTTGTTTTTATTTTCCTTTTTGTTTGATACAGTTTTTTATTACCATTAATGAAATCAAGTACTCAAGCTTAGTCAGCCGTTTATTCATTTGCCTAAGCATCGAACCTGTCACATAATTTAGTATAATACCCGCTTTTGCTTGCCAATTAAAATAACATCAATGCTTCTTTTCGCCAACAAAGTAATTTTGACTGTCGATGAAATTACTCTCAAATACAGTAAAAGCTCCTTATACACGACTTCATTATTCGCATTTTCATTATTCTCGGGTGAAAATTTTTTACCGAATTTATGTACTCGCGGCTAAAATCTGCGTATTCGCGGATGCAGTCGGTAACATTAAGCAATTCAACGTCATTTAATGACGCATCGTCATCTTTTAAATACTTCGGGTATGTGTCAGGGTGACTTTTACAACGCCTTATATTTTTTGTTACGATGTAGCATTCATAAAATACTTTACATAAAGCTATACTATGAACGCCACAGTTACTTATTTATGAATCTGAAATTAAAGATCTTTAAATACTGGAAAAAAAGATATTGAATAAAATTTTTAAAAACCATTATTTAAAGCTGACAATTATGATTGATTTTAATTGATGGTTCTTCAATAATCTTACCTCAATTGTAATTATTTTAACATACATATTGCTTTTATTTAGGTACTTTTGAACATATCCTCTATTATTTTATGCTAAATGTCATCCCGTATTCGCGGCATATTTAAGGAACGTATCCTCCGCGAATAAGGAGCTTTGACTGTATTTCCCACCATCATAAATATAAAATAAAGAACTGACGTTATAAAAGCATTAACTACTCTTGCCAATTGGCAGCCCTGTAGTATCAGACGAATAACAAACTATGAAGCTATTAAGTGAATAAGTAAATTTAAACAGTACTCAAACATTGCTCGGAATTTAAAATGAGTAGTTAAGCCCAAAGCATATTATGTTGTTTCAGATACTCCATAAAAAGCGCATAAGCGTTTAAGCATCCTAAAAGCAACGGGATTGAGTTAACCGCATTTGGACAGATAGAAGCTGCAGCAGGAGATTGATATTGTACCAAATAATCTATACAAATAAATAAAATTGGAGTGTCTGTTTGTTTTATTAAAATAATCGCTTTTTACTAAAGCATATGAATGTATACTCGGTACACATCATTTTACACATCATCGGTGTTAAATTATCATTTTTTACATCTTTTGTCTGTCTGTTTGTTCTGATTATTCTCTAAAACGGCTAAACTGATTTAAACAGATCTTTCACTGACAAATAGCTGATCTAATAAGGAGTAACTTAGGTTATTTTAGACGCGAACAAATTCGCGTGCACAGCTAGTATTACCATAACGGCGTTAGTTATACGAAGAATTTGAATTATCTCCAACTTACATAAGAGTGCAGATATTTACCTATTCAATGACAGCTATATTCAGATAAAAGGCGTGAGGTGGCCTGGTGACCTATTTTTCCTTCTTATTTTTCCAAACATCAATCTATCTCTCCCCTATTTAGGAATACTTTTGCTAGTATCAACTTATCCTTAGATTTGTAGCTTCTTTTTATGTTATATTTTATTCGTGATAAATATCAAAAATAGACTTTATGATGACTTTTATTTGTTTTTATATTTATTAACCAACTCTTTTCTCGCGACTTTGCACACGTTAATTAGAACCAATGTCATTCCTGTTTGATGTAGTTTCTCGTAGGTGAAGTAAACTTTAATATTGTTCCGGTAGTTTCGGAGTCTGTTCAATGGCAAACAAATTTTAACTATAGAATATAATATAACTATAGATACAAAACAAAAATTGTGATCAGTGCACCAATTTTAATGTGTTCAATGCAAGAAATAGTGTTCTCCTTTTTTCTCTCTCTTTTTAAATGAAATCCGAAATTACTACGCAACTCTAAAAAATGCTATACAATAGAGTTTTGATGTTGCACCGTAGTTTTTCTACTTGACGTTTGAAAAACATTCAGACGATATGATGATTAAAAAGTTTAACCCATAGAATAAGAGTCCTTTGCCCACTGCCCGTGACAAAAAAACTTTCTGGTCATCTAGAAAATAGTCTCAACAGAGTAATTGATTTTTACTTTCAATCCTGAACACCTTAAAAAGTTCATCTGATAATAAATCCCAGACAACTTTTGAAACATTCGCAAAGTTTAAGATTTTAGTCGATTTCGTATCTTTTAAGTTTGTATTTTCTGACTGACAAAGACAACAGATTGCCATTGAAACGAGTTTCGGGTTTACCGAGATGAATTCCTAGAGAAACACTCCAATCTAAGCGGTATATAAAGTAGATCTTAAATATTTTATTCGATGATAATCCTAATATAAATTGATATAGTACATTCAGATATTCTAATCGACTTGTAATATAAAATATGCGAAATCCATACTGACTTTATATAAATGTGAACGTATCTCTATCTCTTACGCTCTTTCGTCCAAATTACTGTGTATTTCAATGCTAGTCTCATAACCACACGATTGCGTTTTCTGATACATGACTGCTGTGACCACATACTCATTATTTGAAGTCATCTTTATTTACTTTACTGAAAGCTGTAATAACGGAACACAAACTTTTATATACTTTTTACATATTTATAAATTACTACAAATGGTTATGTTAGCCGTTATGCAGATCACGAATATCAGTTAAGCGGCAAAACATCCTAATTATATTACTAATAATTAAGGCGAAAACAAACGGTCCAGTTGACAATAGAAATGACATGCGCGGTCTAAAAACTTAACCCTTATCATACCACCCCTGTCAACCACATAATACAAGCCAGACGCGTGATCGAATTAATTATGGAAATAATGCCGAATAGCGAAGGTAAGACGACACACATCGCTTTGTGCTATTTCGTATAAACCTTATTAAAGATGAGTGAAAGTCGATTAGAGATCTACTATAATTAATCAACGTATAATCTTCAATTTAAGCTTGATTGTCTTATATACAAAAAGGTTGTTTATATTTAAATTACGCGTTAAGACAAATAAAATCGAAATAGATGGGATAGAGTATGGCGTATTGATTTAAAGATGGCGTTTCTAATCACATTTTTAATGAATTAATAAGGTTTTTTATTTATTAATTTTGAATTATACAATTGTAAAAATTAAAATGAGATGAACAAATGGACAAAATAATAAAAAACGTTTTGATCCAATTAGCATCGTTCGAGACATGACTTAGTTGTCTTATTTTTAATTACAGCTTATTTTTACTTTATTTCTTTGTTTAAAATCAATTTAAAATATAGAGATTTTGACTTAGAATACCTTTTAAAGTATGGCGGACAAAATATAATCCTTGTTAACACGAAAAGATACTGGATAAGGTGTGAATAAAATTTTATACTGAGCGTATTTTAAGTTATTTGTATTGAAATTTGGACAGCACCTCGGTAATGAGATCTAAAAGCCCCATAAGATTCTAAAACCGATATTTATACCCATGCAAACTACTTTTTTAATGGAATAGATCTCAAGCTTGAAATATTTCAATGAAAATTAAGAAACAATTTTAATGAAAACACTCACCATCAAATTTGTTTGATCTATCAAGTAAGTAATATCCAAGTTAAATAAAATTTATCAAGTTAAAGAGCGTTAATAACCATTCACTAATTTTCTAATACAACCAACTTGCATAATTATCACATCTTACAAATAAGAGTGAATGTCAAATGGTTTGTAAATAATTAAGCATCATAAAAACTACACACTGAATTACTTATTAGGCTACATATATAAGGAAAATGAAGTAAATAACTAACTAGTATGTTAAGTGAAGTTGAAAGAGTTTTGATATTAAATGAAATTATAACATTTCGAAGAATTATTATCAACATTTAATAATGAAGTTATCTTTTTGAGCAAAAATTGTAGGCATTTTCATTACAGAAAAAATTGTAGGCACTATTTATTTTACCTACGTTATTTTTTTTCATTAAGTCTGAATGACAGCCGGTTTCTGGGATATGTCCTTACATAACTGTCGTCTGTCCACTGAAATTTTGTTACATTCATGATTATTTTTCCAATAATATCTTCCAATTACGATTGATACATCTTGTTGACGTTTTCTTTGTTATTGTTTTCTCCTGTTAAGAAAATTGTCATATCAACAGATTTAAGAACTTGTTCATCATCAGCCCTTTTACGTCCCCACTGCAGGGGCTCAGGCCTTCCTTATGGATGGTTAAGGATGATGGTAAACCTGACAATACCAGACCTAACAGCATTTAGCGGTTATATTAGATTATGAATAACTTCGTGGCGTATAAGATTAGCGCGGCGGCCCACGATCGTTATAGTTTAGTAACTTTCGCAGGGGTCACTCACGGGATGGGTTACCAAAAAATTACTGTCTCAAGCTACTCCATGCTTCGGAAGGCATATTCAGCCTTTTCGGGCTGCATTTGCAGTTATTAATACCCTCCTATCCGCATTGGGCCTGCGTGGAGGGTCGTCCTCCTTAAAGATCCAAAAGGTCTGAGCCCTTGCAGTGGGGACGTCAAAGGGCTGATGATAATGATAGTGATTAATAATAATAATAAACCCTGCTTGATTTTAATAAAACCGTATAAAATTACATTTCACTTATAAAAAAATGAGATTGAAAGAAATAATTTTCAACCGTTGGTTACGTTATATACTTACAGGTCAAATTAAATTGCCTTTGTTTTATTTGAAGTAGATAAAAATACGACTGAATAAAACAAGGCAACAAACAAGGAAGTTTCTCGTTTGTGGTTTTTTAATCCGCTATTCCGGCCTTTGGTGATTATGTAATTGAGCCTTTGGGGTGAGTTTATATGATATCTCATTTTACCTTTTTTGTAAGAATCAGTGGAATTTTCGCCTGTTTCATTTAACTTAATTATGAATGGCATAATTATATTGCTCCAGCTGTTGCAGATTGTTTGTTAAATTCAATGGAATTTTCGCATGTTTCATTTTACTCAATTAAGATTGTCATAATTACATTGCGCTAGCTGCTGCAGATATAATTATTTTTATTTTGAGATAAAAATAATACCTCAAGTGTCTTTTAAAATAACAAAGTATATTATCAAATGAAATCTGGTATACCATATGTGTATTCATAATGATTCTTTGACGTTTTTTCTGTGTTCTTTATTAATGATAATCTTTCAGGCTTATTTTTTTGACATTTAAATTTAAATTTTTATTATTAAATAAACTAACATATAAATAACATTTGAAAACCACGTAGGTTTAAGTTGTGTTTAGTTTTCAACTGATTTTTTGTTTCGTGAAATAAAACGAATAGTACGTAGTACAATGAAAATTTAAAACTATTAAAAATGTATAGAATATTTTATAACTTTCAGATTCACAAAAAGTCCTTAAGACTACAATGACAATCTATCAAGCTCAATGTGAAGGTCGAAGCAAGCGACACCGTGATGGATGGCTGTTGATACGTACTCTTAAGTCAGCAGTTAACAGACGAAAGCTTTTTTGAAAATGACTATTGTCGTTACCTATGTTTATTTAGAATCCTCACTACGAACAGAATCTTTCATATATTATCTTTAAAATACACACCCGTGCAGATTATCTGTCCATTACAGTCGATGTCACTTCTTACCTAATTTATATCATACTAGCTTATGCTCGCGACTTCGTCCGCGTGGTAAAGTTACTCTGAGCAGCATTTCTAACGAATATTTATTCAATATATCGTGTAAAAAACCTGAAATAAAGTTTCATCCCGTATTTTATACCCTTAGGGGTGGAATTTATCAAAATCCTTTCTTAGGGGATGCCTACGTCGTAGTAGCTTTATGCATGCAAAGTCTGAGCCCGATGGGTTTCATACAAGCTTCATACAAACTTTCATCCCCTATTTTATCCCCTTGGTGGTAGAATTGATTAAAATCCTTTATTAGCGGATGCCTACGTTATAACAGCTACTTGCATGCCAAATTTCAGTCTGATCCGTCCAGTGGTTTGGGCTGTGCATTGATAGATCCCTATGTCAGTCAGTCACCTTTGAGTTATATATACCTATTTAGATATAATTAAAAAAATGCGTTTCTTTGCAATAGAAATTTGTATGAAGAATCATTCATTCGCTTACCATTTATATGCGTAATACTGTTTTGATATACGGTTTTTACGTTAAAACCATTTATGAATTTCGTTTTTAATTCTGAGATTAAAAAAATAAAAAGGCAAATACTATTCACATACTCTTTTTTTAATTCACGCAGCCAAGACGAAGTTGCCGTTTGCACACAACAAATAGAAATAATCCAAGAATTTATTATTTTTAAATATATTAAATAAAAAAAGGCAGTTGAAAGTAATCAAATATGGACTAGTGCCTATCTATACCTAAAATGCAATACTGGAATCATTTTATAAATTACACATTATTAAAATAATAATATTTTAATAATGAAAAAAAATACTACTTGATTTTTTTTTCGTAAACGGATCCAAATTTCCTAGAACTTGTTGCCCGTTAAAAAAAAACCCGTTATGGAAAAATTAAGAAGTTCATATCTTGCTTTGCTCTACTTATTAGACTAAACTTTAGATTAGATTAATTGAGACGTTAAAATGTAGTTAATCGTACCTCACCACTTTGTTTAAGGCGCATAGTTGGTGTTGTATTATTTTCCTGCTTCCATATAATAATACTAAAATTTTCAACTGAATACATAATTATGATATGTTTAATTTTTAAATACCTACTGCTAAGATTCTATTTAAGCTATTACTACTAATCCGTTAGAAACTTTTGCTAGTTAAAGCCAACTTGAAATCATAACCATTAAAGCCTTACTAATAACCGTTGTATAGTTATACAGTGTTTTGTCTTTTTCACTCAAATTGAAAGTCATTTTAGAATGACATGAACAGAGCTATATGTAAATAAACAACATTTATAATTTCCTTATTCGTAAGAGTATAAGTTCGTTGAAAATAATAAATTTATGCCATTACAGTTAAAAAGTCGTCTCAAAGTAATGAAATATTCGCATTTTATTATCAATATAACGGCACATTATGATGTAATTAGAAAGCGAGACGCTTGAGTATTCCCAAAGGAAGCACCGGAAGAGATCTTCAAAAGAATATTTCTTTTGCCGAGAGCTCGCAAATGAAAAATAGAAAATAGAATAGAAATAAAAAATCATAATTGTTTCTGGTCCACATTGAGTGTCAAGCTTTAATAATTCATTGAAATCAGTTCGTATATATCCATGTATATAATAAAACAAAGTCCGTACTAAAGTCTGTCCGTACGCTGAGATCCTTAAAAGTACACAACGTATTTTAATGTGGTTATCTTCATTAAACAGATTCAAGAGAAAGGTTTATATTTTTAAGCCGCTGGCGGAAAGCTAGTTTATTAATATATAAAAAGGATATAAAGTGTCCACAAAAAAGTGTAATATAAAAAAGCTTCGAATTACCTCGAAAACAGTTTATACTCGTAAGTAATCTTTTTAATAATTGATTAGTTTTAGAAACAATTAAACGTGTAGTAGACGTCTTCAATTAAACAAATAATATTTTGTTCGAGATTAACATCAGAATAGCTTGGCAATGTTATATAAATATCTAATTAATTCGCTGTTTTAGGTCTGATGGCTTTGTTATTGCAATATACTAACAATATTGCTCGTAACGTTTATATGCATTTAAATAACTATATAAAACAAAACAGTAACTATTGATCATAATTATTAGTATAAAAATTATGTCTATAATATGGCGATAGTGTCACAATACTTTGTACATCATGACGTATACAGAAGTAACTAATGTGCGCATATGAAGACATGCAACTAATATCTAAAGGTGCCAACAAATTATTTATTTTTGCAGCTGATAGTACTCGGTCCCTGGAGTTTATTATTCAAATGTTTTCGAAAAATTATCCGAGTTGTTTCCGAGAAATGATGGAAAATTGATCTCCAAAATATATCTATATGGTTTATATTTTGGACAAATTGGGCTGAAATGAAATCAAGCCAAAATCACGCGATGCCGCGCGGTACGGGAATGAACGTGTTAACTGTCATTTATTTGGGCATTTCACACTGATAAATCAAATATTTAATGTCATTATTGTGTGTCTCTAAAAAGTGAGCTCAACATAGACACTATCTCAGCAATATATGATAGCTTATTATGTAAGGGGTTTTGAGAGTTGCATAAAAATAAAATAAATATACTAATGTATACAAATGTATATTTATTTCATGTGTATCTGTGCTAATATGACAATGATACCATTTTAGTGTTAAAAATAAATAATAATAATAATTTATTTGCGTTGTCAATAGGGTATACAAAAGAGATGTAAAAGGTAATACAATTATCGTCTATTCAGCCATTAACAATAGCATGCAAATGTAGTAAAAGAAGATTCTATAAGCACTGATCAATCCACCCAGGCTAACGTTCAGTTTCTATAGTCTAAGAACTCATGCAACGAATAAAAGGAACGCTCAGCAAGCCAGTTATATAACTCTCTCTTAAATCTAGTAAAAGGTGTATTCTTTATAGATTCCGGAATCTTAATATATATTGTTTGACATATACAGTATGCAGTTATTTTTAAATCACGCGCTTTTTGGGACTATGGGCGGTAGTCTCGACACAGCTTGCGAACGCAATGTTACCGAATTCGGTCGCTAACTCATAGCGATCGTAATTTACATTTAAAGATATCGATTTTTGTCGGTAGCGTAGGGTTCTGTGGCAAGCATTCAAGATATTTTTATTCTACAAAAGAGAGCTGTCCGCGCTGTATATAATTTACGGACTAGGGAGTCTCTCAAAGAAATATTTAAAGAAACAAATATTTTGACTGTTGCCCCTCAATACATCTATGAAAATATTATATACGCAAGAAAACATTACGATTCCTTCACAAAAAAGTAGTGTTCATAATCTTAACACAAGAAATAAAAATAAACTTGCCGTCCCAAGCTTCAGACTTCAAAAAAAAACCAGAGGATCATTTCTGGGTAAATGCATTGCTATGTTCAATAAAGTTCCACAAAATGTAATTGACCTACCCATAAATAAATATAAATTCATGTAAAGAACATACTTATGACTAAAGGCTATTATAAAGTTGATGATTATTTTAAGGGCCGTAATGCATGGAATTAATAGCCTTCGCTTTGTTCTACAACGATTAATTGTAGGTATGTACCATCCTATGTCCTACAGATTTTGAAAGTTGTATTTATTATTGTTATAATACGTACCATTCTAGTAATGACATGATTTATGTAATAATCTTTACTTATGATAAAAAGCTGGTAAGTTTCTTTCGCTTGTTCTTCTTGTCAGCTCAAAGACGTTCTGAACAAGTGGTAGGGAAAAAAATTTTTTTACGCTTACTTGAAAGCTAAAGCTTACTTGAATAAAGATATTTTCATTTGATCTCATTTCAATAACCAATAATGAGAAACCCCTAGGAATGTTCAGTAAAAACTACACGTAACCAAAAATTTTATCCTAATAAATCAGTTTTTAATAAGCTAAGTCGTTTTAAAAGTTAATTTATATTAACTAAAAGGATTTGGCCATTAATACAGCACCTTTTGCCTTATAACTTACCATTAATATACTGAATAGCTTCATTTATAAGATAAAGAAAGCGAATAAACGTCTTGCCTTTTTAATTTAAAGCAGACCTTTCTTTTAAATTCTGGATAAACCTGGCAATGGACGGCCTGGCTTTGAGCAAACTTAAGCTTTATAAGTGATGATAAACAACTTAATAGCACTCACTGAATTAGCCTCCTTACCTGGAAAGAGTCACACAATTATCATTAAGACATTATCATTTAGATGTCATTAAGGTACAAAGAACAGTGGCTCACTAATTGCCAATTAAGTGGGTAATAAAATATTTTTAATACGACTAAGTACAATTTTCTAATTTTATGACCTTTATTATGTTTGGAATAAGTACCGTCAAAAGTGATTATACAATAAATTGCCATTTAAAAATTACGATCCTAATAATTGTGACAAACAAAGTATATATGAATTCCTAATATTCTTATATTGGCTACGTGCACGATTTCAGCGACACCTAGCGTCCTCAACTTTTGGCAGCTTTGTTGTTTTGAAATTAAATGTGTTATTTTAGAAAAAAATTTAAACTAACAACTATCTATTCGTTTAAATTACTGCGATACTATAATTTGTGCGTACAGAGGATTGTTAAATGATTTTTATTCATTCAAATTAAATAAGGTAACTAAATTTTATTTAAAAAACATGTTTTATTTTAATTGTCAGAAATTGTTTAGCTCATTTTTGTTGCAATTTTACTGTAAAACAAGAATTTGAAACGGCGTACACGATTTCATTAAATAATAGTAAACATATTTAATTATTCCTGTATCGATAATAATAAGTGAAATATGGTTTTTAGGTAGAAATGAGTATTATTCTAATGACCGAGTTTGTGTGTATCACTCGCGTTTGGTATGTTTTTAAAGTAGGTAATTAATCTCCGTTGGATCTCATAATTGCGACTGAGTTTTTATTTCAATAGTAATTCGATTGCAGCTGAATACAGCGCGACTAACACTTTGCACCCAGTGAATAATGATTTGGAGTCTCGATGTAAATTAGACGAATCTTCTAGCATCTCACGGCAGTGAAGTAATAATGCATAAATCGTGGAGTCATCATCATCATCATCATCAGCCGGAAGACGTCCACTGCTGAACATAGGCCTCCCCCTTTGAACTCCACGACGGACGACATTGCGCCAGCTGCATCCAGCGGCCGCCCGCGACTCGGACGATGTCGTCCGTCCATCTAGTCGGGGGTCGACCCACGCTGCGTCTTCCGGTTCGTGGTCTCCACTCGAGAACCTTTCGTCCCCATCGGTTATCGGTTCGTCGAGCGATGTGGCCTGCCCACTGTCACTTCAGCTTACAAACTTTGCGAGCTATGTCGGTCACTCTAGTTCTTTGGCGAATATCCACGTTTCGGATCCTATCGCGCAAAGAAACCCCTAACATAGCTCTCTCCATGCCTCGCTGAGCGACTCTGAGCTTCTCTAAGAGGCCAGCAGTTAAGGACCACGTTTCAGTGCCATAGGTCATGACTGGCAACACACACTGGTTATACACCTTCGTCTTTAGGCACTGTGGTAATTTGGACGTGAAGATATCGCGTAGCTTCCCAAACGCTGCCCAGCCGAGTTGGATTCTTCGAGCGACCTCTTTGTCGAAATTGGATCTACCTAACTGGATTGTCTGTCCAAGGTACACGTAGTGATCGACAACTTCGAGAGTATCAGTTCCAATGACCACCGGTACGGGTGCAACATGGACATTCGACATGATTTTTGTCTTGTTCATGTTCATTTTAAGACCCACCTGATTGGAAACGATACTCAGGTCGCTGAGCATTGTACTGATGTGCTCCATCGATCTTGCCAAGATGACTATATCATCGGCGAAACGAAGGTGAGTGATGTATTCGCCATTGATGTTGATGCCGTATTCGTCCCATTCCAAGAGCTTGAAGACGTCCTCCAATGCATTCGTGAACAGTTTCGGAGAAATGACATCTCCCTGTCTCACGCCTCTGCGCAATTGGATTGGTTTCGTGCTCTCTTCCTGGTAGCGAATCGACATTGTGGCGTTGCTATACAAACGCTTCAACACTTCGACGTACCTGTAGTCGATTTGGCATCGTTGGAGGGACTGCAGTACTGCCCAGGTTTCGATTGAATCGAAGGCTTTCTCATAGTCCACAAACGCTAAGCAAAGTGGCAAATTATACTCCTCGGTCTTCTGTATAATCTGCCGCAGCGTATGTATGTGGTCTATGGTGCTAAAGCCTTTTCGGAAACCGGCTTGTTCGGGAGGCTGGAAGTCATCAAACCGGCGTTCGAGACGATTCGTAATGACCCTCGAAAACAGCTTATAAACGTGGCTCAGAAGCGAGATTGGTCTATAATTCTTCAACAAGGTCTTGTCACCTTTTTTGAAGAAGAGCACAACCACGCTTCTGTGCCACGCTTCTGGCGTCGTACCCTCGAGAATGACGGAATTGAACAATTACTGGAGGACTAAGAGTATCGGTTTTCCACCCGCTCGCAAAAGTTCAGTAGTGATTCCGTCATCCCCCGGTGCCTTGTTGTTCTTCAGCTGTTTGAGTGCCATTCTAATCTCGTACAGGCTGATGTCTGGGATATCCTCGGTGTGATGTCGGGTCAGCTTTGCTCTGGTGTCCTGAGCATTGCTTTCAACGGGTTGTTGTGATGATGTGTACAACTGTCCATAAAACCTCTCAAGCTCAATCAGAATCTCCGGTTTTGAAGATACGATCCTGCCGTCGTCGATCTTCAGCTTCGTCATCTGACTCGACCCAGCAGACAAATTTCGTGCAAACACTTTGGAGCCTTGGTTCCGCTCTATTGCCTCCCTAATACGTGTAGTATTATAGGAGCGCAGATCGCGTCGCATCGATTTGGAAATTCGTCTGTTAAGTCGACCATATTCCGACATATCGGTTGAAGATTGCAGTCTCATATCCCTCTGGTCCGCCATCAACTTGAGCGTTTCGTCTGAGAGCTTTTGAGATTTAATACGGCGCGGGGCCTTATAGAACTTAGACCCCACAGCTTGGACTGTTTCTACAAACCCGTTGTTTATTTCGTCCACAGACTCGCATTCAGCTAGACACTGAAACCGATTGTGTAGTTGGAGTTGGAAGGCTTCGGGGTCCATGATACGAGCAGCACTAGGACGGAGCGTAGACTTCATCAGACGTGACCTTTCGAGCTTAACATTGATATTCAATGTGCCTCTAACGATTCGGTGATCGCTACCGGTTTTCACCCTGCTGATCACGGAGACATCATTGAATATGTGCTTTCTGGTTGTCATGATGAAGTCGATCTCATTTTTTGTCGAACCATCAGGGCTCATCCAGGTCCACTTCCTGGAGGGTCTCTTCTGGAAGAAGGAGTTCATCGCAAAGAGTCCTTCTCCATGAAATCGACCAGCTTCTGGCCCCGGTGGTTGCGCCGCCCATACCCAAATCGACCCACCCTCAACTCATCGCCGTTCGAAGCGCCCAGCTTCGCGTTAAAGTCCCCCATTACAACGGTGAAGTAGGTATTAGTCGTATGTATGGCTTCAGAAATCTCCTCATACATAGCCTCTACCTCATCGTCGGAGTGTGAAGAGGTCGGGGCGTAAACCTGTATGACCTTCAGCGAATACCTTTCGGTTATTCTGAGTATAAGGTACGCCACTCTGCTCGACACACTATCGATCTTCACCACGTTGTTCACGAGGGATTTGTGAACGAGAAACCCAACACCACCTTGAGATTTTTGATCTCCTTCCCGGAAGAAGAGCATGTTACCGGACTCAAGGATTACCGTATCCTGGCCCTCTCTTCGGATTTCGGATAATCCCACTATGTCCCATCGCAACTTGCTCAATTCTTCCTCCAGCTCTAATAGCTTCACGTCAGTCCTCAGTGTGCGGACATTGTATGTTGCCAGGGCCAGAGTCCGTTTGTGTTGGTAGCGCCTAATCTGCCGGAGATTCTTAGCTCCCCCTGCCCCTCCGTTACCTGTCCCGCTACCAGAGACAGGAATAGAGGGGCTGCCGGGGACTGGGGGCCGTACATAATTGTCGTCCATCATGAGGGGGGGGGGGGGTTGCCATAATCCCCACGCTTGGCAGGCGACTTGGGGATCGCAGTAGGTGGTGGTAGATGATACCGGGAGGCGCTGCTGCCCGCCTTCCGTATAATCCCTCTGTCGGCTCCTACGACACCCACGGGAGGATATGGGGGGGTGCTACTCTTAGGCCGGCACCCCACGGCAATCGTGGAGTGTGCGAGTCAAATTCAAAGTATGTTTATTTGTCCAGTAATGTTATACATTGGGGTGCTCCACAATGATTTAAAAACAAAATTTCACCTTATTCTTGTAGGCATGCAAATGTCAATCTTCAATGCAAATAGTATAAAAATGTAATATATTAGGCATAAACTATATCATTAAACTTTCGTCGAATGTCAATTTTACTTGTAATAAAATGATGTGTAAATATACTCTATATTAAGCCTCTGTTACACCATAATTGCAGTTAAAGTTTAAGTCAAATTTGATAATATCTGTTACGCTGACTTTTACATACCTTTACTGTTTACTGTCATTGTAAACAATAACTTTTACCAGCGAAACATAGACAGCTACAGTTAACAGAAAACGTTATGACGTCATCCAACCATTGAAAAATTATAAGTCATTGTTATTTGTTTAACCGTTACTTTAACATGTTTGTTATTGTTAAAGTAAGTTGGTGCAACAAATGTTGCAAAGTTGAATGTCATATCATATATTTGTCAGATGTGACGTTCCACGACCGACGATACGCGACGCATCTTCTGTCAGATTATCACCAACACTTACGTCAGTAGATGCGGGTCTACTGTGCAGCTTCCTTTCGCAGTTGAAATTGATCTTTTTTTTTATTTTGTCATTTTGCAAAAAGTACAGTCAGCAAAACAATTAACTATCGATTCTATTTCACAGGGAATTCAATAATATTCAATATTTTGTATTGAAAAGCGAAAAATCTACTTGACATATTTTTTGTTGCCAATTGTGAGCTATAGGCGATAAAATATGATAACAGATTTCATAAAATAATTGATAGGACGACAAATGTCAAAGAAATTAATACGAGGCCGACCCGACGAGCCCCTCTCGGGCTAATTCAGTAGCGATCTGCGAGAAATTTCCATTCTCACTGGAACTCAGTTAAAAATGGAATTAATTATTATAACCCTGGGGATCGGATGATTTCGCTCAGCATTTTTTCTCTGGTAGCAAAGAAAGATTGTTATTTGTGGTCCGTCGACGCTCGACGACGTAACGCTATTTTTCATTAGCGTCTAAACATTTAACTAAATGCTGGGGCAATTATCCAAAGTGCTTACAAACGAGGGCCGAGTTTATCCCGTTGATTCATTAACTGTACAATAAATTTCAAAGTACGGGAATAAAATGTACTTTGATTGTTTATATTTTTATTCTCCTCCAGAGGAAGTTTTTCAAGGAAATTAATTGAAATAATTCACGGGTAGGACATTTATATATAACTCGTGTGAATTAACGTGACCTGAGAATTTATTTGTTCACGACAATCATATGATATTCGTGAAGATTACCTGTGCATCAAAAGTGATGTCTTTGAAGTTACATTAATATTTCGAAAATAAATGAAATATTCGTTTTTGGAAAAAAAAATAGGTTTCCAGCTGTTATGACAAATCAGAAAAATATAAGGTATGCTTCGCTACTTAATAAATTTAATATAATCTCAAATATATTACTCAAATCTAAAATAAATAATATTATGTACTGTTGAAGTAAATTTGAACCTCACGAAACAAAGATTTCACTTTGAAATAATATAAATATGTAGCCAGGGTCTTCAGATAATAGACAATCAGACAGTTTCACAAATTTTCTTTAGTTAAAAGCCGCATTACCCATACAACTTTGATTTTCATTGGAGCTTAAAGACGTCATTTGTGCAACTGACTGAATATTTCATGACTGGGCATCTAAATTTCATTGGAAAAGTCACATTAAGCCATTGGTGGACCGTTTCTTGGTCGACAGACCGTATAGCGCCATCCAGGTGCATTGTATAGAAAAGTTTATATTCTATATTGACCTGTCGGGGATAGAACCCAAAGATATCAGAAACGACGACACCTTGAAACCAGCGTACGAGTCATGAAAACACGCCGGAAGTTTGATATAAATGTACTACATAAAAATTAATAAAAAAACTTTTACTTATGCTACCTCCTATAAAATAATGTTACAGGCCCAGTGATTAATGACGACGGTATGCATGACGCCGGAGTAATATGGATAATGATAAGTCAAATTGGGCTATATAATGTATTATTTAAACTATATTATATGGACTCTATTATGAATATTGTCATGTTACCATAATGCAATTTGAAAATTAAGAAATATTATTCTTTACTGTTTTGTAGTATCTACTTGCCTGTTTCTTTGTTTATGTATTATTTAACTTTATAAAGTAATGTGTAGTATATAAATATATAGCCCATGTTACCCGCATGAGTATCCCGTACGTGAAAGAATTTTCATAATCGTATTTCGTCCAACAAACGAACGAACAAAATAAAAACAACTTTGCCCTCTAAAATATTAGTATCATCATCATCAGCCCTTTTACGTCCCCACTGCAGGAGCTCAGGCCTTCCTTATGGATGGTTAAGGAGGATGGGCCATGACCCTCCACGCTAGCCCGATGCGGATTGGAGGGTATTAATGACTGCAAATGCAGCCGGGACCCGTTGGTCATGGTTGGCTTAACATGCTTTCCGAAGCACAAATATTAGTATAGATTTTATTAATGATATTATTCAATCTAAGTGAAAGTTGATTTTGATACGCAATCGGTCGTTCTTTTTATTAAATGAACATAATTTACCCTATGAATCCCGTTCCACATTAAACGCGAATAGATAATATTTGATCAGATACGTGACGTTACAATAACGACCAAAACAAAAATAATTAGAGTCTCAATTCTGCAAAATTAATATGTAATTATATACTGCAATTCTTTTTATATATTTTTTAGCGACCTGTCATCGAGTGGTTCTCGAAAAAGAGTCTCATATACTTGTCGACAGGCGAAAAAAGTTCACATTATATCCGCCAAATTAGATTTAAATTTAGGTAAATTACTAAAATCAAGATTGATTATCATATAAATATATATAAAAAAATTAAATGGAATAATAACAATTTATAAACTAATAAATTGTTTGGTTTCTACGATAATAATTTTTAGTTAGCGTTATCTATGCAAAATTGCAGCGTAATCGCTTTTTCATGATTAAGTGTAAATTTAAAGAAAAAAATATGTATAAAAACCCCCTAAATACCAATAATTATATTTTTATTTATCGGTGATATGTATGAAAACATGTAGATAGCTAATGATCTTAGTTCTTAATAAGTTTTCCAAGATAAAATAAAATGAAATAAGCCGTATTATTCTCATCTCATCAATCATACTGATTCTGAAATAGGCTGCTCTTTCATGTTAAAGACGGTAGACTTGATATTCATATTGAATTCATAAGTGCTTTCTTGAGAATATAACAAAAGTTTAATGCCTTTTAAGGTCATCATCATCAGCCCTTTTACGTCCCTACTACAGGGTCTCATCCGTCGCCTTCCACGCTGGGCCAATGCGGATTAAAGAGTATTAACTACAGCAAATGGAGCCAGCAACAAAAGGCTTAACGTGCTTTCCGAAGCACGGAGTAGCTAGAGATAATATTTTTTTGAACCCCCATCCCGTGACCGATCATTGCTAATGTTGCTTAACAACAACGACAGCTGGCCGCGGCGCTTATCCACTACGCTACCACCACTCACATGCTTGCTTACACTCTACGATTTTTAAGTTACCAAGAGATTACAACCAGTATGCTAATCGAAGGCTTATCTTATTACGGTACCTTTGTTCTCCGACTGTCAAAGATTGCTTCTAAGGATGGCTTTATAAAATTTCAAAGAAAAAATGGTTTTTATTGCATCTTTGTTCTCAAGTATCAAAAATTTATTCAAGCATTTCAGAAGCTTCACGTTAAAAGTTTTTCTTTTGAGAATAAGCAATGATGCGATCTCAATGAAGCTTATTATATTTATCTTCTTATTTACATATGATTTCGGTGAAACAAATATGTACCTTATTTCATAAATATTTAAATGCATTTAATATTATTATAATTGATCAATTCCGAATTTACAATGTAACAATATACTTCTTATGGCTAAAATAGGTTTGTAACGGTTAGCTTTGATTGAATTAAAAAAAAGCAAGCGTGCTCAATGTGTTCCGAACCGAAATTTAAATTTTGAAATCCGAAGACCTTCAAAATGTTTTTCCGTGAGATTACAGAAAAGTAATTGCTAAAAGATATTAATAGAGAATTATTTACTTATAGATTGCTACTAACATGTTTTGACAAGAAGGTAAATAAAGTTAATTTTTGTTTAGTTAGAGCATGTAAAGCGAGAAGATTGGCTCTACGTAAGATACAAAACATTTTTACGACGCAAGCTATACGTATATGGTGTCTTCTTGGCAACATTTTACATGAAATGTTTTTAGTGGAATGACATATATTATATTCTACTTCTAAATAATAGGCAATCTAATTCGCGAACGCAAAACGATAGACACGACTCTCGCCCTTATTTCAATAGCAAATAAATTCAATTGTACATAAAATTATATTATATATAATAATATAATAATAAATTATACATAAATGTATATAAAATTCAAATAAAGAAAATTAGAAAGAACACAGAATATGTTTGAAATTTGCTATGATACTAACTTTCATAATCACGTTTAGACAGAGATAGATAATATTAGATCGTAACGACAAATTATGGACTAAACTTTGCCAGTTGTCAGCGAAGCGGGAGTGACAAGAACAGAAAACTTCACCACTCCATAATTATAGAAGCGACTGTCAAGTTAATTACTAGCTTATGTTTTTTTTTTCTATTTTAATATCATTCTATTAATGTCATGGAATTGAAAACTTACGATTCATATTCTGTTACGGATATCATTGGACTAATGGATAAATACAATTAAATGTTTTACGTGCAATGAAACTCTAATTTATATTCTGAAGGCAACTGACATGTTAATATTATTATTTGCGGTCGAATATCTAGTGACATTCTAAAAGATTGTAAGTCTCATTTAATTTTTATCCTTTGATTAATTGCTATAATAAATAACTTTACACAATTATAACAGAACTTTTAACCGTGGAGAGATCTGATAAATCATATATTGAGATATACTAAGTATTGTAAGAAAATATAACTCTCAGATATATTGAAATAAGTTTTTAAAACAAAATTAGTTAAGCTTAAAAATTTATGCATCTCGATGGCAGTCTGCGATACAAAAGTTAAGCAACTTTCGCAAGACCAAACTTTGCCGGTGACCAAAATTTGGCTAGGCTGATGATATAAGTAATGTTGGACAAAATCCTACGTTATTATAATATTGTTTCATGAAATACTGAATGATTATATGACTACACGGCCACTACACCGAGTAAAAATTTTCGTATACTATTCGAAACTCATTGTTTCGAGGAATCTCTAGAAAAAAAAAAACAAAATCTCTACTCATGGAAGTGGAATGAAATGTAAATATTCCTTATTCGCATAAGATTTATAAAAGCACTTTGTGTGGACAAGAACAATTTGCGCATAAAAACTTGTTAGCCTGTAATAAGTTAATAGGTAGCAACAACATTTACAAGTAAGTAAACTTATCTAGTGGAATTTTAAGCCATTGGTTCCGGTAACTGCATTCGTTAATAGTATCTGCATCCACACTACGCCGTACTCAGCCATAGGCAAGGATTGTACTTCTGCAGCGGGGACGTTAGCTGAAGTCGATTAAGGGTGCTCGTCCACTGCCTCAGCACGCGCGCACCGACCACACGACACGCAACCCATTCCACGGATTTTTCGATTTCATACATCCACTGCAGTCGTGCAACATAGATGCTTCGACGGTCAGTTTTGACATTGGAATTAAGTTGATGACGTCACAGGAATTTTTAATAGAATCCAGTGCGTGTCGTGCATGTAGTCGGTGCGCGCGTGCTGATATGGACGTTCTAATAATTTATTTTGCGTTGATATCTCTCATATCTCGCATTTGACTGATAAATATAAAAGTATATTTTATTCAATTGGATGAAGGTTCTAACAAAATTTTACGTTAGTATTAAATGCTCACTTAATCTGATTACATTTTGAATATAGATTATGAAACCTGATATGAAAAACCTGCTTTTAGTAAAGTAATTCAAATACCAAATTATTTATAAATCTGGGCCCCGATTCTGTTAATTTTTACGCAATAATCGCATCTCAAAAGAATCTTAACTAGTATGTACTATTTACCTGAAATCAAACATTATTAGTGTAAGATCTTTCTTACAAATCAATAGCGACAGATATATTTATTATTTTGTGATCTTGTAACAGGTACTGTGTCATAAAGGGTAATAGTTGAAGTGCTTTTGACTTTCCATAGGAACGCCAACATATGCAAAATTGTCCTACCTAATAATAAATTATACTTTTCTTTGAAAATTCACAAAACAAGCTACATAAGTAATGTAGTTGGTATGCATGCCATAATAAATTAACATTCCAGAGTTTACTGCTTGAAATGTGAAGCAGGTTTCAGTCTTTATTTAAGGGGGCTTTCTGTAAAAGGGAACTTTGGTTGCTCCAATGGCCAGCCAAAGGCGAAAGGTCACTAATTGCACGATATTTCATTCGTTCCGTTGACACTACAATTTCGTTAGGTTAATTAGAATCTACAACAAAGGTTTGTTTTATACCGGTCCGGTACCGGATTACCGGTCAATTTTAAACCTTTTGTGAACAAACCAACATCGATTTTATAATTTATTGATCTAATATCAGTTCAAGTTTCATTGTAAAATTTTACCAAAGTCAAGTGAAAGTTTTAGAACAAGTTAAACGAAAAATTTTGATACCCTATTAAAATTAATATGCTTAGTGAAAAATCGTTGATTAATTAGCTTTCGATTATCTTACCTGAATAAACTCTTAAAATAAATTATAAAAAGAAAGAAAAATAAAACTAATTAATCATTTTTAGTTGTCAGAACTTTTGAGTGCTGAAATGATGGATTATATGACATTGTATTTGGTGAGCAAAGAGACAAAATATGCTTCATAATACTTAAATGTCAATCCAAATAAAACTCTAAAATTATTTCTACTTTGCTTAAATGAAAATGAAAAAGTAATTGTTAATAGGTCTACTGTGATGAGATTGGAATGACTTACCTCGAACAATAGCAGAATCTCATGTTTCAGAATAAGGATCTAGGATTAGGAACTCTGAATAAAAGAAAGTCCCAATCAACAAGTATATAGGATAAAAAGACAGTTCAATGATGGTAGTTGATAAGGCTATAAATGAAATTCATCAGCAGCTGCTTGCAGTTTTTGAAATCTTAAATTGAAGTTTAAACTTTTGGTCATAGAAGAGCGTTTAAACGATCAAGTCTGCTGAAGCAAATCGCTTCGTAAAATTTCACTGAAAAGATAAAAACGGCAATAAATATTTATAAGGCAACATCATATACGTCCCTGGCCCAAGAACCTAATAGTTGTAATAATGTTATCAGTAAAGTATGATTGCAAGATATTACGATGAAAAAGACGACAGAAGAAGACCAATAACTTGTCTCAAAGGAAGAAGACCAAGAACTTGTCTCATGAATAAGTAAGCATTAAAATTTGGCAGATATCGTGAGCATGTGGACATTGCTTCGATTATAAGAATGAGTTTTGTTTTTAATTATAATTGGCCTACTTTTTATCTTAATCCGATCAGAAGGGCATAAATGGAGGTGAACCTTCACTTTCTCGAAGACGATGAGCTCGTGTATTCGTCGCTGTAATATTATACTGTAGTACATCTTGTAAAAGACATACATGCAAACGATTGCAATCTCTGTGTAACTTAAGTACTCCAGACTTGGCATGACGCCATCTCTAACATTCTTGTCTTGATTTTTGACTTGGTCAATATAGTTGTCAGATTGCGGATGGTGAATTGGTAACGAGAAATGAAAGCGTGAAGAAGATTTAATAACTAGATACTGGCATATTCACTTATAATTCATTGGACTGTAATTGAATGTCGCAATCAATTTCTATACCTATTCTATATGAGTTGGGATAGAAAAGTAAGTAGCGCTCTGATCACTGCTTAATATATTTTTATTATTTTCGTCACTATGAAGAGTTGTCACCGACTATATTATAAATGTGTCTTGAATCAGAAAGTAGTCGATAGTAAGTCGCTTTACCTTAGATTAGACGGTTAGACAACATATGGCTGAATTCGATATGCTCTGATTGACCAAGTCATATTCTAGCGAGTTTGATTTTTAGAGTGCGAGGCTTTTTAGAAGCCAGCCAGTGTTTATACTTATAGGCTATCATAAAGAACTCATCTCTTTACATTATTTTGATTGTCCAGAAGCTTTGCTTAATTTTTAGAATTTATAATAAGAACAAAACCCATATTTATAAGATTTTAATTTTCATAAGTTTGTAGCATAACATAATAGATAAGCAATACCGTGTATTTTACTCTTGTAATACTATCTCACTTAAGATTATCTCTTATTTGTATACGTCAAAAATGATATCAATAAATAGAAAATAAAAAATCAGAAACAAAAAATGCTAGTTAGCTGACAACTCGCAATCTGATAAATATATTGTCGCGAGTGTCCGTGTCGTCAAATTATGACACCCGAACCCATGTCAGGCCAGTACTGTCAAAGTGACATAGAGAAATGTCATCGATCTTCATTTGATTGAGTCCGGTCGTGTTTGAGTGGTCTTAATTAAATTTACATAATGGTATTAATATAAACTCGTATTATAATCAAAATACATTGCGGAGCTGGGTAGCGTAGTGGAATAGCACCCGACAGCCCTTGAACGTTGTTGTTATTCAACGTTCGCAAGGGTTGATCATAGGATGGGTGACTAAAAAATTATTGTGTCGAGTTACTCTGTGCTTTGTAAGGCACGTTAAGGCGTTAGTCCAGGTCCAGGTAGCATTTGCAGTCGTTAATAGCCTCCAATCCCCATCCTCCTTAACCATCCATAAGGTAGGCCTTAGCCCGTGCAGTGGGAAAATAAAAGGACTAATGATGATGAAAATGAAATTGCGTCGAAATATCTATAAATATTTTACATCTTTTTAGTAAATTAACTACACTAAAATGAAATTTGTATATTTTATATGATTTGGGGGTTAAGCAAGATAAACGATGAGTGTTCTTATCTACACCAGTCTCAACTGTCTCCTTAAGAAATTGTTTTAACAAAATCCCTATGGACATAACTTATTCTATTAAATACAATTCTATTTCAGAGTAATCTTCATATACAGTTTCTCTGTAACATTAACACTATTAATTAATTATATGAACTAGAATTTGTAATGGAATGTAAATTATTATATATTATTATTATCAATACTATTAGAGAACATCCCTGCTCATGATACAACAAAGCAGGTAGTGTTTTGGCAAATACATGAATGCTCAAT
Source organism: Diatraea saccharalis (assembly GCA_918026875.4). Classification (NCBI taxonomy): domain Eukaryota; kingdom Metazoa; phylum Arthropoda; class Insecta; order Lepidoptera; family Crambidae; genus Diatraea; species Diatraea saccharalis. Next base: position 8,212,661 of record OU893350.1, read on the forward strand.
AATAACTTTCTCAGGTTATTGACGTACATCCCTTATTTGATGTTGAATTGACTCGATGTATTAGCTAGCTAGTATGGGTTAAATGAAAGATTTAATTGTTTGTGTCAGTGTCTGATTTAAAATTTCTATCAACTATTAGCTTTAGTTTATGGGGCAAAGTAAACAGCTGGTTTTCAGAACGTAAAAACGTAGATTCACCATGCACCTTATTACTTGTTACAATTTTATTGTTCACACGCCTGCTTTTTGGTCGCTCTGTTGGGGTAATTGGAGATATTAATATTTTATTATGTAATTCTTATTTATAAAAACAAATGCTTGGAAATCCACGAGCCTCAGAAAATTAAATGAAATGAAAATATACGTATCTTTATTCAAGTAGTAACAAGCACTTTTGAATCGTCCAAAAAATGTTTTTCCCCTTACCACTCGTTCAGGACGTCTTTTAGCTGACAAGAAGTAAAAGCGAAAGAAACTTACCAGCTCTTTATCATAAGTAATGACGTTTACATAAATCATGTCATTACCAAAATAATATGTATTTTTACAAAAATAAATACAACTTTCAAAGTCTGTAGGACATAGGTTGAACATATAATTAGTCTTTATAGAAAAATTTCTTTCTTTCTTTCTTTAAAAAGCAAAGGCTATTAATTCCATGCATTGCAATCCTTAAAATAATCATCAAATTTATAATAGCCTTTACTCATAAGTCCATACTTATTACATACAAAAACCATTCTTCACATGAATTTTAAATTTATAATTTACATATAGGTCAACAAAATCTTGTGGAACTTTATTGAACATAGCAATGCATTTATCCAGAAATAATCCTCTGGTTTTCTAAAGTCTGAAGCTTGGAACGGGAAGTTTATTTTTATTTCTTGTGTAGATTATGAACACTACTTTTTTTGTGAAGTAATGTTTTCTTGCGTACATAATATATTCATAGATTGATTCATCATAGATTGTATTGAGAGGTAACAGTCAAAATATTTATGTCTTTCAATATTTCTCTGAGACCTTAAATTATATAAAGCGTGGACAGCTCTCTTTTGTAGAATAAAAATATCTTGAATGCTAGCTTCAGATCCACACAACAACACTGAACCATCTCATAGTAAATGGGACATGAAACCATAACCTATCGCAATCTGGGCGACTGTTCTAACCACTGAGCTACCTAGGACCAAATAAGACTAATTAATTTTTCAAGCACCTGTTCTTTTTACTACTAGTGAGTGTATTTCCATCAATATTCAGATAATCCACACACACAGCCGAAATATTTTATATTTTCACAAATATTTTAAACTTTCCATAAATATGAAAATTTTGTTTTAATTATTATATTTGCTCAATTTTACATTCATAATGCTATACAGGTAAATGTTAAAAAAAAAACACCAGGCCCGGGTACTCTTAGCTTCAAATTTTACAACAATCTATTAGATGTAACCAAAGAGGCATTACTTTGTTTAAGCATTTCCATTCGAACTGATCTATGTTTGAAATCTAAACAGGTTCGTACCCTTTTCCATTTATACTAAAGTCACTCGACACAATTTATTAAAGGTGAAAGCTCCTTCCATTTAGAGATAGTGTAATTTAAAAAAAAAGCGCCACCGTGCATTTCGCTGCATTAGATACAGCAGTTATTTTAACGAGATATTTTTTGCGCTGCTTTCTAGATTACAATCTCATTTGTACCTTGCGCAATCGTTGAAATCTTAACAGAATTAATATCAGTATACCTATCCGGTTGCAATAAAGTGCTCTGTCAAAATTACTGTAAGATATCTATAGTTTCAGCATTCCTTTCGATTAATATAAATTATCGCTATTTCAATACTGCTCTTTTGAAGGTTACCTAGTCGCTTCATTTATATTCCTGATTTCGATTTCTATATTCTCTCCATTTAAATATATTACAGGGAAATAAATCGGCATTATTTCAGTAACCGTTTTTCTTTCAACCTTGTCGTTCCGATTTAAAGTAAAACCGCCTTGAAAGAAAGTGCCTCGTATGTCCCACCGTTTCATGTACGCTCGAACCGCTTTCCAATTTGTTTCGACGTTTATCGATGACCATAATTTCCAGTAAACCAAACGATATATTTTCTTTATAATTTTAATTAAGACGCCATGCGTAAATCTATACTTCTATATTAATGTTATGTGAGAAAATATTTCATTGTTTGTTTGTAACGAAAATAAACTCCAAAAAACTGGACCGATTTTAAAAATTCTTTCACCTTCAAGAAGCAACATTATATGCGGTGATAATAGGCTATATTTTATTCCGAAAAACAGCAAATAAAGGGCTAAAAATTGAAGTGTAAATATGTTTAGGGAATAAATACATATCTTCATAGTAACCATAGTTTACTATTCAATTTGTCATTTAAATTATATCTGTGTCATGTTATGAATCAATATCCAAATAAACAGTACCCTAAGGACCACACGGGCGAAGTTGCTAGCGGAAATTTTAAATTTTAAACAATGCTTTATTAACTCGTAATTTCATAACATTTTACTGGTTATAGTTCACGGTGATTAGAGGTAAATGAACGAACAATCAATTAAGTAAGTCAAATATTTTATTAATATTAAAGTAATATGATATTTGAAATTGTTTCTATAAAAATATTTGTTTATGTATTGTGAATGTATCTTAGTCTTAAGTGAACATGGAATCTGAAAAGTGTCCGAAACGTCATAAAATTGAATTTAAACGTGCTACAATCGTCAAAATAGTTTTATTTAATGAGTAGCTGAATAGGTGCCACTAGGTTTTGCAACAATTTTTAAACTTATATTTTCCAACCTATTCAAACATATATAAATAATCCTTGATTTTTGAGGTATGCCCTTCCCTATTAATAGTATAACAAAGGGAGATACATCCATGAAGATAAATTTATATAATAATTTCTACTATATATTTGTATCATGACTTAGCTTCAAAATGTCTGGGCAATTAGACGACACTGCAAATTACGTTTGTAACTAAAACAGCATCTTAAACATATATAGTGTGCTTTTAAATTCGACTCCAGAATAATTTACAGTTAAATCAACAATATTTATAAAAAAATATATAGGATCTACTAGTTTCGGAACTTTGGAAACCAATTCTATCCGTTTCTTATTAATGATATTATTAGAGACTATATTTTTTAATTGTATGTAAGAATTGTTCTTTAAGTAAAGTGAATTGTAAACGAATATGTCGCACACCTAGATCAAAACTGAGACAACTCAAAAATTTGAGTGAGTTTTGACTTCGTACAATATTCAATATATACTCGGTGATCATACGCATCTATCCAATTCAGATTCAATAAAGGTTTGGGGATGAGCCGCTAGTTAACTTTAGCTTTCTTTTGTTGAATCAGTGGTCGTGCTCCTGCCACGTAAACAAATGTATTGTCAGACCTCCACATTAGTTTTTTGAGTTGTCTTAGTTTAGATCTAGATGTGCGATGTATTGGCAGGGTTTCAAATAAGATCCAAACTTTAAAAATAATAATGTAACAATTAATTTGTTGATAATTTATCATCATCATCATCGTAAGCCCTTTTACGTCCCCACTGCAGTGAATCAGGCCTTCCTTATGGGTGGTTAGGGGCCGTTCATAAATTACGTCACACAAAATGCAAGATTTTTACCCCCCCCCCCCCCCCTCCTGTCACATGTTTGTCTATACAAATTCTACAAAATATTGTTCTAATGTCACAGTTCGTTGAACTCCCCCCCCCCCCTAACGTGTGACGTAATTCATGGATGGCCCCTTAAGGAGGATGGCCATGTTTTAACAACTACAAATGCAACCGGGACCAACGGCTTAACGTGCCTTCCGAAGCATGAAGTAGCTCGAGATAATAATTTTTTTTGGTCACCCATTCCGTGACCAACTCTTGCGAAAGTTGCTTAACAACAACGATTGCGGGCCATGGCGCTTATCCTCTGTGCTACCGAGCTACTTGATAATATGTATGTGATATTTATTTAGTACATGAATAGAGCGCAAATTAATGGCAAATAAAAGTTAGATGGATATCATTGACTTAACCGAACGAAATGTAAGTGAAATATGTCGGTTTCGTTTTCCAAAAGCAACTCTAGACCTACGACCTACACCGAATCAAGATTAAGATTTACTGCACGCACGAAATAGAAACACTAATAAAATCAAGGGGCAGGCGAATAAAAACTAGAAGTTACACCAAAATATATTTTAACTCCATACAAATAAACTTAAGGCTTTCCGGGAAGAGTGACAATTCTGGCCAAGCGTGGTTCGGTTTCAGAATACTAAGCAGTCATTGGGTGGAATATAAAGGATATTGCTTACTTGTCAATGTTAACGTAAGCGACAATTTTAACGTAAAAAAATATTAACGAAAACTCGTGTTAAATAGCTAAAAAGTCCAAATCGGGGGTGGAGGGGGGTTGTTTCGTTAGTGTGAGCGAATTTATCGGTCCATCTTATGTTTCAAATATATTTAATTATTATATTACAAATTATTATATTTTATCATTTTTGCATTCACGATGCTATACTAGAAAATATTCTAAATGAAAAATGCACTTTCTTATTTCTATTATAAACTTTTTAAGAAAAATCCTTATAAAATCCACTTGGTTCTCATCTCAAAGTGCCAGCACTTTGAGATGAGAACCTTTCGCAATCCGGCTGCTCTAACCTCTGAGCTTCCCAGGACCTAACAAAACTGAGGAATTTGAGAGTGCCAGGGATAAAGAGGATTTTTTAAGGATTTTCTTAAAAAGATTATCATTAAAATTGATATGTTCAAGAATTTTATTATAGAATTTTCTTGGTACTTTTTATGAACATTGATTAGCTGAATCAATTCATTCTATGCATCACAATAATAATGACTATTGAAAATAAATATATTCGAACCAGTCTGTATTTATCAAAAAGAATTAGACATAATACTTGTAAAATATAGATATAGGGGAGACCTGTACAAAACCGTACACCGAGGTAAAACTGTATAGTTTAGCTGTGTCCGTTATTTATTTGAAATTTCGCGCGCATTTGACGGTCACGGCAAGTAGCCAATAGGATCAGTCTATCAACAGACACTTGTCGCCACCGGTGCGAGCGTTAACAAGTTATAAAGAAAAAAATGTTTTTAGGTGTTTTGATCTTATTTTTAAGGGATTAAAAATTTGATTAGTGGATTTTTTAAGATGTATAAGTAAGTACAACAATAATGACTTTAAACTGTGTATATTTATTTAATCATGTGCAATGTTTCAACCGCGAATGTTATTCTTTGTAGTAGTAGATGGTGAATGTTATGTTTAATTGGTACAAACCGTACGGGGTAAAACCGGATAGTACACCGTTTTGACCAGATACCATGTTAATTATTTATTTATGTTATTGCATACGAAGACTGTACTGGCTGGGATGAAGATGACTTAAATAGATTCGAATATTTTGGTTGCGTAACATCACGTTAATTATGGGGCAATATCGTATCTACATAGTATACGGTCCCTCCACGTTTTTGTTATTTGCTTTTTGTTATCAAGATGATCATAAGATCATGAGTTATGTTATCAAGAGATTAAAGTATTATTTTTTGTTAATTCCTGTAGTCAACGAGAGTCTTAAATAAACGTGTTGATTACTAATACATAACTTTTATTTATTTCCAATTTATATAGGTAGTCCTTAGCTATACGGTTATGACCCGTTCTCCCCTATATAGTATAGGACCAAAAAGTTCTAAAAAAATTTCTAGTATTAACTGTAAATTATAATGTTACTTTGATTTATTACATTAGAAATATTACACGAAGCTTGTATTCAAATTAGTCTAATTATGTTTTATTGTAAAGCTAAAAAAAGTTGCCAGAAGTGGAAAATAGGTTTTCACAGCAACTTAATTCAGGATCACTTAATATTAAGAAAGGTAGTTGGGTCACGTCGGATCTAAACCTTATAGCTCGGCTAAGGCACGGCTTATAAGGTTTACTCTTCTACTACAAGAATGAACCATCACAACTGTAATTTCTGAATAATACTAAAGTTCAGATTGTGCACGTATACTCGATTTATTAAATACTTCGGTCGAAAGGATCTGGCTTTTTTTATTTGATACGGAATAAGTTTACAATTTGTACATAAAGCTTTGCTTACGGTTAAGTATCAATAATAGATATTACGAAGGCAGTTGCGCTTTAATTAAAATATTTAATTAATATCTAATAATTTTAATAGTGTTATTTTACACTAGCTGTTTTTCCACTATTTCACCAGCGTAAAATATAACTGGCGATGAAACAGGTTCGAGGGCGGTGCAAATTTTTCAACCTGTTTTTTTATTGAAACAGAAGGAAAATATATACAAATACATAAACTATCATCTAAAAGACAATGTTTTTTTTCATATTTAAAAACTAACACATTTTTATAGAAAAAGTTGTCATCAACATTCAGTTTTATATTTCTTTTTACCACACGTCGGTAAATATAAAGATATCTATACTTCTAGCTTGATATACTAATTCAATTGCTTACGATGGTAAAACAAAATAAAAGAAATTAATTACTTTAAAAAAAAATCATATAACAAGAGCTTTAGGTCGTATTTTTTTGACAAGAAGCTTATTAGGTTATTTCTGTCGATAATAATGATCCTCCCTTTTTTAAATTAGTCATTGAATACTAGGTATGTTCCTTTCTTATATCTTTTGCTTATGATTTTGAATTATTATTCTCACAATTACCTTCAAGGTTCCTCTCAGATTTTATAATAATGTGAAATATAGTAATTTATTAAAATGAATTATATAATAAACGTAGTTTGTTTTATAATTTAATATTCTCAGATATAAAGCTCAGTTTACTTTTTAATTTTGCTGACAATCCCAATAAATATCTTACACTCGTATTTTATAGTTGGATAGAAATTATTACTTGAGTATAGTAATTTAGGTATATTTTTAACCAATAGCCGAGAATTTGAATAAAATAAGAAGTGTTAAAAGTTCATAATAATATTTTTATAACTTTTTAGAGCTCTTGCTTATTTCAAATGGTTGTTTATATGTTAAAAAAAATACTTACGTTATTATTAGTTTTACTAAAATAACTTCTTTTACTCGACTATAAATGTAAGTATATGTCTTAAAAAACAAGAAAACTAATAGTTATGATTCATATACAAATTCATTGTCCAAATTCTAAATAATAAAATCTATATACAAACTCTTTGTCCTAATTCTAAATAATAAAATCTATATATATTATGAGTTATCGGCTAATTAATACTATTAGCTTAACAGAGACTAACGGACTAATTCTGGCGACTATTGCCAATAACAAGGTACTCTCGAATTAAGCTCGTAATAGTCTCGAATCACTATTCCAATCGTGTCTAAATCAACCGGTTCTACGTCTTAGCATAATCGAGTTAGGAGATGAGGTTGGCCTAATCTTAAGTTGTGATAAATGTGGTCATTCAGAGTGGCTGAGTCTATTGACAGAAGATATATCCAATTTCATGAACATTGTATTAACAGGCCGTATTGAATAAAAATTATTTACTCTGTAGTAGTGAAAAAGAAACAAGTGCTTGAAAAAATCGTAAATCCTGTTAGGTTCGAGTCCCTTCTCAGAGTGCCAGGGACAAAGTGGTTTTTTTTAAGCATTTTTCAGTATAGCATTGTGAATGCGAAATTTGTCAAGTATAATAATAAAATATATTTCTTATTTGGGTAATAAAATTGATATAATTTGGGCGACGACCAGTTTAGCGTTTATTTAACAATTCAATTGATAATTCTAAGAAACAAAAACCGTTTGATTACACAAGATATTACAGGTATAATATCATCAAAATATTTATTAATTAATATAGTCGTAATTTGTTATGTTTCAATAAAATATCATTATAAAGCGCTTTTCAAGAAATAATATAGACAATCGCACTAAAAAAGTGTAAAATAACACCAATGTAGTTAAAAATCAACATAATATTCGTTAAATCTGAAATCACTAACTCGGAATATGTGGCATCGCCGCATCCGACGTCGTGTCAAATTGTGGTAAATCCAACGCAGTGTGCTGTTGATGATATTAACAATTATTATGACAACTGCATTTACAATCAATGAAAACGTCTGGAACAATATTAATTTGAATATTTGGCAGAAATAATTCAGTAAATTCAATTTGAATCTGTGTTCTTCGATTAAAAGCAGGGTGAGAATATCGAGATTTGGTTTTCTATAAAAAAAAAAACCCTACGAATGCAACGTCAATACATCAAATTTAGGTTTTATTGAACCTGTATGTTGCGACAGCTCAGTTCGACGCTGATTTTCCTACATAAAAGCAAGGCAGATGGCTGTTGCCATTATTACATATTACATACTCGTATGACGACGACTCTTTCTCCCTTCTATATAAAAAAAAGTTAAAATCGACCGCTCTGTCTCCAAAACAAAACAAAAAATAAAAAAGAATCTGTAGTCTAATAACCTTTATTATATTATATAAATTTGCATGTTATTGTAGTTACAATGGTTGACCCTATTCACCTGTAAATAATCTTTTATAATCATTGGATAACAGTTTGAGTATCCTTATTTTGTGCTTTTTTTCGAAATTAATTTTTCTTTTAAATAACCCAACATTTAATGTCAAAGTGTGAATGTTTGAGGAAATTTTTTCATGCACATATTCATAATGAAATTATATATCCTTCATTATTGCCAGATGAGTTTTTATTTACGTTAAAAACATTTTTAACGTTTTCACATGACACGTTTTAGATGCGCAATCCCGATACATGCGTAAAGTCACGCTTAATTCCCAAAGGGATAGGCTGAGACAATTGATCTCCACTTAGTACGGTCCTGACATATCTTTTTCACTCTCAACATCAATCACTGCATCCATGCACAGTGGAAAAAATTGTGTCCAACTAAGATATATTACTCTTTGGTTGGCAATAAAAATGTTTGTAGTAACTATTTATCTGTTTTTTAACTATACTATTTAATCAAACAATTATTTACATATTGTTTAGTGCGATCAATGTTTCAATGTTTTTTTTTTCAATGTTTTCAGGCGAACAATGTTTTTTGAAAAAAAAATGAGTTTATTTTGCATACTTAAATCTTAACATATCACATTAAGTAACTAAAATTAGGAATTCGTAATACAGGTAATGTAAATGATTAAAATTAGTGACCTAATACGTCTCTTAATTCAATAGACTGCAGACTATAACTTTTATTAACTTTCAATATTTAAATTATACTCTCCATTTTTTAGTCTTATTCGATATAGTATTGTTACTTTTTTTAATAAACCTCTTAAGTTTCTGCTCATAGACAAACTTTATATTCTACAGTGTATGTGCGCCTTTATAAAGTATAGAGCACAGACTGCGTAGTCTGTGATAAGCATAGACACATAAGTCTATGAGGATAAAATGTGATTATATTTCTCTATGTTCTGGTGACGACCGTTTTCGAGCTAGACGCTTAATAAAATAATGACTACTGTGTTGGCATTATCATTTCTGGACAACCTTACAGTAATTATTTCGATCGAAAAAAATATTCCAACGATATCATAAAATCGTCAATTTGAAGAAATATCGAATATAACGACACAGCCTATAAATCCGGCCATTCTAAAGGCATTAACCATCCGTCATCAAATTTAAATTTGATTGGCCATCTTTGCCGGAACCGTGAATTTATGAGTACATACCGTTTGGTACTAAAAGTCGACGCTCGATGTTTATAGCGTACGCTAAATGGTGATACTCTGTATAATTTAGTATCGCTCGAAATTCGTTGCGTTTATTTATTGTCATGGGGTTTATAGGTGAAATTATATTCAACGTTAGAAATGTGCGTCCAAAACGCTTTTAAGGGTTAATGTGATATGGCGAATATTTATTTGGGTAAAATGGTAATAATATGATATTGCGTTTGCTTGACGTTTGGCTAAATAAAAAAGAAAATAAATATATAACAATCATCATCAATCCTTTTACGTCCCCACTGCAGGGGCTCAGGCCTTCCTTATGGATGGTTAAGGAGGATGGGCCATGACCCTCCACGCTGGTCCAATGCGGATTGGAGGTTATTAACGACTGTAAAATGCAGCCGGGAGCAACGGCTTAACGTGCCTTCCGAAGCACGGAGTACCTCGAGATAATAATTTTTTTTGGTCAGCCATCCCATGACCGACTCTTGCGAAAGTTGCTTAACGACTACGATCGCGGGCCGCGGCGCTTATCCACTACGCCACCGAGCTACTTTATATTCTACATGCTTTCAAATTTATAATAATCACCAGCCTTTTAATGTCCCCACTGCTTGGGCTCAGGCCTTCCATAAGGATGGAATCGAATAGAATAGGTACATCGGGCCATGAGCTACCGAATTTACCTGTAAAGGTGTGCCGTACCACCGTTTATTTCGTCATAGATTTCAGCATGCAAAATTTTTGTCTTTGATATTCAAAATCATGTCTTTTTATTATTCACCTTACGTAATTTGAAATTTTGACTAATTTAATATGCTCTTTATGAATGTCAGTTCGTAAAAATTCATCTCTTATGAACATGTTATCGTAAATCGTATAAATTTAAATATAAAATATAATAATGAAGTGATTATGATTGAAATAGAAACATATATTATATATGTCGCATCATCATTACAAAGATCGTTTGATTTAGTTTCTTTTATTTTAATTGCTAGTTACTCGATTACTTAATTACTCGATTAGAGAGAGCGTGATCATCGATACTTTTGATTTTATTAGAATGGTAACACTGACTTTGACAGTTCGTTTATAAAAACCAAGTTGCCGCCATTTTGACACACATTCTGTTTCCAAACGCCGAGGAGTAAAGACATCAGATGACATCACGCTCATCTCGTTATATTTTCGTGTGAAAAGTGATAAAATGGAACAAATCCACGTTGGTATACACGCCTGCAGTGTTATTTTAAAGATAGTCCTCCGATTTGGACGATCTATTTGGGCTTCGTAATAGCTCCTGCGAACTACCAGTCGTTATCAGAAGTGGGATGTAACCGACCAAGTGGACACACAGATGTCATGGATATGGAAAATCTTGTTGTGGTAACAAAATCAAAACTTTTTCGCCCTCAACCACGTTAGTCATATGTACATTCGTCGAGTCACATGTGCATCTGCCCGAACTCGATCCTGGCAATATTTCTGCCTGTCAATACAAGAAGAAACACTTGAAGCCTTCGTGGGAAGAACCAAGCGTTCCCGATATGACGAACAGTTGCGGAACAGATGGTCACTACTCTCAAGATACCTATAGCCAAAGAAGATGCAACGGTGGCTAAATTGATGGCTCGTCTGCTGGCATTGCTAGTGAGCGACATCTGCTTCATTGCTACCCTTGCTAGTATTTTGCAGTATTTGGTGAGTCGTTTTCATTTTGTTATGATACTGGAATCGAGTGCTCTCTTATAAAGTAATTAATATTGCGAAGAATTCATCGCAATCGAATTAGTAACACTCTTAAAATCACTAGTTAAGTGAAAATATGATTGAAAAAGAGTTATTGCATTGCTAGTTAAGTGGGGCAATCGACGTTCTCAAACCAGTTTGTTTATGCATACTTTCATTGTAAATAAGATTTGATGATAGAATTTATTTAATAACTCTTAAGTTTTAATTACTAAAGAAACTTAAAGTAAAAAAGGTCTCTAATCATTAAAGTTTCGATTGGTTTCAAAATCTTGCTTTAGTAGAAGTCAGGACTGACCGAGAAAAGAATCTATCGCGCTGCATATCAATTGGATGCCTAGTAAATGGTTAGTTGTACTATTAGGTACTCAATATTTCTGAATGTTTGATAGAGAGATAATATTTTCATGAAAGTTCAATTCAACAATTAAAATTTTCTTATGAAAAGACTGTATAAATCCCATCCTATGAACTTCCCAACTTTTAAGTCGTTTCACAGAGCCTCTGGGGACCACGGTCATAAATAAGGCCCAGACCCCAGCATCGTCCTTCCCGTTTCCTTTAGAGCCTCTGTGGACTACGGCGCACAGGACCGCTCATAACCACAGCCCCAAATACCTTATGAGCAAAAAAAAAAACAAGAAAAAAAAAAACAAAAAAAAACAAAAAGTAAAATAAAAAAAAACAAAAAAATATAAAATAAAAAAAAACTTTTAGAGCCTCTGGGGACCACGGTCATATGTAAGACCCAGACCCCAGCATCGACCTTTCCCCATCTCCTTTTGAGCTACTGTGGATCATGGCGTACAGGACCGCTCATGACCACAGCATCACACTTGCTACGAGTACAATAATCAATGCAATTATGCGTGGAGCATTTGCATTGACCAAATATACTTGATAAAACAGCTCATTTTCATAAACAATTTCCTAAATTTTCCTAAACCTTTCCTAAACAACTTAACTACCGTTTTTATAACAATTGTGATAAAATACCCGTTGGTAATAAAGGGTTTAGCCGGATACGTATGACGAGTCGGCCCCCAAATGGGAATCGATATTGAAACTTATGTTTTAATATAGACTTGATGTTCAAACACGATTTATGTACTTTTCGCGACCGACTTCCGCTTTGACCTTGAGATAGAGAGCAAAATATCCGTATGCTTGACTATTACTGAATGTGATATATCTCTGAAGCTAATTAAGATAAAGAAGTGAAACTAACGCGAGGTGTTAGGTTACATTACAGAGTATATCACATATATTTTTTTATAATTTTTAGAATAAAAAATTACATTAAAAAAATAAAAATAAAAAAAATCATGTTTTTTTTCTGAGTTCTCTGTGACTTACAATCACGAAATTAATATATGTTATGCTCCTTTGTGTGCTCTATTACCCATAAAAATTGCGTGAAAAAAAAGTTGGTGCAACACAACGAAAAAAAATTATATGTGATTTCTGTCTTATGGTATACCCCTGTATTATAAGGTTTTCACATTACATCATTGATTTTTTTTTCGAAATTTCACATCAGCTTGTTTTAAAACATAAGTAACTAGTCTTAAGAGATGGGATAATAGTTAAAAAAGAAATGAAAAACAAAAAACAGCCAGTGTTCAATACTTATTATTATTACTTTTTCGTGTCTATCAAAACACAAGAAACAAAATATTAATCATCGTCACTGTTGTAATTAATTACAATCGGAACACTTTGAGTCGCAAATAACTTAGTTAGGACCTCATCAGGACGTACGATTTTGGACAAATATCGTCCATATGATAGATAATAAATAATAGCTGCTACATGAGAACAGCATCCCACTGTACGTTCGCCATTGGGGCAATCACAGCAATAACGAAGAATACTATTGTAGTCATTACCTTCGGAAATATAGTGAATGTAAATTCGATAGACTTTTCTATTTATATGTCTTGATTTTACTTCTGCTTTGATGATATTAGGTGCTGATTTCACATATTGTACTGAGAGATTATTTTGATCGTCCATTATTTCGGCCAAGTTAAATGCTGCACATTTAGAAGTAGAAGCTTTTTTGTTAATATATGGGATAAGTCGACACTTCTTACAAAAAATATCATTAACTATTACGATTTTATTCAAACAGTCACTAAACACTTTAGCTTCTTCTTCATTCTTTATAATTTTTTTATAACCAGGAATCTTACACAGGTACTTGTTACAATTTTTACACTTTCTCGACATTATTACTTAATAATGATTTGGTTCGATAGTTAATAATTTCAAAATGCTGATACAAAATACCTATGACAGAATTTGAGTCCCAAACTGCCTTCTTGTGTAATACAAATGACTGCTACTTTAGCTAAACAAACGATGCAGTAAACAGCTCGATAACAAGTTCGAACTTGTTTGTTTATACACTCACACTACAAGGCGCGAATCACATATAATTTTTTTTCGTTGTGTTGCACCAACTTTTTTTTCACGCAATTTTTATGGGTAATAGAGCACACAAAGGAGCATAACATATATTAATTTCGTGATTGTAAATCACAGACAACTCAGAAAAAAAACATGACTTTTTTTTATTTTTATTTTTTTAATGTAATTTTTTATTCTAAAAATTATAAAAAAATATATGTGATATACTCTGTAATGTAACCTAACACCTCGCGTTAGTTTCACTTCTTTATCTTAATTAGCTTCAGAGATATATCACATACAGTAATAGTCAAGCATACGGATATTTTGCTCTCTATCTCAAGGTCAAAGCGGAAGTCGGTCGCGAAAAGTACATAAATCGTGTTTGAACATCAAGTCTATATTAAAACATAAGTTTCAATATCGATTCCCATTTGGGGGCCGACTCGTCATACGTATCCGGCTAAACCCTTTGATGTTTAAGAAATGATGGTCGAAATCTTATTCAAATCAAAATTCCCAAATGACTAGGTTTACAGATACCTAGCTCAGAAAAGCTCTTCTATTTTGTTACAGAAACGGGACTGGCGCAGAGCACGCACCGTCTCCCAGAATGGCCGTGTCGCTTCATCATTACAAAGATCGTTTGATTTAGTTTCTTTTATTTTAATTGCTAGTTACTCGATTACTTAATTACTCGATTGTAAAGAGAGCGTGATCATCGATACTTTTGATTTTATTAGAATGGTAACACTGACTTTGACAGTTCGTTTATAAAAACCAAGTTGCCGCCATTTTGACACATATTCTCAGGGGGTGGTAACTTCATACAAGTGTAAAATTATACCTAGAGGGGCAAAATTTTATGATGAAAGACCCAAATAATCTTTCATAATACCATATTTTTAACTAGCAACTAAGATTTAATAGTATGGCAATGAAATGAATCTGCAGTGTTGCCTCATATTATTACTTTCACACATTTTAGTAGTCTCTGATAGTTGTCTTTTACCAAAAAATTATATTTATCCAAGTTTTTAATATCCAGAAATACATCTTATTAAGTCAAGTAAATAATACAGTTGACTTTTATTTTTTTTGAGTTGCAATCGTGTTAATTTTATTAATTGGAAGGCATCATTGTTAAAATTAGTAGTAGTTATTTTTGTAACTGATTTAGTGTCGATAATGGCAATTTGTTTTGTTGTTGTTCCCGCTTGTTCCATGCGATTCCATCACAATTACTTATTTCCTGCATTTTCTTATCATTATAACGTCGAGATGAGCTTTTGTTCCTCCTTTTAATGTGCTTAGAAAGTGGATTCATAGTTATTTGTGAAATTTGAGATAGTGACTCTTTTCTGTTGTTGTGGTTGTTGAAAATATGGCTGATAAAGAAAACAGAAGAAAATGTTTTAAGTGTGGACGTTCGCCAACCCAGCATAATGTAAAGCTCTTTCGTTTTCCGAAGCCGGCTAAAAGGAATCTTATACGGTACTTGCTTTAATCTTCTATTTATAGATTTCCAAACTAATGAATAGTACGTGAAGTTCCGCTACATTTTAACAAGAGAATATTCCCATTATGTAATGCTAGTGTTAGGTATTTTATTAGCTGTAGAGTGAGAATTTACATAAATACTTGTATTTAGTTGTAAAAAATATGACTTGAGTCAAAGAGCTTCAGTATTAGGTATGTGATGCTAATCTGTATGAAAGAATTTTATGTTATTTCTGATAAAAGTGATGCTGTAGGTGAAGGTGATTAAGGATGTTTATCGATTACGAACTATAAATTAAATTAGTTTGTTATAAAATTCTTAGGAAAATGTAGCTCTATCTCTTGTACTATAAGGATATAACATTCTTAATTTCGTTGTATTTGTTTTCAGATGTGAATTGTGGGCTAAATATATTTTCCACAAAGGACGGAATTCATCAACAGAATTCCAAATGAAATTGTACACCGAACATATTGTAGAATGCTGTGTCAAAATGATTTTCTTGATAATTTGGTGCACACATTAAAATAATGCTGAAGGCTTGTAAATCAGTGTTAAAATGAAGTTAAAAACCAAACAGTATGTTCAAAATTCACTTAATTTGTGTAATAAAGCGGTATGTTACAATAATAATGAAAATAAAGTGTGTTATTATAATCTGCTTGTGTTATATTCCCTTTTTGAAGTAGTCCCTATATTTCACCTAGATTAACTACCAAATTACTAAAACCTGTGTTCCCTGTGGATGTTTTTCGTTTGTGGAATTTGTGTATGTTAATATGAAACCTAAGTATAAAGTTAGTATTTAAACTTCCCGCCATACTACTTGTTCCGGAGGGCTGACTATAGGTGGCGCTAGTTTCTATGGAAAATATTTTTCTATGAAGTTGGCATTCTTCTCGTACAGTACTTTTGTTCTGTGCACATTCTGTTTCCGATCATCTGACGACATCACGCTCATCTCGTTATATTTTCGTGTGAAAAGTTATAAAATGGAGCAAATCCACGTTGGTAAACACGCCTGCAGTGTTATTTTAAAGATAGTCCTTCGATATGGACAATCTATTTGGGCTTCGCAATATCCCCTTCGGACTACCCGTCGTTATATAAAATAAAATTATATCTTGAAATATCGTCCAAATTTACATATCACGGGTAACCCAAAAAGGGGTATGTATTTGTTCTTTTTAGCAAATGTAATTTTATATATAGGTAAACATACTAACTGCTTTTATATTCATTATTTGTTTGTGACAGTTTTTTCTTTACCCTTTACATATTTAGCATAAAATAAATCAATTCTCAAGCTTAGTCAGCTTTTCATTAATTCGCCCAAGCATCGAACCCATCACAAACCTATTGCGTATTGGTGGGTATTAGCGGCTGCAGATAGAGCCGGGACCAACAGCTTAACGTGCCTTTGAAAGCACTGAGAAGTTCGAGATAATAAATTTTTTGTCACCCATTCTATGACCGGTTATTGCGAGTGTTGCTTAACAACCATATCGCAGACCAAGCACGCTTATCACTGCCCCTCATAATATTGTATAATATATTTATTGCCCCTCACAAAATATTTTTGTTTACATTCCGAGTTAGAAACTATAATAACATAACCGTCTAGACAGAGAGTGATACAGAAAAGTTAATTTACTAAATAGATATGGCTTGATCAAGGGTCATCAACCTTACGAGGGAGACTCCTAAACCAAAGACTGCAATTAACAATATTTTATAGATTAAAAGATTAAATTATTTATAAAATAATCTACTTGGTTACGACTATATAGATTTCATGTTTTATAAGGTTTTGACAGTAAAATAATTATATTTTTATAAATTGACCATGAGTTGCAATTTTAAATTGAAAAAGGCTACCGACATCTGAGCAAGATTACAACTTGTAAAATTAAGGTAATTCAAACAAAAAAAGTATCTATAATTATATCATGTCATTTGATAACATTTCATGCATATCATACACAGTAAATTTTTAAGTAGATCTAAAATTTGAAGAGACGTGTCACTTGATATCTATACTAATATTATAAAAATGGAAAGATTTGATTGTTTGCAACGAAAAGGCTCCGAAAATACGGGACAGATTTTAAAAATATTTTCACCTCAGGTAGGGTATATTGTTTAGGCTTATAAAACTGCATAAAGGGACAAACATGGGACTGGAAGTTTTTATAGGAAATAAAACGTTTCCACAGTAACAATTGTTTACTATCCAATTTTTCATTGTAATTTTATCCGTGTTACGATATTAATAGAAATTCCATATTAATTAAAATTTATTACTTAATTATATAAGTCGTTTACAGATAAGTAAATAATCTTACTAAATTTTGTCCTGCTGAACAGTTTCCTAGGAATTACGCGAGCGAAGCCACTGGCGGAAAGCTAGTAATATATGTGACAGTTTCATTAGGAAAATTCGTGACATAAAATCATCTCTAAATTCGCAAATAAATTACCTAGTCTAGCCATAAATTATGTTACTGGCTAAAACATTAATTTGAATTTCGAACATTAGCTTCTACGATAAAAAATAGACTTCTTTCCTGCCATTATTGTATTTTTTTTTAATACATAGGTAATAGGATTCAGCACGGGTCATAAGGTACTCACTACCCAAATTTGGCATGAGCAAAATGTTCCAGACTTCATAGAGGTTGATGATTGGCCTTCGGCTAGTTCGGTGTGTGCTAGAGGACGTGGCCTGCTCTAAGCGTTACCCAAATATTAGTCGCTCAAGAAATCTTTGGAGGCAGCAGTGACCAAGTTTCCAATGGAAACCCTTCGCAAATCAATCGACGAAGGGCCCGACCGTTTAAAAGCGTGCGTTAAAGCTAAGGGTGGACACAGCAAGCCGCGTGAGTACGTGACATTAATTCTTCCATAAATATAAAATATAAATAAATTATTATAAAACTTCTTTTAGAATCAGATGGCAGACACACAGAAAGAGCACACAATAAATATAATAT
Organism: Diatraea saccharalis; assembly: GCA_918026875.4. Lineage (NCBI taxonomy): Eukaryota > Metazoa > Arthropoda > Insecta > Lepidoptera > Crambidae > Diatraea > Diatraea saccharalis. The sequence continues at coordinate 8,231,095 of OU893350.1, forward strand.
ATTCAAATACATAATAATGTTCAATTGAGCGTCATGTTACGAGTGCGCGGTTGTGTCGCTCACAATAAATCTCGTCTATTTCTTTGAGCTCAATAATACTGGAATTAATGCCCTTAATTAATGGTTCCAGTACAATGTTTATGAAAAGCCATCAAACGCTACTAAGACTTTGTGTAGCAGTTTATTTGTATCACAGCTTTGTTCAAAGCTTGATATAGATAGATAATATAATGTTGCGTTACTATAGGAAAATATCTAGAAAGAGCCTTTAAATTTTCTCATTATGCATAGTATTTAAACGACTGTAGTTCAAGTATTATTAAAATAAGTTTTCTATCTGAGCTTATAATTCCAAAGTTACTATTAAAATACGTGGTGTGACATATTAGTAATAGTTATATGTCAAGGCGGCTGTAAAGACAAGTACGATACATAAGAAAATGGCATAGACAATGAACACACATAATAATACATTTTACGCATTAGTACTAATATTATAAAGAGGTAAGAGTTGGTTGTTTGTTGGCTTTGATTAAGCTTCGAAATTACTTGACTGTTTTTTTTTTTCAATTCTATCACGAAAAGCTACGTACATCATACGCGGGTGACATCTATATATGTACATTACATATAAACATAGTATAAAACAAAGTTTGTTCCCGCTGTCTGTACGCTAATATCGCTTAAATTATACAACGGATATAAATGACGTTTTCATCAAAATACAGAGTGATTCAAGGGGATCTTTTATATCTATAATATAGGGCTAGGCCGACGAAGTCACTGGGGGAAGTCAGTATACTATAATTAGAAGTCGCTGTAAAACAACTAGTTTATAATAAAAAACTTAAAGAGCATTTTGTGTCTCTTTTAGGTAAAAATAAAAAAAACTTTCATTTATATTTAAATTTATTTTGATGTTATATTATTTTTTATTTTTAGGTTCCCTTTCATTTTCAAGAACAACGTGAATCTTATCTTTAGAATGAACGACCCTATTCTGGAAGTACTAACGTTAATAAAGATCATGTTGCTGTCTCTGAGCAACGATTTGGAACAGTTTCCGCTCTTTACTTGCAAAATAAGCTGAACTGGAAAGCGCTAAATCGCCACACGAGATAGGATCTCAAATACCGTACGTGCATCGCCGGCCAGTTAGACAAAGCGCTAGGAAACTGTTTCATATCCCTTATGATTTCTAAAGATTTAATTTAGCGAAGATGCATTATATGATATGTATAGGAAGTTCACTCTAGTGAAATAAAATTTCACTTTTAAAATAAGCATAGGAAATATAATTGAAGCCTTTTTGTCTCCCTTTAGGTAAAACACAGCCGTAAAGAACCTTTTTTACGCAGTGGAAATGCAACCTTAATTCTTAAACCAGGGCTCTCCGACTTCACACCTGTCCTGAAAAGGTCAGGCTTAAGTGAAGCCAGATTACCTACCTGGTGAAACCAGCTGCGAGTTTTCTCCGTGAGGGAGAAGGACACGGGTTCCGACAAGGAGCCTGGTCCTGCCGTAAAAAACCTAATTGAAATAATAAAAAAACATTGATTTTCAACAATTTAGATATAGATTCATGAGGAAGATTTCTTATGTATAATACAGGACCACGTAGGTGAAGCTGCTGGCGGAAAGCTAGTTTTCAAATAGTTAGGTATATTTCTAAGATTACTTATGTTTACAGAATAACGTTGAAGAAAACCGAAATTAAATAAGATTTTCTTTTAGTTTTGTTTTTAACTAAACTAATGAAAGTTGTACAACAGAATGGCACCGCTATCCCTCAGTCTAGACGTTAACTGTTCGCGCCCCTTCACTCAGAATGAAAAATGTCGCGCGTTGTCCGCATACTCAATCGCGTAAACACCACTCTTTGCGGTTGAAAGAATTTCACGCTAGCTAAATTTTGTTTTAACGATCTTTTATTTTTAAAGCAATAAAACTAGTGATTGGCAGTTAAACAAAAATGTAGACCTGCCACCGTATATGATTTGAATAAAGTAATGAAATTTTATGTTTTTTATTGCCCTATACGAAATTGAAAAATAACATAAAGTGCAAGTTAAAACTATACGAGATTTTTAAATCATTGAGTAAATATTTAAAAACAAAAATAATCTATATATAGAAAACTTACTAAAACTTACTTACGTTACTAAGTGACTTATTGACTGACAGACAATGCACAGCCGAAACTGAGCATAGAAAGTTGAAATTTGAAGATTCTTTAGGGAGTGTAGCTCTAAGAGGGGATTTTTTAAAATTCCACCCCGATGGTGCTATATTAGGCGATGAAAGATTATATGAAACTTCGTTACTACAAGTGCTAGGAGTTTTAAATTTTGCATGCTGTTTCATTTTAGGACGTAGGTGCTCACTAAGAAGGGAATTTAAGAAATACGACCCCTAAGGGGCTATATTAGGTAATTAGGCTAAAATAAATGAAAGTTTTAATGAAATTTTATCATTTCTGGACTTAAAACCACGCGAGCGAAGTCATGGGGAAAAGCTAGTAATATATAATTTGAAAAAAGGACTAGTAAATAGAAATAATAAATAAAAGAATTATTATGACCTGGCATAACGAAATTCTTATTGTAATTGGTGAGACCTCTTAGGCGGCATGCTCAGGTTTTGACTATTTACTTGAATAACTTCAAAAGTATTTATCGTACAAACAATGAATATAATATTGGAAAGTTTCACAATTAGCCCTCTCTTTTTAATTTTTATATTTTTTTTAATTCTCTATTTAGCAAAAGAGTATTAGTCCTTCTTTAACGCTCTTCTTTTTTTGGTTATAACGTAGTTATTAAATAGGCAAAATTTCAATTTCAATTGGTATTGTGCACTTGAGTTTATTTGCCTGATAGACATTTTCACCCTAGAAATAATACTGTCATTTACATGTGTTTCTTTTTAACATTTTTATAGTCCAGAAAAGTAACTGCTTGAGAAAATAGCATAACTTAAGCAGATATTTTTAACAAATACAACTAGAGTTGAAAGAAATAAGAACTATTAATAGCCAATAATAATAGTATTTTTAATTCAATCAAATTCATTTTTATTTGTTTAAATATTTGTTTAAGTAATTACCATTACTCAAGAAATTACTTTTACTCGATACGGATATAACTGTGTAGAGTGTAATAAAGTATTCTTTTTTATATTAATTATGATAATTTCATGGCGTCATTTAAAATCACTTTAACAATCACCATATAAAATGTAGCAATCTTTTTAAATATGTATGTCAGCTATGAGTGTAATATCCCTAATTTCACCGAGATGCTCGCATATATTTCGTGCCCATTCTCTCCTTACATATCACACGTTGGTTACGCGACATGAGTAGTAATGCTAGTCCGTATGTCAAAGGGAGCAACTCATGGATATCATGGTGAATTACCCACACGATTACGGTCTTTATGCGTATAAAAATAATGATCTTTCATAAACATGAAGCGATAAAAGTCAAGGAAAACTTAGATGTTGCAATTTGAAACGTGTGAATAGCTCCCAAGTTGAGTGCTAAAAATATCAAATTGGGATTTTACAAAATAATGTTTAATTAAAATACAAGTTTGAAATATGTTCATCTGAGAATGGAGAAAATTGGAGCTTTGAGTTATTGATATAGATGCTTGGTAGAACCTAGATTTGAAACCTACTTAGGGACATGTTTAAAATCAATGATAGTGTTATAAAGAAAAAAAATATGACTGTTTGTTTGCATCGAATAGGCTGCAAAAGTACTGGACCTACATATTTTAAAAATCAATTTAAGTGAAGCTACTTCATACGCGGGTGATACAGGCTATAATTTACGCAAGCAAAGTCACTAGAAAAAAGTTAATTATAATATAAATAATCACTTATTAGAGTAGCGTTATAATAAGTTACATCCAATGCAATCTAAGATCTACAACATAAACTAATTCGATTGGTCCATGTAAGTTGTAAAATTTAAAAATTAGTGAAAATATTATATATGTATACTCTTTTATATCATCAACGAAAGTCTCATTTAATGTTCTATCACTAACAAATACAATCCGACAAAAATCCGTGCTCAAACAAACTCAATTTCCCGTCAACTCGGAATTCCGCAACACTTTCTCACTTGCCTTGCCTTAGGCCAAACTTCTTGTTTTATCAGTAGAAGTAGCGACCGTTATGCCAAAAAAATAAGGCGTGAACCACACGATGACAGCAAAAGCTGCGATATATGTTGCAGAGTTACATTGCGATTGAGCAACTCGAAACAATCCGCAGTTGGAGATCAATGGAGATTTATAGTAGCTGTAGTGCGGAAAAATATGGTAGTTTATCAAGAAGCATTCTCCGTCGCTTTATCCTCTTTCATAACACTGAAACGTCGAATTTTAGAGTTGCACAGGTTGCACGGCTTTTTATTACAGACCAGCATGTATAAGCTTTGTCTTACGAGCACCTAAAGTTGTATCGTCTGGTTTTTGGCCGCTGGAGTGCTTAAATCTGTTTTTATTTTTAATTACATCAGTCTATTTTTCCCGATTAATTGGCGGTGGTAATGTAGTTGAGACGTATTCTAGTTTTAAAAACAGTGGGCTTTAATAGGCGATCGCATCTTATATTGAAAAAAATAGAGTCATAAATCCGAGAACAATTATTATAATAACGACCAAAGTGTCAAATTAATAAAGAAGATGAGTTCGCCGCAACGATTTGAAATTATAGGAAGTTATTTAAACAATCCCGCGTTTGTACAAAAGTATACAAACGTTGGATACACAATGTGTACAAATGCGGGATTCGTAATATCGGCATATTATACTGACGTTTAAGGAAAGAAATAAAATTGGTAGACGCTGTGAAAACGATGTAGAAACCAAACGCCATAAGTCGCCAATGTGTTATGCGCCTAATTTAATCTTTCAAAGATATTCACTTCTGAGAAGTTTTGAGTGTAAATGCGGAGAGATATTAAATAATCGTATCGACCCCTAAAGGGTTCCAAAGTAACGCAGTAATTGTACTTAAGACATACGTTATCTGATTTGCGAAGGTCGTGCCTCAAGGATGAAGGAAATTCAATAGCCTAGGATATATTGAATTAAGTACAAGACTCTAGCTGAATTACAGTTTTGCGGAATGACATTACAGGGACTCAGTTACAAGGTTGGATATGTTATTTACTACTTAAAGGTATATGATTGAGTTAAGCTTGTGTGTCCAGTGTAACTGCGTGCTATAAAACGTATGTTTTATTCTTATGAGTATGTATGTTAGCTAGTTAATAGTATGTTAGTAGTAAAGTAGCTTGGTGATTATACAAAAAAAAATATATATATTTTATCATAATTTAAATTAGGGACCTCTTAAATCATTTACATTCTCAACTATTCGTAAAATATTGTTTAATGAAAATTTTGAATATAGATTAAATCGTTTGTCTTCATACTTACTTTAAATGTTTAAGGGCAATATTTTTTTTTTATTCAAGTAAGCTTGTTTCAATCACTTGTTTCATGACGTAGTCATATTCAAGCGGAACTAAAACATATAGAAAAGCTACCTATTTTTATAAATGTTAAAATAATCTACCTAAGTAGCCGAAAAAAAATATTACATATATGGAAAATGTGTGCTAACTTTATATTTAATAAGTTATTCATCTCAAGCATCTAAGGTGAATGACATTTTAAAAAGCGTTTTAAAAAAATATAAAATTAGTATTTGTTTATTAGCGCCATTACCGCCCGCTGTACACTAGCGTGTACATCTCTTTAAAAATAATTTATAAGCACAAACAATTATCAATGGTCTGAATGGTTCTTAAAACTGTATTTAAACGTCACTGTCTACCAGGGAATATAAAATAAATGTCGGTGCGTGCGAAAATAACTCTGAAATTGTCACTGTCACTGTAAGTTGTTCGCAAAGTGCTTGGTCTTAAAATACCTGTACTTTATTATTCTGTACCATAATTGATTCAAATTTGCTCTGCAAGGTAAGTTTATATTGTATTTTATAATTATAAGCTAAAACAATATCACATTTTAGAACGAAAATTGATCAAGGCCGTTGGTTTGTAAACCATATGCGCCCATTGTACGCATATATACTAAAACTATCATTTTTCAGAACCTTATTGATCCTTGAAGATGTCACGTATTTACGAATTATCCCAAAATAGTGACTTTTTTTGGTTAGGTGAGATCTAATTGATCTTAGTTCCACCTAATCCTGCTGTTTTTAGTGATGAAGAAGAAGACCCAGAAGACGTGATATTTCGATCATAACTAGTTAGGTATGATCAAAATATCACGGCGCTTAGATGATGAATCAGAATGGAACAGCAGTGATGAGGAGCAATGTTCTAGTCATCATAACCCATCCCAAACACGATGATGATGGTAATCGGGATCCAAATTGGAGAGAGATACGGCGAGATATAACCGTACCAAAACATGCCCACTTCTTAATTAAAGAAAAGGATAATAAAAGAGCTGAATAAAATTATCAATTCAATTCATGATTCAAAATCATGAAATTCTATTGTACGCTGGAAGGACACCACCACTACCTTGTCACCAATAGAACTTATTTTGACAGTGTGGTACCACTTCGAAAACTAAAACTTTGGCGTTCTTCATCAAATAAAAAAAATTATATGAATATATTAGTGGTCAAGCAATGACGGACATAACACAAAGTAAATTATAAATTCACTATGGTGTGTTATTTGGCATGACAGGGGTCTTAGGGTTTGTTAAATGTTTCAAAACTTTTTGTGTAAAGCGACCTGGTTTTGGAAAGTTTCACTCCTGATCTGCCCGTTGTACACACCTGTGCACACGCCATATATTCAACATTTTTTTTTTATTTCTATTCTTTGACACTGTATAATTACAGTTATATCAAAATCTAAAAAAAATATGCGGTTGTTTTACTATGGAAGTCAATAGGTTAATAAAAAAGCAAATATTATTAATTTGTCAAAACCAAGTTGATAGAAAGATAAACACTTTATTGATCACGCTCAATGGAAAAGCTTACTTAATATTTTTTTATTCTAAAGTGGGCAAAGGCTGTCTTTTCTCTATAAATAATCACTTCTAGACAACGTTGAGTGATGACGACACTTGACAGATGTGATGATAGGCCAACAATAACAATAATAAAAAAAGTAGTAATACAAAAATTGTCATTAGTTTGTCTCGCAAAAATTCGTGAATGGCTGAGGCGGTTTAACTAATTTTGTTTGTGAAATGTGTATCGTAGTCTAGATTTAAACTATGACAGATAATACGAAGTACACCGGGTAATACAGTCATGAATATATTTTCTAATAATATCGCTGCTTATAAACAAAACGCCCATAAAACAAAGTATTGTAAAATCACATTAATTAAAAAAGGGGCACAAGTAACCTATATATCTTATTTCCTATTTTCCTATTTTTATTAAGTTGAAACCCGCCATTCGACGTTGTCGCACGTTTGCTCTATACTTAAGGGCATCATTTGAAAATCCGTTTTGATTATAAAAATCAATTTAGTACTAAATAATTTTAAATAGTTTCAAAATAATCCCAATTTAAAATTGGAAAGTAACAATACTATAATGACAAATATTAAAATAACATGGTTATCATTTTAACTTGTGAATTGGAAGATATTAACGACAGCAAATGCAGCCAGAATCAACGTCTTAACGTGCCTTTCAAAGGACGGAGTAGCTCGAGGTAATAATTTTTGGTCACCCGACTAATGACCGACCCTTGTGAAAGTTTTTTAACTACAACGATCTCGGGCCTCGGTGCTTATCCACTACACCACCAAGCAACACTACTCCTTGATTGTTAATTGGTCTACCAACAATATATATAGAATGTTTATTAAAGTAACAGAATGACAAATAAGCGTTCACGTTGAAAGCGAGTTAATAATTCATAATGAATTATATTACAATAAATACTAGTTTATCCAGGACACGCACGCTTATAAATTTCATAACTTTGGATTTGCTTAAACGTTATATATGACATTTATTATCCAGATTCTAACAAATGGCTCTTTATTAAGTTATTTGAAAGTAATATAATTAAACCTGAAATAAAAACTTAATAGAAAATATAACTTTTTGTCTTCAATGAAAAAGCATATATACGATCGAACTGAGAAATCTCCTTTTTTGAAGTCGGAGTTTTTGAAGCCTTCAATCCGCATTGTGCTTCCGGAAGCCCGAGGTGGGCTGGGCTATCTACAAAATTTCGCAATCCGGGCGATTGTTCTAACCATTGAGCTTCCTGGAACCCAACAGAACTATCAAATTTTTGAACCACTTGTTACTTTTCGCTTATAGTGAACATATTTTCATCGATGTTCAGGCAATCACCCAAACAGCAGAAATAAATATTTGATCAATTTTGCATTCAATATGTTATACTGAAAATATTTTATTTTCGAAATTCAAGACGGATAATATCAAAACATATGTGAACAAATTAAAATATCTAAAACATTTTTTATTATAAATAAATTAATTATAAAAATGGTTTTGTTGCGTACTAATTAATCTCTTTAATTCTCAATATATTATTAAAATGGAACATGACAGTACTTTTACATCTATCTTAATTTGCTTTTTTGATTAATAATTAATAAATTGTAATTTGCGTCTGGTTATGCGGTTTCGCGGCCGTGCTGCATTCGCTAACAAAACTTCCCGAAATTATAATAGAAATGAGGTAATTTCATTAAATTGTTAGATACACTTAATAAAAATGTAAATATCAAATATTGACAAAATAATACTATTATATTCGTTTGCCTTCAAATTCATTATATTTTGAAAGATTTTGTTTTTATTTCTGGTCGTCTGTATTTTCTGTTATATCTGTAATTAAATAAAAGTCTTTTCATTTTTCGTTCGATTTTTAAACGCCTGAGCAGGTGATTTTAAGCTGTTTAAATAACGTAAAATGGCTTATCATTGTGTAGGTACATTTTGAGTAGGCGCCCAGATAATTTTAATATAAAAACGCTACATCTCTACTATAATTATTGGACAGCAAAAGTTCACTTGAGCTGATTAACGCTACTCGTAAATGGAATGAAAATTCTAATTAATTATTACCAAAATCACAAATTCTTACAACAGAAAGTTTTAAAGCAGAAACATGAAAGTCGTTTCCTTCAAAAGGTAATATTTAACACCAATTCATTACTTACAAAGTAACGCACTTAGCCAAATCATAAGAGGGTGTTACCTGAAAAAAACGAGAAGTTTCAATTAGTACAAGTAACAGGTCTTTCGACTAAAATTCAAAGTTTGATCGCCTTAGAAAGTTTCTTACAAGGGTAGGGAAGTGATATTTGAGAAGTATTAAAAAGTTTCACTTTGCTACAGTGGAAAAATAAGTAACACGACCCAAATCAATGGAACATTTCACTTCAAACGCTTAATGTGAATTTCCTGAGAAAAAGATTTTATTTCTAGAATAAGACACAGAGAGAATACTCATTGAATAGTTCTTGAAAGCAATTTTACAAAATCCATTTTCTATATTAATTTCACAAAGAGTTGAATACATTTAAAATTATTTATATACGTTGAAAATAAAAGCAAATTACAAATTTGACGTTTTAATTTTCTTTTAATTAATGAAACAAGCAATTAATTAAATATCGATAGCAGAGCTGAGCCCGGAAATTGATTTTGTTACTCAATTTACAATTAAAGGCTATCAAAATAACACTTTTGTATTAACTGTGCAATAAACGGTAATAAAGCAAATAAACGGTAAAAATTTTGTGAAATGTTCCGAAAACACTTTTGAACTGGTAATTTGACACTCGTGTTTTTGCGTAGTTAATATCCAAACTAATATCATAAATGGTAGTGTTATTGTTCGTTACTTTGTTTTTCTTTCTTGCAAGTTATGGTTTTTGTGTGTGAATATAGTATAGGCCGGACAGTTATATAAGTGACGTCATGATATGCCGTACCAGTAAGTGAATGTAATATGCCAGCACGCATGCACCGGCCGCACGACACGCAAAGCATTATATTTAAAAAAGCAACTTCAATTAAACCTTAACCTTCAGTGCAGGTCCTCGTGGTTTTAGAGACCTGACTTGAGGATAAGGTAAACTTCTCTGCGTAAACGATAAAGGTTTGTACACCAAGTACTAAAATTACTCATATACTAGAAATGCAATGACATTCAACTGCTACTTTATTAGACAAGCGCGAGAACTATATGACTAATTAACCACTTCAAGAAATAAGAGGTTCTTAGTTTTAAATTATATTTTCCTATAGTTTTTCATATCTTTATCTAATATGAATTAATTTTGACGGTTGAGTTTGATTGTAAATGGTTTAAAAATTTCATAAGATTGCATTAGAAAGTCTATTTATACTAATCTTTGTAAGGAAGTAAAGTTTCTAATTTCGTTTGATTGTATGGGTAATCTTAGGAAATACTGATGATATTATAAAAAATATTCATATGTGTGTGATATAGGTTCTAATTTATGCGAGATAAGTCGGAGAAAAACAGACGGTTTTTTTATAAATGTGAAAAATTAACGTGAATACTTTATTTATCACTGAGAGGGAATTTTTAAAAATATATCAAATATATAAGTAAGAAAAGGAAAAAATATTCTCGTGAAATAAAAGCTATAAATAGGAATAGTGACCCTAATGAATTCAATAAAAGAAAGGACAAGCTCGGAATGTTCTTAATTCCTAGTAACTTCAGTACTGCTAACTTAAGAGGGGGCGAAAATTCAAATCCATCTATCAGGAATGAGATAGATAAATATGTAAAAATAAATATTAGGAAAACATAAAATACATTGCTCAGTTATCAAGTTGAATATAGGATAAGCCCTCGTGTTTTGAATTATCCAAGATAAAGAGAGTACCACAGCACCCAGACCTGAGACATATAAAAAAAATATTCTACTACGTTCCCACGACCGAGAATCGATATTGGGATCTCAGAGATAGGAGGATGAGGCACCTTGAAATCCACTGAATACGTAGGTCTTTATAAGGCCTGAAGATGGCGAAGTACTAATCAAAAAATATCTTTTATTATTTACTTGATAACTATTACAATTAATATACAAGTGCTGGATATCTTAAGCTTCAAAGTGGCAAATTTATTAATTTACCAACAAAAAGTGGCATAACTGGTAATGGAAAAAATAGTGTATTTTAGAGGTAAATTTTTTAACCAAGAATAATTTCTAGAGTAATTTTATGATATAAAAATTTTCAAATAAAACATACGCTTTTAAATATAATATAATATATATTTTTTAATATAATTACAGCCTATTTGGACGTCATTTCTATGTATACAACTCGTTGAAAGATTGTGATGTTTAGTTTAAGTGTTTTCTTAATAGTTAGTGATTATTCCGGGAATTAAGACATTTGTGTTTTGTGTTACAAGTAGAGGTAAACTGAAAACGACCACTTCTTATACTCTTATACGACATATAATACAAATGCTTGGTATAACAATCACACAGTAGACGGTGCATAAAAATAGGTATATTCAAAGAGGTTTAAAGATAATACTTGATAGTTAAGAAATAATAATGAGTATCTACGACACGGCAAATTAAACGAATAACGAAAAAAATATATGTTTTGTTATTTCTAATATCGTAATGGAAAATGACTTCATGGTTTAATGAAGTTATTTATCCAATTGGACACCTCTGTCTAAAATAAAACGGGGTGAAAAAGTAGCTCTTGAGTTTCTTGCCGGTTCTTCAGTACAAGATGCCGCCTAACATTTGCGAACCGATGGCATATCTTTCGATTTTCACGAATTCACAGCAGCCTAGATTCATTAATAAAATTGAATTTTGAATCCAATCGTCAACTTATCCATGTGACGTTACTCGCGCTGCTCTACGTTGACGTTGACCAGCAGAGCGACCATTTAACGTTGAACATCCATATGTCAGCGTGCATGCACCGGTCGCACGACACGCAACGTATTCTATTAAAAAATCCTATGATCATCACCATAATTCCGGCGTCATAACTGAAAACCGCAGTTTTTATAGAAGCTATCATCTAAGCAAGCTAAGCATTTATGAAAAATGCAACTGCAGTGAACGTGATATCGTCAAATCCGTGCAATGTGTTGCGTGTCGTGCGGCCGATGCGTGCGTGCTGAGGTTATGGATAAGCACCTTAACTCTCTCGCTATAACTAGCCATAGCTATAAAAAGGTTTTATTGATTTTACCAATGAATATATGCTATCATAATACGCATCATAAGTTCGTCATAAGGTCATGGGCTCGAATCCCATCTCAGGGTGCATTACAATGCTATACTGCATATTTTTCAGTATAGCATTGTGAATGGGAAAGTGATCAAATATATTCTTGTTTTTATATTTACATATTTAATCAATAGTTTTTGTTCTTGCAATTTAGTATTAAGATTGACTTAATTAAAATTAGTTAAGGCTATTTCGAGAATTTAAATAAACTCAAATATTTAGTTTAACATGTAAATAATAAAAAAAAGCTTTTATTATAAAATAATATTTACGTATTCATTGTTAAAAATATCAAAACATTCATATAGTTATGACAAGAGGAGTTAAGCGATCGCTCTGCAGTCCCACGCCCACAACATTGATAGCGCAGGATGAATTTCCATATCGATGGCTTTGATAACTGTGATGTTATTGCTGTTTATGATGTCTACTACTTTTTTTATTATTTTACTATCTAGATACTATCTCAAGTTAATTTAGGTAAATAAAATTAGCTAATTGTATAACAATTATGGAAGATTAATTTGATATCATCTAGGGACTTTTGGTTTATATCCCGGTAGTTAATTATTCGTTATAGAATTATTGGAATCAATTCCAATAATTCTATTATCGAATCATTACTTCTCAATAATATAATCCATTAACAACCCTATAATGTACCAGCCTAACTTACTAATAGCTTCATCAAACTTCGTTAGCTTCGCGTCTATATTAAGAGTATGTGTGTAGGCGCATTTACCTATTTCGATCAACAAGGTTGTGACTGCCTATCTCTTTTAGCTATAGCTCTAAGAGCGTTTGAATGATTATATTAAAAATAATTACCTCTTTGGTTATCTACAAATTTTTCACATAACGGTCCCCGACTGCAATGAAAATGTTGTTCAGCCAAGCCATAATAAAACTTGTTTCTTTTATTTTTAGTTCGTTTTTAGCAGTCATGTTTTTTTTTATTTTACTTGGAGTTTTTGAGCAATAGAGAAAATAACATTTTAGAACTTATTTGTTTGGTTAATTGATAATACCCGCACTCAATAAAACCTATAAAGTTAGCACTTAAGTAAATATACCGTCCGTGTAAATGTTAATGGAACGCGTTAGCGGTCGGATTCTCATTTCTCAGATTAGTCCTAAGGAAATAGAGATCAATAAATCGAACTAAAGCCAAGGTGAGACACCGTGGGTGTCTATTACAATTTGTTAGTTAACGCTGGATCAATTGGTCGCGTTGATTAAACCCCACAAATAGACTAGATGGGTTACTTCATTTAATTCTAATTATTTATATAAAAAGAAATGGTTTTTAGCTTCGATGTACGTGTTTAGACTATGTATTTTTTTAATACGAATGTATAAATATGGCAGCTATAAAAATGTAGGACTACCAGACTTATAATTTTCTAAAAATTCTACATAATTTTAATATAATACAAAGAAAATACGCAGCAGTTTTTGAAGCTATTTATTGATACGAGATTTCTCAATGTAGGTATTTAGGCTATATTTTCAGTGTGTAGCGAAGCGAGAGCGAATCTTGATCAAGATCCACTCTTGTCATATATTTTTATGAAGTATTGTGAGTGCGTAGCTTTATAATAATAGCTTACCTAAACGAAACGCTTCCAGCCAAGTAATTATCTTATCATTTAAGTTTAACCATTAAATCATATGTAATACAAAACATTGCATAACATCAGTATAAAAAACTAGAAATTGACAGCTGATATGGCTATTGGCGGCTTTTTCTGATAATAACGTTATATACGTACATACGTATATATAAAAGGCAAACCTATCTTTCTTATATATCAACGTACAGTTGAAACTACTTAGCATGATACAAATACCAACTTTCAGTATGGAGATCAAACATCAAAACATAACAGCTTTTTTATTATGAGGGTATCATATATTTCCTTTTTAATATATGAATTCATCCATAGACATTTTCTTTCGGATTATTAGTGAAAAAAATTAAATTCCTTTAATTTCTCAATGGAATGATAAGTAAAACACATATAAAGTGACTTCTACGTATTTTCACGCTGTTACTTATGTTACTTCAATGAAATACATAAATATTCCTAATATTATATTTGGGAACTCATATTTTTATAAAAACACGGACAATATATATTTAAAAAAATATTTTTATAAAAATCAATATTATTAACAATGAAATACGACTTCAATCGATATTACTATATTGCGTTTAGTATATTTTGTTTTGAATCCAATGAAAATTTCCATGGGAATATTGTATACCAATAGCCTTATAATTTCTTATGAAGCAGGGTTGATTTTGAAACCCAACTACCGAAAAGGTTATTGGTTAGATACAATGTAATTCGTGATCGATGTTATCCTAATACAAAACACTTATTACATAACTTATATAATTCTTTTTCATGATATAATATGACTAGAACTAAAAAAATGAAGTTTAATAAAAATCACTAATTCCTGTAATTTTTTTAGTTGGATTTCAGTAATTTTCATTGTCGCTATGATAAATAAAACCAAAATTTGTGAAAAAATCATGTTAGTAATTTTGCGTGAAGGAAATGAATGTTTTTTTATGCCTTCCGTAGCTAATATGAGATGGATTCTTAAACATAGTCTCTTGTGATTGGCTCACAAACTTAATTAAAAATATTTCAGGTTTATAACGAATTATTTCCGTTTTTCTCGTATTTGTATCAGGCTAAATGTACCTAGAAACTTGAAATTTGGTACAGGGGTTCCTTTTATAATGCAAGTGAGCACTAAGAAAGGGTTTTTAGAAATTCACCCCGGGTGGGTTAGATAGGGGTGAAATAGAGGGGAGAAGTTCGTTTAGATTTTTTTTCTACGTAGAAGTATAAAAACAGAACACGCGGGCGAAGCTGCCGGTGGACGGCTAGTATATGACATACAATTTAATGCTCAAAATTAAATGACAAATAAATATCCGATTGGGGCAATGCTGTGTGTGGATTAAAAGCGATTTTAGTTCAAAGCGGCATTAGTATCCAATACTTATACATTTATCATCTGGAAACTTCGTAGAGTAAACACTCTTGTCTTTCTTAACTGTTCTCCTAAAAAGGTCTTCGGATCGGCGGAATTGGTACAAAACTGTTTGTCTTTACTCGCCAACACTATTTTGATTTTATTCTCTCCAATTCGCCTAATGAAAACGCAACCTTAGGAATTAATTTCAATTTTAAGCGCGACGATCAAACAACGCGAATAAAATCAATTTCATTTTATTTTAAACATTCCCTGAATTTATTTTTATTATATTATCAACTAGCTAACCCGGTGAACTTCGTATCACTTACCTCTTAATAAAAACCATATTAATATTGAAAAATATTGCGTAAACTGACCAATACACGACCATAAATATTGATCATCAAATGAACGTTTGACAGCTAAAAACAGTTTGTATGGGAAAATCAAATTGTCGTTTTTATTATTATACTCGCATTTTTTTATATTTTCTCATCGTTTAAACCTTCCCAGGACATCCACGAATATTTCAAGACTAAAATTTGTCAAAAACGGGTCAGCCGTTCTCGAGTTTTAGAGAAACTAACGAACGGAAATTCATTTTTATTTATATAGATAGATATATGAGTATAAATAACTAGACCCCTAATATGCTACACAATGCTCATTTATAAATATTAATAGTGAGGTATATCACGATCCAGTTATTTTGTGTAGTTATAGAGGATAGAGGATTGTATGCCGTTATAGAGGATTGTATTATTTAAGTTTACAGGCACGGTATAAGTTATGGGAAACAGTCAGTTTTTAAATCTATATTTATATTATAAAGATTAAATTGTTTCTTTGCTTTGTACATAAGTATAGGTTACGAAATTGTTGCACCGATTCTAAAACTCATTTACCTTCGGATTGATACAATATAAGCTACATTATAATTTACGCGGGTGAGTCGCCGGAAAACACCTAGTAAGTTATAAGTTGTACAAAAAAATGTTTATATGAGTTAAATTTCTAAAATTACGCTTACGCTTTTTTGTTGGGATGATTTTGTGAAATCTACTCATCTTATAATATTTACATTTTACTGCCTCACCCCAAACACTTCACACTGGCCAGAGAATCAGTAAATCTAGTTAAATTGATATATTGATTTTCTTTGATTGACTTAGTATCTATTCAGACATTACGACAGATCAAGCGCACGCACAATATTAAAACTACCTACTTGTATATTTCATAGTCATCGTGAGAATTGTCACAGCACATAACTATACTTTGAGGAAGTTATGACTATTTAAGTAGTCATACTGCTATTTAAGGCGAAAATGAAAATTGATAATTATTTGGACATTTTGAGTTATTAACTTACTCAAATTCCGGACTTTGATCAGATATTTGTCAATATTGACGCAAACTAGGCTAAGTTAATATTTTTAATGAAAAATGGTTAAAATCCACTTGGTCCCTGGCTCTCTAAGATGGGATTCTAATCTAATGACCTATCGTAATCCGGGCATTTTTCACTTAAAATATTTTTCAGTATTGCATTGTGAATGCAAAATTTATCAAATATAATAGGCTAAATTAAATTATAATTCTGTCAAACTGCGTTGTTGACATCGCAAATAATTAAGAGAAACAAAGTAAACTCATCATGGCATAGTATAAAGGGGTATAATTATATTTGTCTAACTACAGTGCCAATAGAATAGCCTTTTTAATAAAAGTTTTGGTATAAGTAGTCTAGTTTAGAGAGTGATACAACAGAATTCGCACCATTGAGTTTCGAAAATACAAAATAGTACGGTAAGGCTTCTGCCTAAAGAGTGGAATTCATTTATAGAATAGAATAGATATTATTTGCCTTTAAATAGTCTCAACGGGAAGCTGCCCGTCAGGTGTCATAGAAAATGAACTTATACAGGTGCCACCGATAAAGGAGTTTTATTAACAAAAGTATAATAACATTTTTGTGATTCACTTCCAAGGCGATGAGAAGTAGATATATAAATAAATAAATATCATCAGCCAATTAATATCTCCATTGCTGGGGTACAGACCTTCCCCATGCTTAGTTAGAACATACCAATTGCGAGAATGTGTCATGACCCGCCACTCGTGCCCAGTGCGAATTGGTGGATGTTAATGACTGCAGATGTAGCCGCAACCAATGGCTACTCGAGATAGTAAATTTTGGGCACCCATCCTGCCCATGCGAAAGTTGCTTAATAAATGTATCGCAGACTGATTGGGCTAACCACTGCGCTATGGAGCTGCTCGTATAATATAAGTACATTGATATCTTAGTTTTTAAGTAACAGTAGTAAAAATTTAGGTAGATTTTTTTTTATAATAGAATTATTGAAAGAAGTATCTACCTATCCGATTAAATTGACATAAAGATAGGATTTCTAATCAACGTAGTTTGTTTACATTCAAAAAGTAGTTATTTATGATTATTCACAATAACAGAAAGGTTTTGACTGTAAAATGGAACCCTTACAGGATCACTTTGTTGTGCGTCCGTCTGTCAAGACCTTTTTCTCAGGAACGTGTGTAGATATCAAGCTGAAATTTATATCAAATACTCAACTGTTTATGTCGCAAACTTCCGCAAATTTTCAAAACTCGTAAGGGAATTAAAACCTACAGGGTACTGTCCGTGAACTTGAAATCTTGAAATTTGGTACGAAGTTACATTTTATGGCACAAATAAAGCTAAAACTGTAAGTTCTTATTATTATGTTTGTATTTTTCTTTTTATGTACGGAACCCTCAATGCACTGGCTTGGTTGGTTTTTTCTCTGACAGCTCTTTTATATTTGAACCACAGACTAAAGTCGTGTGCAAAATCCCACGGCAAAATCGCTACCTCTTCAAGAATCGGCGCCATCTTTGAGACACCGTTCTAAAAACTCATAATGTGTCCCTCAACACATATAAACCATAATGAAACTGTATTGCGCAGTCATTTCACCGAATTAGGGTAACATCTCTGACGTTATGTTAGATAAGGACCTCATAATCTCAACGTTAGTATTTTAAAAATTCAAAAATAGGTTTTTGTCAGGCAACTTTTATTAATAAAATTTTACGTTTTGCAATGTTATCGCCGCCTCCTCTTTCCTAGCTTTCGTGAATTTAGTGATATAATGTACTTATATAATTAGAATGATATTTTTTGGAATTGCTACTATGTACCTTGCTTTTATAGAGTTCCCCATGTACCTAAATGGTAACAACTCCGTAAAAAACTATAATTCTAATGTAAATGACTATGAAAGCTTATATCAACATATAAATAGTGTATATAATGTTAATTATTTATTTGTGAATTCTGTGTTTATTTTCCAAATTTCTTTTAAGCTTCCATTTGACGATATAGTTCGTTTTGATTTGGTATAGTGTCGCTAGTGAATACTATATGTAATTAGATAATATTATTTATCAATTACTTTGATTTCACTTTTTACTATGTTTCATTTTCCAAATTTATATTATGCTTCCATTTAATGTCACACTTTTCAGGTGGCACTAGTTACTATTGTTATTGCCTAATTTGTGGATTTAATAAATCGACAAATTTATTTTAGGCTACATAATTGTTTTACCGCAACTTTCCACACATAAATTATAGCCTATGTTACTCACGTAAGATGTAACTTCTCATGGATGTCAGAAATTATAAAATCGGTCCAGTTTTGGAGCTTATTAAATACAAGCAAAAAACTCAAACGTTCTTAATAACATCAAAAAAAAAAGAACAAAGTTATAAGCTTGAAACATAGCAACAATAATTTCTATCAAAACTTTATTACATCCCTTAAAACGAATTAGATTCCGGTTCTGGCACTCTAACATATTACACGGTGGGTTAATCATCAAAAAGCTCGTCCAAATTAAATGTAGGAACTCAACGAAACAACTCTTAAAAATAATTTATTACATTCAATGTTGTGATACATTTATCAGTCGTTCAGCATGAGTGAAATAAAAGCCAATGAATAATAATGGTCAGGGTATTTTTGACAAAGAGTTCCAGAGATGGTGCGCCTCATTGATCTTAGATAAACACTCCGGACGGGCGAAGGGTTAAACATACAGAGTGCCGCAAAGGCAGTATTATCTTGCGATGCCTTGACAAAAAAAAATACTACATACAATGTTAAATGAAAACACAAAAGGGTATTTTACAGCTCTTCAAAAATGGAAGAATTATAGAAACCATTATGTTAAGCTATTTTGCAAATAAACCATTTGCTTGCTTTCCTTTACTGTATTATTCTTGGCATATTCACATATGCCAAGAATAATACAGTACTACACGTTTTAAGGTTCCGTGCCCAAAGGGTAAATTGGATCTTATTACTATCACTCTGCTGCTGTCCGCCTATTCATATATCGCCAGACTTTATCTTTTGAACTGTGAATATGAGATAGTAAAATAAATATTTAAGGGGGCTCCTATAAATTAAGCGTAACTGTTTTAATAGTTTTGTAGATAATTTCAGCTCGTTTTATGAGGCTTCGGCTTTGTCTTACATATAAACCATCCTTTGAAATCACTTTGCATATTTGTGGAAACTTAATTTAATGCCATGTGTGGGTTAATTAAATAAATAGTGTGTTCGGATATATAAGAATTTAACATAAACATATAATTAAAAAAAAAATGTAACTGTCGGTTAGATTTGCATCAAGAGCATAGATTTTACTTTATATTTTTTATCCTCTTTATTTGAAATATCTCAGTTATATTAGGTTGCACCTATCTCAGTTACACCGTGGTACCAGTGCTGCGGAAACGGCTCGAAGGGTTAATGATGTGCATGGCAGTTGTGTCGCAAAAGAAAACATAGTGCGTTTTTGGTTCCAACTTTTTCGTTCTGGAGATTCGCTCTACACCACTGCTACTTCACGACAACGCTAGACCACACACTGCACAACAGATGGCTACCAAATTAGAAGAGCTTCAATTGGAATGTCTAAGATATCATCTATCGTACTCCCCGGACCCTGCTCCAACAGATTACCATTTGTTTCGAAATTTGGATAACTTTGTGCAAGGAAAAAATTTCAACTCCGATGAGGCAGTGCAAATCGCCTTCAAAGATTTTATTGATTCCCGTACGAATGTTTTTTCAGCAAGGGGATCAATGAACTACCTATGTGATGGCAAAAGTGCATAGATAACGATGGTTTAAGGTTTATAAAAAATATTCGACTTTTTTTTCCTCCCATACCAAACATCAATTTTATATGTAAGGATATTTCAATGGTCAATGTTGTATAATTTATACTGTCAAAGTAAAAGTTTCTAGATTTACTTCCACTGCCACGTTATTTATTATAAATGCTACTAACACCAAATTTTTAATATCATATCTAGGGCCACTAGCGCCAAAGCCAAGCCAAAAGACAAACAAAAACCAGGCACTGCGTACTTTGCTCGAAACGCTTCGTCGTTTTTGGACCCTCGTAACTTAAGTTCGGATTTCATTAAAACACATAAATTTTCGGGATGTGACTTCAATAACGAACTAATTAAATACTTGTTAAAGATACGAACTTATTTAATATTATTTTATTATTATATTTGATCGATATTGCATACACAATGCTATACTACTGAGATGAGACTTTTTTAAAGCATTTTTCATTAAGAATATTTTTCAATAGCATTGTGAATGCAAAATTTATCAAATATAATAAATGTTTGTTATTCATTGAGTTAGTGTCACTATTATTGATCTAATCACACGGCAAAATTACTCTTGCATATCCACCCACAAAACGATCTTGGCTCACGAGAGAATTATTATAACCTACAAAATCCCTCGTATATAAAAGGGGATCTCGATCGCTGTAATCTTCATTTAATACCGCTGGAATCTCTTCTCGCACGCATTGTGTGAGGTTTCTTATCGCTTCTGAAAATTATTTTTAGAAGTTTTCTCTAGTCGTTCTTGCAGTAAATATTCGTATGCGAACAAGTCATTGAATTTATGTGACTACCAATTTATTATGATTCAGTTTCTTTAGTACTTTTTGATTTAAAAGCTTTCATGGAAACATGCAAGGGATGTCATGTATATGAAATTCAGGATCTGGATACGTAATTCGGTAAAAAATGATTTCCTATTGGTTTCGGATATGGTTACGGATATTGAATTTTATAATTTTGAAGAATTATAATAATTATTAATTTGGTATTATTCATAGGCCATCATTTATACTGTGCTTAAACAAATCATATAGTTGTGCCTGTGATTGAGCATTATGCAGTTTTTGAATTTCCGCATATAATCATCTTGCGATATAACACATCCGATAACACACCATTTCTCTACGGATAGGTTCCAATATCCAACGCCGATTGACTATAAAGATGAACGTAACAGATATTAAATCACAGCTCACACACTAATTTATATAGTTCTATGCGAAGAACAGTCGCCCGCTCAATGTGAACTTATAAAAACCGATATTTTTTTTCACAGTGCTGGCGTATTGTACGCTGCAACGTATTTTCTTTATAATGATAAATACAATTTAGTTTCACGTTCGCATTGGGCTCCGTAATTACCCTGCTCAGAATCAACAACCGACTTTTCGTATTGTATACAACCGTTATAAGTAATTCCTCTATAAGAAGCTATGCAAAACTTTAAAGACTCTGTAAAATATATCTTGACATTTCAGATATACACTAATTTCGGTTACGGTGCTTCGTTACATACCTGAAAATAAGCATACCTAAAACGTGTAACCTAAACGGTGAAAATAAATTTTTCAAAAGGCGGTATCAGTAAAATAATAGGATTATCTATTTTCTAATTAAATAATACAAACATATATATTAAATATAAAACACAACTATATAGAGAAATAACATAATACTATATATGCAACACATACACAATAATATAAATAATCACTCCCATTTTATAATATGAAGTTATATTTGACAGCTGTTGCATTGTATTATATTACATTATAGTCATCATCACTAGTCTTTCAAGGTCCCCACTGCTGAGGCTCAGGCTTCCTCTATGGATGGAATTGAATCAAATGAATCAGATTAGGCCATGACAACTAGAAAACATTTTTTTGCGAGAGTTGCTTAACAACCGATCTCTGAATGTCATATCACTTTCGGTAATTTATTTATTTTGGTAGCGTAATGTATGCTTAGCTTATCTCTATTTATAAGAATATCATTCTATTCATGGCGTTAATAAATCAAGACTCGAATCCAATAAACAAGAACTTCGGAGATGGATAGAAAAAAACGCATTCTGACATTTAATTTAACGAGAGAATTTTCTATTTGCCTTTACGAGCATATCCCAGACTGTGAGAGGAATAAAACTAAAGTTTCCAAATAAACTGTCGCATTGTAAATGTGATGAGCTGTAAACTATGTGGGTGATACAAATAAGAAAACTTTAGCACAGCTATTCGCCCATGGAACTCCGAAGAATTTCTTATTAGGGAAATTTATTTGTAGGGCTGACTTTGCGCGTCTGAGCAACTTATATTTAACGTTTTAGTTTAATGAGAAAGGTATCTATAACTACTGACTATTACCAGTGATATTTGCTGCGACCGTTGTCACCTTTCCCATATACATTTTGTGCTGTTGTGGTTCCGCACTTAAAAAGGTAAAAATAAAACCCGTATAGAATCACTTGGTTGTTTATACGCAAAATATACTTTTTAATCATTATTTTATTTTATTTTTCTTACAAATATAAATACATAATTACATATCATCGACTGAATACAATTAAAGAACGTATAACCTCCTCCTTTTCGATATTAAAGTCGGTTAATGGTGTCTACGAGGGGCGACCCTATGAAGTACATATCACCAGGACCCACCCCGTAGATAGTATGACTATTTTCAATTTGTTTAGACATTAAACGACTATTATATATGTAAATCAGTAATCCAAAAGCGACCATGCAACTGCAAATAAAAGAATTTAAAATACGAAAGCCTCGTTTAGGGGAGTAAATTAGAAAATTCAAAAAAGTTTCGAAACTATAATTTTTGACATACTATATGAAACGGGCTCATCGTGACTATGACAAATACACATATATTATAAACAGTTTTGAAATTATTGTAAAAATAGGTGAAATCCGTTTGATTTCCTTTCGAATTCTGAGTGGCAAAGTATTTTTTTATTAATTTATTGTTTTTAAATAAATTTATTATTTTCTACTTTTTCATACTTAAACTTTGAGCCAAAATACTACTCCAATGGTGTAATTTTCATAAAATGGATATTATCATAATTACGATACCAAAAATGGCCTACGAAGAAGGGCGAAAGCTTTCAGGCACCCATCCTTTATTAATAATCGTTAAGTAAACATAAAATTATTATTCATTATACCCTGGCAACAATCTCTTGACTTGAGCCTGCTTTCTAGATCATACTTACTTAACTTCTTATTTTTTATTATTACAAGCTTTTATTTAGTTTCCCCTGTCCTGATGGGAATTATTCTATTCTGAGCAATTCATATCAAATCATGGGTATCAAATGTTAGGGCATAAAATATTGTATAAAGAACTTTTTTTGCTTGTTTTTTAGTTTTTTGTTTACTGTTGTCAACCTACCTAGTTTAGAGTTTGAAATTTCTTAGTTAATCTTAATTCAATAGTAACCCATATTACGCACTTTACATACTAACAAACAATCCATAATATATTGATTAATCTAAGTAGGTTAATTGATATGAAACAAGAAAAATCTACTTGAAAACATCGTTGAATTAATGTTATTGGTTCACTTGTTTTTCATCCTAGCTTTGGAAACTAGTTCAAGGATATCGAATAGATGGCGTTATACTGGTTATAGTTCTTTGAATGTGTCCAATAATCGTTAAGTGATTTGGTTTGCAAGTGCAAATATTAATGCTTTTTGCTATATTAAAAAAATATATATTGATCTTAGTGAGAGAAGAGTATAAATGTAAATGTACGTATTTGGTACATTAGGCAATATTTTAACTTGCAAAGTACTCGTGTAACAGGCCTTACTATAATAATATGTCTTCTGAAGTACCTATTTGTCTTTCAAAGCACCTGTTATCGTTTAAGTGTTTTACAAGTTGTACATACGATTAGTGTTATTTGGACCTACTGTTTCTTGAAAGTGTTTTGAAAGTATACGTGCGCACTGGTGACTTATTGTCACTGTGAATTTTGTTACTGATACTTTTTGTCTCTTATAGTCGTCGTGCTTGAGAATTGCAAACGTGACGCACTTGAATACGTGAATGAAGATTAACGCATTTAAATTTACCACTAGAGGCGCTAGTGTAGAGCGAGGTCTTCAAAATGTAAATTTTATGGTTATTTTGGGAGTAATTGAGATTAAGCTGTTGGTTTTCCAAGAATAATAAATAAATAATAAATAAATAAATAAAAAAATAAAATAACATATACCAGGCTTATAATAACATAATTTATTCCGTAATTAAGTGATTCGAACTCTGGTTTCAAATAACTCTGAGGTCCCGGGTTCGATTCCCAGTCTGGTGAATGTAGAAAATTATTGTTTCTATATTGTCTGGGTCTAGGTGTTGTGATAACTGCGTTGTCTAGACACTAGAGAGATAGGGTTTATCTGTTTGTTTTGGAATGTGAACAATTTATGTGATATTGTCTAATCTTTATTGCTTTATTTATTGTTCTGTTACAAAAGCGCTCTCACACTATTTAAGGTTCATCATCTTTACCAGTCATTAAGAACTGCCTAAGCTCAAGCCTTCTCCGTATATATAATCCAATCAAATCGAATGGAGAGAATAGGTCATAATTCATCACGCGCACCCAGTAGCCTGATATAAATACGTGAAAAACGGAAATAATTCGATATAAGCCTGGAATATTTTTAATCAACTTTATTAGCTAATCATAAGAGACTATGTTTAAGAATCCATCTCATTTTAGCTACGGAAGGTTTAAAAAAAATCTAGTCAAAAAAACCTTCATTTCCTTCACACAAAATTACTAACACGACTTTTTTACAAAATTTGGTTTTATTTATCATAGCGACGATGAAAATTACTGAAATCCAAATAAAAAATTTACAGGAAATAGTGATTTTTATTAAATTTTATTTTCTAGGTACTTTTTTTTGTAGTACTTTAATATGATCAAACTTTTATTTAAAGTATTGCTGAGTGGATTTTAATGATATTTAGTAGAATATGTGTTTAACTCAAAAGTCTGCTGCATGTATTGCGTGTTATATTTTTAGGCTATTGTTATGCAATATTCCCATGGAAATTTTCATTGTCCGTGTTTTTTTAAAAATATGAGTTTCCAAATATAATATTAGGAAAATTTTTGTATTTCATGGAAGAAACAGCGTGAAAATACGTAGAAGTCACTTTATATGTATTTTGCTTATCATGCCATTGAGAAATTAAGGGATTTTTTTTTACTAATAATCCAAAAGAAAATGTCGATGGATTAATTCATATATTAAAAAGGAAATATATGATACCCTCATAATAAAAAAAACAGCTGTTTTGTTTTAATGTTTGATCTCCATACTGAAAGTTGGTATGGTTGTATCAGGCTACAGTGCGGTTTGTGGGTGTTAAAGGCTGCAAATGTAGCTGGGTCTAACTATTTAACGTGCTCTCCGAAGCACGGAGAAGCTCGATATAATAAATTTTTGGTCACCCGTCCTATGATCGGCCCTTGTGCTAGTTGCTTAACAACCGTATCGTAGACCGAGCGCGCTGACTACTGCGCCATTGAACATTCTCAAAAGGTTATAAAGGTATTATTTAATTAAACCTCCATGCTTTGTATGTCGTTGTCTTTTTTATAGAATGGCACTTCAGAGCAATAGTCTTTTATAGTAAGTCAAGTCACACCGGTCTATAAAACTATCAACGCGACCAATTGTCTCGAACCGCTTAAGCTAAGCAATAAAACAGGCAAGGAAGCAACAATCTTGGTCTGGAAGCGAGCCAAGCTACGCCAATACTTAAGTGTGACTTCACACTGCAGTAGTTTAGAATACGGCAACTGACATTTTATTTTGTTATTGACGAATCTTGTTTATTATATCGATGATAAAATTCAGCAACCTTCTTTATTTCGTCGAGTGATTTATTTTTGTTCAATAAATGATTAATGAGTTTCAAGATCTTAGTACTTTTTTTATTGCAATTGTTAATATGGTTTCGTTTCATATGGAAAATTTCCGTATTTTTTTTTAAATGTGACTTAAATTATTATTGATTGTTATAAAATCTCTTTAAATTATGTATTTAAACTTTATGATCTCCTTACAGTAATAAAAATCATGTGGCTTTTCTTTTATAATCGTCTGCAGATAAACAGCAGTGCAGTTATAAAACATCCTCGGACTCGAGATCGAGCGCAGCGCCTTTATAAAGAATCAACGAAATAAAGCTAATTCGAAAGGTTTAATTTCATTGAAGCTCCATGCTGTCACCGTGTTGTGCTCACCGTCCGATTCGAGGACGTTTTATCAGAATAGATGATCGTATCAGGGACAACATCATATAGATACAATATAAGTATTATATACAATCATTACTATAATGTTTAAATTTTGACTGCCTTTGCAGGTGAGTATTGAAGAGAGAGAATCGTGACAGATAAAATCTCTCTCACATTACCTGTTGAAAAGTTTCTACTAAGAATATATATTTCAAGGTCAGTCAAGTCAAAAATTTATTGTTTTATATATAGTTTAATAAGTTCCTTAAAAATACACTCGATTAAATAAATAATGTCTTCTAACACTCATTTTCGTGTAATGATCACATTTTCCACGTTTTATGTCTATTTTAACCAAGCAAATGTTATAAAAACAAAATCATGTTGCCCTTTTATGATTATGTAAAGTATACGAGCGTGGTAAAGAAATTTTGGCTGTTCAATACATGTTTTTTTCGGGTAGTTTGTTTTGGGAAGGGTAAAGTACTTCAACCCTATGGGCAACGAGGCCTTCTATCTATCGTAAACATCCTTTGAAATGGGCTTACGATGGACTTAGGACTACAAAGCTTTAACATAAACCTATGTCCCTTGGTGTCTTGGTAAATGTGTTCTGCATTACTAATTAGTAAATAAAAGCAATATAAGTAAGCATTCCAAGAAAAAGAAATTTCTCGACAATATCAACTTTCACTGAAACCTCTTGACGGAATGAAATTCGTTATCTACCGCTAACCGAGTCGATGCTATTACAATTAAGAGAGAGAGAGAGAGAGGGAGATAATTATTGAAACTATTGTATACTTAATTATTAACATTCATAGTAAACGGTAAATTTCTATATTATTAAGTTTACTAAATCACCATGAAAGCAAAATTCAACATATAATCAAATAATTGGATACTTTTTGGATAATTGACATCACAAACAATTAAGATTACGATAGGCAAGCGTAGTGTAGGATGCCCTCATACAAGATGGGAAGACGATCTTCGCAAGGTGGCTGGCAGAAACTGAATGCCGGTAGTCGAAGATCGAGTTCGATGGTGTGCACTTGGAAAGCCCTATGTTCAGCAGTGGACGAATATCACGATGCAAATCATGCAGTGTGGTATGGAATATTATAAAAATAAAAAGGCACTTTTGTAAGTGTACAGTAACTTCATGAAAGAGGAAATAAAAAAGTGATACTACTCATTGCAAATACTGTTGCTTAAGTGGTGCTAACTTATTTATATCGTAATTCGATTGTTGTATTTCATTATTTTTGGATTCACAATATTTATAAATATTTTTAATGAAAAATGCTTAAAAAATACATTCATCCAGAGTTCGTCAACTCTGTTGGTTCTGAAGTAGCTCAATGATTGGAACAGTCATCCGGAATACGAAAGGTTGTGGGTTCGAGTCCCTTCTTCTTTTCCATCGAAATATAAATATAATAGTTTATTTGAATGACGGCTGTTCTAATTATTGATTTTTAATGCTATTCATAAGTATATTAGTATTCTTTAGTAACATTATAAATTTATAAAATAGATAATTTTTATTGGATTCATTTCAAAAAGTTACACTGATATCTTCTTTTTAAAAATTAAGTTACATCTATATTTTAAAAATTAGATATCAGTCATAATAAAATGCTTTTAATATTTACAGAATACCACTTACGTCGTTTTGATTTGTCAGTTCCAGTAGTTTGGCTTGGTCTGATTCGAACATAGGCACTTTTCAGAGCAAGCCAGATAAGTCACGGCACGCGTGGCCTTAGAGCACTCGACTCGTTTGAGTTATGCGGCTATAATAAATTCAGCTTAGCGCTTTTCGTGGCCCCAACTGTGTTTTTATTGTCATTGTGTGGCTGCTGCTGTATAATAAGTGGTTTCTTTGTTAAATAAAGGAAGCACGCGCCATTTGGCAATTGCTGTATATTTTAATGTCAAGTATTTTGAAGAAAGCTTCGAGAATAATTGCCTTTTATCACTGTTTGTTTAATTTATTTCTAATAGCTAAGGGTGCTTATTTTTTGGATTTTATTCAAAATAAATATTTGTGTATTGAAATCATTACAACTCTTTTAAATCGTACTTTTCGTAATGAATTTCTTTATCCTACTATCTGTTTAGGTTATTTTAGCTAAGGAGAAAAAAGAACACAAGAAATTCAGAATTCACATAACCTAAAGGAATAATATACAAAACAAAATACATCTGTAATAGTTTAAAAGTTCATTATACCGTCCTTAAAGATAGAAGAAGGAAATGTGGGGCTGTTATTAAAATGTAGCACTCCAGCGGTTGAACACAGTGGGCGTTATTAGGTGACAGTACCTTATTTTATATAAGTTAACGTATGAAATAAATAAGCTGAAAACATACAGACTTAAAACTGGCTAACGGTCAGTTGCACAAACATCCATTAGGGTTTATTGACGTCTTTAAGCCCTAGTAAATGTCAAATATAGATGGGTAATGTCGCCTTAAATTAATGACAATTTTAATAGAGGTTTGTGCAACTGGCTGTAAGATTAATAAAGATAATAAAATATTCATGTCGTCAATCCATGACTTTATTGCTTGTGAAAATCTCACAAATG
Source organism: Diatraea saccharalis (assembly GCA_918026875.4). Classification (NCBI taxonomy): domain Eukaryota; kingdom Metazoa; phylum Arthropoda; class Insecta; order Lepidoptera; family Crambidae; genus Diatraea; species Diatraea saccharalis. The sequence continues at coordinate 8,260,510 of OU893350.1, forward strand.
CGGAATGACGGCAATTAATTTTACTTCTTTTCACTCGTTCCCATTTTCCAAAGACAGCTGAGCCAATAAATGTCATTGATAACGCTAGGATACATTTGATTGCGGATGTGAGTCTAAAAGAGCTTTTTTTAACTATTAAAATAACGTCAGTTAAAAAGTACATATAGTTGGATTTCAATATTTTAAATAATCTCAATTTGTATGTGTTAATATAAATTGTCGAGAAACTAACAATACTTCCAAACTGATATTATTCGATAAATTTACCTTTGTGAGGATTGAATTTATGTAAATGCAAACTTTAAAAGTAGTAGCTCGGTGGCGTAGTGGATAAGCGCCGCGGCCCGCGATCGTTGTCGTTAAGCAACTTTCGCAAGGGTCGGTCACGGGATGGGTGTCCAAAAAAATATTATCTCGAGTTACTCCGTGCTTAGGAAGGCACGTTAAGCCGTTAGTCCTGGCTGCATTTGCAGTCGTTAATACCCTCCAATCCGCATTGGGCCAGCGTGGAGGGTCATGGTCCATCCTTCTTAACCATGATGATAATGAAACTTTAAAAAAGTTTTATTGAAAAATGTCAATAAGGTAGCTCTACTGGCACTAAGACGTCGGAATACAACTATCAATATAAAAACTAGTAGCTTTCCGCCAGCGGCTTCGGTCGCGTTGTCCCTAGGGAACTGTTTATTTGGATATCGATTATTCTAATGAAATTAATACAATTACAATGACAAATTGAATAGTAAGCGATGTTTACTATGATAACGTTTTAATATAAAATCTATTCTATTCTAATTCGCTAAACAAACTTCTACTCCCATTTTCATCCCGTAGTTGAAAGAATATTTAAAATAGTCCACTAGTTTCGGAGTTCACACAAACAAACAACCAAATCATTCCTCTTTATAATATAAGTGTTATTTCTAAGTATATAAAATTCAAATACAGTCAACACCACAGACTATACAAAACTGTTGAATTTCGCCACTCGATTTTTAACCTTAATAAATTGCCGGCAAAGGTCAAAATCTATTGTAAAAATTTGACATATCGTGGTAACCTGACGTGGCACATAAAGTTTGGCCTTCTGTTTTATTTTAAACTGTTTTTTATTCCAACTATAAAAGGAAGTGTAATGTTTTTAGGGGAAAAGTATGTACCTATATATACGTGATTTTTTTTATTCCACAATAACTTTTGGATGAGTTAACGGATATAGATATATAGGGTATTATTAGAAACGTTACACCATCTTGAGTATCACTAGCCATATACATCTTTTTTAATATTCAATTTTAAATGACGTTAGCCATCCGTTTTATAGTTGACATCATTAAAAAATATGCAAAAACTATATTTTTTTATTTGATACTAAAAAAATATATGATTTAAATAATAAAAAGATATGACTGCCGATATAAAACTTAAATATAAAGAAACTAAACAAAACACAACCTGTTTTAATTTTTAGTTCGATTTTTTTATTATTACTATTTATCAAGAAAGTGGTTTGAATATTATGCTCTCTGTTCTGTACCACACTGTTTGTGGTAACTCAATTCAAAAACTCAAATACTGACTCATAAACTCATGCCAAACTTTTCTCCGCAGTGGCCAGTAAACAAGCAGCTGTTGAACCGTCATATATAAACATAATTACTGCTAAAGTAAAACTTCAATAAATGCTTCCCTGAAAGTTTGCAACTAAATGTTTCGAGTAACCCTTTTCAGACTTCTTATTAGTAAACAATATTAACTATTGTGAGAGTGGGAAAAAAAATCAATATATGCAAGAATCTACGACTAATAAATTATAACTAAGTATATTTCCTAAAAATAAACTATTGAGAAACATTGTCTTTAAAATTTTATTTAGTATTGCTTACTACACTTTTGCCATACTCTTTAGTTAGATAAATGTTTTTATATATGTGTATATTTTTAATATGAATTTTTTTCTTCTGTCTTGTGTTTTTTTCTAATTTATCTTTTTAATTTAAATTAACAGCATTTTAAATCCACTCTCCTGCCGTCGATAACAAGTATAATAAAAAAACTTTACTAAATTCGCTTTTGCGTTAGATATAACGTTTTTGTTAGAGGGTCGGCGTAATTCCAGAAGTTATGGTTTAGAGAATTTCCATTTTCATCAAAGAAATTCCTCAAGTCCAATAACTTAGGCCGGCTTTTCTGCCTACCATGGAATCTAGGAAAAATAAAAATCTGTTTTTCGACGATCATTACTTTTGTACCAGTAACCTACATCTCACGTTCTCTGTGTTCATCTTACCTTCCCTTTTAAGGCGGGGTTCGGGTAATGGAACCACGATCGATGTGCCGTAATACCCATTTAAGTCTTAAGGTATGTTCCGACGGACTCCAGCGTAAATTCATCATTGCGATATTTTTCCCACAGCACAAAATATCCTACCAAAGTGCCTATTATTTTTTGCATCGTTGGAATATTATTATTATTTGTTTACTTGTTTCTTGTATTTATTTCCAATTACACAACTCATTTCTTCTATTTCTGTTTCAGCGATTTCTATCTGACGTTCGCACTGGGTTTTGAGCGACGTTACTTTGTAGGTTACTGTGTTGTGCATTTTGTAGAGTTTTGTAACGTAACTGTTATAAAATGTCTATCACATTTTTGTTACAAGTTCTTTGTCTATGATGCTTGTAAATTAATATTCGTTAATTAGTGTAAGCTCCTGTTTCAGCAACGGACTTTATAACCGGCTTCAAAATCCAAAAAGAGGAGGTTATATGTTCGACGGCGATGTATGTTTTTCTTATGTATGTATGTTCACCGATATTTTCGACAATTGTTGAACGACTTTAAAAATTCAAAAGTGGACTTTTATAAATCAGTCTAATAGTTTCAGAACCTGTTCAATGCTCTTTGCATTGGATAGGCTCCGAAACAGTTCTTTCCTCTTTATAATATGACTATATAATTATTGTATAAATTACGTCAAACAAATATTATAAAGAGAAAAGATTTGATTGTTTGTTTGTTTGAATTTATAATAAATTACCTAAAGAACGAAATAACATATATTCGATTTATAAAAATGCTAAAGAATATCCTATTAAAAAATGCTATTATACAGTGAATGTATATTTAAATGAAATGTTTTAGAGAAAATGGAATTTTCTTTCCATCTTTCTATATTGCCATGCCTATCAAGATGCATGTGAATATTATTAACTGAAATTTATGTATTTAGTTTCTTAGTCACATGTATGCAATTCAATGTAATAAATAAATAACTAACAGACCGATTTAAAAACTTTAAGAAAATAGAACAGACTTCAAACCAAAAAAAAGTGATAAATAATACTCATCTCAAAAGTGAAATACTATTGAATTCGGGCGCCTATCATTTAATTAATAAACCTAGACAAGACCTCCATCTGACTTCAATGACATTTTCTTCTTTTGGGATAAGTATTATTAAAAAAAGTTTTAATTATCTGCAATTTTTCATGTTGATGTCATGAAACCTCTATTATGAAATCATGAATATAGGTTCACCATAAAGGTAGATGGAAAAAACTTCAGAACCGAGACTAAATCACATGCATAAAAAGATATGCTTATATGCTTGGTTGAGCTAGGCAACGAATATTGGTGTATTTGTTTATAATCTTCCCCTATCATGAAGCCATCGAATTGCGATAATTTACATCATCATAATTTCCTTGCGAGGGAGCTCTCAGGCCATAGAATGTAAGGCGAAATTTTTAAATATCTCCCCTACGAAATGTTATATTTTTGATGTTCTTCATCGTCGCCATAAAACTTCGACTTTATCTTTGAGTTATTTTAATGATCGAGACCCTTCAAAACGTTGTTTTATATTTTTTTCTTTATTAAGGTAAAAACTATTTTACCGTTTTCCAATAACTTAATTTTCCGGTGAGAGAATGTCTATTTAATGTTTGGAGAAAGAATTATTGACTCTCAAAAAGAAATCTATAAAAAAATCCAGGTAAATGCTGATGGTGTCAATGAATTAATGAAATATTCTTTATTGTGCAGTATTCAATAGACATATCTTGCAAATACATAATAGGTGTAAAGTACGGCAATTTGAGTTGACATAAAATTTACTTTTTCGAGTTCTTGTTATAATATGCCAGATACCTGTGCAGTTTATGATAGAGCGGATAAGAAATTGTCGTCTCTAACTAAGACTATACAGCTCCTATCAACCGGACCGTCTCAAATATTTTTTGGATCAGTTTTGCTTTTGTAACCACAGACAAGATTTTTACCAATTAACTTACATAAACTCATAAGAATGATAGTAAATGTTGATATGATACAACGTATTGAGATGTTATTGGTCATATTGGAGCTGCCCAAAATTTCAAAAACCTATTCTTGTCTTGATTGAAACCATATTGAGATTAAACAACTTATTTAATTCACAAATCAGATTCAATTCCTTGTTTATATTTTAGAACAATAATCTTGGGATCGTTAAACAGGTTACGTGAACCCAATGAAAATATTCCAAAATGACACATTAAAGACATTTATCAAGATATCTGCTTTTACCATAAGTACGATCACACAATAGCTAGTTGTTAATACGATATCTGAACCAAATAGGTACTATTCTTTTCAAGAGGGCTTTCGCACGTCGATGTCAGGCCTGGCTCACGAGGTGAAATCGGGCTGGACACCAACGGGTGCTTCGACCTAGGTGCCTAGGAGCCTAGGTGGATCCTCCCAACTAGATGGGTAAGTACTGGAGATTGCTCTGAAGTGCATCTCCGGTACTTCGACGGTGATAACCTGGTTTGTTTGCACGCTAAGCGTAAAGAGACCCGTGACAAGAGGTTGATGGAAATGAGGGCGAATGGCCTCTGCTTTTTGACTAGCCCTCCTTATGTGGGCGGGTTCGCAGGGGAGAGCCCCACATATCCTGCGTCAGGTGGAATGGGGACGTAATAATTGCATTTCCAAGCGTTAAAAAACATGTTATTCTTTTCAAAATAATAACAAAAAAAATCCTTACTTTCTATAATATAACACTGTCCAATAAACCGTCAAAGTCTGAAATAAAAGGAGATGAAAAAAAAGGCACGGATTTTCATTAGTTATTCTTAGAACAAGGTCTCCCGTCGTCTGGATTTGTGAAGCGATATGATATTTATATGTTCTTGTAAATAATATAAATAGCCTAATCTGAACAAATCTTCTGACATTGGTCTAACCTTTGAAAGAAAACAAAATACACACATGAAAACAGAAGAATTCAGTAATGACAAAAACTTATCACACTAATTTGACATTTTATGATTTTAAAAATCAACCATCTTTTGGTAAGATTAAAATATTTAAGTACAATTTGATTGTATGTTTGTATTGAATACGCTGCAATACTACTGAACTAATTATAATGATTCTTTAAGTTACGAAAAACTACTTTATAATTACACTCCTGTATATTGATAAAAATCGCATAAAACTCAGTTGTGTATTTTAAAAAATTTCAGCGCACAGACAACGGGCAGTGAGTTTATTTTTTAACCATGTATATCTATACGGATCCTTTTTTTCAATGTATGACTGATATTTGTAAATTATCAGCTGCAAAATAAAAAACAGGGAGCAGTTAAAAAGTATATCTATTGTAAGTAATGATATTGTTTCTAAAATTCTTTCAAATCACCGAGTTATAAAAGAAAATTTGTCTTTTAAATTGAATCGGAGACACAATGAAAATATGATTTGGGTTCAACCCAACAGACAATGTCCTCATGTCAAATACAGAACTCATATCAGGGAGGGTGCTAGGACTGCAGGAACCCTTAATACTTATAATATGTCGATGGTACATTGAACGACCCGAATTCCCCATTCATGGCTTTATCGGCGCGAAAATTAAATTTCGAACACGCCAAATTATGGAACTTCTGTTTGACGTTTGTGTACATAATGTAAATATTTGCCCTACTCACGAAATAATTGATTTTAACTTTCCGACATGTTAATTGGATAAAGTTTGATGTGGAGCTTTGTTATTTTTTGATTGTTTAAGAATACTTTACTCTAAGTTAAGTTAATGCAATGTAAACATTATTATTTACCTTCGTTGAATTGAAAACTAGTATGCTTGTTTTTTGCCATTTATATATTTTCACCAAAGTAGTTGCAAAAATATGTTTTGGTTTTTATTTTTTTCACACAATATTTTCTTTTGTATTTAATTAATAATAATAATAATAAATATTTAACAACATCACATACATTGCTCAGATTCCAAGATGAGTAGCTAAAGCCCCCGTACTATGGAGTATCTGAGACAACGAAGGTACCACAACACCCAGACCCGTGTCAATATAGAAAAGTTCATTTTCTACATTGACCCGACCGGGAATCGAACCCGGGACCTCAGAGATGGCGACACCTTGAAACCGGCGTGCGAACCACTCGGCCACGGAGGTCGTCAATTCAATTCTAGAATTTCAATAATTTTGATTTAATTCGGAGACCCTGTACATCTCAGTGTTATTTTTATATAAACTCCCCCATATAAACTATTACAAGGAGTAATACCATATAGCCAGTTACCCCATTGCCGACGATCAACTACCCTAGACAATTTTCTACCTAAATAAAGGTAAATTAGTACATCTTATGTCAAAAGATATACATATTGTATTTTATCAATACTTAATTTCTATCTTATATTATGTTCTTTTTCTTTGCATCTCCTAAATTTTATATTGGCTACCTTAATTGTTTCTTCTATAAGTAAGTTTAAGCCATCGTATATCTATTTTCATATACTACTCGCCATCCAAATGTTATCTGGAAGAATTTGCTTTCAGCAATAAGGCCGCCCTTGTCATACCTTATATACTATTATTCTGACATAATTTTGTGAACAATGGTGTGTACAATAAAGAATTCTAATGTATCTATATCATTAACACCAACGCAATAATTAGCGCTTTCGGTCAGTAATTGCGGAGGTTAAACAGGATGGCCTTGCGATAGGTGACCACAGACCAAACACTTACTAGCTCAAGTCACAGTAAGTCATTGGTTGCGTTAGTTAGTCGTTAGCTCTAATTAGGTCTGTGTGATAAGTTATGTGAAGTTCTCACGATGAGAATGAAATATGAAACTATATTATTTCACTATAGTATAAAAGGTACGATTGATCCTTGTTAAGATAACAAATATAATATGTCTGGTTTTCAGTTCTGAGAAAGTACTATCGAATACAGTGTCAAACATAGCGCAGTTGCGTCATAAGAGATTAAATCCCTTATTACTTTTCAAAGTAGGTTTTATGTAATTGAAATTTGTAATAGAAATATAGAGATCACAGATACGGTAAAAAGAAAAAAAAAGATAATTACAATTTTTATTTTGATTTCAAAGATTATAAAAATTACAAAAGTAAAAAAAGCTTTACAACACCACAGGCAACATTGACAATTATATGAAATAACATTGAAATTTGCACATTCCAGAAAATATGTCTCGTGAACTAACGCTTACTTGCGTAAGATGCTTGATGGATCTTGTACCAGATTTGCACTGCCCGCCTCATTTAGTATTTTAAAAATAAATCAACTTCGATTATTTATGACACTTTTCAAAACATTCATTCATAACTACGCTATGAATCGAATAATATTCGATAATGTAAGTATTTTCCTTATTTCACAATACGTGACTTAAACTGCATAAAGAATACGTATGATTGCATTCAAGAAAATCAATAAAAAATAATTAAATCGATGAAAATCATTTTCCAATCCACCTTTATTTATTCTAAAAGAAAAAGTTGCATATTAAGACGACAATTGCTAGCTTATTCCTTTACTTCAAGGTTTATTTGTTGGTTGCCTAACTGAATGTTATTGTTATTGTCAAAATAAAATTCGAGGATAAAATATTGGACGGTTAAAATTCTTTATTGGACGGTTTGAAATTTGAATTAACTACAAACTAACATAGTATTAAAAGAAAAGAGCATCCAAGCTGTGATCCAATAAGGGCATCTAGCGATTTTAATTCTCAATAATATAATGTAGTTTTAGCTTAGTCTTCTTTAAAATTACATACAAAATAGAAGATAGTTTTACATTCAGCTGTCTTCAGTAGTTTCGTTTGTCAATCTGAATAAAATGTGCAATCAGTCGAAACCGATATTTTTGAGATGTCCCTGTTGACCGTTGATTTTAAACAGATTTTGATGAAGTAGTTTTAAATCTCTGAAATTTCATAATAAATCATTGTAACAAGATATTATAAAACATACATTAGCGTAAGAGCTATAAAAAGACAGAGGTTTATTTTTTATTTTTTCGTTTCAATGTCTTTCTCGTAGGTATAATTTTTATTGCAGAGGTTCTTTTTTCAAAGTAAACACATAATCTTAGCACGTGACGTAATTCAACAAGGGACTACATTAGAGTTTTCATAATAGCACCAGATACTTACATCTCAGCAATGTGGCCCATATAAAATGGCTCGTTCCTTTTTTAATTCCGCTTTGTTTGCTTATTCGATGCCATCTGTGGGATCTGTTGTATGGGGATAAGCACAATGCCGCACATTCCAAGGCTGCCATTTACTTGATTACACAATTTTAAATAAATTGAAACGTTATGTGAATCTTTCTTTTCTTTGGGTTTCCATATTTATGTATGAACAACGCCAAAAATAACTTTGAATAATGAGAGTACTTTGCAGTATGGTAATGGTCAAATTACATTATTTTCCAATAGTTTGGCAAACAGCTGTGATTGAATCATCATCATCATTGCCGGGCACAGGGACCGACAATTTTATTTAAGATGCCTTCGAAGCACGGAGGAGGTTCGAGTAATATATTTTCGGTCATCCATCCTATGAGTAGCCATTGCAAACGTCACTTATCGTTCCCATCGCAGACCGAATGCGATAATCACTGCGTCAACGAATAATTTAAAACTCACGTATAAAAATAAATTTAAAAGTAATTAACATTTATTTATTTAATATTTTTGCCAATAAAATAGCAAATGGCTGACTTAATTGCAAAAGTCATTCTCTACCAGTAAAACTAGTGAAAATGTACACTTGTATATTTTATAATATTTTAAATAAAGAAATAAGTTGAAAAGAAAAGTAAAAAGAAAGTGGGCTCGTCCGGGATTTGAACCCGGGACCTCTCGCACCCTAAGCGAAAATCATACCCCTAGACCAACGAGCCGATGTTTCGACTTTCAAATTTTTGCAAGTAAATCAGTTACTAAATTTAGCCTTTCACTTATGACCGTGCGTGTGCCTTTCTCTTTACCTTACACTGACATTAGACTTTAAAGACAATAAACAAATGTAGTTGATAAAATTTGTTTGGAAAGAGTACGATTGATTAGTACCAAGTGAATAGTTTAAAAAGCTCATATAATGACGTAACATAGTTAAGGCAATCCAAAAAAATATGTCGCTTAATAATATAAACCGTGTAATGTGAAAAAGAAATACAGCTACAAAATGTTTGTTATTTTAATTAATCTAAATCTAATATCATAATGTGTTTATATGATGAAACCTAATTGTTTTATTAATTTCAATTTTTTAATTTATGCGCCTAATGATGCCAACTGGCAGCCCCCTTACCTACTTTATCACAGCTTTAGTTTCGCATTACACAAAAATTATATAAGTTACTTATAAATGTAACATAACCCTTAGTAAATATTGTTGAACATACTCTACTACTACTTAAATACTCTACTTAAATAAAAATATGTTTTATCAAAATGGTTCTTTCGGAGTATTCAAAAATAAAGCTGACACTAGATCAAATAAAATAAATTCCCAAAAATATTCTCAAGAAAATCTAGCGAATGTGATATAAATACAGAAACTGTTTCAAAAACTCTTGCAATGTAGTACATGAGCAATATCTTGCTTCAATGCACACTCGAAAACTTTGACACCGAGGTTACACATGCGAGCATTAATTTCGTACTCGTTTTGTATATTACATGAGTCAGTTCACCGCATGTTCCAAGCTAGATTTCCCTTGGGTTGAGAGCTGCAAAGCCTGATTCCGGGGACATTATACCCTCAATGTTTCACTGGTCTTCGATAGTTATCAATTAGAATTCAGCACACAGATGAGACGTATCTTGAATAGCGAATTGGTGTTTCCCAACGATAAAAATTACGTGTAAAAATACGATATTTTGACAACTCGTGTAACTTATGACCTGTGCAAAAAGAATGACAATATATCAGGATAAAACTATCGATTTCAAATTTCAGCAGCACATGAACGGATTTTGAAAGGAACGTTTTAAAATCGAGATTCGGAAATATTCATTCTGGATTGAAAATTATAAATTGTAATATTTAGTCATCTGTGCATGACATAATTCTACTCGGAAAGAAAATTACCAACTTTAGGACATCGTAGAATTTGCCGGGCGTCTTTGTAATTATTATATATATGATTATCAACCATCATTATCATCATACTATTAATGCCCCTATTGCTGGGGCAAGGAAGAATAGATATTGGCGCCCACCAATATGCACTGAATGCATTATCTATCAACCGACCAATTACCAACGGCTTAACGTGCCTTCCAAAGAACTGAGGAGCTCGAGATGATAAAACGTATAGAGCGAAGATGTGAAATTTGGTGCGGCTCACGTGCATGTATTTTCGGACCCTGCCCATTGTGCAATTTTCATATAATACTACTGCAGGTGTTATAATATAAAAATTGTTGAATATGGTATTGGAATGAGCGAGTTCTTCCGCGAGTTATCTATTTTAAATAAATGCTTCAAAATTCACTGGCCTCTATTCGGGGACCTAGAACTGTTCAATTATTTAACATTTTTCAGCATTGCAAATCCAAATTTGCCCAAACGTAACGCGTGATTTCACGAAACTCCTATCTCTTTCATATCATAAATAAAAAAAAAATATTTTCTCGTTATTCAATTATTTTATTTTTTATTCAATCATGCTGGAATTGCTGAATATAATATTTTATGTTAAATTTACTCAATTACTCAATATTATGTATATATTCTTAATAATAACACGATAAGAAATCTTTAATTGTTAAGATTAAGCCTTTACAATTTCTTTATGTCAGACACAAATCATAACGTCATGATAATAAAATTACCCCAGATAAAATATATCTAACGATTTCAAACCTTATAACTGTCGTAATAAGTTACTCTCCTAAGATTTGCTTTTGTTTTATAAATGCTTATTTCTCTGAATATCACTTGTGATGTGGGTCGTATACACTCCGTTATAATATTACAGTTGAGTGGCTTATGTCCATACATCATGTGCCTGAACGTGTGTTTGCTATTTCTTTATATCTGACCAACCATAACCTTTTGGGAAATCATATTTATACTTCACCGAATAATATTATATTTTCAGGTATATTTTAACGCCGTTTCAATAAATTCAGATAACCAATAAACATGGGTAAGATCTTTGAATTTACTGGGGTCGAAGGATAAGAAAAGGGAACTGTTGTATTTTAGAGAGTACCCTTTGATAATAAAGAATTTCGAAGTGCAAAATTTTTTGAAGCAGAACTATTTTCAAATTAGTATGAAGTTATAAGTTTTTATCAAAGTTATTATCAATTTTTCTAGCTGTATTCTACAATAATGTCCGTGCAGCTTTGACAATGGAGAGCAAACTTATAATTTCTTGATTTTTTAAAATCTGAAAACTTAAGCATTTCTTCAAAAACTTAATCAGAATATGGTACCTACCTCATTACTGGTAAAAGTTTACTAAATTAGAAGTTGCACATAGACTTCTTTGTGTGCATAGTCTGGTAAATACTACAGATGATAGAAAATTTAACAATTTCTTAAAAAACATAGTAAGCTATAAAAGACTGTATATCGTATAGTATAGGACCACAATATTTTTAAATATGCTCCAATAAGTCAGAAAACCTTAAGTTTTTGTTAAAGACAATGCATGTCGTACTTGCTTTCATAGACTTGAACATTTATTATTTTTAGTCAAGCTTTTTACTTTTACACTTTGATGCAAATGAACCAACATTGTTTTGATGCCAATGCTTAAAGCTGCCAAATCAGCCGCAGATTAAATATTGGAAACTTCCATAAATGGCTTTCTTTCATCACTGACGATTATAGCGCCCGCACACCCACTAGATTTTTTTATCTGTACGAAAAATTCCAAAGAGGAAGCGTTCAAACCAATAACGGATCGTGTGTTCATTTGTGGCATTCATTCTGAAACGTCGTTGATATTGCATGCGGGTTGCATCGCGATCGTTTTATGACGAAACTCGTATTCCCAAATGATTCGAATTTAAGCGACGATTTCATTTCCTAATTAATACAGAAAACTAATTTTTAAACACGAAAATATAATGAAGTAATTAGAAGATTTACAGATACCTTTATCATCAAAAATATTTAAATTTTAATTTGTTATGTAATACAAAACACTCTCTTAATTGTGTCAACTTCTATATCGACCTGGAAACACAACGCCTTTAGCAGTTTGTTATTCCTCATACGCGGCTGACAGGCGTCACAGTTTTATACAATAAACTAAAAGTTATATACTCAAACTCTGTAGTAGTACCAGTCATTGGCCCAACATTGGGCCAATCGTATTTTGTTACTAGGACATGTTTTGTTGAGGTTAACTTCAGAATAATTATAGCACTTGGAAAAGTTGGCTCCCGTTGCATAAATCAAGATGCTCATTATACGCATGGGATGGAATATAGTTATATACCAGCGTGAAAGCAAATGCATTTAGATAGCCAGGTAGGCATATTTGTCAAGTTGTTTTCTGCAACTCATCCATAGTGCTATTTGAAGTAGAAGATCTGATGATGATATTTAGATGACGGATCGTATCAACCATCTCATTTACACTTGTTATCGTCAAGTGTATATCCTACATATATCAGATTGTCAGGTTACCAAATAATATCTCCGCAAATAAATTTTGTACTTAACTCTGAAAAAACTGAAGTTGAAATCCCAGTGTAGAAAAATATTTTTGTATATTTTGATGTGCCGTTGAACGTTGCAATATTTATCCTAGACAATAGATCTATGACTTTTGATCAAGTTTATCATAAAAATGCACACGTTTAATAGACGATACCATTCATAGATGTGTATCCAGTGAAGCTCCATTGAACCGAGTAAACAACAAAGGACTGCGCCTCTCCTTCGGGAGTCAAACTGCACGTACGGATTGTTTACGACACGAGTTGGAGATCTAGTGGTTATCTACGATGTATTGGCATCTGTCATGTGTTAAGAAATTATAATGCCTCTAAGTAATAATAACACTTAAACCTAAAGAAGTGAAGAGTAACTTTAATATATTAACTTCTTGTCAACCTATGTAAGTGCTTAAAGTTGATTAGGAAATTAATTTTACGATACTCGCGGGAAAGGTTGGCAATCTTATCGGCGTAACATTACTTTGATGATTATTTTTGCATTTTGTTTTTTTTTTTTATATGGAGTGGAACTGTATGAGTCTAATATCAGATCTCAACCTTGAATTGTAGAGTTTTCAGAATATAAGCCTTCTAGTGTCCATCGGATAGACATAAATGACGGACAGGTTAACGAACTTCAATTCAAATTTCGCTCATCATTCATCTTTCACTATTAAAAGCAAAAATTCACATGAAAATCATTGCACCATTTCATTGGATATATGTTCCAAATTTTAAACTAAAGACATTGTTAATTTAAGTAATAATAAAAGTTATTTAGATATCCGATCATAAAATATATGAAAGTAGTTATTCTAAATGTATTTTGCTAAGTTATATTGAGAGCGTACCCAAATTGCTTAGTCTTTTAACAAGAAAAAGAAAATACGATACCCCTTGTTTACTGAATGTCGTAAAAACAACACTATTTGTTTTATTTTAATCAAAGAACAGATTAATCTCTTCACCTAATTTGATAACATTAGACTAATCACATACCCTTATAACGGTCTGTTTACTTTATGTTAGAGTATGTAGGGCATATTAATCGCCACCTAAGAATATGTTGTGGAGCCTAGCGTCACATAAATTTCAAGCCGACGCACATTTTTCCACTTAACCCTCTTTTTCCTTATTATGCTTTTAACTAATTTTTTGCGTGTCTGAGATTTAAGTAGGTACTTTATAGATAATATTAATTTTTTTATTGAACACAAAAAACAAAAACCTATATTGAAACAGATACCAAAATTTAACTATACCGAAAATTTATCTCATATATGTATTTTGATACAATTATTACAAATTAATTATGTGCTACTTCCCCACACTGAGAATTCGATGGGTATATAAATTGATTTGATTATTTTACTTAATCATGAATAATACCCACTCTCGATTGTAACAGTAAACCATCAATGATATATTTTAAGACTGCTATTTCTTCTTTGAATGAGAAGAACTAGGGAATGTATTGAGTTGAAATAATTAAATAAATTCAAGATTTTTGAAACTATAGCATTCAAGATGTTTACACCGTGATAAGTTGTTTAGTTGACATATAGCTGAATTGTAGCGCCCCGACTTATTCCGTGGACAAACCGACTATTTTGTTCACACCACTGGTGTATTGTAACGCTACAGCGTATTGAGTATTGACAGCTTAATGTAAGTGAAAAATACAATTTCGATTCTCATTTATACCAGGACTAACAATGACTCTGGTCACAGTCAGTGGCAGAGTTTGGGTTTAGTTTGAAATTCTGTTGTTTTTAGACTGTTTTTTTTTAGTAAAATTGATGCTTAAAAACAATTTTAAACCTTAAGAATAGCCTTTTGCTTTAAAATACTACTAAGCTCGGTGAGCAAAAACTAATTGGTATAATGACGAATGTTGAATTCAATTAAAATATCGTTAGCGTCTAGTTCCGCCACCTTATTAAAGACGATCGCTCTAGTGCGTGAGGACTGACCTACTTAGGGTGGTCTACGGTTCGGGTATGAAGATTAGAGGTACAATTTAGGAGGAAGAGGCGGTGCCAGGTAGAAATTTATTAAGGTTGCAGGTGGCATTGAGTGAGTCTTGTGTGTTATTAGACATATCTTTGTTTATTGAAGCTTTCACCTGCCAATAATTTGATTACAAATATTGTTATGGAAAACAGAATTAACCTGCAGACCACTCAACTGCTCAATCTTTCTAATAAAATCAGAAGAATGCAAAGAATTGGGAGATTCAGTCTAGTTGAGAGTATTTGGAAATCAATATGTGATATGAGATTTTTTTGTGCGACATTTTTTCTTGGCAAGCTCCTGATATTTAATCTGGATAATGTTTTTTTTCTTCTCGAGAACATAAAAATAGATAATAGAAACGATCGGGACTCTATTTTGCGACCGTATCTTGCTTAGTACCTAAAATATTGGAAAGTCCAAAATACAACAGGATGACATGTGATCATATTGTGTCAATTGTGATTACTTCAATATGTGTTTACTTCTGCCGATTTCGATTCATTTAAAAGATTCAGCTCCTAAAAAAAGTCACATCGTTGCTCGTCAGTTTGTTTATGTAGACCTATTTTAGAAGGAATTCTTGTAGTTAAAAATTGGAATTATATAGCCAAATCCATATTTAGTTATAACTTTAATAAATCTTTGAAGTAAGGACGGTCTAATGGTAAGTGCTAAGATTTTTATTAGTAGCATGAACAAAATTTGTGCAGAAGAGAGTAAGATAATTTCGTGCAATAACAATATAATCATAACGGCATTCGTAGTTGAGTGTGCGCATGCTGGTTTCAAGGTGTCGCCTTGCCTCATGTCTGAGGTCCCGGTTTTAGCTCCTGGTCTAGCAAATACATAAATCAATGGCTATATTTGTGCCATTCAAAAGTTTAACTAACGTACATTGGTGCAAATTATATACATAGTTTCACTAAACCGTTGTTTTTGTTACAATGACATATTTGCAGAAGAAACATAAACTTCGAGAAAGAATGTCTTGTAGCACAAGTGCCTAAAGGAAAAATCCGCAAACATTATTTTTTGCCTCTTCAAACTAATCCCCAGTTGGTGAGCCCACCGTCACGTATGTCGTAGGATGGAACCAAAGGTTTTCCAGCGATGAAGTTAAGTTTGTTTCTGAATCTAAGAAAAAGTTTTATCTTTCGTTAGAGTGATGTTCGGTGCTGTCATAGTATAAAGACTGCAGTAATGCCAACTAATTGCTTTAGTGAAAGTAATATATGTATTTGCTTATCTTTATAGGCATTACAAAAAGGTAAAGTTTGTTCGTTTGTAGGGGATAATCTTAGGAAGTATTAATCTGATCATGAACATTGCAAACATGTGCTATATATGATATACGCAGGCAAAGTCTCAGGAAGACAGCTGGTACTGTTTTATACATATCTGCTTATTAAAATTATTAACCCCCGTTTTTACTGAACTAAGCATTGGCAAGTCTAACTAGGAAACGCCTAATATTACGAATAAAGCAGATTAGTTTAATTCCAAATATACTATCTTATCCCTTGACACATATGTGATCAGTCATAAAACGTAAATGCTTAGCAACAAAGCAACGCATAACGCACGCCATAACTTTAGACATTACTTAATTTCGTTAGGTAGTTTCTAGTCATTAGTCAAATGCATTAGCGCCTAAGATGTTTTCTATATAGGCGACAGATTTAGGCAACTCCTAGGTTTAATGAAACGGGCTTAAGTAGAGCTTCCATCTAAAATTAGGTTTTATTTGATTCGATCTCTATGTTATGACAGCGCTGCGCTTGACGATGAACCTTGAACTCTTTTTATTTTAGAATAGCTCAACAGAGAACATGGTATATTTAGCCACTGGCTTTTTCCCCTCGACTTACTCGCATAAGTGAGACTATAAAGTCCATCACTCGCATCTAGCCTATTCTATGCAAACAAGTAATCAAATCATGCTAAATCTGAATGCAAATCATAAGAATATGATCATTGAAAATGTTCCAAAGCACATAGCGAAATCTAGTTAGAATAAAAGACCTACTTTTTAAAATTCTTACTACGTTATCGCTTTTGTTAATATGTCTAACGATTGGTAAACGTATGCCCTCGCCGATTCCGAATTATTTATAGAAGTGTTTTGTCGAAAAAGTTTTGAAACGATGCCAGAACAGAGTTACGTGAATGTCCACTTTGGAGGGAAACGGGCTGATTTATATATGGGACACTTTTTTTAGTTAGAGCGAGTTCTTTATTCGACTAAGCAAGTTAAAGTTGGCAAAAGAGAATTGTTGGATATTTTATTTATCCGAGTACACATCCGAGTTAGAACAACGTCTCAAAGACAAGGACTCGTCAGTGGCTCTCAAACTTTTTCCGTCCATCTAATATTTATTTTTTGTTTCCTTACGCTGTTTTCCTTATATTCGAGAGTGTGACAGCTGCTTGTAATAAATTTGTTAACGTTTTTCTTCTCTCATTTAAAATGGAAATTCGTTATTTTTTTATTATCAAATGGTAATCGATTCTCGTGGTTTCGTTGGCGGGGATAATAATTAATATTTATGTAAGGTACATACATTTTAAAAACACAATTTTCCCAGACTTGTACATAATATTGCATACTGTGATTCCATAGCATTTCAGGTATACCTATAAAATATTTACAGCATTGTCGTCACCATCAGCTAACAAAGTCCCCACTACTAGGGTTCAGGCTTTCCCAATGAATAGGGATAAAACGATACGAGTGAATACATGTACTTACTCGATACTTTTCTTTCGGTACCTAATACTTTGGTATCGATACTTTAGCACCGAGTAACATGTAGTATCGTGAAGTAAGTATTTGTATCTGTACTTGGTCGGTTACTCACTAATGAAAAATCAATAAAATCTCATGTGTATGATCGTTTACTTTGTAGTAAGGTGTCTTAGTCTGTCTATGAAAAAGCCCCAAAGGCGTAGCGTCCCTGTTGTATGACGAAGCATTGCTAACCTCTATTACTAATTTTATGTAGCTAGAGATCTATCTGCAGAGCTTACTGACAATAAAATTTTGAATTACTATATTCAACACTTTTTATGCCTGGACTTGCTTCTATTTATTCCATAAACAGAGCATTGCTATTGATGAGGTATTTTAAAACTAATCGGTACCAGTAAGTATCGATACTTTTCATTCGATACCGAGTAGGTATCGATACCTCGTGACCGATACCTAGGTGGTATCGTTTCATCTCTACCAATTAATGGAATTGAATAGGGAGAATGATCCATGACCCACCATGCGAGGCCAGTGCGTATTGGTGGATGTTAATGAATCACTAACGGCTTCACATGCCTCTGAAGCACAGAGGAATTTGAGATAGAAAAGTTTCGGTCACCCATCCTATTACTGGTCTATGCGAAAATTGCTTAACATCCATATCGCAGACCAAACGATGAAGAAAAACATTTTAATTATAGTATTTAAAACAATATTTTTTCTCTGATAAGAAAAGTCGTTACAGCATCCATATTGACTTAACCAAGTTTAATTAATACTTCATCGACTATCGATAAATTTCGAGTATCCCTATAAATTAGGTAGGTAAGAATGTCGGTGCGTCCACGATAATGCTTTCGTTAATCACAGGTGAGCCTTCGGGTTAATGAAGTTCCTTTTAAGTCTATGCCTGTATTACTTCCTTTGACACGAAATACCAACTTAATTATGTAGTCATGTCATGTTCAAAGGGCATTACGATGTGATTTTCAAGTCTTCCAGCATGAAGGGTTTTTGAAGGGTATTAGCGAGTCAATGCTTTGACAAATATCTGAAAAGATCTGAAAAGATTATTAATTAGATTATCTGCTTTATTAAATATTTGCTTTTTTCTTGCTACTACGTCCGCGTAAATTATAGCCAATTTCAGACATATATAATAGCTTCCCGTTGCTGAAAGAATTTTTCAAATCAGTTCTGTAGTTTCAGTGTCTATTCAATGATAACAAACAAACAATTTAACCGTTCGCTTTTTATATCTAACAAAGATATTAATATTTTTCATCTTCCACTTAGGAAGTTTAAAAGGAGCGTGAAAGATATTTGCACTTAAATAAGCAATGGAATAATAAATAAAAAAGGATTTATATATTTATAACTTATATTATTTTCTTTTTCTTTTCTACAGCATGTAAAATATATATTAACATTATTAATCAATTTAAGAGACAACTATCGATACCATGTTGTGTACACATTTTTCGGGATTATAGATCTAAATTATATTATCAAATATGTAATTATTTTCTACAGGAATCCGGCCAGAAATTGGACCCGTGATCTCGGAGCCGATATATTGAAAATGGGCGTTTGAGTCACTTGATATGATACACTAGGTGTTGATGTTTGTTCTGAGTCCATTCCAATCCATAGCTTGAAGATGTCTTCAGAGGCAGCAGTGAACAACTTCGGAGATATGACTTCACCTTGCCTGACACCAAGCTGCTGATGAATACGCTTTTGATTCTGCTCCTGGAGGCGTACTTCAATAGTGGCATTTTAGTACAAGCGCTTCTATGCTTCGATGTAACGGTAGTCGTAGTAATGTAATCTGCCATTGTAGGTTATAATCTTCGATCTTTTGGATTATTTGGCGCAACTTTGTGTTCTATAATTACGTTCCCAAAATAAATTTCACGTAAATATAACAACTATATCTGTCGAGTAATAAATAATTATTATTTTGAACTTCCAAATGACCCAAAGGATAGATGACTCAAAAGCTCCACTTCATTACAAAAAAAATTGTTATTTTTTTTTCTTTGCCTACTTATGATGAAGTTTTGAAAAGTAACATAGCTTAGAACACCTAAAAGTTATATCATTTTTAGCTTTTACAAGCATTTACTAGTTTAAAATCTTAATAAAAGAATAATCATAAAACAATATTACCATTTTCATTTTTGTTTTAAAATAACATTACACTCGCTTAATCTTACTAACAAACGAAACACGAGTATGATGTTTTAAACTAAACAATATTCAACTAAGTGTAGTAGATATGAATCAATTTGCGTACATGGGTAACACGCCGCGTCCCATAATGTGTCGAGTTATAATAACGGACCACTTATGTAGCAGAAGTTTGGGCATTTCGTACCTTCTTGTAACAGTTAGGGATGTTACGACAGTTTGCTAGTTCAGCTGTGTGTCTTTAGTGAGAGTAGTTTTGGGAAAATGCTAAAGTAATTGGAGAAAGAAGACGTTTGGAGGATTCACTTAGTTCAACGATGCTGCTTAGGTCGCTATGGAAATATAGTAAAATTTTAAGTACAATTTTCTATTAAAATATGTAATCAAATACGTAAATTTAATGTTCCGATATCACATCACATGTATTATTTTGAATCCCAAACTAATTGTTTATGGTCTTTGTACAATAATCAAACCTGGTAGGTATCTTATAATCTATCATCAAAAACTACGACATGAAATTTACTGTCAAAATTAATGAATAATAAATAATTATATCCATTTTCACAAAACTTACCTATACTTATATTTAGGCATTGTTTAAAATGAAAATACGTTTTACCAATAACAAGGAGCCACTTGAATTTATGCGATGCTTAAAGTTAAGACATGTAATGTGCGGCGCCTAGCACTAGGTATTTGCGTAATGTGACAGATACATTTACTCTTTGGCTATAACGGATGTGCAAATATGGATTTGGCCATTTCGGATATATAAAATCGTTAGTAAGTTACAATCAAAGAGTTTATTTATTAGAATTAAGTTATAAACTATGAGATTTTTTGAATTTTAACCTAACGTTACAGGTTTTATGAAACGATAAGTCTGCTTAATCTAATCTCAGTTTGAAGTGATTTCTAAGTTAGCTATGCATTGTTCTATGTTTGTGAAAGCGGGCATTAGGACAATCGCTAGTACTAAACTGAATCGAAGTCTTATTTTTTGTAATATTCATGAACTTCTTAAGTTATAAATTATCTAACAATATCGCCGTCAGAACTCATTTCATATATTGCAGGATATTGGAAGAAACTAGAGTAAGGTGCCGATTTCAATGCTGAATTGGCGTCACGAAGAGACACAGGTGTGAGCAGAAAATTCTAGTTTATTTTCGAGCCAAATATCGAATTGTGACCTATGGAATTCTTTAGTGATTTCAGATACTTCTAACAATATTTTTCAACAAAAATAAATATATAAAGGGGCTCCTACACAGCAAACGTGATTTTCATGTCGTTTCTGGTATGGAAATCTTTTTACGCGTTTCCGACACGAACTTGGCCTGTTAAGTAATTTTAAATTTCCTACAACTTAATCTTATTATTAAATATATTTCATAGAACATAAAACTTGTCAAACAAGTATGGGGTTAGCATTGATCATAAATTCTGCACTTCCGAGAACGAAAGATTAAATTTCATGCTAAAATGGCCATAAAACGGAACGACCGATAGCTACGGATTGGAAGTTAAGCCTTAATCCGATTTTAAATACAGGTAAAAGTTGGAAATTTATGACTTCACCCATTTACCTATCACATCAACTAGTGAAATATCGTCTAAAGAGTTATTCTGAAAGCGATACGTTGGTTTTCAATATATTTCTAGATTGGGAATACGAATTTCGAGTTATGGTGCATTTGTTCCGCTCTACGTTTTCAGCTGTTCCAAATAAGAGTTTGTGAAGCTTTTATAGAATAGACATATCAAAAGCTAGATCACTAAGAGTGTTCGTATTAAATTCTAGAAAAAGTTATATCTGAGTTTCATTTATTTATTTTTTTTTGTAAAGATTAAAATGGAACCTGACTGTGAATAAAATTTGTGCTCATTCAAAAGGTGCTTATTAATGAAACTACGATTATAACTATTGGCGATTTTACAATCTGGTAGCATATTCCACTCTCTTGTATCTCGCATGAAAACATAATTGGCAGCAGTTAGGATGACAATGGTGCATGGGTGATATTCCAGTCTAAATTCATGCCCTAGCGGTTAAAAAAAGTTATATCATAACTTTTTAAATCTCACACCATGGAATTTTTAGTATTAGTCTCCGAAAGATTATTGGGACAACCCAATAAATTAGCTTACGAACAATATTCCCACATAATTTCATCACTCATAAGCCGGGTAGGAAAGTAACTCTTTTACCAAAAAAATCTAATTGATTCAATGATACGTAGACACACGATTGCCTTTGCCACGCAAGTTAATTTAAGTGACGATCGAGTATTTAAGTGCACTGCATTGCTCAAAAATGATTAAATTACTATGAATAAATGTATTCTAAGAAACACTGACTGTTTTTAGACGATGCTCGAAATGATCCAAAAAACGACAAAACTTTTGGATTTGCTTTGTCACCAGAAGTATTTGGAACAGCGATAAACTGCCTTAAAAAATAAAATGTATATATGAAATCTCAAAAAAAAGCAAAATCTTGAGGGTCCTAAATATATATTAGTTTTTATGCACTAGTTACTTTTAACATTAGAAGATTGCTCTTATTACAAAAATATCATCATCCGCCCTTTTACGTCCCCACTGCAGGGGCTCAGGCCTTCCTTATGGATGGTTAAGGAGGATGGGCCATGACCCTCTACGCTGGCCCAATGCGGATTGGAGGGTATTAACGACTACAAATGCAGCCGGGACCAACGGCTTAACGTGCCTTCCGAAGCACGGAGTAGCTCGAGATAATAATTTTTTGGTCACCCGTCCCGTGACCGACCCTTTGAAAGTTGCTTAACGACTACGATTTGGTTGAACGTGCTAATCTCAGTGTCTACTGGTTCGAATAAAAAAAACTAATTTTATGTTGAACAGTCTATTTATTGAGGAAGCCTTTAGGCTATATTAGATCACGCTATTTTACTCTTATACTACATTATCAGTATAAGAGTGGAGTTTGCAACCGGAAAAACCACGAGGGCAAAAATGCTGGCAGGAAGCTAGTAAAATATATATGTGACATCAGAGAACATTAATTGTTGCTTTTAACAGATATTTATAGCACTCGTACTAATAAATCATAAAATAATATTAGGTATACTAATTTTAGATTTAGACCGCACTATTTCAATATAATTATTTGTTATAGGAGGTCGAGTTAATTATTTCTAAAACGTGCAAACCACGAGAAGGTCAGTCTTGCCATAAAGGAAACAAGTTTTCTCCATAAATCTGCCACTAACACTTGATTACGCGTTTGTACTTCGCGGGCCTGTTTTAGGTGTACATTCAAGAACACAACTCCTATATAATTAAATCATTAATTATTTATTTACTTATTTATGCAGGGTATAATTATTCAGACGTAAGATATGTATTGATGTCAGCTATCTATTACTGATGTATAGTAACCTACCCGCCACCTTAAGTTATTAAAGGCGTCGCCTGCGCGCGCGCTCCACTCAGACAGTAATAAACTAACCAGACTACGTATCGGTTGTTTCATTGCGCTTCCTACACTTCAATTGGCGACGAGGATATTTACCCACCGTTTATAAATATCAGGAAAAAAATGTCGTACTTAGGAAATTTATCTAACTTCGATCATAAAAGTTGCGACTGGCCGATATTCAAAAGTAAATTGACGCAGTTTTTGAAGGTCAATGAAGTGAAAGAAGAAAATAAAAGTGCGATTCTTATTACTCACTTAACTGATGATTCCTACCGTCTGTTACGGAATATCGCGTATCCGAGCAATGTGGACACCTTAAGTTACATACGATTGGTAGAATTATTGGATGGACATTTTAAGACAAAGAGTTGTTCGTATGCAGATAAGGCGAAGTTTTACGGAGCAACAAGGTGCCCGGGCGAAACTTTAGGAGACTGGGCGGCAAGATTACGGGGTTTAGCAAGCCACTGTGACTTCGGTGCCGCCTTAGAAGCAATCATTACGGATCGCTTTGTCCTAGGCCTGGGCGAAAGTCATGAACGTGATAAATTATTCGAGCAAGATTCTTCTAAATTGTCTCTTTCACGAGCACTGGAGATAGCAGAGCAAGCGGAGAGTGCGAGGGAGGCAAAAATATTGTTTAAAGAAGCAAGAGTAACCTTCAAGGAGGAACCTATTTTTCGTTCGACAAGCGAAGGTCCCAGCAGCAGCGGTAGTGGCCGTCGTCGTGCGTTAGATATGCCGCGCTCGTCAACGTATAGAAGTTTCCAGAACGAAACGTTCCGTTGCAGCGTATGCGGTATGAAGAATCATAATAGTGAGCAGTGTCGTTTTAAAAATTACCGTTGTCAAAAATGTGGTGTTAAAGGGCATCTAAAAAAAGTGTGCGGTGTGAAAAATATGTTTACGCGTGTTAACAACTTAGACAACGTTGACGAAATGAGTGAATGCTGTACGGAGTGTCATAATTTTAATATAAGGTACGTTACTAATGAACCAATTAAATTAACTGTTAAATTAGGTAACGTATCTGTATCGATGGAATTAGATTCCGGGGCGGGTACATCCGTTATTTCAAAAAAAATGTATGATCAATTATTTTCATATTACAAATTACAACAATGTTATATTAGAATGTGCTTATATAACGGTCATAAGATATCACCTATAGGTTATTTTAATACACATATAACATATAACGGTAAAAAACAGCCCATTAAAATATATGTAGTACAAAACGGGGGACCGCCATTATTAGGACGTGATTTTATGTCTTTATTTAATTTAATATTGACTACGCGAATAAATAAGTTAGAAAATGATATTAATGTACAAACACTGCTGGAACAATATTCAGAATTATGGCGCGACGAATTAGGAACATTTAATAAGTTTAAAGTGCAATTGCATTTAAAAGAAAATTCAACACCAAAATTTTTTAAGCCCCGCACCGTACCATTTGCTTTAAAAAATAAAGTCGAACAGGAGTTGGATAGGTTAGTAAAATTAGGGATTTTAGTTCCTGTTACTCATTCCCAATATGCCACACCAATAGTGCCTGTTCTTAAAGAAAACGGAAGAGTCAAAATAGCTGGCGATTTTTCTGTTACACTGAATAGAGACCTAGTAATTGAGAAATATCCACTACCCCGCATAGAAGAGGTATTCGCTAAGATAGGGGGAGGGGACCGTTACACTAAAATAGATCTAAAAAATGCATATAACCAATTTGTTCTTAGTGAGGAGAGCCAAATGCTCACTACCATCACAACATCGAAAGGGTTGTTCAAATATACGCGGTTAGTGTACGGATTAGCAAACGCACCGGCTATCTTTCAAAGATCAATGGAATCTCTTCTGTCGGGGATAGAGGGCGTTAGTTGCTGGTTAGACGATATTTGTGTAACGGGGCCGAACACTAGTATTCATTTAAGCAGGCTTCGGGAAGTTTTGAAAAGATTAAGTGATGCCGGTCTGCGTCTACAAAAAGAAAAATGTATTTTTTTTAAAGAAAATATAACTTACCTGGGCTACCTGATAGATAGAAATGGATTACGTACAAACCCGGATAAGGTAAGTGCTATTTTAAAAGCACCAGAACCCACCAACGTAAGTGAAGTTAAGCGATTTTTAGGTGTCGTTAATTATTATAGGAATTTTATTCCAAACGCATCGTCATTAATGAGTCCGCTCCATGAGCTTCTTCGTAAAGGCGCGGAATGGCGATGGGACATGCCTCAAAAGCGTGCGGTGCAGCTAGTAAAGAGGGAACTTGCTTCCGAGCGAGTATTGGCTCACTTTGAACCATCAGCGCAGTTGGTGCTGGCCGTGGACGCCGGACCGACAGGGTTGGGTGCGGTGCTGTCGCAGCGGGCTGCAGACGGCATCGAGAGGCCACTCGCTTACGCTTCTCGCTCGCTAATGCCTAGTGAAAGTAATTACAGTCAAATCCAGAAGGAAGCGACTGCAATAATATTCGGGGTGAAACACTTTCACCAATACTTATACGGCCGTAGTGAACCATTTATATTAAAAACTGATCATCGCCCTTTAGTTTCTATATTTAATAGTTCAACGGGTATATCAGTCACAACGGCATTGAGACTTCAAAGATATGCCATAATATTGTCCGCATACAATTATATAGTTCAATATACGCCTTGTAAAAATAATGAGGTAGCGGATTTTTTTTCCCGCGCGCCGGTACATTCAGGAACAAGCGAAATTGATTACACTGAAACATCATACATGTTGAAATTTCTAGATACGAAATCTCCTGCTGTAACCCTTGCTTATTTAAAACAAGCTACCGCGTGTGATAAAACCATACAAACTGTTATTACTTATCTGAATAACGGATGGCCGCGTAAAATTACGTGTAGATCCATTTTGCCCTATTTCCTATGTAAAAACGATTTACAATATGAAGAAGGTGTTTTATTAAGAGGGCACAGGGTAGTAATTCCGAGTGAACTTACTCAATGTATTTTACGGGAGTTGCATTCTACACATTTAGGCATTATTAAAACAAAAAATAACGCGCGTACTAGGTTCTGGTGGCCGGGCATCGATAAAGATATAGAACAGTGTATAGGCGCGTGCGACGTGTGCGCACGAGTGAGACCGAACCCGCCGCGCGCGCCCCCCGCCCCCTGGCCACAGCCAGCAGCACCGTGGCATCGCATACACATCGACTACATGACCGTAGGACAGAGAAACTATTTGGTGGTGGTAGATGCATATAGTAAATGGTTGGATTGTATATATATGTCAGACGGTACTACTACGGGGGCCTTAATCGTTAAATTAAAACAATTGTTTTCCATATTCGGTCTACCGAGGACAATAGTTTCGGATAATGACGTAAAAATAAATTCAGTAGAATTCAATGAATTTTGTTCCAGTAATGGTGTAAAACATATGACATCTCCGATATATCATCCATGTAGCAATGGGCAAGCCGAAAATGCCGTTCGAACATGTAAAAAAATGTTAAAATGTATTTTAAGTGAACATTTAACCCTGCACATGGTACAAGAAAAATTATTAGGATATCTGTTCGATTATAGAAATACAGTTCATTGTGTCACGGGAGAAACACCCGCTAAGTTAATGTTCGGACGGTCCTTAAGATGCCGTTTAGATCTGTCACTGCCGTCAGATCAATTAATTTCTAGGCATAATAATGATTTAAAGAAAGGTGTATTAAACTGTAGAAAAATAGCAATCGGCGAATATGTATGGACACGTTGTTTTAATGGCAGAAAAGAAACTTGGCAATTAGGCACTATTGTAAGCATGGTTGGGAAGAGAATGTTTAAAGTAAAATTGAATGACACAGATAATATTTGCATCAGACACATTAATCAAATAATAAAATATACAGGTAATACCACCAATATAGAAAGTGAGTTGCTTAAACCATTGTCTTCACAACACAATGAAGGAAGTGAGCCCAAGGGGGTCCACAACACCTACGCACCTATGCCACTATCAGCTCAAACTAGTGATATAATTAGTTGCGAAGGAAATAGAGATGGCCCCGATCAGAGTGGTGAGGGACGTGAGGCTGGGTTATTGAGTGCATCGGATTCACTCGCTAATGTTGAACGGGAGATAATGCCGCCGCCGCCGCCGGTAACTGCGCCGCCGCAGATTGATCCGATGCCGCCGGTTGATCCGCCGCCGCCGGTTGATCCACCGGCGCCGGCTGATCCGCCTAACCACGTCATACCCCAAGCGTCCAACACTCGCCAATTAAGGCCCAGAAAAAAAGTAAATTATAAGTTTTAGTTTTAAGAATAGGTACCTATTCTAAATTGTAAGAATAATATAAAAATAGAATTTCTTTTGTTACCAGAATTCAAAATAAGGGTGGAGAGAATGATGTATAGTAACCTACCCGCCACCTTAAGTTATTAAAGGCGTCGCCTGCGCGCGCGCTCCACTCAGACAGTAATAAACTAACCAGACTACGTATCGGTTGTTTCATTGCGCTTCCTACACTTCAATTACGCAATTGCTAAATACTTCATGACACTTCTATTCAGTGGGCGAAGGTTTTGTTTAGGTAATTTATCTTAAACGCCAGATTTGACTAGAAGCCTCGTAAATTATTTTTAACTTCATTTCAATTAAATTTTTAGGAATTTATTAGTTGATCAATAATCTTACTGAACTGAATTTGGTGAAAGTTGTTGTGTTTCCAAGTCGGAAGCTAATCATTGTGATCCAATGTCTTTTTGCAAATAATACGTATATATTTAAAAGCATATACAACAAATATTCGCCGTCAAATTGATAATTTCATATTCTAAATTAATAGTCCTTTATCACGGAGATTATCACGGAGTAAAACTCTGAATTCATTCAAGTGTTCCGAACACGAAACTTTAAAATTTCGGAAGATTACCCGAAAGAAACAAAGTTAGAAACACTTTATGATATGAGGATTCCGGTGACTGGGACTATATAAAAATCTGTCATTCTATCCAAAACCACGGTCAAATGAAAAAAATGTTTAACGAGAAATTAAAACTCCGATTCAACAATATAATTGAATTAAGAAATATAATTAAATAATTGAGTTTTTCTTTCATTATTACTTTAAACAATGTTGCTGTTTGACTGTATTGTATTGGCTTGAACAATACATATCTCTTTAATTTATACGTGCGACTCCAGAATCCAGCGAACCGCGATCTCAGAATCCATCTTCTGTGATCCAGTTAATATGGCCAGTTGTTGGGAACCTCAGAACTATAGAAATGTAAGAATATGTTATGACATAACACGAAGAATCATAAGTTAAGTTAAACCTTGTTAATTGTTATTATAAAAGATACCTACAAATTTATACACAAGGCTTATCCCTAATTCCAATGGTACGGGCACGGACGATAAGTGGATTGAAAGTGTAGCGTCAAGTGCGAAAGCAATTCTACATTTTTTTATTTGCTCTCTCAAACGATCTCTGTTTAATTTGCCATCGACGGCAAAACGTTTAACGGGAGAACTTTGTTGACTGCAATTTACATTAAAAAAAATATATGTTTTAGCGAATCCGTGGAAGATATATTCAATATTTACTTATTTTGACTATGAAGTGAATTGAACATTTCATGTAAGGGCGAACTAAACGCTTTTTGATCGATCAATTATATTCACTTGATTTAAATAAATGCATTTAATAAAACAAATCTTGGCTTTAACTACATATTATTTTAAGTTTTCATTTATTTTGAATGATTCAAAACAAAGAAATGTAAACGTTGTAAGTCGTCCAAATTTTGTTTGATTACCCAGAAATATAAGAATAATTCATCGTTTTATTTATGTCGCAATAATTATAAACAATTTTTGAAGATATTACTATAATACACATAAAGTTAGTTTAATAATGCCATTTGGATTAGTATAATATGTAATCCGTAAGCCAACATGGTTTTTAGACATCTTCGAGTTTGAATCTACATTTCATATGCGTTACAAAAATGCTCTGGCTTGGTTTGGATACTGTATTGGTTCCAATTAGGACTGCAGTCGTTAACTTCACTTCATTCAGTCATTAATTAATTAAATCTTTATTAATTCACGTACCTACCATAGCAATCCACTTTGTGACATATGGCCGATTTTCCCTATGCAATTTTATTGATATATAGGTAAAAAAGACTTGTATACCAGGAATTACGCTATTAGAACTATTATTGACGATGTTTTTTTTATGGGATAAGGGGCAGACGAACAGACGGATCACCTGATGGTAAGTGATTACCGTCGCCCATGGACACCTGCAACACCAGAGGGGCTACAAGCGCGCTGCCGGCCTTTGAGGGACAGGGAGGGAAGGGCGGGTTGGGCCTCCGGTACCCTCACTCACACGATGAAACACAACGCAAGCGTTGCTTCACGTCGGTTTTCTGTGAGGCCGTGGTATCACTCCGGTCGATCCGGCCCATTCATGCCGAAGCGTGGCTCTCCTACGTATGATTATGCAAAAGAAATCATTTTATTTTTAAAATTAAGAAAAAACTAAACAATAAACTGTTATTACTACTGTTTTCCCACATTGGCATATCAAGTGAATGACTAATATAAACATTCAATTGTTTTCTGAAAAATTCTATGAACAAGGAAAAATATTGTAAACATAAAAAATAAAATATACACACAATTATGTATGTAATGGTTTGACTTAAAAACGCCACTAGTTGCGCGAACTTTTATAGTTCGAGCTGTCCGTCTCTGTAATAAATTACCAGAAAATATAAGACGCAACCGATAGATATTGCCAAAAATCTAGTGAAAGAGCACTATCTGTCATTATAAACTTTTACGTCGCTCAGCTTTATATATATATGTATGTATTATAGATATATTATGTATGATATTTGGTTTTTATATACGAAACATAATTATGTGTGATTGTATTAATAATTTTTATATATTTATATAACGTACAACTTATTGCACCATAGACTACCTACCTAATTAAAATTTAATAAATCGAAACTGTAAACTGTTTGTGTTATTCTTTTCCTTTTATTGGTTTTTATGTTCAATAAAGAATTAGTTATTCATTAATTCACACATTAATTATATTTATTCTATTATAGGATAAAATATCGATACAATGGAGCAAACTATGTATGGTTCATGGGATATTTTTTTTCAAAATATTATAACGGCTATC
Source organism: Diatraea saccharalis (assembly GCA_918026875.4). Taxonomy (NCBI): domain Eukaryota; kingdom Metazoa; phylum Arthropoda; class Insecta; order Lepidoptera; family Crambidae; genus Diatraea; species Diatraea saccharalis. The sequence goes on from OU893350.1 coordinate 8,291,146, forward strand.
GTAGTAGACTATTCGATAGCCGTTATGAACATATTGTTTCCATTAAAATCGATATTTTCTATATCGCTATATTATTGAGAAAATAAAAGCCTTTTGACAAGTTTTCAAGAGGTTATTATACCGTATTTGAATCTTTGCCAAATTTTAAGCTCACTATGAATGCCAGGAAACAATTTCAGTAAAATTCCTACGATTGTCTGAATAATTAACTTGCGAGCTTCGAAACAGAAATAATTCGAATTTTGAAGTAAACTCGCATAGGTATTACATTAGCTATGAATATCATGACATTGTTGACAAGGAAATTCCTATTAAAGTATTCCAACCTTATTTTATAAACAACCCTTTGACCTCATGAATTCTTACAGTTAAAGAGGCACTCTGCCTGACTGGTACGTAATTAGGCCATTAGAAGAAAATTTGGTATCTTTTGGATCATTTTGTTATGGTTCTAATGGAAAAGCACACGACGCGTTGTGGCAATCAGAGAAAAGCACCGCCGCGTTCTGAGCATTAATTGATTCAACTAACTGTTTAATTTTACAATAGCGATTCGTTTCTGGCACTTCGCTACCGCTACAGAGGTACGCTTGCTTTGCTCGCTCGGTTCGTGCGTTGTTTGTCATAATCTAACCTAACGTGATCTAATCAAATATAATTCAATATGCTTCATGGTTTTTCTTCTTTGCCACAACGCGTTGTGGTCAAATAGCATGAGAGCCGCGACATGGATTTCGCTATGTGGTTATTCTGTGAATACCACAACGCGTCGTGAGTGTTTCCATAAGAGCCATATCACGAATTACGCTTTGTGGATATTTTACTTTGACCACAACGCGTTGTGAAATATTTTTTAGATATTTGTGCGTAACATATACACAGCAGCACAGTTCAATATTTAACTTAATAATGAACGAATTAAAGCTTAAGCTCAGTTGGGGAAAAACTGTTAAATGTATAAACAGTAGAATTTAAATTTATTTAATCAAATCATTTGGCATCAAGCTCCCATACATAATGCATGGTATTTCCTAAATAACACCCTTTAATCAAGGAAACTTCATACAGCTGATTATACCGTTTTATATACAGCACTTTAACATATCATTCTCACGGAACGCCATTTTGAGGAGCAGAAGGTGAAATGAAGGTACATTTTTTAAGATATCAACATCCGCAGCAAGATGAGATACGACTGAAAGCCATCTTACACCTTACGATACGATTCGTCGATACGATCTTTGGATAAAGATTAAATTACGAAATAGATAGATAGATAGATAGATAGAATATTCTTTATTGTACACACAAAGACAAAAATACATTTATATGACGAAAACAGAAGACGTACAATTGGCGGCCTTATCACTAAAAGTGATCTCTTCCAGGCAACCTTGGGATGGAGTTAAATATAAAAGATCTAATGATGGGATGGTGTACATATAAACAATTTGTAAATATGCATAATTGACAATTGTTATTTACTTATTATAATTCAATTTTATAATAGACTTACATATACTATAATATAATATCTATGATTATATAAAATACAATACATATATAAATATATAATACCTATATACATACTTTCATGGATTGAAAATATTTTTAAAATTAGACTATAAATAATTATTAAATTGGAAATAATTATTATAGGGGTATCGCCATATCTTGGGCCCCCGATTTGATATCCGGTTGTATTCAATGGAGGTTTGGGCGTTTTAGTTGGTACTTTCGTTGCTTCAAATATTCCAAGATGGCTATAGCTACTTATCTTGAAATCAGAGCAATGTATATAATGATGTCTACTTTTTATGACTAGGCATAAAGATAAAAGAGAAAACGAGACGAAATCAACGCGCCCGTCAATGGAATAAATAAGGACAGAGAATGACGTGTTACGTGTCGGATGATTTTTATGCAAATAAAAACTTGGAAAGCCTTACAATATTTTACGAGTTCCAATAGCTCTCGATTACAAATTGACTCACATACGAGTATTTGTTTATTTAATTTTTCATGCACAAGTTTACATAGGCGGACTTAATGGATAATGCATTCTCTACCAGTAAACTTTGTGGTGATGTGGAAACATATTATGTTAAGATGCGTAACCAATAACAAATAAAAAACTAGAAGGTAGTACAAATATCTAAAATACATAAATAATAATAATAATATATTATGATAATAAATGTACGTAGGAATTTAAATAAATATAATATACGACTAACAAGAATCAGCTTGTTCCAAAAAAAGGTGCGTTACTTTGAAGGCATACCTTTTTGCTAGTGGACATATTAAGCTCTAAGAGAAGAGATTTCCACAAGAGAATAGACTTAGCAAAGAAGGATGAATCAATAACTTCTGAGTGTTGAGAAGGACAGAAAAGCAAATGATCAGTAACATTTCGATTCATAAAATAAATAAAATATTTGACTCCCATATTCATCCCTTTAAGTGCTAGTTTTCGGTATCAATTATAACCTATTTCCTTTATAGGGTCTTAAACTGATCAATACCAATTTTTATCGATGTAGGTCCCCTTCGAGGAGGAATTTCCAAAACTCCGATCTTAATACACCTCTACGTAATAAGACGAATGTACTCTCTAAATTTCAAAACTTTACGACCGGCGCTTTAGTCAGTATGTCAGGACATCTTCTTTTTTATTATGAATAGATGTATTTTTTCTTTTTTTTTTATCATCTAATTTTCGCAGTCCAATAGGTCTCTATGACGCTCCAGTAAATCTCAAGTTAGCATTGTGGACTCCCCTATTATTATTGTACCTACTTTTTCTTAATCGCATACTCTTGTCAGAGTGTTGTAGTTGATCCTATTTCTACCGGTTCGCTGCAATGCAAAACCACTTAGCAGCACCTTTCAACGCCTGTGCTGTCAGAGTCCAGAGAGTTCCATTTTCTTGTTACGTTTCTACAGAACTTCTGTATACAGGGAGGAACAAAATGACCGACACAGCCGAAAGTTTCAAGTTAGGTTACATGCAAACGTTCATTTTATTTGACAAATATTTAAAAATAGAGGAGGTGTAAAAATGGAGTAAAAATTTTAAATTTCTAAGTGTTGATAACCCTTTAACGCGCATGCGCCATATCGATTGTGCGCAGATTACAACGGACTGCGAAATACATTAATTTAATTTAATTATTTACCGATATCTTAATGATAGTCGATGCTGAAAATGTTCAATTCTTCTCTGAAGACAGCTAAGCACGCTCTTTTGCATGGCAGTGTATGCAAAAGATATGCACGCGCAAAACACATCACATTTCACACAAAACTAAACACAATCTTCACTAAACAAAACTTAACACTCAAGACGAACACTCTAGTATCTTATTAACAAAAATTCAATTAAAAATGCACTAGATCAAAACAAAAATCGACAAAAAAAGACGCTTCGCAGCGGTGCGTCGGCGGCGACTGAGGGGCCAGAAAATACCGACAGAATAATGAAGCCGCCTGGTGGCTGGCTGGTGGGTGGGGCTTTGATATCGAGGGACGAACTCGGTTCACATTTTTTTATTCGTCTTTTGATATCACGCATTTTTTAATGTTCTTTTTAAATGCTATTTTAATAACTAATTACTCAATGTTTTTAAAACAAAGTTCATTTGTGTTAATGATGAATCGCTGGAAGATTTGTGAGTTTATCGAGTTTAATTAACGATCCCGTTGTTAAAGGAGTATTACCCCATTCAAACAATTTTTTTGGAGAACTGCTCTTTTAAAATAACCTATGTTAATGTTAGACTGATCTCTCTACAATAATTTAGGAAATTTTACACTCGGTTTCTTAATTGTGAATTTAAAGTTAAACGTCTCAAACTAACATCACTTAGTTTTCGTTTCCGATTTTAGTTTTTTGATGATCAGTTGATAGCAGTTTGATAAAACTAGGACTATTTGACTTGTGAAATTAAAAAAAAAAACTTAGGTTATTGAGAATAGGCAGTAGAAATTTTCTACTTTCAAATCAGAAACCGGCTGTTAGTCTGTAAATCGATTTAAGCTTTTTGACTGCCTTGTTTATTGATTATCTGGTAGAATTTGCATGAATGCATTCTTATAAATCACAAACTAGTTTATTTCGTTCTTAGAAATGAAGAAGTCAATGACCGATTAAAACTTTTCCTTAGTACGTCCCAAAAACAGCTGACTCAGGGTTGAAAACACTCATTTTTTTTCAAAAACTTTGTATTTTAATATCTCCGAAACTATTTGACCTAGACTTATAATTTTTTTACATCATATTAAACACAAATAGTACTCTCTAGGAACCTCGGGAGTGTCGGTTGTTCTGTTCCACCGAGTATGAATTATTATAATACTATATGCGTACGTATTAAGAAATGTTTAGGATGTTACTGACGTTTTTAATTTGCTATTCTGTTAGAATGCAGCGCCAAGCACAGCGCTGTTGTTTTAGTAGACGGTTTTATTTGATTGAACCTAATTCAGCGAAAACGCCGTGCTTGACGCTTTGTTTTATGAAACTCAGAATAAGCCTACAGGCTATCATAGATCTTGAAAGTAAGATAAGAGTCCACTCCACGATCGATAAGTCGTATCGAATTTAATAAAAATCTCTTTAAAATTTCATCTAAAATAGATTTTTATATCATACCTAAAATATTTTTTATAACATGATTTTAATATGGTATTCACAAACCTACGGATAACAAATATCAAGTTTTGAAAAGAGTTTTTCCTAATTTAATATTACCTTTGGACAGAATCAAAACAGGTACTGTATCTATAATGGAAATGATTTATTCAAATCGCGTTTAGTTTACCCGCAAGCTTGATTTCTTTTGCGGCGCAACCGCAATCAGACCGCTACCTAATCTTGTTACCATTTCGAAATACTCACTCAATCAGCCACGGTCGCATTGTACAAGCAAATAGGCGCATTTTTTTAAACCGAATTCAACTTATTGGGTTAGAAAATTCGGTTCCAAATCACAGAGCAGTATATGTTTTATGTCCTGAATAATTTGCTCGCACTTATTCGATATTGGTTCGAAGTCACCTAGCCAGATCTTATCGTGAGTCAAACAAACTTATTTGAATATACGGAACTAAAATTGTTTACAGAAATAATTATCAATTAAATTCATTTTAAGTGGTTGACAAAATGCTGTTCTTTACAATTCCTCAAATATTTTTCGATAAATTTTGGCCAGCTTTTGCTTGGAACACTATTTCCAAAACAGTTGACCAATTGATATGAGATTTTCTGTAAAATGTTTACGATTAATAAGGCAGTGTTTTTACTTTGAACATAAAATATATGTATTTTGTTTAAGGTTGATTACGGCATGAAAGCCTCGTGAATATCAAGAGATTGTAACGTATGCATTTTATGATAATACGAGGGTCAAACTGAAAGTTCTTAGAACTGGCCACTTATAAACAATATAATAAAAAAATAATTCTAAAATTTGAAAATATAACTCTTTGCCAATATTACTGAGTATATATTTCATTCATTTGTCATTTGTTTTACGATTTGGCGGCAAATTGAAAATTGTCTGTGTCACGTCATCATGAATTTAACACGAGAAAATTTTCGTGCAATGATTTTTTATGACTTTCGATGTCATTTAAGTCAACAAGAAAGTTATGATAGACTACGATTGGCCTTTCACGATGAAGCCCCATCTCGTGCGACTGTTTACAACTGGTTTAATGAGTTTAAACGTGGTCGCACTAATCTCACTGATGATTTACGTGAGGGACGGCCTTCTACGGCGACGACTGAAGATAACATCTGTGTTGTGCGGCGTATGATAGAGACTGACAAAAGAGTGACCTATCAATAGATTCGGACAAGCTTAGGCATCGGTATGAATCAAGTGCACAAAATCCTCCACGAACATTTAGCGGTCAGGAAGCTTTGCGCCCGGTGGATACCTCATAATTTGACTGAGGCTCAAAAACTCCATCGTGTGGATTGGTGTCGTAAAATGATTGAAAGATTTAACGGAGGTGACTCAAATGCTGTGTTCGACATACTAACAGGTGACGAAAGCTGGATTTACTGTTATGATCCTAAAACCAAAAGACAATCTGCTCAGTGGGTGTTTCCTTTCGAGGAGTTGCCAACTAAAGTGAAGAGAGATCGAAGTGCGGGAAAAAAAATGGTGGCCTCGTTCTTTGGAAGGATAGGTCATTTTGCAACAATTGTGTTAGAGGATCAAAAAACAGTTTCTGCAGAATGGTACACTACCAATTGTTTGCCACTTGTCTTGGAAAAAGTTCGAGAGAAACGACCTCGCAGTAGGATCCTCCTTCACCACGACAACGCCTCGTCGCACACCGCCAAGCGAACGATCGACTATTTGGCGACATCAAACGTTGAATTACTGGGTCACCCGCCGTATAGCCCCGACCTCGCGCCTTGTGATTTTTATTTATTTCCAAAAATTAAAGAAAAACTTAAAGGAAAGCGGTTTATGAATGCTGAAGAAGCGGTGGCTGCGTATCGCGATGCCATTGAAGAGACCCCTAAGGACGAGTGGGCAAATTGCTTTTCCCAGTGGTTCCATCGCATGCAGCGGTGTATTGACGTGAATGGACAATATTTTGAAAAGATATAATAAAACTAATAACTGGCTAATGTAATCAGTTTTTGATTTTCTAAGAACTTTCAGTTTGACCCTCGTATACCTCTAGTGATGTGATATATTAAAATTTGCATATATCTTTCATCGGCTCGTTGGTCTAGGGGTATGATTTTTCGCTTAGGGTGCGAGAGGTCCCGGGTTCAAATCCCGGACGAGCCCGTCTCTTTTTTTATTAACGTTTGATTACATTATTATTTTTAACAGAGATATGTTGGGAAATAATTAATTGACACTTTAAAAAAATCCAATATTAAATTCTAAGATACATAGTTTAAGCATTTAATTGCATATCATCGTAAAAATAATAATTTACGATCTTTATTAGAAGCAATAAAGATTTGCTAGACATTATCAATATTACGGCTGTTAGCAGTGAGTAGGTATGCTATCAAATAGTCATAAAAAGATTACAGTAATCGTTTGAAGTCAAGCGATTTAATTAAAGAGCTAACATAGATAGTGTTCAGCTCGAACGGTATTAGTTGTCATTTAGTTAATTTTATAGATCATAAAAAAAATAAGAAATAGTCTGCAAAACTTATATTAAATAGTTACTGAATCTAAGTTTAGATGATGAGAATTCTACAGTTTCTTTATGCAGATTCGACTCAAGGCTTGTTTCTAAACTCCCAATTACGCAAAGATATCTTACTATGAAGTCATAAGGTTCAGAAATCTATATCTTATGACGTAAGCAGTCATAGTCTTGAACCAGACAATTCTTTAGCTTGTGATGGTGTTCTCATATTAATAGAATCATACTTGTCTGCTACAAGAATATCTATTGCATTCTTGTTGCAGACAAGCGATAGCCAGAAACTGCTGCCTCTGGTAAATACTTACTTATTGTGTTATATTCATTAAATTTTATACTCTATTCTCTCTACGAACAATATTTATCTTAGAACGAAAATTCTCCATAACTTAAACAGGGGTAAATAATTGAGGTGCTTGATGGCGCTATGGTTGCAATGCAAAAATTAATTCAATCAAAAAATATAATTTCTCGAGCTTTTTCATCTTAAAGTATAAAGTGCTTCATGCTTCGTTTTCCCGGCTGCAACTCGCATTAGACCCGCTTGGTCGTGGCCCATTTTTCTTCATCATCAGCCCTTTATTTCGTCTCCACTGCAGGGGCTCAGACCTTCCTTAAGGATGGTTAAAACATGGCCCATGACCCTCCATGCTAGCCCAATATGCGGATTGGCGGGTACTAACGACTGCAAATGCAGCCGGGACCAACGGCTTAACGTGCCTTCCAAAGCACGGAGTAGCTCGAGATATTAATTTTTTGATCACCCATCCCATGACCAACCCTTGCGAAAGCTGCTTAACGAAAACGATCGCGTGCCGCGGCGCTTATCTACTACGCCACCGAGCTTCCATTTTTCTTATTCGATTAGATTTGACTGCATTTTTAAAGAAGTCCCGTGTCATATTAATAAGCATAGACATTAATAGACTGATAATTATGAAATAACTGCGCTATCAAACTTAGTATATACAACCCACTAGACAAAATTTCATATATCGAATAATCGACAGCAATATTGGTTTCATATCATCCCCTAATCATTAATTACAAGTAATATACTTATACAGCAATAACTTGTCCACAACGTACAAAGTTATGTTTTTATTACATCCATAATGGTCTTCATGAATAACCTGCCTGATTGCTAAACTACAGTATTAGTGAATGTTAAGGTTCTTACCTCATTAGTTTGTATGTCTCCAATATATTTTCGTCGTTCATACTTTATGAATGAAACCAGCAACCCAACTATTAGCTAATCAATTTTCCCTCAGAATACGTGGTCAAGCAAATCCTTAGCTTTTTTGTAAGAAAGTAGGGCCGTTACATGCGGGCAAATGTGTGATATAGATTTAGAGCTATTACGAGAAATGATGTCGAGATTCTGCGGTCATCCAAGACGTATCGTATTAGTCCGTTGCGTTATTCGATTTCGGCCTCAGATCACGTTCCGTATCAGAATTACGCTCCATAAGGGTTTTATGAAGAAGAGAACCTCGTTAGCGAATATATGTTCTGGAAATGTGTTTCGGTGAAGCGAGTTCAAATTTTATTACATTAGATTAACTTTAGACTCGGTAAAATCGGTGTTTAAATTTATGTGATATTTATATCCTTTTTAAGTTAATTCTGTTACGTTTTGATAGAAACTAGAAAAATTTCACTATAAAAGTTTAGTTGTCATTTTTGTATCACAGATATGGTTATCTCATTTTGCGAAATGTTTTATTACAAGTTAGTTAGTAAGTGCGCAAATCTTCGAGCTCAAATTTGAGCCATCCGATGGCCGATAGATTTAAAAATTTTGCATAGACATGCAAGTCAATGCAATATTATGGTGTCAGTAAGCTGATATGATGATGAAGTCGGAAGGTGGTCGTATGAACTTAGTGAAGAAATAATGCAATTGCATCGTGTTTGGGCTCGTTAGATCTGTCCTTATGAGGACTTTGGTACTGGATGCTTTCCATACCAAGGTCTGGTGATGATGGTGAAGATGGTCATAAGAATTTAGCAATGAAATAACGCCACTGGTCTTTAGATCCGTGTTTAGGAGAACATCAAGATATTGAGCCAAGTATTAAATGAACAGAATGAGACAAAACTTAAAAGTAAAAAATTAAGATATAAAAAAAAGTTTTTTAAAAACAAACTTGTATTTATGCGGACTAAAATATAAATTAAAAAGTAAAAAATAAAAATCAATACGCATAATTTTTTCGCGTGTAAAAAATATGTGGCTTTCCACGTCTTTGATTTGATTAGCGCTACAAGCTTTTCAAGTCAATTACTGTTAGAGAAATTATTGCGTATAAAATTTTACTTTTTAGTATTTTTTTCCGTTTTATTTGTGCGCAAATATAAACTTGTTTTTAAAACCGTTTAATTATTATGATTGATCGATTTTGCATTCAAAATGCTTTACTGAAAAATATTCTTGAAATATGAAAAATGCTTGAAATATCCACTTTGTTCCTGGCACTCTGAGATGGGACTAGAAACCATTATCTTTCGCAATCTTTTATTTTCAATACTAACAAAAAATCATAAGCTAATCGGTAATAAAAAAATTTCTCTGTTGCACACTATTATGTTTTTAATTGATTTCTATGTCACCTACGATATTGTACTTATATGATGTGATATTCTATTTATACACAATTAATATTATCCCTTAAAAATAGAAAGTTTAATTAATAAATGGTTTGAGTGAATTTATGAAATTGTCCATAAGAGAGACACATTTAATTTGTGTTGTATGCAGACATGTTATATTCGTAGAGTAAAAGATTAATTTTATACACGGAAACGAAACTACGTGGAATTTAACTGTGCTTGAGCTATTTTTCATACTACCACATAGTATCTTAGGGATGGCTATTATATTTTGCCGCGTAAATACTTTTTCTTCTTATTTTAACAATTACAATTTTACTGGCACATGATCTCGACTATAGGATATCCAATGTTTATTCCCTGAACAGGACAATACTATGAAAGAAGTGGAGCTACTTTTGATGATATTTTTATTATGTCTATAATTCATATTATGTCTGATTTCCTCGGAGCATACTTAATAGGATTAGAATGACAATAAACTTTCTATGAGCTTTTATACTTTATTTATGCTGCATAACTATGTGTAGAACGAATGCTGCAGTATTTTTGATCTTAATTTTTAAACAAGTATTATTACTAGCTTTCCACCTGCGGCTTCACCCAAATAGAGTATTTTTCGCAATAAAAACTATTGTTTTTTAGGTCCACTCTTTCTAAGTTCCCCTTTTTTTAAATAATTTAGGACTGAAAACGCAACAAACATACACAAAAACAGAAAATTTTTCGCATTTATATATTAGTACGGCTTTTTAAGATATAACTTCACCAAACAAACTTCTTTATTAATAAAGATAAACAAATAAAAACTTCTTTAATGAAATTAATATTTTATTGTGTAGGAAATTTCTCTTCCTTTTTCTTTTCATAGTACAAGAAGTATAGTTTCTAAATATGTGTACGGGTAAGTTCTTAACTATTAAAGTGCAAAGCGACTTCGAGAAGTAGGTATAGGCAACATAATGCAGTATACTAGAGCAATTTTGCATTGCAAATTGTTCAGCAACGTTGTAAGCTAAGGGACAAGTAACATAGTCCTGTATTTATCAAAATTTAAATTTAAATTGATTTTCAAGGCCAATTTGGTTTTTAGACTTCATTAGAATTTTATCGAAAAGTATTTTTATATACAGAATTAGAAATTTACTGCAAACATTTTGCTAAAGTTATAAAACACATTTCTTTTTAGTTTAATGTGAAATAATTATGATTAAAAATTCTTAATTTTGGAACTAGGAATATTTACAAAATACTTAAGATATTAGCTCCTAAACTACATGAAATAAATGATACTAAGGCGTCCATTGTTGCCTTTCAAAATATTGGATACTCATTATTATAATATATATTAATGATGATTGTGTTATGTATGATATATGTTATAATTTAACACACAATTTTTTAAAATTAAATATAATATAATCAAAAGCTGATTCTAATTATAATTACAATACGGATAAAAATAGCGTTGTAAAACTACTGACCCAGATATGACGTACGTCCTTTCACTCGATAAAATTGATACTTTTACGACCGATTGAGATTACGCTATCAATATGTGTAGCTAATTCCTTTCATTTCTCAACCGGCTCGTTGGTCTAGGGGTATGATTTTCGCTTAGGGTGCGAGAGGTCCCGGGTTCAAATCCCGGACGAGCCCAAAGTCTTTTTTGATATAACAACGTATGGTAAACTTTTCTACACAACCGACTTAACGCGCGTATGACTGACTAACAAAATACTATTTTTTAATTTTCCAAAATCCTTTTTATCATTTATCTATTTAACTATTCATACACAAGTGTACTAGTCAACCTTGGGGCGATGAAGAGAAACATAAGTGGTAAGGTGCACAACATAAATAATATAAATATATTATAATAATAAATATACACAGACCTTTATACATATATATTTTAACTAGCTTTCCACGAGCGGCTTCGCCCTAGGGAACTGTTTAGCAAAATAAAAATTGGCCTATATGTTAATCCATAAACCAATTTATATCAAAATCCGTTTAGTAATTTTTGCGTGACGAAGTAACAAAATCACAAACTTTTGCCTTTATAATATCAGTGTATCCATGTGTAAACAGTATAAACAATGTAATAATTAATTTGGATATCGATTTATTTCATGGCACGGATATAATTACAATGACAAATTGGATAGTAACCAATGGTTACTATAGTAACGTCTTAATTCCCTATACAAACTTCCACTCCCATTTTCATCCTATAATTTTCTGTTTTTCGAAATAAAATCGGATAAGTAGTTTCGGAGCCTATTCGTTGCAAGCAAATAAACTAACAACCGAATCTTTCCTTTTTATAATATTACTATAAATACAACGATTAACTCCTTAAGAAATCAGCATGTTCCAAATGTAGCTATGTAACCTCGTTTTGAACACTTACTGGCTGGTGAATATTGTAGGGTCTAGGGGGAGGAAATTCCACATGAGAATAGACTTAATAAAGAAGAATTAATGAATAACATAAGAGTGATAAGAAGGACAGAAAAGTAAACGATTGAAAGAGGAACAGATTTTGATGTGACTTGTGCACAAATAATCTCTAATTCATAATAAGGGGCCCTATTCTGTTACGCCAAAAACGAAATTTCAAAACGCTATTTTTGGTAAACTGGGGTACGACCTATCACATATCTGACGCAGATAATCTACGCAGATATGATTTTAACTAAATCATAAAGAATATTTCAAAATATACAAACATTTCAAAATTAGTTTAATTTCGCGAAACTACTGATGCGATACATAACAAAACTTTGTGTTGATTGTTTTAGAGATACTATTGGTTGCGCCATTATGGAACTAGTTTCACACATGCTGAAATTAATTTCGTGCAACTTATTTAATCATGAATGACACTTATTTCGTAATGTGTCTTGGGGTTCTAAGGATAAGTGTGCCGAAAAGGCACGCGATCGGGTCTTGGATTCGAAATTCCTGATGAGCCCTGCGATTCTGTAATAATCCAGACCCCAATTCGAGTTCACTCATGTGTCATTTTGTATTTATTATAGTCATTTAGTATAGAAATTCTGATGAATCCAGTTTTTGTATTATTTTTTTTTCTCTGCAATCAGCTTATTAGACTTTTAGTAAATTTGTTCAGTGTCTTTCTCTGTGGGAGCGTGACTCCAGTGAGCCATCTACTCTAAATTGCTATTTAAGTCTCCATAGGATGGAGAGACTTTCTTAAGTTTTTTTCTTTTCAGACGTTTCGAGTAAGATTTTATCCTCAATGCTGCAGCAAGGTCATTGGGATGTCTTTCTAAACGGTCTTGGTATCTTCCTTTGTGCTTTTGAATTTCCTCCTGAACGGTGTCTATGATTAGCTCTTTATGTATTTTGGTATTAGTGTCGAACGTAAAATAAAAACGATTGTATATACGTATCTCAGATATTCTATTGGTATGTAATTTCGAAACTCACTTCACTTATGCCACGAAACGTTATTACCAATTCAAGGCTGAGCGGATGAGGCTTTTGGAAGTGAATTCGGGCATCTCAGTGAATTCGAATTCGGGTTTGGATTTTCTACAGAATCGCAGGGCAGGAAACAAAACACGAAAAACGATTGTCTGCGGCTGGATTTAATCTTTACTTTTGGGTAATCCTTGAAAAAATATTTGTCAATGTTTTGATTTGGTCGTGTGAACGAAGCAAATACCTATGTTATGATAATATACGTATATGAGGGCAAAAAATATCTCAACAATGGGCATAATTTTCCCGTCTAAGCTCTGGGGTGAGCCACTTCTGACGTGACAAAATAAATCAATTTTATGGAAAGCAACCGGCGCGGTGTGTCGAAATATTATACGACTTAATGATGGAAAAAAATGCGACTTTCCCTCGGAAACACGTTGACAACTTTGAATTGCAAATTCAATGTTGTAAAGCCAATTTTCTGTAGATATAAAACGAACGCAATTGTATCGTGTAACTGAAGCTTTGTTAGAAATCACACGGGCTTAAATATTTTAATTGAATTCATATTCGAATATTTTTTTGATCCAATTACAACAAAGTAGCTTCTTGCTGTCTGTATGCTGAGATCTTATAAATGACATTTTATAGTTGGCATTTTTATATTTCTTTTTTAAATGACATGTATGACTTATAATATTTGCACGTCGTCCTGACGACAAAATATGCTGGGCATTTAAAAATTATTAACAACATGTAAAACCATATTTCTGCAAATAAAGATTTTATTATTATTACTAGCATTTGACCGCGACTTCGTCCGCGTGGTAAAGTTACTTTGAGCAGCATTTCTAACGAATATTTATTCATTATATCGTGTAAATACCTGGAAATAGTTTCATCCCCTATTTTATTCCCTTAGTGATGAAATTTATCAAAATCCTTTCTTAGAGGATTCTTAAGTCATAGTAGCTTTATGCATGCAAAGTCTCAGCCCCATCGGTTTAAAATTGACAAAGTTTCATCCCTTATCCCCTTATCCCCTTGATCAAAATCCTTTCTTAGCGGATGCCTACGCCATAACATCTACCTGCATGCCAAATTTCAGCCCGATCCGTCCAGTGGTTTGGGCTGTGCGTTGATAGATCACTATGTCAGTCAGTCATCTTTGAGTTTTATATATATAAATTATTACTCAACGGATTTTAATGGAGGTATTCAATATTCAGTCAGAGTGATATAATACAGCGCCAGCGGCCTGTTTATCTAATTTTTAAATCTATCGCAAATCCTTTTGAAGTTATAGCGATTTTTAATGTCATTTTTGGAAGTAGTTAACGTTTGAAACCGTAATCGGAACAATTGACTATTTGAATGATCAATAGACATAATAAAAAACGTAGAGCCAGTTGCATCAACGTCCATTAAAATTGTCATTAGTTTAAAGCGACATTACCCATACAAATTTGACATTCATTTGCTTAAAGCTTAAATACGTCATTAAACCTTGACGTTTGTGCAACACACCGTAACTTAAATTAACCTTAGACAATCTTAATGAACGTTAAATTAACGATACGTAAATCTAATATCTTTCAAAAAACTTTGCGATCGCAAACGCTTTTACGTGTCAAATAGTTGTAGCGTAATTTTTGTGAATATATTTCAAATATCAAATTGAAAGGAATTGCGGTTAATTTCAAAATTAGACAACTATGCATCAGAACCACGCAGGCGAAGCGGCTAGTGGCAAATTATTATACTGTAAACAACAGTGTACCCTCCAATCCGCATTGGGCCAGCGTGGAGGGTCATGGCCCATCCTCCTTAACCATCCATAAGGAAGGCCTGAGCTCCTGCAGTGGGGACGTAAAAGGGCTGGTGGTGGTGGTGGTGAAACAACAGTGTTACCCTGTTTTTTCTCTTTAAATATTTGGCATATTATTATTAAATAAGGATGATGACCACTTATCGTTTGCCTGTTTGAATTTGTCTGAATATTAAAAACGTATTTTTTATTATTGTATTTGATCAATTTTGCATTACTGAAAAATGCTTAAAAAATCCGATTTTTCTATTGCACTCTGAGATGGGACTCGAACCCATGACTGCTCTAACCACAGCTACCCAGGACGTAACAGGACTGATGAATCTTACAAACATTTTTACTTTTTGCTACTACAGAGCGTATTTTCATCAATGTTCAGGCAATCCACCCAAACAGCCGAAATAAATATTTAAACTTTAGATAAAGACGAAAATTTGTTCTTATTATTTATTATATTTGATCAGTTTTGCATTCACAATTCTACACTGAAAAATTACAGTATTTTTTTATATTTTTTGCGTAGTCAATAAAGTACAGCGATACATTGAATTGAAATATCGGAAGACTTCTACAAGGTTGTATAATTTGTATATTTTCTACAAGGTTGTGACGGAACGAGCATTAACTCCTCAAGTTTAATGTCTATTATCTGAGTCATTTCTTTAAATGGAGGCAAAAAAAATACGTATCTAATATTTCCTATTATCTGACTGGCAATCTAAGTAGATTTTTTTTTACCCAGTCATCCTTATTCTGGTTAGAAAATTGCTTTATGCGCGTGCCATGTAAGTACATAATATTAAAATTTTATAAACAGCGTTTCATCTTAAAATAAGAATATTTTAAAAATATTTTTCTCTAAGTTTTGATGCAACAGCCTCAACGAAGCGTGTTCAACTTAAATTTAAACTCCTTCCAGAATATAAAACGAAAAATTTTGCTATCCAGAACTTTAGACGCAATATTACGATTTTCCAGACTTTCAAAATTATAATATTTAATTTTATTATTGTAAAAAACAGCACGAAATCTATAAAAACTCCCGTATGTGTATTTGAATCAAAAAATAGATGTCATTTAATTAGCTTTTTTTTATAAACAAATTTGCAGCTGCTATGAAATAAGCTGGTTTACTTAGAACTATGACAATCCGGACTATAGCTGATTCGTCCTTAATAAATTTTGCCACGATTTAGCCCGCTTTATTACAGTTGTTTATTATAGCCTATGTCTCTCGTGTATGGCGTAAGTTCCTGTAGATGTAAGAATTTTTAAAACCGCTCGAGTACTTTTGGAGTCTATTCAATACAAACAAGCAATCGATTGCTTCCTCTTTTATAATATGTCTAGATAACTGCCTGAAAGATATTTGTAATTACCCAATATAACATCTTTTTTTTTAATATCAAACGTCGATTATATACTGAAATTATGTACAATATATTGCCATAGCGATCTTAATGCCACCAAAGCCTGAAAATGGGTTTTCGGGGAGACCCTTGAAATATGAATTACGTCCATGTATCATATCCTTACTCAGCTTAAATTCAACGATATCAAATGACCCGTGTAAGAGAGGAATGGGCTTTGATTTTCCTTTTAAAAATAAATTATTAAGATTTGTTTTTAAAAGGAAAAAAATATATTTGACTAGACAAAAAAATTATGTTCAGTATTTCACAAATAAAACATGGTGTATGTTTTATTTGTGAAATACTCAAACCCTTAATATAAAACAGTGACTATTTATATAAACAACTGTGGAAGGCTCAAGAAAACAATAAAACTCTTATTTCTCCAAACAAAAAAAAAATTAATGAAATGTAAATAAATAAATGAGATTTCTAAATAGATAGTTTTTCTTTTTTTTTCGATATTACGACAGATTACTGATTGTCTTTTCTTTAAATTCTCCACTTAAGTTAGCACATGGTATAAAACATTGGCGGCCTAAAGCAAATTGACAATAACAGAAGAGAACACGTCAAATAGAGACGTGTTCACTTATTTTGGACGAATAATGATTCAGAAAGGTGCTCAGGGTCTAATTATAAAATTTATCGCTACACCTTTCAATTTGACGTTCGAAAGATATTCACGCGATTTCGTTCGTTTTAAAGACCGTTTATTTAATGTTAATTAGAATATTCTAAGGCAAGCGTAAGACGCAAATATCTTTGTACGCAAAAGATATTGTTCAGAAATATCAAACAAAATAAAATCTGTGATCTTTCGACCTGTTTTATAATCATTCAAATGATCATTCCTTCCAAAAGTGACTGTAAAGATTATATAATTTTGTAAACCACTATCGTAATCCCTTCAAAAAGCGGAACTTCTGAAAGGGCTACGATAAATTTTAAATTTTGATTAATTAGCCCACTGATACTTACTCAATGCTCGTTTTATAATAAGACTTTTTGATAAGGCTAAGATTTTATTATGGACTAGCTTTTCACCAGTGGCTCTCGTGGTCCGTAGGGAACTGTTTAGTGGAATAAAAAGTGGTCTATATGTTAATCCAGACTTAGAATTATCGATATAAAAAAATCATTAAAATCCCTTTAGTAATTTTTGTGTGAAGAAGAAACAAACGTCCAATCTAATAATCGTTCCCCTATATAATATTAGTAAGATCAATACATTTATATGATTATAGATAAACGCATTTGCAGTGTGCGTAACTCTGTTTATTATATTATAACTAGCATTCCTTTATCTTTGAAAAAAAAAAACCGCATCGAAATCCGTTGCGTAGTTTTAAAGAATTAAGCATACATAGGCATATAGGGACAGAGAAAGCAACTTTGTTTTTTTACTATGTAGTGATAGTGATGTGTTTTAACAATATTTTAAAAATTAATAAACAGATAATAAATATTCCCTAGTTCATGTCTGTCTTTTCAGTGCAAGATCTTCTGCTGTGACTTTGCAAACTAATAACAACCAACGTTTTTGAATTTCAGGAGAGTTGCTAACAGTTTGGAATTAAAAAATGCTATTGAATTTGGAATGTCAAGGAATATCGAGTCACATAATAATAATGATATTTAATCTCATGGTTTTTTTTTCGAGTCCATACACATAATCTCTCAATCAGCTGATTCCCTGATCAG
The DNA here is from genome assembly GCA_918026875.4 of Diatraea saccharalis. Taxonomy (NCBI): domain Eukaryota; kingdom Metazoa; phylum Arthropoda; class Insecta; order Lepidoptera; family Crambidae; genus Diatraea; species Diatraea saccharalis. The sequence continues at coordinate 8,309,353 of OU893350.1, forward strand.
AAAAAAACTACAGCTAAGTGGAGTAAGGATTCTCGTAGTGTTGTGTCTAATTCATGAAAATCATCTCTTCTATGGAAAAAGTAATAGCAGTCATTGAATGAATAATTTTATGTCACGTTTTTTTCAGTATTAAAATAGATTTTGTAGTAGCTGATAATGTAACTTTATTTAGTCTAAGAGATCGTGATAAAAATGTGCAAGAGCTTTTGAGGGTTTATGTTTCCGTATGTTAAAGTATTAATGGTCTATTAGTACACAGTGCGAAGGTTAGTGGTGCGATTTCCTAATTCTCTAGTCAGGATTCTAGATATAGAACACGACGTCTTATCGATGTTGATCGTTATTTCGTTTCATCCTACTTCTTTGACATGTCCTTTGGTGAATAAATTTGGGATAAATTACTAATTAATAAATAATAAATTAAAAATTACTAATTTGGTAACGCTGCTCTGAAATCTATAATCATAATTCTTTATCATTAGTTTGTCATTAATAATTTACATGTTAAGGTAGGAAATGAAACGAAATATCGACACAACATCGATAAGATATCGTATCCTATAATGGCTAAAAAGTTAGGCGGTCGCACACCAGGTGCTGAAAAACCTGATGGCGACGAGATAATGCAAAGTATGAGAAATCGTAACACATATTAAAGGTGAATTTTGATAGTTTAAAATTAGATAATAACTTATGCTTAATATGCAAAAGAAAGAAACTGCTCAGATTTCATCATCAGCCCTTTTATGTCCCCACTGCAGGGGCTCAGGCCTTTCTTATGGATGGTTAAGGAGGATGGGCCATGACCCTCCACGGTGGCCTATTGCGGATTGGAGGGCTTTACGTGCCTTCTGAAGCATGGAGTAGCTCGAGATAATATTTTTTTGGTCACCCATCCCGTGACCGATCCTTGCGAAAGTCGCTTAACGACAACGATCACGGGCCGCGGCGCTTATCCACTGCGCCACTAAGCTCAGATTTCAGAATCGTGAATTAAGGCGACTCAGCAGATCTCAGAAGTTGTTTTGAACCGTCGGAAAAAGACTTTTGTAATGGTTAAAGGCTCTTGGACATTATTGTCACGAGCTCTTCGTCTAATACAAAAAATAACTGCCTATTGAAACATCCAGTAGATTCTTAAATTATACAAATGGATATATGAAGTAAATCTAATCATTGGTCTTTATAATTCTAATATAGTCATTGCTTAAACAAAAATATATATAGCTCAATACCTCATCTGAATATTTAGTAGGTAATTTATTTTTCCATTTAGCATCCTAGGTATTTTCTAAAAACAAATATCCATACATTAATTCTATAAAAACAAAGGAGATAAAAAATTGTAGCGTAGATGAAAAAATCAATCATCTATAATACTGAAAGGAATTCTCGTCATATAAACTTTGTATTAAAAAAGAAATTCTTGGAATAAGTGTTGAAGTATTTTATATACAATATTATCTCGTTAAGCGCTCAACGGCAGTATACACATATATAGACATATAACAGATATTAAATCGACACTAATAGCTTTTGAGAATGCTTATTTATCTTTACCAAAACAAAAAATTAATCAAACAAAATCAATTATAGGAAAGAAAGCTTACCCGTTAGTTTTATTTTTAAAATTATTTCATCGTCATCATCACCAGCGTATTGATTACCCCACAGGAGCTCGGATCTTCATCATCAGAAACGAATATTAAGAATGTGTCATAACCACCACACGGGTCCAGTGTGGATTGGTGGATATTAACGACTGCCAACAGCTAACCAGGATCAACAGCCTCACGTGTCTTCTGAAGCACGGAAGAGCTTGAAAGAATAAATTTTTGATCACCAATCCCATGATGCACGATTGCTAAAGTTACATAACAATCGCTAACTACAGCGCCATCGAGGTCCTCGAATGAAACACAATTTTTTAACTTATATTTAATTCGAGATTAATAACTGCTAGAATGCATTTCTGATTACCTTTACCTGACTTTACGAAATTCATATATAGTCAATTAGGTTGGCAAAAAAAGTACAAGAAAAAAAAAATTTAACCGAAAAATTGAGAAGCTCCCCTCCAATTTCAAAACAACGATACGTTTGTATTTCATTCTAACACATGGTACTTTCTAGCTATAAAATTGGTTAATCTAATGTATTGTTTAATACCAAATAACAGTATATACATATATAGATATTAAATCAACATAGTCAGCTTTTAGGAATGCTAATTTCTCTTTAAGATAAATCAGCATTATTACAAAGGCCGCGATCAAAGCAACACATGACAGAGAGCTATTCGCGTCCCTAACGTGACGGCATCACGGCTCAAAGACTCTGCCTTTGAATGGATATAATCACATTAAAATATCATACTGTTACAGCCTTTTGGATCACTTTCAAACTTCAGACACATGAAAGGATAAAATCACATCATAATGATACTTAATAGTATCACGCTACTAGTTAAACCATGTCGCTACTATCTCTAAAATGTTTGTAAATATAGGTATTAATTTAAAGTAAACATGCCAGGATTTGTCATATAATATTGCTGTCACTTATTACTGTAACTTTGGCCTATTTTCACTGTTCCGCTTTGTGCTATTCTTACTATCTTTAGTAAAATATTTGCCGTAATAGTATTTAATGCAATATTTATAATTTTCTTACTGTTTCACTGTTTCTACAACAGAAACAGAGGAGATTTATTGTCAGTGCACAATTTTTATATAGTTTATCGCTAATATTACATATTCACGGAACAAATTAAATATAAATACACTGTAGATATATTGATATAAAACAATTATCACATACAGTAGGTTTATAGTATGTATCAACGAATTTATAGATAACTTTTTTACCTCCGATATAAGCAGATTAAAAAAAGAAAAACTTTAATAATGTATTCTAACGTACGAAATATATATTTTTTTCCTATATAAGGCGAGTGTTTGAGATAATACTGAAAGAGAATACCTTTTTTTGCGCCGGAGAAATGCTTTAAGTACAGTGCCGCCTGGCGAGTGAAAGGGGCGGCGACTTTCCTCCGTCACCAGAGGCCTACACACCAACACCCATACGGTGTGCCCTCTGCTGGGGATTGAGATCTGGGAATACCTAAAGATAAGTTAGATGAAGAGTACGCTAAACCGACCAAACAAAGATGAAGCGGGAGAGGTATCTCTGACAAATGGAAGGATCTCTGTCCAAGAGATGTCAGGTCAAGAATAATCTGAGCCGATGTTCTTTTTATGTAAAAATTGATGTGTTAAGCAAGAGAGGTATGTCAGGATTATCTCAGATCTCAGAATGAAATGGAAAGTATCAAATGAGTAGCTCGATGGTGTAGTGGATAAGCGCCGCAGCTCATGATCGTTTTTGCTAAGCAACTTTCGCAAGGGTCGGTAATGGGGATGAGTGATCAAAAAATTATCATCTCGTGCTACTCCGTGCTTCAAAGGGTATGTTAAGTCCCAACTGCATTTGCAGTTGTTAATAGCCTGCAATCCGCATTGGAGGGGTTGAGGGTTTTGACCCATCCGGTAAGGAAGGGATTTAAAAAGGGTTGATGATGAAGACGATAAAAAGCTATGACACCGGCTTACTCTAACGGGAAAGTTTGAAATTATAGATAAATACTTTCCACTCGAAGAACTAGAATAACACCAAACTAAAATAACTTAATTACTTTAGAGCTACTGTTGCACAGCGACATCTTAACGATTGTAATTGGAGACCCCAACACAATTAGCTATCGTGAACGGTCCAACGTAAGGACATTTTACTTCTCTTAATGTATACTAACACTCGTATTATAGTTGTCTAAGAACACTTGAGTAAAATTAATGACTTAAGTCAACATTTTTAATCAATAGATGAGAATTTGAATGAAATAAGCATTGTCAATATCTAATAATAATAGTTTTCAAACTTTTGAGAGTTCCTACTTCATTTACATCTTGTTTATTTGTTAAATATATTTGATTGAGTTATGACTACAAAATATTTCAATAAACTTCATTTGTTTTCAACTGCCTTTGTATATTAATGTTAAGAATTTATTTTCAATATATTTTTTGTTTGTTTTAGTTAAGAAAAACATTGAATCTTTAGTGACAACGACGTAGTATATCCAGTTTTCTAAACTAATTTTATAAAAGGGAAAGATTTTAGTTTGTTAAAGGAAAAAGTTCTTTATTTATTGATAAATTAAGAAACTACTGGAGCGATTTTTAAAATTGTTTCACTTGCAGGAAGAGATACGAGGCTTTAATTTACGCGGGAAACGTCGCTGGCAAAATCTAGTATGATATAAAAATAAACCTACTGGTACCATTTTCATAGATTAGAAGTTTCCTTAAGAATATGACTTTTCAAATAAAAAGAATCATCAGAACAATCAATAGCCAAAAAAACCTTAAACTAAACTGTATGGTGTAATTACTTTTATTATAAAAATGTGTAAGAACGAAGAGATAACACAACACCTAGACCCGGAACAATATAAAAAGATTTTATATTGTTTCAGGTCCACTGATCCTACCGACAATTGAACCTGAAACCCCAGAGATGGTGACATTTTGAAACCGGCATACGAGAAAATCAGCCCCAAATGTCGAAAAAAACTTAATCAATGCTTTAGTACAACAAACAAGCTTACCTGTAGAAATGTTAGTAAAATTTGGTCTTTAAATAATCTTTTCAATACCAACGTCACCGAAAGATGTTATTTTTTGGAAAATAAATTCTTATGACAAAAACAATACTTATATATTACTAGGTAGAAGAAATTAAATAAGAAATATGATTTCATGCCTAAAATTTCTTCTTTCTAAGTAATACAAGACGACATTTTTCAAGCGTAAACAACGCGTTAAGTTAGTATCAGACGTTTTGTTACGTAATTTATCTTCCCTGAAGGTATTCCCATGACTGCTTCGTATATTTTGTGTCATATTGTTTTGTCAGATGTCAGGTTTTATTAAAACCTTTTTTTTCTGTTCAGAAATGTTTTTGTGCTTCTTTATTTTACTTATCAGTTTAGTAAAACATTTTTTATTGCATTTATTTCATAAAATTACTGATGATCGAAAATAAAAAATAATAAACAGTTAAACAATTTTTCTCTCGCTTTATGATATTATACAAATTAGCTGAGCTGAAGATGATGTGATTTGAATTTTCTAAAACATACATATTATTTAGTTTGTAAGAGACTAATAAAAATAAAAGAGAGCAATCGGTTTTATCGGAATGCTTACATTTTGTTGCTGGACTTGTTATTTTACTAAGTTAATATTGTTCCTTGCATTACGAAGGAGCTTATGCGAAACAGTTCTAAAATTTATAATTGTGGATAATAAGTTTGAGAGTTTATACTCTGTTAAAAAACGAAACAAAAGATAGAACCAAGTTCAAACTTTAAAAGCGACTTATTCAAGAAAATGATATTGAAAGTCGAGCAGTGGATTTATATTGATATTTTTATATAATAAGTAACACTAAAAACTTTAAATATGAATATACCTACTTTCATAAAAAATATACATACTCGCAGAACAATGAAAATCTTTTGTTTTTTTATCTGAAATGAACATTATCATCTAAATATTTAGGTGATATCTGATGAAAATAATATTTTGTTTTATTATAAGAGGAAAAGTACTGATTCGATTTTTATAATATTTAAATGGTACCATCTCGGTCCAAGCTGTCGAATAATAAAAGAATTTTGTCAATCGGTCATACATAATCAATCATCAAAGCATACATAATAAAATCATACATCGCCGTCGAACATATAACTTTTAACCCTCCTTTTAGATTTTGAAGTCGGTTTAAAGGAATTTGAATAAAGTTGCCACAAAATAAGTTAAATATGTTATAAAGCTGATACTACTTACCTCTTGGAGTACCTACATTTCAGTGGTAATACACTTAAGATAAAGAAATGTTGACATGACAGAGAGTGTTAAATATGTTGTCTTTAAAATACATAGAATAATATTTTTTGTTCGTAAATGAAAATTGATGTCTTTTTTTCAAATTGATTGTTTAAATAAAGGTATGTACTGTTTCTTAAAATATTTGTAGCTAATTTGTTAGCACATTCTCTAATATGAATGGTTTAAACAACATAATCATTACTGGCGGAGCTCGTTGGCGTAGTGGATAAGCGCCGCGGCCCGCGATCGTTGTCGTTAAGCAACTTTCGCAAGGGTCGGTCACGGGATGGAGACCAAAAAATTATTATTTCGAGCTACTCCGTGTTTCGGAAAGCACGTTAAGGCGTTGATCCCGGCTGCATTTTCAGTCGTGAATGCCCCCCAATCCGCATCGGGCCAGCGTGGAGGGTCATGGCGCATCCTTCTTAACCATCCATTAGCAAAGCCTGAGCCCCTGCGTAAAAGGGCTGATGATGATGATCATCATCATTATCATTACAAGCCTATTAGGGTTCCCACTGCTGGGACACTATGAATGGAATCAAGTCGAAAAGTGAGAATGGGCTGAGAGACTGAGAATGACCCACCTTGAGGGCCCAATGCGTATTGGTGGATGTCAACGACTGCAGATGCAGCTAGAACAAACGCGCCTTCCGAAGCACGGAAGAAACTCGAGATGATTAATCACCTATTCTATGACCGACGAAGGTTGATTATCTACTACACCGTAGATGAAACATACTATCAACCGTCCCATCGAGTTTCCCAATATTACCATATACTATACTTGAAAATTAGTTTCAGACAACATCTAAATTTCAATAAAAACTCCACATTGTATTCAATGTCGATCGAATACGAGGGTCAAACTGAAAGTTCTTAGAAAATCAAAAACTGATTACATTAGCCAGTTATTAGTTTTATTATATCTTTTCAAAATATTGTCCATTCACGTCAATACACCGCTGCATGCGATGGAACCACTGGGAAAAGCACTTTGCCCACTCGTCCTTAGGGGTCTCTTCAATGGCATCGCGATACGCAGCCACCGCTTCTTCAGCATTCATAAACCGCTTTCCTTTAAGTTTTTCTTTAATTTTTGGAAATAAATAAAAATCACAAGGCGCGAGGTCGGGGCTATACGGCGGGTGACCCAGTAATTCAACGTTTGATGTCGCCAAATAGTCGATCGTTCGCTTGGCGGTGTGCGACGAGGCGTTGTCGTGGTGAAGGAGGATCCTACTGCGAGGTCGTTTCTCTCGAACTTTTTCCAAGACAAGTGGCAAACAATTGGTAGTGTACCATTCTGCAGAAACTGTTTTTTGATCCTCTAACACAATTGTTGCAAAATGACCTATCCTTCCAAAGAACGAGGCCACCATTTTTTTTCCCGCACTTCGATCTCTCTTCACTTTAGTTGGCAACTCCTCGAAAGGAAACACCCACTGAGCAGATTGTCTTTTGGTTTTAGGATCATAACAGTAAATCCAGCTTTCGTCACCTGTTAGTATGTCGAACACAGCATTTGAGTCACCTCCGTTAAATCTTTCAATCATTTTACGACACCAATCCACACGATGGAGTTTTTGAGCCTCAGTCAAATTATGAGGTATCCACCGGGCGCAAAGCTTCCTGACCGCTAAATGTTCGTGGAGGATTTTGTGCACTTGACTCATACCGATGCCTAAGCTTGTCCGAATCTGTTGATAGGTCACTCTTTTGTCAGTCTCTATCATACGCCGCACAACACAGATGTTATCTTCAGTCGTCGCCGTAGAAGGCCGTCCCTCACGTAAATCATCAGTGAGATTAGTGCGACCACGTTTAAACTCATTAAACCAGTTGTAAACAGTCGCACGAGATGGGGCTTCATCGTGAAAGGCCAATCGTAGTCTATCATAACTTTCTTGTTGACTTAAATGACATCGAAAGTCATAAAAAATCATTGCACGAAAATTTTCTCGTGTTAAATTCATGATGACGTGACACAGACAATTTTCAATTTGCCGCCAAATCGTAAAACAAATGACAAATGAATGAAATATATACTCAGTAATATTGGCAAAGAGTTATATTTTCAAATTTTACAATTATTTTTTTATTATATTGTTTATAAGTGGCCAGTTCTAAGAACTTTCAGTTTGACCCTCGTATGTCTTTATCATTAGATCTGTATAACTGACCAAGCCGTCTTAAAAACCAGTTTGAATTGTTTACCGGAGAACTGCCAGTATCCAGTTATGGATGCCAAAATTTTTGAGTGTTCATTGTAACTCGTTTTATGGATTGTCAACTGAAATGATACGTAAGTGTATACACTTATTTTGCTTATTCTACGTATTTCACGTGTTTACTTCTTATAAAATATAGGTAAGGTAATGCATTTGAATATTTGTATTTCTGGGTTATTCTACTTTTAAAGAAAAAAAATGAAAAATAAAAATCTCGGTAGTTTTATTTAATATTAATTTCAATAAATTGATCAACTAAAACTATAAATGGCGTTACTAGAAACAGAGAAAACAGAGAAACAGAGAAAACAGAGAAACAGAGAAAACAGAGAAACAGAGAAAACAGAGAAACAGAGAAGACGCTACATGTTACAGTTATGACAATGTTCTATATTAGTAGTTCTGAATAACAATAAAAAAATTAAAAAAATAATTTCAAAGTATTTATTCCAAAGAAATAATTATAAAAATCAAGTCAAATAAAACCAAGCGACATCATCAAAACTTTATAAAAATTATAATATTTTTAATCACGGAAATAATGTCACAAACGTTATCATTTAAATAAAAAAAACTTCAGTTTTCTTATCTCTCATTAAACACATAAAATAAAAAGTTTGACCTATGTATAAATATTAACTTGTTATTTATGAATTTCACATTATTTTGCTTCATTATTATCTTTTTTATGTCGAGTGTGACGACATAAAAAAGATAATAATGAAGCACCATATTGCAGCAAAAAATATTACTAGTAAAACTAATTATAGAAGCTTATTTTTTATCTTAAAACAAAAAACACAGTAATTATACCTTAAAACAATCATTAAAATAGATGCAGCAAAAAAACTTCACAGTTATAAGTCTTCACATAAATACAAGCAATAAAATCGTTTCGACACCAATCGTGTTCTTGGTACAGTCCATTAATGCTCTATTAATATCACATAATGAAATTATTCCCAGGGGAAGGCGAGATAAGTGTTGATCACGGTATATGGTGCGCATAACGGTTACGTTACAATATTGACGTTATTCAAATTCAGTCTTTATGTGTATGGTGCACAGTTCTTTTTTGAAGTTACAAGTAAAACTATTTACTGAGACTTATTTTGAGATGAGATTTCAATTTATAGAATGTTAAAAAAAGTCTAATTTACTTTTGTAATTATAACCACTGAAATACGATTGCAAAAGTAATATCCATATCGTTGGTTACTCTAGACTTTGCTTTATTTTGAAAAATGTACTTAGACGAGATTTCCCGTAACAAAAATGCACAAGGGTGTTGTGATCGTTGATACTTTAGTATGTAAAAGTATTAAGGATATAACATCGTGCCTAATGGACCATGGAGGTCAGGTTCTGTAACATCTGGTACACATAACAGCAGGTTACTACAAAATATAAAATTATATCCATTGACTCTGAGCTCTACTTGCAATAATGAATGAATAGGAACATTGTGAGTAGAGGATTGAAATTTTAAATGTTCTTTGAAGTATCTAGGTATTGATAGGTGACATAATATATGTAGGTCTCTTCATCGACGAATGGGAAGCCAATTTGATTATTGATAGTAGTGAAAATACATTGTTATACTTCCGCAGACGGAAATTTTGGAAAATTTTCAGCTTATTAACTGTAAGTATAGTTTACAAACATGCAGAATCAAGTAAAGGTAAAAGACGGGATTGTGCAATAGTAATTTTATTACAGTCTCTAGAATAGATTTGTCAAATAATAATTATTATTTTTTTTTATTTATAAGGAATCCCAGGTTTGTCACTTTATCTGTAAACGGAATCATTATCCCGTTCAAAATAATTGGCGACAACTGTCCAAAATTAATCAATTATTGTTTATGAAAAAATTTAGGTATATATTTTTTTTTTAATTTATTGACCAGAAAAAAATTACAAGAAATATAACAAACATTAATTTGCCAAACTGCGTAACAGTTTATCGGCGATAAATCCTATACTCTTTACAAATTTTTCTTATTATGAGGTAATATAAGCATAAAATATATATCACTTCACTATTAGACGCAATCATACTAGTATGTTTTTCTTTTAAAGTTATTAATTAATTTGTGCAATTTTCCGAAATTTATACCCAAAATCAATTAATAACTCAATTTCATGAAATCAGTTGCATCATATTCAGGAACGTTTTTTTTAAATATGTTTTAATAGATTGCTTCGACTTAGGCACTTCTGCAGGTAAATTAATTTTATTAAATATTCTAGGTGTTACGTAATATTCTAGGTGTACGTACGTAAACTGTAGTTGGAGTTTTTTTATTTTTTCGAGGTAAGTTTTAAATGTAAAAAAACTCCAACTACAGTTTCTGAAACATCTTATCAATAGAAAAAAGAGAAAGAAAGAACACGGAAATAGCAACGACCTATTCATAATATGTAAAATAATACCAATTGATTTGAAAGTTAATTACATGTTCGCAATAGAACAGTTTGAATTGATATATATATATATATATATATATGTATATATATGCTCTTTGTGATACGTAAATATTGTTTTCTCAATTGTATTCACCCGCGTTTCGCTATGGTCGTTAACATGAAACGGTATCTAATTGCCTATAACGATGCTTTGATTATATTTGAATGAATGTTTTTCAATGAAAAGGTGATCAGCTAAATCAGATAGCGTCGAGTTTTTTAGATCAATATATTATACTAACTCTTTTCCTGCGAGTTCGCTTACGTAAATTATAGTCTTTTGACTCGAGTATAATGTAGCTAGTCTCGTAGATAAAGGAATTTTTGAAAACGATGCAGTAGTTTCGGAATACATACTGCCATACCATGTCAGTACTATGAACAGTTCAAGCAAGGAAAAAATATTATGTCTTCAATCTTTACTAATAATAAAGCTGAAGAGTTGGTTTGGTTGAACTCTATAATTTCAAGAACTACTGGAACGAATTGATTTTTTTTTTGCGTTAAATTATCCGTTTATCGAGGAAGGGCATATGTTATAATATTTTGCGAAAACGGGAGAACATTTTACTTTTTTAAAGCTTTCCTTGCATGCGCTGCGCAAACGGTGTAAATAACGTAAAAATCATGTATTACGAAACCAAATGTTCTAATAAAGTCCGCAGCAGCATATGTCTATCTTATATCTTATCCCGAAAACATAAAGGGATAAAATGGAACTGGAAGTTCGTATAGGGCTTTAAATCTTTACCATTGAAATCATTGTTTACAATTCAAATGTCATTGTAATTATATTCCATGCCATCCTTGTTGAAATCCATTATGGATGATTTAAAATGTGTACGCAGGATTATTATTGTTTCGAATAATTCAAATCTTAATTAAATCATTCTTAATAATTAAATACTTATGTTATGTTAGCTATTTACGCGAATATAGCTGACGCTACTGATCACAAGATGACGCTTTTATGCTTAAAATGTGGTTTTGATTTTTTTTATGTTTGTTGTCTTTATTATTTTTCTGATTTTTATTACCGCTTCCATTTTCAATTTTGCGGTTCCATAGTCAACAAGGAACCTTCAAAGTTTTGTCATATTCGTCGGTCGATCGGTCTGTGTTTAACTCAAAAACGATGTATATTAGAAAGGTGTAATTTAGCATAAGTGTACACTGAAATCACGGGGGCAAAGTGGTAAAATAAAACCTCGAACAAAAAATTTTTTTCGGACCTCTGCATATAAAGTTGAGAATGAAAAAAATATCTTCCCCTAGCGTTGGGTGTCGCTGAATAGGTCTTTCAAAAATATTAGAAGTGTGCGGAGACCGTTTTTCGATTTAGTTAATCGTTCCTGACTTATTAAGCTTCAAAATGCCAAATTTCCCTAGAGTCAAATGTCGCCCAACCCTCTATCAACTAAAAGGTTGTTGTTAGTCACACAAACATTACAACAGTAGTATATTTATATATAACGAATTTAATTGCAAAACTATCACACTTCAGTTATTTTTACAAACTTACGAGTAATATAGTCTTTCATTTGAAATTTTCGAACAGCTTCTTTGAAATTAACAATCATGATTTTTGTGTACTTTAACGAGATACTTTAAGTTTTAGAGTTAAATAATAAATTGGGCGAAAAAATACTGAGTGGACGAATTTTTTGGATACCTACAAGTTGAAGACCATCTCTTCAATTTGTAGATAGAATATCCGTTGGCAAAATTTCACGCACATCACGCGCTAAATCTCTTAAAATGCTGAATTGAGAAAGCCAGAACAAGCTGACCATCAAGGCTATGAAGATCAGGCATAGAATCTTGCACAAGGAAAGCATCGGGCTGTTAAAATGAAAGCCTTTACCTGAATGTCCAGAATAAGTACACTAGTTATATATCTAATTCCAATCAAAATGATGGTATCATTATTAAAAGACTAATAAAATAATTAAAGAAAACATTTGTTTGTATTTTTTGCAGGGCGTGTCGATTCTACTGCGTGCTAAAATGGTAAGAAGAGCAACTGGATTGTTGTATGACGACATGCGCATTATCCACAGAAATACCGGTAGATTTTTTTTATCTATTGGGGAGGCCTATGTCCTACAAGTGGAAACGCTGGTAAGCTAATTATGAATGAATATAATGATATAAAATTAATGCTAACTGGCAGAATGTGCCATGCAAAAAATAATTCTTTGTACTTTTTAAGATAAGACGACACTAATTTCGTCACCTACCAGCACTTGAACGGCAGAGGAAAAATACAACGAGAGCGGTCAATATCCTAATTGTCAGTTCGGTCACAGTGTTATTCAGTGATATGACAATCTAGTGGTCGTAATATCATATGTTGGAAGTTTAATAAAATTTAATAAATAAATATAATTTGACCGGAAGTCAACACTCGTGACGCCGTCTTGAGGCTCAACGACGGCCACGCGCAAGTTGGTGACAGTAGAAACGGATTATAGACTGAATCGTGGCAGTCTTCGTTGCGCAACGTGCGGTGATAACTGTTGCAAAGTGTGGACTTACAGTATTGTCGTATTCTTAGTATAAAATACGATTGTAGTGGGTAAAATTCAAATTTTTCCTACTACAGATCGTCGTGGCATGTTACTATTAATAAATAACTAAGATAATTTAACTATCAAAATAAAAGCTCTTCATTGCTCATAAGAGATGTTTATGAAATGAGTTTACTTTGACATCATTAACGGAATACACCGAATTTAAGCAAGTGCGTAGACTTGCTTAAATTCCGTGGTTGGACTACACATAAGCATTTCATATAGCCAAAAGCAGACCGCGGAATCTGCTCAGCAAATTACGGTATAAAATAGCATTGCATTCGCCAATAAACGCCTCCGTTATTCACGCTATTGAAACATATGATATAATTTGCACATATTAAAGGCGTAAACAAAAGCAATGCAAGCTTTCCGTTGGAGAATGGAAATATTAGTTAAAAAAAACAGAGAACCTATTCATAGGGTGCATTATATTAAAGAAAAAAGGAAATTGAAGTTATCATAATGCCAACCTCTATGTTTCTATTGAAATTGCAAAAGCTATTTTTATTTTCGTTTACATGAAAATATCGTTGAGTACAAATACATATAATAAAATATAAAAAAGTTAAAATATAAAAATATTTATATATTTTTTGTAGTTTGCCTTGGGAATTTTGAACGAAAACGTTATCTTCTGTCTTGTTTCGTAAATCAAGAAAAAGATTATTAAAGATTATTTAGTAAATAAATGAAGTTTAAACACGGCGGCCTCTTTTAAAAGCTATAGCTTTTTCTTTGCGGCTTTGCCCGCGTGGTCTTATACATAAAAACCTTCCTCTTGGATTTCTCTATATATGAATGAAAACTGTATTAAAATTAGTCGTGTAGTTTAAGAGATTACACTATACAGACCGCCGGAGGCGACTTTGTTCTTTACTGTGTATAGAAATAAAATAAAATATACGAACTTATTGTGTATTCACAATCTAACAAACGTTTTATTCTCGGAATACTTTTCGATTTTATTTAAGGAAATAGGCAAAAAATTGCCATCATCGCCTGATTTCTAAAACAAATGAATATAAAATTATGAAAATTAAACAAAATACAATATATTTAAAGATAACAATAAAATCTCTTAGAATAAATATTTTTGTTTTTTTTTTTAGAAACAAGGGCCTGGACAAGACTCGCTTTAAACCAATATTTCGTAGGTACTATCGATCGCCCTACAGGTTAACACAGAGGCTCAAACATAATATTTCGGCCTGTGATGTGGATGCTGGGTAAGGTGACCAAAATGTGAGGGTACAGTAATTGCCGATAGCGAAAGTTAATAGATATGTAAAAAGGTACCAGTATCAGATATTCAACAATCAAATCTTTAAATTAAATAAAGCTATGAACATACATCATTATATTTTCAGGAAACAAGGCGAGCGGAACGAAGTTGAAGTGGGTACGGAACCGGAAAATGAGATTACAATAGTCATCGTTTCCGTTTGTATCGAAAAGAATGAGTCGATAATTTTCCTTACTTGAATCAGAAATAACGAATTGTTCATTATTATGAACTAAAAACTCATTTGGAAAAGAATATGAAAAGATTTGAATACTATTCATCTTTAAAAAATTCAGAAAAAATTACCGTTTCAAAAATTTACTTTTAGAACGGATTACCTATATAAATTTAAAATATTTATTCTGCCAAAAATGTCTTCTTTTTTAGCAGATTTAAAAATAACAGTTTGTACCTTTTATTATCTTTACGTTGCAAATGAAAGGGCATATGAAAAAAAGTGAAAATTAAGTGTAATAACATGAAATTGATAAAGATACCTACAAATCAGTAAAAAAAAACAATCGTGATGTCTTAAGTATGCCAGCAATGATCCTTGCAAATAAACAAAGGAATATTCACAAAATGAATAATGCCTACAATACACTACAATATTTAAATACTCATGAAATAATATTTGTGATATCTGATACAAATCAGCAATTAGTAAAATGTAAAACTCCTTGGTATGGAGAGAACTGTGGTCTTGACATAAAGAAATCAAGATAAATATCTCAAAATTCACTCAACGGATATTAACGACAACGCATACTAAGTTACAAGCGGTGACATAAATTTGCAACATTTACTCTGTCGAGACTAAAAGTTTCAAGCATATTCGGGACCAATTAAGTTAAACTTTAACACAACGGAACTCCGAACACGTTTAAAATGCAGTCCACTAAAAAGTACTATAACAATAAAAGTAAATTATACAGATTAACTTTAACAGTTTATATTTACTTTCTTTAGTCCATTTAACGGAGATTTCTGCCCTTGAAAAGTTATAGAAATGGGAAAATGCTTGCCAGCATTAAATATTAAGAGATTTTACGATGTAAAGTATAGGGTAAAAAGGAGCTCTTTAACTCATACCTTATCAATGTGTGAATCTACTCATATAGTGCGATTAATTAACTTTATTTTAATATTCAAATAGCTAATAGCTATATAATGTTACTAATAAATACTTCTTGAATGAATTAGACCGTTTATTAATTACTGAAATTGTAATCGAACACAATCCCTGTAGATGTTTTCTTCTAAGTAATTTAATCATATATTCGGCAATAAATGTTAAGGAATTTCCAAATTATACCATTGTCTGTTCACGGATTGTGTGTAACTCAATTACTGGTATTATATTTGACAACTTAATTGGTTTTGGGAATAATATGAGACCTCATTTATCAGTATTACATTTAAAGATTCAATTCAACAACGCTGATACAAATATTTTAAAGATATTTCTAGTATAACAAATATATATGATAATAATCACAGCATCAGCAAAATTTTAATATAAATCGATGTATGTATTTGATGTCGGCTCATTTTCAGAGCTTCATAAAGTTCCCACGATCCATCGTACCTTCACAGAATAAGATTCAAATTGCTTAAAGTTTAAACCATTGCGCAATCGTTAAGTTGTTTAAACAGTAAATCGGCTGTGCACCCTTAAAGAGCCATTAGGATCCCCGCATTTTCCCTCAAATTGTAGTCTTAAGTGCTGTTCAACTCAACTTACTTCTTTCATTTCTCTGATGGAAATCCAGCCGCGAGTAAAATATGTTTAATTTTATATCCAGAAAAAATAACAAGTTTCAGAAGTGAATAAAGGGCATGGGAGCTGTGTAAAGTTCTAAAAATACCCAATTGGCTAAAAACCTATCGTGATTTTACGAATAATGAAAATTTTATAGAAGGATTTATATTATTAACGGCATTAAAACGCAATGAACACTGCATTACATTCGCATTAGAGACCTGAATTCAGAGATTTTTATGAAAAATTTAAGGCGTTTTATTAAATCACAATATCAATACTAGGAAAAAATTAATCTCGATGTCATAAAAACAAACTGTAAATAACTATCTATTAGGTGGGTTAGATATAATAATATATTGCTTTAGAACCACAGATTCTAAAGATTCGGCTTTCTCTCACTTATAGAGATATATTTTCATCGAATATAATTTTATTGCAAATATTCTACGGCAAGCCGAAATTCATGTCGTCCCCTAAAAGTTTTACGACTTTTTCGTGTACTATAGTACAATGGAAAAATAAAATAGATCGTGCGTAAGTGTATTATGACTAAAACTATTTTATTGCTAATCCGGTGATTGAAAGTAGCTTTTGTGTCCTCTATTTTATCAAAACCATCGCTTAGTGAAAATTCATATATACGTAGAATCAGATGAAGTTTCTCTGTTGTTAAAAAATCTCTTTCTTCTCATAACACACTAACAATTTCAAAATTCTTTAGATAATTTCTTCCTCTAATGTTCTTATAATGGTTATATTAATTATGTCTTCTATTTCTAGATGAATAAGGTTATATTCATTTTGGAATTGCTATGGGAATAACTGGTTTAGGTATTTATTAATATTTATTGCTTTCTAAGGGCATTCAATGTTGTGAGATAAGTAAGTAAATGTATTGCTGTCGTCGATAATATCGTCGCTTTTCACGGATCAACCAAACCGAAATCTATTAATCAGATAAAGTCCAATAAGACTTATTATGTCTGTAGTATTATGTTTTTAATTTGAACATTTTAGCTGTTCTGTGGATTAATTTTAAGGTGAAAATAACAATCATTACACAGTATTGCCATAAAAACTACATGTCAATAATATAATACAGGAATATGATTTAACAAACTTTAAATAAAGAATTTTAAATCCCTTTAAATCTAATCACTGTATTAGTGTTTCTCGCACGTTTAGTTTAGATTTTCGAATTTTATATCTGTAAGTAAATTATATTTGGGTAGTGAATATCGATGAAGATATATTTAAAATACAATTAAGTGATAGCAAAAAAAGCACCATCATTTCAGTATTTTTTAAAACTGATATGCAGACATTCTTAATATTCAATACTTACCAAATAATAAACTCCGAACGGCATAACCACGACTGCAACAAGTAGATCAGCCACAGCCAAGCTCACTATGAAGTAATTCGTCACTGTTTGTAATGTTCTCTCTCTCACAACACTCATAATCACTAACACATTTCCGAACAGAGTGAAAAATGGAAATATTAACAATAATAATGCCCAAATATTATATTCTGGAGCCGGATCACCCCGATTGAAGCAAGACACATTAAATGTGCCATTGAAAGTACAATTTGTGTATTCATAAACTTCAGTACAGTAAATCGGCTGTGCACCCTTAAAGAGCCATTAGGATCCCCGCATTTTCCCTCAAATTGTAGTCTTAAGTGCTGTTCAACTCAACTTACTTCTTTCATTTCTCTGATGGAAATCCAGCCGCGAGTAAAATATGTTTAATTTTATATCCAGAAAAAATAACAAGTTTCAGAAGTGAATAAAGGGCATGGGAGCTGTGTAAAGTTCTAAAAATACCCAATTGGCTAAAAACCTATCGTGATTTTACGAATAATGAAAATTTTATAGAAGGATTTATATTATTAACGGCATTAAAACGCAATGAACACTGCATTACATTCGCATTAGAGACCTGAATTCAGAGATTTTTATGAAAAATTTAAGGCGTTTTATTAAATCACAATATCAATACTAGGAAAAAATTAATCTCGATGTCATAAAAACAAACTGTAAATAACTATCTATTAGGTGGGTTAGATATAATAATATATTGCTTTAGAACCACAGATTCTAAAGATTCGGCTTTCTCTCACTTATAGAGATATATTTTCATCGAATATAATTTTATTGCAAATATTCTACGGCAAGCCGAAATTCATGTCGTCCCCTAAAAGTTTTACGACTTTTTCGTGTACTATAGTACAATGGAAAAATAAAATAGATCGTGCGTAAGTGTATTATGACTAAAACTATTTTATTGCTAATCCGGTGATTGAAAGTAGCTTTTGTGTCCTCTATTTTATCAAAACCATCGCTTAGTGAAAATTCATATATACGTAGAATCAGATGAAGTTTCTCTGTTGTTAAAAAATCTCTTTCTTCTCATAACACACTAACAATTTCAAAATTCTTTAGATAATTTCTTCCTCTAATGTTCTTATAATGGTTATATTAATTATGTCTTCTATTTCTAGATGAATAAGGTTATATTCATTTTGGAATTGCTATGGGAATAACTGGTTTAGGTATTTATTAATATTTATTGCTTTCTAAGGGCATTCAATGTTGTGAGATAAGTAAGTAAATGTATTGCTGTCGTCGATAATATCGTCGCTTTTCACGGATCAACCAAACCGAAATCTATTAATCAGATAAAGTCCAATAAGACTTATTATGTCTGTAGTATTATGTTTTTAATTTGAACATTTTAGCTGTTCTGTGGATTAATTTTAAGGTGAAAATAACAATCATTACACAGTATTGCCATAAAAACTACATGTCAATAATATAATACAGGAATATGATTTAACAAACTTTAAATAAAGAATTTTAAATCCCTTTAAATCTAATCACTGTATTAGTGTTTCTCGCACGTTTAGTTTAGATTTTCGAATTTTATATCTGTAAGTAAATTATATTTGGGTAGTGAATATCGATGAAGATATATTTAAAATACAATTAAGTGATAGCAAAAAAAGCACCATCATTTCAGTATTTTTTAAAACTGATATGCAGACATTCTTAATATTCAATACTTACCAAATAATAAACTCCGAACGGCATAACCACGACTGCAACAAGTAGATCAGCCACAGCCAAGCTCACTATGAAGTAATTCGTCACTGTTTGTAATGTTCTCTCTCTCACAACACTCATAATCACTAACACATTTCCGAACAGAGTGAAAAATGGAAATATTAACAATAATAATGCCCAAATATTATATTCTGGAGCCGGATCACCCCGATTGAAGCAAGACACATTAAATGTGCCATTGAAAGTACAATTTGTGTATTCATAAACTTCATTTAAAGCATCTAAAGTACCGTTGTGTTCGCTAAATATATCATGACTCGTATTGCCATAGAAATAGTCACTAAAATCTTCTACAAGCATCATATAATTTTCACTAGTGCCATTATTGGTAACATTTTTAAAGTTTTCTCGGAATATCTCTCTAGTCTTTAGTATTACTGTGTGATTTGTATCTAATTTTATCTCATCGGGTGGTCTTTTTGATGGGTAAAGATACATAGTAGAACTATGATAAGTAGTTTTATAATAATATGGCACTTGTGTTTCATTCGCCATATTTCTATTGTCTAGTTTTTGCCGCTACGTGGCATTCGGATCATTTTTATTATATTCGTCTTGTGGTCTCATGTCAATTTGTATCACATCTTCACGGCGTATTTCTTCTTTTTCCTCTTTTCATTTTGCTATTCAACGATCTGAAACAAATAAAACAATAATCATGTAAGTAAATTAAATACAATGCATGGTAAAGTTAGAGAACTCATTGAAATAATGCTAATAATTTGAAATTAAGAGATAACACAAAGCAAAGTGTCTTTCGTACGGAACGAAAAAGTGAAAATCGGATAAACGAAATCAAACTGTGTTTTTTTCTTAAGTAGATGTGCCTAAAAGGGAAAGTCGAACCCACTACGGAGCCATCAGAGATAATGAACCATCCATTAATTATTCTTCCTAATTAATGGGATGATATTTTAATTATCTATTATTTTCATTAAGGCTTAGTAGAAATCACTTACTGGCACTTAACTCTGTAAGTATAAATGATCGTTCGTTTTATAAAGTAAGAAAGCTTTTCTTACGTCAAAAAATAAGACAGATGTCTTATTTTTTTCTGCTGTTGTTGAGAAGTTACTCAGTGAAGAACTTACGGGAGTAAAAATTTTTCGAGATCATCTGCAATCTTAAACACATAAATCTAAATTTAGTCACTCATTCCTTGTTTATGCCAAATGATAAGTTCCTTGTAAATATTCTTCTTATCTACCAAAAGAGACTGAATGGGCGGTAGGAAAAAATGTTAAGACGATTCAATAGCTCATTTAATAACTTCTTAGTAATTCACAGACTATTTGATCTTTGACATTGTTTTTGTCCGAATCTGGAACTTTAACATCTGATAAGCAGAGGTTGAATATGTATATCGTATACTATGTTTTTCTGCAATAAATTTGCTTTATGTTCGTTAAATATGTTCTTAGTGACAATCGATTTTTAGTAGACTTAAACAAACTTAACAAGATTTTGTATAAGACAGACCAATGATCATAAAGCATAAAATGGTACTGTATTACTTTAATGTGCATAATGTAACTAAATAAAAATTAATTATTTATACTACATAACTGAGAACTTCGTAATCCAATAATATATAATCCAATAATCTTCGAAAAACATATCGCTGCTTATAAACAAAAGGATCACAAGACGAAATTAAGAAATTTAGAGGAGAACCAGTTGAAAATTTTCAGTTAGTGTTTTTGTTTCTTTTTTGGCATTTTTTCGTTCTAATGCATAAGCATTAAAATAACATATAAATGTTATATATAATTATATATAATATTAGCCATTTTTATTACGCATCTCTTGTTATTTTAACTTTCGGATAACTATAACTCAAATATAATTAGGATCAAATAAGGCCTTTAAGCATTTAAAATATTTCTCACGAATGATGTAATATTTTGAAAAAAAAAGGTCACAAGTCAAAGTGATAAACACGTTTTAAAATTGTATTTTTACTTTAATTTCTTTTTATAAAAAACTAAAATATGCTTTTTATTTGCACATTGCCATTTTTTATTAAATAAAAATTAATATTTTAGTACAAAAGGTATGCTGGCACCATGTAAAAATATAAACGAACCAACTAAAATATTATTATGCTTGTATAAATTCAGTCTTGTACGAGTATTATAAAATCACTATTACTAACGATAATGTTGAGATAAGATGATTTCAGAAGAAATCGCCTTTCCCCTAAATGGATTATTAACTTTTTGCAGTCTAGTGATAGGCGCCGTTAATTTATTTTTATTTCTAGTATAAAAAAATATATTAATTACTATTTATAGAAACAAATTGACATTTTCACGAGCTTACATTAAGTTTTTGTTATTGTATTGAGAAACAACAGCTATTATGTCTACTTATTTAATTTTTACCTCAAAAAGTACCTAATCCTAAGTAAATTGAACTATAAGCTCAATTCTGAAGCACAAAAATCGTTTGTCATTTCTTTTTTTTTTTCATTTCCCTAACAAAATTCTGTACTACATCATACACTGTGAAAGTAGCTGCATTATAGTAATGTGGTAGTATGTCTGTTAATCTATGTATCTTCATTACGGCATGCTGCAGAGTTAAATCTGTTTGATAATCTATCAATATGTGGGCCACACTTAAGTTTAGAATTTAGTGTAATCCCTAAAAATACTGTAGTATCTATAAGGCCCATGTTCTTATTTTTAACATTCACATTTATATCTACTCGTTTAACATTTGGAAATGCAAATTATATGGCAATAATATCATAACATTGAATTTCTTTTAAATCTGTATGAACAGAAGAAGATTGTGAACTGGGACTTGATAGAGTTAAATAAAGCAGTTTAGTATTTAAAATAATTTAGTATTAAATTGATATTTATGATCAAAACCAACACATTCCCAAATATAGCCTTTTAGCACAAAACAAATGTGGGCCTCCGCTGAATAATGGGTTGCAACTAAAGTAATGGCCGTTTTGCTTATAAATTAGCCTCTACATGTCCATGTGTAATTAAATAATTATGAGGTCTATTATTATCGGAAATTTAAGTAAAAAAGAAAATAAAGGTGATTCTTGCTCCATTTCTTAAGAAAAGTTATTACGTAAATTTTGTTCTGTTGGTTAAATTTTTAAGATATATATTTGTTTGTTATTATGGTATTTTATATTCTTTGATTCTAATTGTATTTGAATCAATTGACATAAATACTGTTTTACTTTTATATTTTCTAATATTATAATGGAAAGTGACTTCATATTTTAATGCAGTCATTTATCAATCTTGATGCTCTGTATGAAATAAAACAGAGAGAAAAAGCAGCCCTTTCCGAGTTTCTTGCCGGTTCTTCTCGGTACAAGGCCTCCCAACGTAAATTTACGAACCGATGGCGTAGCTCTCGACTTTCACAAGTGCTTGTAACAGCCGGAGTAGCTCAGTGGCGTAGTGGTTAAGCGCCGCGGCACGCGATCGTTGTCGTTAAGCAACTTTCGCAAGGGTCGCTCACGGGATGGATGACCAAAAAATTATTATCTCGAGCTACTTCGTGCTTCGGAAGGCACGTTAAGCTGTTGGTCTCGGCTGCATTTTTACTCGTAATACCCGCCAATTTGCATTGGGCCAGCGTGGAGGGTCATAACCCATGCTCCTTAACCATCCATAAGGAAAGCCTGAGCCCTGCAGTGGGGACGAAATAAAGAGCAGATGATGTGTATGTGATGTTGTAACAGCCCAGACTAAGTAAATAATTTTGATTTTTGATTTTGATTGGTCTTTTAAAAATATTTGTTTACTTGATTCAATATTAGCTAACCGGGGACTTGAAACTTGAACTGCTGAGGAGTTGGAATTCAACAACGACAAAATGATTTATTTTTCGCCATACTTAGTGTGTTACGTTTTAATTTTCGTACTAATGATAGCTTTATGGAAGTACGTAGTATAAATGTCTAGGGTCAAAACATAGATGGGTCATTCATGCCTACATTAAAATAAATTGTCATGAAAATCAGGTGAGCCGTAACAGCCATTATGCTAATAATGTCCACTGGAGCTCCACAAGGTATGATATACGGTGTTATGTTAATGTGAGGGACCATTTCTCGTTTGATGGATACTGCTGAATGTCCCCTTTGAATCTACAACGAATAGCCCTTTATTTTATTCACTTTACAACGCTTTGAAAATCTAAATGGAAACTTAGTAAAGGTTAAACAACCTTTTTATAGAATCCTCCTCTGTGACATTTTGATCTAACAGTGTCACTGTAAAATCTTCATGCGTTTATTTAGAGTTTAATGTGTCAGTTTAGTATTTAAAATAACGCCTGTGCTGGATACCGGGTTGCAACTAAAGAAATGGCCGTTTTGTCTAATGTCTGAAAAGTTTTTTTTTCCCTAAAAATAGGTTACCATTATTTCAATGTTGAAATAAAGACTGGATTAGATGGACGGGCATCTGTTTTTTAAAAATACCTTTATAATAATCTTAGAAAAAAATATCGTTGTAAATATGATTATTATGCCATTTAATTAAATCACATTAGGTCAAATTGACAAAGTCCTCTTTTGAAGTCGGTAACGTTACGGAAAATGTTAAGGGGTTTTTTTTAATTTTTTTAAGTAATAAAACGCGTTCCGTGTGCAATAAAAATATTTGGTTGGATTGGCCATTATAATATTGGGACCCTTGCGATAAGGAGGTAATACTGTCGAACCTTGTAATGGTATTGAGAATCAGTGTAATTTTTTTTTTCTTGAATACGAAGTATTTGTAAATGGCAAGTATTAGACAACATAACATACATTGCTCAGATGTCAAATTATGTAGCTAGATTCCTTTTATTACGGGAACCTAAAACAACGAAGTACTATAACATCCAGGACTGAGACAAAAAAGAAAAAGTTAATTTTCTCTATTAATACCATCAGAGATCAAACTAGACCTCAGAGGTGGTCATTGAAACAGCCACTCGACTTCGGATGTCATCAAAAGGTTACTAACTAAATGGCTACGGTATGCATAAAATATACTGTACCTAATTAAAAGATAACAGTGGGATCCGATCTCGCTACCTTAATTTAAATTAATGGTTTCAACATTTTTAAATGCTTACGAAAAGATACAAAGGTAAGATCTTTCACAGATTTTTATATAAAAAGTCTAAGACAACTTTATAAGACAACAAATAAATTTAATCAGATTCCAAATAAAGTAGTTAAATCACTCGTATTATGAAATATGACACAATTAAGGTAACACAACACACAGACCCGAGAAAATTTTATGGAATTTCTCAGAATTTTGAATAACTTGGAATCTTTCCTAATTATATCCATTACATCTTATTCTTATGTCACATACTACTTTTTTAATAAAGGAGGCTTAGAAGGAGGTTTTATGAAATTTCAAGTGTTTTTAAATGTTTTGGAATCTACTTGTAGGAACTGGCTCTATTACACATGGCTGTATGCATTCTAAGGCTAATTCATCGAAGTTCTAGCTTACTTTTAACATTTCCTTTTTAATCAGAAGGACAATAAAAATGTTACTTTATACCGTTAAGATGCGAAATTAGTAATGTTGCAATTGCCTCATACAGTTCAAGCAAAAAAAAGTGTATTTTCTCTTAATGACATTTTAATTATAGCCGCTCGAAGGCAAGCGCTATCAAAACATCATTACAGATGCTAACAGGGTACCCCGGGAAAGATAAGAACTGTCTTTTTGTTAGCGAACAACCTGATTTATGACATTTTATTTTGTTTTCCTCTCTACGTACAAGCGCAAGCAGCATGTCGAAATGCGAAAAAAAAGTTTCATTTGCTTCCAGCAAAAAGGCGTGGACTGAAAATTATTTTGTTATTAGAATATATGTCTTCTGTTGGTCTATGCAATAAATCTTTGGTACTAGTATATAAAGTCGCTTCCCGCTGTCTGTACTCTGAGATCTTTTAAAGTACATTTCGGATTTTAATGCTGTTTTATCACTATACAGAGTGCTTCAAGACGAAAATTAATATGTTTAATACTTTTTGATATGTATCAGGACCAAACCGGCGAAGCCGCTAGCCGAAAACTAAGTTATATAACAAATAAAATTAGTATTTGCGATAGATTTATTATAATTTAATGGACAAGTTTTTGTTATATATGATCTGAAAATAATTTTACAGTGATGGCTCCCGACTTCACTAAGCAACCCGGTTGTAAATAAATAATTTAAATGTTATCTATAACACAGAAACTCTGTCACAATCAAAAAACAGATGGAGGAATATTTTAATTCACAATTTCAAATATATTTAATTCGGGGTACTCAACTATCTTTGTTCACTGATTATTTAAAAAACCGTACTCAATGTGTTAAATTGACGAAAAAAGTAATTAGTAATGATTTGCAGGTTTCATATGGTATTCCCCAGGGAAGTATCCTTGGTCCTACACTTTTTCTTATATTTATCAACGACCTTTGCAATCTCAGACTTTAAAATGGCAAGATAGTCACTTTCGCTGATGACACAGCTCACTCTTCTTCACAGATTACTCACAGATTACTCTTCTCTGGAGATACTTGGGAAAAAGTTTTTCTGCATTCCCAAAATGGTTTAAATTCCGTATGTACATGGCTTGGTAGAAATTTATTGACTCTAAATTGTGAGAAAACTAAATACATGCCCTTTGCAATTCGCACTTCTTGTTTACCCCCGATAAATATGTCTCATATTAAGGCCCATTGTTGTGGTAACTACGATGACAATGAATGTGCATGCCATATTATACAGAGCACAAGTCATATCAGGTACCTTGGCGTTTTGTTTGATAGTGGCCTGGTTTTTTCTTCTCACATCAAAACACTTTGCGGTAGAGTAAGAAAACTAATTTTTATATTTAAAAAATTGCGTTGTGTTGCTGATATGAGTACTCTCAGAAGCGTTTATTATGTGTTATGTCAGTCAGTAGCGGGATATGGGATAGGGGTCTGGGGCGGAGCTGCTAAGACCCATCTTGTTGAACTTGAGAGGGCCCAGAGAGCTGTATTAAAAGTCATCAATTTTAAACCTCTTCTATATCCTACTCTAGATCTATATAGAATTAGCAAGGTTTTGACTGTCCGGCAACTTTTTATCTTTCATATTGTGATGAAACAGCACGGTTAATCGGAACTGCGCCAGGATCTTAGATGTTCACGTCGTAATCGATATTATCGCGTAATCCAAGAGATGCGTTGTAGGACAGCTCATGCTACAAGGTTTTTCGGT
Organism: Diatraea saccharalis; assembly: GCA_918026875.4. Classification (NCBI taxonomy): domain Eukaryota; kingdom Metazoa; phylum Arthropoda; class Insecta; order Lepidoptera; family Crambidae; genus Diatraea; species Diatraea saccharalis. Next base: position 8,336,005 of record OU893350.1, read on the forward strand.
TATCTGAGTCCATTCTTGTACAATAGGCTGAATTGCAAAATTTCTATGAATGCCCTTAATAAATGGTCATGTCATAAAAAACTTAAGGAGTACCTTATGACACTTTCGTACGCGGATACAGAATTATTGTTTCAAGTAATGCAATAAATAAATCACAATTGAATGTTTAATACCTAGTATATAACTATCTGGATAAAATACCTAGATGTTCCTTTACAAATTTTCAGTTTCTTGATTTTGTATCTCGTTTATTGTTAATGTGTTGTGCTTGTTCACTTGAGAGTTGTATAGTAATAAATTGTAACATATTATCTAATTCATTTGGGGTGGGGCCTGGTGACCTGTAATACGGGGTTGAACCTACACAGGCACCAGTCTCCCACAAATGACTCTTAATAAAATAATCTTATTGTACATCCTTTTGTAATGTTATTTGTGGTGGAAATAAATAAATATTATTATTATTATTTATTTACTTCCACATTAAACTCAACTACATTTCGACAATCTCGGATCCAATGTTTGTTTCCAGATATAATTAATTTTATCTTTTATTAATTAAAATTTTATATTATAAAAAATAATATTCACAGGAACGGGAACAAAGAACGACTTTTTAGAAATTCAAGTGTCAAATCGCAAAAAAAATAATAAGCTTCTCGTTTTAAGTGTTTTCATTTCAACGGCAATAAATGCGATTATGGCACTCACTTAACGGCCTATTGATCTATAAGACTATGATGGACAATAGGATCACTTCAAACGGGAAAAGAAATTCCTCTAGATAAAAAGTTGAAGAAAGATTTTTTTTGTTGTAGTCAATATTATAAGTTGCTAACTAATAAATACTAAAAACACTTTATCGTTTTATTTTAAGGTCATTATTATTAATGACCTACGTCTTTTTGTGTTCTGTATAATGAAAAACTCGATTTTCGTTTGTGAATGTGCCCGTTAAAACTTCTTTGTTGTCTTTGGATTAGATGATTCTGTTACTCTATTGTCATTTGTCTTTTCAATTCGATATTTAAATCTTTGGAGCAATACTTTTATCTCTAAACTGCGTTCCATTCATCCACTTCAAGATTAGAACCGCAACTCATCTCGTCGGCCGCTGTCAATTCGACAAGTGACGATCTGTCTTGATAGATCACCAATCGCCCCATCATTAGAGACGATCGGAAGTACTTAAAAGCTTAACTTACCAAATGTAAACTGTCCAATAAGGATTATAGTAGGATTATTTGTGATTCGGTGTCTGAGGAGACCGTGTCATGATTAATGTAGATGACGTCGGATAAAAGAGCGTGTTAAAGGATATTTAACAATATGTTAGATAATTTCTAGTACTTTCAATTTTAAGATTCTTTTTTAGATTTTATGTAAAAGTATCAATGTACACGCTCGATCTTTGGTAAATATTTATTCATAAAACAATTAAGTCATATTTCTTAAATATTTTAAGCAATCAGTCATTGAGATCTAATGTTTTTGCAATAGTTTCCTATAATCACATATCTTATATACTTTACTGCCTGGCGAGTAAATCTAACTCAACGCTTCGTGACTAACTCGCATTGTATCCGCAATAGATCATATATTTTGGAAACGATAAGAAGTGTCCATTTTGCCCACTTCTTCTATCTTGCCCTCAATCATTCCCCTATACGTAGTATATATTAATAATTCGGTGCAAATCTGATAAAAACTGACCGCGTGTATCAACGGGAGTATGCATTAGTATGCTCTCTTGGCAAATAATATAAAATGGCATTTAACTTTGCAAAATTATAATATGATAAAGATTTCAACGTATAGGCACCGGGAATCGACTTTTTATACTACATATAAATAATGATATTCTTGATATTAAAAATCATATTTATTCTAAGCACAAGTAACTCAGGTACCTCTTTAAAAGACGAAATGTTTTTTTTATTCTAACCATGCCGAATATCAAACCCTAGAGCCGAGCTCTTGCTGAACTATCAATATTCAAGCTAGGTAAAAATATATGCGGTGTTGAAACAAAACTTCATCGAATATATCACCGATACTAATACTTCCAACCTTTTTCGTGTCACAAATTCTTTTTCATGTGTTGTTTACATTTTCTATTTCCAAAGATAAACTTTCTTGGTAATAGTGTAAGAATAGAGGTGGGACATGCGATTCCTATACAAAATTATTGTGAAATGGCCACGTGTAGATATTGGTATGATATCATTTGAACAAAAACAAAATGCTACCTTATTGCCGTAAAGGTAATTTTCATCTTCAATAGTCATGTTTTTCAGCCAAACGCATCAAACCAGTTACATAAAGAACCAAATCAAAAAAATCTTCATTGTGATTATTTTTAATGTTCCAAATTATGAAAAACTAGCTGTTTTAAATTGAATTATAACCTATACCAACTACGTATAGGTTAATTTCCCGTAGGTAAAAGAATTTTCAAAATCGGTCCAGTACTTACGGAGCCTATTTGATGCAAAGAAACACACATACAATCAAATATTTTCCCTTTATAATATTATTAGGGGTAAAAGAGTCTGAGAATTAATTCTTTACTGTTAAGTGCGTGTTAAAAGTATAATAATCTGATGATTTTTATGTTAAAGTGATTGTACATCTATAACAATGAAATGCGCCAAAGGAGGCGTAAGAAAGAAATTTTAGAATTCTTTGTATGTAAAATATAAAGCAATACACATGTGCGCACCGAAATGTCAGAATTCTAATCATATCTGAATTAAAATAAACCATAACGAGCCAAAAGAAAATGTATAATATAAACTAAATACTGCGTAAGCTATTTTAACAATTGACATGTATTAATTGTATAAATAGTAAAAAACTGTTATCTTGTCGCTCCTTACTGGAGATTTTAGAAATAATGTAATAAGGGATGTCGAGAGGACGAGAAATTTTTCCTCTGACAGATACCAGACGCGATTTATTTCAGTACACAAGCGGCAGCATAAATCTAGGACATGGGTTAAAACAGAAGCATTGCTTCGCTTCTTTTCACATAGCCAGTATGTGACACTCTTCGATATAATAAGAATGTAAGAATAATTATGGGTATATGACATGCCCTTTATTGATGCTTAAGCCATATCGCAGAAAATTATTCATATACTAAATTTCTTCAAAATTCCTTTACTATTTTTTTCGTGAATGAGTAACCAACATCCTTTCTAAGAAACTTTCGCATGTATAATATTAGTAGCGTAACTGGCGTCAATAAAATACGTGTAAGGAGGATACGAGAGATCTCTAACTTTACAGATCCAATAATATTACCATATTTCATTTCGTTTTAGGTAACCCTTAAGAATTTACATGACAACCTATAAACTAACTCATGTTTATATTTGTATAGTATTGATAAATATAGCGAAGAAAAAATAAATAAAAATAAAGACTTTTAATCATAAAACATATTTTGAATTGGGAGCGTTTGTAATATGCTTAAATGCCCACGTTATTCCTAAACAGAAACTTTTTTGGATATTAATTTTCCTATTAGACACGCGGAAGACTTGCTGGTATTTACTTTTGTTGTAAGAAATAAAATGTTAAGAATTCCCATTATTAAGTCTTTATTGTATCCTCCGGGCAGGAATGTTCAGTGTCATCTCTTGAGGCCAATTGACGTTCAGACTAATTGATTTCTTATATAATCTCCCAAGTGCTTTACTGAAAATATTGTATTTTTTTATTGAATAAGATTCCCTCGGCCATATTGGATTGCTTCGATTTAAATTGATGTTATTTTGTTTGTTAAGGAAAATCTCAGATGGTTGCTTAGATTAAATTATGGTGTAATAAATATCTATTAGATATTAATGAAATTAGAATTAAATTTTGAAATACACTTTATTGAAATAACGCATACTTTATTAAAATACTTTGTTTAGACCCGTTATATGCGTTTTTATGTGACTTTTGTTAATGGATGATTTCTAAAACAAGGTCTGGTGATGATGAAGCTGGAAGGTTGTCATAGGAACTCAGCGATGAAATAACGCAAGTGCATCGTATTTGGGCTCATTAGATCCATCATTATATGGAATTTGTTACTGGATATTTTCCACACCAAGGTCTGGAGATGATAGAGCTGAAAGTTGGAACTTCGCGATGAAATAACGCAATTACATCATGTTTGGGCTCGTTAGATCCATTTTTGTGAGGACCTTGTTATTGGATTCCAGACCAAGGTCTATGATGATGGAGGTGGAAAGTGGTCAAAGGAAGTTAGGAATAAAATACCGCAACTGTATCGTGTTTGGGCTCTTTTGACCGGTTAAAATTAAAACAAAATTTAAAAAATATAAATATCATAAAATAAAGTTTTTAAAAGTAATCTTTCATTTTTGGGCATTAAAACGCAAATAAATAAATTCTAAACATTTAAAGAACTTATAATTAAAATTTTCTCTAATAGTATTTGACTTGAAAAGCTTGTAGTCCGTAAAAAAATATGTGTATTTCCTCCTCTCATAATACAATACAGTCTATGCATACATATCATGTTTATTTCTATTATATTTTAATAGGCCATAATCTATACTGTAAGCAGTCTTCTGAGTTTCTGAGCTGGTATCAATTGACATTTTGCGTACCACAATTATAGTCATCTAACGCGATGGCCTTGTGTTCTTTTGTCTTCAGTACGTATAACCAAATTTTTTTTTTTTAATTTTCTCTTTGCTTTGTGTAATTCTGAATGGTTGAAAAATGATTATATTCATCTAGTGTGTAGCCACTGACACGTTTCTACTTATCAGGCGAAAAAGTAAAAACTATATTAATAAAAAAAGAATAATACAATAAAAGAGATCGAGGCCAAGGTCTCTAGAGTCGTGAGGTTCATGAGAAGGTAGATCACTCGATAGAACTGCCCTTTACTCCTGTGTACTTCAGGGTGCGCCTGACTTTAATAAGGCACTTTCTCAGTTCTCATATCTCAAATCCTGGATAAGTAAATTCTCGCTGATTTTCCCAACCCGTACGGAGTTCCCAGTACAGGATTAAATTTTATCGCTACACTTAGAAAATGTCGTGTGTTATTTATTTCACCTTTTATATATTTACTTAAAATAAAAATATGTAGAAGTAATAGTAAAATCGGATAGACTTTATTTTTTGAAAAGCGTTACACAGCTATTTTCAAACGAGATCCATTTGTAAGTACAATACAATATCTATGACTTTACTAATATATAATTAAAATAGTTTTATTTTACACAAATCTTTCAAGGACTAAAACTTATAAAATATCTAGAGACTCTTCACTTTCTTTCTTTCAAGACATCTTTACAAATGACTCCATATATTGCGTGTTATTCATAACCCCTACAATTTGTTTTTCAGCGATCTCACTCAAATAATAGTTACAACATCGTGTCTTTTTCAATTTGTGATATATTTCCCCTACGTATTCAAAAGTAATATCCGTTGAAAGCATTCTAAATTTAAAAAAGAACGAATACATACAGCTGCGAAAGATACAGAAAATTCGAAGTTCTACCAAACGTATTCTCACATAACGTTCGAAATTCAAAATTCCGAACACGGTTCTAATTTTCGGTCGACATGCCACACATGTCACGCTCACATCACGTGGGAGCTCCCGCCACCTGTCGTCTATATTAAAGACTTTTTTAAGTCTCGCTAGGTTTATCATCACAGCGGCATTCAATATGGAGTCGCTAGAACCTGATGTTGCTTCTACATTCTTTGAAAGATACTAAAATAATAATATTAAGTGAAATACTTATTACGCCAAACCTTTATAAAAGAATTTGATGTAGGCAAGTAGTATACGATGCTAAATAAAAAACTTTGTAACTAAAACAGTTACAAACTATTTTATATACTCGTACCACTACCGGATCTGGCGAACTCCGTACCGCTATATTTTATTTCTCTTGCTACAACATTTGCTACAACATTTTTTATAAATTTTCTTAAAAACCAGATATTGTCCAGACAATTTAAATTCATAGTTTAACAAATAGTCTTAATTATAGGAACCTTGGGAAAATTGTGTTATTATTTTTGATTATGAGTCTAGAAATGTTTTAAGAGTTAAATGCCCATAGTTTTCAAACTGCATGGGATAGATTTTTTCTCATTTTTTTTATGATGGTTACAATCAATCCTGTTACTCCATTCGGCTTGAAGTCGAGTTCTGGAGCACCTGTATAAGTTTAAAATTTTATGAAGGGGTCCTGTTTAGGACGTAGGTAGTCACTAAAACGGAATTTAGCGAATTTCGATCTCAGTTGTTTTTGGGTTGATAGCTTGTATGAAACTTAATACATAGTATAATTTTCATAACCACGTGGACTCGGGCACAGATGCGGGCAACCATATACTATAATCATGTTAAGTAAACTTAAAAAATGTGTTTTAGTTTACATATAAAATACAAAAAATCTTTTTTACCAAGCGTAAGTATATATATATGCCTTTTATATTATAGTTAAGGTATTCGGCTAAGGAATAAATAAAGTATAATATACAGAATGAAGCACTTTAATTAAATGAATATTTACTTGTTTCAACAACTAGGAGGAAATCAATGAGTGGATTCTTTTATTTTTATATTGGGTGGTAAGTTTTAAGGCTTTATCTTTATTTGCTGTTCGAACAAGAAGAAAACATCCCAGCAAAAATATATAAATAATATAATTTAATTACTCGTCAAAGCTTTGTAGCATAAACACTCCGTTTTAATATAAAAGGTTATATAATGTTACACTTGGCGTATAACAACCGGATGACGACAGAAAAAATAATTTTATTTTATATAAAAATAAAAATAATTTCTAGACAGTATATTTACGATATATATCGGGATAAATATCGTAAAAACATTCATTAAGAAAGTGAATACTTGGTTCCTGTCGAAGAAATTTCATGTGAGTACCATCACGATTGGCGACTGGTGAACCACTCGTCGTTTAGCGGACGCTGAATGCGAGTGATAGAATAAACGTCAAAACATGAAATTAGTAAATAACATTATTGGTTGATTTGTTTATATTCACACTTATTTTATTTTTATATATGGCAAAAAAAAATATTTTTCCATACAATACGAAGAAGAAAAAAATCAATATTTCGTATCACGTTATCCATCTTACAGACAAACGATTCAAGAATGCTAAAAAACGGCGTCATGCGACTAAGAATCATCGAGTGCGTTTTTACTATCGATGCGTATTTGTATGAGAACGTAAGCTACAAGAGGGCCTTAATAACTTTTGATTCTTCAAACATTATACAAGAAAAATGTGCCCAATATATCTAAATCACAACACTTATGTAAACTTATGATATTAGCAAATCAATTAATCAATGCCACTGTATACAATAAATATTTAGTAAGCATTAGCAGCGTATAACAAAGCTTTACAACATCTGAGTTTGCGTCCATTATAGTTTAACGAACATATCACATGTCAAGTTACCGCGTCGAGATAGTAGCACTAAATCGGATCAGTTGGTGACGCGCTGGTCATTATAAGTTTGTTTTTAAGTCGCCTACATTTGTACTCAACTGATTGTTTCAAATACCCTTCGTAGTTCTCAGTATTAGCAAAGGTATACATCTATATCTGAGATTACGCTGAGATCTTTAAAACTATAATAATTGACATCACATGCAACATTATCCTCTATGAATATGTAGAAGTAAAATGTATTACTCATTCTAAAAATATCTTTTATTATAATATCTAGGATATTCCATTTTTTGCTACGTCATCACTATCAACTTCTTTACATATTGCCGCAGTCAGGTTGCACGCTCATTTGAATACAGGAGAACTGAGGCGAGGTTGGATAAATTGTTATTACTCGTACCTAAATTGGCGTATGGTAAATTCTTAGTGATCAAACAAATTTAAATTATACGTGTATTGTTGAAGAACTCCATGGCGCAGTAGTTAGCGCAATTGATCTGAGATACGGTTCTTAAGCAACTTTCGCAAAGGCCCATCATAGGATAGGCGACCAAAAATTTACTATCTAGAGCTCCTCTGTCCTTTGTAAGGCATGTTAGGTGGATTTTTTATTTATTTTTATTTAATTTTCTAACCACCCCATCATTATTCATTATCGTCTTTCTTTTCATTTATATACATTAAAAAAAAATTGACATATTTCATATTCATAACTACATCTATTTGTTATACCATAGATTATTTATCTCTCATCTTTTGTATTTCCACTTGCTTCTACTCCTACTTTTATATAAGGTGGTTGGTCCAAGCTACATCTGGAGTCGTAACATCCACCAATCCACACTGAGCCCGAGGAGTGGATCATTGCTTATTCGATATTCCCCAGCAGTGAGGAAATGTACAGGCTGGTGTTGATTATATGTTGCCAAATATTTGATGAAGGTTTGTAATAAAACATTATAGTCTAAGATACGATTAAGAAAAATATCCCCTCTTCTGTTATATGTTTGTTTGAGAGTTTATATGTTAGATAAACGTAAATTAGCTCGGTGGCGAGTGGATAAGCGCCGCGGCCCGCGATCGTAGTCGTTAAGCAACTTTCGCAAGGGTCGGTCACGGGATGGGTGACCAAAAAATTATTATCTAGAGCTACTCCGTGCTTCGGAAGGCACGTTAAGCCGTTGGTCCCGGCTGCATTTGCAGTCGTTAATACCCTCCAATCCGCATTGAGCCAGCGTGGAGGGTCATGTCCCATCCTCCTTAACCATCCATAAGGAAGGCCTGAGCCCCTGTAGTGGGGACGTAAAAGGGCTGGTGATGAAACGTAAATTGATAATAATAGAACCGGTGATCTAATTGTCTAAAAAAAAACTTTCTCAAATCACTTTGAATTTGACATTTGAAAGACATTCGCGAACTTCACGCTACAACTAAATGACATGTGAAAGCAAATGCGATCGTGACATTTTTTCAAAGATATTGAATGAACGATAACATTCATTTGACGATAATCGGAATTGTCTAAGGAAATTGATGATTAAAACTACCTTTCAAAGTTATTGGGTAATGTCAAATAAAAGCGTTGAACACTAACTGCAATCCTTCGATATTTTATATATGGTTTTGAATTTTTTGTTAAGGATAGACTTCATATACATTTAAAACCCAATAACGCTCATAATTATTATTATAGAAATAACATAATTACTCGTTACGGTGGAAAAATACTAAGAATACTTACTTTTTTATTTTGCATTTATAACTTACTTGTATTTATAATATATTTAATAACAATATCAAGAAAGAAGAAATACCTACACAATGGACAACATCTACAATCATACTTCTGCACAAAAAAAGGAGAAAAAGATCAAATCAATAACTACAGACCTATAAGCTTATCCTCAAACATTTATAAAGTTTTTGCCAAAATCGTCCTGACAAGAGTAGGGAAATAATTAGATGAGAATCAACCAGAAGAGCAAGCAGGTTTCCGCAGTGGGTACTCTGTGCTTGACCACATATATGTAGTTATATAAATTATAGAAAAATACAATGAATACAACTTAACATATTATCTTGCTTTCATCGACTACAGTAAAGCTTTTGACTTCTTAATACATAACAAAATCTGGGAAGCGTTACAAGAACAAGGAATTGATAGCAAATACATAAGAATAATAAGGTGTATATTCAAACACAGTATGTCATGTGTACAGTTGGAAAAGAAAGGGAGCCCTTCAATATACAAAAAGGAGTAAGAGAAGGAGATCCACTGTCACCCAAAATTTTCTATGCTGTACTTGAGAAAGTATTTAGAGGTCTGACCTGGGATAAATATGGACTAAATATAAACGGGCTCAAGCTCACTCACCTAAGATAAGCTGACGACATTGTGCTGTTTGCTTCATCTTCGAAAGAATTGAATGCAATGATTAATGAATTGGCTAAGAGAAGCAAAGAGGTGGGATTTCAGTTAAATTATGGAAAAACCAAAGTAATGACGAATGGACCTAAGGATATCATAAATGTGGTAGATAATGTGATAAAATATGTAGAGAACTATATATACCTTGGTCAAGTAATATCACCACAAGAGACAATAAATAAAGAAATAGAAAGAAGAACTGTAAATGCATGGAAAAATTATGGATATCTTTATTTTTCATTACTTCCTTTAGTAATGAAAAATAAAGATATCCATATACAACTTAAAAGTAAACTTTTTAATATATATTTAGGTTCCAGAAGTATAAGTTCTTAAAAAGAAAACAACGATCACCGGTAACAATAATTTAATTCTAATTTTATGTAAACAAAACACCAATTGAATTACCTCAAAATAATTTATCACGAAATTAACAAAAACAAATCAACATACCAGAATTTTCACCATAAATAACACATTAAGTTATATACCACACAAACAGGTCACGACAAGAGCAATGTTCACAGTCCGAGCGCCAGCCAGCTAATGAGCCGTTGGTAACGTGCGCGCTTCTTATATAGGAGTTGGGGGTAGTAGCTAACTTGTAGTGGGAGAGCGTACTAATTATATATATATTGCCTGTTCTGATGTACGGAAGTCAAACCTGGTCCTTAACCAATAAAAATATCAACGCTTTAACAACCTGCCAACGCTCAATAGAGTATGTTAGGAATAAAAAGAATTGATAAACTCAGAAATGATATAATAAGGAGAAGAACTAAAGTTCATGATGTCACTGTGAATATCAAACGGTTAAAGTGGAGATGGGCAGATCACATGATATGAGGAATAGGGAAATGGAGCGAAAGAGTCGCTGCATGGTACCCAAGAAATGGAAAAGACGAAGAGGTAGACAGAACAAGAGATGGGCTGACAATTTCAAACCAATTGCTGGAGTGACCTGGAGTAGAGTAGCCAGAGATAGAAATGAGTGGAAGAGGCTGGAGGAGGCCTTTGCCAAATGGCAAACAGAAAGTCACCAATACTAAGTTAAAAGTTTTCAACAATGTACATTTAAGTATTTGTATTTCTGTAATAAAAGGCTATTAATAAAAATAAATAAAATAAAATGTATTTATAACTATTTCATAAAATGGTCATTTTTTAAGTACCTCAAAATTTGTAAATTTCATTAAGGTGACTATTACACGATGTAAATAAATTCCTCCATTACTGGGTTACCGATCTTTTTATACTATTAATAAATATTTCGAACTTAAAATGAAATGCCAAGTTTATCCAAATTTTCTGACAGATGATGCACAGCTGATGATAAATGACGAGATCAGGGATTCAACGATACCACGTAGGAATCAATACTTTTAACCGATACCTACTTGTATCAAATAGTTTTAAAGTGCCTCACCATAGTCATCATTTTTACAGTTTAAAAGCGAAGCATATAGGTATAATGTATTTTTTAGGTATTACTTCAAATTTTGTTGGCAGTGCCCCCTCTATATAGATCTCTAACTGCATAAAATTAGTAGGGGTTAGTAATGATATGTCATACAGGGATAGGGCAGCGTCCCTATCGCTTGTGGGACTTTTTCATGAGATAGACTTTAGACACCTTAACACAGAGTAAACAGACTAATGCTCGCGAGTTTTTGACACTCCTCAGTGACTAACAGACCAAATACCAATACAAATACTTACTTTCTTACTTCACGATACTATTTCCTACTCCGTTTTAAAGTATCGATGCCATAAGTACTTGGATTTGATAAACGACGAGCTGACATAAAAAACGCGTTTGGCGCATTTTATTAGTACGATGGTTTTGTTTATTTTTTTTTTGTAATAAAACATTGTGTTTTTCAAAAGTATGAAATAATAAATCATTTCTAATATTTTATTGATTTGAATAAAATATTTTTATTCTTTATTCGAAATAGGAGAATTAATTACAATCGTATGATTGAAATCGTAAAGATTATTTCACAACTTTAATAACCAAAAAAAAATAATTATCTATGACATTTTGTATCATTCAAATTGTCATTCGTTCCGATATCAATTGTTCCTTTAAAAGTTACACAATTCCATAAATTACTATCACAACAACTATACATTTGAAAATGATTGTGATAGATTAAAAAATAATATAATTACGCCACGGGTTGCTTAGCTAATTGGGTAGAGTCCGACAAGTAAAAATACAGGTATATTTATATGAACCATACAAATATAAAATAAATATTATAAAAGATATGATACTATTTTGGAAAATATTACGCTTTTAAACTTGAAAAAAGTAGGGAAAATATATAACAAACAACATTTGCTAACATAAATATAACATTAAATTAGTTACATAAAAGGTAACAACTTTCATTATGACAACTATAAACATAAACGCACAAATAACAAAGATATTACAAAGATTGCCCAGACGCCCATACGTTTTTCGCTGCCGTAGCACCGTATGACGTCACTTAGTGCCTTGTATTTGTAGGGAGCGTTTTGAGATGACTAGCAGCAGCTCCACAAACATAGCACCATCACCGCCATTACTGTAAAATAATGTTTACTAAACGTCACTTTTTTTTTATAAAATTGGACGCGTTTCTTATTTAATGCTCGATTTTCAATAACAACATATGAGCGGCATTGGTAAAAACATTTGATAATTATAAACCGTGACTATCAAAATCGTACTAAAAATAAAAGGAACAAGTTGTATATTAGTCAAACCATAGACTACATTTGAATTCTTATTACGGTCCAACCATTCACTGGAAGATTTATAATTATTTCCACTGAACGGTTGCAAACGATTTTATTTTAACCCTTTTAGAAAGCCTTTTAATTATGTATACAATTTATATATTCTTAAAATTTCATTTGAGAAAAACTTTGTTTTTTTTTTTCATATTATATATGGCGTTTTACTCGTGATAACGTTTTATTACTGTGATTACTTGCCTCTTTAAGGAGGCTTTTATACTTGTTTTTAATTTATTTATTTTTTTTGACTTTGTCAATGTATTCTCAATGTATCTTGCTTTTGTACGTTGGTCATCAATAAATCTTTCTGTGTGTTAAAAGTTATATTATTTACGATCTACAGTCCTCTATGCTTGCTGTCGATTACAGATACCCATATATGTCTGTCAAGTAGTTCAAAAGTTACGGCATAATTAAAAAAAAACTCACATACACTAGGGTTAATCTCTAAACACAATACTCTTCTTCTATCGTTTAAATACTCGTCTTTAGTCGCATTGCATTTTTAAAGTATTTACCGGACATTATTTCAGGAATCCCTTTGAGTGGTTCCTAAAATCTGTATTGAATTTACAAGAAAATTAGAATTTTATAAGTGAAGCAAAATTTTTCACCTGTTTTGCGATTACAAAATAATGAATTATTATGCTTAATTTTACGGTTACTCTTATCATACAACTTAGATATTTTGACCCAAACAGATGATAAAATCACAAATTTCTTAGAACGTTTTAGATAAGTAGTTAATTCTTAAAAATATAGAAATTTTATGTTTTGATATTTTGTGCGTAGTAACTTTACTTGTTGCTGTGTGTATGTATACTAAAAGTAATAACAAAAATATCGAGTTTCAAAACTTTCAGTATTTGCACTCGATTTAAAAATTGTAATAAATCTTTATCTGAATACAGTGTTACAGGAACGCATTAAACAAAATCGATTAAAACAATACTTTAATGTCACGTCATAAAAGTGATCACAAAGGGTATCCTTATCTATAATCAGATTTGATTTCATAATGACTGTCATCATCAATCATAGCATAATAAGAAAATTCGTAATCTTCAAAGAGACGCGAATATTTTAATCGCTGAAATCGGATGGGAAATTACTACGATTTATCACGTAATGAAGATTGTCAGTTTTTAAAGAGGTCTCGGTATAGGACAGTGAATCGTAATTACACAGGTTATTATAAAAATTAAGACCACTTTGATATAATTAGATAAAATTTTCATATTCTAAATATATATATTTTTTAATAATTATTTGTGTTGTCAGGTAATTAGCCGGTTTAATAAATATGAAGAACAAATTAATAAGCCGAAACAGATTGTGTGATTAACAGTTAATAAATTTAGTATTATATTATTGTTTAGTGTTCTGGATCTTTTTCTATACAAAATTTCTATACAAAATTATTATTTTTACAAATGATCCTAATAATAGTTACCTTTTTATTATACAGGACGAAGCAAGAAAAAAAATCGGCCAAGTGTGATTAGGACTCGCGCGTGAAAGGCTTCGTATTATTATCGATAAAAAATGCAAAAAAAAAACAGATACATTAGACAATACATTGTAATATACATTAGATACTAATTATAGAGGCAAAAAAGATATATGATATGTGAAAATGTCAACTAGCTATGACGATTCATGAGATACATCTTGGTGACAGACGGAAGGACAGCGAAGTCTCAGTAATATGGTCCCGTTTTTATTTTTTGGGTAACCCCAAAAACCAAGATAAATAAACAAAAATCATTAATACAAATTCAATAGGTAAAAGTTTTTTATTCAATATTAAAACACTTATCTTTGGATGCTGGCTAGGCTACCTATAAAAACTATTAATGTTCATATTACGTACTTCTAATGGTACGGCATAAGTAAATAAAAGTACGTAAGTATTTGAAATTCATTATCATCAAGTATTTACTTACTTGATCACCACTAGAGCTTAATTAAAATTTCTTAAGAACAATGTTTCGATGTGTAAGTTCATGGTATTAATAATGGAATCAACTATTATAAATCGAATTTGTATTTTTATAATGTCTTTCTCAAGTATTTTAGAAGTAGTTCTTGTTAAAGAGAATTAATTTACAGAAATGTACCTGTTTCATGAAAACTGGAAAAATCCAATCACAAATAATATCAAATGTTAATGAAACTGGAAGTTCAGAGATTTTCAGATGAAAATTATACATTATTCATATTATTTATACAGGGAGCAACAAAATGACCGACACAGCCGAAAGTTTCAAGTTAGGTTATATACAAACGTTCATTTTATTTGACAAATATTTCAAAATAGAGAAGGTGTAAAAATGGAGTAAAAATTTTAAATTTCTAAGTGTTGAGAGCCTTATAACGCGCATGCGCAATATCGATTGTGCGCCGATAACAACGGACCGCGAAATACATTAATTTAATTTAATTATTTACAGATATCTTAATGATAGTCGATGCTGAAAATGTCCAATTCTTCTCTGAAGATAGCTAAGCACGCTCTTTTGCATGCCACTGCATGCACGCGCAAAACACATCACATTTCACACAAAACTAAACACAATCTTCACTAAACTTAACACTCAAGACGAACGCTGTAGTATCTTATTAACAAAAAATTAATTAAAAATGCACTAGAACAAAACAAAAATCGACAAAAAGTCGCTTCGCAGCGGTACGTTGGCAGCGTTTGCGCGTGAGGCACGTTACTGTATAACGTGCCTCACCCGCAAACGCGAGTGAATGAGTGAATGGAGCACAGTTCGCTTTGTCTTTGATAACCAGGGACGAATTCAGTTCATCTATCTTTCGAATTCGCATTTTGTTACCACGCAATTGTTTTCGAATTTTCTTTTTAATTACATTTTAAATCAGTAACCAAACCCTTACTTAGTGTTTAAACATAAAGTATGTACATTTGTGATAATGGTTCATTATTATCACAAATGTACTTTATTAAATGATCGTGTTATTTGATCCATTTAGTTACAATTTTTTGGAAACTCTGACTATTTGAAATAATGTAGTAACGTCATGTAAATTAGTTAACATTAGAATAATCTTTTTACAATGATTTATTAAATGTTAGTCTATTCATTAATTTAAGCATTTTGACTGAATCGTTTAGTGATAGTCAGTTTGAAATTGTTAAAAAACAGTTAACTAACATTGCTTATTTTTCGTTTGCGATTAGTATTTTGATGATCCGTTTATAGCAGTTCGATAAAACTAAGACTATTTAACTTGTGAAATAAAAAAAACGTGGGTTATTGAGAATAAGCAGTAGAGATTTTCTACTTTTTTCAAATCAGAAACCGGCTGTTAGTCTGTCAATCGATTTAAGCATTTTGACTGCCTTGTTTAGTGTCTGGTAGAATTTGCATGAAAGCGGTCTTATAAATCATAAACTAGTTTATTTTGTTTTTAGAAATAAAGAAGTCAATGACCGATTAAAAACTTGTTCCTTAGTACGTCCCAAAAACAGTTGACTCAGGGTTGAAAACACTCATTTTTTTCCAAAAATTTTGTAATTTAATATCTCCGAAACTATTTGACTTAGACATAACCTCGGGAGTGTCGGTCGCATTTTCGATGATGAAAAATAGTTAATGAAAAATTAAGCATATTTCAAAATCCACTTTGTCCCTGGCACTCTGAGATGGACTCGAACCCGTGACCTTTAGCAATCTGGGCGACTGCTCTGACCACGGATCTACCCCGGACCTAACAGTACTGACGAATCTTTTTTATTCATACTTCTTATATTTTATTCTCTTTTATGGGCGAAAATTTACATATACTTCAAAAAAAGGAGCGTCCTTAATTCTACATATATTTTTTTATGTGTATGCTTCACCGCTGGAGGTAGTAGTGGATTGAGTCTGGTGATTCTTCTTTTGTTGAAAGGGGTATATTATCGAGTGGGTCCCATTTTAAAGTTCTTCTTCATAATCAGATCTGTAGTTTTATTTTTATATTGTGTCGTATAAAAATTAAATCGTACTGATTTTCGATTCTACAAGCGCCGTCAAAGTTTAGTTCTTAACTGTGTATTTTATTGTCCAGATTTCTAGTTATCTAATTCCCAAAAGTTGTACTGCTACTGACGCTATATAGAACTGAGTCGCTTGTTCTTTTGCTTCTAAGTTCCGATTGGGTTGGCAAGTTTAAAGGGTTTACCTCAGATATCTTTTTAAGTTCATTGTTTGGTTCCTTGCCAAGTTGTAACCGCTATTCACGACTTTTTTATGTAGAAAAAGAAAAGACGGGCACCGTCCGTAGCACCTTCTTTTCTTTTTCTAGGATTTTTGGATTTTGTTAATTTTTTTTTGCTATAAAACTGGCTTTTCGCCAGCGACATCGCCCGCATTGTCCCCTACATATATATAATTATAATGACAAATTGAATAGAAAAAATGGTAACTATGGTAACGTTTTAATTCCCTATACATACTTCCACTCTCATATTTATCCCTCAATATGCAGTGTCTAGGGCTAATCAACTATACGCATATAAACGAGATCTAAATGATAGTTCACATTATCTGCAGATGTTCTGATATCTCCCAATGATTGACCGTTCTAATTTTAAAGAAGTATTTTTAAAACAAATATCTACAAACCCTCTGCAAAGTAATGAATATTTGAAACTAGCTGTATCCCGCAACTTCGTCCTAGAGGTTGGAGGGTACTACGTGCAAACTGGCCTGCTATACTGGACCATTAAGCTAATCTTAATTGAAAATCTGCCAGTAAGCATCCACCTTTATATCATCATTATTACATTACATCATTAGTTTACCAGCATCCCCACTACTGGGACATAGGCATGCCCAATAGATAAGAAAAATCTACCGATGTTTCGGTGTCTCCATAAAATAGTCCAGTTAGTCTTTTTTCCATTTTAAGGTGCAGTAGAATCGACACGCTTTGCAAAAAATACAAACAAATGTTTTCTTTGAAATAATAGTAATTTTATTGATCTTTTAATAATAACGTCGTCATTTTGCTTGGAATTAGATATTTGACTACTGTGTTTATTCTGGTCTTTCAGATAAAGGCTTTTATTTTAAAAGTTTAAAACAACCTGATGCTTTGCTTGTGCAAGATTCTTTGCCTGGTCCTCATAGCGACTCCATGGTCAGCTTGTCAAAAAGTTAACTATTATCCCGTTATTTGCAATATATTGTATTGCAGCTCCACTCCTGTAAGTCTTATCGTGACAACCCAATAAAAACAAAAAGTGTCTAAATATCCTCTGCCAAAAATCAATATTCAAAGTATTTGCAGATATTCTGTTATCTTCCAATGATGGTCCGTTCGAATTTCAAAGAAGTATTCCCAAAAATATATCAAAGCGAAGCAACGTTTCCGTTGATCTATAGAAAAAGGAAGCTCGACCGTAACGTTCTAAAGGAGTAATTAGAAATATCCAACCAGTCATCGAATAAGGGCGAGCAAATGAATCTGCACTGGCGTTCGTTTGATCTGTCGATTAGGGCTGTGATATTCAAACTGATCTATTTTAACCCTTGGGGGTTTACAAAGAAGTGACAATGAAAACGAAAAATCAATTATGGGATTTTAGCTGAAAGCCTTTGAATTTTACCTGAAAGACATAGGGGAAAGAAACCAAATATGAAATAGTGTACCTAAAATGTAATATAACAATTAATTTTCCAATTATTCTTTATGATGATTTTAATTCACTTTGAAATAATCCAAGTGAACCCACAATTTGATCGCTATGTACTGGGTCTATTGATAATTTACAACGTTCCCTATTTATAATAAAGAACGAATTTCAAATTTTACATATTAGAGATTGTTCGGTTAATTTTCTCTGGTAATTATATAACTAAAGAAAAGTAACCGAATTTCACTTTCAATCAATCCACTATTATGAGATACGTGAGTTTGGAAATAAACTTAGAATATCAATATTTTATTGATATATTTCACAGTTCTTACTACTGTGAGAATGAAATATTAACTCAATACGGGGTCTACTCCTAAACTCCGTCCAAAACCTAAAACATGGTAAGTAGACAAAAAAGTTTGAGGGCAACTGAACTACCGCTTACAAAGTTAATCATCTACGTGTAGCGATGTAATGTAATTTATAAAAGGTTTTTAAGGTTTTGTATCCGTTTTACAATCGGATGTAGTGTAAATTTTTGGGCTAGCAAGTATTTCTTGATACTTTTTGAGATTTTTGATAATACATTTGTATGACTGAAGTTTCTTCAGCGCATTGTTTCCATTTGCTTTTAAGTGAGAACTACATAATATATTTAATTTTTTATAATTTACTGATATTATTTAATTATACTGCTTAATATTAAAAGAAACTAAATACAATTTCTCCGTAGGACTAAAATTGATTTAAATATTGTCAAGATTATATCGTTATTAAGAACACATTAACTCAAACTAATATCTAATGGTTTCCAGAAGAGTAGATCAGTAGTAGATTCTAATTGATCAAATTAGGACGAAACACGCATCTCATCCGTAAGAAACTTTTGCGAACAATCCCTTCCGCCCTTGAAACTTTAGCTTATGAATGAAATCAGAAACTACTCAAGATTTTAGCCGAGTAGAAAATACCTACCTACATTAATGATAAATGTTATCTGATTGATCGTTACGGACTGCTGTTTCAGAACAAAATATCTAATGGTAATGGCTTAATTTGAAATTACATTTAAATGATATCAATTTCTACGAAGCAGAATTTAAAAATTTTGTTTTTGTATAATGCACAGTGGTTAGCGCGCTCGGTTTCCGCATCTTTCGTAATAGCCGGTCATAGGAAGATTGACCAAAAATTTATTATCACAACGACTTACGTGTTTTGGGAAGGTATTTTAAGCCGTTGGCCCCGGCTGCATCTGCATCCGTTAATACCCACCAATTCGCACTTCGCCTGCGTTGTGAGTTTTTGCCCTTTCTATCTCAATAAAAGGTTCTGTCTAAATAAAAAGTTTTCTTTCGGCTGTTTTGGTAGATAACAACTTCTACGGAAATACGCTTACTTGTGGCCAAAGCAAAAGTTACGAAAATAATACGACATTCACATAGGCACCACTTTAGCTCAGTCAGAATAGAACTCACCCGATACTAGATTTGAGTCCCTGAAGAGCAATGTTTAATTCGAATTATGTCTAGTATCTGTCAACATTTTCACTTTTAGATAAACTTTCAATGTTGCTCTCAAAATCTAGTTTAATACTCGTAGTATAGCTCAAATCTTTTACATACATCACTTTAGCGAAACATTCTTTTAAATAATGGAACGAGGACGTTACAAACTTGAAGCATAAATCTTCAGTCAAGTTGTGAAAGATTTATTTATAAACTTTTTACCTGTTGGTTGTAGACTTGATATAGATTACCGTGTGCACGTTTCTCGAATATAGAATATTTAAATGTAGGTAATTAGATCTGTTTACTTCGGTAAAGTAAAACTATGTAAAGAGACTAGAGAGAAAATTATACAATTTAATTTTATAATTTGAATGTATATTGATAAGACATTAAAAAAGTGGAAAATTGCTTTACCAAGACAATCGAGAAACACAAGAAACAGATAAAAATTATTGTCACTGTGGATAGACCGCTTGTCTTTTGTGAATGATGAAAACTCAAATTAAAGTTAAAACGAATACACAATTATAGATAGTTCTTGATTATTCTATATAAAGGGTTCTGCAAATTAAACAAAATAGTAATTTCACATGAGGTTTATCATCATTAAAATCATACACGTAGAGGATAAGCGCCGCGGTCCGCGATCGTTGTTGTTAAGCAACTTTCGCAAGGGTCGGTCACGGGTCTGTTCAAAAAATTATTATCTCGAGCTACTTCGTGCTTCGTAAGGCACGTTAAGCCGTTAGTCCCGGTTGCATTTGCAGTCGTTAATACCCTCCAATCCGCGTTGCGCGTGAAGGGTCATGGCCCATCCTCCTTAACCTTCCATAAGGAAGGCCTGAGCCCCTGCAGTGGGGACGTAAAAGGGCTGATGATGATGATGACTTTATCGCTAAAGGTCGTATCCATTATTGACATGACATATATACTAGATATTATAAACAAGAACATGTAACATAAACATCTCTGTTGTGAATGAAGATACTGATCGACTAACGGAGCGTACGTCTGGAACGACACAATCAGCCAGAAAGCTTTGAAAGCCAGGAAAATAATCAATCAAATTAAACAGTGGTTGAACCGGGCAAGATACTACGGATCACTCGATGGTAATCTCCAGACTTTTGAGCGCTTGATTTTTTTCTGACTGAGCTATGTTAGCTGGAGCATACAAAACAGGTGTAAATCAGATGTCAAGTTGCAGAAACGTTCGTAAGAAGAATAATAAGAAAAAAAAGCAGCTGTTATTCGAGACAGTTCTTTCTTTTGACTAAATAATTATATCAAATCAAATCAAAATTATTTATTCAGTCTAGGCTGTTACAAGCACTTGTGAAAGTCGAGAGCTACGCCATCGGTTCGTAAATTTACGGCGGGAGACCTTGTACCGAGAAGAACCGGCAAGAAACTCGGCAAGGGCTGCTTTTTTCTCCCTGTTTTATTTCATACAGAGCGTCAAGATTGAAAAATGACTTCATTAAAATTTGAAGTCACTTTCCATTACAATATTATACAATATAAGAGTAAAACAGTATTTTCGTCAATCCAATAACATGTGTAGCCAAAGAAACTCACCGATAAACAATTTAATATATATATGAATAATGAGCCATATTTCATACCAAGCAGTTTTGTCGTATAATCTCATTTAAATGTACCGATACTTTTGGATAAGCGGATTTCGGATAGGAAAGCGTTTCAGGTCTATGAATGCTTACTATTGAAACCAAAAATGTTATTCCGTCTGTTATTTTTCAAATAAGAGAGCGAAGCCAGAAATAAGAACTTTTTGATTTAAACTCCCTCAAGAATGATATATTATATTTCTTTCGGACATTTCATTTGCGGTTATTGTGTACAAGATTAATCTTCATTAAGTTGAAATTGGTCTTCGGGTTATGAAGAATGTTTTTACATTTGATGTATTTCTGAAGTTTTTACATATAATAAATGTACTATAGCAGAGTATGATTTATTGTTATTGAATTCTTGTAGCATAACAATATTCAGCAGAGGCTAATGATAAAGTAAAGCCTAAGAACTATCTATACTTACATTATAAAGTTGAAAGGATTGATTGATTATTTGCATTTAAAAGTCTCCGTAACTACTAGACTGATTTAAAAAAATATTTTACCTACGGGTAAAAGGTAGCCTATAACAATCATAAGGGGTTATCATGGGCTATTATTTACGTATGCGAAGTCGCGGGAAAACAGTTAGTTTGATGTAAAATGGTTTGAATGTGAATAATAATTATATCACGTTGTCGAAAATTTTTCAAAAACTTCTATTGATTGTAATAATTAATTTATTTGACGTTTTGTTTTAACCTATTATTTATGATTCATCTAATTTTTTGACGATATAAAATTTAAGAATTGTCTTTAAAAGTAAGACAAAAAAGTATATCAAAACAATGAAAACACATAATTATATCTTTAAAGACAAGTTCTTCCCCTCATAGAATTTAAAGATTTGAGGTATTTCAAGTTTTAATCACTTGGAATCCGTTACAATATCTCTTTAAACAGATTCTTACTAAATATTATATATAATGAAAAAAAGTACAGTTGATACCACGTCAGGTTAAGCTAAATACTCTCCAATCTATATAAAGTGTATCACACCAAATGCAGAGTAGTTTTTTTTTATGGGATGGGGGTCAGACGGGCAGTCAGATCACCTGATGGTGAATGATTACCTCCGCCCATGGACACCTGCAACACCAGAGGTGCTACAAGCGCGCTGCCGAACTTTGAGGGACGAATATATATACGAATAAGACGAATATATAGGATATATAAGACGAATATATAGTTCATCGCCGATTGTATTAGATTATAATTGCACTTGACAAAATGGCGGTTTGGTGGAAACTAAAATATTATTACACATCACCTCTTTATTTGATCAATTTTCGATTCTCAATGCCCATCCCTTAGTTCCTTATGTTGCTGGATTTTTTAAGCATTTTTCGACTATAATATTTTCCAGTATAGCATTGTGAAATATTATAATTAGAGCAAAATTTCATCTTAATCGAAAGTTTTAAATATTTGTAAAAATATTTCTGGCAATCAGTTTGCTGTATCCACCCTTTAAAGCCTTAATTTGTAAAATTTGAATCGAGTGCAGAAGTCTTTTGTTACTAAAACTGTGAAATAACCTTTATAACTTTTTGAAGTAGGCTTTTTTTAACCTCTACGCTGTGACAGCCGCTGTAGTTGATGTCGTGTTCAAATCTGATTTATTACAAAATAGCATAGCTGATGTACTGCTGTATGTTAGCTCAATAAAAATGATGTAATAACAATAACAAATGAAGTGTGAGTTTTCTGGGTAATATATAATGTTATACCTTCCTAGTAGCTCGGTGGCGTAGTGGATAAGCGCCGCGGCCTACGATCGTAATCGTTAAGCAACTTTCGCTAGGGTCGGTCACGGGATGGGTGACTAAAAAAATATTATCTCGAGCTACTCCGTGCTTCGGAAGGCACGTTAAGCCGTTGGTCCCGGGTGCATTTGCAGTCGTTAATACCCTCCAATCCGCATTGGGCCAGCGTGGAGGGTCATGGCCCATCCTCCTTAACCATCCATAAGGAAGGCCTGAGCCCCTGCAGTGGGGACGTAAAAGGGCTGGTGGTGGTGGTGATACCTTCCTAGGATTTCAAACACCAATTTTCAGAGCTATTGATTCAAAAACAAAGAAGAACTTTCATAAAATCTATTTGTATAACTTTCAAACTAATTGATCTACTTCGGGTTGGAGTTTCCAAAAATTCGTTCTAGCAAGAATTAAGTATACTCTATGTAATGAAAATAAATGTGCCCTCCAAATTTTAAAAGGCTGTGCTATGTATGTCAGTATCAGGACGCATGTCGATCTGTACATCATCATCAGCCTACGTTCGTCCACTGCTGACCGAAAAGCGCACGCCATCTTACTTGATCCTCGGCTACTCCCATTTAGTTTGTGCCAGATAACTTCATAGATCGTCCTCCTATGTAGTCTGAGGGCGTTCTACACTTCATTTGCTGATCCGCAGTCTCCACTGTAAAGTTTGTTTGTTGATTCTACGGCTTTGGTGCCATTTCAATTTATTAATTCTATGGACTATATCGATTACTTTTGGTCTATAACGAATCCCCTCATATAGGATTTGATCCTTTGGAGAAATCCCGAGCATAGCCAGAGGGCCATAACTCGCTGAAAGACTTTCATCTTATGAACAAGTCCCATTGAAGGTGTCCATGTTTTGGCTTCATATGTCAGGATAATATCTATTTATTAAACAGCAGCTGTTCCTACGACTTAGTCCGCGTGGATGGTAGCCTAAGTTAGTCTTTATTACCTAAGCTATCTGCCAGTGAAAATCCCATAAAAATCGGTCCAGCCGTTTCAGATTTTAGCCGGAACAAATACAAACAAAAAACGTAACTAATGTTATTTTGGTAGATGTACCGTGTAAAAAGTAATTTTAAAATTACAAACAGACACCTCATTTTATTTATTTGTATTGATTTCACAACAAATTCTACTACTTCAATAAAATAAAAAAATCTTTAGGTATTAGACAATAATTCATGTCACCAGATTTACCTTATAATATATTGTTTAATCATTTATATTTCGCGTATCATCATTATTAACCCATCGATGTCCCCACGACATAGGCTTTCACTATGATAGAATCATATAAAGGCAACGATTTACTCTAAAAATGGATGCTGTATAGCTTAGTAAAAGTATTAAAAACTTTTATATTGACTTATTAGCTGTAAGTGACAATTCTAAGTTCCAAATAAATATTTGATAAATTATATAGATTCTTAGGTATTTTCGACGAATTTAGGCCAAAAGAAATTAGATTTAATTTATTTGTTCAGCTACATATACATACTTTATTTACTTGATAAACTTTATTGCGCAGACAGAACAAGTAACAAATTACACAGCATTTGAAAAACATTATACGAAAAGGTAGCCGTATTGATACATGCCAATATTATACTCGTATTATGATTTCAATGAATATCCACAATTCAGATACTCGATATGAGCGTAAGAGAATCTAAATACGATTTAAACATATTCCAACCTTACACCAGGATGCTCATGTGGTGGCACAAATTGTATTTCATGCCGTTAAATAATTCATGAGTTTCGACAAAATTATGTCTTTCTGGATAAATCTTTAATATTCAGAAGTGTGCTTAAGAGATCACTGCTTTATTCGATTTATGCGCAAAATTTCGGCGTCTGTCACGCTAATTTTGTCGATTTCGGGTCATTACTTCCGCTAAGAAAGCTCTGAAATTGTGTCGGAAGATTGTCCGAATCGAATTAGGTATTGGAGACTTTTAAAGGCAGACATAAACTGGAATTGGGTAAGAATTTATAATTTTGTTAGTTCTAGTCAACTCTAGACAGTTCAAATTTCTATAAAATATTTAACTAGGTAAAATTATCTATCTTTCTATGTTTAACTTCACCTAGATCCCTAGTTGTATCGGCAAAATGACCGCAAATGCCATAAGGTAGAGTATTTACTGAATACTTTAGATTGTTTGGTATTCATAGCTTTTTTCATACATTCTCTCCGATTTTATGGCTTCTGGCATAACTTTTTAAAACTTCAACAGAACGCGACACACTCTAAAAATTATTGTATGTGTCTTATAACTTTTAAGAGGGGACAAGAAATATAGGCACATGTTTCAGATGATAATATTATGCGTAGCCATTCAATAAAACTGGTCTTTTGGTTTCCCTGAAGCAAAACTTCTTTTCGAAAATTGCGCGGACAGATGACACATTTGATTGAGCAAAGTAAATATTGCCTGCAAAACTATGTAGAAGTGCTGAATGCTAATAAATTAAAACGATGCTCCAAACAGACATTTAAGTGACATATAATTTAAATATTCGTTGTACAGCTTTAACACAATCTAGAAGGAATGAAAGAAAGTTTATTGACCACACATTAAATGAACAGATGCAATGATAATGTATAAGAGAAGAAGAAAAAAAAATACAAATATAAAAAAAATGCAACATTTTCATGTAGTAACAGAGTATGAGCCATTTATTAATATATTTACTTTTGATTAATTATTATTTGTAATTTTCATTTTCAACTTAATTTTCATTAAGTTGTACATTCAGTATGTCGTAGTGTTATGTTTTGTTCCAAAAGATATATATCTAATTACAGTTCCCTAGAAAATGATGCTGTTTTTGTTTCTAGAATATAAAACTATGGTCAGTTATTACGCTGCTTTATTTACCCTCAGTACCTCTTAGGGCGCAAGAACATTAGCTTCTTCACAATCTATAATTACTTCCTGCATCTCAGTGTGGGGTGGAGCTCCTAAGACTAAGTTTTTGGGAGTTGAAACGAGACAAAGGTGTTTGATTAAGATTATATATTGCAAACCATATATGTAGGTTTCCTCGGAGAAAGTCTATAGAAATATGTCAATTGTTGTCTGTAAGGTTAATTTTAATAGCAATACTTAAACTACACAAGACATTGCAATTTCAACCGAATATATCAATCAAATTTTGCATTTACATCTTTATTGTATAATAAACTGATTAATAAAATTGGTATTTATAAATTAAAAACATACAATTGTAAAAAGTTCTTAACAGAATGGTAACTTGCTTAAACATGTAATAAAATCGATAATCTGGTAAAATAAATATAGAATAAAATATTATACACACACACCCCTCCGCATGACATTGAACATTTTAAATATTGTAACTTATGCTATTATATGCTTGCTGCTTATGTAATGCTTGATTTGTAAATTAAAGGTGTTTAAATTAATTAATTTTACGGAGGAGAGAGTCATCTTTGTATGTCTACTAGGATTGGCCCATCTACTACTATGTTTATTTGCCCTTTAATTTTTTTAATGAATTTTTGTTTTTTTTTATGTTTCTTGATTAAATTAATAACATATGACACTACTGCGCACATCACAAAAAGTCTTTGATATTAAAGCAACCGACAATTGAGCGACCGTTTATGTATATAATAGAAAAACTAATAATGAGAAATATAGTTTTCCTTAAGAAACATACGAGTATAGGAGTTTCTGCGCTATATTTTTATATACAAAAGCTTTTATCCCACCTGGCCATGCCAATCTCATTTAACATCAGGAAAACCAATATCTGAGTCCTTACAAACATTATATAAAAAAATACCTGCCAATTGTGAATCGGACTCGCGCACGAAGGGTCCCGTACCGTTATCCATTAAAGAGGTTTTTTGTTTTCCAAGGAGTTGTTTGAAATTTTAGAGTTATAGACTATACATTTCATCAACTATTACTCGTGAAATTGTAAAGTCGACTTAAATGTGATAGTTTTTCTTATAACTTCATTATATATAGTTACTAGCCCCGTGACATTTAAAAT
Source organism: Diatraea saccharalis (assembly GCA_918026875.4). NCBI lineage: Eukaryota > Metazoa > Arthropoda > Insecta > Lepidoptera > Crambidae > Diatraea > Diatraea saccharalis. The sequence continues at coordinate 8,363,303 of OU893350.1, forward strand.
TTTACCAACGATCTTTTAGTTGGTAGAGGGGTGGTACCTCTAACAAAAATTTGCTCTTTAAAGTTTAATAAGTCGCAAACGGTTGACTAAATCAAAATATGGCCTTCCCATCTCCGCAATGTTTTTCAGAGATCTATGCAATGATGTCCCATATTAAGAGGAAGACGAAAAAAATGAAGCTTTCCCACTTTACATTTAGGGAAGCTACCTAATATTTTTATTATTTTACTTTATCACTTTTTTGGCGTAAGTAATGAGTACTCATGCCAAATTAAAATATTTTAGTACCAATAGTTTTTGAGCTAAACCGCGGACCGAGTGACGTACATATGGACATGGCAAAAATATAAGGGTTACTGATAAAATTTGAGGATGTTTTCTACGGAACCCTAAAAAGCAATGATTTATTATACAATAAATAATTACAATATCCTTTGCGAAATATGAAAAAAAAAAGGATTATAATTATTTTCCTCACAATAAAAAACTTTCTACGTGTTTTTAACGACACGACGTTTCCCTGCAGGTAATTTAGGGGGCGATTTTTCCTGGGATATTCCAAAGGCATTTAACGAGTGAAGATTAGCAAGGCTTCATAAAGCCTATTTGTGGACCCAAAATGTGTTAAAAGAAAAGGCACCCGCCTCGTAGCAAATGAATTAAGTAGATAATAAAAGCGTATCCCAATTTCAATTTATTTTAACTGCGCTATTATAAATTGTGATAGACAGATAGACTCTTTATTGAACACAAAAACAAACAGGTTACAGAATATTTTATAGTTAAAGTAGTTTTTTATTTAATATACGTATGTAAATTAACATAAGATTTTTATATTATTTTCATTACTTTTCCGCCAGCGGCTTCGTCCGTATGGTCCTTGTGAACCTGTCTTTTGAATAACTCTGTACTCAGAGAATAAGTTAAGTATCAACCTATATACTAATAAATAAAACACAAAACATTTCGGTAAAGTGGTGACCCAATACAATAATCGGTAAATGTGTAGAGATAATATATGTTTTGCATTCACAATTGATATTTATTGCAAAGAAATATATAACTTCTACGAATTAACACGACATCTGAAGGCCTAATGTAATTGTCTGAAAATTAGAAAATTTTCGAATTTTTATTATAATTTGGTTAAAATTATATCCATGATGATTATCTACCCATCGGAGGCAGAACCTGGTCCTGCCTACTTTGGATAATGAGAAAATATTGAAAAATAAGTTTCTTTCGAGTTATTAACATTATGAAAATAGATTGAATTTATATAACACATAGAACATCATATAAATTATTATCATCAATGAACAATGCTAATCCTCTTCTACCAATCAAATAATAATACAGAAGTTCACTTTTAGCTTAACAAATTGGATTCCATTCAGTAATATAATTTTTTTAATTTATTTCCCCGTTGACAAAAAATCCTATAAAAACGAAGGAAAAAATCCAACGCTTTTTTCCTTCGTTATATTATATTGTTGGATTTCTTCAAATTAAATTTAAATAAATATTTACATATTTTCTTCGAATTGCCGTTGGTTATATATTTTGTTTTTATTATAGCTACATATAGAAACTTTTTTAGTCAATTGCACATAAGGTTACCACAAAAAGACTTTTTTTTTCCTCTAATAGATTTAACAATTTAAGTTTAATATTGCTGCCAAAAATTTTGTGGTAAGCTGAGCCAGTATAAGAGTGTGTTCTACAAATTTACTCTCTTTGTTTGTTAACTAAAATATACAATAAAAGGTATAACCAATAATTTTTGTTTGTTTCTTCATCAGGTATTGAAGATATCAAACACGTATTATGTTTTGCGTAATCAATTAATTACGGCGATACGTTGAGCTGAATAGTCGCATGACGTCACGCTTTTGTAAATAATCTATAAAACTGTGACGTAGCGAGCTATGTCTTGTTAAATTAAAGTAAAACAAAATAATTATCTAATATTTTTCTATTATCTGACTGACGGATTAAATAGAATTTCTTTTATTTTTCTCAACCCAGTTTTTAATAATTGCCAACAAACATCAAAATCGTATCTCTGTATTTCTCAAGTTATTTTGAAACGAGACTAATTGGAAATGAACTTTATGTTCCATGCTTTTTTAGTAAACGTCGATCGGTAATTCACGAATGGGGGTTATTAATTAAAATAACTAACTAACCTTTTGGGTTGTTGCACCAATGTACTTTAACAATAACAAACATGTTCAAATACCTGTTAAGCAAATAATATTAGTTATCATTTGGAAATCGTAGGGCGACTTCATAACTTTAAAAGAAAGAGGACGGTGCACCGCGTTTCACAGTCATTATTAAAGTTAGCGTAATAGATATATTATGACTAAAGTTAATACTTATAATCCTATGGCTAGTTAAAGCAAATTGACAATGAAACCGGAGAGAAACCGTTAAACAACTAAAAGTAAAGTTAAACCTCATTTATAATAAGATGGAAACTGTTCAATAAACCCGGTTTTACTGTATAAGTTTCTTATACCAACCCCTGCTCATCCCCTTTGTATTTAAATTTATTTTCCTAAACACATTTGAGAATAATTAATGTACATCACGGCTTGGCCCTCTCGACATAAACTGATTTAAAATGTAATACATTATTGAGTGTCGTCACTAGCATTAAATTACATTTACGATGGCCCCTCTCAAGTACTCAGCTTCGTGTTAATTCAATCTCGAGGTTGTCCCTTGTATATGTTATTTCAAAAGCTGTTTCGACCTATTTCCTTCGACAAAGTTACCAATAATATTACAAATATTCATGCATCACTATAACAGTTAAACAAAAAAAAAAAAAATGGAAAAAAAATATGGAGACAATAAACTTATTGAGTATCGAGTTATTAAAATGTTAAGAGGGTATAGCCTACTAGCTTTCCGCCAGCGGCTTTACCCGCGTGGTCTTGTATTATACATAAAAACCTACCTTTTGAATCACCCTACCTATAAAAAAAAAAACTGCATCAAAATCCGTTGCGTAGTTTTAAAAACTTAAGCATACATAGGATATAGGGACAGAGAAAGCGACTTTGTTTTATATTGTATTATATTGTTTTATATTATACTATGTAGTGTTGTAACCCTCGTTTAATGTAGCTTTAAGTACGTGAAAGAATTTTTAAAATCGGCGTACAGTTTCGGAGCCTATTTGATGAAAACTAAACAACGTCTTTCCACTTTATAATATTAGAATAGACAATCGATCATTAGCCTAATTTACTAAATCTATATCTGTTTTTATCTGTTTTTATTTTGATTGGTCAACATGTTTCGATTATTATCAAGTACTAATAATAACAAACCAATAGCCCGGTGCACAAACGCTCTTTGAAATTGTCATGAGTTTAAAGCGACTTTACCGATACTTAGAGCTTAATGTCATTAAACCTTACCAGACGTATGTGCAACTAGAGTTCTCGAGTTTTAAATCAGTTTTAGTTTTTTTTTTTTAAATACTATCAATAGTCATCGAAATTGCACTCTCAATCTTTTCGGATCAATTTGAAGGCAAATATTTGACTTCAAATATTATGGTAACACATTAGCTGGTTAAACTGGTGGTTACTGGTTACTAACTGCTGGTTAAATTTCGAATCTCAAATTACAACAATCTATATGAAGCCTACTTATAACGACGTTAAGATCTACCAACTCAAAATCAGTTTTGTGTATAATGATCTTGTTACGCGTACGCAGCGAGTCGAATTACTGAACGCAGCCGTAATCTGCATAACGCTAAGACGACATATGAAAGTCGAAACACATCTAAAACGCTAATGGCACCCTTTTACAAGTCACAAATGACAAATGACCCCATTAGGCTCGTTTTCAAAATCCCCCATTTACATTTATACCTGTCACATTGTGACAATTACGAATTTTCGGTATTAACGACTCTCTCATCTTACTAAACAGTCAGACTTCGTTCGAGACTGTATTGATCGGAAGCTTTGCCATTTGTTCCTATCGGATTTTCTCCTTGAATGCATTCGATTATTTGAACAGTAAGATCGTAGTTAGCTAAGAGTTTAAGATAGCTAGGTATATTCTTTGTATGCAAAAAAGGTTTTCAATGAAACGGTAAAATTTTAATCTTATCTCAATCTCATTTCGATAAAAATCTAATGGCTTTGAATAAGTAACGGAATACTCGTCTTTGAAAGGGTATTCGGTGAATTCTTTATTAATTCAGCCATATCTTGTCAGTTCAAATGTCTCGTAGAATCAAAGGACGAAGTTCAAGTCTCGTCTATGTATGTGTCGAAGGCGACTAGTTGAAATAGCAGGGGCGCGATCGGACTGAATGTACAATTAATGATTTTTGGAATAGCGATAATTTACTTCAATGTATGCTACTACTTAGGGTATTTTATTATGAAATGAAGATGATGCCTTGTCCAGTTAAAAGGGTTGTGTCCTACTACAAAATGCGAAAATGCAGATCTCTGTTGTATATATATTAAATAAAATAAATTTTAATACACTAATTGGAAAGTATTACGGTATAAAAATTTGACCAAAACAAGGGAAAATATATTACTAACATTGACTTAACTACATTATGGTATTATACTAGTTACACGAAATGTAACAACTTTCCTTAAAACAACTATAAACACAAATAATAAAAATATTATGACGATTTTCCAGATTCCCATAAGTTTTTTGTTACCTTGACGTTAATTCGTGGCTTGAATTTGGTTGGGACCGTTTTTGACAGACTAGCAGTAGTTAAACTAACATAGCACAATATCTCCGAAACTATTAATCGCAGACAAGTTACTTCTACATTATCCAGATAATAATGAGCTATTTATTTATAAAATAAAAAAGTAGTCAACTAGCCTATTATAATTTACTTATATAGAGTATTTTGTGCCTGAAACGAAGACGACATTTCATTTCATGGTAGAACCAACTCCGCTTCTTTTCATAAATAGTTAATCACAGTTTCTTTTTCCTGCTATAATATTAAACTTTAATAAAGTCTTACATAATTAAAAAATTTTATTCCGGATCTTCATCATTTAATTATGACCTCTAGAAACATTGTTACTTTTCTTCACCTTAACTATCACTAGAACTTTTTTATTTTAACACTTTAATGTACAGTTTAAAAGGTTTAAATTAATATTTAAGTCGTAACAGATGTTAATTAATAAAAGATTCTTTAAGATCGCGTCTTAAATTTAATCATAAAGTAAAATTAATTAAAGTATTAAAACTATTAGCGCAGATTTTCAAATTGTTACCTATTGGAAACTTTTTATAGGATTAAAGTCTGAGATTCATTCTTAAATTCTATATAAATATGTAGGATTTATGATTTAAATTTAAACGTTGACGCAACTGAGGTGTAATATTGTTTGAATAATAATATAAATTTGTATCAAAATTTTAATAAAAACATCATAATTGCCACTGATATTAGTCGGACAGTGTGGTTTATACTTAATCGTTTCCCTTCTAAATTTAATACCGTGAAAGAAAACACAAATTAGAGAGCATTGCCGTAATAAATGGAGACTTAAACGATTCCTCACGGCTCGCTTTTATCACAAGAAGGCTTTCAGGGTTGACACCCCAGTTAATTATAAATAAAGTGCCATATTAACTGCGTAATTATATTAATGGCATATTTAAAATTTACACAACTTGATACCGATAAAATTCATTAGTATAATCTTAATTTGAATATTAATCTATAATGGATTACAGTTTTGGTAACTTTTAAATCTGTCTCTGTAGACTTAATAAATGCAATTTAATATAAGAGCTACGATTGGGATACTTTCAAATAGTACTTTTATGCTGATTATGTTAATTACTACAAATCACACGGCAATACTGAGGATTAAAGATCTATTAAGGTTTTAAGTGAGTTAATGTTATTTAAAATTACGCATAAGTACTATTTTTGTTCTATATACAATGTCATCTAATCATAATAGAGTAAGAAAAATAGTAAATCAAATTATTAAAACTGCCAATTTCACATTTAGTCTTTTCTAGATAATTTGTTAGCAAAATATTCTTTGCATTTTTTTTTATTTGATAGATTCAGGTGTTATTTTGCGGATACCCATTGCTATAAGCGTGTGACTATGGTTGTGACGAGTCCGGTGCTTAGGTAAATGAAAGGTTGACTAAGCTTAATAACTTGGTATATTTTATAGTGTAAATGAAAAACTATAACAACAATAAAAAGAATATTAAAACAGTTAGTATGGATTTTTTAAATCATAATCATAAAGTAATAAGGTAAAGTAGTTACATACCCCTTGCCCGGGTTGTAGATACAAATAGAATCTTAGTAATACGTTGCATTTTCCTTTACTGAATTATAATGCGTAAAATTACCAGAACTACTAATAATACTCGTAATTGAATTTTGATAAATTCTCACACTTTTTTGTATCAGAAATTGATGCTATGTTTTCACTAGATGAATTTTCACGAACTGATATTCAGAAAGATTCTCGCTTAAGCGTTACTCAAATTTAAAATTACGAAAAGTAAAAAAAGAAATGTTAAAGATCATAGATAAAAAGTTTGGATGCGGGAACCCAGGTTAAAATAAACGGTGTGGTATGACGAACAGTTACATGGTACCTAGTAACTTCTACACCCAGTCAGTATCTGAAAGATCTGTTGTGCATCGCCTGTTCAGAAGTCCATATATTCAAATGTCAACAAATCACACAACCTCCACTCTATACGTGATTCGCACCTCCACGAAGTATCCTCAGGAGGTGCGAGACCTTAAGCGGGAATGCACAGATACATCCTTCATAAGGCGCCGAGGCTGCCCCCGAGGCTGCCCAAAGAGTTTAACTCAAGGGGGAGGCCGACGGTAAAGGGAATTATGATTGCCAAAAAGCGCATCTTTCTCCCTAACGGGAAAGACGACATAACCTGCGGAACTTCAAGGCCAAGAACGTCTTGGGTATTATTTTCCAGATAGCAAGGCCCGAGCCACGCTTGAGGTGGAACAAAGAATTTTGTCGGGGAGGCCAAATGCACTGGACCACCATCGCTTGCAGTTGGAAGACCCTCGTTTAGTCGGTTAAAAAAGGAATTGAAAGACCTTACAGTGCCAACCATCGAGTACACTTAGTGAATTTCTGATGACGTGGATCTTGGTGTAGATCATAAACAAGACATGTTATGATTTGACTCAAAGAATATAAATATTGTGAAGCGGTTAGCATGGGACAGAGTTTGTCAAGTTTCACCTCTCCATTAACGCGGCACATAAAATTACTTCTGAACAGACCTTCATCCAGACCAGTCATTATACGTAATCTGACACCGCCTCTTGAGCCACTCGATGCCATTTTGTTGCTATCCCGCCGGTTTGTAATGTATACAAATACGATTAAAACAAATTGATTCAATAAAAGCGCCCTATCAACGGAGTACCTTTTTCATCGTATGATGCTCCTGGTCTTGGTGGGATAAAATTCAGAAATATATGTTATTAAAAAGAGTGATATTATTTAGTATTTACTTTAAAAGTATATGTACAAACACATCGGGTGTAGCGTGTGCAACGGATTTCCACAGGTAAGCATATAAGTTTTTGGTAAATGTTTTAGTAAGAGTGGTGGATTCGCGGAATCGGAATAGCACAAGTGAGGAATGTTGTTTCCTCCGCCTGCTTTTACTGATTCTTCTAGTGTTTTAACCTCTATAGGGGACTTAAAATGAGCACTTTTCTATCTTTGTTACTACCAAATTAACTGCCAAAGACTTACCTATTTATGCCTCTTTGGTTGCTGCTGTCGCATAAGAATTAATAGAACTCCTGTTTACGACATCATAAGGCGACATATTTTTTTTACTCGTTTAATCGAAAATTTTAAATATTGTTACAACATTTTTCTTTCTTATAGAAATGGGTTTCGCACATCTATGTGTTATAAGCATCATATTTACTAATTTCAAACAACTTATAGCACACAATAAACGATGACATTGCTACATTAAGTGTCAGCGTGACGTAAAAAGACAACGTCACTTACAAAAGAATATTAAAAGCAACTACCTTATTACATGTCAGGGAAATTCACTTCGCAAATCAAAAAGTCATCAACTGAACATCAAGGTGTCTGTTGCCAAAAATAATAAGTGACAACCCTAGACGACGTCGTTTACCGCTCCGTGACACTACCCGTCGCAACAGTTTATTTATTGAGTGTAGTATACTAGGTACCCACTTTGTTCTAGTGTCTTGGTTGAACACTTTGAACAGATGTGCACTCCGGGACGATTCTGAAGTTAACCTTTTAGTAATATAGTATTACGATTGTTTCATTTTATTTCCCACCAGAGACTTTCTTTCTTATCAACTGAGTTACCTACTTATTTAAAATGACAATGTGCAGATTCCAAAAGTTCTACGATGATCGGCAACCAGCGGTATATTGGAGCGAATCTCCTCAAATGGCAATGGCAAAATGACAGTGATATTAAATGACAGATAGTGATGCCCGTAATGTAATCAATAAATAGAGCCTTTGGTAGTCGATATTTCAGTCTAACAAAAGGGTAAATTTTCAAAGCGGCTTTTTTCTGTCATTGAAGATGCCGAATTTTATTTACCTTAAGTCACCCAAACCAAATGTGCTATATTATAGATAAGATGCTGAGAATCTAATAATATGTGAGGCACTCTTTAATATAAAGGTTTTTCGGAGAAATATTTTTTTATTATTTTGCGCCACCAGAATGATGATAGAGGCAACTAAAATAACTCAATTAATTAAACAAATTTTGTTCAATGTCGAATAAAAAATGCTATTATATATTGTTTATTTTTTAATGATAAACTTTGTTGATTCTATAAATATCGACAGAATATAAATAAAAATATAGTAGGTTTAGCTAAGTGTCATATTCTCACCGCACAGTTATATAGTAATAATTGGGCATTTTGGATTAATCAATGAAAATATTTTTAAAATATCTTGTGCAAACAACGAAAGTATTTCTCTTTTTTTTTTTGGTCGTAGGTAGCAAATAATACAAGGCTCAAAAGCCTTCATATAATAATAAATTTAAATTATTTAATCTATAATTCTGCACTCTTATTTATGGAATAATACTTGTTTACCACACCGGTCGCAATAGAAATCTTAGCGCGTATCCTACTAAAAAAAATATCACTCTGCACTTTAACAGAGGATCACAATCTATCTGAAAATCTGGCAAATCTTGAAAAAATATTTGATTCACGTCTGCGTCAGTATGCCGAAAAGCTTCAGAAGGCTACCAATGTAGTAAATCCTTACATCGCAGCACTGTCATGTCAGTTTTCCGAATTCAAGAACTTCATTTTTGATGCATGATGGCAATAAAACTACAACTTCAGCTGCTTACTGCAAGCTATGATCGGCATTAAACAGCTATGAGGCGGAAAGTGTTACTCTTTCATAGCATTCCAGAGTCTCAAAATAGTAACCCAGCAGAAAAGGTTCAACAGGTAATTGCCAACAAATTCAAGCTTAATGAGTTAAATATTGAGGGACTAATGGTTTGTCTCAGACTTGGCTCTTCTTTTTCCAAAACACGTCCTATTCTAGTTCGATTTAATGAGTATGAACATCGTCACCTCATGGAAAAAAGTCTGCTTTGAATGGTTCCTGAGCAATAATTTCAGAATTTCAGAATAGAGTTACAATCACTCATAGTACGAGTATTATTTCTATCAAGTCTCTGCGACAACACCTATGCAGCAAACCTGATATCGAAAACGGTATCATCGAAAACCCCAATGAAGCATCTGCTCGTATTATTATCAAGAATAGTATTAAGAAAACTTAGCGTCGAGTCTAATATTTAATGATATATTGGGATAAGTAAAATTCAAGATTTTCATTTGAGTCTCCGTTACTCATCTTCATATTATTTTGTTGCACTTGATGGTGGACACAGTATTTACTAACAAATACATTTAACTTTAACTCTTATGCTTAATAATATTCACTTTTGATAGTAATGACTTTGACAATTCAAACTAAGCACTCTTCTCGTGTCAGCTGTCACTCACTATTTTAACGTAGGGACGCCAAAATGTAACTAATCTGACGCCAAGAGGCACGTTTCATTACATATAATGTAGTACTGTGCAATACAATGCTCCTGTTGGTTAATATAAGTTTTTTATTATTTTTTCTTATTTTGTTTTTACTTGAATTATATATATATATATATATATATATATATATATATATATATATATATATATATATATATATATATATATATATATATATATATTTTTATTTTTTTTTATTTCTTTAATTATCTGGTTTTAAAATGTGTTTATCCATTTTAGTGTCAACGCTTCACCATGGAAATGATCATCTAATGACAATTATTTTGGTTGTTTTAATATAAAGATATCATTTTATTTAAATATACTATATTATATACCTATATAATGTTTAATATCGATGACAGATTTTCCTCTAGTTCTTCTTTACGACCCTATAGCTTCAATAGTGCTGATAGTGTTCCTTTGGTCTTTGCATGAATAATTACCTGATATATTCTCCAATACCTTTTACAATTTCAACGTGGCACATGTAAATGTAGAGAGTATTTCTGCTCATTACACAGACCTTTTGGCATCTATTACTTCACATGTCGATGCTTTATTGGTTTCTGTCAGGATTGTCTGCCTTCTGTTCAACATCCTGTATAATCCCATCATCCTTTCTATCTGCGTGGGCGTTTCCCCTTTCTCCGTTCTCCTGGTGCTCTTTGTAGACCCCACCTTAAGTCCGTTCTTCAAACTTCTTCACACAAAACAGATTTTACTTCATATTCCTTCATTCTTCATGCTGCTAGATTCTGGAACTCTCTACCTGCCAATATACGTGATAGTCGCACTATTTCCTTATTGAAAAAAAGAGTGATGGATCATGTCCTTTCCTCTTGTTGATATTGCAGAGAGTAGGTATTGATAAACTTGATTTATAATATTATTATTTATATAATGTTTGCACAACTATGTAAGCTTTTTTTATTTCTCCCTTTCCGTACGTGTAGTATTTATAATTATATAATTGTAGTCCATTCATTCTGGTGGCCCATTACGCCATAGAAATGACGCCACCGTGATAATGGCATGACATCGCTTGATCAATAGTAAACAAGCAGTCAACTGCAAGCATCGAAAACGGAATTCTCCGGGGACAAAAACATATTGGCGTCTTAGTTTTTTAATTTAATATTTCATATGGTTTTTGTGTGGTCATTAAAAAGTGAAATGAAATCAATATACTTATGATGAGATATTTTGATAAAATATATATATATTAATATTTTGTGCAATAATGAGGGGTTTTGTGACCGCATTTTGTATAGGGATACACCGCACATGCATAGTGGACGTGGAATTTCCTTTAAGTTTTATATTTATTATCATCAAATTTGATATATACGGTTAAGTTACAAGGCATATTTAAAAATAATACCTGAATTTAGACTGATATATACATATATTTATTTTATAATGGTCATAAGACGCATAAAAAAGTACGCTTGTTATTTTACCCAAAACACTGTATTTAATTTGGTATTCATATACCAATTTACCAAGCAGAAGTTTTATAAAAATGATTAAAAAAATACTATGCAGACATTCTCAGGCCCAGCGTGACTGACATAAAAAACCTTGTAATATTCGCAAATAATGATCCTATGCTCATCAATGTTCAGGCAATTCACATAAACTTATGAATATAATTGTGTTCAAAATCATTAATATGAAATTGTTAAATTTTGACTTTAAGAATAATAATTATTTATTTATTTATACTTATACGTTTATATATATATATATATATATATATATATATATATATATATATATATATATATATATATATATATATATATTTTAATTTTCTAGTTGAGGTCTGGACTGACTATGCGGTAATAGCGTTTTTGTTACAATAATATTTTTTAGCATGTTAACAATATATTTTTCTATATTTATCTTAATTACAGGCTTTAAAAATATGCTAGCGTTTTCCGCGAATCCACCGGCATAAATTATAGCCTATATCAACCGCCTATGATGTAGCGAATATCACCCGCCTATGATATAATCCCTTTACAAACAAAATAACAAAGTTAGAAACTCTACCTCTTTGTAATATTAATAGATTTACAACTTTAAATGGACAAACGAAGACTTATAAAAAGTAATTTTAGAATAGTGAATATTAATCAGAAACGTCCAAAATCCAAGTGACTATTAAGCAAGTTTGTTAAGCAACTTTAACAACGAAAACAAACTGAAACATATATTGCAAGAGTTTAGATAGGCATATTTTCACATCATTAATTTACGAAGCTCATAGATTAGTCTTACTCACAATCACGATCTCACAACCTATCCATTGTTACTGCTTGAATTACCTGAAACAAACAAGACCTCTTTAAGTACATAAATAAAAATAAAAATGAAAATGAAATTCATCTCAAGCTGACAAGGCTAATTTAGCTTAATCAGTTTTTATTCTGTTGTAATACACTAGCAGTAGTATTCATAAACAAGGTTTAACGTCAGAGTAAATTTACGCTACGCTTACGCTAGTATAAGTCCAAATTCATATTATGCAGAGACTAACAAACTTACTAACTTCTAGGAGTAAATATTACTCTCGTACTAGATTAACCTTTGGTAAATCTCAGTGTTAATTTACTCGAGCGTAACCCACCTAAATTAAAATCCAAACCAACCTAGATCATACCTTAGATTTAAGATTTTAAAATCTAGGGTATGATGTATATAGCTTACCTTAAGTGGAGGATTTTTAAAATCGGCCTTCGAAAATAATTTAAGTTAAAAAGTATATATATCAAATATGTTGAAATAAACATTGTGTAAAAAAAAAACTTTACTTGGACAAAACTCAAAATGTCAAATTCTAAAATCGGTGCTTCTGATCAATAGCAATTAAACAAAAATAGTATAAAAAGCGTACACTTTACAAGATGTGAAGAAGCTCAGATAATAAAAGATGAACGAAACAAGGCAAACAGAGGATAATCCAATCAATCATATCAAGTTATCGGCGAAACTAAAAATCTCCCCTCCCAAAACATGAAAAATCCGGAAAGGACAGTAAATATACCGATGGAGGGTTTTCTATTTATATAACAATCACAAGTATTTCATACTGAAGTACTCAATATATGAGAAAACGAGCAAAGATATATAAAAATGTTTGTGGAACATCCATGTTTTTAAATTAGTTTACGCAATGAAATAGTCCTTGAGAACCACAGAACAGTAAGTAAAATAGCTAATCTATATATACATAATAAAGAGAAAAGATTCGATAAAAGTATCGAATCTTTGCATCGAAAAAGCTGCAAAACTACTGGAATGATTTTAAAAATTCTTTCATCTATGGAAAGCTGCGTCATACGTGGGTAACATAGGTTATAATTTAAGCGGCCGAAATCGCGGATAAATAACTGGTATCTAATAATTTCAAGTATCTGATTCACTTTTATAAAACATTGCGACGAGGCGTTACTGTTTATAACAAATCGTTACAGTAAATGGTCCACTAAAAAGAGTTTAAATAAGTAATTCAATATTAATATGGTAGAATTTACAAACAAAGAAAAATTTACCTACATTAAACACTACATACAGGGCTACACCATGATAGTAATGAAATTATTACGTTATATAAATAATTAAATAAATTAAGTTATTGAAGATGCGAAATTTGCGAATGAATTCCTCACTTTAGCATCGAAACAAATCAAAGTGCAAGCTTTCATTCTTATACAAAGACTGAACGAGGAAGCTATCAGGATAATCGGAAATTTTATAATATTTCCACATAGTCTGATGTTTTGAGGAATTTTAATTTCAGACTGTCAGCATACAGTGCAAGTTTATTTATCTGTTAGTATTAGAACAAGACAAAATGCGATAGTTGATTAGAACGATTTACGGGTTTAGGTCTTTTAATTCTTTAGACGAATAGTTGTCAACCTATTACTGTTTGAGACTAGGAACAGGGTACTTTAAGACTTGAGATGATGATTGACATGTTGATCCCATAAGATGTTTAATTTTTATTAAAACACTTATTTATATTTATTTATAACATTAGTAAGGTAACATAGTGGTTGAAAGATGAGAAGACGGATCTTGTCGAATGACAGATGTCACACTGTTTTAAAATGTGTAATTTAAATATATAACGTCAGATTAAACCTTAACCTACTCGGTGTTTAATGTGAACAACAAAAACGACATTAATAAAAACATCTTGATCATATGACCGATTTTTGAATTGAGAAAAGTACAAAATCTAAATTGATTATTGTTTAATAACTTAAAATTTTTACGTCTGCCGTCTGATGATCATTAAAAAACTAAAATCAGAAACGAAAACCTGTTCAAGTGATGTTTAAGTATAGTTTGATATTAACTTTAAATTCTCAATTAACAGAGACAAGTTCAACAAGATTAAATTAAACAAATTCGATTGTTTTCCAACGTTAGTTGCACAATAAAGATGACATAAAAGCCACGCCTGTTTCTAAGAGGGACAGACATTGGTAATTGATCTCCATTGCTTTGTTCCTGACACCCACTTTTGCTTCCTCGAAATTAATTAATCTCTGCACGCATTTCGTTTATTTATTTGAGGATATTGTCTTGATATTTATGATTAATCAGAGTCCTATTTGTAAATTCCAGCCGTTGTGTCACGCGATTTCTATGTAAATAATATAGATTAATTTTAAAATCATTACATTTATTAATATTATTTTTTTGCTTTTATTATTCTCCATTAATATAAGAAGTCTTGAAAGGATGGAATAAAATTCAACTATTCATCGTGAACTAAGATAATTTTAACTGATTTTGACTTTCTTCCTTCACGTTTATCTTTTTGTTTGAACGTGATTCAAAAAAGTTCACATTTTTACTTCATATCTTCTGTTTACTGTTGAAAAATAGTCTTATAGACTCGATTGTATCCTAATTTCAATTAAAGTAAACTTTATGTCAAAGTTGATAATATCTGTCACCCTGACTTTAACATTGACTGCGTTGCACTATCCTCTTTCTTGGCATAGTAAAATTATAACTTCAACCAGCGAAACTAAGGCAGTTATAGTTTACAGTTTAAGTTATGACGTCATCCAACTATTGCCAAATGATAACTCTTTATTATTTGCGGTACATAGTTGACCATATGTGTTACTGTTAAAATAAGTTCGTGCATCTTACCTTTAGTAATTCATTACACGTACATATGTATATGTTAGGGAAGAACTAAGTTTTTGTAGTAATAACTTGAAGTACGACAATGCTGATTTGGAGCTTACTATCTAAATTGGGCACACAACAGAAAAGGTCCTGAGCTTAAATTAATCTAGCTGTTACCCGCTAATTCGTCCACGTGATCAAAGGTTAACCAAAAGCAGAGTACACATTCCAAGTGCAACTATAAATAGCAGTTCCATTGATCATTTTCGAAGTTAAATACGGACGACCACATTGTCACTTTTAGTGTGGACGGATTCAATTACGCAACATAATGGATCCCACGGGAATGAGACGTCTTCAGTCGCTAAAAGAGGCCTACGTCACTCTCTAGCCTACCAACTATATCCACATAAAAATCATATCATAAAGACGCACGACGTAAAAGACAAAATTGTCATTTAAAATAATTTAGCTTATGCTCTTTAGCATATGTTCATAATATGTAGAATTTTGCTCATTTTTGGATTATGACCCAATGTTGGTCTTTTTTTAATTAAGAAATAATAATTATTATTCTGCTTTTGTAATGCTATACCAATAAAGTTTAAATCATGTTATCTTTAATTAAAAAGGTTTATAAAATCTGGAGTTGGTGAAGTATGGCATTTTGAATGCGATATTGATCAAATATTATAATTAGAACAATTATCTTAATAGAAAGTTTAATATATTTCTTTCCGCTGTTTGGGTGGATTGCCTGAACGTTGATGAAAATACGCGCACTAGTAGCGTAAAATAACAAGCGCTTGTAATATTCGTTAGTGATATTGGGTCTTGGATAGCTCAATCGTTAGAGCGGTCGCCCGGATTGCTAAAGGTTGTACGTTCGTGTTCCACTTCGGGCTACCTGGAGCTGGTAGATTTTTAAACATTTTTCATTAAAGTAAGAAATTGGGAAACTTTGATACATTGTAGCTTGCAACGGTTTAAGCATTGACAGAATTCAACATTTTATGTGCCGTTTACGGTAAAGTAACTTTTTTGCCTATATGTAAGTAGAAACGTCATGAAGACTCAGATGGCCAAAAGGGGGCCAGTTACCAAAACTGAATCACGTACCTTATACGAGAGATTAAAAAACATAATGACCTAAAAATATCCTAAAACCAACATTTTCCATACCATACCATCAATATTTTACATCTGAAACGGATCAAATTAATTATCTGAAATCAAACACAATTCACTCATTAACACTGTCGACACGTACATTTCGAAAACACGTTAACAATAATTAAAACTTGACACGAAAGTTAAACACGAGGGCCTTGTCAAATGATTAATTAATTACATCTTAATTATATCTTAGTCTCGCAAACTCGATTGCAAGGAAAAAATGTCTCTGAAGTTTTTGGCAAGAGCGTAACACAATTACTGGAAATGGTTGATAATGTCAATCTTTTAGGGGAGTTCCTAATAGATTGGCATTTCTTCTTTCTTTGATTTTTAGTATCTATCTCAACTTACCTCATTATCTTTGTACATTTATTAAGCGATGAAGAAAGATTACTATTATCTTTATCATTTATTTAAAATACTTCAATAAACATTATCACAGACAAGAGTTCATTTCAAATGTTTATTTCAGCTGTTAGATAATCTGATAAATTATGGAAACGAGTTCACTTACTCCACAGTAATAATTATCACTCCACAGTAATCACTTACTCCACAGTAATATTATACTATTAGATCGCATAGTCAGATTTTTGTTTAGCTAAAATTGATTATATATGTCGCATCATTTTTACGAAGATCGTTTGATTTAGGTTATGTTCGGATATACACTGCGACCACTGAACTGTATGACGTCAATTTAGTATACTGGAAGTCCGTTCCTTTATAGCTAGTTATACTGGTGACTTTTTAAAACGGAACGCAGTCCAGTATACTGTTAATCCTATTTTTTGGCGCCATTTTCAAATTTGTTAATGCAAGGTGAATATAAATAAAAATTCCCTCTTTTCTAAAGAAAATATTATAAAATTGTGTATAAAAAAATTATTTATCAATTAAATCCATCTTATAATAAACGTAAGTATTTTTTTTTTGTTTATTTAGAGACTTATCATTTTCTGATTCTGTTTCGACTGATTACGTGATCAAAAGCACTGCGAGCACCTTACCTCGAAATCTCCAGTGCTCACAGTACAAATATGGCGGCAATTTATGACGTCATAAATTTCCCTAGGGTACTGTAGCAGTGTACTGGCAGTCCATAACGGAACGGATTTTTCAGCAGTAAGACCACTGCGCAGTGCTCGCAGTGTATATCGTAACATACCCTTAGTTTCTTTTATTATAATTGCTAGTTACGTGATTACTTAATTACTCGATTGTAGAGAGAGCGTGATCATCGATACTTTTAATTTTATTAGAATGGTGACACTGACTTTGACAGTTCGTTAACAAAAAGCAAATTGCCGCCATTTTTCGCACACATTCTGTTTCCGAACGCCGAGGAGTAAATACATCCGACGACATCACGCTCATCTCGTTATATTTTCGTATGAATAGTGATAAAATGGAACAAATCCACGTTGTTATACACGCCTGCAGTGTTATTTTAAAGATAGTCCTCCGATATGGAC
Source organism: Diatraea saccharalis (assembly GCA_918026875.4). Lineage (NCBI taxonomy): Eukaryota > Metazoa > Arthropoda > Insecta > Lepidoptera > Crambidae > Diatraea > Diatraea saccharalis. The sequence continues at coordinate 8,381,255 of OU893350.1, forward strand.
GATCTATTTGGCCTTCGTAATAGGCCCTTCTGACTACCCGCCGACATATGCAATGTCAAAAGAAGTCTTTTGTATCTATTAGATTCTGCTTTTGATTCTCTGCTGTATTAATGTAGAAAATAAGCTTTTTACATTGACTCCGGTGGGATTGGTATCTTCGTTGTTTTAGATTTCCATAACGTAAGGGATTTTGCTACTTAAATTGGGATCAGAGTGAAGAAATGAGGTGGTAAATATTATTTAGAAAACAAAAAATAATAACCTCTCCTCTGTCTGATAATATGGTTTTTTAAACATCTGTTTTTGTACTGTACAATAACTGTAACAATAACAAAAATGTTAAGTATAAAATTTAATAGATAATAGGATTGAAATTCTGATATATTTATACATACGAGAAAGCAGAGATGGTTGATTTCATTGACTTTTATATCGTTTAAAGTGTTATCGTATCGTGTAATAAAGAATCGATGAATTAAAAAAATAAAAATTATTTGTACAGAACAGTGTCCTGTAAAATATTGTGCACTCACACATACTTTAATTTCTTAAGTTATTAACTAATTTCGTGGAATCCTTTTTGCGATATAAAAAGAAAATACTTTCCAATATGTTACATGAGTGCATGTTTTTTATAATAGCTTTTGTCCTTTTATGTTAAAAAAAAACAAAGTAAAATCCTCGAAATGGCCAGTCATAAATACAAATCGTGCTACAAGGCGGCCTTAATAAAAAAAAGTTTTGTTGGCGAGACTCCCACACCCGATGTCTTCTTATGTTTTTCACATTTATTATGTCGTCAATATGGAATAGAATGCATGCCTCCGTTTTTTATGACACAGTTCGTATTATTTTATCTGCGCCCCAGGACATCGTAAATTTTATACGCCTTACACATTGATTTGTTCGAACAATAATTCGTTTATCTATTCTTCCGACGTAACTTAATATAATTTATATTTTATAAGTATTAGATTATTATCACTTTATTCACAGCGGAATAAAGTGATAATAATCTTAATTGACTAACGAAGAAAAAATAATGTAATCTACGAAATGTGTTTGAATTTCGTATTTCATTTAAAAGAATATAAAAATAAGCTAACCAATTGAATTTTTAAATATACAAAAAAATAGTAAATGAATAATAATAATAATTTATATTGTTCCAAATTTGGTTAGTATTACATTGAATTTAAAGGTAATGTTAGCGTATAATATAGCTTATATTAAAATTTTAATATAGTTTCTTTAATACCTTTTTTTCATACATCAATATTTACATACATCAACAAGTCAGGTCTGTATGTAAAAATTTGAAACTAGATCTTTATTGATACACTTTTAAATCATTCACAATACTCTTTGATAGTGCATAATGCATATTAACCTGGATTGCAATAAGGGGAAGATAGGTCATTAGTATATCCTCCGATGTCCGTCTTTAGGGAAGGCTATGCGTGAAAACAGTCCAACATAGCTGTTTCTCGCTATTTCTTCCCTTGTTCTTCTCTTCATATTCCATTAGATTCGATTTCAGACGTATACAATATCTCACCTACGGAGTCTATCTTGCCCGTTTCGCGGGCCTCTACAGTTTGTGAGGCATAGTTTTCAAAAAATGGTATGGATTTCCATACGTTACATTATGAGACTATTGTTATAAGACTTAAACACAAGTTTCACGAAACTAATTTCTGTGTATATGAAACTACTTTTATAATGGCGTGCAATCAACAGCGTGTCTGAGACACTGGCTCCATCATGCTCAGGTGGTGACGATACACTCGTTTTGCCATGGAAATCGAGGTGGAATTAGTTGCGTGAAACTAGTTTCATCAAAAATATGCGCATCACACGAAGCTACTTTAATATCATAAAAGTAATGCAAGTATTGTCAAAGTGGACGTTTACATATGCAGCTGTTAACGAAAGCAAGGTAATGAAACTATTTTGATGTATCTTCTTTCATTATTTAAATACAGCATGATTTATATACTGTTGTAAGTATACATAGACATCTAACTAAAAATAAATGCAGAAATTTGATCTTTGACAATAACCTGAAGTGCTGTGTACAATTCTATTACGGCTTCTATTACTAAACAAACTGACAGAGAAGCTTTTACGATAAAGTTTCTTGTTGAAATATTTGTGTTATCTGAGACAGCGGCGTAAAAATGTTTCCACGTTTCCGTAAGAAATACATAAGATTTGGCTAAGGCTTAAAAAAAAAAATAATTATTTTATCTATACCTTGACGCCTTCCAAAACTTCTTCTTACATACATCTTTCGCCTCTTCTATTTTTATTACTCTTTTCATACATGCTCGTCGGTTTTTATGGCTTCCGACGTCAACAGAGTGGCGTTCCTCGGCTTCTGCATCCTTCCACTTACGCATTGCATATCAGTTTTATCATTATGAAAATAATACCGAATGGAGCATACTTTCCACATGTCTGATCCGACGGAGCATGTTTCTGATGATATTTATACTGACGTTATCTTTCAGGTCGACACTCTTTCTTATCTTTTCAATAAGAATGCGGTCTGCGAGCTTAATTCATTTAGGTCTATAATATGTATTTATGTTAATCTGTATAATATAAGATTTAATTTAGACCTAATAAAAGCGGTAATAAAAAGATATTTTATAAGTTGTTTCTTTCAATTACAGTAGTATGTTTTAAGTATAAAGAATTTATTTCACTTTTTCCTTGTATTTGAATAATGGAACATGTTATATTGAGGAGGATAGAAAATATAATAATAATTTATTATAATTAAATTAAGGAGCCTATTACATTTACATCAAAGACAACTTTGCTTTTAATATGATTGGGGAAAAGTCGCTTAATATTTAATATGAAAATATATTTACACGACATTTTTTTTCAAGTTTGGTTACATAATTCGTGTTGGTGTATCAATTTATACTATAACTTGTTGTCTACCGTAAATGAAGTTCCAGACAGTATCAATATTTACGAATCAATAATGATTATGAAGATTTTTTATAGCACATAAAATGATTTACGAAACTTTTACTGAAGTCAAGTGGACTAATATTGATTAATTAAATGATAAATATTAACCGTTGAAATTTAAAAAAAAAACTTTTTTTAAAGGTTGTTATTTTTTATATCTTATTATTTACACGTTTTCTAAGTGTCTTAATATATTAATTCATAGCGTACAGATTTTGACCAAACTTGTGTTGTTTTGTTGAAAGCTAAGTAAACATACAAAAAACAATCATGATCCAATGTCTGATTTGCAAGTAATACAACGTGGACAGACATACATATCAATATATATAAAATTCTTGCGTTATTGAATGACTGACTGACTGACTGACAACGTACAGCCAAAACTACTAAGCGTAGAAAGTTGAAATTTGGAATGAAGATTCCTTAGGGAGTGTAGGGGAGCAGTTAAAGAGGATTTTTGAAAATTCCACCTCGAATGGGCTAAATTAGGGGATGAAAGTTTGTATGAAATTTCGTTATTACAAGTACTAGGAGTTTCAAATTTTACATAAGGGTTCTTTTTAGGACGTAGTTGCTTACTAAGACGGAATTTTACGAAATTCGACCCCTACGTTATAAATTGGGGATGTAAGTTTTTATGGTTTTTTTTTTATTACTGGACTTAAAAATAGATCACGCAGGCGAAGTCGCGGGCAAAAGCTAGTACTATGTATACATAATTTGCACTTACAAAATCTAGTATTCGTCTTTTAATGTTCATATAGACTAAAACATACGAAGATATTAATACAAATAAATTTATACATGTGACTCTATCTCCTTCTCTCCTCTCCTTGAAGTGTTTGAAAGTACTATTTTAATAGTCACCATATCATTATGTACAGGAAACGCTTAAATTTTGTTATATGTTTATTTTATTCTGTTTTTACTAATGTTAAGGCGGTAACAGAAATACATCATCTTTGAAAATTCCAATGTTTATGAGATACAGTCTAGTGAGAGACGGACAGACAGATAGACAAAAAGATAGAAAGACGGAAGCCAAAATGTACATAATTTAAGTAACGTAAAAAGCATTAAAACTATGATAATATATTTATATATTAAAAGACGGTCCAGAAACTAAGCTACTTTCACAATAGATTCATCATCAACCGTTAGATGACAGTCGTAAACCCGCACTGATCCGTTGACGGGTCCGGATAGTGTTAAGTAGGGGTCCTTTATACATGTCCCACCCTTTCCTATTAGTAAGTCGCTTTAATGTTTGATAATTTTACTGTTATATTACGTATATTATTATATTATACGAAGCAAAAACATTAGACATATTTCTATTAAAAAAATATAAAAATTAACGCAGTTAATATTTATAGAGAGAATTAGTGCAAAATTATATATATATATATATATATATATATATTATAATATTGCTTAAAAATACATTTAAAAATTGAAGCGTTACAAACACAACCTATGTCTTTGACACTTTTGATTACAAAATATCAAATAATCGTAAAGTTACCCATACTACTGTTGCAAAAGTTGATAACTTTCACATAACAGACAATAAGCGCTAACCTCTGTACCATCGATCGCCACTTTCAGAGTTTTGTGACATTAGTCACAAAAAATATAAAAAGTAAGACTTCAAAAAAAGTGAAAAATATTTCACAAAACTTGTATTAATATCGAGTATCGACACTTTGTTACTGGTTCTCAAATAATGATATAGAACTACTCTTATTGTTTTTGATAATACGAGGGTCAAACTGAAAGTTCTTAGAAAATCAAAAACTGATTACATTAGCCAGTTATTAGTTTTATTATATCTTTTCAAAATATTGTCCATTCACGTCAATACACCGCTGCATGCGATGGAACCACTGGGAAAAGCACTTTGCCCACTCGTCCTTAGGGGTCTCTTCAATGGCATCGCGATACGCAGCCACCGCTTCTTCAGCATTCATAAACCGCTTTCCTTTAAGTTTTTCTTTAATTTTTGGAAATAAATAAAAATCACAAGGCGCGAGGTCGGGGCTATACGGCGGGTGACCCAGTAATTCAACGTTTGATGTCGCCAAATAGTCGATCGTTCGCTTGGCGGTGTGCGACGAGGCGTTGTCGTGGTGAAGGAGGATCCTACTGCGAGGTCGTTTCTCTCGAACTTTTTCCAAGACAAGTGGCAAACAATTGGTAGTGTACCATTCTGCAGAAACTGTTTTTTGATCCTCTAACACAATTGTTGCAAAATGACCTATCCTTCCAAAGAACGAGGCCACCATTTTTTTTCCCGCACTTCGATCTCTCTTCACTTTAGTTGGCAACTCCTCGAAAGGAAACACCCACTGAGCAGATTGTCTTTTGGTTTTAGGATCGTAACAGTAAATCCAGCTTTCGTCACCTGTTAGTATGTCGAACACAGCATTTGAGTCACCTCCGTTAAATCTTTCAATCATTTTACGACACCAATCCACACGATGGAGTTTTTGAGCCTCAGTCAAATTATGAGGTATCCACCGGGCGCAAAGCTTCCTGACCGCTAAATGTTCGTGGAGGATTTTGTGCACTTGACTCATACCGATGCCTAAGCTTGTCCGAATCTGTTGATAGGTCACTCTTTTGTCAGTCTCTATCATACGCCGCACAACACAGATGTTATCTACAGTCGTCGCCGTAGAAGGCCGTCCCTCACGTAAATCATCAGTGAGATTAGTGCGACCACGTTTAAACTCATTAAACCAGTTGTAAACAGTCGCACGAGATGGGGCTTCATCGTGAAAGGCCAATCGTAGTCTATCATAACTTTCTTGTTGACTTAAATGACATCGAAAGTCATAAAAAATCATTGCACGAAAATTTTCTCGTGTTAAATTCATGATGACGTGACACAGACAATTTTCAATTTGCCGCCAAATCGTAAAACAAATGACAAATGAATGAAATATATACTCAGTAATATTGGCAAAGAGTTATATTTTCAAATTTTAGAATTATTTTTTTATTATATTGTTTATAAGTGGCCAGTTCTAAGAACTTTCATATTTGGATGGTCTTTAGTAATATTAATAGACGATAGAAGAAACTTGACGATGGAAATTAGACTATAAACTTTGAACATTATTGCAATTTTCTGGGATGAGATATGATATATATAAATATATCTATGATATATAAATATATATATTTTTTTATTAATCGAATGTATTTTTGACTAACGGGGAGACGTTATTTAAATGGTAGAATTTTTCAAACAATTGCTGGAAGACATATGTTTACATATAAAATCATTTATTTATTTATTATAAACTGGCCATGTTATCTTAGCTTAGCTCGGTGGCGTAGTGGATAAGCGCCGCGGCCCGTGATCGTAATCGTTAAGCGACTTTCGCAAGGGTCGGTCACGGGATGGGTGACCAAAAATTATTATCTCGAGCTACTCCGTGCTTCGGAAGGCACGTTAAGCCGTTGGTCCCGGCTGCATTTGCAGTCGTTAATACCCTCCAATCCGCATTGGGCCAGCGTGGAGGGTCATGGCCCATCCTCCTTAACCATCCATAAGGAAGGCCTGAGCCTCTGCAGTGGGGACGTAAAAGGGCTGGTGATGATTGTGATGATGGCCATGTTATGACATGTATGTCACATTTGGCATGTCAGAATTTTACAATACTATAAATTGTTACAGCTTACATAATATAACTATATATGCAATAAAAAAATCACTTGCTGTTGAGTTATTAATGTGTTACTGACATCAAATGTAACATTTTTAGATTTGAATGTTCAAATTGTAGACACCTCAATAAATAAGTCATTAGAGTCGGCACATTATCTGAAAACGAGTTGCGTCTCATCAACCTTAGAATTTCGTGAATTCCATTTACTCAGGTGTCCGAATTAATTCAAAAAGCGGCTCCTTGAATTAGTAATAACGTTTCATAGCATAAATGAAGTGAGTTCCGAAATGACATAGGAATAGAACATCTGACACACGACATAATATCTGAAACAATCAATAATTCTTTTTTTTTTTGTTTGTATACAAAAACGAAATCAATAGAATTCCTTCACTCATCATCATCATCAGCTCTTTATTTCGTCCCCACTGCAGGGGCTCAGGCCTTCCTTATGGATGGTTAAGGAGCATGGGCCATGACCCTCCACGTTGGCCCAATGCGGCTTGGCGGGTATTAACGGGTATTAACAAATGCACGGAGTAGTTCGAGATATTTTTTTTTAGTCACCTATCCCGTGAAAGACCCTTGTGAAAGTTGCTTAACGACAACGATCGCATGCCGCGGCGCTTATCGACTCCGCCACCGAGCTACTTCGTGAATTCCTTCACAAAATGACACGAATTTCGGTCACATGAGTCAATTCGATTTCGGGTTACAGAATCGCCCTGCAGTCCCTAAACATTAGAGCAGACAAATATATGATGTTATTCATTGGATAATTCGTCGCGTACTAACTTGACGGATATTTCGTCAGATATAAGTCAACAACTTCTGGGTGCAGTACAATAATCATAAGTAGCAATAAGTGATCCAAAATATCATCTTAGACAAAATTAAGCGTCAAAAATCATTTTCAATTAATTACTTAACATGCGTTAAAATTATTGTGAAACTTCTCGATAGTCATCGTTCATAAAGAGATTCAAATTAAATTATCCCTGTAATAAAAGAATATTATTGCGAGGGGAAATAGTATTTAAGAGGTAACTCTTTTAACATTTTCAGGATGAATTTTTTTCCATAATGAAAATTTTATGAATGGCACTTATTCTGGTAAAACATAATAAACTGAACTGAAAACCGATCTAACGATGTGTATTCGATAGAACATTTGAAGCTGCATCTACTGGTAAAACCCATTATTTTTATAAAACTGTCCAGGTTTCACCAGCATGATTTCGAAATATGTGTTTGTAATCTGTGACATAGTGTTTTATTATTTTTATTATTAACTGATTTGGGACTTATTTCTATATTCAAGATCATTTAAAAGTTAGTGATTGTTGGTTTAGTAACTATTTTAATAAATAGTTGTGTGTGCAAACACGAAAGTATTATTTGTTACACAAACCTCAACCATCTCGACGGGTGACATTTCACTACACCATATGGGTCACCGATTTATAATGCGCTTTAGTTGAAATCGGATTATTTTCTTAGTTCCAGTCTGAGCATACATTTTAGACTAGGCTAGACAAATTTGAAAATCATCTGGTTCCCCTAAATCCCAACAAAAAAACAAGTTCGAGGTTCGAATAATGATAAATAAAGCTGGATGTTTAATAATAAGAGTGTAATGGAGTCTTACATATTTTATGCTCCTTGTTTGAGAACAATAGAGTATTATGATAGAATAAATCTCATACATCTGTATTGCAGAGCACAATATGCTTTCTAGTTTCACATTTGTTTAAAATAAGTCATCATTATTATTACCAACCTATTAATGTCCTCACTGCTGGGTCTCAGGCCTTGCTTATGGATCAAATCGAATCGAATAAGAATGGGCCATGATCCACCACGCTTCCCCACTATTGATGGGTGTTAACAACTGCAGACACTGCTCATCATCATATCAGCCTGTTACTTACTAATATGCGGCCCGAAGCCCGGAAGAGCTCGAGATAAAAAAAAATTTGGTCACCCATCCTATCACCAGCCCCTGCATAAGTTACTTAACAACGCTGCCCCATCGAACTTCTCAGATTACATGACGACATTTTATTATTAGCTTATCAGTTTTTAAGATATCATCTATTAACCCTCAAAAGAATACCACAAACTCCCATTTGTGTTTGAGACGATCCAGCGATGTGAGTACACTCGATACCAACAAAGACTTTATACGTTTACGTTCAAAGGATGGGCACTGAACCTGCACTAATGTGTTAATCGATGAGGCACTTTCCTGCCTCAACTGTACAGACAGTCAACACTTAATGCATTTTGCTTTACATCGATCCAGTATTACTAGATTTGCATATCGGATCCATAGAGGCAATTCTTCCATGACCGTGCTATGAATATGTCATCACCGGTGTTGATCAATTAAGGGTAAATGGGATACAAAGGATAAAAATTTTTGCTCGGCACTTTTTTTAGGGTCATAGTTTGTATAACGTATATACTCATATATCGGAATGTATATCAAACATATTTAAGGTTAAACTTGTTATATGACATAGTTAGGGTCGGATGTAGGAGCCTTTCTCTACGAGTACGCTTGCCGGAGGGCTAGTGGGTCTCAAAATTAACGTAATATAATACGGTCGAAAAACAAGAAAGACGTGGAAAGTAACCTAAGTCACTCTTTCAGCTATCTGCCAATTAAAGTTCCGTCAAAATTGGTCCAGCCGTTTTCTAGATAATCCGAAACAAACAGAGACAAATAATTTAAAAAATGATATTTTGGTATATGTACCGTCTAAACATACGCATTTAGTTAAAAGCTGTTATTTTAATATTCACACCAATATTTTTTTATTTTTTGTATAGAAAGAAAAACAATTATATCAGATATTGTAATTAACGACAAATCTTAGCACTTTTAGATGAATCAATTATAATCAGGAGTTATTAAGGCTTCGGGAGATACATAAGTGCATATCATCTTCATCATAACCAGCCTATTAATGCGCTGGGACTCAGGTCTTCCCTATGGATGGAATATGATCAAATTGAATAGGGAGCATGGGGAGCGTGAAAAGTAAAAAAAACTTGTTTAATTAATTTGCAGCGCTTCAATATAATATCAATTGGCAGCTTAGATTTTCAATTCAGTGTAATAGTAGGCGCGGTGGTAGCGTTCTTATTATTACGCTGAGAGTCGTGCCGAAAGACAAACATTTTTGTGATAAACAAGTATGTCTGTCCTGTGTCTGGGTGTTTCCTATTTATATTATGTATGTATTTGTATTCCCCCCATTGTTTCCGATTCCGAGTTAAGCTACTTAACTCGGAATCGGATCAATGTGTCTGATGTTGTTCGATATTTATTATTAATTATTAATCAAAAAGAGACGATTTCATAATAAAGTGATATATTTTTCTTTCTTTTATATTCAGAGAGCTAAATTATACATTAATATATATAAGATAAACATATACTGGAACATACATATTCACCATTCCGATTGTCCCCTATTATGTAGCCAACGACTACGACTAACTACGAGTTACTCGTAGCATCGTAGTCGTAAACGTCGGATTGTCGAAGGCATGTCGGATTGAGTTTAAGATACCGAAATATAAATATTGTTGAAAAACAGAATTTTCTTCTGGATACTTAATTGTTATTGGTGCATGTGCATATTAATAAAATAATGTCACAGTTTCATCTGCCTTTCAAGATATTTGAGAATACAAACGTCATATACCATTTATTAAAGCATTGTCCGCATAAGGACTATTCATAAGACAGGCCTCAGCCCCTGCAGTGGCGACGTAAAAGGGCTGATGATGATGAGACCTTTTATATACATACTCATTTCCATAAATGCATGCTCAATACCAAACAAACATATTAAACTTGCCTTTTCTAGGATAGCTACAGCAAGGTTAGCACTCAATTTGTCTTGACTAATCAAATATGAACCTTGCGTCTCCGCCGTAAGAGTCATGGTGTGTGCTAACTTCATTAACTCGAGCCTTGACGTGGCCTCATGAAGCAAATGTAGGCACGGATCATTCAAGTATTACCACTCGCTTCAATTGTCGTCTACTATCATGATTTCGCAAGACTTAACATATATGTTTCGGATTCACTAAGAAGGCAGGGAATTAAAGTAATCGCCTCCCTTTTAATATAATTTTGTTTCTTCTAATTATATCGTATTAAACAGAGACAAAAATATGAGCTTTCATTGTATCTTACAAACAGAGACATTAAATTCAACAGTAACAATTATACGTATCGTATAATGTAATGTTGAAGTCGATTCATTCAGGCTAAGTCGTTAAGTCTTCTGGAATTATATTATTACGTGCTAAAGTAATGTGGAGTTAATTTATTTTACAATTAATTTAAATGTATGATAATTTATAATTTTAGTTAAAACAGTGGATCAAGAGTATTGTAATGTGAATATTGTTTTTTTTTTATTGGTCGCATATTCAGATTACTTGTACGGCTAGTTTTAGTTGAAACGCAAAACTGTTAGATTACGTTATTAGTACTCTGATTTTGTGACATTTCGTTCGCGCTTTATCCCTTGCAGGTAGGAAGCGAGGACCGAGCGGCATAAGGCACGATCTTTGCATACATATTTCACTTCCAATTGCCTTACTCTTTTCATACATGCACAGGACTACTCCCAATCATAAGTGGAACTTTTCTTTCATTTTTTGTTAAAACTATTTTTTTTTCCATAATTAAATGAATAACCATCAAATTGTTATCGATTTAAGAAGCTCGGTACCTTAATGGATAACGATAAGCCCGTGACCGTTGTTGTTAAGCGACTTTCGCAAGGGTCGGTCACGAGATGGATGACCAAAAAATTATTATTTCGAGCAACTCCGTGCTTCGAAAGGTACGCTAAGTATTAGTCCCGGCTGCATTTATAGTTGTTAATTTCATCCAAATCCATTAAGCCAGTGTAGAGGGTCATGGCCCACCCCCATTAACCATCCATAGGAAAGCTCTGTCCCCTGCAGTGGGGACTTAAAAGGCCTGTTGATGAACCATCAAATAATCAGAGATTAAAGGTACCAAATTAACACCGTAATAATAAATGAAACCAATTGTGATAACAATAAATACGTTTTTAACCGTAAACGAAAAAAAATTTATAGTTTGAAATGAATAGGTAATGACCGTGAGCTTTGGAAATAACTTCAGAGGATAGTGACATGAAACTCAACGCTATAACCACTTATCAGTATTATCAATGATTAATATTCGAATTTCTGATTAAACCAACAACATTGTTGAATTCAATTTGGTTTATTACATAATAGGACCTCTGATGATATCGTACGCAAGATTTCCTGCCACTGAGCCGGGCGTGCGAAAAATAACGGGAAATATTAATTTTGAAATTTCTACGCCTCGGTATAAGCGATCAAAGAAGAGACGGTAATTCGAAAAGTTATGAGTTACGAGCTTTTTTTGTTGTTTTTACGTTCAGACGTTGCCGCGTCGTACGGTCTGTTTAGTTTTTTATTCCCTTCAACGTCATTAAATGTCTTATTTGAAAATCGAATTGAAATTCTATTAAAGTGATCGGATTTAAAAATGAAACCAGATTTTCTAGTGCTAAATGATAGTTTTATATTAATAGCGATCGCTCTTTCATCGAGATTCAATTGTAACATTTGAACTTTATTAAAGTTTTGTAACCAAATACTACCTCTATATTCTTGATAATTGATATAAAATAATCAATAAAATATTGGTAACAAAATCAAACATAGAATCGATGAATATTTTTTATAATTACGTCTAGAATAACGATCGTTACTCATTTATTTCATTCTATATGACGGACGAGAGTTATTACCGAGCGTACTTAGTTTTATGGATATCTTTATATGAAAAATAAGTATGAAAGTTAAAGTTTATGTGGCGAAGTTCAGTGTCGTAATACCTTTTTTTAATGTTTAATATCTACGTTATTCATTAACCTAAATTTTATCACAAACTTAATGATTGGATTAACAAATTAAGCACAGAAGATTAATAGAATTGCGGACAGCGTGGCAGGCACAGGCTTTTCCGCCGTTAATGTTCATGAATCAGTAAGTACTCTCGATTGTAAATCAGAGTGTGCTCTAGAGAAAATTTAATCTTTGTTACAGTGCTATCTTTCGTTCTTCTTTAAATTTTTAACCAACTACACACTTTTCGGTTAAGCTTCCGAGTTAAGTCTCAGCTATATGCCGGCTCCAGCAGTTATTTTATAATTATAAAAGCATAAAATTTAAAAATTGGCTCGAATGCTAATCGACTCATTACTTCGTCGTACTTGGCACAAAACAGCCATAGATAACTAATACTCATGAGAATATGTGTAGAGAACTTTCGAGATAGTTAAGTTAATTCTTTGGAACTATTGCGGAGAATATTAACTAGGCATATAGTAAAATAAATATGCCAGTATATTAAAATATTAATATTATTAAAATCAATGATGCTACTTTATATATTAGTAGTAGTATATATTAGTGGGAAGTCAGAAGGGGGGGCTATTACGAAGCCCAAATAGACATATTTCATATGTTATATTATTTATTTATAGCATATGAAATTAGAATCAAATTGAATACGAAGAATGGGCTGTGACACACCACGCAGACCCAGTGCGGATTTGTGGGTGTTAACGAATGTGATTTCAGAAAAGAAATCTTAACGGCTTTACGTACTCTCCAAAGCATGGAGGAGCTCGAAATAACAAATTTTTGGTCACCTATCCCACATGACCAGTACTTGTGAAATTTGATTAGTTATCCAGTCTACAATCCATCTACCAACGCATACTAAATCAACTTAGTTGGATTTCTTGCTATGTAGGGAAGTCACCGGCGTATTGGTTTACGAGTTTCGCCTGCGACGCGGAAGTTAACAACTTTCGTGAGGGCCAATGATAGGATGGGTGACCAAAGATTTGCTATCTTAAACGAATTCAAATGGTATGCTCAGGTGTAAGACACTGTATCGGCAGTCGTTAAAAGTCACCAATGCGCACTGGGCTTTAGTGGGTCATGGCCCATTCTCCCTTTGATACGATACTATCCATAGGAAAGACCTGTGCCACAATCATTTGATGTTTATATGTATGGAAAGGCCTTGATCTCAAATATTTTTAACATGTCGTAATCAGTACCTGGATGACCGAAATTTGCTATTTTATATTTGGGTAAATTGTCTTTTCATAAATCTTATAGTACAGATGAATAATAATTTTCGATCTTACCAGCATAAAAAATAAATTCAAACTAGTTATTTAAATATAATTTACGAAAGACGTGATTTACCAAAAAATCTTATATTATTACACAAAAACCGCAAAACTGGAAACAAAAGCGAACTTATATGATAAAAATCGGAAACAAATATTATATATAAAACAAATATTACAATAAATAAAAATATATTTTTTTTAAATACAGTAGCGTCATCTAGCGAGAGAGGTGAGCTAAATGTAATATATTATTTTTCGCCCGATTAACATACCCGATTAAATTAAATTATAGATACGAGTATAAGTCACAATATTAAAGACGAAAGCAATTTTGATAGAAATCGGAAAACTACAAACATTACATAATATCAAAATATTATTTTAAAATACAATATCATCTAGCGACTTGAGCTTAAAGTAACGTTTTCGTTTACATAACTTAAAAATTATTTACTTCTTCGTAATCAGCTTAATTTAATAATTCATATAAGGATTTGGATAAGGATTCATATAATGATACAGACAATGGTACCGTTTGATATCGTTTCTATACAAACTTCCACCCCCATTTCCATCCCTTTATGTGCTGTTCCTTTTTCGGGATAAAATATATCCTATGTCACCCGCATATGATGTAGCTTCGATTTCTTTTTCCTACAAATAAACAATCTAATCTCTCCTGTTTATATTATTAGTATAGACAAGTGTTTACTATAAAGAAAACTTTGTGAGTAATTGTATGCACATGCGTGTGTGTGTGTTTTTGACCAATCATTGAGGAGTTTCTTACAATCAGAATAAATATTAGACGTTTTTTGAATAATTATTTAGTTGAGCCGATAGCATATCATATTGTCACTGTGCAAATGTTGATTTTATTTCTTTTATTTTACGTTTGTTTCGCATTATTTTTTTGTGCTATAATAATGTGAAATACTGTAAATAGCTTTATTTTATGAATACATGTGTTTTATTTGCAAAATTATTAATCAAATGCAACTCCATACAGTAAATAAACATCATAATCACGTTTGTTGTATGGGAGCCACTATAAATATTTATTTTATTCTGTTGTTGTTGAAGCGGCAACAGAAATACATCATCTGTGAAAAATTCAACTGTCTGATGAGATTCAGCCTGGTGCCTAGTCTTAGTAATAGGATTTTTACCCTTGGGATACGAAACCCTAAAAATTAAAGATGCTGCCGAAAATCACTATTCCACGCGGACAAAGTCGCGGGCTGCTGAAAAATGTTTATTTCCAGAAACCATTACAATTTTAAACAAACTGACCCCCAAAATAGGCAGTGCTTGGACTGTGGAGGAGATTATTACGATTTCCAAAAAAAAAATATTTAGAACAGTTTTTCCTATATTTTATAGAATGCTGATAAGGGGCATGGATATTTATGTCGTGTATGTGTGAATGCTATGTGATGTGTGTATGCGTGATAGTATATGTGGTATAGTATTGTATTATTATTATACTTTATTTTATACCGGGACTACTTCAGAGCTGCTAGTAACGTCTCGGTTTTCTCATACTTCCAGTTCATCAGAGTCCCTGAAACCAGCCTTTTTGTTTCCTGAACACTAGAATACTTTTCCTGAACAAAGTGACATATTTTGTATGTATATACAAGAATTGTTCGTTTTCTCGTAAAGCCTTTAAAGCTAATAGATTGTAGTATAGTTTTATTACTGGCAATATCTATACTACAAACAAAACGACCCCCGCACAAAGTAACACAAGCGAGTCGAACTTTAGCGGTAATTACCATGATATATGTCTAAATGTGACATTCTTGGCTTCCAGTAAATTATGTGGAATGTCAATGTTACCGAGAAACTCGGAAACTGGTTATATTAAAATATATTTCGTTGCTGCTTCTTTGGAATGATAATAATACTTTTATTTAACGCCTTCAAAATAAATCTAGTAGAAAATTCGTGATTCGTAAAATATGGCATCCCACATATTAATAAAAACTATGTTAAAATTTCAATATAAGCTATAACTCTATTATACGCTAAATTAACTTTTTAATACAATGTAATACTAACCAAATGTAATTTATGAGTAAATTATTATTATTTCAATTATTATAATCCTATGAAGTGATCCGTCATCTGTGAAAGCAGACGAGTGGAACTTAAAGGCTCCCCCACACAGGCGCGTTATTATAGGTCGATAATATCGCATGCGTTACTGCGATATCTGTTTCCGGTACATTTTGTATTAGGATGGTCATGTATTTACACACTGCTGCGATGATAACGCCGCAAGAAGCAGGACGTTGTGTTTCTCCATCCTGCGATATTCCTATATGAGTTCTAGAATGTTTTGTATCAGGACGCAAACTATCGTACACACACCTGCCATAATAACGTTAGTACTTGTAGGACGTTTGGTTTTAATATCGGACGATAAAAACGCAGCTGTGTGCAAGGAATGGCATGCGATATTATCGACCTATAATAACTTTATAATAAATACTATAATACTATATAATAAGCCTGTGTGGGGGAGCCTTAAAGTGATTTCATAATGACTGCAGACCAATTCTGCTAATATTTAAAGTACTGATCACACCACAATAGAATCTCAACAACTTGTATTTTACCATTGTGCCATCTACCTAAAGTCCAATATTATTAGTGCAATGTTTTCCTCATACATCCTTGGTGACATATGTATAATAATATTTGACTTCAGGTAGATATCACAATGGCAACATGCAAGTAGTTAAGATTCTAATGAGAAGAGATTATAATATTAACTTTAGCAGATGACGCCCACTGCTCAATAATCTTCGAAACGATCGGTCCTGCGCAGCCATCATCTAATAAATCCCTGTGATTCAGTCCAGATCATCTGGTAATTTTGTGGAAAGACTGTGGTAGGACTCCCACTTTTGTAGAATTTTGTCGCCAACGGACTTTCTACTGCTCCAAAGGCCGTCTGTCCCACGAGCTACATGACTTACCCATTGCTACTTCGGACTCACAATTTCACTTATCACGTCGGTAACTTTGGTCCATCTCCGAGAGAGACTCCGTGGATAGCTCTCTCCGTCGCTTTTAAGTGACTTTGAGCGTATTTATGAAACGTACAGTTAACGACCACGTCTTAATACCATAAGTCATTACTAAAATATACATTGGTTAAAAATCTTTCTCTTTTTCTTTCTCTCTTTTGCGTTCTTTCGAAAGAATACAATATAATACAGTTTTGATCACTCCAGTGTCTTAATTCACAGATCAAAAGCAACATCAAGCTCATTTATTTCGTAAAAGAGAGCACATATTACAACTATTTTGGCTAAATTATCCTTTAACTGAAAACAAAGTTGATTCAAAAAGGAAGATACAATCTATAGACATTGTTAGTTATGAGCAAAGCAAATGAAAGAAGATACTGAGAAAGAAGTCAATTGCGCTGGTAAGACCAGACGTGAGGCTTTATATATCGCCAAAGATACGGCGAGACGGTAAAATATAGTCCTTGAAAAAGTTATTCGTCGAGGTCACGGCTCTCAGCGTTGTTTGATAAACGACGCGAAAAGATAGAAGTATATTACATTTTGGTATTACATATACTGTCTAATATATATTTTCTCACTAGCTGACCCGGCGAACTTTATGCTCCCTCAGAATTAAATAATGTGTCAAGTTCAATAAAGTTAATTTCTGAATGTACGTAAAATAAAATAAAGCTTGAAATTTCTTTATATTTACTCACCTTTTCGAAAAAGGTTTTTCGTTCTTGAACCTCTGAAAATATTCCGCAACCTAAATTAGCCAAATTGATTTACCTGCCTCATTTTAATATACAATTAAATTACAAGGTTTTAATAGCAGAACAAAATATTCCAATAACTTATACATAATAATGATCTAGATACCACAATATTGTCAAAAAGTTACGTGGTAAACATCTTTAAATATTACTGATCTGAAATAAAATCCAAAAACGATTCAGTGAGTTACCCTAGTTATTAAGTAAATTGTTTTACCAAAGTTGCAAACTTACAGTGCTATTAATAAACAAGTTTTAGCGTCAGAGTAAATTTAAGCTAAAATTGCAATTTCAGTAGTAGTCCAAATTCATATTATACACCGAATAAGCAAACCTGATACCTTCTAGGAGTAAATACTACTACCAAAGAACCTCGTACTAGGTCAACCTTAGCTAATTCGCTGTTTAACATTATGAATTTTGACTAATACTAAGTGCAATCTCAGCGTAAGTTTACACCAACGCTAAAACTTGTTTATTAAAAAACTGTTAATGTCTATGATAGTTTGTCCAACGAAATGAAAATATGAAAACAAAACTTTCTATATAAATAGAGAAACGCGTTTAATGCCCGTCGTAATCCTCTTTGGTGAACTCTCACCGGTAAACAATAACCATGTTACCGAGACAATAGAGTCGAATTTCACACAAACAATTTACTATGGAACAAGCTCTTCCAATTTGCAAAATAACAACTGCACATGATTTTGTGATGTCATATAACGACCGTGTGTTACAAGCCTTTATCCGGATCACAGAGTGATTATTAAAGTTTAAATAGAAATGTTGAGCTTCATTATTTAAACATGCCGAAATAAGTCTTGAATTATTCACTGGTTAACAGACTTTTTGAATTACGCAAATGTTTCAAAACAATTGCTATATTAACGTCCGTGGAGTGTTATAATAATTTAATAAAGATATTTATTATCTAATGTAAACTAATGTGTTTTGTAATATTAGTCTCAGAATTAATACATGTAAAATGTAGCTTTCTACTGTTTGACTTTGCAAACTCGAAGACTAAAGGTGCTCGTCAACTACCTCGCGCACACACACCAACCGCACGACACGCAACCGCAAATTGTCGATGTCACATGTCCACTGCAGTCGCATTTTTCATAGATCTATGCTTCTATGGAAAGCACAACTGTCAGTATTGACATCGGATTTTTGCTGTTAACGTCATAGGCATTTTTAATATAATCCGTTGCGTGTCGTTGGGGGCGGTTGGTGCTTGCCGGAAAATTGACAAGTAAAGAACGGTCACCTTTACTTGTCAATATGCCGCTTTAGTTTTTATTGAAGTTTTAAATTATTTCAAAATTCATCAAATAATAAAAACAAGAAGATCGGTTCTTTATCAAAATATAACCAACGTGATTTAAAGTAGATATAATTTTTTTATCATTTGAAAAATCTATTATTCCATAAGTGCACAGACTAATTACTCTTATCATATATACTTCTTAAGCAAAACCGAGCGTAAGAACTAGGCAAAATAAGATATAGTTTATCTTATTATGCCCTCTTACCTTATTATTTATATAAAGATACATTTAAAAAAGTTGAACAAATATAAAGTAAATTCAATTAAATTAATTTATAACTTGTGATTTCTAGAAATATTGAAAAAGGCATACGTTTACATAAGTTTATTTTTTAGCAAAAATTGGAAAAGGTTTTTAGGTACCTAAGTATATTAAGTACACATTTTATTGTGTCATTAAATATAATTAGGAGGTATAAAATATATAATAACTCAAACAAGAATGAGGTAAAATAAAATGAGTTCAGTGTTAAAAGAAATAATAACCCGAGCGTGTTAATGTTTTGTTACTGAGAAATAAAAATTGACCTTTCTTAATTTAAATATTATGTACACAAGGGCAAAATTTTCAATGTCTAGGAACAATGTTTTATAATAATCACTGTGTGTTATAAATTCATAACCAATCTCTTTTTTAA
This sequence comes from Diatraea saccharalis, assembly GCA_918026875.4. Taxonomy (NCBI): domain Eukaryota; kingdom Metazoa; phylum Arthropoda; class Insecta; order Lepidoptera; family Crambidae; genus Diatraea; species Diatraea saccharalis. The sequence continues at coordinate 8,400,931 of OU893350.1, forward strand.
ATATTTATGTTCATTAATTCCAAAACTTAACTATTGTAAATAGTTTTAAAATTTGTGTAGACTTTTAACACATTCTTGTAAATCTTAAACGTGTCAGATAAAAGCTTTACTATATTTTTCTTTTAACTCTTGGATCTGATATCGCAAAAGCTTTTCAGAATATTGGAATATGATCGCTGAGAGATCTCGCTAGTGACATGCTGACTACGATTGTAAGCTACGATGGAATTCAAGTATTGAGGTAGAATAAAACAAATCTTTGTACACCCATCGGTATTATGACAAATGCTAAATTTATTATTATAAAAAAATGTCAAAGTATCAAGATTTAACTATTATTATGGTTTATTTATTTGTAAAATTATCCATTTTATCCTTCAAAAATTCATTGACGCTATAATAACACTTATTTGTTAAAATAGTTTTAATCGTTTTAGAAATATTCTATCACTTAATTCATTCTTTATTTGGTCTGGTAGTCTATTGTAATTTTTTATGGACATGATAAGAGGGCTGGATGCGTGTAACCTTAGTTTAGAAACTGGCAAAATTAGTTTATTCCTATGTCGCTTAGGATATTTTACTAGGGCATCTCCTCTTTTCTTATAATAGTCTTGATGTTTACGGACAAACTTACATAACTCTAATATATATATACTGGGCAGAGTGAGAATTTCATATTTTATAAAGTAGGGTTTGCAGCTCTCCGTATTGTCAATATTTATAAGGATATGCAACAGTTTTTTTTGTTGTATGAAAAGGGTTTGTGCGTCCGTACTGTTACCCCATAAGATTATACCGTAGTTTATCCAAGCGTACGCATAAGTATAATACATTGTTAGCGCAGTCTCTATATTAGTTGTTGTTTTTATCTCATAGACAGCGTAAAGAAGCTGGCAATTTTGGATCTCACCTTCTGAACATAAGGCCTTTAAGTCATACGATTGTCTATAGTTATTCCCAAGAAACAAAACTCATCAACGACGTCCAATTTGGTCCCATTATAATTATAATTGATATCTATTAATTGATAGCCATTAATTTAGTCTTATTAAAGTTAACTTCTAAATTATGATCACTCATCCACTGTGTTACTTTATGCAATAAGTCATCGAGTTGCGTAGAAAGATTATCTTTGCTCTGACATGACACAAGTAGAGACATATCATCCGCAAATAATACACATGGCCCAGTCACAACTTTAGGGAGGTCATTTATGTAGACCAGGAATAGTAAACATCCCAGGACGATTCCTTGAGGGATGGAAGCGTTTATAATTTTACCACTCGATCTTATATTCCTGATTTGATTAGTTCCAGGGTCCAAAATTCAATTTCTACGAATTGTTCCCTATTCTAAGTATGACTTAAACCATTCATGTGCCTTTCCACGGATTCCAATTCCGTACAATTTGTTTAAAAGTATATTATAGAGAACTTTATCATATGCTCTCGTCATATCTAGCAGTATACCTACAGCATACTTTTTCGTATTTACTATATTGTAAACTTCCTAATTATACCTGTAAACAGCTAAAATCGTTGACTTCTTCTTCCGAAAACCATTTTGGCACTCATCAAAAATTTTAAAACGTTCACAGAAAGCGTAAGTACGATTACACATTGCCTTCTCAAATATTTTAGAGGCTGCAGGTAACAATGCAATTGGACGATAATTGCTAGGTAGAGTTTTTTCATTTTCCTTATAAATGGGTTTTATAATCGATTTTTTTACATATCGGGGAAAACACCGACTTCAAAAGACTGATTAATTAATAAGCGAAAAGGAACCGTCAATTCATTAGCACATTGTTTTACTTAAAATGAAGAGATTTTATCTATCCCGTATCTTTTTTTATTCTTTAAGTTTCTTATGATCAATAATATCTCCCGATCATCCACCGGACTTAGGTATATAGAATTTACAGTAGTACGGCATACAGGCTGACCCACAACAGCATTATTGGTTATCGTACCTCTCATTGATGCAAAAAAAATATGAAATATACTTACTATATTTTCTGGTTCGTATACAATATTGTTGTTAATTTTTAATGTTATGTTAATTTTTTCCTTCTGTCGTAACTTATTTGTTCGCTCGTTAATTATATTCCACATAGTTTTAACTTTATTATTTGATTTATTTATTTGTTTTATACATTATAACCTTTTTGCCGTAGCGACTGATTTCTTTAAAACTTTTCCCTTTTTTTTTTTATAATACTGGTTTAATATTTCATTGTTCATATTTTGCGTAAGTATTTTAAGTAATCTTTTATTTCGACAAGAACGTTTAATACCAACAGACAACCGATGTTTTTTATATGCTGTTTAGTAGTTTCAGCGTGATTGACGGACAAACATCCAAACATCTAAACAAAGAAACTTTCACATTTATAATATGAATAGGATAAGATGAGGTTCGATTAGATGATTTCGTACTTACATACAATGTGATTCTAACCTTAACAATCAAAAGGTTTTGATTTGCCGGTATGCGCCGCCAATAATGCATCATGTTTTATCGATATTTAAAAAGTGTAGATCGGCTGTATTAGAAAAACACAGATAAATATCATGAACTCGCAAACATTACGAATTAGAACTTTCGGAATAGAGCATCCGTATGAAACGTTGGGGGCGTGGAATACATTTTAACAAATTAATACGGACGTCGGTCGTTTGTGTTCGGTAGGCCACTCAATTCAATCTCCTTCCCCAGGAAAATTCGTTAAATCAGACGGTTTGAGACGAACTACCCTTTACTAATTGCGCCTTTGTTTGGTCAACCCGACCTGAATTTGTAATAACCGACAATTTAGTTATAAGTCATATAATAGACATTTTTATGATTTTAGAATAATTGAGAGATTGTACTTTTTTTAAATAGAATAATTTATACTTTACAAAATTAAAAGATTTCAATATCAAATGACCATTTTTTTCTTTTCGAAAATTGGAATTCAGTGCTTAGCATTAATAATGTCGACTGGAAATTACATTTGAATTAAGCGCAATTGTTGAATTTTCATATTGATATCTGAAAAACTCAGGGAATAAAAATAATAATAATAATAATAATAATAATAATTTTATTGTCAAACTGTGTACAGTAGATGTTACATAAACGAGTCAGTTCCAACAGCTGCCCATTTCGGACATACAATAATAGTTATTCATTTACATAACACCAATATTCATTCAAATTATAAAAACATTTATCCAACAACCACTCCCTTAATCGTATTTTAAACACATTTCCATTAATACTTTTTAATCTTAGGGGCAGTTTATTAAATATTTTGACTCCAGCAACATAAGTGCTTTTGTCAAGTATATAACTAGAGGATGAGATAGTACATATATCATGCTTATGTTGCGATCGAATGTTAGTTTTTGTCATTTGCTTTTCGATAAAGTACTCACTATGATTCTTAACAAAAACACAAATTTCTAATATATATATGCATGTCAAAGTTAAATATTTATATTTTTTATAAATAGGTCGTATTGATTCCATACAATGAATTTTATAAATGATTCTTAAACATTTTTTTTGTAACATAAACGTAGAATTAACATTAACAGAGTTTCCCCAAAATATTATCCCATATGTCAAGAGTGGATATACATAACCATAATATACGTTTCTTGTAACGTCAGTAGAAGATACATTCGTCAATATTGATAATACATAACATTTTGCTGAGATTTTTTTGTTAATTTTAATAATATGAGACTTCCAATTCAAATTGGGATCGATAGTAACACCCAAAAAATTTATTTCTACTGCTTCTTCTATTTTCTTATTGTCAATTTCTATACCCAAATCTTGCACAACTTTTTTATAATTTCTAAATTGCAGAATCTTTGTTTTATCCAAGTTCACTTTTAGATTGAGAGTCGATAACCAAATCATCACAGTTTTTAGGGTGTTGCAAATTTGAATATTAAATTCCGTGTCAGTTAGTCTATCTTTCGGTATAAATATTGTAGCATCATCAGCAAACATAACACATAAGTGCCTAACTAGTAATGGTAATTCGTTTATATATATCAAAAACAATAAAGGTCCCAAAACGCTGCCTTGTGGGACTCCTATTTTATTATTTTCAAAGTCAGACTGAACTATAGTCATTACTTTTGTTTTTTTATTAAAAGTGTTGAGAACTGTAGCTTGACATCGGTTTTTTAAATAAGATTGTAGTAATTTATGAGCATTACCTCGAATTCCGACATGTTCTAATTGCGATAAAAGGATATTGGGCATAACACAGTCAAATGCTTTGGAAAGGTCTAAAAATAGACCAATACATGTATTTTTATTATTTACCTCAGTCCAAATTTGTTTTAGTATTTTAAAAATCGCTAATGTGGTATTTTTTCGCTTTTGAAACCCGTATTGATTAGAATTCAATATGCTATGCCTCTCAAGAAACGACATTATTCTACTATAAATAACCCTTTCAAATAACTTAGCAAAATTAGATAATAGTACGATGGGCCTGTAGTTACCCATTTCAGTCTTGGAGTCTCTTTTATGTACAGGCTTAACCAAGCCCTTTTTCAGATCATCTGGGAATTCTCCTGTTTCTAGAGTCAAATTAATGATGTGAACAAGGGGTTCAGCTACAAATGGAATACTTGTCTTTATTATTGACATTGGTATATCGTCATGACCCGTGCTTTTTTTATTTTTAAAACATTTAACTATTTTTATTATTTCTTGCTCATTTACAGGAGTCAAAAATATGCTATTTAAATTCGAATGTGTAAGTGGTCTATATGAAATGTCAGCTGATAAATTAATTGAGGTGTTCGTATAAAAAATATTAAATTCTTTAGCAATGTCAATTGAATTACTTATGATTTTTTCGTCTTTTTTAATTAAGTCAACTGTTTCCTTAACACGATTTGTTTGTGTTGTATTTCGTTTAATAACTTGCCATATGGCTCGACTTTTATTACAGTTTTGTTGTATATAGTTGATGTTAGTTATACGCTTTGATCTTTTTGTTACTGACTTGAGTATTTTACAATAAGTTTTATACCTTCTTCTAACTTCAATATTATTTGTTCTTTTTGTCAATAAATACATGTTTCGTTTATTTTTACAGGAAGATATAATACCCTTGGTCTTCCATTCATGTGAACGTTTGAGTGTAATTTTTTGTTTTTTTAGAGGAACACAAAGTTCATAGATAAGGCGAAAAATTTTTATGAATTCATTGTAAGCTTCATTAACACTGTTTAGACTCAAAATCTCATTGAAATTTATTTGTGAAATATATTTAGCAAACACCTCACCAAACTCCTCTGGACATCTTTTGTAAATAAACCAATAAGGTTGACAAAAATTTATATTAGTTGAAACAGATATGATCTGATAAGTGTGGTCAGATACTCCAAGATCTTTAACAACTGTTTTGTATTGCTTGCAATTTGTGTATATATTATCTATACACGTTGCAGAGTGAGACGTGATTCTTGTAGGGACTGTAATTGACGGATACAATTTAAATAATCTGAACATATTTACTATGGTATTTTTTTTATTATTGTCCACAAGGATATCCACGTTGAAATCGCCCAAAATGAAAATTCTAGTAAATTTATTCCTAGCTCTTGTAATCATTTTACGTAGTAGTAATTCCATATTGACCATGAAAGTGTCTAAGCAACTTGTCGGCGTTCTATATACACAAATTATTAAGTAATTTAAATCATTTAATATTATGCCACAACACTCGAAGTGAACTTCGATAGACATTTTGGATATAAGAGGTAGCTCTCGAAAATTAACTGTATTTTTGACATAAATTGCAACACCTCCTCTACTCATTCTACTCCTACAGAAGTGCGCTGCCTTAATGAAACCTTCCAATTTAAGAGTTTCAACTTCCACTACTTTTAAAAACGTCTCGCTCAAACAACACACGTGTGGATCCTCCTGATTTAGTAATATTTCTAATTGATCTAACTTAGCTTTTACACTTTGTACATTGAGATGCAATATATTCAAAGTACATTTATTCAAGTTATCATTGTCTACGAAATAACACCGAATCATCATTTATTTGATTTTTCCCTTGATTTTTACCATCATATTTGTTTTTGTTTTTTTGTTCCATTTTATTGAATAGTTTTGGAATAGTACTTTGTACATTTTTCTTTGGTATTTTATTTAGAAGTACATTTGAGTTTTTAGTATTCTTAAAATAATATGTGATGGGTTTTTGTATTTTATCATTCAATTTTTTGTCATTTATATCGGTTTGGTTATTGCGAAATTTGGTTTTTGATTTATTTTTCATATATTGTGCATATTTAGTTTTATAGTCTAAGCTTAATACTTCTCTTAACATTATTCTACTTATTAGTGACTTTCTATTTCGTGTATAATAATCAGGATACAATGATACAAAAGAAGTATGATTAAATCTGGTACAAGCGAATCGCAAAATATCATTTAGTTTTTTAACATTTACATATCTATTATTATAAATTTCACCAACCAAAACGTTCGTATTAGAGAGTAATGACAAATAATAGTACAAACAAGATCGACAACTAAGAGGATCACAGTCATCAGATCCACCTAATACTATGACAAAATCAGAGTCAGAAAAATCCTTACAAAAAGAGTGCGATGACTTCAAAATTTCACTTAATGGCGCATTGGGTTTAATTATTGACGTTACTTTGAATTGACTTCCAACTAAGTTTTGTAACAGTCTGCTTATTCCTTTACCATCTTGATTTCCCAATATTAAAATTTGCCGCTTAAATCCCTCTAAGGCTTGATAATTTCCGCTTAAATTTAAGTTCGATGTTGAGGCACGCACGCAAGGTGTCTTCGACTCACGAGGTTTTTCGCATCCCCCATCAATTTTTTGATTAATTTGTTCCGTATTGCTTCTAATATCTTCTGTAGCTAAAGAGTTTAATAAAATTGAGTTTTCCTCATTACTGGTACCCTGCAATTGTCTTTCATGATTGATTATTTGTTTCTTCAGTGTACTGTTTTCAACTAAAAGTTCCTTTATATTACGTTCAGCTATTTCTAGTTTATTATGTAAGGTATAAATTTTCTTCTTTAATCCTTCAACCACTTCAGTTTGACTATGATTTAAGCTATGACCACTTTTCAAAGAAATGCATTCCTCATCTGATTCATCCGAGTGTAATGACTCGAAAGAGTTATCTGTTGAAATATTTATTTTATATTTATTACGCTGAGTCACAAAATTGTCATGATTCGATGTTGTTTTAATTATAGCAGACGGTTTATTATTTAAGTCATCAATTGCCTCCTTACAGGTCAAACAATTCCATGCATTCCTGTCTTTCATTAAATAGAATATTTTTTCTGATACATTTACACAGTCTATATGAAATATCTTACTACAATTTAAGCAACTCAACAATTCTCTATTCATTATATTTTTATTACAATGAGAACACACTTTGGTCATTTTTGTTGTTAAGATTCATAAATTAATTGCAAAAATCTTCTCGATACCGAGGATCGATCTGACGTTCAGTAGTTGAGACTCACTGCGTTAACAGTCTCGGCCAAACGGCTCTCTATAGTGATGACGAATTTTCAATATAGCTTGTCGGTACACTGACCTGTACTATGAATCAGATACTGTAGATGTAGTTAAGTTCGACTTAACCATCTGAACTGCTTCACCGACAAAACTGCCTTACCGATAATTTATTTTCGCTTCGTAGGTAATTCAATAAAAAAGATCCTTTATTCTTCTTTTTTAATTTGGTTATTGTAGATTTTTGTTAGTAAATTCACAAAAAAAAAAACATTGCTTTATTTATTTGTTTGTTGAGTAGTAGTTCGTTAAATCACGGAACGACACTTGCACCATCATTTGCTTGCAATGTCACGTAGCTTGAATATATCACCAATTTTCAGTTATAGCACTATTTATCCTTAGAATTTTGCAAAGATAACATTTATCCTGGTTTATTAAACCCTAATATTTATTTTTTTCAAGTATCACTGTTATTTTTTTACGAATTATAATTTTAATTTTAAATTGTAGCGAATCACAGAGCCAATGACGTACGGTGCGTATACGTTTTTCCATTTTAAATAGGTATCCAATGCAAAAAAAATATATATATGCTTTATACAAATTAGTTTTGCACTTGACTTTTGTGCTTATGGAACTGAATCTTGTATTTTAGAAAATAGAAAACCTATGTTGCCTAATATTTCTATATGTGCGACCGAATCTATTTTTGTTTTTATAAAAAAAAACATGGCAAGATAAGTTTAAATATTGCTTTCTTGCAACTTCTTGGTAATTTATAAAAAACAATAAAACATATAAACGTATTAAGAGTAATCATTAACGTTTTAAGTGGGAGCTCGAATGTTATTCTCTTGCGAGTAAACAAAAAGTAAATTATTCTATTCTAAAATTTTAGATTTGTCTTTTCATTAATCCACAGTAGATTCAGATAACTGTATGTTAACTTAGTTGTCACTCTATAAGAAATATTTTATACTAGACAATGTCACTTATAAAAATACAATCTATACCTTAAACAAAGCACAAACTATATTCTCCTGTGGCAGACCTGTGGGAATTTTAGGATAAATAGTATATGGAAACACTTTTATGTTGCGTAAAAAGGGTTTTGGAATTTTTGGCTGTTTGAGCGGTATGCTATTATCTTTGTTTTTTTCTAAGCAATAGCTTTTCACGTACTATTTCGAATCAATATTCTTCATAGAAACAAGAATTATTACAAATCCTAAAAATTCTGATAAAAAAATCTGGTAGTGATTTGCACGCCGATTTCAAGGCATCGTCGCCAGTAATTTTGGTCGGACGGACTATACGCCTTTGTACATCAGTCCTTTTACCACAGATTAGTTATTCCGAAACCATTGTTATTTAGTGAGTGATTAAGTTAAATTTTGTGCTCATATTAAGTTGATAAAAGGGCAAATCACGACAAATGTAATAAAAATATTTGAAAACAAATCAAATAAAAGATTATAGATTACTATAGAAAATGTCACTTCATAAAAATAAAACTTTTCTAAGTAATTATTATATATTTTTGTTTTTTTTTTTTTGTATTTTATCAAAACAAAAAACTCTGATGCTGTACATATTTGGATTTTTCAAACATTTTTTAATATCTCGGCTCCGAGGTTTGAAACTATATACCCCACAAAACCAAGGTTGAAAGCCTACATTCTCTATGCTTTACGACTTGTTTAAATTTGGAAGTTTGTTTTAAATATAATTAATGACACACTTAATACAAAACCATCCAATACAAACGAATATAAACCGTCACGAAACGATTTACCACTCAAAATTAACACAAAACAATTCTCTGTTAACCTGCCGAGCTTTTAATTTAAATTCCTTATTCACATGCCATTGTTCAATAGGAGTGTGCCTTAAATTATTTATCATTCGAGCAGTATATCCGCGAATATTTATTTAAGCCATTGAATTTATAATTCCAGCTGTTCACGTAATTTTCTGTGTGAAAACACCCCCTTTGTTAAACGTTTCCAAAGGATGGAAGCCTCTTAAGATATAGCCGGTTTATTAAAGTGAGATTGTAGTTAACAATTTTCACGGAACAAAAATTAGTATTCTAAAATTTTATAGCTGCCTATTATACCTATCTACATTTATGCAAAAAAAGAAATCAAGTTTTTCGTAGAATCATTATTAGCTTGTCTGTGTCCTAATCTATTGTAATATTAGAAGGAGGTTAAGTCCTTAGCTTTGTTTGTTTGTTTGTGGTGTGTAATCTTGGCAAATATTATTAAGATCACGAGAAATAAATCCGAGTCCTCTGAGATGACGATACTATGAACCGGCGCGCGAGTTGTAACACTGGAAAATTTGATGTTGTTTTATTTTAACTTTCACATTTTATTAGTATTTTCTAGTAATGTTCAAATATATTGTGATTTCTAAACATTGTTTTAAGGATGTCAACTTACCATTTTTTTTCTGATAAAGCCATTAGGGCATCCAAATTGTTTTTATTAATATCATTTCATTATTCCTTAACCTTACCTTCCACTCGTATTTACCAATCTATCAACCACCAAGATACAAAATAGAACCAATAGTTTGTCTCAAAATTATAACTTTAACTATTTTCTCATTTGCTTCCATTAGAGATAACCTTATTAATTTTACAAAATAAAATTGAACCTATTGTTTACAAAACACCAAAGCATTTATTTTGACACTTGGTGTACGTTCCGAAAGCCGTAATTAACCTTAGAACTTACCTTTACATATTTATATTTTCTTCCAAATTAAATTTCTTTTCCCTATTTTTAATAACAAATAAGTAGTATTTGACCTTCTTTATTGAATATAATCAATTCGTTAAAATTACAATAAATAGCTATTTCGAAAACTCATTTTTATAACAAAATTATTAAATCAGACTTCGGGTTTTTAGAACGTTGAATTAAGAAAATAAAGCAATAGTGTGAAGTTGTCACCTAGTTATATTCCTTTGTATGCAGGGTTTTGTCAGTTTTTTCATGCATATTTGCATGTGTCCTATAATTTTATTTTCAATTCAATAAAACATAAATATTTTATTTATGGATTTTTCCTATTAAATTTTTAAAGGTCAAAATTTGTAGCCATTGTGTGTTGTCCGTGAAACGGAGTTGCTTCATTTAACAGCTGTTCAGGTCGCATGAGTCGAATGGTGATGGAAATCGTATTTAAGTCGGAACCCGGCTTTGTCTTTCCTTTTATTCTGCTGATTACCAAGGAGTGAAGAGAAGTCTACAAGTCTACCGTGTCTCGGCTCGTTTTGTTAAATACGTGGGGTAAGTTTCCTATTGTCTTATTTTCGAACTTTTTGTAACCCTTGTTTTGACATTGAATTCTTTGAACAAGGGAAACGTCTTTTCCTTGTTTTCTTGAAGAAGGACCCCCACGAGTTGTTACCTTGATAGGCTTGTGATCCAAGACTTTCCTATGGTTCCACAGCTTCCATTCGTGGTGATTTTGAAGCAGGGAAGGCCGAGCAGTGTACACAATTTATATTTTTTAATTTTTTTTCTATCTCAAACCAAATTAAAGGAGAAATCCGTTACAGAGTCACTCGGTAAATTAATTATTTAGTTAAAAAGATTTTTTTTCCATCAATATTTCCACATTCACTCTTTCTTGCTATTTCCATAAAGTTATCTTTCTCATATCCTTTTCACCTTTGTTCAAGGTCGGTGGAAACCTATCAAAAGATTCTGAGAGCGGATCAACCGAGTATGCGTTAATTCGCTTAATGAACAAATAAATAATCCATCGAGTATTGCAAGATTATAGCAATATTAATTACCGTAACGGTGATGTAACCCGTAAATGGAACAATTCTCATGATCGGATTAGTATCCGACAAATACCAACAAATAAACAAATTTAGATATAATTACTCTTAGTAATATTATTATAGATTCTGTTAATTCTAACTAAAATATATATTTCTAATTAAATCGAACCCGTTCTAAAATTAAAAGCATGTGGCTGATATCTTTCTAAAATTAATAACATAACTTATAAAATCATGACTCTAGAAAACTAATGCTACCTATTTATTACCAGTAGAAGAGGTTCAGTGATGTTTTATATACTTTAAACGAAAACTATTTCATAATTTCTGTCTAGGAAATTTGACCTCAAAAAGTTGATACAACTTTGTATATTTCAATAGACGAACACTGTTAATTCATTAAGTAGTTTTGTTCTAAATTTCTATGATCTGAAGTTATGCAAAACTCTTTCATGTTACAAAATACAATTTACAACTATCTATTAAATACATTTTACGAAGCATAACAGGTTTATTAAAGACTTCACTTTATGAAACATATTTTGATATCAAAATATGTATTAGATACCTAGTTGATTTATGCTAGAGAGTTTATAAACCACAGCTGTAGCCACATTGTGGACTAGTTATATGACAAGTTTATGTAATTTAGAAAATATCTAACACCAAAATAGCACAAATACGTACATAAAATTGACAACAACTCATGGTTTGACGCATATTTAGTAATACTGTTAAATACAAGTCGTTTGATTTGCATTTCGCAAGTACTCCAATTACTTATTTTAACACATTTTGTGAGTCATAGGATTTCAAGAGTCCTTAATATTTTACTAATTTATAGCAAGCTGCAAGCAAACCAAAATCTTTATCGTGAACTTCTAATAGATTTTATATTAAAAGTAATTCAGTAGTTTTAGAGTTTTTATTTTCATGAGACATCTCAAGCATGTGAGATGGTTAAGCTTTTGCACAAACGTCGATGAATGTTTAATAACTCCTTTAAAGATCTAATGAATGTCAAATTTGTATGGTTCGCAGCGACATTCGCTTTAAACTAATATCAATTTTTTGTGCAACTGACTGTAAAAATATCATATCCACGATTCTTAAGAATCTCAATTAATGATCCCATCTACAATACTTATGCCGAATTCTCTCAATAAGCACTCGCTTCAAACTTACTAGATATCTGTGAGAAGGAAACTTTTTGATCCATAGCTCGATAGAAATTATTTACCAACTTCACAAAGGCAAGTCGTAGAGAAAGGTGGAAAGATAACTTCGACGCTGAAATCCTGAACTTTGGCGAAACAATCTCGAACAAATGATTTGATCTGAAAAGAATCCGAAAGTGTTACGAAGCGCTTATCGTGCTATGGACTTCAGCAAATTGTTTTTGAGGACCCTCGAAAAGTTGGAGCCTCCTATTGTAACAGATTGAAGATCTGTCTGTGACATGTTTATGGAATGTATTTTCGTTGAAAAAAAAAGACTAATGTCTTTCATTTGTAGAGAATTATTTATATCATTTTCATTTTATTATCAATTGCGTTTATAGCAAAAAAACTGTTATAAAACTATTGAATTAATGAATAATTCTTTATTGTACATAAACACCAATAATAGGAAACTATAACACAAAGAAGAAATAATACAATCGACGGTCTTATCGCTGAGAAGAAATTTCTGCCAGGCGATCGTTACAGTTTGGACAATTTAAATTTAAATCTAAATTAAGTAGTCTATGGCGTCTTAAGTGTACATGCCATTAACAAACATACATTAATATCATATATACATATGTTATGTAAACGTTCATAATGACAGATAGTGCTCCTTGGCTAGATTTTTGAAACTATCTACCGCTTACTGGCGTGAACTATAAAAGATTTGTCAAGGAATTTAGGGAAAAGCATTGGTGTCTCCAATTTTAAGTTCTCTGATGATTTTAAAACTCGTTTATGGGTATTATGAAGGAAATTAAAATGTACCTGAAGATAATACGGCAAAAGTGGATTAAACAGAATACTGTAAAGAAGGGAATCGATATGTGCATTCCGGCGAAGACGAATCGGGAGCCAATTGAGTTTTACACGGAAATCAGACACATGATCATATTTGCATAAACCAAATACGAATCTGATACAGAAGTTCGACCGCTCAAGTGTGTTAAGTTGCTTCTCAATAAGGTCAAGATAAACTAACGTCTGCGTAATCCAAAATGAGGAGAAGGAGAGCTTGTGCCCGCACAGTTTTAGTGACGAGAGGGAGGAAATTGCGCAGTCTTCTTATGGGCCAAGTCGCAGCAAACATCTTACAGCTCGCTTCCTGGATTTGTTGACCCCAAGTAAATTTTTTCTCAATTAGCACACCCAAGTTCCTAATACACTCACTAGGAGTTAATGTGAATCCGTCACATGAGATCAATAGAAATTGGGTAATCATTGTCGAACTTAATATTTTTCTATTTTAAATACCGCACCGAATTTGCATACTGCAATTTAATTGGCATATTTTTTTGCGATAATAATCACATTTCAACTAATCTAGATAAAAGTCTTGACAAATTATACATCAAAATCTTTCTGTTTAAGTACTTCATATTTTAGTGAAGACCCTAATAAAATCAAACAGACTTAATAGCATTCATAAAACTTATAGGATAAATGCATTCAGAAGGTTATTAATCAAATAAAAAAATAAGAATTCGTCCTAAAGCAAATCGTTCCTAAATCATAATATCATCCTTTTACATAAATCTTTTAATCCCAACAATTGTTGGTATTACATTCTTGCAGAACAGCCAAAAAGATTGTACAGCAGAAAACACATTTCGTTATCATAGACCGCTATTCTATTGTTATATAAAACAGTTTTGTTTTCTTATGCTACCATAAAGCCCCGTAGAGGTTTCATATAACCTCTATTTTTCACAACTCCTTTGTCAACGTATTTTAATGCTAATGGCGTTTATCCTTTGTTTCGCCCTAATCTCTCAGTTCCGCAATATTGTGGTCCGGTATCACTTAAATTAGAAAAACACAAGGACAATGAATACATATTAATGTAACAGATGATGTCGCTTAATATTTTATACATTAATTTGTTTTTAAACGGCTTTGGCGGTAATCTAACAATTTTGATATGGTAGTATATTATGTTTCCGAATCCTTGACTCTCACATCAAAGTTTGATATTTGATTCAGTGATTCAGTTTAATACTCATTTTAAATGTTTGCAGATCTCGTAAAGTCAAATCCAAACGCAAAATATTACTCTCCAGAAACCTCAGTATAATTAACACGAAGAAAGCATTTAAGACCGTTTAAGGGTCTAAACGATAAAGTCATAATTACTAAATCTCGAACTTGCATCGCTCATTTTATTTTAAAGTCAAGTTAATATTATCCCCAAATAAAATGTTTTACTGACTTGCGTTTGCTTCTTACGATAAAACCCGATCCACAACATGAAGAGAGCCGTAAAGAAAACGTGACGCCCGTTCGACAGTTTAAGCTAATTAAGCATTTATGTCGACAGCCTTAAGGGCTGTTATTTTGTGTAATTATAGCAATAAACATAAGATCAGACGCTTCGTTTAATTAACGCAGTGAATAATGAGTCGTCATTATTGTTATGAGTTCCTATTATCAGCATCTAGTTTTGAAAGGAACAGATGTTTGCGCTTAATTTGATTTTGGGACTTTATAGATGTTAAAGTAAAACGGTTTAAATATAATACAATACTAAACACATTATTATATAACTAGCTTATACCCCGTGGCTTCCCTATTACGAGAAATGACATTTCCAACTATTCTATGTCATTTCCCAAGTTCCACTCCATCTGTGGACCAAACATTGAATTTGGATTGGTAGTTTAGGTGTGAAAACGTAAAACAGACATTTTCTTTTGCACTTTTAATATTAGTATGAATTTAAAGTTATGTAAATCTATACTATTATTATAAGAGGTGAAGTTTGTAACTTTGTTTATTTGCAGTGGGTTATCTTAGGAAATGCTGATTCAACATTCACTTAATAAGAAAAATACTTTGTAAACAGTGTAGAGCGCAGATAAAAATAATATACAAATAACATTTTTTTTTCAACGTCTACCAAAGCTTATGTACTGGTAAAAGGAGCTTAGTGTTTTGTCTTTCATTAATCCCCATCGTTAAATTAGGTCTCTTTAAGGATTTGTGGAGAAAATCTTTCTGCCCCTACCGAGTTATTTGCTATTTTATCTTTCTTACAATAATGAAATACCCCGATAGGAAACGCTTCAATATCTTCTTATATATACATTTTTTTCCGCAAATCCCTATTAAAAGTGGATAGCTCTAGGTAGTGGAACAAATTGAAATAATAAATCATTTTGATGTTTCATTGCAGTAGCGTTTCGCTTTTGTGGTATAAGTACTACTGGTACAAAATATGGCGTTGAAAATTAATAACCGTCAGTTGTGTATGGAAAAATGTTTTGCATCTGTACCTATAAATAAAAGAAGAAAAATCTTATATAACGGAACTGGAAACGTTTTTGATATCATCCTTCAGTTAAGTTTTTTACATGTAAATTTAATTAAAACAAATGATACCATCTCTGTCGTCGCGCCATCTCTCTCTGTCTAGTGCCATGTCTGGTCTATTTCAAGCCGAGGGCACCAGGTGGAAAATCAAAGGGTCGCGGGCCTATTGGGCCGTGAAACTTAGCGGGCTGGGGGTTGAGCGCACCTGGTAAATACACTCGCACCGAAACTAAGCTGACGTGTACTATAAGGAATTCACTTCTTCTTTCTGCACAGTATGGGATATTAGATTTGACCTTATTAATTTATATATAAGCTGACATTTTTAAATCATCATTTTTCAATTATATTACTACTTATTATAATATATCTATGTGTTTCTCCAAAGTCCTCTGAAGTAAAATAAAGATGTCTACTTTTTTGATGGTACCATTTCGGCTTCCAAATTGTCATGTATCTTGATACTTCTTCTCTGTACAATGTATCCTGAGTTCCAGTACAACTTATGAAATTATTAAAGAACATAATGTCACTGAATTAACCCCTGGCGCAATCATCAATATCAAAAAGGTGACATTCTATACTGCAATCTGTAGAAGTTCTTGGTTAAAAAGAATAAGAAAAAAAAATTAATAGGATAAACACAAAAGAGATCCCCGTACAAAATGAAATAATAGTTTCATTTCAAATAAAAGTATCAAGCATAAAGTGTGCACTTAACTATGAATGCAATAAAAGCCACCGTGCTCGTAGATCTTGAATGGTTTGTAAATAGAAAGAAAGATTTATTGTTGATGCAATGATAATATTCCTTTTTCCGCTGGCAAGGACTCTTTTATTTCTTTTTTAATGTATGTCCAGCAATATCTTCGTTGATTGCCTATTTTGGTGAATCCTCTTTGTTTTATCGGATTTTAGTCTATTGATATCTTCGTATTCAAGTTGGATCACTTGCGAGTAGGCAGAGCAGGCTTCGATTCACTAATAGAAGAACTTTAATATCTGTATTCTAAGTTAAAATCCTCAACCTCAATTTATTTAGCTATATGACGATTTAATAAACATATTTTAATACTGAGAGATACGAAGCTTAGCATAATTTAGGAATTACATTTACGGGTATACCAAGTATCTTTCGTATTCTAATGTATTTCGAAATTGTAATGTCTGGACGTAGCCAATAATTGTGGCTTATTAGTTTTATTTTAGAAAAGATTGCGCAATTTCTATTCAAGCCTCTGGAAAAAAAATAAAAAAAAATAGAGAAGCATCTATAGATGCGTCAATAGATAAAAAAGCGCAAGCTTTGCTTATGACATTTGGGCGACGCGTCCCGTGTTAAAACGAAGATACGAAACGATATTGAGGAGTGGAAAAAGGACTACTGGTTGTTCAGCTGTTTTAAAATTAATAAAAAAAAAAAACATTAATTATTTTAAAGTTATAGGAATCAATATTGTAAACGTTATCAACAACTCATTGGCCTCGATTGAGTGTACCCAATTTTGAGATCCATCAAATTGATGCTTTGTAGGACACGGATTTTCAAGGGTTGAACTTTCTCCGGACAAAAAGGTAACATACCTACAGCCTATAATATCCATGAACGGTAACTCTTTTCATTTGGAAAAAAGGGTATTCAGTATAATTGTGCTAGACTCTAGAACTGGTATATTCGTCTGCAAAATGTTTCTAACTTTGTTAGTGTCCCGAAAAAATTAAGGTCCTCATTTTCTTTTATTTAGGTTATTAGGCACTGTATGGAGTTAATTTAGTAAGAATTACTTGAATTCGTTGAATTTATTTATATGAAAATTTATTTTCTCAAACTCCTCCGTGCGATATTGAATCCGGCTGCATCTTGTCAGTACTTAACACCCCCAAATTCGTTCTGGGTCCGTGTGGTAGGCTCGCTGTTTATGTTTGAATCTTTTCTTTGTAGGAGGTCCACGCCTCATCACGGAGATACTAAAATTGATGTTAAAATTGCTGTTAGGTTAGATCCACTTTTTCATGAATAATCAATAGTTTGACTAAACAATTGCGTATCCTATAGTTGTATTGTCCTGTGCAAGTGGTTGTAAAGATCTTATTTTTAATCCTTAAATACGATATTTAACGAATTCCATAGGTAGGAAAGGAAAACGGATGTATATGCGGGACATGTCAAGGGTTAAGTTTGGCAAAAAAATCCTAACATAAGTGAATATGAGAAAATAATTCCTGGAGCAAAAAAATTAAGACGTGAAATTACACTTTAATATAAGTTAACATTATATAAAAATCCACTAGAAAAACCATTTAAAGTAAAGATAGTAAAATAAAATCAGTGATATATATTAAAGTGAAAATTCTAAGCCTTTTAGGCTTTGTGTTTTTATATTATAATCTATACATTATTCAAACACCTGAAGAATGAAGAGTAAATTATAATTAAAACGCCCACATACTATGTTCTTTAGTAAGCAATGACTGAATTATAAAACTAACATTTAATGAAGCAAATAAACCAGTGCAAAGGATTTTCTTAGCTAATTTTTCGTGGTCTTACTTGTTATAAAACTTATCAAGTGATCATAAAACATCTATACAAATAAATAAAATTGCAGAGTCTGTTTGTAATATTAAAATAAACGGTTTTTACTAAATTAGATATGTATGTAAACACTGTACATATACCTACAAAAATAACATGTTTTACATTTTTTGTCTGTCTTTCTATCTGTTTGTTCGAGTGAATCTCTGAAATGGCTGGAACGATTTTGACGGAATGCAATAAGAGGTAACTTAGGTTAAATTACACGCGGTCGAAGTCGCGGGCACTGCTTGTACAAAATAACTTACGTAAGCTTAGGTAATCCGAATTTTATCGTTATTTAAGTGTACAGAATAAATGAACATCTGTCTGCATACAATATTTTACACTTCAATATTCGTAACATCATAGGCAACAATGGTCTTAACTCGACTCAAGGAAACACTGAAACATAATAACCTTCACAATACTGGGCTTCTCATAAATAATTATGAAACGAAAGCTTTTTCAATCTTCTTTTGTGTCTAAAACAATAGAAACGTATCAGCTGAAAATAAGAGAATTTATGATCAAAATAAATAAATGTATATAATATTTTTGAGGTTGTGCGATACAATTTTTATATAAGAACCAATAAAGAATAACCAGTATAGAAACTATGACATATGAAAACAAATATTTGCAAAATAATCAGTATCATAAAATATCATTACCATGAAGTTTTATATTAATTGTTTTTTAGTGTTCTTATCATAAAATCCTAGAAGATAACGGCCAAGTTTAGAAAGCTGGTAAATAGACACCTTAAATTAAAACTTTTTGGTGAAATTAATGTGAAAACCATATCGTAGTGTTTGAGTTTAATATGTTCACACAGACAGACAAAGCATGGAGCTTTGTTGGAGCTATATCAGCAGTCTATTGATTCCACCACTGTTGGAGTACATAATTGTGCCTTCCTCATTGGTGGAATCGAAGAAGAAAAACTGGCTTTAACCACACAATTTAGACGAGACTAATAGTAAATAGTAAAATGTTTTCAAAGCGCGAAAGAAGTCTGTATAATAATTTTCGGCCACCCATCCTGTGGCCGGCTTTGCGAAATTTGCTTAACCTCCGCACCGTATATCACTACGCCATCTAGCTCTAGTCATCTTTATGTATTGATTTTCGTAAATACCTATTATTTTAAAAGGAAAAAGAACTGAAATAGTCCAATCAATGTTAAATTCTCCTTACACACGAAAAAAATAAAGGGAAAGCGCTAAAAGAATGAATTTACAAATAAAACGTCTCAATGTAGGGTACTTCTGTAGCGATTGGCCTCCTCGTGTTCTCTCTTAAAGAAATTCTCCTTAAACTTCATACCACTTTTATTTGTATTCCATTCCCTGTTCCCACCGTTCCGTAGTTTAAATGTATCGTGTAAACATACCGAGATAAGGTTTTGTTTGAAATATAACATAGGTACGATTGTGAGCTGATACTGAGACCTTTATCACAAATAGTAAATTTTTATTCATTATTTATTCTTGAGATATGGTTGTTTGTTGAAATGAAATATAAAACTTTTTTCATTTATTGTTGAAGATTTGTCGAGAAATGGGCGTTGTGATGTTAATATTTGGTGTTAGAATAAGTAAACAACAGGCAGATAAACAATTATCAAATAAATGAATCTGTTTGAGATATAAAATTATGAAATTCTGAGTTTGTATTGGTATTGATGTTGTAATAATTGTAATTATTATATCCATGTTTTTTATGTCACATTTACAGTTTATTCGGTTCAAACATCTTTATTTACCATTCAAACAATAATTACTAACATAAAGATAATATATAAACAAAATTGATATAATAATAACAAATACTCTTTATAATTCGACAAGAAAATGACATGGACGAACATAAATATTTTACACAACAATATACAAAAAGCGGTTTTATTACTAGCCAGCGATTTCTTTCAGATGCCCTTGTATTGGGTGGAAAAACATAACATTAAACAGCAGATTGTGCATACAATACATAACATTATAAAACAAATCAAAACAAAACGGCAGAACATCTGTGACAGCGAACTATCTATCACTAAAAAACATATAATAGAACAAAATGCTCAAAACACATAAGATAACCAGATCGAAAATAGAAAATAGAAAAGCGGGCTAATTTCCTGACAGGAAATGGTTTCTTAATTGTTAACATTGAAGTATGTTATTATTTTTAATTGCATTATAATTTCACATTATATCTGCTCTCATACAAATACTTATCAATTAATATTTCATGAGGTTAACATATGTAATTAAATCTTGAAAATTTTAATCGCTTTACGCCACTGTAATAACGAGAGCGGAATCCATAGCTGTAGATTTTACGGCAATTAGTGCAATAATGGGCTCGATTGCCTCATTATGCAAAACATGGAGAATAATTAGTATTTCATTATGAATAACTACAAAAATACTTTGTTTTCTTTACTATAAAAGGTTATTTGGACATTTTTTTATACGGGTAATCAAATCGTGAGTTGCACAAAGACAATAAATTTAATTTAACAGCATAATTATCACCAGACTATTGCTGTAGATCAGGAATTTCTTGTGGATGCGATCGAATCAAATCGAATAGGGGAAAATAGACCATGACGAATCACGCGAGCCCAATGTGGATTGGCGGGTGTCAGACACAACCAGAACCAACGGCTTAACGTCTTCCCAAGAACGAAGGAACTCGAAATAGTAAACTTGGTCACCCATCCCATGCGTAAGTTGCTTAAGAACCGTATCGGAGACCGAGCGCGCTAACCACTACCCCATCGAGCTACCTCTTATTACCACAAAAAAGCATTTGAATGATCGCTATGTAGATCTTTGAAATTTAATTTAATTGAAATAATAAAAGTATTAAACAAATAATAAAATCTAGCTTAATACCTACGAGTTATTTAAACAGCACAAATCGCTGTTCTTATTTATTTAATTAGTTTACCAATTTACTAAAATATACCATAACATTACTATTCTTAAAGAATATAAATAATAATTCCAAAAATCCTATAAAAATCGTGATTTCTCAAATTAACGTTATTAAATATTTTAATAAAGTTTTTCTAATTATATTAACATCTTAAGCTATTACACAAGGTAAAGATACGATAATATTTATAAACTCTTTAAAAATATATATTTCCGTACCTTAACCTAAGAAATATATATTTCCGTATCGATTGGTATCATATTATATTTAAGATGAAAATATTATATTATCTCAGTCGTATGTGTGTCCATTTGAATATATGACGAGCGATATTGTATCTTAAGATATAATATTATACTCGTAGCATCTTCACCGTCTATTACAAGCTTAAATGAAATAAGGTTTATAGCACATTTGGTTATTAAAATCTTTCAAATACCTCGAATTGATTTTATATCATAGGTAGAACTAACGTTCCGTCAATGTAGTCCTGTATTATACACATAATTTTTACTTTTTAAATCACTCTGTATATTGATTAAAACTACTTTAAAATCCATAGTTTAGTTTAAAAGATTTCAACGTACAGATACCGAGAAGCAACTTTGTTTGATACTATGTGTTGTTATAATTGGATATTAATCGGTAATTGGAGATAGTATCCATCGAAAACAACTCATTTAGCCGTTAATGCCCGCAATTCACACGAGAGCGCTTTAATGCTATGTAGTAAAAAGGGATCACTTTGATCCACGCATAAGATCGACTCTGTATTATCAGGATTAATTCGTGTAAGCCGATCAATGATCAAAAAATAATAGCCGACCTATTTCGAAGTTTTTTAATTAATTATCCGCGTCCCGTTTTCGCACATTTATCGTTTAAGCGTGATGTAGGTACTGACACCGTGTTAATTTAAGTATTTGAGTTAACAAATCTAGCTCCATCGTTAGCATGATACTAATGCCACCACTGATGCGGTAGAGGCTTTCAATTACGATAAAATCAAATAAGGATAATGGGTCACAACACATCACGCGAACCCAGCGCGATTTGGTATGTAGGATTAAACGATTCAAGACAGTAAAATTCTGGTTCTCAACCGTATGACTGGCCCTTGATAAATCTTTGCCTCCAAGTAGCATATGGAACGTGGTAACTACTATGCCACTGAGATTGTATTTACTGAAGTACTTATATATTACAGCATGTGTTAAACAAAACTAGTTTAGACCGGATGCAACGCGTTTATATTTGATATTATTTGAGAGGTTTGAGATCCTTTACAGGTTTCGTTTTCACTTAGACTAAGATGTTCAATGTCTTTCGTAACTGACTTCAAAATCCAAATGAGAGAGGTTATATTTTCGACAGCAATGTATGCTTTTTTATATATTTTCACTGATATTTCTGCCCCATTGTTGTTGTTGTTGGCCGATTGTCAAAATTCTTTGTTTATTCGATAACTTAATAGACCGAGGCCGTCCCATTTCAATTTTATCGAAATCGAATAAGTCGTTTTCCTTTTAAAACAAAACAAAATACGCCTTTCACCATATATCACCAAAATATTTAGATGAAATGTATCGTATTTCATGTGTCTCAGCTAAGAAAAAATGAAAAATGCGTATTTCATCTCTATTAAAATTCGAATGATTAATTTCAATAGCCTCGCATATGATTCTAGGAATGATTCGTTGTTCTTGATTGTAGAACTTGTGGATTGTCAAACGTTATATAATGATTGGATCCTCCTAACGCATGTTAACTAAAAATTTTTGCTATCAATTTCGAACAATCTAATTCATATGTGATATGTATTGCATTGAAGAAATAAATGAACTGGATATAACCATTCACAAATTCCGATTTCAAATCACTTGTAATACATGCCTTTTGTATTTTAACTGTAACACGCATACCAGCAAAGTATTAGTATTGGCGCCATACTACTTGCTAAATGGTTTCCAGTATTTGTTTTGTTCCCTTCTATCTTTTCCTGATCGCCAGGGGTTGCGTAACTGTCTTAATCACTTCACAGAAATGTTTCTATGACGTTGTTACTTCCTATAACGAATATGCAATAAATTTCAAAAGATAAGGTTATTCCGAATTTCACTTCCAGTTTAATTTCAACAACACGCTGAAATTAAATAATTTTAATCAGCCAAGTTTGCACATTTTGCCAAACCAATACCAGAATATTGTAAACTAATTTTATTAATTGCTGAATTTCGACCGCAACTTTTTAGTACCTATATGCTTACTAAGGTAAATAAATAAATTTTGCCCGATAAACATGAAGCTGCGAAAACTTCGTGTAACAGGTCAATGGGAGGGAAAATTTTGTATCGATATTATACAAATTGAAGTGTTGTTCTATATTTTAAGTACATGCTGTGACTATCTATTTAAATTAGCTTCGAATTCGATGCTGTGACAGCATAGAGCTTTGATAAAATGAAAACCTTTATTACTTATTAAGTATTATTTGATTAAATTTCTATACTGTAACAGTGATGCACTCGACGTCGAGCTTGATACTGTTTTTATAACAGAACACGACTGATAATATAAGAATTAAACGCTTCACGATAGGACTACTCACCGATTAACGATTACACAGCTTAAATAATGACTGAATTATAATTTTATTGGCACTAATCACAGCACACATGCTAAATTATACAAATTGAATTAATAAGATTACAAAAAATATAAGATATAAAGCAAGTCTAATTTATTATAATGGCAAAAAATGGCGTTAGAGTTACACATTTAATCGGCAATGGTGGATGTTGATTTTATTAGAAATTATTTAACATCATTTAGCGTGATATATAAATTAGTAAAATTCATATAAAATAAATATAATATTCATATAAAAATTGAGCATAAAATTTATATAATAATCACAAAACCTTGAAGTATGGAATATGAAATGTTTATATGTTACGTCTATACAGATCTAGTCCACTATTTTACTTGTTATGATGATTTGAAAAAGAAAAGTTGTTAACAAGAAAACGAGAGAGAAGAGTAACAGCAAAGACGGTACAATTACTTGAAAATTTATAATTAGTTATACATAAAAGAGTAATACTTGTAAGTTAAACTAATATAATTTCATTACTGACTTGACAGAAAAAGCAATAATAATTTTGTAATGTTATTTTTTTTCTGTGCTTGATAATTGACCAAGGAATATGATATTATTTTATTCTACGTAAAACAGTATTAAAAACACAAATTATATTATGGATTTCTGACACGCGATTTGCGTCACGAAATCACAATATGAAATTTACACATTTAGAACAATTGTAATACGAAAATGTAAGAATGATTTTGAAAGCGAAATGAGTTTATGGAAACAGCGAACTTCTGAAGATATTTATAGCATAGAATCCTTTGTTAAACTCCTATGAGGAGGTTGCTTGACGGTATGTTTGATGACATAATTTTGCTTGCAAAATAAAAATAATTAAAGTTTTTGAACATCACAGATTGTTGTATTTATAAAATTTGTCGGTATTGTAATTGCTGGAATGATTGTTAATGATCTTTCTACATGGAGAAATTTCCAAATAGCTCTAAGAATCTTAGTACTAGAATGCATAAAGGTATGGCTGTGCTGTGATAATTCTACCCAGTATTCCAATTTCAGAAGGTGTGAAAAACTATAGTTTATATAACAATCGGCGCACATGCAGACAAATAAATACAATCGTATAGATAAAGCGAGCGAACGAAGTACGCTTCACGTCATGGTTCGTCACACACTGGCAATCGGAAAGGCGTGTCAGTTACGTGTATTATAGGCATTGCATTGCAATTTACATGTACAGTGTGTAAGCGCATGGTTAATATTAAACGTTTTTTACCTAACCTTATAATTACCAATATAGATATAGGTAATTTTAAGGTTTGTTTAGAATAATCCACTGTGGGTTTTTATAATTTATTTACATTATAAATGTAAATAATTTAATTGATATTGAATTTATATTAAATATCAAAAACAGAGTAAATATCAAATTACCTACACACCGAGTACCGATATTTTGTAATCACATAAAAATTTAGTGTTAATCTTTGATAGTGCTATAAATAAACAAAGCTAGTGCGTCAGAGTAAGTTAACGCTAAAATTTCAATTTTAGTTCAGTCCAAATTCATATTATGCAGAAAATAAGCTAACCTTACTACCTTCTAGGAGTAAATATTACTCCCATAGAACTTCGTACTAGATTAGGTTTTGCTAGGTCTCTGTTTAATAAAATGAATAATACCTAAAACTTAGTGCAGTCTCAGCGTAAATTTACTCCAACGCTAAACCTTGTTTATCAACACTGAAAAAATCTTATTCGTTTAAATTAGGTAAAAAGAGTGTGTCTGTACATTAATTATATTTCCTAAAAATTGATTCAGGTTGATACTAAAACACCAATAGAATACAGCTCCATAATTTAAAAAAAAATGTCAGACTATTTTAATGTACACACTAATCTACGAAACTACTGAACGGATTTTAATATATATATGTATATATTTTATTTTGGAGATATTATATGTTTATATTTACTAAGCAATAATTAATTTGGTGACTGGTCTCCATAATGTGGAACCCTATGAGATCGATGACACAGTACGAAATAAATAAATAATATAATAAAGAAAAAAAGCAAAAAATGATCAAACTGATAAGCAAATTTTGCAACGTGATAATAATTTGAAGATTTAAAACATGACGTGGAACTTATAAGAGCCCGTTTTAGTATAACATATACTCGTACGGAAACGATCTCTTTACAGAAGTTGTTCAAAATAAAGAGCATTTCCTGTTGATTTATAAAAATCAAGGATCTGAAACATGTGATGTGGAACTCTAAGAGACCATCATCACTATAACATTTACAGGACTAAGGTCTAAACAAAGGTTATTAAGTCAGATGTTTATTTTCCGTAGTACGATTACAATTCCAAGATTTGGAACATCTGATGTAGATCTCTAAAAGGTTAGCATCACTATGACATTTAAAGGAATGATGTATGAGCAAAAGTCGTTCAGTCTGTGGAGCATTTACTGCTGACTTTAACACCATCAGCTTAAAAGTTTTTAAATATTGCACTTTGCTGATCTAGATAGTGGGTATACAGTTTATCCCAATTATTGAGAATGTTGTATGTTTTTATCGCTTGTTGCTCAATACATTTCGGGGACCTATTTTGAAAACTGTTGATGATGTTGAGCACCTTACTTTTCAAACAACCAAGCATGGTTAGTCAAAGTTCCTGTTCCTTACGTAATTTGTTCGCAATAATGTTAGTATTTTGTAGTCTTCCAAAACCTTTAACAACATGGGAAAGGTATTGTTACGACTTTGTGATCGGGATAAAAAATTAACGTCAATTTTATTCACAATCTGACTTGATTTTACACAATAAATTTATGAAAGAAAATTCCAACAACAAAGTACACACTTTATTTTCTCATTTTTAAGTCACTAATACCACTTCACAACACTATAAGATCATCGTGATAGTTCACTTCACTTCGAAATTCACTGATCACTGAAAGAATCCGAGAAGGGTAATCCACCGCGTATTTATAGTAGCCGATACCTCATCTAAAATTTCTTAGGCCAGGCCTAGAACATTCTTAGTTCTAGAACGGTTACCCGTCCCTTTCTTCCTTATTGACTGTCCCTTTCTCACCGACGTATCTATATGACACGCGCAGTTTCGACGGTGATTTTAATGACAGTAATGTCATTTACTCGTGCAATAAAAAAGTTATATAACATTAGAATTATCAAACTAACAGACATAAAGGGTTTATAATAGTTTTTCAGCAACTAAACAGTTGTAAAGTACATAGTATTCACTCCGACACATTAGTTATAATATTTTAGGTTATGTTATTGTGCTTGGTAAACGTCATCTTAATCATTTATGTATCGTTAACATCAACGTAATGTGTCATCAAAAATACTAAAGTCAGTGCAGGACAGACGACGAAAGAGTCCACAATATATCACATTTAGACTTTAACAGTCTTACTTATAAAAATTCATTAAACTATGGTTATTCAATCGTTATACCAAGAATAGTTATACTCGGTATATGCTGATAATAACGGAAAAATACCTTTTGACTTTTAAACTTGGTATATCATCGGCGTAAGTATTCCACCCTTATGTTCGATGCACGTAGCGGCAACACCGCATTCCATGGACAAAATCAGAAAAAAGAAAGTATTTTATCTGTGATTCGATTGATGTGTCTTTGGAAAAACGATGTTTTATACGAAATTCGTCGTCATTGTACAAAAGAGTGGGGTCATTTCTAGTTCTAAATATTTTAGATTTTCTTCTCGTCCTAAACATTTGCAATCGATTGATCAAATTATTAATTTCTTCCACTTCTTGTATTGCGTCATTTGACGGATGCGTTTTGCTACACCAGAGTTATAGTAGGGTGACGGGCGGAATATCGGCGGAATAAGTTTTGTTAAAACGTTACATCCAGGTTATTAAGTTACAGTAAGTTACACCGAGTTTATAAGATGACATTTTGCGTATTCTGCACTAATTCTCAGAATAACATTTTATACCACGTTTGTAAGTAGCGCTGTATGAGTAGAGGCTCTGACTAAACAAACACACTTCAGTTTGATATTTGCTAATCCTCTGCTGCCTCTGTAATTAAAAAAACCGCAAAAAGTTACACCGATTTCGTGTATAAAGTTAACAAAAAAGTAAATAAAACTCGTTCGGATTAATTACTTTAACATTGATCCCATTATATTTTTAATGCGTTTACGAAATGAGCTTGCACCCTTTCTGTTAGCGCTTAGGGTAGCAGCAGTTAAATAACATTGTCTATATATAACAATCGTAGTCATTAATATGCTTACAAATTAATAAACAAAGTCTCCACCGCCCCTGTCTGGCAGTCTGGGCTTGATAAATTCAAAAAGTACCGAATTTTCAGGTGGTTCTATCAATGAACGGAGTAATTTGTGAGTAAAGTTTCATTATTTAATTCGTTAATGTTTCGCTTAATTGAAGTACCAGTCTGTAATTCAGTTTATAAAAAAAAAGTTAAAGATTTCTACGACCTCCTTGGCTAAATGGCTTGCACATCGGTTTCAACGTCTCTTAGATCTCGAGTTTGATTTCAAGTTGGATCAATGATATTCAATATAATATTGTTTCTGTCCCATCCGATAAACAGCCCTAAAGGAACTCGCTTAACATTTGGATTCTCCAACGTTAACCTCTAAACGTTTCTATAATTTCTCTAATATCACTTCTACCCGGAGTATCTGCAGGCCACTCCCGTTTTGCCGTAACTTCTCAAACAAAATTGTTTTAATAGCGTCGTAACAGCTTCACTAAATTATACAAAGTTTCGTTTTCGGGTATATGGAGTAGGTCTGATGTATCAAACCGTATCAAGTGGGGATCAAATATCAACTACCCTTCTGGGAAACATACGTGAGGTAATATGAGAGAGCTTTGGATCCTTTGCGGTTCATGATGTGCACGGATATACGCTTTTAAACCCGTAGAATTAACATTAAAATTACTAACATATAACTAACCTATTAATAACCACAGCTGAGGTACTGGCTGTTTTGGACGCACGTCTCGACAAATTAACATTAGTAGTTATTTGATGTAAATCTCTATATATATATAGAATTCTCGTGCCACAATTTTCGTTCCCGTACTCATCCGAAACGGCTTGACCGATTCTCATGTAATTTTGTGAGCATATTGAGTAGGTCTGAAAATCAGCCAACATCTATTTTTCATACCCCTTAGTGATAAGGGTTTTTTCCCTTAACATTTTTTCTACACTAGAAATTACTTTGAAATAATTTATATGGCAAAATAACGTTTGCCGGGTCAGCTAGTTATATATAAAATAGTTTACGTGCTACACCACTGAGCTACTATTTTTATGTATTATAATATAATTGATCAAATATAGTTCCAGGTCAAGTTCTTTTATTCCTATCCGTCTCGATTCCATCTATATAAGAAAGCCCAGGGATTTAAGTCTTCCTTCAGATGTGGGGACGTAAAAAAAGCTGATGATTATGATAATGATGACAAGATTAGTTGTTTTGGTAACGACTTTATACTTTTTTAATAATTTGTTTGTAAAAGAGGTTGGAATATAAAGAGGTACAAGTAAAAAATCAGTCCGTGAAAACATTATTCTTAAGAAAAATCTAAATTAATTCCCATATACCAGCGATTATCCTTTAAAATTCTATTATATTATGCTTTGAAGTTTTAAACAACCTATCGATTTCTCCATTATCCAACCCGCCTAATCCAGTTTATCATAACTTACCTAAAAGCTGGAAATTGCTAAGTCTTTACATTGTTTGAATACACTCAAAGTAATGAACTGCCTATAATGGAACC
This sequence comes from Diatraea saccharalis, assembly GCA_918026875.4. NCBI lineage: Eukaryota > Metazoa > Arthropoda > Insecta > Lepidoptera > Crambidae > Diatraea > Diatraea saccharalis. The sequence continues at coordinate 8,430,787 of OU893350.1, forward strand.
CATGATCCGACGCCATTTGCATTAGTAATCTTTAAGTATACATTCGTAACCTTAACTTGTTTGCTTATGTTATATATTTAATTTGATATAAATTATATTTGCAAATAAAAAAATGAATATGTTATTTATTATTATGTATTAAAAAAGTGAAAATAGAATGGATTTTCTTGAAATTTATGGTATTGACCCTACGTTGAAAGTTGATAAAAAAAGAGATAATCAATACTGCGATCCGACATCGTAAATCCGACAAACATACATACACACATACTTATAAAATTTATAGGATAGGTATGAATAGGGCGAATGCCAGTCAATTAATAAAATAGCGAAATACCTTTACATTATATCTCGTACAATCAAAAATCAAAAATGATTATTCGTTCTAATTTTAAAGGGTAGATATAGTAGTAGTAGAATAACTTGTTAATATTTGACTATGCAATATTATTTAAAGTTACGCCGATTTACATTGTCACAGATATACATTAACTATTAACTATTATTTAACATTAACTATTATTATCACATCCTTCTATGCTGTAATACTTTCAAATATAAATTAATTAGAACTCGAAGATAATTAAATTACTAAATATCCATCGCGTTTATACCAAATTTGGGGGAAATACGTTAACGTCTTTAGTCAGCTGGTCAGTTTACAAGGGCATTAAATTAAACTATACCCTCGGGTTGCTCTCCATTGGAAATAATATTTAGAGACGAGCTCGGCCACCAGTTAATCAAAGTAACGACTGCAAAACACTGATAACACTGAATCCCGCATAAACAATAGAATCACTGGTTTGATCCAAGAACAAAACGAACTTGTTTTTATAGTAGCTGCTTGTGTAGTTTTGAATTGTATAAAATCTATATTTTAACGTTATAAAGCTGAAGAGTTTGCTTGAACGCGCGTAGTTCGTATTCGTTCGTGTTTTAGTACGTATTTAAATATATATTTTTGTGTTGAATAGACCATTTATTGAGGAAGGCTATTTATCGGCTATGTAACATCACGAGAGCGTGATCAATGTATTCTATAAGTCTCCAATTCTATTAGTCATAGGTGTAATAGAAGTGGAGAAAAATCGCTGAGGGAAATTAGTACAAAATTAACGAGACGCAACATCAAGACGTACATTAAGACTGTGAGTTTAAGTTGAGCTTTTGCACTCGAGATTTCAGAAGTAAGTCTTTTGTGAAATGTGAGAACATTGTCTGATTTAAATGGGTTAGACATCATTATTTATAAAAACAAAAATTTATAAACTACTATATCAAATCATTGTGGTGATGAAATATAAATTATTAAAACTAATAAACTTTCCTTAAATATAAGGACTGGCTATTCTTCTACATCTTCTGCCGCCTGTTACCCACGTATGATGCAGTTTGCCGTAGGCATAAGATTTTTTTTTGTTTTTTTATTTATTTTATTTTTGTTTTACATCTAAGAAAATTATTTAACATGGTAATTAAACTAAGCCATGAAGAAAAACCAAGAAGGTTTGTTTACATGTGCTAGGAATAAAATTATGTATAACATGCATTCAAACAAATCGGCAACAACTTAATTAACATATTATTAACAACAGCAATATTAACATTTAAGTAATAATAGGTACAACACGCACTTGGTATAATATTTAAACACTAAGCTTATCTAAGTAATATACTTTTAGTAATTTCTTTAAGTTGTTAGGATGTATTAAATTCGGGGGTAGTTCGTTAATAATTCGTGATTCGTGGTAAAAACGGTTTTGTTATTTCAGAGTATTGTCAATACACAAACAAACAAGAAATCTATCACTTTTGTAATGTTAGTATAGAATGTGATGAAAATATTCCGATACCATATGACCTGCAGAACCGTGAACCGCCCAGTTTATACACAATAACAAAAGATTGTTCCTATTACTATTTTTCTCTCGATTTTTTCTTTTGTTCTTAAGCTTATAATCTTTGACTTCTTTAGAAATAGCTCAAATGGTGAAACTCTTTCTTGTTTTGCTTTTTTTATTAAAGTTGTGAATATTCTTAACGCTTCATGTCCAAAAATACACTGGACCGCAAAGAAAACGGGTCGGTTAGAAAATCGTCAATATCTTGAAAACTACTTAACTTATTTTTATGAAATAAAAACTAAATTAAAAATTATTTAATTGTAATTTATTGAATATAAAAAAATACAAATTAAAAGTTGTCTATTTTCAATAAATGTCAAACGAATGAAAAAGGTAGTTTTTCTGACATTTTCGTAAATATGAATTGTATAAAGATGTGACGTTTTTACGCATGTTAGTATTTCGTGTTGCCTCCACGAGCTTGCAAAACTGCGGCTATGCGATTCGGCATACCTTCCACAAGGTTTTTAAGGCGATGCTGCGGAATGTTCTGCCATTCCTCGATCAAAGCTCCTTTCAATTCACGCAGCGTGATTGGCGGTGGATTCCGTTGACGTACACGTCGTCCCAGTTCGTCCCATGCATGTTCGATGGGGTTTAAGTCGGGGCTTCGTGCTGGCCACTCCATGCATGTGATACCTACTTCGTGAAAATAGTCGAACACTATCTAAGCTGTATGCGGGCGGGCGTTGTCTTGCATAAAAACAGCATTTTCGCCCATGTCTACTAAAAATGGACCAACATAGTCATTAAGAATTTCATTCACATATCGTTCTGCTGTTAAACTGCCATTTTCTATCACTACTAGCTCAGTACGGCTTTCGGAAGAAATCCCAGCCCACACGTGTATAGAGCCACCGCCATATGGTACTTTTTCTTCTATACAAGCTTGGTTATAGCGCTCTCCCGGTCTTCGGTACACTCTTTTCCTCCCATCGTGCTTGTATAAACAGAATCTAGACTCGTCTGAAAACATAACTCTTGACCAGTCATCCAGAGTCCAAGTTTCGTGTTCTCTGCTATAACTCAGCCTTGAGTTTAAGTGGTGTCTTTCTAATTTTGGGCCATTTGCAGGCCTTAATGGTCTCAAATTTGCTTCAGCCAGACGTCGCCTTACTGTATCTGTACTCAGATAGTTTCCTCCAGCTCGTAAATGGTGATTTTTTACCTCAACGGCCGTAAGAAATCGATTTCTCAAAATTGTTGACACCATATAGCGATCCTCCCGCGCAGTCGTGCACCTCGTTCGGCCTGTTCCTGGTCTTCTTAGGTTGGATCCAGTCTCATGGAAACGCTGGAGTACCCGCTTAACTGTGGAAAGACTCACACCAACAGTTCTTGCTGTATTGCGCTGACTGCGCCCATCTTCAAGCATTGTCAGGATCCTGGTGCATTCTTCAGGGGTTAACGACATGATGACTTCAGAATACAATTTTTGTATGACAAACACACGATATTTATTGTAGATTTTATGTCAAAACTAAAACAAATGCGAAACAAATGCTTTGATTTTTTTAGAACTAAATTGAAAAACAACCATTATCTTCATTGCCAGTTTTCTTACACAATTATCTAAAGTAAATAAAAAGGTTTTATATACTATATTAAATAACATTAAATATTCTTTAATTAAGTTTTTATTTCATAAAGCTAGGTGAGGTAGTTTTCAAGTTATTGAAGATTTTCTAACCGACCCGTTTTCTTTGCGGTCCAGTGTACATTTCTAATACCAACGTATGAGTATATTAAAATACAGTACAAAACAATAATTTGTTTAATGTAAAATATATTGTATGCTATAACCGTTCCACAAAAAGAATTTCATACAGAGATAGCACAAAAGCAATTTCCTTAAGCTTTGGGAAGATACATATTAACTCTACAACAAATTTTATTCTTAAAATCCATTTTATGTAGTCTGCGGATCAACTTAGTACTTAGTATTTTTTTTTTATATTTTGTTTTTCGTATATGCGAAGGTCAATCATCGAATGAGAGGACCAAAAATTATTATCTTTAGCTTCGGACGGCATGTTAAAGGTGTGAAGGTACTCTGTCTACGGATGCACGTAACAGACGCATGAAACGCACTTACACTGCTTGCGGATTTGATAGTTTTGACATATGGTTGAGAGTAGAATAGCTCGAAAGTACAGACTCGAAAGTAATTCACATGATGTCTGATCGTATTCTTTGCACCGTCAGTACACTGACGTATTCGCTAGCAAATGCGAAACATTTGCGAATCTATTGCGAATGCCAAACATATGCGTCTGTGTAACTATGACTACGCAGTTACCTGCAAAATAGTATTGACAAGGACACAGCTATTACGTCGAGCTAATGAAAGAACGAGATAAAGCACATGCTAATAATTGACATACAGCTATTTTTTTGTTTCGCTTTCGCATGCGATTGAGTTGGCGTCGGCTTTGCTCATGGAATAAAATGTCTTACAATGATATAGAAAATCTGTTGCATAACGTATGTCCTTTGCGTGCGTAAATTAAAGTGGACGTTCGTCTTATAAGCCTTTGATAACTGTTGCATTCGCAATCGTTTAACCACGTGAGTTTATGATCCGATCTCCTTATTGATCGATCCAATACGAGGGTCAAACTGAAAGTTCTTAGAACTGGCCACTTATAAACAATATAATAAAAAAATAATTCTAAAATTTGAAAATATAACTCTTTGCCAATATTACTGAGTATATATTTCATTCATTTGTCATTTGTTTTACGATTCGGCGGCAAATTGAAAATTGTCTGTGTCACGTCATCATGAATTTAACACGAGAAAATTTTCGTGCAATGATTTTTTATGACTTTCGATGTCATTTAAGTCAACAAGAAAGTTATGATAGACTACGATTGGCCTTTCACGATGAAGCCCCATCTCGTGCGACTGTTTACAACTAGTTTAATGAGTTTAAACGTGGTCGCACTAATCTCACTGATGATTTACGTGAGGGACGGCCTTCTACGGCGACGACTGAAGATAACATCTGTGTTGTGCGGCGTATGATAGAGACTGACAAAAGAGTGACCTATCAACAGATTCGGACAAGCTTAGGCATCGGTATGAGTCAAGTGCACAAAATCCTCCACGAACATTTAGCGGTCAGGAAGCTTTGCGCCCGGTGGATACCTCATAATTTGACTGAGGCTCAAAAACTCCATCGTGTGGATTGGTGTCGTAAAATGATTGAAAGATTTAACGGAGGTGACTCAAATGCTGTGTTCGACATACTAACAGGTGACGAAAGCTGGATTTACTGTTATGATCCTAAAACCAAAAGACAATCTGCTCAGTGGGTGTTTCCTTTCGAGGAGTTGCCAACTAAAGTGAAGAGAGATCGAAGTGCGGGAAAAAAAATGGTGGCCTCGTTCTTTGGAAGGATAGGTCATTTTGCAACAATTGTGTTAGAGGATCAAAAAACAGTTTCTGCAGAATGGTACACTACCAATTGTTTGCCACTTGTCTTGGAAAAAGTTCGAGAGAAACGACCTCGCAGTAGGATCCTCCTTCACCACGACAACGCCTCGTCGCACACCGCCAAGCGAACGATCGACTATTTGGCGACATCAAACGTTGAATTACTGGGTCACCCGCCGTATAGCCCCGACCTCGCGCCTTGTGATTTTTATTTATTTCCAAAAATTAAAGAAAAACTTAAAGGAAAGCGGTTTATGAATGCTGAAGAAGCGGTGGCTGCGTATCGCGATGCCATTGAAGAGACCCCTAAGGACGAGTGGGCAAAGTGCTTTTCCCAGTGGTTCCATCGCATGCAGCGGTGTATTGACGTGAATGGACAATATTTTGAAAAGATATAATAAAACTAATAACTGGCTAATGTAATCAGTTTTTGATTTTCTAAGAACTTTCAGTTTGACCCTCGTATTGGCTTTTGCCCATGATTAGTTACTAGGGTTTCCTTTTATTTAATTGAGAATTATTCGTAACATTAATTGCACTTCAAGTTGCATACTAGATCTGGAAAAGGTCACGTAATTCTCCTTATTAAACAAAATATTGCTTAATAGCTTTAGCGTTTGTAATAACCAGAGGTCGGAATTAGGTAGAGTTATTTATGTACTTGCATCGAAATGTTGATATTAATGTGGACCTTCGTGGCAACATCGCGCGTATTGGTATTTTGCAACTTTGGACATCCGATGTCATTGATGTAAGTTTGGCAACGTCGTGCGTGCAGTAGTTTAAATTGTGTAAAAGTAAATAACTTTTTATTTAAAAAATCACGAGATTTTTTCTGCTCTTTAAAATTAATCTCGGGATTTGAGGCATATCCGCTTTATTCTTTCGCTGTATGAAATCAGTGTAAGTACACGAATAACTCTCCCTAATTCCGACCACTGGTAATAACATAGTTTACATAAAATTATAAATTGTAAGTCACGATACACTTTTATTATTTTCAATTTCGACGGCATGGCTTATCAAGTAATATTGCATCATGCTATTAATATGGAGCGAAAGAAAACCTCGAAAAGGTATTACTTTAGCCTCAACAATGATTACATATCGTCTGAAATTTTTCGTTTCTAAACGCCAAGCAAACGCTAGGTTATATTTAATAATAAAAGAACTTTTCGTGTAAAAATGATCTGATGTAGCAAATGGGGAAGGAGATATTAAAACTCCATTTGGTTCAGTGACTTACAAGTAACTATCAACTTTTAAATAAGAGAACCGATTTTAGGTATGGAACTGTTATACGGGATAGACGAAAAGGTTTTTTTTTTTAAAAATACAAATATTTTATTCACGACGATTTATGTAATATGTCTATATATTCGAGGATCAAGAGATCCTAGACAACCTCTCTGGATGGATATTGAAATATGACTGAGATATTTTTAAGTTCTACTAAAGAAGCTCTGAGAAGAGACTGCTGTCTTTAAACTTTGAAAATCTATAAACCCATGCTCTTCAAAATAACATTGTTATTAGTGTTGGATAACCACTTAAGTGATTTATTAAAATTAAATTAACTACAAATTGAAGATTTTAATTGATAGAGCCCCATAAAAAGAAAATGCCACGAGCTCCAGACACTATAGTTACGCCGCTGGTTATAATTTATACGAAGAGAAACTGTTTCTTCTTATCTAAAACTGGAGTAATTGCTTTATAACTTTTTACAAGCATTGAAATCCATTAAGCGGTGAAGCTGACTGAGGAAACCATTTTTGTAGTTAGCACTATTTCTACGTTTGCGCCAGTTTTACGATTCTGTTATGGCCCAGCCACTTTTCATGAGTACAATATAAGAAAAGTGTTCGAAGTTACTAGACCTGATGAAAAGTAGTTAATACATATTTTAAATTGCTAAAAAAACCGGTATCAAACTAACAGTTACAGTTTACTGAGAAGTTTTCATGTAAAGTAAATAATTCAATACTTATTAATATTCTATACCCCGCTCTTATTACGTTAAAGTGTACTAAGAACAAATTTTTGAAAATTCCACCCGAAGAAGGTTAAGTCTAAGACCCCGGTAAAGTAAGGTTAGGTTATATTTAATTCTATATAAAAAATCAATTGCTATTCATTTGTCTCGCTAAAACTCGGGAACAGCTGTACCAATTTAGCTGATTTTGGTTTTGAAAAGTTTCTCGTAGTCCAGGGAAGGTCTAAACGGTGAGAGGTGACTTAATATATGTACACCGGGTCATATAGTTTAAAACTTAAATAAAATAAGGAATTCACAACTTACAGTATTAAACACACACTTGCCACACTGAACCTTTTTATTTCATTTTATTGAAATAAATTTAAGTGGAAGATAACATCCCCACTTTTCCCTCTAAGCCTATTCCCTTAACTGGATTAAGGGGTGTCTTTTTCCCACACTCCCTCAGCACTTGTATTTTAACAACTACTGGCTCCATTTAACGATGCGCGGCGCTTCTTTATTTCATCCCTATGCTCGCGAGGGAAGAATATCGCTACTTTGGGACCCTCTAAAACAGTCGTAAAATGATATCTACTCTAATGTATAAATCCTAGAACTCCAAATTGAATTGCAAGGGTATCATCACTATTCTTTAGTGTGTGAAAAACGCCCTAAAATTTAATAACCCAAAAATGGCTGTAACAACGATGGCCCTTGGCAAGTATCATAATATATATTCTAATTTATTTCCTAAAAAAAGGATATACCTGTAATTATATAAAATGAAAAGGATTTCTAATTATTTTCAAGTTTCAATGAGACGATAATTTTATAACAGTTTAACGTTACAATTACATGGATATGTACCACTTTTTTTCTTAAATTCGGTTATATTATATTTGGTCAATTTTGCATTAACTATACTATACTGAAAAATATTATTAATGAAAAATGCTTAAAAAAAATAAAAGCGATTATAATAACGTATGCCTTAAAATAGTTCAATGTAACTGTATTTTTTTTAACAATTTTGTAAACAATAAACATATTTTAGTTTGAGTTTAATAAGTAATCTACAGTTTAACTATTATTGAACATTATAACAGACACCGTGGATTTTATTATTAAAAGAATAAAAATAAATTCTTAAGTCGACTTGTGCACGGGACTACAAGCATTACACGCATTCTGGGTTGTAGTTTTACTTCCATTATTGCTATAACCAGCTTCGAACTTGATTATTTGATTTAATTTCTATGCTGTGACGGCATTGTACTTGATGTTGAGTTCGGGCTGCTATTGTTTCACATTAGCATCGCAGCTCGGCATAAAAGACCCAATAAGCATGTATGTTTAAAATAAAAACATAAGTGAGTTGAAGTTAATAAAACGTCTAATATCTCTCAAGCCCACAGATAAATTACATAAGAACGTGATTTTATATCGTCGTGATTATTTAGCGAGCCGAAGCGTATGCTCTCGATTCCGATACTCCCGATGTATCGATTCAATACACATCGATACGTGAATGTCAATAAGCGGATATGAAATCGATTTGATTCGAATCGCTCGCTCTGGGCGGATAACAGCGTCGTAGTTTATTGGGACAAAACAGGCAACATTTGATTTCATGGCTTCACATTCAGATGTCTTCATTTGCGTGAAAGTAGGGTCCTCGATATGAGGTTGCTTTTCTTTCTGAAATATAAAACACTAGTGGACGCCCGCGACTTCGTCCGCGTGGAAGTCGGTATCCCGTGGGAGTGAGAAGTTTTCCCAGTAAAAAGTACCCTATGTGTTATTCTGATGTATAACCTATATTGCTGTAAAGTTTTATCCAAATCCGTCCAGTAGTTTTTTCGTGAAAGAGTAACAAACATCCATACATCCATACTTACAAACTTTCGCCTTTATAATATTAATAGGATAGGATGTTCGCTTTGTCGTGAATTCTTTCAGATATAATCCAAAAGTAATAATCGATACCTAATCTTTTATGCATCAGCTTTGACAACAATTTACTGTCTTTATTATGTTTTATAATTTTGTATATTAATCCTATAGCAGTGTGAAACAAACAGTTTTCTGAGAAATAATATTCAACATTTTTAAGGTTTCTTACCCCTATTATTGCCGTTTCCAGTGTGGAGCCCTTCGTGCGTGAGTCCGACACGCACTTGGACGGTTTTTTACAATTCCGTAGAATTTAAAAAATCTGCAATATTCTTCTCTTTAAAAATCTGTCTGTTACAACGTCATTTATTTTGAAGAATAATAATAGATAGGTTTTCTTAATTGGTGTACATTATATTAGCCGCAATAATCATAAAATATTTAACAAGTTGAATGATATTCTACTGTCCTCATTTGAGAAGAAAAAATATTTTAAGTAATATTTACAATATTGAATTTTAATGATACTCCTCTAATATGGAATAAACTCTTTGCTTACGAACCCAACTAGCACTTCCCTCATTTTTTCAATTACAGTTGAGATTAACAAAAAAAAATCTAAACTAATATTTACTGTAGAACTACGATATTTAGTAACTTCCACGCTCGAAGTTACAAAGCTAGACAACCTGTGACCGCCCGCCCGCCTGCAATAAATACACATGCAAACGGCGAAAAATAACGCAACCACCACCAACTACACTACACGTGTTTCTAACAGTTCATGCAACTTATTTACACTAGCATTGTGTATGGAAGTTGCACAGTATAGTTTCGACGACCTCCGTATCAGAGTTATCAGCCGGTTTCAAAGTGTCTCCATTTTTGTTGATATCAAATTTGTATAAAATTAATAAAATAAATAACACTGCAGCTCGCATAAAAGACCTAATAAGCACCGCAGCCTGGTGGTAATAATGGTTAGTTACCATATTTTACGTTATTTTACCACACATACACACACACACTCACACAAAACGAATATATATCTTCAACATAAATATTTTCCTAGCATCTATTATTTATTATTTATATTAATATGTATGCTACCATTGTATGTGATCAATAATTATATTTCCTTTCTTTCTAATATAGATAAAAAAAGACTAAATGACGCGTCATTTAATTTTCCTTATTTCCCAGACAATTACCAAATATGCTAATAATTTGTAGTTAACACTAATTAAAATTTATAACTTAATTCATACCAATTTCCTGCGTTACGGAATCCGATTAATATATGTACTCTGACCCGAAAAGAAGCTAAGTCATCATCATTTCCTTTCAGGGACGCGAAGTTAAACTCATCTCCTAACCGGAACTCCCTGCCGCCACCAAAACTTAGCTGTGCTTGATTTCCCTTATATTTCTGAACAGAAAGGAATTTAAAATAAAGACTACGAAATAACATCAATCGTTCAAATATATAGATAATTGTAGCTCAGTTGGAAATGTCTCCTTTACGCATTTATTTAGATTACTTTTTTATATTTAGAAATCTACTAATAACAATCTATTATAAATGTTAATACCTAGGTTCCATATGTGTTTGTAAATAAATTCTTAATTAGACAACTAGCTGTTTTCCCGCCACTTCGCCCGCGTAGATTATAGCTTATGTCACCCGCTTATGATGATGTACCGTACCGAGGTGAAAATCGGCCCAGTTGTTTTGTAGCCTATTCGATGCAAACAAACAAACAATTTAACGTTTCCTCTTCATCATATTAGTATAAACAACACATATATTGCTCAGACCCCTTATCAAGTAACTTAAATATTACGGAAATATTAAACAATGAAGGTACCACAACATGTAGACCCCAGACAACGGAAAAAAAGTTCACTTTGTACATTAACTCGACTGGAAATCGTACCCGGTGACACCTTGAAACCAATGTGCAAGTCATTGGGCCACGAAGGTATTGTATATAATTTAATATTTTTACTTTTTTTATTTTTAATAATCTTAATCTCAGAGAAACAAATAAATAAATATAAGGTTTGATTGTAAAACTTGCTTTCCTAACCATCTTTTTTTTTTAAATAAATAAAACAAACTAAAATTAGCTCCTTTTATCTCATTTTGTAGAATTTCTTTAATTTTATATACCTATAATATAAATTTCAATGATTTTCGTGATTGGAATTTTGTTTTGACTTGTATGTGCTTATTATACAAAATATAATATACGCTGTATTCAAAAAACAGATTCAATATTCTAATGACAATAGATATTACTCACAAAAAAATCTGAATAGAACGAAACATACGTTCAGAACGACATGTTATATCCGCAATCAATAACATTATTTTTGGAACGTAGTCGAAAAAATTGAATACACCAGTTTTCCTGTAGATTTGTAAAGGGTATTGTGGATTATAACTCATATCCTGCAAATGAAATGGTCCTTCGAGGCCATTTATTGACGATAAAATATCGCTACTGTTTGTTAATACATGAAATTAAATATGTCTATACTGTAAATAATAATTATATAAAAGAAAACAACAAATTTTACACCGATGATGCTCTAATTTTTGCAATCTTTAGTGAGTGCGCAAATCTTGGAAATCAATTTCGACCCACTTCCCAATGTCCAATATATTTGAAATTTTGCACAGACATGTAAGTCAGATGACAATGCTATATTATAGTGTCAGTAAGCTGAAACAATAATGAAGTTGGAAGATAGTCATAGGGACTTAGTGATGAAATGACGCAACTGCATCGTATATTGGCTTGTTAGATCCGTTTTTATTAGGACTTTGGTACTGAATGGTTTCCACCCCGAGTGACGATGGAGGTAGAAGGTGGTCATAGGAACTTGGCAATGAAATAACGTAACTGCATCATGTTGGGGCTCTTTAGATCTGTCTTTATGAGAACAAGAACATATCGAGAAGAAACTAAAAAGTAAAAATAAAAATATAAGGTAATAAAAAAGTTTTTTAAAAACAAAATTTTATTAGTACTCAAACGTTAATAAATAGATTCTAAACATTTTAAGTATGTACTTATAATCGAAATTCACCCTAACAGTAATTGATTTGAACAGCTTAAAAAATATGTGTATTTCCTCGTCACCAATTTCATTAAAGCTTTTCAAGTCATTTACTGTTAGAGGAAATTTTGATTATAAGTACTATAATATTTAGAATTGACTCATTTATTTACATATATATTTTAGTGAGCACAAATAAAAGTTTCACGTGTCATATCATAATGTGGTAGATTCAATAGTTTACGTGAAGACACGCATTATCATATTAGTATATCGACAAATTATTTATATTAGTGCAGTAACCTAATTAAGTCTCATTGGCCAGCGTTAAATGCTTCAGGCTGGAATAAATGCTGACTGCGAGCTTACCCCAGGATATAATTATGTCCGCCCTCTTTAGCAAGTCCTTCAATGTAAACAGTGCAATGGTATTCATCCTGCACAGTTGTAGGTGATTGTACTTATTTCTTTCGAGTCTATTTTGAATACACATCCTAACGTTCTGCTTATGCGTTTATGGTGTGAAGTCATATGTTTGAGTGAACACTTCAAGACCCCATTTATCTCCGGAACGGTTTGACCGATTTAGTTTAAATCATAATAGTCTTAGATTATAATGTTTTACCATATATTATGATTTACAGCATATCATATTTAAAAATTGTGTTACCGGTTAAATAACTTTAGAATTTTTAATCTTAAAATATTTGTAGACAAATAGTCGATAGATGGTTTTTACCTTTTTATTTTTATTGGCTTGTAACTTAACTATAAAATATACAGAAAATTAAGCGGTGTTTCTGTACCTCATCGTATTCCTGCAATTCTTTTGGTTCAAGGTAGCTTTTAAGAATAACTACTGAGTGGTATTGCAAACGGAAATGACAGGTAGCTACAACATGATTTTCTTGAAGTTGTACTTATTCTTATACTTAATTATATATAATTTACGGTCTAGGGAATCTCTCAAAGAAATATTTAAATAAATAATTATTTTGACTGTTGCCTATTACGAATTCCTTCACAAAAAAGTAGTGTTCATAATCTTTACACAAGCTTCAGACTTCAAAAAACCAGAGAATTATTTCTGGGTAAATGCATTGCTATGTTCAATAAAGTTCCACAAAATGTAATTGACCTACCCATAAATAAATTTAAAATTCATGTAAAGAACATACTTATGAGTAAAGGCTATTATAAAGTTGATGATTATTTTAAGGACCGCAATGCATGGAATAAATAGCCTTCGCTTTGTTCTATAACGACTTATATTATATGCACGAATATTTAATACGAATTATATGCACGAACTTATGTCCTACAGAATTTGAAAGTTGTATTTATTACTGTTATAATACGTAATATTTTGGTAATGACATGATTTATGTAAATGTCATTACTTATGATAAAGAGCTGGTAAGTTTCTTTCGCTTGTTCTTCTTGTCAGCTAAAAGACGTCCTGAACAAGTGGTAGGGGAAAAAAATTTTTTTTGGACGATTCAAAAGTGCTTGAAACAAGCTTGAATAGATATTTTCATTTCATTAATATATTATAATTTTCTAAATAGTCTATATTTATTAATATTTTATGGTTAGTAAGTCAATAATAATTAGTATTATATAATTCTTTGAGTAACACGCATTTTATCATATGGTATCTAATTAAGCAATTACAACCCTAAAGGGATGGGAAATTCCATTTACTCTGTCGATTAGGTATGAGAAAAATATTATACAAATAATTTTTGCTTTATCTTAACCAGAAATAACATTAGATTTGAGGAGAGGGGGCTCTCTACGTTACAACAATGTAGAAAATGTACAAAGTTGTGACGTCACGCGATATTTCAACTCAGTATATCGCCATTATTGATTATGTAAAAAATTACAGAAAAAATAAAAAAGCCTTTTATTAATTCTTATTTTTTTAAAGACTTTAACAAATTTAAATTTCATTTAGGATTAAATTTATTCATTATTCAATACAAATACATTATAAATTTGTCATTTATAATAATGTTTGTAATTTTATTACGAAAAAAAAAGTATATCATTCAATTAAATTTGCTTGAATTTCATAATTATTCACTATCAATTTTGATCATTATCCATTGTTATTTTTATTATTGAGAGTCCCTAGTAAGGGTAAAGGCCTCCTCCATCCCTGACCACTCCTTTCTGTCCTTCGCCCTGGTGTACCACCCAGTTCCTGCCTGCGCCGATATGTCATCGGCCCAAACTTTGTAAGGTCTACCTCGTTTTCGTTTTCCTTTTGGGCCCTCCCACAATGCCACGGTTTTTGTCCAACGGTCGTCCTCTAATATCGCCATTATTTATTGATTATGTAAAAAAATACAGAATACGCGTTTAATATTCTTTAACCCGACGGACAAACAAAAATAAGTTTGAATTGTGTAAAGTGGCACGCTGGCTCAATGTTTCTTCTTCAATCTACTAACTCTAAATATTGATAAAACAAAGTATTTGTGTTTCACTATTGAAAAAAGAACGCAACCTATGAACAATTTCAAATAAGAATGCATGAGTGCGGAAATGCAAGAAACTTAACCTAGGATGGGCATTAAATAGTAATGTTAATTTTATTTCCTTATTGAATCGATAATGCTATTGTCTCTTTCTTTCAATGTTTTGTCATAACATTTATAAGTGTATTCCTATATAACGACTGGAAGAGCGGTAGCCTCCTGATACTGGTATTATATCTACTTAAAAGAAGGCACACCATGATGTTCTTTTTCGTAAATTGTGGAGAGATAGTAAAGTTTTATTATATCCCAATCATATTCTTAATAAAAAATGCTTAAAATCTACTTTGTCAGAATTTCAGAGTATCAAAGTGGACAAAGTCGATTTATAAGTATTCTTTGTTTAAAAAATTTTCCAGTAAAGCATCATAAATGCAAAATTGATAAAATCCATTAGTTACGAGTATCTTCGTGTGAACTTATTATAATATAATAATCCCTATTAGATGTCTTCATATAAACTAACTA
Organism: Diatraea saccharalis; assembly: GCA_918026875.4. NCBI lineage: Eukaryota > Metazoa > Arthropoda > Insecta > Lepidoptera > Crambidae > Diatraea > Diatraea saccharalis. Next base: position 8,446,086 of record OU893350.1, read on the forward strand.
TAATCGTTAAATTAACTACGAGGTTTGGCCAATTATCAAGATGGTTCCGATCTATAATAATCCTATAATTCATACAATAATCCTTCAAATCAATCATTCATTACGACTTAATGATAGTGTTTATATGTTTATTGAACACAAAATTGGTACGGGCAAATTTTGTGATGAGAGTTTCGTGTTCTGTTTTATTTCAATAAATAAGTGCTTAAATTCAATAATAATTTGTATGCAAATTAAGTTGTTCTATAAGTAAAAAAAAAAACAATAACAAAATTATGTTTATATTTTAATTTCAAATAAAGTTAAGATAATTGAATAAATTATTAACATAATTAAAACTTCAAGAAAATCACGTTTTATCTAACACTTTTATTTCCATTTCCAAAACCACTTATATTAAGTAGTCATTCTTAAAAGCTACCCTGAACTAAAAGGATTCACGTTGATGTACAGAAACGCCGCTTAATTTTGCTATATATTTTGTAGTTAAGGTACAAGCTAATAAAAAACAAATAAAAACGTTAAAACTATTTATCGACTGTTTGTCTCCGAACATTTTAAATATAAAAATTCAAAAGTTATTCAACCGGTAACACAATTTTTAAAATCGTAATAATCTAAGAACCACTGCCAACAAATCGCAAGGATTTTACATTACGTATCTAAATCGGTCAAACTTTTCCGGAGATAAATGGGGTCTTGAAGTGCACACACAAACACATAACTTCAAGCCATAAACGCATAACTCACCACGTATGGGTATTCAAAATATTCGTACATCGTTTTATATTCTTTTGAAGCTTGTTTTATTCTTCTAAAACGATAAAAAATATGCAGTCGGCATCTTACTGGACATATCAAAGGCCTATGACAAAATTCAACATAACATACTACTAAAAAAACTAAATGACGTAGGTATCAGAGGCAAAAGTTTTAATTGGTTTAAATCCTTCCTGTACAATCGGGAGCAGTTTGTAAGTGTAGAATATTTTGACTATAATTCTAAAGAAATAAAGTATATATTATCAGATGGCCAAACCACAAACGCTTCTATTCCTCAGGGCAGTGTAATTGGTTGTTTGTTATTCCTAATTTATATTAATGACCTGCCGAAAATAGTGAACCATTATTGCGTATTATTTGCAGACGATATCTCGCTTGTTGTCCCAACTACTAACAGTATAATTTTAAAGAATGAATTAGATAACTTATTTAATACAATCAGTAACTGGTTAACAAACCATAATCTAGAGCTCAATTTCCTAAAAACCAACATAATAACTTTTCATCCATATCAGAAAACCCCATTCACCATAAATTACACATATAAAAACAACAAAATCAAAACTGTTAACGAAGTTTCTTTACTAGGCGTAGACTTAGATTCACATATAAACTGGAAACCACATATCCGGAAGCTCATGTCTAAGCTTTCTAGCTTTGCATATGCGCTACGAGAAATTAAGAAAACCACTGACGTACAAACAGCACTTAAGACCTACTATGCTTACGCATATGCATGGCTTAGTTATGGCATGATTATGTGGGGAAATAGCACCGAATCCAGCTCTCTGTTTACTCAACAAAAAAAAAACTAATACGTATTATTTTTAATATAGAAAACACGGAGAGTTGTAAACCATATTTTACTAGGTACAAAATTTTAACTTTACCAGGCATATATATCTTAGAAATTTGTAAATTTGTAAAAAAATATCCAGAATTTTTTAATAGGCGAGAGGAATTAACTTCCAGATACACTCTGCGAGATCATAAGAAACTCATATTGCCGGCTTCACGCATGCAGATATAACACTCCGGCCCACTAGTCATGTCCACAAGAATATTTAACAAACTTCCAAGTGCAATTAAAAGTACAACCCAAGATAAATGCTTCATAAAACAAGTTAAGAATTTGAAACATTACTATACAATTAATGAATATTTAACAGATACATTTAATTGACTAAATAAACAATATCAATAATTTAACTATGTAAAAGATAATAAAAACAATTAATATTTAAACATAGTATCAACCTATATTTGGGATTTTAGAATTCAATTACATATGAACGTAGATTATATATGTTTTTCTTATAAATATGCGTCCTCTACTCTCCTAATTGTCGTGCCCGACGGGGTCCATGATGATACATTTCCTCTTTGTAACACCTTTGTTATACATTATGGAGTGCAATAAAGAAATTGAAATATTGAATATCATTTTTCATATCTATTGAACTTACCTACTATCCAATCAAATTATTGTTATAAAATACTAGGTATGTTGTTCCACTCTTTATGTTTATCTGTTACAACGAGACATCTAATATATAGAGTCTGAAATTATTTCAGACAGGCGAAAAATGAATTTCTAAAATTAGATAAACGCAATAGGAAGAAAAAGGAATTACGTTTAAAATCATCATTAAGAAAAAAGGTTTGAACGTCAGAACCCAAGGATGAGATTAAAGTGAAAAATACAAGCAAATAGGATGGTATGATAATAGGCACTAGTCTCGATTAGTTAAGTAATCAATTTATTATTGGTAAAATAATTTTCCAAAAAAATGTATGACTTGGAGAATACCTTTCGTGTTATCCAAAATCCTTTAGACTTCAATTAGTTATCCTACAAAACTAGATTGAAAACCTGTCCCTTGATGTCACAATAAAGTAGAATTACTCGGTCTTGACATTTTGGGAAACAAATTAAAACGAAGATTAGTTGCCGCACACATAATTAGCGTGAAATTTCATGCTCCAAGGGTGCATGCAAATCCAAGTTTCAGTTAGTCGTAGATTCGGTATAGTTATATTTCCCTGATCCCAGTAATTCCATCATTCAATTCTAGGACTTGTGTTATGAATGAATGAGAATTTTCCTAAATCGGCGCTCCTATATCTCATTAGAATAATAAAAATGATAGATAAGAATAACAATATGTGTGCGTATACGAGGGTCAAACTGAAAGTTCTTAGAAAATCAAAAACTGATTACATTAGCCAGTTATTAGTTTTATTATATCTTTTCAAAATATTGTCCATTCACGTCAATACACCGCTGCATGCGATGGAACCACTGGGAAAAGCACTTTGCCCACTCGTCCTTAGGGGTCTCTTCAATGGCATCGCGATACGCAGCCACCGCTTCTTCAGCATTCATAAACCGCTTTCCTTTAAGTTTTTCTTTAATTTTTGGAAATAAATAAAAATCACAAGGCGCGAGGTCGGGGCTATACGGCGGGTGACCCAGTAATTCAACGTTTGATGTCGCCAAATAGTCGATCGTTCGCTTGGCGGTGTGCGACGAGGCGTTGTCGTGGTGAAGGAGGATCCTACTGCGAGGTCGTTTCTCTCGAACTTTTTCCAAGACAAGTGGCAAACAATTGGTAGTGTACCATTCTGCAGAAACTGTTTTTTGATCCTCTAACACAATTGTTGCAAAATGACCTATCCTTCCAAAGAACGAGGCCACCATTTTTTTTCCCGCACTTCGATCTCTCTTCACTTTAGTTGGCAACTCCTCGAAAGGAAACACCCACTGAGCAGATTGTCTTTTGGTTTTAGGATCATAACAGTAAATCCAGCTTTCGTCACCTGTTAGTATGTCGAACACAGCATTTGAGTCACCTCCGTTAAATCTTTCAATCATTTTACGACACCAATCCACACGATGGAGTTTTTGAGCCTCAGTCAAATTATGAGGTATCCACCGGGCGCAAAGCTTCCTGACCGCTAAATGTTCGTGGAGGATTTTGTGCACTTGACTCATACCGATGCCTAAGCTTGTCCGAATCTGTTGATAGGTCACTCTTTTGTCAGTCTCTATCATACGCCGCACAACACAGATGTTATCTTCAGTCGTCGCCGTAGAAGGCCGTCCCTCACGTAAATCATCAGTGAGATTAGTGCGACCATGTTTAAACTCATTAAACCAGTTGTAAACAGTCGCACGAGATGGGGCTTCATCGTGAAAGGCCAATCGTAGTCTATCATAACTTTCTTGTTGACTTAAATGACATCGAAAGTCATAAAAAATCATTGCACGAAAATTTTCTCGTGTTAAATTCATGATGACGTGACACAGACAATTTTCAATTTGCCGCCAAATCGTAAAACAAATGACAAATGAATGAAATATATACTCAGTAATATTGGCAAAGAGTTATATTTTCAAATTTTAGAATTATTTTTTTATTATATTGTTTATAAGTGGCCAGTTCTAAGAACTTTCAGTTTGACCCTCGTATGAAGAACACGATGACGCAAAATGGTTGTTAAGCAACTTTGGTATGGACGGTCATAAGATAGGTGACCAAAAATTTACCATCTCGAGCTCTTCCGTGATTTGGACGGCACACTAAGCAGTTGATCCGCAGTCTACAGTCGTAAACACCTACCAATACCCACGGGGCCTGTGTGGTTGGTAATTGTCTTTTTCTCCCTATTCGACTTTGAGTCGATTTCATCCATAAGTAAAGCCTCCTGACACGTAATTATCACAATATATCAGAAACTTATAAAATAATTACGTTACTCAAGAACTGCGAAATACTTTCAATGAGCTTTTTTGCCGAGGAAACCTCTCTATTTTCTAATCCTAGTAGAGTCAATGTACTGAAGCGAGATTTCTATATCGTATTGAATCTGGTTTAGTACTTTCATCTCTTGTAAGTTACATACAACGTATATGAATTCTGCCAATATGATATTTATTACTTGCTAAGTCGACCCAGTCTACATCGTAGTATAGTAGTGTTCACTTAGCTATTTCAGGATAAACAATGTACAAAAATACTTTCGGAATATAAAGAAAGTTATATGTTTATATAAAATAAAAACGATCAAAACGATCACGGGTAAAGTCAATTCGTGTACTAGTTTGAAGTTTTTACCTAGAAAGTAACATGAAATATAAGAGGTCTTAATTCTTAAGACACGTATAGACATTGCGAGGCGTACGTCATACTGGTTCAGCGCGATAGTGACTAAACGTAGATGCATACCGTGAGCATTCACCGCATTCCCAAAGATCATAATGCGTGTAAACTGTTGAACTGACCACATTGTAATGTGACACCGGATAAAAATCTAGGACATCAGCGAATACACTTAACCGTGTAATCTCCGCTATGTTTGTTTTATCAGTTATGTTAACTTTCTATTAAAGATATAACAGTAAATTTATTTCTAGGACGTTTATGCATAATGAAGCGCGGGCAATATGCATAGTTTTTGCGTGCTCAATTATTTTTTTTTTTACAGTGATTGAGTCTACCCTTTAAAGTATATAAACACTTGTATCAGGGGAGACCCGTTCTTATACAGTCTACTTAGTAACGAATAAAAATTAATACAAGCTAAGTGTGTGCAGTGTTGTCAATCAATACCAATATTGTGTGTGTTTGTATGTGTGTGTGTGTGTGTTTGTGTGCATATGGGTGCGTGTGTGTGTGTGTGTGTGTGTGTGTGTGTGTGTGTGTGTGTGTGTATGTGTGTGTGTATGTGTGTGTGTGTTGATTTGAGTTGATTTGAGCGAGCAATTTGAGCGTGTGTTGGTTGAAATCCTAGTTACATGTACGTGCCATATAAAATGGTATCTCAGGTTGAAGCACATGTTTCTTCACTTGGTATTCCATGAATATTATGTTCAGAACATATAGATTAATGAAGCTGCCGTAAATGTATACCAATTGTGGTGAAAATTATACGTGGTTTCTATGCGTTAAATTTCAATTCAAAATAAATGTCCTCCTTAACCCATTTGGACCCAAATACAAACAATCATATTTTTTTACAATTTTTTTTAATTATTATTATACATGCAGGATACAAATATAGAAAATATAACATGAATTATTATTTTTTTATCGTAAGTATAAAAAAAAATACTGTCCCTATACAGGGACAATGGGCTTAAGTGTGGTATTTCTCGAAACATTCACTGTTTTCGATGCATAATGTTTTTCTACATTTTTTACATTGCCATCGTACTTTTTTGTGGCAAATTACACAACGCAATTGGTTTTGCAATCTTAGGGGAAAATGTCCAACTCCATCAGTAGCTACATCACATACGACTGATGAAGGTTTACGCCGACGATCCTGACGTCCATCATTTTTCAAATAAAATCGCGCGATAGTGCGACGGAACTGAAGCTGATCCATCTTCTCTTCATGGGCCAAAATATGAAGACGCCAGGCATTAGCAACAGCTAAATCTAACATGTAGGAGAAGATCACCTACCACCATTTTTTGCCCCGAATAGCTGATCTATACACAGCGACAGACTGGTCAGCTTGATCTACACCTCCCATCCCTTTGTTGTAATTTTGGAAAACGAGTGGTATATTCATGTCTAACTTTTTCTTTTCCGTAGTATCCCATCGCTTTACTTTTCCCAAAGGGAGAACACTGTCAAAATTGGTGCCCATTGTGCAGACGCTGTTATCAAGCCATCGTACAAATAGAATTTTATTGACAACGTCAAAACGGTAGTCATAATCTGCTCGCTTTCTTTTTTCATATCTTTGATCGATGCCAAAGGGCATTGTTTTGTCCGGTTTTCGCGTATCGTCCCTGTTGCTCGAAATCCAGCCTCACGAAGTTCTTTCAGCAATCCAAAACTGGTGAAATAGTTATCGAAATAAACTATATGCTCATTGGGTACGGCTTGAATTTTGTTCAGCAACAACTTGACCTCTCTCGATCCCAAGGGTTCATTTCCGGTTGCCAACGTTGATTTCCCGCAGTATATGTCGAAACCATAACAGTATCCATCAGCACTAGCAATCATCCAGTTTTTGTAACCGAATCGTACCGGTTTGCCTTTTATAAATTGTTTCGATAGATGACGTCCAAAATATTTTATCATGGATTCATCCACAGATAGTAATTCATGTACTAAGCCCCACTGTAAAAACTTCGTGATGAGCATATCGGCAAGTGGTCTTACCTTGAACATTTTATCAGTGGATTCTGCAGCAGTTTCATTGTCACAGAAATGTAGAAATTTCTTTATTTCTATAAACCTATTCTTTGACATTGTTCTTGAAATAATGGGAACACTGCAGTCTTCGTCCAATGACCAGTATAGCCGTTCTCCTGGAAGTGTATGGTAACCCGTGAGAATTATGATTCCAAAGAACTTTTTGAGTTCTTCGACTGTTACATCGAAATCGTGATTGTTATTCTGTGCGGTATACAGCTTTATATAGTGAAGAGTCATGTTCATTACCTCCTCATCAAATATTTTCTCAAATATTTGAACTGCACTCAGATCCTTCAGATCAGTTATAAGTCTTTCCCTGCGCATCTCAACATTATTATTGACTGAACCAACATTCTCATAAAAACTGTCACATTTGCGCCATCGAGGTTCGTTATCTGTTCGTTTTCCAACCAGTTTTTGTAATGGTTCATCATCACTACTATCCCACTCATCGTCCCGCTGAGACACAAATACTTCCACCCTACCGGGTATATCACGCGGAGTATATTCTGCTGTATGTTATCCTCGTCATCTTCTTCTTCATCTGTTAGGACACTTGGATTTGGAGGGATAGCTACCAAATCATAACTGACATCAGGGTCTTCATCTTCAGCCAAAATGTTTTCTAATGCTTCTTCCAGTCCTTGATAATCATTTCTTGCATTAAAAGCGCGTTTGGCCATTGTTTATTTCAATATAGTACCTAAAATGAAAAATATTATGTGTTCAGTAACATGTATGCGATGTTACCATTGTCCCTATACAGGGACACCTAAATAATTTCTGACAAAAAACAAGAAAAATAACTTAATCATCTTATAAAACCTCCTTACTGTTTAGATAAATGTACAAACTTATAATAACATGAACACATCATAAGCTATTATATATACATAAAAAATAAAACTGCTTACCTTTAGGTATATATCCTAGCCGAAATTTCCACTAACACAACAACAAATTTAAACAAGTTTTCATTAATTTTATCCAATAAATACAATAAAAACGAAAAGGTACACTACTCAGGCTTAGAAATGCATCCAAAATGAATGTTTAACTAAAATAATAAAAATGTTGTGGGTAGTTAATTCACTGTCCCTGTACAGGGACGGCGGATCCAAATGGGTTAATAGAAAACCTTATCATAATGAATTAATCTCTCTTCAATGGTTCCTAATAAAAAAAAAACCATTTAATAGATGTGTATAAATGCTATTCATTCGAATAAAGAATATCACTAATTGACTTTGTAAATGAATGAATATGTCGTCATTATAACTTAGGTTACGATGTGTGTGGCGATTGACTTTACGACGCCTCGCACTATGTATACTCGTCTTTATAGTACTATTATGTAACTATAAACGATCACAAAAAGGCGTTTCTTGATTGAGTCATTTGTTTTATTTATCCCAAACATCGTTTCAGTCTACATGTAGTTTCTAATTTGGGAACTATACCTTCCATTTTATGCCCGATCAGAATAGCAGTCGTTAACGAAGGCTGTAACTTGCATTGGGTACAAACGTGGTAAGCGAACCAATTTCTTATAATTGAGGAAGTTGAATGTACAACCGTCGACAATATAAAGAGGAGAAAATAAGTAACTATATGTTTACGTTTACTCTTGATTTTTTTTTTATCATTTCTAAGAGTTTATTGTTAAGAAAGTTTATATTAAAGATATATGTCCCATCTCAGAGTACCAGGGACAAATTGGATTGCTTGTCATTTTTCATTAAGAATATTTTTCAATATAGCATTGTGAATGTAAAATTGATCAAATATAATACATAGATATATGTTAATTATCGAAAGCGAAGTGTAAGTACCTACTATCTGTCATTTTTTGATACACTTTTCTTTTTTAACTGACTTCAAAATATAAAAGGAACTAAAAGGAGGAGGTTATATTTGAGGGTGATGTATTTTTTTTATGTTCACCAATCTTTTCGCAAATTGCTGACTGATATTCAATTTTTTTTTAAATATTTGAATTTAAAAATAATGTCTTTAAATGAAATTCAAAAAAATGTTTATCCATAAATGTCACTTATAAGCATTTCATTATGCTTTTGGTATAATGTATTATAGGAAACGTCTTTGATTGTACAAGTTGCAATATTATTATATGCCAGGATTTCGTAAAGTGAATGAGTTAAGTATACTAACCAAATTTATTTGTGGGAGCAAAACTGAATTTACGAAAAACTAATCAACTGTTTCATTGCTGGCGATTCTAGGTATTACAATTTTGTATGAATCAGCTGATTACTTTTTCGCAAATTCAGTGTTTCCCCCGCTTATGTATCTCACGAAGTCGTGGCATGTAAAGATATTACAACTTATATAATAATCAAAGAGTAACGTAAAGGATGCCTCGATTCTTTTACTATGCTTTAATTTCGTAAATGCAACTGCATACTCTACGCATTATAATAAACTTCTGAGAATTTCATATGCTTATTTCATGTGCATTATCAGCAAATGCTCAATTATTTTATAGCTCAGAATTGAAAAGAAAAATTTATCCTGAAGATTAACATTTTAACGCACCATTTACTTATTCCATTCACTATTGATAAAAAATATGAATTATAGCAATAGCGTTGATAGGCATCTAAGTTAACTAAAGGTTTTTAATGCCCAATTTTGTATAAGTGTTTGTTGAAAGAAAATAACTGTTTTTTGAATAATGATCTTTGTTATTAGCCGAATATTAGTCATGTGAATAGAGTGTGTGTGATAATGATAATGATAATACAAAAACAACTTTACATTTTATATATTGTCCATTTTTTTTGTCCTGAAAATTACGAGTTACTCGTAATATGAAATTGTATTTACGTCTTGAGTCATATGGAAAATAATAATGGATTCTTTCTATTTAATGCAACTACCCTATTACTCTAACTATTCATACGTAAACTGTTTTATTACAGGGTCACATTCAATCATTTTCTCCTAATTGGGTAACTACGATACATTTGGGAATATTAGGTCTTTGAATTAACTTTGATACAAACAATTGGCTTTGAATTGGCTTCTTAATAATAACACTCTTTAACATATAAATGTATTTACCTGATTTCTGATTCAGTATATATTGGTTAAGGTTTCTTTATAATGAAATTTATAAAAAAAATATTGAAGGTCTTCATGGTAGAGTTAACCCTTAACCAATGACGTGAAAAGTCCCTGGCAACACGTCGCACAGGCTACTACTTTAAAATTTATTTTTTGTAGCGAAAATTAATCCAGATGTTTAAAATTGTGTTGGTATTTGCAAAATCCTCGATCCCGGTATGACTCCATGTCCCTAGTATGAGATTAATAAATTTTTGACAAATCAAACTATTAATCTCACCATTTCTGGAATAAAAGTCTGTCCTATAGATAGAATCGAAATAAGGAAGTTGGGTCACGACCACACCACCTCAGATTGGTGGGTTAACGAACACAGATGCACCAAGGACTATCGACTTAACGTTAAAAGGAGCTTGAGGTAGTAAATTTTTGGGCACCTACCAAAGAATCAATCCTTGAGAAAATTGCCTACTTCATTTCCGCATTGTAAACCGAACGCACTAAATACTGCTCTATCGAGAACTTTCAACGATGACACCTACACATTTGCACTAGTTATAGGCTGTTTATCTTGATTCCATTCAAGGAAAACGTCTGTGTCCCATTAATAAGCTAACGGTTAATAACAAGTCTCAAGGTGGAACCACGAGTTCATAGAAGGTTTGTTGGTCTTGGGAAGAGTTGAAGGAACCAGATCACGTGGCAGATAACCCATGAAATAAGCTGACCAAATAAAGTCAGCAGTTACAGACACTACTCAAATGCACTGGAATGTCGTCACACACGATCACTCAATGGCGACACGAGTCTGAAGATTAATAACAATTTTATCCAACGCAAAATATAATTTAAACAAGGCTATATATAAAAGTCAACGACCACGGTGCCTTAAGCTTAGTGATAATACATTTCGAAAACTTAATGTTAGATTTACCCTGAAACCTTGGTCCTCGATATTCAACGGGTCGAAATTTACATAACATTTTAATTGGTTACCAAATTCAATTCGGAAAGGTTCAATACCATAGATCGAATAATTTAACATCGGAATATATTAAGGAAATCAAGAGTCACCTGTAAATAAATGTAGCTGTATTAATATTAAAGGACAGTTGGAAGCTTTCATCGAAGTTTTTAATTTACTGATATATTAATAGATATGTATTTCAACTATAGGTAACAATAACCCTATCAAGGGATATGGAAATTCCTTTCTAAATAATTTTTTGGAGAAAAATAAAATAAAAACATGATAATAATAAAAAGATCCCTATCAGGACCAATTTCGTTATTTCTTATTTGATAACTTGCCCAATTACATTACTTACTAATCTCAGTTTGCATAATTTAATTTACGTAAATTTATAACAAGACTCATGTAAGATAATTCGACGCTGGAAAGCAAACACCTAGTAACCCGCAAAACCAAAATTGTTCTTCAAAGCACAAAAACTTTTATTTCTTTTCTATAAATAATTCCTATAAACGTCTATGGTAACAAATAAGGTCTTTCTTAGTCAATTTGTACGGAAATAAGATTTTCTTTTTTGGAAAAATATAAAGATTTTCCACTCAAAATGTTAATGGTTTTGTAGGTTGTTTGCTTTAGAGCGTCAATATATTCTTAAAGGCAAAGAGTAACCTTTATATTCTCATAAACACCAAACTTTTACTCTTTTATCGATTTCGTGATGTCACAGGCTTGATATGTGTCTTGCATAAATTCTTTTTATCTGAAAATACATTAAGTAGTTGCCAGGTAAAAATTATCGGTCAATTCAAAAATGCTTTCAAGAAGAAAAATAAATTTTAACTAGTTATCCACCAGTGGCTTCGTCCGCATGGTCTTGTGTTACACATATAAAGCTTCCTCTTGAATCAATATTTGTTGTTAAAAACCCAATTAAAATACGTTGGGTGGTTTAAAAGTTCACAGCGTGCAAATGTCGGGAAGAGACTTTGTATAGATGAAGTATATTTTGAATTTGATTGTTTACTACTCTGAAAATGTAATGATAATCGTCATATAATGTAAACATATAGCAATTAGGTATTAGGTTCCGTGTAATTGAATTGAAAAATTTTAAAACGCCAGGGGTATAACCTAATTCATTCAATATCCGGCGAAGGAGTGTTTTTAACAAATTTTAGGGTCAATTTATTCAGGCAGCCGGCCTTTTTCTCTCAATCCCCTGTGAGCTTAACAGAACTCCGTATCCGTATTTTATTCCATGGTGAAAACAACGTTTTTATATTCTAATCAATGTTTAAATTTTGCAATTATTGGAACGCTTTCTATTTGTAGCTGTCAATAAAAATGATTTATCTGTAACTTTTTTATTTACATTTTGTATTGGGTTCAAAAAATTATAAAATTATAAATAATAGCTTTGCGTATTCGCGCGCGTGTACATTTTAACCTTTTGAATCACGCTGCATATTGATGTACTGCATTAAAATCCGATATTAGCTTTAAACATCTCAGAATACAGACAGCGGAAAGTAATTTTGTATTATACTATATATAGATTATAAATATTAAAATTTTATATTTTTTAATTTAGTGATATTATAGAATGCATCAATGTGAATGGCCAGTCAGTGCTCACTTATGTGTCAAAAATATATTTTAATTATTATAGACAACTAAATAAAATCGGTTAATGGGAACACTCAGATTGTGTGTGAAAAGGAACATACTATGGACAAACCTTGAACAAATTGTATGTATATATTTTATTGTCTGTGATAAATTAATAAATAATAGATGTATAAAAATATTTAACAAATTCCATTATATAAACAATCCGTGATTTTGAATTTCTCATAATAATAAAAGGACTTAAAGGTTTTCCTGATTGCTTGACTTCTAAATATAATTCAGTTTTCATGTTATTATTATTTTTTTTTGAATAACCATTATACCATTTATAATTTTGTTTAAATACTCTCTCAATAAAAACACCTTAAAAATGAGTTTAATATTATATTTAGACGTTTCTTGATCTTTGTTGACATCTTAATACTTGGTAGCTAGAAATATACTAAATAAAGCGGGTAAATAACTTTCAAAATCAATATTTATTGATATTTAATATTGAATTACAGAGATTTATTTATTTATTCAATTTGTACTTTGTTAGATTAATAATGATAATATATGATTAAAAGCGCTGGAAATTAAATTTTCCTTAATATTGTACACATTGTTAAAACAATATCTGTAGATAAATTTCAATTAAATATAATTGTTCCAATTCAATTGAATTTCAAATATAAAAATGTCAACGTCTGAAGATTCAGAGATAAAATACATCTCAAAGTCTTTAATTTTGAAAGCCTTTTGAAATAGATATAGTATAATGTTTTCTTATTTTCTACGTAAGATCAAGAATTTATTTCTGTAATAGTGCTCAAACGTTATTAACTTATCCAACGTAGATAAAATAACCATTTAAATAAATTAAAAAAATATTTCCCAAAGCTTTAAACATCTCAGCGTACAAACAGCGGGAGTGATTTTGTTTAATACTATATATAGATTATAAATATTTATATTTGAAGTGCTTTAATTTAGTTGATATTACATCATTCAGAATGCATAAATATAATTGGCCATATATTTCAATATAGCATTGTGAATGGAAAATTAATCAAAATAGAATAATAAGAACAAATTTTCATCTTTATCTAAAGTTTAAATATTTGTAAAAATATTTCGTTCAGCTGTTTAGGTGGATTGCCTGTACATTGATGAAAATACGCTCTGTAGTAGCGTAAAAGTAACAAGTGCTTGAAGAATTCGTCAGTCTTGTTAGGTCCTGGGTAGCTCAATGGTTAGAGAAGTCGCCCGGATTGCGAAAAATCATGGGTTCGTGTCCTATCTCTGAGTGCCAAGGGCAAGGTGATTTTTTTTAAGCATTCTTTATTAAAAATAATGTTCAGTATAGCATTGTGGGTGCATAATTGATCAAATTTAATAAAAACATTTCCTACTTAAAGTGCTAACACGATAATAGTAGAATGTAATATGTTTATAAAAATTATCATAAGGTATCAAACTTTTAAGATAGCGCAATCACATGTTCACAATTTTGTTTTTTTAATTCTTGGTTACTTGGTGCATTCATATATATATATATATTAAAAATGTGTTATCTGCTTCCCGTCTCAAAAATTTATAAGAGAAACAAAAAATATAATCCGCAGATCAAATTCTCAAGATACGTGTATTGCTTACCTCATAAAAAACACCGTTAACTCCCAAAACTGAATTTCACAGAAAATCATTCACCACTTAATGCTCTAGTCAAATTCACGCACCTAGGGTAATGTTATTAGTAAATCTTCAGTCACGTCTCGCGGTATCGTACGCCCGTGAACAGTTCGTTCGGCGTTTGGTATCGTAGATATTCGTTCGGTTACTGAATGTAGATACCACGCGTTTTACTCTCAAGTTTTGGCGCATGCGTCCTGGTAGTCACGTCAGGTGTTCAGTGATATCCTTGGAAGTGCTCTCCTGATTACAATGTTACTTATTGTCTTTAGCTGTGTTGATTTCACGGCGATTCCCACGCATAATGTAACAAAAGCAGTCGAAGACTAGATATGGATTTTAAACTGAATCCAGAAAGATTGATTAGTTTATTGTAATATGAGATAAAAAAAAAAACACTTCAAATAGTACAAGGATTACTAAAAAGATATGTCTAAGTTTTTTTTTTCACCCTAATTACGTGGATTTTAGTGATTTGGTGACACTTAAATATAAATTTTGAAATATCTCGCAAAAACTATGGAACGGATTTGATGTTTTAGGTTGAATGTTAATCTAAAAACTATTTAGTGGGATAAAAATAGTCTATGTTAATATATTAAAATGGCCGCTGTAGCCGTTGGCGGAAATGTGTCATTTTTTTATAATTACTGAGGATGCCATCTTAAGTAATAAACATAATAAATAAATTTGTATAGGTTAGTAATACATATTAACCGTCATATTACGAGTAACTTTATTAAAAGTGACTTAAACAAATGTAGGTACTGCCTTATTTTTATTATATTATTCTTCTCGCCCATAAATCACAAGGAATCAAAATACAAATATAAGAAAGTCTGATCAATTTTGATAAAATTTTCCAAATTAATCAATCTACAGTTAGCGGAGTAAACGGTGGAAGGTATAATAGGTGTACCAGAATCTGATGGCAAAAAAAAAAACACAAAAAGAATCTCGATTTTCATATGGCAATATAAATTGTTCATGTATTGTTGACAACTGTTAAGCCAAAGTGTAAATATATTAATCACTACATAGTGTAAAACAAAGTCACTTTCTATGTCCCTATGTATGCTTAAATCTTTAAAACTACGCAACGAATTTTAATGCGCTTTTTTTCATAGAAGCCGTTGGCGGAAAGCTAGTATATTAATAATATTATAAATATTTGTGAAAATATTAATTTATTTTGTGAAAAGAAATTCCCTAAAAGCCATTGATATCTCGAGCGAGAAATGTCGTTTTTAATGTTTTTATTAAAATTTTTGAATAGAAGCCGAAGATTAACGATATTTTATTTATTTTAAAGAGCGCTTATGAATTGAACGGTAACTAACAATGATGAGTCTACCTAGAATTTTTCGAAGAATGAATTCATACCGTCTACTACAATAAAACGAATTATTAGTGAAGGACAAAAACATTTTTCTACGCTAGGGAAAAATAGAAACCGTTAAAAGAAGAAAATAAACTAAATCAGATTTGTTTTAGATGTGTAATCATAACAGCAGTTATAATATTAGTAGAGATTAGCAATAAAAAAATACCTAAAGTAAAGCTTCTTTATTTATTCGTGCTAGATTCCGAATCAGGTAAAATGTTATTGGGTTTTTTCTATCGGCTGACCCGAAAAAATATAAGGGGTTTTTAATAGAGTGTACAGGTGTATGTATGTGCACTATATTATTCGTATTTATATCAATATTAGCCGAGATAGGAATTTGGACGGATGGAGTATGTTCAATACTATGAGGCAGTTAATGAAAAGTATTTATTAATTAAATACTTATTACAAGTATAAAGATGTCTTTATCTTTTTTCCCCAATGTTGCCTTCTACAAAATACAATTTCCCGAAACGCCATCAGATTATGGTACACCTATATCCCGGCGAAAACAAAAGACCTTCTACACTCTATGATGATACCGCACCATTGAATAGAGACTATTTGCTCAATTGTAAAGCAGTTGGGCATATCGTGTCGTTTGAAAAGAGATATATATATTTTTCTCCAGCGTTTCCCAGTGAAAGGAAGTAAACATGTACCAGCAAAAAAAAAAGGCAAGGTATTTTTCGGTTACTACAAAGAGCCTTGATCAACGAAAACACTCATTTTTCTTCGCATGGATAGGTTGAGGAGATACTATAACGCCTGACTACGTTACATACTTCTTGCATTCTCATTGATTACAAAAGGGGTTACCGATAAGACTAACACTTGAGTTACCAATGAAGAAAAATAAATTATTATAATAAATTTATTAGCGGTTGCTTTTTAAGCTTTGATTGAGCGAGCATTGATCGTTTAAAAACTTGGTAGAGTAAAATGTCAGAGTCGTAAGACATTAGTTAATTTTGATGGGGAAAATACGAGTATTTTGGATAGATTATATTTACTTGAATTATATATGCCTTCTAGCTTGGCTCCATGATCAATTTTGAGGTATTAGGTAAAAAGGTAAGAAAATCACTGCCTGCTTTGTTTCCTTAAATTCTGATGATTGGTTTTCATCCATGTTAGAAAATGTTGACGAAATTAATAATGACTCCCTATCCCCAGACATTTTCCGTTTTAAGCTCCTCAAAAAACTTAATTTTTACCCTTAGTTGGGCAGTTTTTATTTATTACGAGTTGACGACTGATTTTTAGGGATACGTACTCAAGGGTTCAGTAGCGTAGTGGATAGCGTCGTGGCACGCGATCGTTGTCGTTAAGCAACTTCCGCAAGGGTCGGTCACGGAATGGGTGACCAAAAATTATTATCTCGAGCTACTGCGTGCTTCGAAAGGCACTTTAAGCCGTTGGTTCCGGCTGCATTTGTAGTCGTTAATATCCGCCAATCCGCATTGAACTAGCGTGGAGGGCCATGGCCCATGCTCCTTAACCATCCATAAGGAAGGCCTGAGCCACTGCAATGGGGACGAAATAAAGGTTGATAGATTATGATGATGATGACTCAAGGGGTAAAACGGGACTCTACTAAGATGATGATGGAACGAAATCCATCGTGAGCAAGTCTGATTCACACGGTTTTTGATAATAACCTATGAATAAAGACTATTTATAACATATGCTTAAAAAATATCCATCAGAATTTAAGAATTTTATGACATATCTAATGAAGACAGCTGTTGGGTCAAGTTTACATATAGATATAAAATCAGAGTATTTTTAAATTTTAATAATAAAACCCTGAGGAAAAGAATTACCCAAAATTTTTAAAATTAAAATTTTATCCACTTCAATCACAAAATCATATTCGATGACCATACTGAAATCTTCTTACTTTTCATATAGAAACTTCAGAATTAAATAATTGCAATTTTTCACATTTAAAAGACAAGTTTTTGGATCAAAATATAACTATTCAAGGTTACTTTAAAACATTTTCATGATATGTACACCTTTTGTTCTGCTTGTTATAAACTTATTATGATATTGTGGGCAAGAAAACCTTCACAATACACCATGAGCAATGTGAAATAGTCCAGCTTACCGGGGTAACGTTTAAACTGCTTATATAACGAAAATAACAACCTTTGTTCATAAAATATGCCAAGGGTGCCCCTTTGTAAGTATACAAAAGACTTTAGCATACTTGTACTTAAGTACCGGAAAAAAACAATCGAATAAAAGGTATTTGATCAGGTTATCTTAATTATGAAGTTTATTGTCGAAATTTAGAATTGATATGGGGTTATTGGTATTCTTTTATGGCCCCGAAAAAAAATGATTTTTGTTTATTTACAACAACTCGACTTAAAGTAAAACTAAGAAAATAAAATAAAACACATTCGTCTAAATGTCGAGATCCTGCTTCGTCATCATGTTCGGACGCATTATTTTGCTATAACTAATATTTTTTGAATACATTTAAAATTTTAGAAAAGTCTCACCATATCCAACTTAGAAATACATAACCTTATGACGTCATTTTCTTCACTTTTAAAACTTAACATAGTCTGCTATTAATTTGTAAAGAACCTTTTTACTGTCGATAAAAGGTTCATGTATTAAAGAATGGCCATGTATTTTAACCGACGTCAAACAAAATGGAATTTCTCAGTTCAAGTGATTGTATTTTTATGTATATTTCATGATATCTTAATGTGTAATGATGAACTGATTTTGATATATTTTAGTTGAGAGGAGTTTTTAGGGATTCAAATAAAAAAAATCATGATGACTGGGCAAGCAATTTTTTTGTGGACTCGAAAAAACTAGTATGTCTACACCAGTTCTATAACTAAAAATAATATTTACTTTTACATTTTAAACATTAAAACAAATTAAAAAATTCTTAATAAATAGGAAAGAAGGTTGACATTAAAAAAAAACTCATTTATCCATTTCAAGTCATCTTAGGAAAAAATATTGTGGTAAACCGAAGTTCGTGTGCGTGTGTAGGTGTATGTGTGTGTTTGTGTATGTGTGACATTTTTGTCTAGAACCAATCCACCAATAATTTTGTAAAATGACTTTCAAAATACAATTATTACACGCAAACATACACAGAAATATATATAGAAAAAATATTTGTATGCAAATATATCAATGGTTGCAAACTGCTGCTTAATATAAATTCTTTGTTATTGAATTATAATTTATAACTGAGTTTTGTGCATAGTTTGAGGTGCACTTGATAAATTGATTTACTTATTTTTAACAAAAGGAATTCAGTTTAAAATATAAAAAAAACTATTAACAATGCTGACTGAGGTTGACAAAACTAAAGACTTTGGTCAAATAGCAGTTGGTCGGTACTTTCGAAATCAACGTTAACTTTATGTTCCAAGTTACAACTATAAAAGAAAGTTGCCATCGTAAAATGGACCTTGTTAACACCTAATAGCCACATTAAAACCAACCCTTTATAATCTTATGTGCCATTTGGAAAAATCTATTCCAACTTTAGCTGTTAATCGAAAATTATATTGCTGGATTTTAGTTTATAACCTTCTCCAGTTTTAAATAGGACATTTAATTTTTTATTATTTTATGTGGCAAAGAGATCTTAGTTAATAAACAGCCTAGTCTTTCTGTCTATCTTTTTCATTTTAATTTAAAGTTTTTGGAGATTTGACAAGAACTTTGATTCGATATAATGTCCATGGTCTAATGATGGAACTGGAACGTGATCATAGGAGCTTTTTAGGTAATTATATAATGCATGCCAATTGAGTTTGGACTCGTTAGATTTGTCAAGTAAATCCTGTAAAACAAAGCACAGAGCAAATTGACTGCCTTCTTTGAATCACCTAAATCAATACCATAACGAATACCATAAGGACCATAACCACTTCTAATCATATTTATTACTAATCATTCATCGCATTTCCGTAACTTTTATCAAAGTCGATCTTTGAAAAATAATTCTGGAATATTATCATGAGTCAGATCGGTTTTAAGCGTTTAAATTGCTCTAATCGAGGTCAACCCATCTGTAGCCCACGTCTCTGGAGGCAACCACTAACCATCAGTACCTGTTAAAATACTCTGTAATCTCAGTTAAGATTGGGAGACCCTTGGGTGAAATCTGTATTAGCTGAATGAAGTAACAACAAGAAGTTTGCAACTGCTTTGAAGGCCGACTTTGATTATTAAAAATGTATTTACATCTACATTATAAACAAAATATTAGATCAAATCAAACTTCTGAAACGACATGTATGAATATGCTTAAAATGAAGAGCTTGAGGGTCAGTGCATTTGACGGTTGACATGTCGCCTAATTGTCGCAACTTCAGAACTAACAAATATAAATAGTGCTCTTCCCACATAAAATTTAATAGCTCGATGGATCTGCGTGGCATACACTGAGTATTGAATGTCGTACTAATTACTATTAAAATGTGTCCATGGTTTGGATTGCGGACGAATTTTATATACTACATATCGCCTCAAACAATTATTTAAATAAATTATCTTGTACTTTCAATTAACATTTGAATTTCGGATCGGAGAGTACTCTCATAAATGCTTTAAAAAATACTATCAAGGCCGCCATTATTTTATTTATTAATCGGTCCACTTTTGTAAAATGTTCTTACAATAAAAAAACATTTATTTTTAACCTTCTTCTTTTATCGGAATCGGTGAAAAACTAACAAACAACTTATTTCAAAGCAACGTTATTACTATTTCCTACAGGGTACAGAAAGGATTCAAGTTTTGAATTGGCTCATGCAATCCTGAGGACGGTATCCAATAATCTGATGTTTGAAACGAGAATTGCATCTTTTTATTCATGAGAGCTATATTCTGCTCTAAAAGTGTCTTGAGAATTTCAGAATGTAATATTTCAATTAAACTTAAACTTATGAACTTGGAAAGAAAGACGAAATTATCACCCTTTTAGCTGGGTGTGGGTAGCTCGGGTTCCGCCACCCTATCTATGAAGGTTGAAAGTACATCATATTAAATCGCAGTGTAACTTAATCAGCGCGATGAATGTATCGCAGCGCCATTTCATGAGTATTCAATGTAATGGAAGCTTTCCCTTGCAGTCAGTCATTGTGGCGATGTTGGCGGGATATGATAGATGTCGAAAAACATGAATTTATTATAGATACATTCGAAAGGTGACAAATTGTTTCTATTTTATATATTGAACGATGTTGGTAGTTATTTAGTGACAGAAACTTACATAAGTTCAAGTTCTCATAGATATCGAGATTACATTATTATTTATCTCGAATGTTTTATCAAGTTTATACTACCAATTATTTTATAATCTGAATCTGAAGATATTAATCGCACTTTATAGATAAAAAAAGACATTATTTTGCATTTTATAAATACAAATTTTTGTCGAGAGTCTCAAGAATATTGAAGGTTGCGTGCTGAATGTCCTTCAGACAGATGCCAATGGCACTTGTTTATTAATACTTATCGAGACTTACCTGGAATGTTCTAGGTCCTAACCTAATAATTTTCTTACACAGTGACCATCCCTTTCTCGCCGATCCTATCGTTTCTTCAGTGTTAGTACGATTCATTGGCGCATAACTTCATCTAATTAAATGTAAACAAACAGCGCCGCTGCACTCCATAACAGAAGGACAAGAAGATCTTTTTCGTTGGCCTATAATCGAAGTTATGCTGAACAAACACTCTAGTCTTGGAACGCGATAGTTCGTAAATAAAGCAAAAGACAACAAAACGGATGCTTTTTACTCGTATTCACTAATAGCTTGTTTATGTGTAATTGACAAGTAGTAAGTAGATTTTTAAAATAATTAAAGTTATTAAGTATGTAAAACACACAAATAACTAGCAAATTCTTATTAAGCTCATAAATAGTAACTATTGTTAAAGTCAAAAATTACTACTTATCTACTTGATCACGTGTAAACCAGCCGTAACACCTAGTTAGCGACAGAAATTTTCAAATGTAGAACACTCATAAGAGCTGAAAGTCGTAATTTAACCTTAATGGACGTTTGTGTAACTGGGTGTAAGTGATATATAAAATTATGCCAACAGACTATTCCGATTTCGAATATCCTGCGAATGTGTGGATGATTAAAATGTAGAACATTTTAATGGTCTTAAATACATAGTATAAACTGTAGGTAGGATGAGATCTTTTAAACAAAACAACGGATTCAAATGTGGATTTCATCAATATACAGAGTAATTCATAGGACATTTTTTAAGTATAATACAAGGCCACGTTAGTGAAGCCGCTGGCGGAAAACTCGTTACGCATGTAGAATATATTCCTAAACATGATTGTGTGCCAGTGAAAAACAGGATTTTTTAAACCTTTCAATAAGAAATGATTTTGACGATCAAATTTATTACTTGCGACTTTTTTGCTATTCTTTCTGTAAAATGAAATTTATGTCATTCGCTGACCTGAGTAATAATATTATGAACATAAAAAAATGTAACATAAAGTTTGTATTTACGATTGGGTAGAATTCTAGCATATTATCCGTAGTTAAATATACACGTCACAGAGATTTAGTCAGAGATTTTAGGAAAAGATTTTAGGCCTCCAAATATTCACTGAACCGTAGGCTGACCGAGTGAGTGAACGGAAGAGAGCCCAATATATCTAAACGATCTCCTGGGTGTGGCAAATGATTAATATATTTTCTCAGTGAATAAAAAAGTAAAAGTTACAATGATAGATAGATACAATGATTTACTTCAAAAATAACCTATCGTTATCTATATTAATATTATACAAGGAAATATGTTATTGTTGTTAGTTTGCAATGAATGGGCTTCGAAAATACTAGACTCCGATAATATATTTAATAGGAATAAGACAGTTTTTACGAATTTTATTACATGAGTAGACGTTATATTATAAAGATATTTTTAATATGCTTATAATCAAATATTTAATCGCCCATAAGATAACATAATATAACTTTCAAATTAAACATCACACGCATTTATTAGATTTGATGTAGCTATAGCCTCCGTATAATGGAGTATCTGAAATAACGAAGATACCACAACACCCACCCCAGAGACAATGAAAAAATGTTGTATATTGAACCTACCAAAAATCGAACTCGAAACGATTTTAATTTTTTCACAGCTACTCGACTATAAAGGTCATCTTATAACGTAATCTCGTTGTAAAACTCTTAAATTATTTGTTTCACTTTCTCTCCGGCCAGAAAATTCAACGATACATTCCTATAAAATTAAAATGTTGGAATAGCAAAAGTATTTATCATACGAAGCAGCAATGTTAAAAGAGATCTTATATGGGACGACCTGGTTGAACCTTTTTATTGCAACGCTGTTTTCTGATCAAAGAATTATTTTCCACGGAGACCCTCTCTGGGGTATTCGAATTAATCTCTTCATTAAACATGGACTGTACGAAGGTGTATAAATGTTTGAATTTGTATTGAAAACCGAATCAAATTTTGTTTCTAATTCAGTATCTTTTCAAGCGAACGATCTAAAGAAATAACCTTGTTTGTCCTATAGAAGATCTATAAATGACTTTTATACGACTAGATCGATCGAGTGTATGCAATCATCAAAAACCTTTAATAATAAAATATTTTACTGACGATACTTTTTTCAAACGTCTAAAGAATATGACTTAAATTTGTCACGGTTAAAATATTCTCTTTGTTGATATGCCACTCCTTACAGCATCATGGCTGTCTTAATTCTTGAGGCTGCTACTCGGAACAGGGATATAGTGCTTCGTCCAAACCAATTCCTTAAATTCTTAAGTTAGGAATGTCGCCCTCTTCGAGCAATGTATTTCTCCATAATTTTCCCTTGAATTATGAAATGAAGAACTCTTTATTTCTTATACCTCATAACGTGGCCAAAATAAGAGAGTTTGCGGCACTATATTATGTTAATAAGCTCGAGATCTTTTCCCTTCCCCTGAAGTACTGATACGTTGGTCACCTTGTCGCGCAACGAGATCTCGAAGGCCTCCAGTTTGTTAAGCGCTTTTTGTGTTAGTATCCATAACTCGACCCCATACAACAGTACTGAAAAAAAATATACAAATATTCATTTACAGAACTACATTCAAAATGATTACTTTTGATATATTTGACGAATTTTGAATTCACAATGTTATACTGAAAAATATTCTTCAAATCGCAATTTCAGTGATTAAAACAGTCACCCGAATTGCGAAAGGTTGTGGGTTCAAGTCCCATCTCAGAACGCCCGGAGCAAGTAGATTTATAAACGTTTTTCATTAATAATAATTTTAAGTATAGCATTGTGAATGTAAAATGATGAAATATATTAATTAGAACAAATTTCCATTTCAATCGAAAATTTTTTTTTTATGGAATTGGGGGCAGACGAGCAGACCGATCACCTGATGGTGAGTGATTACCGCCGCCCATGGACATCTGCAACATTAGAGGAGCTACAGGCGCGATGCCGGCCTTTGAGGGACGAATATGTTCTACGCTTGAAAGTTTGAAGGTCGTATCGGTCTGGAAATACCGCTGGCGACAAACCGTTCCAGAGTTTGGCTGTGCGAGGCAGAAAACTTCTAGAAAACGCACAGTTGAGGACTTCCAACCGTCCAGATGATGGGTGTGGATTTCTTGTCGCGTGGAACGATGACGGAAAGTAGCGGCAGGTATGAGTCCGAACAATTCCTCAGAGGATTCCCCGTAGTAAATACGATAGAAGATGCACAGTGAAGCAACATCTCTACGCAGGGCTAGTGGGTCAAGCCTACTTGAAGTGTCCCGGCAATCGACGATTAGAGTCGCTCTACGCTGAATGCGGTCTAGAGGGTACCTCTGCCCAAAGGTGAGAACAGTATTCCATATGGGGCTGAACTTGCGCCTTGTAAAACTGCAGGCGATGCGCTGGAGTGAAATACTGCCTCGACCTATTAAGCACACCAAGCTTCTTAGATGCAAATTTAGCCTTATCCTCTAAGTGACCATGGAACTGGACCTCGCTCGATATGTCGACATCGATAATCTCAATATTAGCTAAGGCAGTTAGGGGAATGTTTTGAAAGCGAGGTGATACGACAAAAGGGGCTTTTTTGGCGGTGAACGCGCAAACCTGTGTCTTAGTAGGGTTGAAGTGGACCAAATAAAGTCGACCCCAGTTGAAGACTTCCTCTAACGAAGATACAATATCAGACACAAGTTGATTCCGGCTCTCAGTGACGCTTTCCCGAGAAATTTTAGCACGACCGTTATAGGTGGAGTCCTTCGTGCTGCCATCCGCATAACAATGAATACCGCTAATTTGCAGCATGTCATTAATATGCAGAAGAAAAAGTGTAGGTGATAGCACACTTCCTTGGGAACACTAGCATTTATAGACAGTAGGTCCGAGCATTCACCGTCAATTAAAACCTTAAAAAACTAGTGACCCATGCACATAATTTCTCGGGAAGCCCATACGAGGAAAGTTTTGATAGAAGAGCTTTGTGCCATACCCGATCGAAGGCTTTCGCTATGTCCATACTTACTGCCAGGGAGTCCCCCTTTGTTTCAATTGCCTTAGCCCAGTTATGTGTCAAGTAAACTAGAAGATCGCCAGCAGAGCGACCACTACGAAATCCGTATTAATGGTCACTAAGCAACTGGCGATTCTCTAGGTACCGAAGGAGCTGGCGGTTGATAATGGTCTCCATTATCTTTTAGAGCAAAGGGGTTATAGCGATCGGCCTGTAGTTGGAAGGGTTCGAGCGGTCACCTTTTTTTGGGATCGGATGCACTAAAGCAGTCTTCCATGAGATTGGGACGACGCCAGATGATACGCATATTTTATAAGAATATTCCTGGGGCGAGTGGATTTTTTAATCATTTTTCATTAAGATTACTTTTATTGGATATTATATGTTATCTGTAATAAATTGCTCACTTAATCTCTCGAATCTATTAATGCTACTTTCACTAACCTACGGCATAGCTAGGAAACACCTAATCTCACGAATCGGCAAAGCAGACTAGTTTAATTGCAAATTACCACTTTTCTGTTATCCCTTGACACATTTGTGACCTGTCAAATTACGCAAAAGCTTAGCGCAAGGTGCCACATAACGCATATCAAAACTTTAAACATTACATAATGTCATTAGGTGGTTTGAAGTCATGAAAGCATTTGCACCTTAGGTGATTCTTAAATATTTAGGAGATAGATTTGGGTGACTCCCAAGATTAACGAAAACGAGCATTAGCTATCGTTACCTTTTAAATTATAGATGATAATAATAATTTATTGTCTACATGTACCTTGTAAAGATGGTAGCCATATAAACGTGATACTTAGATGATACATATTATTTGTCACAATTATTCTTAACAATGTTGTTTTATGTAAACTAATACAAGACCTGAAAGTTATTCATAGGTACAAGATCTATTAAGTTTTAACTTTTAATTCTAATTTTTTAGCCTAAAAGGATTAAAATACTTAGGTTTATATATCTTTAGATTACTTACAACAAAGCTGATAAAACATTCATGATAAAACATTCACCAAATAGTATAAGGGTTATTAACTAACACAATCCGTACTAAAAATTCACTGAAACACCATTTGTAGACTCGAGTTCAAACTGAATGAATATACATATATCACACGAATCATGTTCGATAATTTACAAAAGTTTACCAATGCAATTCGTTTAATTTTGATTTAATTAAACACAAACGAATTAATTCACTTGTGAAATTCCTATAAAAGTTTAATTTTTTATTGACGATACATAAAAAACAAGATTCCTTTGCTTTCCGTATAAGTTTAAAACTGTGTTTCGGCAAAGTAATGATTCTCCTGTTTATGTTACGGTGCATTTTTGAAAAAAATTGTATTTAATACATTTTTATAATGCATAATCACCGATTTCACATACGACAAAAAAAAACAAGAAGAAAAATAAGGTAAAGTAGAACAATGCAATGCGGTTGAGTTTATGTACAAATAAAAATACTTAACAGTGTGATTAACACACATACAAACAAAAAGACATACCTATACCTAATACTTAGGATATTTTAAAATTTAATATTCATATATTTTATTATATTACGTACAAATAAATTTACTTTTACTAATTTATAATACGAATATATAATTTTATTATACAATTAATATGAAGTAATAAATGATAATAAATAATATATAATTTAAATGCATAATTAAATAATTTAATATCAAGACTAAAAATTTACTTTTATCAAGTTTTCAATCTTATCATAGTCATGGTCTAACAAATAGTATCTTTTTGCATAAGTATTTAGTTTTGTTTTCTTATTTAACACTTTCGCTAATACGATTGTATAAAAAAGGACATAAAAAAATTGGAAAACGTTGCGTGCTGTCGCAAGATTGCCGCATTAATAAATAATTTTCTCACTGTAAGAGCTTCGAATTCTTTATACAAATCAGATGTAGGGTGTTTAAGATGTCTAAACAAGATAACTTTCAAAATTATTCTTTGAGCCCTTTCAAGTTTTAATAAAGTAGTTTTTGGGGCACCACCCCAAACGATGATACCATAAGAAATTAAAGATTGAAATTAACTATAATAAACAACTAGTCAAGTTTCAATAAATTTTACAAAGCTATGTCATATTTAACAGTATTCTTACTGAAACGATTTTAGACCATAGAAATGGTAGGAAATTATAAATCTTGGTCATCCAACACGCCTTTATAACCATTGAAGATTGGTGTCTCGTCCGACCAAGAATAAACTATCCGCACGGTCTGTTCCCCTCGAATTTCCGGTGCGGGATAGCTGCTCTGTGGAATAGTCAAATGCAAATTCCACTACTTACAACGCTATTCAAACTTATACATATATTGTACGTATGAAGTATTATCCGGATTTCTGATGAGAAACTTATGAATTTATCCTGTGGTCTGTGTTTAGTTTGATATATCTTTAAAGAGCATGTAAAAAAATATTTATATAAGAGTAGTTAATTTTTACAATTTAAAATGAACTAGCAAATGTTAAAGTATCTATTCTATTAAGTTTGAAAAGATATAAGTATCAGGAGTCTTATATCTTTCCAATATAAAATAGCATGTACAACGTTTTGCTTTTAATAAATAATTTCAATGCAACCTCTAATGCGTAATATTTTAATACTACTATAACTATAATGGAATAATATCAAACTAATCATCTACTTATATAGCTAGTAATTACGTATTATGTTGGTAATGACATGACTGATGGAAATATCGTTACTTGTACTGCTACTGGTAACTTTCTTTCGCTTGTTCTTTTTGCTAGCCAAAAGATATACCACTCGGCAGGGAAATAATTAGACGATTCAAAAGTGCTATGTAACAAACTTATTTGAATACAGTTCTTTTCATTTTGGCATATGTATTTTCTATAACTAGAATTATAATAAAAAAAACCTAAATAGCAGGATAGTAGCCTGCTAATTAGGTTTTCTCGATCCAGTACAGATTGGTAGGTGTTGACGTTTTGTAGATGCTGCCATGACCGTTGAATACGTTTTTATACGTGGAAAAATAATAAGGTTTTGGCCACCAATACGATACGATGATCGGGCCTTGTGAAAGTACTTACTTTACTCGAGTTTCTAGATTAAACATAATAACCGCAATATCAAACCAAGTAATTCGGAGCATACAGGACTTAATAAATATTTATCAATTTATTTTTAATAAGAAGTATAATAATAAAAAAACAAGCAACATTAAAATTAAAATCCACAACTGCATTAAAGAAAAATCTAGCTCAGCATCGGTCGGGCGTTTTTCTTTTAGAGGTAGATCGACGCCGATTTTCATGTAGATGTAGGACGAACAGTGCAGGATTAACACTATATGATGCCTTATGCATTCCTTTTTTTAGTCATAGGGGTAATGCTTTATGCACTGTATCTGCCGCTTGACAGGCGACAGGAGATGTGTGGACTCTCCCTGCACACGGACTCGCCCGAAGTCTAATCAAAACGTGGATGGCTTACCTACTAAAACCTCTTCTATTCACCTTTATTTTAGGGGACGTGTGGTTCAATAGAGCCTGCTCCATACCCAGCCCCTAGATCTTATGCAATTCTCATCACATGTGCTCGCATCCACAAGTAAACTAGTACATGACGAGATATATAATTACGTACCTAAGGATATGTATGAAAGAGAAAATATATATATGGTATACAAAAGTCGTGGATTTTCAAAAAACCTTACTATTGCTAAAATTTTTGTACTGTTTCTGGTGCCGTAATGAGACGTGAAAAAAATTTTAAGATTGTTTTAAGTTCATCAAAATTCCTCGCAGTAAGCTAAAAGCTTAATACGAGTGGATTCTTAATGCATTGCTGACATTCGAACCCAACTTAAATTATGAACCAACAAACCACGACCCCTTTTATTTCATTAAATAAGTTCCTGATTCTTTGCCGCTAATCTCTCCGTTAATCTTCAGAAACGAACTAATTCCGCTTCATAATAAATATTCCCGAAAGTGCCTTCACTAACCAGATATCTTCTACAATAATATCATAAGCTGACAAAAGTCTAATTTAGGATAACTTTCGTTAATTTTGATAGAACAGAATTTGAGCTTATACTTCTTATTCCGCTTGGGTTGGATTTAATGTCGGCAACAGCTGTGTTAGATTATCACGGAATGCCGCTTATGCAGTGAGATGAGAATATATTATGCATTATATTTATACTTACAATGAATCCACTAGATAACAACGTTATGAAGTGAACCTTTAGTTTGTTAGAGTATTAGTGAAATTGTGGTTCTTTGTGTAAGCAATATGTGACATGTACATGTTATCAACTAAATGCACAGTAATATTATGGACGGGATTTAAAAGTAAGATATAAGAAAGAACAAAATCTACGTTTTGATATCACGTCATTTTCCTTTGGTCACTTGGACGAAGTCAGAGTTATATCAATAACTTTTAATTCCAATTACAATAATATGGTGAGAGTTTATATAAAAGCGAAACGAAAAGCCGTTGGGAAAATCAAATGAGTGTCACGCTTTACCGCTCTTGGGAAAAGACGCGACATTTTAAATATACTATAAAAAAAATTACAACTAGTGTCTGTATATTTTTTATGTATAACGGTTAAAAACTTTGTTGTTATTTTGAGTTAGGTTTTTATTTAAAGAAGAAGAGGTCATTAAAATCAGTTATTTGGAATAATTATTGGTTCTAATGCTATTCAAAAGCATAGTAATTTTCTAAGGTAATATTTTTATCTTATTTTAGTTACAAAGTATTCAGTGATAATATAAATACATTTTTTCTATTTAATTCATATTATAAAGACGTTCCGATTTCACAAAGTTCAAATAAAAATGGAAATGTTAAATTATGAATTTTAATATTTAATCGTGAAATGTTAAAAAAATCTTTTAAAATATATTTTGATGACCGATCCAAAATCAAACGAAAAAATTAGCGCATTGCCTTTGAAATTTTCCCTGTATATGAAAGTGAAAGCGAAATACTATAATGTTTCAGACTACGTGAATTCTCCGCAACTAATTATAGTACATATCTGAGGTTCTAACGTAAATCCTTTATGCCGAATATAAGCCCATCTCCATGGAAAACAGCCTCAAGGGCCTTAAGTTTCTTGCATTCAACATTCCACATTGTTCTAGGATTTACTAGGCGTAACAATACATATTATAGTTAACATTAGCTTAGTCTAACAAGGACTAATAACGATTATAAGACTTATTATAAATATTTATATGCTCCACAACGGGTTAGCAATCGCAGAATAACCACATGGCGAAATTCGTCTTATGGCTGACATACTATTCAACACAACGCGTTGAGCGTTGTAGCAAAGAAATAAACCACTACGCATTTTGAGCATTCATTGATTAAACTAGCTGTTTAATTTTATAACAGCGATTTCTTTCTGGCACCTTGCCGGCCGCTGCCGCGGCAAGCTCCTAATCTAATATGGTTTTTCTTCATTGCCACAACGCGTTGTTCTGCACGCGTTGGTTATTCTGTGATTGCTACAATGCATCGTGAGCATTTCCATAAAAGCCTTAACACAAATTTCACTATGTGGATATTTTCCTGTGATCACGACGCGTTATGAATTATTTTTTCGTTCAATGCTCAATTTAGATTTCAATCTTTGTCGTTACATATACATAGGAGCCAAATAAAAAAAAAATAGTATTACTTTTAATTAAGAGTTTGAAATTAATTCTTCTGTGGAGGCATATAATATCAATGAGCCACATCAGTTACACCTTACTGACACCGTAAGGTAAATGCAAGTGACGTTACATAGAATTGTGATTTATATTTCTACTAAAATTAAAATAAAGGTTTCTGCCCTGTCACTAGGCTTGCCTGTTTAGTATATTTGCTATGTCATTTGCGTTTAAAAATTTTTTTATCTATACTAATATTATAAAGGGGAAAACTTTGTTTGTATGTTTGTTTCTTTGTTTGTTTGTATTTTAATATAACAAGGAATAATAATAAAAAATTTAAAAAAAAATTTTTCGTCATGAGTTTCCTGGAAGATATTGCTACGTAGAAATAAGGCTGCCTTTTCAGATTATAAATCTATATAATATTACAAATTATATAAGTAAGATTAAGATATAGGTATGATGACCCGATAATAAGAGAAGCGTTTCAATATAACTAAAGATTTGAATTCAAATTAACCATTATTGATATGTGTATGTTCTGTGACAAAAATTTTGGAATTCCTCATACACTTATTATTTTTATTTTACTAAGAAACATTGTCAACTATACCTAAGGTATTTCTTAATTTAAAATGTTTTCTGTTATTAAAAATGTTCATAAAGTTTTGTCATATTATTTGTTCGTGAAAACATACCACTATAGAAACTTACAAAATAAAATTGGAGTTCCTGTTTGTAATATTAAAATAACAACTGTTTACTAAATGCATATCTATGTACATACGGTACATATACCAAAATAACATTTTTTTTTCGCATGATCGCTCATAGGATGGGTGAACAAAAACATTATTATTTCTAATCCTCCGTGTTTCGGAAGGTACGTTTAACCATTTATCCCTACTGCATCTGGCGTCGTGAACACTCACCAATCCACAATAGTCCCGAATGGTGTGTCGTGGCCCATTCTCCCTATGTAATCTATCCATAGGGTAGTCCCCTTCATAGAATCATCGTTTGAGTTCTAAGTATTTAAGAACATATCATTTATTTACGGTATTTTCATATAAACACAAAATTATAACGCGCACAACCTACCTAAATTACATTACAATATAATATCTTAATTACTTCTTGCCACTGTAATACATATTTATTTATTCTGTGCTTCTTACTCGTTAGATCGCTTATAAACGATAATGCCGTCTATTGTGCAATAATGTAAATAATACTGTATTGCTTTATTCCTCTTATATCACTATGCAATTAAAAATGTCTTATATTTTTATATACCACATTATATTAATTCAGATAATATTTAAAGGCATTGTTCATGGTCACTTCTCTAGGCTTCATCTTGGTTTTTCACTTTAGTATTTATTCTCTCTTCGGATTCAGACGAACTAACTCTTTGTATTATAAGTAGGATTTTATAGGATCTACAATATAATGTGCCGTAAATGCTGAACGTTTTGGTTTTCCGACTGTAATACAACTTGATGGATATATCAGTTAATGTGTTTTTAAATCGCATAGGAGCGCTTGATATGGATTTATCAAAAAGAGTTTATTTACATTTATCAGAGATGAAATAAAGCGTTTTAATTCGCAATCTTATTTAGATAAAACGACATTAGGAGAACATTTGCAAACTTCTACTCAACGTTTCAATTATAGATACATATTTTAGAATTTGTCACACACCACAATTACTTTAATTATTTTCGTGTACTATTTTCATTAATTTTTATTGGTACCTAATTATTTATTATATTATATTGTTTAGTTTCGGCTTGCCGATTCTCGACCTCGTGTCGGTAGTATAAATATTCCGTCCTTCATCCCGTAAGAAAAAAAATATCTATAGTATTATCGTAAGAAAATTTCCCCGTCTCTATTTATGTCCGATGTGTCTGTAGTAAATGGGTTAGATGAATTTTGTTTGTCTTGTGATGGTATGTGTGGCATCCGTAGTGGTTCTGGTGCAGGCTCTTGTATGTTTGCAGTATTGTTTAAAAACACCGTGTCTCCTAGTACCTTACTGAATATGGCGGCGGTTGTGTTTGTATGGCTGCTTGTTTTTATAAAATTGTAACGTCTATGTTGGCGTTCAATTGACTTAAATATCTTTGTAGGCTTTTACTAATTATACCTGTAGCTCCCACCACTATTGAGATTACTGCAGTTAGAGTATTCTATAAACGTCGGATTTCAGTTTTCAGAAGGTGGTACTTGCTCAATTTTTCTATTTCTTTAGCTTTTAAATATGTGATAGTGTTCGTCTTGTCTATGTATATTAAGTCTGGTCTATTGTCTGTTACAGTAATCTCAGTTTGAATGGGTATCTCCCACATGAGCTTTGACTTTGACTTGTGGCTGTGTTAGTGTTTCTTACCACCAAAGCTTCGAAACATCGATGTTGTGTTTCCTTGCCAGACATCAATGTACATACTGAACCAAGCTATTATGGCGCTTAATATAGTACGTGCCAGCTAACTTTTCGCAACCAGAGATAATATGTTGTGTCGTTTCATCTTTGCTAGTAATGAGTGTTAGAAGCAATGTTTCAATTTTATGAATTTCCTAAATTTCTACTTACCTTTTAATCTCTGTATTTAGCACGTGCAGAGCAGGAACAAAATGTGGTGGAGAGTCGTAGAGCTATGCACCACATATCAGCACCAGTTGCTGTCAAGAAGAGCTACCTATAGCTCTAGCCCGTAAATAATATCCCACTCTGCTTTAGTAGACGTTGATTCCAAAAGAAACTACTAAGCAATTAGAAGGTAGCCTATTAGTTTTAGCTTTAACCAATAATATATGTAAAAACTATAATTATACCACAGTAGCATCACACAGTTCCTTCTTTTGATCTAAATTATAAGATAACTTTTAAAACATTCCTCATAAAGTCATAAACACCATAACATGTTCAGTGTCATAAATAATATATGTTATGACTGTTACATCTTAATCATGTTCCACAGCTATAGCAATATTGCTTTTTGCATCTCCTCAATTTTGCGGCTCAGAAATAGTTACCGAACACTATTACCTAAACAGCCTCAATATTTTCATATGACGGCGGAGATTGACGCGCGAAAATAGTTTCCCGAATAGATTGGCACCAAGCTAGTGATGATCGATCCTTGATTTAGTGACAGAAGTAGTCTCTATAAATAGAAACGCTGAGAGCAAGATTGAAACTATTTCAACGATGATTAATTCCTATGATGATTTTGGAAATAAAAATAATAAAAGGCAACTTCTAACTCAATGACCAAGCAGATCGGATTGGTAATTGCTCTTGGTCCAGATGTTTTTAAAACCCCTTAATTTGCAACTTTATTAATAAGATCTCTTTTCTCCTATTTATGCTAGAGCGCACACCTTCTCTGTCTTTGAAGAGGGAAAGCTTGTACGTCACCTAAGGAGGACGGGCCGTAGCCCTTGGTTTCAGTGCATGGGTGTACTCGACCGCTGATGCAGCTGGTTTCAACGACTTGACGTGTCTTTCCAAGCAACAGTGAAGCTCAAAATAAATTTAAATCAACCATCCAGTGACGAACCTTCCAAAAGTTAACCCCCTTATCGCCAACAGACACAAAGTTACGAACTATTCATTTATTTATAACGATTTCATAGATAATGGGTGTTTTGAGTGCTTGGCCCATATTATAACACACCTTTAAAAGTGCAATTTAATTTTAATGAATATCCTTTGAGAGTTTCTCGGGAACCCGGAACTCGTGATTATAATGAAAGTCATCTCGAAAAGTTTTACTATTAGACTAAGTTAGTTAACGTTCAGACTCATCAAACTAATTTAACTATAAACGGATTCAGGGCAATAAATAAAACAACTAAATTTCACATTGAGAACCACTCGATAATGAGTGTTTTATCAATAAATATTCCACCAGCAGCTTCGCCCACATGGTTTTCCGTTTTTGTAACAATCTTCAATACTGGCTCACACCTATTAGTCATAGCGGCGCTTATAGAGCCTATAGTTTTCTTCGATAAATGGACTATTCAACAGATTTTTTTTTAATTCGAACCAGATGTTTCTGAGCACGTTCAACTGGAAAAACAAACTCGAACTCAAGGTTTTTTCTGTTTAATTTTAATCAGACGAATATTACTATTATATTTGATCAATTTTACATTTATAATGCTTAACAGGAAAATATCCTTAATAAAAATTCCTTAAAAAATCCACCAGCCTTAGTAGGACCTGGTGTATCCTATAATCCTATTAATATTATAAATGTGAAAGTTTCGATGTAATGTGATGTTTAGATGTTTGTACGTCAATCACGCCGAAACTACTGAACGGATTTTGATGAAATTTGGTATACAGATAGGGTGTTAGCTGACTTAGATAATAGGATACTTTTTATCCCACTAAACATTTCCCTAGGGTCCACGCGGGCGAAGCCGCTGGCGAAAGCTAGTTTTGTAATAATTTTTCATTAATAAGTAGAACTTACATTTATATGACGGCGGGTAGTCAGAAGGGGCTATTATGAAGCCAAATAGATCGTCCATATCGGGGGCTATCTTCAAAATAACACTGCAGGCGTGTATACCAATGTGGATTTATTCCATTTTATCACTTTCCATACGAAAATATAACGAGATGAGCGTGATGTTGTCGGATATCTCTACTTCTCGGCGATCGGAAACAGAAAGCGTGCCAAAATGGCGGCAACTTGCTTTACGTTAACGAACTGTCATAGTCAGAGTTACCATTCTAATAAAATTAAAAGTATCGATGATCAATAACGAACGATTAAAAAAAAAGAAACTATATCAAACGATTTTCGTAAAGGTGATGGAGAAATTCTGCGACATATAAATGAAACAACTTTTAAACGGCTTCATCGTGTTTCTATTTAATTTAATTGACGTTGACAGGTTGCGTGTTCACATAAGATTGGATTTTTGAACAGCTATTGTGTTAACATTCCATATAACAAGATACTTCTATTTTTATCAAGATTATCAAGATCCATCCATGATTATCAAGATACCATCATTAGGGCAATTTATGTTAATAAATCCAATATCAGATATATTATGTAAACGCGTAAGTTTGAACGGAAACTGAATTTCCTAAAGGTGTTTGAGCAAATATTAAATGTTAAACACCGACTAAACTTTACTAATTACTTGAACCGAGACCTGCTTAAAATTGGAAACGTCGATAATATCCTACTTTAAAGTAAAAAGAAAGCCTACTTTAAATGGTCTTGAAATGTCCGAAGTTTTCGTAATTCTTAAAATTTTGCTAAAACACATTTGTAAAGATTATTTAAGCGTCAGGGGTATTGTCATTGTAAATTATCGAAAAATGCGTTTCTTTGGAGTCATTTTAAAAATATACGAAATTCCGTTTTCGATGTAACAGAGAGGTAACGGATTGTTTTTGTATTGAACTTATCACGTTAGTATATTAAATCGTTGGAGTGTACGTAAAATCAAAAAGGGGACAGCAGTGTTAAAGGAGCGACAAAAGATTTTTTTTAACTGTTAATAATGTGATACAGTTAAAAAAAATCACAAAATATCTTTTAAAACAGATTCATAGACATAGGTTACGATGTGACGACCCTCAAGCCCATAGTTTTCTGTACGAGTGCAATATCAAGTTTCTACCCCTGTTGGAAAAAGTTGCAGACCCTGTCTCTTTATCTCCCTGAGCTTGTCTTAGGAAAGTAAACTGGTTCGAAATTCAGTTTAGATTATATTGGTTTGTCCTAAACTTACTGACAGGTCAAGTCAAATAAAAACTTATAGAAAATTTTGTATCGAGTGTGATGTTTCACAATAATCCACTTTCGTTTTCCTACATCCACGCTTTCCAGAGAGCGGAGTTGAAACAAATCACGTATAAGGCTCACGACTGATGAGTTTTCTTTAGAACTACGCGACCGTCCAAAAGTTTAAGGTACGAGGAACTCTGAATATTCATTTGAGTAATGCTGCCGGGGATTTTATGTCTGAGGTGATTTTTCTGAGAGAATGAACATAGCATGCACATCTGGCCGTTTGAGTTAATTCTCTCACGTAGATCTCTTTTTGCGGTAATCTCCTAGATGTGAAAGAAATTTCAAGGTATAATTTAAATGTGAATAAAGAATATTGTTAACTCTTTGAAGTTATAGATTCTGACAAAATTTAACTAAGCGAACACAGATTAACATACTATCCATGGAATTCTTTTCTGTTGTCTAATCATCATAAAGGTCTAACTCTTGTCTATAGTCGAAAAAAACTAATTTATCGAGTCTATAAAAAAGCTTAAACAAATACATTTAACCAATAGACGACAATTTGAATGAAGAACTGTAAATTGCTAATAATATTAGTATTTTGTATTTTTGTAGTTGCTTTGATTGCTAACTTTTTACTATCAATTTATGCTTTTTGTTGTAACTCTTTCGGGTTAAACAAAAAAAATACAATAAAAAAATTGTATCGTAACTTCTAAGAGATCTTGTTTCATTAAAATTCTTGTTTTTTTGTTGCTTTTCTCTACTCAAATATATGATATGTGTATAATACTAATAATCAATGTGAAACCATCGCAGCAGTGTTTTATATTTTTTTTGTTTGTATTTTTTTGTTTCATACATTAATACTAAGACCTGTTATAGTTTTCGTTTGTATCAAAGTAATGATACCATTTCGATTGCCGCTAAAATAAATAGCAATATAAACTGTAATTAAGTACAAAGTAATTACGTAGTAGTTTTGAGTGTTTACATACTGGGCTACGTGACTTACTTTGGAGCTTTATTCTACACAACATCTCATCTATCTCTGTCTGCCTCATTAAGAGCTTTAGTATATCTATATTCCAACATTATCGCCTGTTTTTTTATTATCTGACTAGATGTTTTCCTGCGACTTCCCCGTATTTTATAGCTTTCAGTCGCTGAAATATTTTTTTATCAATCCAGTAGTTTATTCAGTTCAAACTAACAATCAAATTTTTCCTTTTATTATATCAATATACTTATCCTCGTATACGTGGAGCAAGGGTCCATTAACGAATAAAATATACCATTATTATTAATTACAAAGAACACTCGCATAAGGTAATTTATTTATTTATTTTAAACGTACAAACCTACAAGGTAGATTTAATACCTAAGACATTTTCTACTTAAGGAGATAACTGACTCATTATACATGGAAGTTCCACTTCTGGGTTATTATAGAAACCACGTTCTTTACTTTTCATTCCAATTGCGAAAAGTAACATGATATGACAGTCAATAAAATTTTTGATAAGAGAAAATTCTAAAGACTTTGCGTCAATGCTTTTTTATTCTGTAGTTAAACTAGAGGTGAGAAATAAAAAACTTATTAAAAATATAAGCTTGTAAACAAAGACAGCTTTTCGCCTCACTCAAATAGAAATCTATTTTATTATCTTTTATCTAATTAATAAACTGATTCTTTACAGAAGAGATACTTTAAAAAAAATATTTTGTTACTTTTATTCTCTATTCTATCAAGATGATATATTTCAAATGTACAATAAAACATTTAATAAGTTTATATTTAACAAAAATGCACTTTTCACGAACAGAAGAATTTCATTTCATTAGTTATTGTTCTGTTAACATGGACTCCCAGCGTGTTCTATATCGACCAACATATCGATCAGTGAAGATTAGTCTTGTTTAAAGAATAGAGTCGTTCAAAACTCTACTGTTTTATCTTTCGAACTTCCTGAAAAATGTACGTAATAACTCCCTCTAGAGCAAAAAAAAACAGAGTTTGTATTAATAAATATTTATCGCGGAAGTCTTTTTATCGCGAAAAAATATAAATGCTCATGAAAAATGATTTCGTCAATGAAGCAAAAAAATCGCGAAGCTCATTTTGAACACACCGTGCGTATATTACGCGGAAGTATTTTTTATACGTACATTTCTGAAGGCAATCGACGACGACGGAATATTAAATAGTGGCGTCGATAAATCTTGAACGTTGTTTACTGGCGGTTATTATTATTTATGTTTGAAATTATGAAAAGTTGATGGTAAAAATATACAGGCAGTTTTTCTCAAATAATTTTCCAATCTTAATGAAAACTGCTTAAGAAATCTACTTTGTCCTTGACACTCTGAGATGGGACTAGAATCCATGACATTTCGTAATCCGGGCGACTGCTTTAACCACTGAGCTACTAAGGACCTAACAGGACTGACGAATATTTCAAGCACTTGTTACTTTTTACGCTATTACGGAGCGTATTTTCAGCATTATTCATGCAATCCAATCAGGTGAAAGAAATATTTCTACAAATATTTAAACTTTCGATAAAGATGAAAATATTTTTTAATTATTATATTTCATAAATTTTGAGTCACATTTTTCATTAAGAATATTTTCCAGTACTAGATTTTAATGCAAAATTGATCAAATAATTGAAATTGAAATTTCCAATGATCAATTATATGTACCATAGAGAATCATTTTCAAAAATGGGCTGTTTTTTTTTTAAACTTCAGGTATATTATTTGCGGACAAGTTGTTATCTCGAAAGCATAAGAAAACGATGAAACTTATGGCGCAGTAAAACTACACACAAAATATTGTCCTCCTTGGATTCTTCGTGCTTTCGGCATGACACCCACACTGACGGAAGCATTATATTGTGAATCGTAATTATACAAATAAATATTGGTTTAGTAAGGCATTATTTATTTTCAAATCAAGATAATAAAACCAGATTAATTTTCTACAGGATTTGTTTTACCAATTAATTGAAAATATATGGGATAATACTAAAGGATATAAACTCAAAAAAAATAGATGTTTTATTCAAAATTAAAAAGTCACTATCTGCTTGTAGATGACAAAACTTGATATTTAGTAATTACAGAATACTTTTCAATTAAAACGCCCGGTGGTAATTAGAAAGGTACGCAGTTTTTTTATATTGGTCAACGTACACGTAACGCCAACGACGTCCATTAGATCGACATGACCTCTAATCATTATGATGTACAGCTTTTTTTAATTTTGTAACGTGTTTTACAATAAAACATACTTGGACAGTCAACATCACGGCAGATTATATAAATTTGTTAAATTTTCTCCACTTCATTTTAAACCAAAATGTTTTTACTATAGAACTTATAATCAACTGGATTTTGACATATTGTTATAACTTGACGTACAGCCATGTGAACTTATAATATTGGAACTTAGGTAGATAGTACACTGGCATTGCAATGCAATTAGTTGAAATGCCATTGTGATACAACTTATTAGGTAAATATTAGGTCCTTACGTATGAAATTGGCATTTTGTCGTACTGGCCACTTTAGCCACAAATTTTTCCTCCTAGTTTGGGAATACCAAATTCAAGTTTATACAGCCATTTATACGTGTATTTGTGTTTCGTTAGGTGGCATTCATTTGTTTTTTTTCTTCTGTGTATCCTATTTACGTCACCCAGTATAAAAAATGGAAAACTTGAAATATCGTGTTATTTACGAGTATGAGTTACCGTGGTACCAGTGCTGCAGAAACGGCTCGAGGGGTTAATGATGTGTACGGCGGTTGTGTCGCAAAAGAAAACACAGTGCGTTTTTGGTTCCAATGCTTTCGTTCTGGAAATTTCGATCTGCAGAACAAGCCCCGTGGACGGCCGGAGACCCAAGTTAATAATGAAGAATTGAAGTCTATTGTGGAAGCGGATCTATCGCAAACTACGTCCGAGTTAGCTGCAAGCTGCGGTGTTAGTGATAAAACTGTTTTAATCCACTTGAAGCAAATTGGAAAGATTAAAAACCTCACGAATTGAGTGAAGCAAATCGGCAATCACGCTTTGACTGCTGCGTTACATTACTTAACCGGCACAATAATGAAGGGTTTTTATTTCGAATCATCACCTGTGATGAAAAGTGGATTCTCTACGATAATCGAAAGTGCTCATCGCAATGGTTGGACCCTGGCATGCAAGCCAAATCCTGCCCCAAGCGCAAATTTACCCCAAAAAAGTTATTTGTAAGCGTTTGATGGACTAGTGCCGGTGTCGTTCATTACAGATGTCTCAAATCTGGCCAGAAAATTACGGCAGATTCTATTGTCAGTAATTATAAACCATGCTGGAAAAACTAGCTGTTAAACAACCAAGGCTGGCGAATCGCTCTGCGCCACTGCTACGTCACGACAACGCTAAACCACACACTGCACAACAGACGGCTATCAAATTAGAAGAGCTTCAATTGGAATGTTTAAGGCATTCACCGTACCAAACACCAATTTCATATATAAGACATGATCCCATTGCTATAGAAAAATTGAGACAAAAAATCGCGACAAGTGGTTTTATCAGTCCTTGTGTGATGTTAACCATACACTGCCTAAAGAATTTTGAAGGTGGAAATTTGGTGGTGCAACGTCAGGACATTAATATTAACATCACCCAGGAAAACTATCTAAATTTTTGCTGTATAGCAAAATATATGTGAGGTTATCATGCTGAAAAACCACACCCCTTCTATTGATTAATTCTGGCTACATTCTCTAAACTTCTTGCTTTATCCTTATCAGTTGTTCTCAGTAGAGTTCAGGATCAATGGTCCTGCCTGGCGGTAACAGCTCATAATTAATAATGCCCTTCCAATCCCACCATACACACAGCATCACCTTGTTATGAGTTAGCCCGGGTTCCGCTACAGTCTGTGAAACCTGACCGACCTTTGACCACAGCGTTTTCGCACGTTCTTGCCGTACATGATCCACATTTCATTACCAGTTATTAGCTTCTTCAAAAATTGTTCAGTTTCATTAGGCCGTAATGAAGGATCTAAACTAATTAGTACACAGTTCATTAGGATTCTGTCAGTGAGCTCGTGAGTATCCAAATATCCAACTTTTTTTGCATACCCTGATTTTTTTCAAATGCACCAAAACTACTTTGTGGTCAATCCCCAGTTCTTCAGCTACATCGTAACCGATACACCGATCTTGCTTGACTTTTTCAAAAATGGCATTCATTTAATCCATAACCGACCTGAGCGACGTGCATCGTTGACATCAAAATTTCCGGACTGAAAACGCTTAAACCAAATTTATGCTACTAGGTCCATAATCGTCACAAATATTTTTCGCGGCTTGCGTTGTATTTTTACCTATTTTGTCATAAAGTATTAAAATATATCGAATTTCTTTATAAGATTCACTCATTTTTTCAGTAAGAAAAAGTAATGAAAATCGCACATTTAAATTACTTTCTTTTAAGTTTTATATGATACCGAAACCAGCCAGATATAAATGGTATAGCCAGAAATATTTTATTACAAGTTTATGCATACTATATGAGAAAATACTTTTTCCCCAATCTAATACTTAGAGACATATTCATGAAATTACAATATTTGCAAAAATAAATCAGATACAATGTTACTTGTAAAAATTCAAATAAGATACGTTTTTTCAAGTCTATGATGACGTAGAAGCATGTAATATAAGGTGACCTTTACGTCATTCGTAGCTTGAGCAACGAAAACTTTTATATTCTTCAATCTCTTTTGTAATTAACAAAGTTAAATTGTATTCTACGGCTGATTCGCCGGATTTTTATAACTAAATTTATGATACGGCAGCAGATTGTGTGGATTTTGTTCCGTAGAGTAGTAAGTCTTTCGAGATATTTCGTTTGATAAGAATTTTTTGTTTTATGGTTATAAAATGGGTCAAATTAACCTTTACCAACACAGTAATTAGTAAACATTGAAAGTTAAATGAACTTTCTGACAGGTGCGTCGTAATAAGGGCCGCTCTTATTACGACTCACCTAAGGAAGGCTCTTTTTACCCAGCCTAGGCTGATTCAAAAACTCTTTAGTTTAATTAAGCGTTAATTTAGTTTTAGTTTAATTTAGTTTTTATTTATTTTAATTTTCGTTATTAATAAATAGTGTAATAATATTCGTGTTCAGATAAATAAATATTACTTTTACTTTTACGAGGAGATGGATCGGAGATAATATTTCCTTATCCTTTCAATACACAAACCACAGTTAGGCACTGAAAATATATTACACACGTATGCGACGTTTATCGCAATATCGCAATAATTCTTGACACATTTCGCTTTATAGTATTCTCGCAGCAATCCGGTACAGAGGTGGAAAGATAACGGGCGCCATAAAATTATGTTTCACATCAACGTGATATAAAACCACGTGCGATACATTTCATTCTCAAATAAAACGGAGAAAATTTGCTTTTTAACTTTCTGAATATATTATTGTACCAAATCTAATGTATGAGGAGCTCGATGGCGCAAAGCGCGCTAGTTCTGCGTTACGGTTGCTTAGCAACTTTCCCAATAACCAGTCATAGG
This sequence comes from Diatraea saccharalis, assembly GCA_918026875.4. Classification (NCBI taxonomy): domain Eukaryota; kingdom Metazoa; phylum Arthropoda; class Insecta; order Lepidoptera; family Crambidae; genus Diatraea; species Diatraea saccharalis. The sequence goes on from OU893350.1 coordinate 8,489,459, forward strand.
ATGGGTGACCAAAAATTATTATCTCGTGAGATATAAACTTAAATTAACTTCAGTAAATGTATTTTTTTAAACAATCTACTTAACCCATATCGATCTGGTTTCCGGCCCGGTCATAGTACTACTACTGCACTTGTGAATATTGCGTATGACATTCGTGTTTGTATGGAAAGACGACAGCTCACGGTGTTAACACTATTAGATTTCAGTAACGCGTTCAGTACTGTTGACTTTTAAATTCTATTAGCTATGTTGGTTTCTCTCGATGTTACTCCTCGGATGATTGATTGATTTCATAGTTACATGTACGGACGACGGCAGCGCATAAGTGTGGAAGTGGTTAATATTGGTGCGATAAAACAGCTGAAGTTCCGCAGGGTGGCATTTTGTCTCCTCTACTATTTTCTATCTTCACAAATTTCAACACGCTTCCTCTTCTTCTTCCTATCACATGTATACGGATTAATTAAAATTTACACTCAAGCTTCTATAGATGAACTACCTACCCGTTCTCTTAAGCGCCTTAAAAACCTTTTGCTTACCAAGACCAAAATCTCTATTGCATAGTCTTTTCTTCTGCCTCTGTTTTATTATGTTGATGCACGTTACTCTGACCTGAGTGTCGTATTTCAAAATTAACTTGAGCGCCTCCAGAATGTATGATTTATTTGTTTTATCTTCGGTTTACATAAATACGAACATATCTCCAACTATAATTCTCAAATTCTTTGGTTACCTATTTCTCCTAGAAGAGACCTTTCACTTCTTTATTCCATTCTTTTTCATTCATATACTCCTCTTTATATTAAAGCGCTTCGTCTTTTCCTCCACTAACTCTTTGGTATTTTTTTTCTGAGTACCTATAAACTCTAACGGATTTCACGCTTAAATACATTTGAGCCAGAGTTTAAAACTTTTACATGTTATTTAAGAGAAGCTTAGTGATACCATTAAAAGGATGCTTGAATCTTTATGTTACTGGTAATGGCAACCTGTCATAATTCGAGGCGACCACTTATCGTCTAGCTTCTTTAATACATTTTGTGTTTCCTTGTTTGAATTTGTAACTTTGTTCATAGAATGTTGTACTTGGGAAACACATATACATAAAACTGGTTGCTTTAACTGACTTGTTTACTTTAAAACACAACGCGCAATTTTTGTTTTCATTCGGTTCCAGGTCAGAATGAAATATTTATTGTGACAAGATATTGATCCGTAGTAAAGGGTTTTGTAAGATAAGCTACCATGTTACATACACACACAAGAAAGGAAACATATAAATTAATAGAGATAAAACACATTTTAATTTAAAATATAACCCTGAAGGAGCCGATCATTCGAAAGAAGAGTACGATGTTTTTATTATAATACTTAGGTAAATTAACCACTTAGTTATCTATTAGGTAATTATTTATAATTTTAAACTTTGTCCCTGGCACTCGACCTATAACCTTTCGCAATCCGGGTGACTGCTATAGCCACTGAGCTACCCAGGACCTAACAGGACCGTCGAAGTTTTCAAGCATTTATTACTTTTTCACTGCTACAGAGCTTATTTTCATAAATATATAGGCAATCCACCCAAACAGCCGAAAGAAATATTTTTACAAATATGTAAACTTTGGATAAATATGAAAATTCGTTTTCATTATTAAATTTGACCAATTTTGCATTCACAATACTATCATGAAATCATTAAGAATATCTTTGCTACTTCGTGGTTCCGAAAGCTTATTAGACTGTTTTTCTCGGATGCATTTCCACTTGTTAATACCTTCCAATTCTCAATAGGTTAGCGCCCATCCTCCTGACAAACCGTAAAGAAAGCCTTAGTCCCCGCAATGAAGACGTAAAAGGGCTAATGATTATGATGATGGTTAAAATTTTACGTATGTTTTAGGGCCGGTTTCACCAGTTGTTGTTAAAGTCCCTGATAGTCTATTAGGAACTTATCTGCCAGATAAACTATAACTTTTGATTTCACAGGTCTCGGATAACTATATCTGGCAGATAAAGTATTAGATATCTTATCAGCCGGTTCAAGTGGCTGATATAGACGTTATCTGATAGATAAAAAAAAGTTTCAAGTGACGGGAACGAAAATAGTTTTAGTTTTAGATCATTATTGTGTGCTTTGCGTTGATTGCAGTCACAAGTGTCACAAATATTCTAAAATGGATTTATTTGTGTTTTTAGAAGACGAATTAGATGAATATTTCGAACGTATTACGCGACCCCGTAGGAATCGAGTAATTAACCCTAGACCTAATTATTTAGAATCACTTGACGTTCAAGATTTTAGGAATCGATTTCGGCTGTTGTTTATATTCTATCGTTAATAGAAAGTGATATAAAAACTACAACGGGCTACTAAGTAAAAAATCTCCGTTAACTAGTAAATAAAGAAGCTCCGTTTCTTCTTAATTAAAATTCACACTTCTTTCACGTTTTTGTTTTTTCATTATTAATTAACAGATCCAAAAAGAATACACAAAGAAAAGTTTAAAAATTGAAAAGCGTCTTAAGTACAAAATATCAACAAAGCAAAACAAATGATAGTTGCGTTTCGTTTCTGTAAACACGTAGCTAAGTATACGAATATCGTATTATTTTCATTCTAGAATCATAAAATTATAATTCAAATTATATGAAAAAAGTTTACTTAAATAATATTGAACACAAAAAAAATATTAATTAAGTTTTAAAAATGATTTTTGATTGACGATAATTTGGGTCGTAGTATTGAAACGCAAAAAAGCGACGTTGCCGTTCCGTCAACTAATAAGTGGCCGATAACTTATCTGCCAGATAAATTATCTAGCAGTTTAATGGTGAAACAGAAAAAAGTTAACAGCAACCTTTATCCAGTAGATAGCGTTAACTATCAGATAACTATCTGAAACTTTATCAGTAACCGGTGAAACTGGCCCTTAGAATCCTATAGAGCCAAGCATCATAGAGTCTTATCACGCTTGGCTCGGGGGTCAGTCATGCTACTTGAATCTTTCAAATTGACAAGGATTCGCCAGTATTTAATGAAGGTAGGTATATTACGGCACGCACATTTCTTATTTTATTGTATTTCAATTAAATTATAGCTTTTGTGTATGATGTAGCGAGAGTCCCATTGGTAAATTTTGAAAATCGGACCCTCAGTTCTGAAGCCAATTTAATGTTATTTAAATAAAATCTTTGCTTTTCATAATATAAATATTGGTGTTCAAGACTAGCAGCTGGATTTTTATATATTTTAATGTTTCATGTTACTATTATTGCCACTGTGATTTGATGTCATCCAGTTTTGTGACCATTAGAAGTCTTTGAAGATGCTTCAGTGTTTTACTTTACTTACATCTTCGTCAGCACATTCATTAATTGATATGTAAGAATAATGACATTTATCATCCGGAAGGATTTTTCAAATTACGTTATTGATAAAGGCTACTTTTATTTTGATACCACGTAAGTATAGTAACATATACTTTATGTTTGAAAAAATAATTATGTACTATTTAAAGATTGTTGTTTCTTATTTTAATACACATAATTTCGTCCCGTGACCGAACCTTGCGAAAGCTGTTTAACAACAACGATCTACGCTGCGAGCTGCCGTAGCGTATCTACGTATCTACGATACGCTACGGATCTATGCTGCGAGCTACAAAATTTTTCACCATATGCTTATTTAAACAACAATCGACAAAACAGCTCGGTATAAATTTTAATCACAATGAGGCAGTTAACTCTGCGCCGACGAAGATTCCTGCGCCTTATTACAATCGCAACTTCAATTCTCCGCTTACAAACAGCCAAAATTTTATATAAAATAATATATAAAGATTAAAAATAATGTGCATAGCGTAATAACGAAACTTTACTGCGTTTCTTTATTAAATCCGTATGCTTTATATTCAGAGGGTTTCCAATATAAGGAGGCCAAAGAAGCCTACTGCGCTACGTGACTTGGTTCAACCTACTCAGCCTAAAAACGGTTCGATGAATTCTCTCAACATTACTAGCAATTGAAAAATCAAATAAATTCTCTATCCAAATCAAAACCTTTTATCCACGTTGACCTCTTTTTATTTAGTAAATAAGTATTTGTTAGTAATACAAACGTAAGTACTTTTTTACACACAAATATTTGGTAAGCAAAAAAAAAATATCCGTCTCAATGATAAATCTTCAATTTAAATATTATCGTATAAAGTAAGAAGCTTCAAGACGTGATGTTAAGCGCGAAGATTTACATAGGATATGTATTTAAAAATTTACTATTTCAACTCTACAGGGCTTTGGAAAGCATGTCAAGTTATTGCTCCCGGCCGCATCTGCAATCGTTAACCCGCCAATGGACACTGGGTCAGCGTTAGGAGTTATAGCCCGTTTTATCTATCTGATATTATCCATAAAGAAAGCCGGTGATATATTATTATGCTGATAATGATGTAAAGAAGAGACAATTTGTCATGCAGCCTTACTGCACCATTGAGCGTACAAAAGTAATGGAAGCAATTTTATGCCGCCTCTATTGTATAATATTATTTACTGATTTCGGTTCCATATTAGTTATTCGTTTGCTTTTTAAATACTAAAAGTTCATTAGATACCTCATATCATTATATAACTGATAATTAAATTTTTATGTTATAGATAGTAAAATGAAATTTTATTTTTTTCAGCTTATGTAATTTTTTTAACATCCAAAGATGGTTTTGCTAATGAAATAAAAGCAAAAACATAATCTTCGTATAAACATTATGTGGGTTAATATAATGATATTATTTTTATGGTTTATGAAAATAAAGAAAACCTCTGTTAGTTATATTCAGCTATTCCCCCACCGAATTGTGATTCTAATGGTGAAACTTAGTCCAATATCGTAGCGAATAAAATGTGAATAAAGGGTTTAGCCGGATATGTATGACGAGTCGGCCCCCAAATGGGAATCGATATTGAAACTTATGTTTTAATATAGACTTGATGTTCAAACACGATTTATGTACTTTTCGCGACCAACTTCCGCTTTGACCTTGAGATAGAGAGCAAAATATCCGTATGCTTGACTATTACTGAATGTGATATATCTCTGAAGCTAATTAAGATAAAGAAGTGAAACTAACGCGAGGTGTTAGGTTACATTACAGAGTATATCACATACATTTTTTTATAATTTTTAGAATAAAAAATTACATAAAAAAATAAAAATAAATAAAAATCATGATTTTTTACTGAGTTCTCTGTGACTTACAATCACGAAATTAATATATGTTATGCTCCTTTGTGTGCTCTATCACCCATAAAAATTGCGTGAAAAAAAAGTTGGTGCAACACAACGAAAAAAAATTATATGTGATTCGCGCCTTGTAGTGTGAGTGTATAAACAAACAAGTTCGAACTTGTTATCGAGCTGTTTACTGCATCGTTTGTTTAGCTAAAGTAGCAGTCATTTGTATTACACAAGAAGGCAGTTTGGGACTCAAATTCTGTCATAGGTATTTTGTATCAGCATTTTGAAATTATTAACTATCGAACCAAATCATTAGTAAGTAATAATGTCGAGAAAGTGTAAAAATTGTAACAAGTACCTGTGTAAGATTCCTGGTTATAAAAAAATTATAAAGAATGAAGAAGAAGCTAAAGTGTTTAGTGACTGTTTGAATAAAATCGTAATAGTTAATGATATTTTTTGTAAGAAGTATCGACTTATCCCATATATTAACAAAAAAGCTTCTACTTCTAAATGTGCAGCATTTAACTTGGCCGAAATAATGGACGATCAAAATAATCTCTCAGTACAATATGTGAAATCAGCACCTAATATCATCAAAGCAGAAGTAAAATCAAGACATATAAATAGAAAAGTCTATCGAATTTACATTCACTATATTTCCGAAGGTAATGACTACAATAGAATTCTTCGTTATTGCTGTGATTACCCCAATGGCAAACGTACAGTGGGATGCTGTTCTCATGTAGCAGCTATTATTTATTATCTATCATATGGATGATATTTGTCCAAAATCGTACGTCCTGCTGAGGTTTTAACTAAGTTATTTGCGACTCAAAGTGTTCCGATTGTAATTAATTACAACAGTGACGATGATTAATATTTTGTTTCTTGTATTTTGATAGACACGAAAAAGTAATAATAATAAGTATTGAACACTGGCTGTTTTTTTTTTAATTTCTTTTTTAACTATTATCCCATCTCTTAAGACTATTTACTTATGTTTTAAAACAAGCTGATGTGAAATTTCGAAAAAAAAAAAACAATGATGTAATGTAAAAACCTTATAATACAGGGGTATACCATAAGACAGAAATCACATATAATTTTTTTTCGTTGTGTTGCACCAACTTTTTTTTCACGTAATTTTTATGGGTAATAGAGCACACAAAGGAGCATAACATATATTAATTTCGTGATTGTAAGTCACAGAGAACTCAGAAAAAGAAACATGATTTTTTTATTTTTAATTTTTTTAATGTAATTTTTTATTCTGAAAATTATAAAAAAATATATGTGATATACTCTGTAATGTAACCTAATACCTCGCGTTAGTTTCACTTCTTTATCTTAATTAGCTTCAGAGATATATCACATTCAGTAATAGTCAAACATACGGATATTTTGCTCTCTATCTCAAGGTCAAAGCGGAAGTCGGTCGCGAAAAGTACATAAATCGTGTTTGAACATCAAGTCGATATTAAAACATAAGTTTCAATATCGATTCCCATTTGGGGGCCGACTCGTCATACGTATCCGGCTAAACCCTTTACAAGCGCTTTTTTTCTCGTTAACTCATCCTCATATTTGAATAAAAATGTGACCTTTGAAAGTTAAACACACTAAAAAGTAATATGGAACACAAATTCTAAGAAGTTTGCTAAAGTTTCTGACCAATCTCGGCGGCTAAAGTAAGGTTAAGGCGCGGATATGAGATTTTCGTCACATATCGTTTAAAATTTTCTAGTAGCTCGGTAGCGTAGTAGACAAGCACAACCCGCGATCGTTGTTATTAAGAGACTTTCGCATGGGTCAGTCATGGGATAGGTGATCGAAAAATTATTGTCTCGAGATACTATATAAGCACGGAGTACCGTGCTTCGGAAGGCACGTTAAGCCATCAGTCCCACCCGCATTTACATTCATTGATACCCTCCGATCCGCATTGGGTCATGGCCCATTCTCCTTAAACAAGGAAGGACTGAACTCATGAACGTGGCGACGTGAAAGGACTGATGATACGATTTGCGTGATTATCTAACCTAGCTTGAAGTCTCACTGTGCATATACTTTGAATAATGTGTATGTGGATTTTAGTAGTAAGCAAGTAGTACCTAGTCAAGAATGTTTGTTGGTTTTTGCCTTTAACAAGTATGTTAAGAAAAAAATCAAAATATAAATTATATAGGTATACTAGCTATTTTCCCGTTACTTCACCCGCGTAAATTAAAGCTTATGTCAGTCGTATAGATGAAAAAATCAGTCTAGTCGTTGCGGAACCTATTATTGCAAATAAATAAACAATGAAATCTTTTTTCATTTATATATAGTACCTATATATAGATAGATAAGTTAGAGCGTCATGTTTGATTAGATTTCCAAAATTGTATGTATGTGCCTTAAGTTATCTCCTTTGCGGACAAGCTAAGTTACGTAACAGTATGCCGCGTTGCACGTTCCACTGAGCCCTAAGAGAGAATTATAATACAAACTTTTGAATTTTGTTAGAACAATAAAACTTTTGTTGGTGAATTTTAGCTTATAGTTATTTATTACATACGCTTTCAATAAATGCTTCATCGTCAGCCTTTTAATATAAACAGTGTTGGGACTCAGGCTTTCCCAACGATTGGAATCGAACATGATTGATTCCGAAACGCCGAGGAACTCACCCATCCTATGACCGACCATTGCGAAAGTTACCTAACAATCGTATCGCAAACCAAGCCTAAAATATGAGCAACAGTGTTGTTTATAGTAGCCTCAGAATTCAAAGGTCGTCACGTACGTTAATAAGACTCTAAAATTGATAGCTTAAGTTGAAATTGATAATGGAGTATCTGAATGACTCGGTACACATGGCCACACGTCACCCTACACACCACTGCATTACTCCGTCTAGTAATGCAGTGGTACTATTAAGAATACCTCCGTCAGTAGGTAGTTCTATACGAAGCGCGTTCGGTACAAGGTCCAAAATGTATAGTCCGAAGTGCAGCCGTGTGTAGTACATACACAGACCCAAGACAATATAGAAAAGTTAATGTACATCTATCCAACCGGGAATCGAAAACACCTTGAAAGCAGTGTGTGAGCTTAACATATAAATTTTGGCATTAAATATCAATGCCACTAAAAACATTTTTATGTAAAATGTTGCCAAGCCGAAACCACATGACTCGCATTGTCAAAATGTTATAAGATCTCGTATAGCCAAGATTATAACTCTACGCACTCTAACTCTACAAGCCCTTAAAAACACTACACCTTCAACAAAATAACTGCATCATAAATGCAACAGTTTCAAATATAAACATCAGTATCAAAAGGCTCAAGTATCAAGAAATACATATATTTATTATTTGAGAAGTATTCGATGCATATCATTTAATGGAATTTGAATTCACTCTAGCTTGCTTTTTCCTTCTGAATAATAATAAGTTACTGAGCCCAAAGTAAACTTTTAAAATGGGCACCTCCTTTAACGGCTTCAACTCGAAGATGGGTCTAATTAGCTGAGTTTGACATTGTCGTAAAGTAAATAAGCTATCTTGGCAGTTTTGAAATAAATATTTGATGTAATAAATTGCTACACTTTGCATAGCAGCTGTACATTTGGTAGCTTGATGTTTCGGTGGTGTAGTAGTGATGACTTCTGGATCTCGATTTTACAATTATTGTAATGGCATCTCAATGGCGTTTCAATCGATTACATTTTGATACTATTTTGATTAGCTATAAGGCCACCTTTTCAGTGTTATGAATAAACAAGGTTCAGCATAAGAGTAAATTTGCGTTAAGACTGCAATTAGTAGTAGTCAATGTTCATATTATTAAACAGAGGCTATGCAGAGGTTCAACCTAGTACGAGGTTCTACGGGAGTCATATTTACTCCTAGAATATGTTTGCCTAATATCTGTATAATATGAATTAGGACCAATACTAAAATTGCAATTTTAGCGTAAATTTACTCTGACGCTACATTAGTTTACGTTCCTAATTATATGTGCTTCTTCTTAAATATATGACTGTGCGCAAAAAAGTATATATTTAATTATTTACTGTTTAATCTACTTTGGATATAATATTATTATACAATATTGTTGTTGTTTTTTTTTTGTCATTAAGTGTTATTTGTAACTAGCATTTGGACTAAACATTTATTACCTCCAGCCCCTCCTTGCTTCGGAAACCGCTATTCATACTCAGTCTTACCATAGTGCACTGGGCCAGTGTGGTGGGTTATACAAGACCTATTCTCCTTATTCGATCTTTTAGACAACATCATGCTCGAAGACGTCGTATTATGGAATAACTCAGATAACGATGGTACCACAGCACCCAAACCCGAGACAATTTAGAAAAGTTTAGACAATTTAGAAAAACATTGACCAGACGGGGAATCGAACCCAAAACTGTAGAGATTTAGAGATGGCTTAATTTAAAAACAGTCTATGAAATTATTTGTCAGATAGATTAATCCAATCTTAATTGCCTAACAAAAACGTGTATTATGAAATTAATTAAACAGAAATATTAATAATACTGCCATCTATAGACATATTTGTATTACAATTTAAAGTATGTTTCACAAAAGCTTCACATTTCCTCCCTCAGCGTAGTTATTTTCCAAAGGGGATGTAACTGTTGTAACTGTAACTAGTCGTTTAGTCACCCTTTTCATAGATGGCGTTGAACTAGGATTTTTTTTTATTACTTCTGTGATAAACAACTACAAAATTGATGTCTTATTTTTATGCTATTTATTAATAGAAGTACATATTTACCAAATGTTAGTCTTAATGATTGAAGAGAAAATGTTATAAAATATTTTTTTTCTTTGATATTGATGACATCTATGATGTTCTCAAGCAAGCACTATTTCAAATGATATTTTTAAAGAACTCCATCTTATAAAGCTTATATTCTGGTCAACGTTAAGATAATGTTTCGCTTATTTAACGCCAGGGTCATTTCACGTTTGTGAAAAACAGACTAGATTAAATCAAAAATTATAACGCCAGGGTCATTTTACGTTTGTGAAAAACAGACTGGATTAACTAAAAATGATATTTGATTTACGTACCCAATTAGTTGGTTTTAAACATTTCATAATGTCTAAGGTTCCATTATCTATTAAAGTAATTTAACTTTTTTGATTCTTCACCCACCTGCTCCTATATTATATATACCTACGGGTATAAACTTTCTTCTTGAATGACTTTGTAGGTAGGTGTATCAATGAATCCGTTATGTAGTTTAAAAGATCTTAAGGTATACAGTGGCAAGCCACTTTGATTTATAGTACATATAGATAGGGTTTAGAATACATCCTTAAAAAAAAGTATTGTTAGTTACTATATTAGAATAATAACTATATGACAGTCTCATCAAAAGAAAAAATGAGAATACCAAATATTAATCTTACTTATAGGGTTATTGAATTTCCAAGTTAATATTTACAACATGGTGATTCGAGCATGGATTTTATCAGATTGAACGCACGTTACGCACGTGTAAACAAATTATGCCATGGAAACCGATAGAATTAATATTAATAATGATATATCTCAATAATTCTGAAAGTCGACAGATAATATTCTATAATTGCCTAAGATAGAAGCCTTCTTTCGATTAACGATTCTTGTAGCTTTCATTGAACCAATACTTACATTACATAACAGCCAGTTGCACAAACGTTCATTAAGGTTTAATGACGCCTTTAAGCTCTAATGAATGTCAAAATTGTATGGGTAATGTCACTTTAAACTAATGAGAACTTTAACGGACGTTTGTGCAACTCACTGATAATATAATAGCAATACAATCGTGAGTAGGATTGATCACCGACGCCGTCTTCTTTCCTTGGATTTTGCACATGTAAACTTTTTCCAATTGCTTAACGTTTCTTTTAAAATGTTCAATAATAACTTATCTTGGTTCTTAGAAAATATTTTTTCCTTCTTTTACCTTTATATATAAATGAGTATTTACCGTTCAAGTTCATTCAAATCGTTTTTTTTTAAACCTATGACTTGTTCTTCAAGTTTTTGTCCTGTTAAACACACATTAAATTACTCTCTATCATTAACTCTTGTCGTAAGATACGATGTTTAGCGAAGTTATAGCAATACGTCGTTTTTGAGGTTCCGTAGGTACCTAAAGGGTAAAACGGGTACCTATAACTTAAATGTCAATGACAAATATTAAATACCAGAATAAAATAAACATTTAAAGGTCTCCCATATAACAATAGTGATTTTTTTTGTGGGTCTTCGTAGATAATGGTACTCGTATCTTGGCGATATTATAGCGATATTACATTTAATATTACTAGCTTATCATACAGAAATCAGAAATCGTATCGAATGGAAATCGGTCATGCAAGCATAGCCCAGCTCTCAGACCTTATTATCTACTGCAGATACAGCCAGGGCTACCGCCATAACGTCCAAGGTACGGAGGAGCTCGAGATAATAGGGAAACAACGAGCGCTTTAAACGCCGGTATTTTAATCGAAGTACCCGAGTAGGATTTTGAGTAATTGATTATTATTGGATTACTCAAATGGATTAACCATTTTTTTAATATAATAATTTTTTTAATAACGTTATAGCTTACCTTAATGAAATTTAAAAACAAACTTCAAACGTCATTTAAATTGTAATCTATTGTCTGCATCGATGTAAACTTTTTCTAACAATTCTGCGTTTGATTACTTGAAACATACCACATTTTACGCACTTTTCAATAATTATTTTAAAGAAGAAAACGAAATAATGTTGAAAATTATTTACATAGACTTTATTCTAACGCAATGATTATCGTAATAAAGTATATTTAACCCTTTTTTGAATAAGAGGCTTTATGTCGCACTTACTTGCTTATAACTGTGACTCTTTTAATCGGACATCACGTGAGTCACTAACGAACAAAATCTAGTAAAATGGTGCAATAGGTACCTATATATAATTTAATTTAGAAATGGCACTCAAAAACGCGATTATGTACTGAAACTGGATAGATTGGATTTGTGAGATAGTGATAAAAGAATATTGTTAAAGTAACAACACAGTACCTATATTAACACAGATCTATACACTGTGATACTATTAGTTCATCTGTACACATTTCGTACTATTCTATGTACGATAGATTTAAGGAATTTTGTTTAGGTGTCGAGTTGTAAATGTATCGATATAAATTTATAAAAAATATTTCTCATGAAATATGAATTCTATGAATAAACTGTTTGAAATGTTTGAAGGTACTCAAACATTTTAAACGTAAATTTAAATCGTGTATTAATGGAGAATAAATCACATATAAATCGCATACATCATTTTAAGTTATTTATTTATATACATCCATGTTATTTAAGTACATTTATAACGAATTGCTAATTGGATCTTCAGTTCTTAAAAAAGTAATTGAAAAAACAAATATCAGAATTTAAATTGAATCGTATTTAATTATATTTGAAGCGTTTATCTTGAATCTTGACTATTTAGATTTAAATTAATTTTGAATCTTGAATTCAATATAGGTAACTTGACATATCAGTAGCGCCATTTAAGTTCAGTTCAAAGAAAACTTATGTCGCAGAAAAAAAATCGTGGTTAAAGGCGCTAAAACGAACTGTGGCTAGTTAATGTATAACCCTTTATGTATTTCCTCTAGGAGCAATACAACGTCCAAGTATTTATACTCTAATTACTTAAAGATATGGCTATAAATAAAATAATTAATTCTAAAAACTCTTTAAAACAAATTCAAAATTATAGTTTTTTAGTTAAGTTTAAAGAATCGACAACAGAATTGGCACCATTCTCTGTGTCCGAATAATTATCACAGCACGCATTGTATTTACCTAATTAAACCGTGTGTTACGTAATTAGGAGTGAAATATTCGACAAAGTCACCTAGCTCTGACCTTTATTAGATTAATCAACACTTTCATTAATAAAATCTGGTAAAATCACGCAAAGTTTCGTTTGGATTTTTTTATGAATCTACATAAAATAGGTAGGCGGTGAAAAATCTAATTGTTTTATTCGATATTACATAGCACATTTTAATACTACTCCCAAAAATATTAACAAAAGAACTTGTTAACAGAGATTTGAGAGCGTATACTTATTTTTAAATTTATGACAATTTTGAAATCATAAGATCTATTGGAGGCGACCAAGGTGCACCAGACAACCCATCATTTTAAAATTGTAGAAGAATTGCTATCGTATAACCGTGCATATCAGCATAATAAAAACTAGTGGAATTCATGAATATTCAAACTCCCAAACTGTTTTAGGAGCCACTGAAAGTAAAATCAAACACTGAGAACCATAAATGAAAACTTTCTGTCATCGGAGATGCAATAAAATTATAACGAAGCCCGTGTTTCAAGTTCAAGTCGGAAGCCCCCAGGGAAATTATTGCGATTTTTTGTAGCGAAAGTACTCAATCATCAAAGTGACATTTTAAAGAAATCTTGGTTCTGTGAAGATCCAGTAAAAAGTAATACTGTAAATATTATAGTTAGTTGCTAATACTGTAAAAATCTGGGACAATATTATACAGTGCTATATATTTTTCCGCGACATACTCTGTGTCAACCCTGTATGATATAGCTACCCGTAGGTGAAACATTTTTTTTTAATTGGTCCTGTAGTTTTGAAGCCTATTCGATGCAAGCAAACAAACCTATAAACAAAGAACAAATCTTTGTTCATATTGATTTCTTATATTTTCACGCGTACTATCCATAAATGAAACAACTTTTTTCACATAATATTAGAACTTGTGTGCACACGGTACCTGTAAAGGGTCCGAAACGTCAATAAAACTAAATACAAACGCGGTGAAACCGTTTAAAAGTTTATTAATTTATTAAATATTTGCTCTTTGTAATAATAGTATAGGCTATAATGAGATAACAATATCCAGATGGCTAGTAGTTTAAAACTCAGTTCTCCAATAAGATTAGACGTAATCTTTTCACCACAATATCCACGAGTAGACTAAGTGTAATATAAAGTAATCATTTTTCTAAAGGTCTTATAGCTCATGTATAATTCAGAAAAAGTTAACATAACATTTCTCACCCGAAAAGATCTACAAAAGGAAACCAGATTTCTCTATACCCTACATCATTGTAAAAATGTCAACCCTTAACGGGTCGGTCCCCTGGTTCCATAGAAACCACACAGGTAAAAGATGCCAGTGCTACGTCATACGTTTTATTTTATCTGTGACAATTTTATTAGAACTTCTGGGAGACGGGGGACGTTCAAATTCATATCCCGCTCTGGTGCTAAAAATGTACACAGTGAATGTTTATGAAGTGATGTACATTCTGTTTATTTCTTACAAATTTCAAGTTAAGAAAACTATTGAAATTACTTCAAAACTACTGCTGCAATTGGTAGCCCTAACGCCACTGCTGAAGAGCTGCACGCGATGTGGTACCGTATTTTTTTATTTACAACTTTCATTTATCTTGCTTTGTTAGTTTTAGTTAGTTAGTAGAGTTCAAATTTGAAGCACTCCCAAATTTCCGATAGATAAAAAAATAATTGCATAATAATGTAAGTCAGGTGACATGATCTGCCATGGTATCAGGTTGTCGAGTGTCTTAAATTGTCGAGTGTCTGGAATCCAATGGTTCGTATTTGTCAAAAGTAGAAATCAAAAAAACATCGTTTCGCAATTGGATACAGTGATTGTTGTGTGTCGAGAACAGGTGCAAATTAGTGGTGACATAGTGAACTGCGGTACCATAGCAGGGTAACTTTAATGTCCTGTATGAACTTCCACTCCCATTTTATCCCTTGCGTTTTTCGGGATAAGATATATGATAAACATAATATTCTGTCGTGAACTTTCCCTTAGAATTTTTAAAGAGAATTAATTTCGTAATGCATGATTTTTGCGTACCTTTCACCGTTTATGCAACACACGTAAGGAAAGCTCCAAAAAGTAAAATATTCTGACGTTTTTGCAACATTTTTCATCTTATCAGTCATAGCCTGATGTTACATATATATAGCCTATAGCCTGCCTCGATAAATGGACTATTCAATACAAAAAAAAAATCAATTCAAACCAGTAGTTTCTGAAATTTGAGAATTCAAACATACAAACTCTTCAGCTTTATTATTATTATAGATTTTCAATATACGTACCTACTTTTTATAAGTGAACTATGAATAAAAAATAATTCAAATAAAACTTATCCGCCAAGGGATAAGAACATCCAGAATTTCAAGGCGAGTTTATAAGGGGCATTCCCATGAGTTAGGCGATTAAGATTTCAATAAGCTGAACGATTTAAAAAAGCTCTTTTTTTGAAAATTAGCCATTTTAAGAATTACTTTTGTATGAATTAGCCATTTTGATTTTGCATTCCACCATAGTAGATATTTTTTGGATCGTAACTCATAAAAGTTAAATAAATAAATATGCTATCCTGTTATATATGTAATAGTTGATTTAATAAGCATTATTTTCTCACGAATACATCTGCGATAAAATTTTTGTGACGTAACTAAGAGTATATGTTCACGACCAAATGCGCTCCATTATGTTAATAGCTTTTATGACTAGGTTTATTAAACTCTTTGTTTTTATGTTACTACAGTTTTTGGAATACTTTATACGTATTTGTACCACTTTAAAAATTATTATAAAAAAAAATGTCAGTGTGCGCTAAATAATCTGTCGAATCATTCACAATATAGTAATTAATATCTTTTATGATGAGAAATTAACAATTTTCATATATAGATGTGACGAAGACCATCGTAGCGTGTATTCGGATTAATAAATTTTTGGGTATTTGTATTGTATTGATCTGGTTTTTGTGAATATCATTACTTATATTAATGTGAGTTAGTTTCTTGCTCGTTCTTCTTATCAGTCAAAAGACTTCCCGGTAGGGAAAAGAATGTTGGACGATTCAAAAGCACTCTTAAGCTATTTGAATAAAGATTATTTTGACTTTGACTTCGGTACCCATCAGATGCCACTTTACAATCACTTATCAACCACGCTAAACATAAACATTATGCTTACGAGCACTTCGTGTCGAGTGTGATCATTGTTACATATTAAACTTAAGATATTCAACCATAAATTGCAACAAAGTAGAATTCTCAAACTTAAGCGAATGCTTTATCATACAGTGGACATAAACGCTTCTCTATAAATCTGCCAGAACAACAAAACTAATTTGTTGCTAAAATACAACATTGTAGGGGAACTCCTTAAAACTAATTTTGTAGCTGCACTGCCACTATCAGATGAAATCTTCAAACTTCAGGTTTGTAGACGATAAACATTTGGTGAATGACACTGAACAAAATATTGCTGACGAAGTATATAATGTTTGTAAGCAAGCATACTTTGTTTCACAATGAAATGAAGGCTGACAAATGAAAATACAAGTTTATGGATAATTTATCTAGTCCTGAGTGAATGTAACCTATGTCTATGTTAAAATAAATAAATAAATTTGAATTTGTATTATTGTGCTTGTGTTTCAGAAACGGATTGGTGACAATGTTTGCGATCATATCTTATATATTTCAAATAAAGTTCATTTGTAAATTATGAAGTATATGTAAGTCTCGTATGAGGTGGTATCTAATATCAATATGTTTATTTATAGCTTTTATTGGATGAGTTCTGATGCTTATCACTTCACTAATAATCGTCATGAGGTATATAGCTTCAGTGGAACCATGGCTGTGCACTGCTTGACGCTATCTTGCTTATATCCACGATATGAGGGTACAGAGCATTAAAAATTAAGAACAATATAAGGCTGCCAAGCGAGTTCTTCGGTACCTTAAGGGCTCTTAAACTATCTACGAATCTAAAACTGCATTTCAAACCATCAGGCGTATTCTATCCTATGTGGTTCGTCGATGCTGACTATGAAAGTAATCTTATGTGCGAATACACATAATTTTAGGGAAAGACTTGAATCTTTTATTAGATTGATGATATATAGGATGTCTACAAGTCCAAGTATCTGTGTCCCAAAATCCCAAAAGGCATTCCTACTGATTCAGAAATAAAAAGACTTCTGAATCAGTAGGAATGCCTTTTGGGATCAGACGTAGCAATATTTGACCTCTTCCTTCATACTTAAAATAATTACGTTTAAAGATTCATAAACAAATCTGATTCTATTTTGGAATAGTTAATTTCAACTAATAATAAACCATGAGAATCTTCTCAAATAAAACCTTCTTTGTTTAATGAAAGTAATGCATATTCTACTATGTATATTTAATACCTTCGACAGTATCTGCAACAATGCTACAGCAATCCCACTACCAAGAGGTTCAGGTTTATGAATAATGAAACGTCTTTTAAAGTTTGGCTCTTTGTCCAATGCTTATCTAGTGCATTCTCCGAGTTAGATTAAAATGTCTCTATATACATATTTAGTTCGATAAATGTAATATATTCACGCCTGTCATCATCAAAACAACTTTGTGATAATATAAAACCTCATTGCTATGCTATAATATCGTTTGTTTAAATGGTCTTAATTTTTACAAGTGATTGTTTAAACAAGCTTCGCTTTATCCCTCGGAGAAATAAAACTTACAGAGTTAAAACATCACGAGTTCAAAGAAATCCGTCTGAATATTCAACCGGGGCTTACAAGAAAGTGTTTGCCTACATTGACAATTTATATTTACTGTCTCTTTACTGTATATTTATATGAATTCATCGTTTAGAATAAGGAAGTGAAGCGATTAATCGACTGATTTCAGGATCAATAATTCAATCATCTGGATTTACGTGACAAATACGATGATAACTAATGTTTATTTGTCTGTCCTTCGGGTAGATTGTTAAAGGATATTAAGCACGTATTTTTTATTTTCAAGTTATTACTTATAAACGTAACATTTATTTGTAATCAATAAATAACAACGATACTTTGAGTTGAAATGCCGCATCTGTACATTTTTACATATAAGTGACGTAGCAAGCCCCCCCCCTCCTCTTTAATGGATATTGACTAATTAATTTATTTTTAAATTGAAGCATAAAAATAAGTATCTAATATTTTTACCCGACTGCAAAGTATGAGTTATATTTTTTGCGCGTATCTTGTATGAATGTTATATTCTTTGTTACCTTATATCTTCAGAACCGCTGAATTGATTTAGATGATTGAAGTATCGTCAGATTTTTCTTAGTACTTAGCTCAAATGTTTATAGATAGGTAATATTAACAAGTTATCAAATATTAGGCGGCTGTGTTGTACTGTGTTTCGAATACTAGAAAATGGATATCAAATTAAAAGACTCACAATACAAGGATTCCGAAGAAATGATTATCATTATCGTAATACTAATAAAAAAAGATAAATTTAAAAAATATGCACTTTGTTCTTTCAGTGGTATTTGTCTAACTAAAAAACATTAATATAATTATAATTGAAATAAAACAAACAACCCGCCTTTGTGAAAAACAACATGCACAAAGAGAGAAATATTTGCATTATTATTCAATTTCATACCTCCATCTGCATGGTATGTATGATATTAATACATTTTTATCCTGTTCCAGCTTTTACAGTTAGTTGTTTTTCACGCAGGCGGGTTTTTTTATTTATTATCTGACTGACGGCTAAATATAATTTATTTATTTTTATCCAGACGTCCTCCCTATTCCTATCGAATAATCTAACAGACACGGGTATATATAGGCGGAGAGCAAAGATACTGTATTATCATAACCGGCCTATTAAAATTCTCACTGTGGGAGTATGGTCCTTTAATGAAATCACGTAGCAATCACTACGGGCCCAAAACAAGTTGGTGGGCGTAAACGACATACAGTCGGGACCAATAGCTTAAAGTGCCTTCCGAAGCACTAAAGGATCAAGGCAAGTATATTTTTGGTCACCAGTCCTTGCAAAATTTATACTCGCGGTAATTTAAACTTCATATTCGCGGGAAAACTAAAATAAAATGTTTTAGGTGTCCGAGACAGAACTTAATCCCAGCTTGTTACTAATGTTATAAAGGGGGTAAATACTAATGTTATAAAGGGGAATGATCTGATTGTTTGTTTGCATCGGAAAGGCTCCGTAACTATTCGATTGATTTTAAAAATTCTTTCTTCAATTTTAAAAACCTACGAGTAGTTACATCATGCGGTGTTGACATAATTTAGGCGTGCAAACTCGCGGAAAAACCGCTAGTATAATAAATTGAGTAAAAAGACAAAATAACGGTGTTATTCAAGAGAATTACATCGTAATTGTATCAAACCCAAGTTTGCATTAACTTGGGTATTCGTGACAAACAAGCATGGAGTATCCAAGGGCAAGTTTTAATTAGAGTAGCTGCGCACGTATGTTCCCATTTAGACCGTTGAATGGCGGTCAGCGGAGCAATTATGGGAGCTTGTATCCTTCCTTCCTCTTCTAACTTATTATTACCATGAAAACTTAAGGAAATTTGTCATGTCGGGGGTAAAATAATACTTGCTTAAAGGATAAACGATAATAAAATTAATTATAGTTGTTTTAAAATTATTAAGTCTAGAGCAGGAATGTCAAACTCAAGATTACAGGACATAAATTAGATTTAGAATAATCAGGCGGGCTAGGACAAAAAAAAATTAAACATACTGAATTATTATTAAAAAAGCATAAATAACTTACACTCTCTCGTTCATCTAGGCTCGAGCTACCATTGAAATTACAATCAAGCGTGCGAATTATTAAATTCCCGCAGAGACTTCGAGTTTAGTTTTAATAAAAAAACAAGATTTTTTCTGTAATACATTGTAATTTCAGGTCGGAAATATATAGCTTGCGGACTGGATGTGGCCCGCGGGCCGTAACTTTGACATGACTGGTCTAGAGAGACCCTCTGAATGAAACCATATGTGAAGTGGACCGACTGGAATTAAAGCTAACTTGTGAATACGACAATATAAATTAAACGAAATGAGAATTAGACCCAGCTGTAGATAAGTTTGCGTTTGCCGTACCGTATTTGCGTATCGTTAAGGTATAAAAGGGATGATATCTGGGTTATAAAAAATGGTTTAAAATATTAGATATTTTTTGTTCATATTTTACAAGATAGTTAATAGTCATTAAATTTGAGGAGTGGGATTTTGATACGTCGGAACTATGTGGTAAATGTACAAGGGTGTGACATCAAGCGACATTGAAACTAAATTACCGATGTTAGTCATTGATTACGCAAATAAGAAAACACATTTTGAATATTCTATAATATTTTAGCTACCGACATAACCGACCCGCGATTACAATGTATCACAGAAAAAATCTTGTTTTTTAGTCAAACTATACTCGAAGTCTCTACGGAAATTTAATAATTCTCACGCTTGATTGTAATTTCAATGATAGCCAGAGCCAAGATGAACGAGAAAGTGTTAGTTATTTATCCTTTTTTAATAATAATTCAATATGTTTTTTTTTTTTGGCCGTAGCCCGCCTGATGATTACATATTAAATCTAATTTATAGCCTGTAATTTTGAGTTTTACATTCCTGCTCTAGACTTAATAATATGTATTTAATTGTATTATCGTTTATCCTTTAAGCAAATTTACCCCCAAAATGTCGCATTTCCTAAAGTTTTATTATCTCTATTCAATACTTATATCATTGTAGCGTCACAAATGTACATTGTTCATTGATTTCTGGTGATATATGTGTTGAGTCGGCAAATTCGCCGATGTACCGATGTGACGCCACAATCGTCCCCCAGCCTCCTCGGGAGCGCGCATTTTTTGTTATTACTAATTTATAGACAAGTACGTGGTAGTGAAGAATACAGAACTATATAAGATATCTATTTTCATTATTTTACATTAACAAACCTTTTGCCAATAATTAATAGGAGTCAGAACAATATAGTTGTCACATCATGAAGGGGAAATAATTGGTTGGGTTTTTGCATTTAATAGGCTCCGTAACTCCTGGATCTAAAATAAAATTTCATGCAAAATTTGTAGGTAGGTAACAAGTATACAACTAATAGTTGTCGGTTTGCTAAAAACAAACTTAACCAATAAGGTTGAAGTTATCTGCTCCATCGAGATTCTTAACACAGATACCGATTTAATTTATATACTGTTTCTACTTTCTTGTCACGAATAAAGCTAACCACAGTGTTTTCGGCTAATAAATAAGCTTCTTTGTCTGTTCCTACACGACGATACCATTAACAAATGCACGATAAATAATTATTTTGACATATTTATTGGATACTATCTCAGTGGTCTTCCGAAATAAATTGTCTAAGGGTACGCGTGTGCAAAATTTATTTGACTTCGCTAATGAGATTTTAGAATGTAGGTACGATTTAATATAATTTGTTTTCCTATACTAATACGTTTATTATAAAGAGAAAAGATTTGACTGTTTGAGCGTCGAAAAAATTAAACGAAATGAGAATTAGACCCATCTGTGGAAACGGTTGTTAAGTAACTTTCCTAAAGGCCGGTCGTAGAATAGGTGGCAAAAAATTTACTATATCGAGCTGCTCAGTGTTTCGGAAGGCAGCTAAGTCGTTGATCTCGGCTGCATCTGAAGTCGTTGACAACTTCCAATACGTACAGGACCTGCGTGGTGGGTCATGGCCCACTCTCCCTATTCTATTTGATTCGATTCCATGACTTGAAAATTAGAAATTAGACTTTAGTTACTTTCGTAATTGTAAATACAGTTTGACGAGACCATACTTAAAACTCATTCTAGGTAATTAATTGAAATTGAATTGAAACAGAATTGCCTCTGACTTTCTGATTACTAAGATGTTCATATTAAGGAATTAATGAAAATTGTAAGAGAAGAGTGATATTTTTATAAATTTATGCCAAATAAACAAACATTAATAAAAGCACTGTATTAAGACAACACAGTGGGGTCGTGTCGGGTGAATTCCCGTGAGATGAGTCCTGCTAGAGTATTGTTTTACTTTCAACTTGTTTACACGGGCAAACAATTTGTTATATTGTACTCGTCATGGTTTGGTTTCCTTTATTACAAATTGTTTGTTGTATGTTTTTATAAAAATGTCTCAGAGTAATTACTTGATGACTTTTAAAAGATTGGTTTGACGTCGCAGAGATTTATTGTCATCTGCACTGTTACTACCATATGAACGAAGTGAAGTGTGTGCTGGAAAAGAATTTGGTGAAGTCAATTTAATTATATCTAATTTTCCTTTTATTTCCATTTGTTTGCACTATAAATATAGTATAAGGTTTGCTTTCGAGATTTTCTGCTTTGTTTCGTCGCCAAAGGCTCTAGGTACCTTGATAAAATGGTTGCAACCTCCAGCTAACCGCTTAAAACGCCATACTGGCATTATGAAGAAAACTGCATTTGTCATTCGACTTTTGTTTTTTTGTTCATCGCAACGCTTGATAATCCGATGTATGATCAAGCATCTCATAAATTCATATATTTTTAAATATTATTTCCGCAATATATACGCATTGACACTCAGAGAAAATTGTACTAATTATAGTCGAAGGTTCGAGTCCCGGTAACATTCATAAGTTGTTAAGTACTCTTTATTGTGTATCGGATTTCTATCGTGTGTAAAATAGGGACAAGTTAATGTACCATATAATTTTTCTTTCGCTTGAAATTCTAACCACTATTTACAAGCCGTCTCACCAAAATTCCTACTTATTTATAATTTCTGTTTATACAAAAACACGGATAACAACTGGTGAAAGTAAATAGTAATAGTAAAAGTAATTTTATTTTGCTTGAATGTGGTACAGTAAAGATCGTCGACACAGTCACCCAATTATGGGCATGCAAAGATATTAATATTTAAAATTAACTAAATTATATTATAAATGATAACTAAGACATCACAATAAAGTCATGATCAAATAATAGATAAGAAACATATGTCGATTTAAGCTTGATAAACAAATATAAATAAGTAAGTAATTCATTTTAATAACTTCAATAATCAACACTTAAGCATACGAAGTCATACATGTCGACGACGACGAGCATACGGATCACCTGATGGTAAGTGATTACCGTCGCTCATGGACACCTGCAACACCAGAGGGGCTACAAGCGCGCTGCCGGTCTTTGAGAGACTATTTGGACGTCTGCAGCTGAATATATGAGGAAAGTCATAGAAAGAACTAAATAGTTCTGGATGTGATTTTACAAAGATGCACATCTCATATATGTATAGGCATATATATAAACATCCGTTACAATATTAGAAGTGGTTATGAGTTTCCTCATTTATTAATAACCTAAAGAAAACTTCCGCCCGACTTCAATAATAGTTTCTTAAGCCGTTTTAAGATAAGAAATATGTCTCGCTTTTTCAAATTAAAAGTCAGTTCTAATTTTTGAAAAGAAAAGAAAATATTTTTTACGATTAGTTTTTGTTTGTTTTAAATAATCCTTATTTTGGAAAACTAAACTAATTTTCATCTCCAACGTGCATATAATTATGTAGTATGCAGTATTGCACTATGCGAGTGTGTACCAACTGTTCTGAATTTAGCTGCTCATTGATTTTTGAAATTACATTTGTGAGAAAATATTCCGTAGCTGCCAACAGGAAATGCACTCATTAGATCGTAATTTCTTTTTAAAATTGCCTAAATGATTCGTTGGTGTATGAACGAGTGTAAGTAAATTATGTCTTTTCATTAATTAAGTTTCTGCTTATAACACTCGTAAAGAATTCAATGACTAACACGAGTTTTTGTTATACACTTCATTGAATTCTTTATTATATATATGTCTTCAAAGTCTTATTAAATTAATTAAATGTTGAATCTCAAGAAATCCGAAGAGAACTCAATAGATTTGGATGAATATAAGTCATGAAAAAGGTGAAAGCCTGTTCTAATCCAAGCATTTGATTGTAATGACTTTTCATTTTATACCTATAAGAGTTGTTTCGGTACATGTCGTCACTCGTCGGTGATAATTAATTTGTAATTAAGATAAAGTATATTATATACCTTACTTTGGAATTGAGTTGATTTATGTACTTTGATTTATTAACTTTGTCCTATTCAAATAAAAATTATGATATTCAAAAGATAGACAGTTTCCCAATTTTCTTCAATTACTATTTTGTTTGATTATTTATTTATTAAGTAAATTTAATTCTGATTTCTACTGATTGGGAATTGAAGTTTCAAATATTGTTATATTCTAAAGAGGTTTCATTTGTTAGAACATTAATCTTATGAAAATAGGAAAATAGGAAAATCTTAATTTAAACCATTTTTTTTTTTCTTTTTGATATTCTTCATTATTATCATCAGCCCTTCTGTGTCCCCATTGTAGAGGCTCAAGTCTTCGTTATGGATGGTTAATAAAGATGAGCCATGACCTTCCACACTCACCCAGTTTAACGTGCCTTCTGTAGCACGGAATAGCTCGAGATAATAATTTTTGATCACTCATCCAGTTATCGACCCCTGCGAAAGTTGCTTGACATAAACGATCGCGGGCCGCGGCGCTTATCCGCTACAACACCGAGCTTCTACTTATACATTATGTAATATGTAAACTTTAAGTTATACTAGATAAAAATATTGAAGACTTTTTTTTTAATAATAGTCTAAAGGCCGGTTTCTGAATTGAGAAAAGTACAAAACCCCAACTGATTATTCTCAATAACTTTAGTTTTTTTATTTTTCACAAGGTAAAAAGTCGTAGCTTTTATCAAACTGCTGTCAAAAAAACTTCAATTAGAAATAAAAACCTGTTTAAGTGACATTTAAGTTCAGTTTGAGCACGTCTCATTTTTAATTACACGATTAGAATACCGGGTGATGTCACTGTCTAGCCAACTAATCTATGGCGCAGCTAACCGGTTAAAACCGCCGTACA
The DNA here is from genome assembly GCA_918026875.4 of Diatraea saccharalis. Taxonomy (NCBI): domain Eukaryota; kingdom Metazoa; phylum Arthropoda; class Insecta; order Lepidoptera; family Crambidae; genus Diatraea; species Diatraea saccharalis. The sequence goes on from OU893350.1 coordinate 8,514,596, forward strand.
AGTACACGTCTACTTTTCTAGATTTGATGAGATCAGATAGCTAGTTTATTAGCCGCCAAATCGTTCATTTAGTTTTGTTATCTGTTAAAAAATTTAAGGCGATTGTTTTAAATTTCTAACCTATCACGTGCGCTACAGGATGAAAATAACTTCGTTTTGCTCATTCTATGTTGTTATTTACTACTGTAGCATTAAAATTCAAAATCGTTATAACCATACTAAAATAATTATAGTCAAATACATTGCAAACTCTCATTTTCGATAAATCGCGCGGTATATCTGGTCTTTGTATGATTTTTTGTATTAGGAATTTATTATGAAAGTTTAAGCCTAACCCACTTGGTTTATGGGTGTGTACGTTAGCTTCCTACCTGCATTGGATCATACGTATCATTATCACCAATTCACGAATAAGTGGTCTGTTATTATCTTTTTGATTGCTCCTGTATCTGTATCGATTACAGATGTTATCGAGAAGTTTATGAGTTTTACATAAAACCATCGAATACAATATTTATTTTGTTTGAACATTGCGTTCAGCTACTCGGTTGATCGAAAGTCAGCCCGTTAATTGAATGGCGTCATTGAAGTAAACGAGCTAGCCGCCCAATTGGTTGGCAGATTAAACCACTGGGCTACGATATCTATATCTGCGGTATATTAAACGTGAAAGGGCAAACACACAAATATGAATATAAACTACGACAAATCTCTTTTCATGGTTAAGAAGATACCTTCGAGGCAATCGTATTGGTATCCCACCTAAGTACGTGTCTTGTATACTGAACATTCCTTTATAGTCTGTTTGATATTTATCTTAGAGTTCAGACCAAATACTATTTACAAATCTGGGCTTGATGTAAGCATTAAGCCTGGGAAATAAAAAAACGGAGCGTGTGTTCTAAAACTATTATTCAAAAGGTCTCATAGAGAGGCTCAAAGTCACCCAGTAGGTAATGGAGAGAACTGAAAGTGTTTGGTATTTCTCTATATCGTACTAGGAGCGAAGAAATCCGTAGGAGAACCAATGTTACTGATATTGCTCAAAGAATTGCTCAGCTGCAGTGGCATTGAGTGGGCCTAGAAGGACCGACGATCTAATAAAAGTTGCGGGAAGCAGCTAGATGTGTGGAGATCTATGGGGGAGGCCTATGCCCAGCAATGGGTGTCGTGTGGCTCTTGATGATGTTCAGGAAATGTAATATTGTAAAAATCAGATCAATCATAACCGAGCAGTGTGCAGTACGTAGCAACTGTGAAAATGCTACACACTACCTCCATTATTACCATAGTTTATCTAAAAATACTTCGTTGTGGAGTCATATTAACATTTGGTAACTATACGAAATTTCGTCTTCTAACAAAGGAAACTTACAATAGTAATTAACATTAATTAATCTTGTTTTGGATCACGAGGTGAGTTTATGATTTGCTTTCCCTGTATATAATAAAGGAATGCTTAGGTTTACCCTGAGCCTTTCCCACCTGTGAATTAGAGACCAAAGAGTCTCCCACACACTCGAGTCGCTGACCGCGGCTGCTCCCGAGTTCCCGGGTGCCACTATCAACCGATAGTTTACCCAAGTTATTCGTCGGTATAAGAGAGGACTAGGGCCTAACGCTTTTTCCCAAAAGTAAAAAAAAGTTCTATACCGGCTTTGAAAATAAAATTGCAATAGTCTTTCCGCATTCCGCATGTAGCATTATTTATTCACTGATAATGCTCAATATCATTTTAATTTATGATGAATTAGTACGAATCTGTTTTCGAATTAAAGTATGTTTCTCAGTAATCGGAGAATAGATATGCCTATCATGATAATATCGCACCATCAATAGTTATTCACAAAATAAACTATTTATACCATATATTCTTCAAATATTAATGAAGTATAAGTTTTATTATTGGTTTTATTAGCTTAGCTTACAGACAAATATGGACATTACGTCAAGTGTCGTTGGCTAAGCTCGTAAAGCTTGGCATGCGACCCATTTAATTTAAGGGCGAAACCGATTTCATCCAGAGCCAGAGCTAATAAATGTCGTCAACTCAACGTGTATACGATTAATGGGAGATGGTTGGGTTGACGAACATCGTGTGATATTTTTAGAGGGATCAGATTTCGTAGCACTTAACCTTTTCATCGATCGATAGCCTTGGTAAAATGTATTAAGTTAATTTCTTTTGTTTGTGATTATCATATTATCTTACCCTTTATTCGTATAAGCAATATACATATTGAAAGCGATCTTATTTAAAACAAAGAGATTGGTTTTTATCATATACATATTTCAGAACATAAAAACAAAAACAACCCGGATTCAAAATTGTACGGTGATTGTGTTACTTGTGACAATAGGTCACGGTGTTTTGATTTGATGACTCATTTAAATGCAGAGTGTCTTATATTACTTTATGTTTTGTGACAATCTTATAATACACAATTACAACTCTACGACGAGCAACGTTACAATATGGTCTTTATAGAAAAATATGCTAGCTCCCTCTTAACTTTTACAATAGGACCATTATAAAACCTAAAATTCCAGAAAACATTGAAACCAATTTCAAAATTTCATCTCATGGCGTATGAGGCATGGCCCATGCATTTGTATGAATGGAAAAGTTTAATACGATACGGGTACAAGTTTAAGTTTGCAATGTCAGGTACAGTTTTCTAATGGAAATAGTAGAGTGTAGTTTTTTTCTTTTTTGAGTTTTCACATAAAGTGAAATCTCGTAAATAGCAAATAAACGAAACTGAAGTATTTACATTTAAGGTTTCACATGTTCAAAATTAGAATTCATACAGCGGCTTTCTGCAACCTTTGTCAAATGTACCTGGTGGAATGCCTACCCACTGAGCTTCGTCCTTTGCGTGGCAGCCATTCCAGAACCATTCTGCCCCAGCAGCCAATGCTTCATCTATGTATATAGATATGTCAATCAAAGTACTACTACTTTGTCTCGAGTAGCTTGGTAGCTCGGTGGCACGGTGTATAAATGCCGCGACCTACGATCGTTATCACTAAGCAACTTTCGTATGAGTTCGTCACGAGATGGCTGACCAAAAAAATATTATCCCGAAATATACCGTGTTTCAGAAGGCATGTCAGTCCGTTGGTCCCTGCTGCAAATATAGTCGTTAGAGATAGATAGATAGATAGATAGATGACTTCGGTTCATGTTCATGATGACTTCAAAAATAAGTTCGGCACCTTGGTTTTGCAAACTTAATTTATCTTGTACTTTAACTGATTTACTTTAATTTAATTCATTATCTATCTAATTTTCTTGATGAAACTAAATGTTTTCCTTCAATCAAATCAAACAGATACGTTTTTATTTGTAAAGCGTAAAACATCCATTTATATTTAAAAGTCTGACAATAGTCTACAAACTAAGTTTACAGAGCATAGAGATAGATCTGCTCCGAGGTACAACACATTTTTCAACCGTTGAAGCCATTAAATAGAATTGTTGAACCTTATATTCTAGATTTTCACAAAGAAATTCGAGAAAAGACACACGTGTTTCCCAGACGGACATAAATTCTACGGGCAAGCGTAACCAGAGAACGCATTCTGTAGACGATGGGAACCATAATTTAATTCCGTTGTAACAATTCTAAAAGAAAATGAGAACTTTATTAATCAAAAGTTTTATTTTAAAATCATTTAACGCCACGTATATACTCTACGAGGCATGCGCCTAAATAACGCCTCAAATTGAGGCACATGTAATATCCATTGTCTTGCTCCCGATCTAAACAATAACAAAGGTTATATTTTAGGCGATATTAAACGGTAGTAGTATATTGCTATTGTATCTTGAACCGGTATCTCATATCGCTCATTTAGAAAATCCAATAAAAAAGTTAAACGTTTATAGAAATACTAAAATAAAAATAGTAATTTATATATTTTAACACGACTACGTTCAGTAATTTATATATTAAGAAAAAGCGACATAACAAGGTCAGACAATGAGACAGACAGAAGATGCAGACAGTGGCACGAAATAAAGTGACTACCATTTTATTTGGAATGATAAATAAGCAGTTTAACGTTTTATACAATTGAACAGACGTGGGAGGTGTGTATGACACGTACGCTCAATATGTGTGTACCAAGGTCAACTTGCTAAGACTTAATATTGTTTTTGACATAGACAGCTTTTAAAGCCTTTTTTATTTAATTAAAATATTTAATACTTTTTAAATATAATTTTTCATGACATTTGTATACTTAGTCGTTGTGTATTTTGTTTAAAATCAACACAATATGAATGCCTTTATTAAAAGGGTGAATATACGGTTATGGCCACTTCTACCCTTTTTGTCACGTGCATAGACAAATTCATAATTTCAACTTTAACCAGGTCATAATCTGAAAATGCCCAAAACCGGATCATCTGCCCTGCACTCCAAATTTGCGAAGCTGTTGAAAAATATTGTTTGCAATACGACAGTAAAGTACAAAAATGTTCACTCTTTATTATAAAGTGACTTGCCATAAATAACAGGTAATATTTTCCAGGTAGCTCTAGGCAAGCACCATTGGATTTTATAGGATCACACGAACTCCGCGCTCTCCTAAGTTTATTATTAAAGGTAGCGGGTGTCTAAGAGTGAGAACAAAATGTTAAATTACTTTTGCATAGCATAAGGCAGTTATAAAAAGCAGCCTAACGTTAAGAAATATATTGTTGTTCAATACCTAATAAACTTAATTTTTTCAGCTACATATTTTAAATAGAATCATTGAAAGTAAATTTGAAAAATTGAGTTCTGCAAACTCAATTTCATCAAAATTGATAATGATTAATATTACCCACCAATTTGTCCATGTTTCAATATATCAGGCTTATGGTACAAAAAGGAACTAAAATGAAATTATTGAGAAGTGTTAAACAATTAATAAAAACAACGAGTGACTAAGTACTATGTATAGTATTGTACAATTTTTAAAATATTGAGCATAAAAGCACAACTAATGTAACGTAATGCTTAGAAATGAGAGTTGAGTATTAATACTTATATTCAAGTAAAAGAGATAAAGTCGAGATGTGATCATTATCCAAAGTTTGCATAGTCACCCATGATTCCTAAATTTAAGACACGTCAACAGTCGCCATAAGAAAGAAAGGTACTCGGACAGCCGAAGAAGTCGTCAAAAATGTTATTTTCATCTAAAAATACATATTTTGTCTCATTTTAAGCATTCTACCTCTAGATAAATTATTTTCTTAGAACGTTTGCGCTTTAAAAAACATAATTTACTTAATCGACGCAGCTTGAATATTTCAATAAGATGAACAATTTTAAGTATCTACATTTACATCTCCCCTCGAAATCGTTTAAAATCAATATCGAATATTTCTAAAGACTACTTTCAACGGAATATTGCCCGAATTTCTCCATAATGGATGATAGAGCTGGGCAGCTTGGAATTTTGCCCGAATATTCAAATATCGCTTGACAATTGCTCGTGAGACTAGGATTCGGAAGATCTTTAAAAAGCAATTATGCTCAGCGCATTAAATAATTTTCAATAAAAACGGGCAGGAACATGTAGTTTAACAAGATATCGACAGTTTAAAAAACGAATTGAATATTGGCAAATTGAGTTTAAGCATTTTTAGAATTAAGTGTTGTTTTGTTGGTGGGGCGTGAGAAGCAACCCCCCAGGCTTCAGGCAAAAAGGATCAAAACTAAAAAATTAATCTTTTTTTTTAGTCTCAGAGGTAAGTATACAGATTTATGTGAGTAAATCCTTGTGGCTTCAATTGAGAGGACTTAATGTCGAGTTCGTGGGGTCAGAGTGTCACGGACCGGGCAGCGATAAGCAAAGGTGTAGGTAGATCCGTCGTCAGCTCCGGTCAGCAGCACTGGAGAACCACGAAGTCTCGACACGTAGGATGTAGGAAGCAGAGTAGCGTAGGTCAGGCGGGCTCCGGTGGAAAAACCCTGTAATCATAAATACAGCCGTAGAACAGAAGTTCAATAGTCCAACTACTTGTGGTCTAAAATAAATAAGATCGCTGCAGTTTCTAAAGCTTCTATAAAATCTACCCGATAAAAAAAATATAAAAAAATGAGTATTTCAAATAATATTAAAAAATTATTTAGAATAAAGTCATAATAAAAGATGCTATAATAATAAACTGTAAGTTAAAAAAACTAAGACGGGATTTTACGAAATTCAACCCCTAAAGGGCTTAATTAGGGGATGAAATTTTTAATAGAATTTTCTCATCTGTGGACACGCGGACGAAGCCGCTGGCGGAAGGCTAGTAATAAATATAATTTTACATAACAAAAAGATTGTATCTAAAAAGCACTCACGTCGTTTTCAAAGGTCAAATCAGTCGCATTCTTTACACCACTGCTATGAAGTCATTTCCACTGAAGAATAGAAATTTGATCAATATCTAGCAAGAAAGCTTTCAGAGCCTTTTCAGAGGATTCCTTTGTTATAAGGCTCTTTTGAATCACCTGACTCTTCCTGCGGTTTGAGTAGCCGTAAAGGATTTTAATTTAGTGAAATGGTTTTTTAATGGATTCGCTCACGAAATTTGGATGAGTTCATTCATTTGTGCAATAGAAAATAATCTAATTTTGAAAGATTACTACTTTTATAGATGGATTCAGAAACTGTCGTAACAAACCTCTTTATTTATTACGACAAACTTTTTAATTATTCTTAGCGACAGAAAATAATGATATTTTGATTAAAACATTATATAAATAGGTTTATTAGCAAAATAAATAGTGTTTCTTTAAGCTCGTCAAAGAGTTACATTTTAATGAAACATATGAGTTTATTGGGATTGGAATATGGAAATTGGAATATTGAAATTAGAGTTATACCGAATTGTAGTTAAACTGAATACGTACACAGCTAAGTTACCTAATCGGTTTTGATACGTAAATTTGAGCCGTGTTAATAATGAAATAATAAAAGCTTTTAGAACTTTTTCCTCAGTATTTTAACAATTTATATCTAATATAGTAGATATAAATTGTTAAAAGAATAAAGAATATATTAATAAAGAATAAATTTACTTCAATATATTAGGTACTTAAAAGTACATAATGAATATGGCTCCATTATATAAGTTTACTAGCTGGAGGCCTACTCGCTTTCTCGAAAACGAAATTTCGTTTACGAACGAAATTAAAACGAAATTTCGTTTACGAACGAAATTAAAACGAAATTTCGCATGGAACGCTACTCTTTATCATTTTCGTATACACCAACGAATGTTCGTTTCCAAAGACAATTTTCGTGATCGATTGGAGTGAATGGCGTTATTGGATTTCTTATAATGTCAAATTCCGGTTTTTACCGTAACTTGAAATATATAATATTAAACAATACATATATTTCTTTTAAATAAAATTTGAGTGGCTAAACATTGTTTAAACATAAAATATTATAATAATATAACGAAAAACTTAGTATATTAATGAATTTTATTTTTCGTTACAACTTATCAAGACACTATAAAGAACTCTTTTATCCACAGTATTAACCGACATATTTAAAAACAACCTTTCATTTATACGATGGCTATAATCAACGTATGGCAATCTTAAATATCCGTATAATACAAACGATTCTCATCCCGCCAAAAGTTTTACAAGTTTTCACCAAACTGTTCAGTGTTTACTAATATTTTATTTAATTATTGTGAGTTCCGAAATTTATCTTGACAATTCAGTAAAAAATTTTATAAGTAAGTATGAAAGTAATATTTAGTTTTTCGGCACAAAAAAAGGTTTTTAGTAATAAATTTACTTTTTATCAGTCATATTTTTCAGGTATAATGGCATAGCCTATATGCCTCATAAAATCTGTAATATTAATGACATAATTCTATAGGTAATTATTCACAATTCATACATAAAGCCAAAATAAACAATAAACTATTAAGTACTCACTGTCTCTTAATAAGATTCCTTTCATTTTGGTTTTGAGGGAATAATATATTTTCTTATAATACCTATCTGGTGAATTGAGGACAGTCCTAACCTCCTAACACCGTGAAACTGTTTGTTGGGCCGTAGGCCGATCCATGTTTTGAGATACGAATCCTTGGTAACTACCTCGGGCATAAAAATTCAACGCTGTAAGAATCATAAAAATATGAAATGCATAATGGCAGGCATGCATTTTTTTTTATCAAGAACTACGATAAAATATTTTCCAAGTTTAATTGTGGACTCGATGGCATGAGATCTTGCCTGTGGACGCAGTAAAGGTATAATCTCTTGGCATAGTTCTTGAAATAATTCACAACTGAGTCTGTAAATACTTACAAACTCAGTATCGAGAATATTTCTTATATTAAGGCTATTTCGAAGCCGCTGCCGATTTCTTCTACGGTCTAATCGTTCTTTACTGAGAGCTGACTCGATTAATAGTAATATAGACCCCATTTCGAAAATAAAAAATTGCTAACGAAAATGAAAAGGTAACATTTTTTACTTCGTCAATTTGAGGTAAGAATTCCGAACAATTAGATGTCAAACTCAAATGTTTGTTTTGTCATTTCGTGAAATAGAGTAGGTTTAGAAAATAAATATGTCAAACATTTTCGTTCGTTGAATATTCGGAACGAATGTAATTGTGGTAGGAAACGTCCGAAGTTTCGAACGAAATTTCGTTTTTCGGTGAATTAGAGTAGGCTTCCTGTTTTCCCGCGATTTCGCACGCGTAATTTTTACCTTTGTCAACCCTGTATGATGTAACTACCCGTAGGTGAGTAATGTAGTTTTGGAGCCTATTCAATGCAAACAAACAATCAAATCTCTCTTCTTTTTAATATTAGTGTAGAAATATGGATAAGACAGACTGAACTGCAGTTTCTTTGATTTGGAGGATGTAGAGAATAGCTTTGTTGCCTCTGTAGCTGCACTGGCTCAATAACACTTGGAACCCTAGGCAAAGAACGATGCCTAGGTAAAAAATCACAACAGCATAAAAGACTAATTTAAGTATGTCCGATTAAAGAGTCTAATTTTGCCAATTGACAAAAGAAATTCAGAAGGTTCTACTAATCTGAAATCTGAAAGTTTTAAATAATTAGAGAAAATCAAATTATGTCATGCCGCCCTCGACATAGGAGTGTCTTAGACAGTTGCCTAGTTTGCCTATATGAATGAGCCGACCCTGCTGTATATACGCGTATGTTTATTCTTCATTACATTTTTTATGACTCTTGTCCCTTTTAATGCCGGCTTGTCTTCTGATTTAATTTATACATCAGAGTTGATAAAAATAAAGATTTTGATTAAGCTTTCCGCTATCGATTTCAACCTCGTGGCTTAAAACTTGACAGTTGTCCCTAGGAAATCGATTAGTAGGATAAAAAGTTGCATATATATTAATTAAAGCTTAGGATAATCCGTATACAAAATTTTATCAAAATACATTAACTAGTTTTTGCACGAAAGAATAACTAACATACACTCTCACAAACTTTCGTATATATAATAGGAATTTTGAAAAACTGCTGTCCAAGTTAAAGCTGTCGAGATAACAAACAAGTTTACAGTGTTACAATGTGACAAGTTATACGTTCTCTGTTCGGTAAAACGAATCATTTTCCCTAATTTATAAGCACATTCGTTGGTATACAGCTACATGTATTAACGCTCGTGGGTTTATTACATTATCTGTGGCAAAGAGTACACATAATTCATTTGTTCTGTTGTATGCTCTCGAAAAACAGTCGACTGTCAATATACTGTAGGGGAGAAAGGGTAATGGGAGTCACTTAAGCAATATTGATACTGAAACGCAAGTTTTTCAAGCATTGTTTATTATTATATTTTTTTAAGTAATTTACTTAATCAACTATCAGTCTGACGAGTTTCATTAGCTTTGGGAACATACTTTATGAAAAGAAAAAGTTAAAAAAAAAGTTACTTTGACCACCATTGCCCGCACGTGCGGGTAATTGTAGTCACATACTGGGTAGTGGGAGTCAGCATAATATTAGCAGTTGTCACACACATAACCTTCCGCTGAATCCCATCCGGTGTAATCTGCGTGTGCCCATAGCCCACAAGACGTGCATCTGTACCAGATTTCGTTGTTGCGGCCAAATTCGCAACAAATAAGACAAGTAGTAGTACCAATACCAGCAGTATTTTCTAGGTCATCATTCTCATCATCGTCACAAATGTCAGTGAGATACGAATCTGACTCCGAAGTCGATTGTATGTTTTGTAAAACACGCCTCTTAGCCTTGTTTTTTACAGCCTTGCTTTGTGTTTTGCGTTTCTTTCCTTTATCAGTTTTATTTTTTGCTTTTTTCTTACTTTCGGTTGGTTTCTTATATTTAGTCTTGTAATTTTCTTTCTTTGCTTTCTCTTTTTTCTTATTTTCTTTCTCTATAAGTAATTCTTTCAAAGGTGTAGACGTTAAAATTTTTGCATGCTGCTTAACTGCACCTTTTCTTGTTTTGACACATTTAGTTTTTTCCGGAATTGGTAGCAAATATTTAAAGTCTGTACGTGGGGATATAATTTTTCTTTGTGCAGAAGTAGGCGAAAGCAAGACGGAGTTAGGAACCATTAGACATGGTGATGATTGTGGAGTAACGGGCATTAACGGAGCAGCCGATGCAAAGCAGGAACTAGAAGATGCAATTGAGGATGCTGATATTTATGTTACGGCTTGTCTAGGAGGAGTGGCAAATGGCAATACTGAGCCATATGTTTCAGCAGCACTCAAAACCTCCAAGCAGGTAGATGCAAGCGTGGGTACCGATACCGTAGCGTCTGCCTGTGGTGTACTTCACATGCTTTGTTAAAAAGCGATGCCACCTCATAAGGCGTTATTTTTTCTGCATGCCGAGTTTTTAAAAATAAATCACACTCTTTTTTGTAAGCTGATTTCAGAGGCGAATGAAATACGACATCGAGAGGCTGCATGCGGTGTGATGTGTGAGGAGGAATCGAAAGCATATGAATGTTATTTTTTTTGCAGTGTTCAAAGATGGAAAGTAAAATATGGCTAGCATGATTATCCATTATGAGCAAAATGGGTTGTTCCTGTGACGGCTTAGTATGCGCCGTGAAATGTATTAGCCATTCAAGGAATAAATTCTCGTTTATCCACCCGTTATCGGAACATTTATAAATAGCACCAGCTGGGCCATCTTTTTCCAACTGTGGGGACATCCTTTTCCGAGGGAAAATAAACATGGGTGGAACGAAGCCACCGGCTGCAATCATTGCGCACAGCACTGTAATGTTTTTGCCTCGTTCCCAACTTGTGATGGATCCAACCCTTTTTATACCTTTAGGAGCTAAGATTTTACCGGGATCCTGGACTGTTGAGATAACAGTCTCATCGCAGTTATAGATGTATTGAGGCAGAAACTTATATTTGGCCATCAATCCTTCCAGTAATACATAAAACGACTCAACTTCTTCCCTGTTGAAAGCAGTAATTCTATTAATGCTGGTAGCTTCTGGCTTGCGCACAGAGATGTTGTTCCTTTGCAAAAATCCTTCGAGCCAGTCACGACCTGCCATTCTTGCACTCTTGTCAAAATTATTTTTAATGTCATGATCTTCTGCGTATTGGAAAGCGATTTTTCTAACTTGAGTAGCAGTGCATCCGTAAAAAGTTTTTGCCAATAATTTTATTCTGTTTGCCAGATCCCTTTCCACTTCCTTACTAAATACTGGCAGGCGCCCAAGACGTGGATCTGAGGAATCTTTCTTTTTTAAACGCTTTTGAAGGCTGGAAAATGGTATATTCATACTTTTGGCGGCTTGTCTCATAGTTGAACCAGCTTTTATGAGATCCTCTGCTTTAGAGAGTGTGTCAGAAGACCACTGTGCTTTATTTGTACTCCGGGGACGTTTTTTCGGCATCTAAAAAAAAAACAATATACGATGAAATAAAACATGTGAACGCCCCAATCACTGCGGGTAATGAGAATCAGTGCGCGTAATGGAAGTCACCCCGACTCTCATTATCCTTTTATGACCACTTAATAAAAAAGGTTATTCGACAGTTATTTGAATATTTATCACTTCAAATATTTTACTAACCTAGTCTCGAACTACCAAACTATGAAATTAAATACCAAAATAACCAAAAAATATCGCAGAAATCCACTTACCGTTTATTATTTACACTCGAAAAATTATACGAAAATGGCAGGAAAAAGTGACGCAACCATACTTTCCAAGAGCTTGAGGCGAACTGAGCGGGCGTGAGCGGGAGGTGTTGGGGGCATGCCGTGACCTTCGTTTCGAAGCGTTTGCGACGCTATGTATTTTAGTTTGCGAGGTAGTATTGTGACCACGATTACCCGCTGACTCCCATTGCCCCTTTCTCCCCTATCCTAAATTAATCAATAAACATGTTAATATTAGACTCCTTAAAGGATATTTCGAAATCATCCAAATTTGGACTATGTACAATCCCTTGCTATTTATGTTCTCTATGTTCCATTCGCACCGTTCAAACAATTCCTCTACTAAAGTTATTAAAGGTAGCCGTCAAAAGATGTATTCTTGTAAACAACACTAATTCTTTTTCTATGTTCGCTCTTCAGCCCTCAATCTATGCGGCAAAAACACCCTAATCACCCCATACCATGCTCCTGGTCACGTCCGACGGGCAAACAGTACGTGACGGATGTTAACGATTCCGTTCCATGGTAAATGGATCATACCCACGCTCTGACGTGATTTTTCAGATCTAACTAGGTTAATAACTACTGAGATATACGTTAATTAAAGTGATGTATTAAGCAACTTTCGCAAGGGGTGGTCATAGCATGAGTGACCAAGCATTTATAGTTTCGAGCTTCTCTGCCCCTCGAAATTCACTTTAAGGCGTTGATCCCAACTGCAGCGGCAATTTTAATTATAAGCAACGTTATAGAATTAAACAAAAAATATCGTAAAAGTAGGAGCGGACGATACAAATCGTATATAGATATTAAAACCTTTATTGTATCAGTATCGATGCTCACATAAACCTTATATATTTTTTAAATACAATGGGTATTGCTGCATTGATGGGATACGTCGGATTCGGTATCTCGCTCGATCTCCGATATTTATAGATATGGGATATCAAACCGTATCGCATCGTAATAGAATTGAAGCATCGGTTCAATTCTATAATAAATTCAATTCAATAAGTTCAATATATATAATTGAAGCATCGTTTGATATCCCATATCTATAAATATCGGAATATTTGAATCATCACCATCATCATCACCAGCCCTTTTACGTCCTCACTGCAGGGGCTCAGGCCTTCCTTATGGATGGTTAAGGAGGATGGGCCACGACCCTCCACGCTGGCCCAATGCTGATTGGAGGGTATTAACGACTGCAAATGCAGCCGGGACCAACGGCTTAACGTGCCTTCCGAAGCACGGAGTAGCTCGAGATATTAAATTTTTGGTCACCCATCCCGTGACGGACCCTTGCGAAAGTTGCTTAACGACTACGATCGCGGGCCGCGACGCTTATCCACTACGCCACCGAGCTACTCAATATATTTGAATAGCAATATTCAAATATTCTTAGTATTCAGAACCTTAGCGTATTAAAGTTATTTCCATACTTTTCGGTGTATTTGGGCATGTTCTTTAATAGACCATCTTGTGAAGAATAAGAAGTATACGAAAAGAGCATGCTTGTGAATATACATGCTAGTTAATCGCACGCCGGTTTATTTTCCAATGCTAAATTAGCAAGTGCGAACGTGACATGCCGATTGATTTGTTTTGCTACTTGTATGCGATTGGGTTCACGATGGCTTGAGGTTACCGAACACAGATCAATCCACAGATATATTTACTTTAAAAAAATATATTAATTCAGAATCCGATATCGTGAAAATCTGATATAAGCCACCGCTACCTACAAGATAATTATGCCAATAAATACTGTGAGACAAAAACCATTGCACGAAACGATTCAGGAATAAGAATATTATGCTTAAAGAAAGAGTATCAATTCACGAAAGGCGTCTGTTGGTTCGATTTATTTATTGATAGTTTCAGAGTAAAGAATTATACTACTGTCGAAAATTACTGAAGGCAATTGTTCAAAGTCGATCCCAGAAATGAAATGACGGCTGCCAATTACAATAGTTTGAGTCTTAGAAGGGTTAACTACGAGATAACACCGCATGATTTACTCCAATCGTTAATAAGTGAAAAATCAGAATTGGTCACCAAAAACAGTTCTCTAGAGTTCAGATAACGATGCCTGAGTGTAGATCTGGAAATCATCGGCGCAAAGTTGATAGGAACATGAAAATGACTGTGTAATGGAATTTATAAAAATAGAAAAAAGAAAAGGAGGTAGGAATCATTTTTTTTTAAATCTAAGACTTATTTCACATTTGATCACTATCTGACCTGATGGTACTCGTAAGTAAGATGTGGCCTTAGATGGTATATGCCTACTCAGGAAGAGTAATATTACTCTGACTTTGAAAGTTGCCATATTATACTGATTGGGGAATACATTATCAGAAAATGCATTCCATTCTTTAGCTCTTCAAAAAAGAAACGAACTGGCAAATCGTTTAGTACGAGCAGGTGAGATGTCGATTAGTGTGTTTGATTCAATTAGATTGTTATATTTAGTAATAAAGAATATGATATATGGGGATTGCTTAGATAGATTGCATTAAGTAGTTTTATTCAAAGAAACACCTACTTAATATTTCTAATGATACCGTTACATTCAAAAAGCTATTTTATAAAAAAAATCGAGAGAAAAATATCTTAATACATATTATCTTTTTTAAGTTTAAAAAGGAAAATTGGTAAATATATGATTCACTTTGTAGTTAAGGCCTTTAAGGAAAAAAAATCAATAACCTTAATGCTATCATCAGTCCCTATTTCATTCCACGAATTAATTGTTTTTAATTTTTATTTTGAAACCATTGAGTCAGCTCCTTCCCATAACAAATTGCACTGTCGTCTTTGTATATGTCAGCTCAATCGAAAAAGTTCCAACATTTTCCTCACTCTATCTTACACAACAAGTTAAACAAAAACATGTGAAACTGCCCTAGAAATCTTAAACGCAAACAGCTTAAGTTGCGATACTAGTAGACAGGTTAGTAGTTAGCATAATATTTGTTTTAGATAGCTCTTATAAAAATGTTGCTTCACGCAAAGCCTGTTTTTGTGCTTACCAAATAACAGTGATAGCAAATACACAGTGTATTTGACAAAGGTCTACCGGATAAAAAGGGTTCCCCTCAAACAAATATTTGTGCCATGAATAAGTTAGTAAATATCGATTTTATCCTGAATAGCTATGAGATCAAGTCCCTAAGAATGAGAATTTCTTTTCCGATTCATTATAAGTTTGAACGTTATTTGCTTTTGTGTTTTTTATTTTGCTCTTTTACATGTTACTAGCTATACTTTACATGTCATTTTGGTTTAGAATTGCATAATATTTGTAAATAGTGTAACCATTTGTGTATTTAACTATGATTAAAAAAATATATATACCAATTTTTTACCACTTCAATTTTCTATGATGTTGAAAGAAGAATTTGCTGCTTTAATAAAACATCTTCATTACGAAATACAATTGTACACCGTAATCAAGTTGCTGTTGTAAAAATAAACAGTAAAATAGCTTTTGCATTAATCGTCGACAACTCCGCAGGCAAAGGAAACAATTAGGTTGGCATTAGTCAATCCATTTAACATGCAAATAGGATCGTCTGGACAGAAGCACCTTCGGAAGCTATCATTCTTTAATTAAACTTTTAAGTATCATTTGAAGACCTTCCTTTCAATCAAGAACCGTGAAGTTCGTAATCATTTGCATTAGTAATGAAATTTATTCGATTTTTCAAATCGAATATTAAAACTTCAAGGTTTTGGGTATTAATAAATTATCTCAAAAAGAAATTCTACTTTTTCTTATTCATTTAAAAAAAGGTTCGAAGAATATATGGCTTGTACCAAGAAGAACTGGCAAGAAACTCAGCAAAGGCTGCTTTTGCTCCCTGTTTTATTTTATACAGAGATGTCAAGTTTGGAAAATACTTTCCATCACAATATAAGAAAATATTAAAATAATTCACTCATCAGTCGATTCACATGCCGAGTCAAACAAGCTCGCCGATAAATATTGAATTTAATTTACTTATGCATAATAACATAAAATGGACCAAAATTAGTAGTCTAGGGCAGATTAATCTCCACTCCAGCTCCAGCCGTCGCTTTGCTCAACCATATTTGAAGGAATATTTCAAGAAAAGTATTATTACATTTATAACATCTATTTCGGCCTAATAGCCCCTATTAGGCCGAAATAGATGTTATTTTAATGTGGCTTTCTCACTGTCCTTCTGTTTGTACGTGCGAAATAAATTCAAGAACTACAGAGGAGTTATGAAAATTGGCGTAGTTATAGTTTGAACTCCTAGGTTGGTTTTGGGATACATTTAATTCCGGAATGTTAATGGGTTCCCGTGGGATAACAAAAATTAAACTGCGCAACAAAATTTCCGACTTTTGCCCGATGGATAAACTTTGTCACTTAATGTTTACTAATTTAATGCCATTAATTCATAACATATCCTTTTTTTTTGTATATAACAAATTTAAAAATATTTTGATTATATTTAGAACTGTGAACGTGAATCCAGTTTTCAGTAGCAAGCGTATTTGCAATGTTCAGCCTTAAATCAATAGAAACTTACATATTAATGATAAATCTCAAAGCTTCCGTTTCCAACTACACAGGGTACCGTGTACTAATAAATATTCAAAAGGCGCTGAAAGCAAAAGTAAATCCATTAGAAACATCGATTTCTACCGATCGGATTTATTTATTTTATACCTTTAACATGTAGCTTGGAGATTTGAAATGGACAGCTAATTGTAACAGATACCTAGTTTTGTTAACGCTAAGTATTATTCTGTTATACTACTACTAATTACATCTAATTTGTGTGATTAATGTTTGTTTTAACGCTATTAGTTAGTCACATTTAATTAAAGTAACCCGTACTCCTGTAAACTATTAATAATAAGTTTACTTCTTTTGTTTTACTTATTTACATAATTCAAAACGCAGTTTAATAACAGATTCAAAACTTAATTTTGTCTTGTTTAAATAACGTTATAATACACTCAATTAAAATTACAAATTCGTTAGTTTTTTAAGATTGGAACACAATAGAAAAAAACATATCCACATTGCTTAGATCCATAATTAAGTAGCTAAAGCCTTTGTAAAACTAAAATATGAAACATCGATGTAAAACAATACCCAGACTCGAGGCAATATAGAAGTTCATTTTATAAAGTGATCTGAAAATCGGACCAAGGACCGGTGACTTCCTGAAACTGCTTGAGCCACCCAACCACTGAGGTCGTCAAGTTCATTGATAATCATACCAGGGTTCGAAACTCGCTCGATCAACTCTTGGTTGATGTTTTAAGTATACTCTGCAAGGAAACCAATTAATCATTACATAAAAATCGAATCGAATAAGTCTTTCTCACACATTCACGGTGACAGATTATAATAATATTGAATTTCAGGTAGATATTACAAAGGCAAAATGCAAGTAGGTAGATGAAAATCTATCGAGACACGGTTATTAAGTAAACATTAACAGAATTAGCCTGTTGTTCCTGAGATATCTATTTCAGATATTTAGAAGACAAACATAGATAGATAGCGCTACTTTTTTTTATAGAATTCAAAACAAATGATGTCAACCGTCATTGTTGGGTTTGTCCATAGGCATGCAGCATGTAAACATTGTTTGCTTTTTTCCCCTTCATGTAACTCGACTGTTGACCAGGTTAGCTAAGCCTCTTTCCCTTTCTGCACCAAAACAGTTCTCTAAAGAAACACGGCATATGAATGGCAACTGGGAGGTCTTGTTGATTGGTCACCGTTGCGCTACCTAATACAATTTTAAATCCACGTCTAGAAAGCCACGTCGTCACACAATTAGTCATTTTAGTCATGATAACTTAGTAAATAACATAACACATTTACTCCTTTCCTTACTTGAGTCCTAAGTGAATTAATAAGGTACAAACACAATTGAAGCCACTAAGCCATAAAACCATTGTACCAACAACTCATTGGAGTTTGACCAAATGTTTTAATAGCTATATATTATCATTATCATGTTCACTTTAATACGTACCTAAGTAACAAACTTTAGGATATTAATAAAAATCTATCATTAATACACTACAGTAGTAAGTATCAGATGCGGCTAGTATAAAAATAAAGAATTAAATCGTGAATATAATTACATAAGAAGCACTACATTCGAATCAGTACATCGATTACAATTTTAATTTCAAATTCTCCGAGTTACTTTCACAAAGCACCGTGCCTCCCGACTGCTTCTGCAGTCATAAACACATTTTTACCTGGCACTGAACCCTGGAAGCTACGATAAATTTTGCGGCGGTATTACCTCAGTGCCTCAGGACCAAAGTTTTCGGCCACAGTGTATGGCTAGTTATGACCTATTGAAACGAAACGTGGTCGCTCACTTCGGGTCTCATTAGAAGGCAGCGGGCAATTGAGAGAGCAGAGGTAAATATTTCTTTACGTGATTGAATTAGGAATGAAGAGCAGATCCGAAAGAGAACCAAAATTACTGATATTGCTCGAATGATTGCTCAGCTGAAGTGGCAGTGGGCGGGACACAGCCAGAAGAATCGATGGCCGTTGAGGTAGAAAGGTTCTGCAATGGCCACCACGCACCGGACAATGCTCAGTGGGTAGGCCCACTAGGTGGACTGAAGTTTGCGGGAAGCCACTGGATGCGGACAGCATAGGGTCGCTCACTTTGGATAATCTATGGGGGAGACGTATCCTTATCAGTGAGTGTCATCATTGATGATGACTGGGTTGGTTTTCCCTATTTGATTCCATCCACATGAGAGACAATTGTTGCTGTGGGAAACTTTATAGTCAACGTGCTGTTTTCACATGACTTAGCCCACATAAATTGTAGCCTGATAGTTGATAGAATTTTTAAAATTGATCCAGTGGTTTTGAAATCTATTCGATCCAAGCAAAGTATGAAATCTTTCCTTTTTATAATAAAAATAAATATAAAAACTGTAATAATTATATTGTTTTGTGTTTATTCTTTGACAGATGTCGTTTAAAGTGATAAAATGAAATTATACATGAGGTATTTGTGAATTAATTATTATATTTATTAATAAATTATTGTATTTATTCTAGGTTTACAAAGTTATTTAATAATAAGATGATTAAGGATAGCTTGCGTTATGTTAAGTAGGGCGACTATTGAAAAGTCTTTTTATTTGGATGGAATATGAATACTGTCTCGATTTTAAGAAGAAACCTTATTCAATTTTACGTTGTATGCTGAAGCGTGTGTGAATACTCTTTTTTATCAGGAGATATAATTATGTTGTGTACCTAGATATTAATATTACAAAAAGAGTACGTAACAAAATAAAAAACAATTAGAAATTAAATAGTTATTCTGTTTCTCAATGCTGATTGCAATAAATTACCATATATTTTCAATATTTTATATCTTCAAATTTTTTTTTTTTTACATGAACAACCCATTTATTGATTGAAAATGATCGTTCCACCTCCACTGATGTCATCAGTACATGTTGATAATTTAAATTATCTATATCGAACAGCTGCCCCATGGAAAGTTTTCACTGTTGGCGTTTGACGACCTCCGTAGCCGAGTAGTTCGCACACCGGTTTCAAGGTGTCGCCATCCCTGAGGTTCCGGGATCGATCCCCGGTCGGGCCAATGTAGAAAATGAACTTTTCTATATTGTGTCGGGTCTGGGTGTTGTGTTACTTTCGTTGTCGCAGATACTCCATAGAACGGGGGCTTTGACTACTCATCTTGGAATCTGAACAATGTATGTGTTATTGTGTAATATTTATTTAATTAGTAAGTATTCGTAATATAATATAACTGTTACCCCTTATTGCTTTTAGATCTGGGTTACGAGAAAAAACTTGGCCCTGTTTATTTTTTACAGTAGTTGTTGCAACCCAATCTACTTATAGTACTGTTCGCACCTCATCGAATATTTCAAATGTTTCTATTATTGAAGTATCGGCTTTTTGTGAATTTGATAAAGCAATTGGAATAATCTGATACTTTTCGAAAACTGATTTTAAATCATTTTCGATAGTTTGTTATTCTATTATAATTTTTGCATCAAAGATATTTTGTTGCCTTAAGCCATGCACCCCACCTAGTAATAACAGGCTGTGGAGGCAACATAATACCGGGACACTTTTCTTTGAAAATGTTGATTCTCAGTAGTGATTTCAATTTTTTTTAAATCAAAGTATCGTCGTCCGTTTATTCAAAACGGACTTTTTTTCTGCTATTAGATGCTCATGCTCTGCATCTAAACATGACACATATTTCATGTTTGGTAATTAAGTTTTTAAGATACGTCCTACTGACAACATATACGACACATTGACTGTAGATAAAACTAGAACGTTGCCAACTTTATTATCATATTCGTCACCCCACAAGCTCTTCAAACAATTAGTTACAACTTTTGATACAGTGCGTACATTTACCACTTCTAATGTTTTACATGATACTAAATATGTTTTTTGCGGGTTTTTTAATTAGATATATTTGCATAAATAGATGTTATGGTGCCGTTATACGAATTCTCTATTTTTTTTTCTGAGAATAGTTTCACTTGGGAGAGTTTCAGCATAAAGAATTCTCAAAAACTAATTGAAAGTCGGATTATTCAATTTACTCTATGGAATATTGCAGATAATAAGGAAATTAATAAGGTCAAGATTAAAGTCGTTCGTAGTATAGTCTTAGATGTATCGCCTTGAAGAACTGAACCTTCAATGTGCCTCTTCATAGTAATTTCATAGTACTTTTTCTTGCAACCAATATTGGTGTTACACTGTGCAAAGTATATTGTGCACTCTTTAAAATTGTTAATTAACTCAGGATAGTCTTGAATCCAATTTGGAATCGTCTTTGCCTTCACTCGATGCTTATAATGGAGCATCGAGTGAAGGCAGCTCACATGATAAACAGCAACCGTTTACCTTAAAATCAAATACGTATCTCAAATACGTACGGAGTATATTAGTTAAGTAAAATATAATAATGTGATCTAAAATAAATCAAGAGCCCAAAAAAAACGCGCTGATGAATTCAATCCGAATCAAACTGAATACCAAATCGTTAACAAAGTATCAAGGAAATAATAAAATTCGTAAAAAACCAACTCGAATGTAATCTTTGGATGATCGCTGTTTATTATTTCGCTAATAAACTTAATCAATTATCGTAGTCACAACTTTATTTGTTAGTAAGATCGATCATTTTAAAGTACAGCAACAATAATAAGCCAACAATAGCGAGGAGATATATAAATTGTTACATTTCTAAAAGTATATAACTTTCATAGCATCACAAATAATTCATAATTAAAAAATCTGGTGTTATAAGTAGAAAATTGGGTTTGTTGAAAATAAATATAATATCATCGAGTTTGTCAGCCGCCACCTTGTCGTAATAGAAACTATGAAGCAGCGTTCCCTTTTTAATATTTGCAAATCGCGCCTGTTTAGTTTTAAAACCTTATTTATTTAGATTTATTATGCAACATTTTGATATTTTTACTTATATTCGTAATCTACATAAAATTTGTTAGGTACTTATGCCATATACACACCGTGCCACATGAATAGGACCAGTGCATTTTCCTTTGCTCTTTAAAATATGAATCAAAATAATTATCTAGAAATAAAAGGTATTTAAATCTTAAGACATGCTACGTTTAACTATAAACAATTGAACACCAAAAACTCTCAACGAGGCGCTCGCAACAACTCCTATAGTCAATGTGCCGCGCCACACTTCATGTGGCAGGGTGTGTATGAATGAATCACTGCAGTGATGTCTTATAAAATTCTTAATTCAATGTCATCATCATCATCATCACCAGCCCTTTTACGTCCTCACTGCAGGGGCTCAGGCCTTCCTTATGGATGGTTAAGGAGGATGGGCCATGACCCTGCACGCTGGCCTAATGCGGATTGGAGGGTATTAACGACTGCAAATGCAGCCGGGACCAACGGCTTAACGTGCCTTCCGAAGCACGGAGTAGCTCGAGATAATAATTTTTTGGTCACCCATCCCGTGACCGACCCTTGTGAAAGTTGCTTAACGACTACGATCGCGGGCCGCAGCGCTTATCCACTACGCCACCGAGCTAAATTCAATCTGGTAGAAGTAAAAAAGGCGCCGTAAATATAATGATTTTCGGAAGCCCATCACAAACTAAAAATTTATTTATAATATTGTTTCCTATTCCTATTCACATCCTCATCTCTCCCTTTACTCGTTCAATCACCACAGAATGTGTTCATGATAAAATGTATCATGATGGCTCTTACTTAGATAACAATGCATTTGCAATATGTTTCTCCTTTCACCTTACGACCAAATACGACCAAAATAAGTAGACACGTCTCAATTTGAAGTTTCCTCTTTCGTCAGTGGCAATTTGCTTTAGGTGGTTAATGGTTTAATTAAAACAAGTACCTCGTTTTAAAATAAGACGGTCAAAGTTTAATTTACATAAAAATGAAGTACCTATATTAAATTTTTTAAATTGTTATATTTTAAGTGTAGAAATTTATTTATATTATACTCCTTATATATATTCCTCTCTATGCATTTAGTATAATCATAAGCATACCTACCAAAAACTACGAATATAATAGAACACCCAATCTGAAATAATTTTTATTCAGAATCTCAAGTAGAAACTATTATGCCACATTTTATTACAGACGAAATATCCCGCAATGAAAACATTTGGGTAAGTACGTAATCCGGTGAACAAAACACGCACCGGAAGGCTTAATAGTTATAACGAAACAAACGGTCGTAAAACTAAAACAAAGCCTCGATTTATTCTCACACAGTACAAGCCATAACCAATTAGAAAACGTCACAGAGTTCCCTAAGCTTCGTTAATCCAGCAAAGCGTGCGACGAGCCTCCAACTGTGCAATTAATAGTAATTAAACAAATCTTATAGCTGACAAGATTGTACTGGAGGATTTCAACGTCGTGGTGCCAAATTATCGCAAGATTTTCACTACTGCTTTGAAACCGTTTATATTAATTTTTGTTAATCTAAGATCATTTGTCGTTATTCTAACGTTTGCACTTTTACAATGTTAATTTGTTTTATAATTTTTAATATTGCAATTCGTTTTTAGGACTTTCTGTTTAATTAATTACTTTTATATTCAAAATTGAATGACGAAACGTAGTTGTGTTCTTCAGTAGCCGTAGCATGACAAACTCGAGAAACGCTTTGTCTACACGAAATGTCACTCTCCGGTCCAGAGTGAGATGTTGTATGGGCGCACCCAAGCAAAGTGACATTTCAGACAAAGCAAACGAGATCGTCATGCTACGAGTACTAAAGAATATAAGTACGTTACACTACTTAATGTTGACTTAAGTTATTAAATAGGAATTAATTAAAAACGAATAGCAATATTAAAAATTGATAATTCCTGATTAGCTAAATTATTTTTCACTGCTAACAGATGGCGTTGGTGTTTTCATGCAGGCGAAACCGCTGGCGGAGATAGTATAATATATATTATAAGTACACGTTATACAAACAATTCCTGTTGTTTTAATCTCTGGTATAATAAAAGTACGTGCTTTAACATGTCACATTAAAATTTCCGTCTGTCAAGAGCAAATGACCTGTGACGACGAGCGGTTAACCTGTGAGGCGTAAAGCTAGCCACGTCACCCAACTAAATTAAGGCCTATAAAGTGTAATATATTTTTGATGTAGAAAGTTATACATATATATCTTTAATTTCCTCTTTCACGGGGTCCAGAAAAATCTGTCAAAAACTACATATCGCTATATAAAATGCAGTATGATATATGTATATAGCGGCCGTGGTATATTTTATTTCTGCAATATAATAAATTAGATTTTTATTTAATTTTTTTACCGCTAACTGACGGCGTAGCGTTAATGTCTTTTAATAACATTTTAACTACCAAAAATGATCTTAATTTGTTATAGTGGTAACTGGTGAGATTTTCTGGTTCCAAGGAAATTCCAAAATTAGGCTTTGGTTTATAGTTCCGTAGGAAAGTGTTTTGTAAAGGTGTTTGCTTGCTTGTAATGCATCATACTTACCTTGAAAAATAGTTCTTTGGAATCCCCTCCCCCGCGCTTCGGACCTGGCCTTAGTGACATCTTTTTTCATTTCAAGATTTTTTTCCTCAATACTTCTATGGTTACGGAATTCGGATAAAACAATAATACCATAATTCTATGCTTACAAAGTTTGAACAAAAACTACACGAAATATCTCTATGTTTAGTTAGTGATAAGAGGCTGGTACTTTTGAAAGCAATTCCTACGTATTCGGAAGTTTTCGGACAGAAACTATGTTTGTACACATTGTAACTTCCACCGTATAAGTTTCGATGAATTGGTCTTGATACAATTTGCTCGAATTCTCCGTGATAACAGATCCGGATATGGGACGTGCTTATTGAACATGACATTAAATTAGAACAGAGTTATATAATCAATGTTGTTGTCCGTTTGTCAAAAAACTTGTTTGAGTGGCAGCTGAAAAATGTATTAAACCTTTAATGTAACAAATTTAATATTTCCCACACTCTGTCTGAAGTCTCCCTTCACATCCAGGAGTTTAATGGGTAATTAGCCTCATCTATATAAAACGATCCAATGACGATCCCACGCGCTCCGGAACGCAAATGGCAGGAGCGCTCCATAGGAACGGTCGGTGTGGATATCACTTTACAAGATCCAAGGTGCGAAGTTATATAAAAACAAGTTGAATCATGTTTTATTACCCGACTGCGCGACGCAAAGGATGGGTAATGTGTTTATCAGTCTATGTATGTATGTATGTTTGTTTCTATGTGGCGTTCTAGAGACCAAATGCGTAGGTCGATTTTGATGATTCTTATGTCAATCGATTCGTCTTATCCTTGCGAGTGTAAAGACATTACAGTAATAAAAATTCACCACAGCGACAACCAGACGCCATATTGTCAAAATGAAAAAAAAAAACATCGATGAACTATGTCAAGTGGGGAGTCGTTGAATAGGTATTTTAAAATAATCTTTAGGTTCCTTCTATCATTTTTCATTTTAAATAATAGTTTAGGATATATAACGATTCAAAGTTGCTTAACAAAACAATCATTCTCGCTAATTTTCTTACTTATTGATTTAAGTTTTTATTTAAAGTATAAACGATATACAAACAAAAGTCAGTGAAAAAGCATTAAGAACAAATATTTTTGGTAATAAAAATAACTTTTATTCATCGCCAAGTTGCCGAGTAAAAAAAAGTTTACCACCAAGCTCGATAATAACTACATTGCGAAATTTACCATCTTATAACGAAGTCAACGAATCGTAACTAAAAAATATAAAATAAAAATAAACAAAAAACCCAACTACGTCAAAACTAATTTTAAGAAATACATGAAAAAATTAACTAAAATAAAAAGAAAGAAACAAGCCCAGTAGTTTAGAATTCTGTTAAGTAATACTAAATAACTACACAATTAAAAAATCAAATAGGTAGGAACGAGGGTGTACTACTTTGTGACGTAACTGTTTCACCCACAAAGCCCGTTTTAACGTCCACCTGTATCCTGTGACGACTTGTTGAGTATTTCACTGAGCATGTCAGCGTGACAAGCATTACTGAATAAATAAATTTTGGATTCATTTATACACCTTAATAAGCAAACCGCCTTATATCCTATTAAAACTTTATTCAAATTAAATTAGTAATTTTGTTTTTATATAAAATACTGAGGAATGATAAGGATTGCCTTAAATACTTATTCCGTTTTTAGTATTTGGTGTTATACAGCGGCAACATAAATACGCCTAATATGAAAATTTCAACTATCTAGCCATCACGGTTCATACGATACATTGGGTACAGAACCCTTAAAATAAGGACGTAGAAAAATAAACATTTCTTAAGATTCTTAGATTGGTGAGAATAAATAAATTAATTGATTTTTTTATTCATCGATGGCGATTTACATTCAAACTAAGAATTAACATTAAAATTTTCTATTGTCCATGAACGCGTGGATAAATAGTCAGCTAACACAGATTTTGCCTTTGGTTCTAAATAGTAATTTTCTCCGAGTTTCGTAATATTGTAGAAGTAATAAAGTTGTTATATATCTCTTTTGTACGCATCAGCCACCTCGAAGACACATCACATGTATGGAATTCACAATGCGATCTTTATGTTCCATATTTGGAAACGGTAAAAAAAAACTTTATTTATCGTCCTGTATGTCTGTGATGCTTCTTACAGACGTCTCTCAAAAAATAGGCATCTACATTTCAACACTAGGCAGAAAAAAAATATACGTTTTATTATATGGAGTGCCTTGAAAAGAATACAAGGGAATGTAAATTTAATACCTTCTATAAAGAATAAAATTATAGAAAAAAAAAGACCATGTTTAAAAGCGCTAAAGATTTTTTATTAAATATTTCACAATTTCATGACAAACAAATTTAACATTATTTTTGGACATGGCGTAAGGCTTTGTATTTATTATAAATATATTTTATTTCATTAATTATTCTTTCAACCCAGCATGACATTTGAAATTTATTAGATCACTAGCATTATACATGTTTATAAGATCACTAGATGTTTTCTCACGGTTTTTCCCACGTAAATTATAGTTTTTAACACACGCGTTGAATCTATAAACTACTGGATTGATCTAAAAAATTTGATACTTCTATTCCATGCAAAAAATTAATAAAATTTTACTCTTTTTTATATTAATGCAGATACATTACGTTAGTGGAATCCTATATACGTTGTATTAAGTTTTTCATTATACTGTGTCTCAAGATGAAATAAAAAAAATAAAATCGCTAGATCAGAGCGCTACGGATGCTTGCGGGTTTCATAAATAAGCTTTGCTGAGTTTGACTGGAACTCAATGAAAATATGAAGCGCTGTCCGTTAGATAACTAAAACAAAAAGCAATAGACTCGAGCCACCAGCATCCCTTCCGTCGCAGACTGTTTTCACTTATTATTCTGAATAGTACTCTGTGCCAGTTTTAAACCGGTTAAGGTCTTTTTGTAAGACGTGAAAGTCTGTTCACTCCGCGTTTTTTTATTATCCCATCCATGAAACTGATATTTGCCAAGCTTTTGTTAATAATATTTTCTAATATTTTAGATAGATAATGCTAAATTGAAATAGGTACCATTCAATTTGTAATAAAGTACTTAGTGCCAGAATTACGAAAAGGCACAATGATTAATTTTAGGGCATTTGGGGAAATAATAAATCAATAAGATGTGCATGAAAACAATTTTTTTTTGGTTGATTTTGGCAGTAAAGTTTTCCAAATCTATAATTAAATTAACTAAACAAAAAAAATCTTATCTAAACAAAATTATTGCAGTCGAAGAACCTCATAGAGTACAAATGTTCCACAGAGCAGGCCCCCGACTGGAATGAGAATTCTGTTTAGCTAAGCCTTAATATCAATAGTTTCTTTTATTTTAAAATTCGATTTTCGCAGTCGTATTTTTTTTAATCGTTTCGGAATTTAAAGTTGAAAAGTTATGTCTAGCTTACTAAAGTGCATTTTGATATAATAAAGAAGAACAGAATATCTTGTGTTTGACACTTATACAGGGAGGAACAAAATGACCGACACATCCGAAAGTTTCAAGTTAGGTTACATGCAAACGTTCATTTTATTTGACAAATATTTAAAAATAGAGAAGGTGTAAAAATTGAGAAAAAATTTTAAATTTCTAAGTGTTGACAGCCCTTTAACGCGCATGCGCAATATCGATTGTGCGCAGATTACAACGGACCGCGAAATATATTAATTTAATTTAATTATTTACCGATATCTTAATGATAGTCGATGCTGAAAATGTTCAATTCTTCTCTGAAGACAGCTAATCATGCCAGTGTATGCAAAAGATATGCACGCGCAAAACACATCACATTTCACACAACACTAAACACAATCTTCACTAAACTAGACATAACACTCAAGACGAACACACTAGTATCTTATTAACAACAATTCAATTAAAAATGCACTAGAACAAAACAAACATCGACAAAAAAGACGCTTCGCAGCGGTGCGTCGGCGGCGATGCG
This sequence comes from Diatraea saccharalis, assembly GCA_918026875.4. Lineage (NCBI taxonomy): Eukaryota > Metazoa > Arthropoda > Insecta > Lepidoptera > Crambidae > Diatraea > Diatraea saccharalis. The sequence goes on from OU893350.1 coordinate 8,542,875, forward strand.
CAACAACTCCAGCGCAAAAGGTCGGCGGCGACTGCTCGACCGGACAATACCAATAGAATAATGAAGCCGCCTGGCGGCAGGCGGGTGGGCGGGGCTTTGATATTGAGGGACGAACTCGGTTCATATTTTTTTTATTCGTCTTTTTATATCACTCGTTTTTTAAAGTTCTTTTTAAATGCTATTTTAATAACAAATTCCTCAATGTTTTTAAAACAAAGTTTATTTGTGTTGATGATGAATCGCTGGAAGATTTGTGATTAACGATCCCGTTGTTAAAGGAGTATTACCCCATTCAAACAATTTTTATGGAGAACTGCTTTTTTAAAATAACGTTAGTTAATGTTAGATTGATCTCTCTACAATAATTTAGGAAATTTTACACTCGGTTTCTTAATTGAGTATTTAAAGTTAAACGTCTCAAACTAACATCACTTAGTTTTCGTTTCCGATTTTAGTTTTTTGATGATCAGTTGATAGCAGTTTGATAAAACTAAGACTATTTGACTTGTGAAATTAAAAAAAAACTTAGGTTATTGAGAATAAGCAGTAGAAATTTTCTACTTTTTTCAAATCATAAACCTGCTGTTAGTGTGTAAATCGATTTAAGCATTTTGACTGCCTTGTTTATTGATTGACTGGTAGAATTTGCATGAAAGCAGTCTTTTAAATCACAAACTAGTTTATTTCGTTTTTAGAAATGAAGAAGTCTATGACCGATTTAAAACTTTTCCTTAGTACGTCCCAAAAACAGCTGACTCAGGGTTGAAAACACTCATTTGTTTTCAAAAACTTTGTAATTTAATATCTCCGAAACTATTTGACCTAGACTTATATTTTTTTTTACATTATATTAAAGACAAATAGTACTCTCCAGGAACCTCGGGAGTGTCGGTCGTTCTGTTCCACTCAGTATATTAAATATCAAACAATTATGATTACGTGTTTCTTACACTTGTTGTGGGGTTGTGGGGTCGGATTCCACCTGGGGTAAGTCAAAGTCAAAATAATCATTATTCAAATAGACTTCTTAAAAGTACTTTTGAGTCGTCCAACTTTTTTTTCCCTACCTCTCGTACAGGACGTCTTTAGGCTGATAAGAAAAACGAGCAAGAAACTCACCAGCTCAAATAGGAGTAATGACATTCACAAAAACAATGTCATTACCAGATCAATACATTTTAAATAGAGAAAAAAAAACTATGATCTTATAATGATAACATAATAATTTAATAATAATGGCATCAAGATAATTTTTGAGATATAATAAGTTTAGAAGAAATAGCGTATCCAGTTGCTGGACCATCTTAATTCCAACCAATCTTATCTGTTATATTATCGAATGCCTTGTAATAAGCTTCTTTAATAAGATTTTTTTTAAAAGTAGATTTAAACTGCACGATATCTAATTTTTATATTTTGTTTAGGACTTTATTGTAGAAGCGCACACAAAGACGCCTGAATGAGTTGTTAACATTTTGTCTAGTGACAGGCACCTTTTTATTTAATTTTATTTCTTATATTAAAATTGTGTACATCACTTTTTATAGAGAACAAAGTAATATTTTTACGAACGTACATTAAGTTCTCTTATATGTATCGAGAAGGAACTTTCATTATGTGTATTTCCTTAAATTTCTCCCTTAAAGAGTCCCTAATCCTAAGATTATGTTAACCGACGTATCTTTATTTTGACATATTATGCTGCAGAGCTAAGTCTATTCGACAATTCATTAATATGTGGACCCGACTGTAGTTTAGAATCTAATGTTCTTCCTAAATATACTGTGGTATCCAAAAGACCCATCTTCTTATCTTTAATGTTCACATTTATATCTCCTTTTTAACATTTGGTAGTACAAATTTTAGGCATTTTGTTTTTCCTCCATTAAGGAGAAGATAATTTACATGTGCTACTTTATCATCATTTAGACGTCGCCTTCTTTTAATTTTAAAGTAAAGCAAGTACTAAGCCCTGTGAAACACCCATCTTACTTTCGATCCAGGGGATCTTTTGCCATTGATATCAACCTTCTGCACTCTGTCAGTCAAGTATGAGACAGTAAAATCCAATGAGTTATCTCTAAATCCATAATACTGAAGTTTCCTGGTCAATTATTCATGAAAAATACAATCAAATACCTTAGACAGGTCACAAAAAAACACCTAACGCATCATGTGTATCCTCCCAGGCATTAAAAACTTCTTATATTAACTTGACGCCGCCTTCGGTTGTTGAGCAACCCCTTGTACAACCAAATTATTGTCGATTCATAAGGTTATTCTTGTAAATGTAAGTTTGTATTTGGTTCAACATGATTTTTTCAAAAATCTTACTGAACGTAGTTAATTGAATTGGTACCTGGGGTTAATGAATTTTAGAATTTTTATCAAAAAAATAGTCATTGAACCTTAATAATATCTAATTTTATGGTTCATAGGTGATTGTTTCTATAAATACATTCATTATCATCAACCCTTTTACAGCCCCACTTCCCGTTATGAATTAAGGAGGTCCCTTATGAAGATCCTTCATGCTGGCCCAATGCGGATTGGAGGGTATTGACGACTGCAAATGCCACCGAGATCAACGTCTAAACATGCCTACCAAAGCACGGAGTAGCTCGAGATAATATTTTTTGGCCACCCATCCCGTGACCGACCTTTGCAAAAGTTGCTTAACAACAACGATCGCAGGTCGCGGCGCTTATCCAATATGCCACCGAGTTATAAATATATCACCATAGTTTAAATTCACTAGTTTTTCTCCTACCTTACTAGCTACGAATATACTCCCAAATAGAGTTTCAAGCATTTCTCGTTAAAACTTTTATAACGGACGCTTGATTTAGGTTCAGTTAGAACAGCAAATTGTTTGTTAACACTTTTATGTACTTTAAAGTTGCAATTTGATATGTAATTTATAAAATCTTCTTTTAACTAAGAAAGAATATATATTTCTAATATATTTGAAGTGATTTTAAAGAACTGTTTTCCCGGTTTATGTTTGGAATGACTTTATATTTTATCTATACTAATATTATAAAGAGGAAAGATTTGACTGTTTGGCCGTTTGCATCTAATAGGCTCCGAAACTACTGGACTAACTTTAAAAATTCTTTCATCTAAGGGAAGCTACATCATATGCGGTGTACATTAACAATATTTTAGCCCGAAAAACAGCGAAGAAATGGATGAAAATGTGAGAGGAAATTTATATAGGGTATTAAAATGTGACCATAGTAACCATTGTTTACTATTCAGTGTGTTCTTGTAATAACATAGAACTTTATCCAAATGAATTATTAAATTAAATTCTATACGCCTGTTACTTATTTACCCATTAAACAGTTTCCTAGGGACGTGGACGGAGCCGCTGGCGGAAATGTAGTACATTTATATGTAGGTAATATAGATACAACAGAAAATATGACTATAATACTCTAAATTTCTGCAATTAATTTGACCCAACAAATCAATTAGCGATTATTTTTTTATAGTAAACATTATCAAATCATATTTATGTCATCACATTAGGTTACTTAGGTTCTGTTATTCACCCAAGTCTTTTCTTTCCCGCAGACGGCAACTCCTCTCTTTCCCAATCAGAGGAGTCCCAGCGCGGATTAAGTCCGGGCTCTCCTTGCAGGATACCGGACTCATCCATCCGCGTGAGGTGAACCGCAGCGAGTTTTATCAGGTAGGCCAATTACATTAACCTGCACTTTTCAGGGCGGGGTGGTTGGAGAGCCCTGATTTGAGGCTTAAGGTTGCATTTCCCTTCCAAGCGTTCCAAATTGATGTTTTGTGTGTAACACTTTAAAAAAATTGCAATAAATTTAAATCCTACACCACCCCTTGAAAATTGGACAGTCGCAATCAAGATGGCTGCCAAAAATTCCGAGGGTCGATCGGTTTCCTTTTACAGTACTCAATTTGCCGATATGAAAATTAATTGGAATTCAATATATTAGATGGGAATTCATTTTTAATGCTAGTGAATTTTAAACGAATATTTTCTCAATAATATTTTGTTGAATTTTGTATTCACAATGCTATCCTATTAATGTCCAGGATCTTACATTGTACCTGAAACGGTTTTTAGTGTTCCATTCCAATAAGACTCCGATGTTTGTCTGTATGTCCATATTGATTTGTCTGTCTGCGTGATTTTTTTTGTCATTTTAATTGATAATAATACAGAACCCTCTGCGTGCGATTCAGACTTGTATTTAGCCAGTTTTTCTTTTCTAGCATTTTTAAGTTATAACTATTTTGTTTAAGTAAAATAAAAAACTATTACATCCCTTACTTTTATTTATTATAAGCACCTTTCTCATATTTCCCCAATTATTAACAACACGCTAAGCGTTCTATATTTATAAAACATGATATTTCTTTTATTTCATTGCTACTAGATCTCCCCCTTATCCACTTAAGAAGCAACAAAAAGCCTCAAATCATTGCTGTTTATGTTCGGCCATAATCATCAGAAAACATAGTTACAAGCCGAGTGGATACGCTTGGGCCTTATTTTTCCCGTATAAAAGATCCTTTAAGAATTTCATATTCATACTAAAGGAAAGCACCAATATCATAAAACTTTTATGTGCACCAAAGAGAATTTGGTTAGACAACCTTTTTCGAATCAAGGGCTCCCAATAGTTAACTCAAGTCGCCATTTTGAAATTGAAATTTCAGGGATCTGCATTTATTTTCTGTTCCACATTCTGTTCGTTATAAAAAAAGGTTTTTTTACTTTCACATCGTCTATCGCCTTTATTAAGTAGAAATATATATATATATATATATTTTGTTTTTAATAACACTGGCAGGAACACAAATAACACTGGTAAGTGGCTAAGACGCCAACTAAGGCCTGTTTCAGTGTAACGTGGATGACCGTAGTGGAAGGTATAATGTATATTTCCTATACAGTCCGTTCAATGCATGCGGATGTGGAGCAGAGTGGAGTTCTTACAAAATTACCCGCGATGGACTCATCTGCTAATCCGCGCCGGACGGTCCGTGTCGCGCTGAATGGCGCCTAAGATTTAACGTTAAACAAAATAAAAATAAATTGCACTTTTTTTTATGATACCTTCGTTATTCTATATTTACAAGTTCTTTTGCTATTTAATTTTGGATACGAGCATAGTATTGACTTATTTGCAAGAAATACGAACTCAAAATCACATAGAAACTAATATTAAAAATTAATAAAAAAAAAAAAAATATTCTAACTGTGATTTTACGTCTTGTTTAAAAAACCTTCCCTAGACTTGAAACAATTCAAAACCCTAAAATAGTTATATTGGATATATATATATATTGGCCCAGCCATTCTCGATTTTTAGTGAGATAAACGAAGAACAATCGATTTTTATACATTAGAATATTAAATTCATTTAGCAACCAAATTATAAAGAAAAAGATCAAACCACCGAAATAGCCTGCACCCTAATGACTAATATAAAGGAGTAAAATATAAACGAGAGATTAATCAAAGATGTCAGAATTATTACAAGATATGTAAGTTCTATGAAAAATACAAATCTTCGTTCAACATAAACGCAATAGGAAGGCCTAAAACTAATATTGTCCATATAATACGCTTTAAAATAAATGTATATTTATATGAATGTATACGTATATTTATAAACCAATTATATTAAAACAATACACATTTTACAAAGCTTGCTCATTTAACTATTTACAATCTTTCAACAAATTTAATTTGCCACAAAATTTGATCGCTCCGCATAATGACGTCATTATTAGTTATGACCAGTCGAGCTCGTGATTTTAATTAGACAGCTCATTACGGTCTCTAATCGACGAAGGGTAACTCGATTAATAACTCAATGAATGGCTGGCAAAGTACTTTTATCAATGAGTAAAGAATAAAAGTCAAAGGAATTCAGCGCACGAATGGCTGAAATCATCTAATTTTTACAAGACTTCCTATAGCTTATATACTGTTATTATTTTTAATTTACATCACTACCAGTCTCAAAGTAGCTCTGTGCCGTAGTGGATAAGCGCCACGGCCCGCGATCGTTGTTGTTAAGCAACTTTCGCAAGGGTCGGTTACGGGATGGGTGACCAAATAATTATTATCTCGAGCTACTCCGTGCTTCGGAAGGCACGTTAAACCGTTGGTCCCGGCTGCATTTTGCAGTCGTTAGTACCCTCCAATCCGCATTGGGCCAGTGTGGAGGGTCATGGCCCATCCTCCTTAACCATCCGTAAGAAAGGCCTGAACCCCAGCAGTGGAAATGTATAAGGGCTAATAATGACCAGTCTCAAGAGTTCGATACCGCAGTGGTTTGGTCATTCGATCTGTGATGAGCAAGGCTTCGGCAACGGCCACTAATAGGATAGGTGGCTGAAAAATGTTTTATCTCGAGCTCTTCAACGCTAAGTCTTGGTCTCGACGAAAACACCAATTATCACTGAGCCCGGCCCGGGTAATGGCCCGTTCTCCCTATACAATTAGATTCAATCTCATCCATATGAAAGGCCTACGCACCAGCAGGTAATAGGTTGATGATGATCATTAATCTGAAAACATGAGAAAAATGGCTTTAACCCACCACCCACGTCAAGATTGGTGGGTACTTATAACTGCATATGCAACTAGGATCAATGGTTCATATTATTTTCCGAAGCAGGAGAGATCTTGAGATAAAAATTCTGGTCGCCTATCTCGATTAGCCTTTGTAAAAGTGATTCAATCACATTGTAATATTTAACTTCTAGACATAAAACTTTACGACTTTCTCAATTTAAACAAAATAGTTTGTTTTCTTTACAAATAATCATTGTTGGGATATCAACATATCATAAACACATTAGCTGTAATCTTGTTAACCCCTTGTGAACATAGCAGGCAACTTGACACGCATTATCAACCTGACATAAACTTTTATGGGCTACCTATTCTAACGTTGCGTGGGAAATAGCCGATTACATAGCCGTACGTATGATATATCTTATAGTATTGATATTTGTTGTAACAGTAGGCTTTTCATTACATTTTATGTGTGCATTATATTTCATGCAAATATTCTTCATTTCTGTTGCTCAAATCAACTCCATTCCATTGTAAAATGGCATAATTACTAATATCTATTGAGGTTGTGTCCTACAAGTTAAAATAAGGTATTCTGTTGCATGTTCGGCAAATTGGAACCATTTTAACTTATAAATATTCAACAAATAAAATACACGGCACTAATTTGGAAAATTTTACACTTTGAAAAAAAAAATAGGGAAATTAATTACAAATATTTGCTAAAATACATATGGTATTAAATTAGTTACCTACATAAAATGTAACAACTTTAATTATAACAGCCATAAACATAAACGCACAAATAGCAAATATATTACAAAGACTGCCCAGACGCCCATACGTTTTTCGCTACTGTGTGACGTCACTAAGCGGCTTGAATTTGTAGGGAGCGTTTTAGGCCGACTAGCAGCAATTTCACAAACACAGCTCTGTATCTTCAAAGTTACTCGTACCTGTTACTTGTACATTATTTCTCAGATATTAATGGACTATTTATTTATAAAATGAAAAAAAATCAAACAGCGTAATGACCTAATAAAATTGAGTTGGCAATATACAATCTAATTAAACATTTCCAAACAATTGAGTCACCAGATTATTGAATTCCGCGTCGCTTTTCACCATTGATTAAACTAGTGCTTTCCACTCGATGTACGAAGCACTCACTTGGACGCTTCAAAAAGTTTTTTTCAATCGGGACTACTTAAGATAATAGTCAATAATAACATGTTCTTTGAGATACAGCAACGAAATTTATTTCAAGACTTTTATAAAATGAATTTTAATATTCTTTATACGACAAGTTTTGGTGAGAAAATTAGGGTTATAATAAATCTATACTTTACAACAACATCATTGAATAATCCTCAGATAATAAATGTTTGATAACGGATCACGATATAGATACTACCGTCCCGATCAGAGTGGCAATATACCAAATGATTTTCTTCAAAATCTAATTGATTAAGCTGGAAATCGAAATGGAACCTCTAAGAGGAATGAATATTGCTTAATCTACTCGATCACTATTAAAAATAGAATTGAATGTAAAAAGTTACTAGTGATAAAAGTTGTAGAAAACTGTAAATAAATTATAGTTTTCTATTTTTTTATAAACTCATCTATTTTTCAAAAATAAATAACAGTTTTTGTCTGACATAAAAATGTCATTATAATATTTGATCAATTTTGCGTTCAATGCTACATTGAAAATATTCTTAATGAAAAATGCTTAAAAAAGTCCCTGGCAATCTGTAATGGGCCTCGAACCGATGACCTTTCGAAATTCGGGTGGCCGCTCTAACCACTGAGCTATCCAGGATCTATAATTCAGAAAACTGACGTGAAGCAACGCTTGCGTTGTGTTTCGTCGTGTGAGTGAGGGTACCGGAGGCCCAAACCCTTCCTATTCCCTCCCCTCCAAGGCTGGCAGCGCGCTTGTAGCCCCTCTGGTGTTGCAGGTGTCCATGGGCGACGGTAATCACTTACCATCAGGTGATCCGTTTGCTCGTATGCCGCCTTTCCCATAAAATATATATATATCCCATAAAATATATATCACCTATAGATGGATCACCTATATATATATATATATCATCACCACATATATATATATATATATATATATATATATATATATATAAAGACTGACGAATCTTTCAAGCACTTGTTATTCTTTCGCTACTACAGAGCGTATTTTCATCAAAGTTCAATCAATCTGGTCGGTGAAAAATCTGATCGATGATATTTTTGTTAGTTTTAACTAATGCACTTAATGAATCCGTTATATACAAGTCGTTGTTATACACAACAAATTATCAAGTTAACGAGCGTAGTTTTATTTTCATAGACGCCAATAACAAGTTTGAATAAAAAAAATGTAACAATTTTTTTGGTAAGGCAGAATCATTTATTCTGTCTCTCTTCTCAATATGGTGAATCTTTATCGGATCATGTATAAAATATTGCCTTGGTGACACTTCGGATATATAGAAAGAATGACGGGCGAAAGTATGACAAAATTGATATACAACACTATATTGGAAGGATGTAGGAGCCGAGAAAATTCACGACACACCTTTCACGATCAAATCAATCGCGTGCTGTTACAAGGACATTAGTCAGAAGCCATAAAAACCGGCGGCGCGAGTATGTATGAAAAGAGTAATAAAAGTGGATGAGGCGAAAGATGTACCTAAAAAGAGTACGTATTTTTTGGCATCGGTCCTCTCTGTCTACCCCGCAAGGGATACGGCGTGAAGATATAGACAAATAGATGATCCAAAAAGCAGTTATTGAGATTAATTAAATTATAGGCGCCTGAATTCAATAGAATTTTCTTGAATGGGTCACTTTTGAGATAAGTATTATTTTTTACTTTGAAGTCGGTTCTATTTTTTTTAAGTTTTTATATTGTGCTTTTTAGTGATATTGATATTTTTTATAAAAAAAGATTACACTAAAAACACTTTTCTGATAACCGCGTCAAAATCTGTTCAACCAAACGCGAGATAATCGCGTATACAACACGTGTTAAAGTGCGAACGTCCATTTTTTTGTGGATTAATTACCTTCTCCTAAGTCTGACAATTCGATGGGATTCGAACTGATGACCTTTGGCAAATTTTACATCAAAGTAAGAAACAATTTATAGTTAAAATAAAACATTATTGAATAGGCAGAAACTACTACAAATAGTACCTAATTTAAGCCAATACGAGACAAGGGCAACGTATGACTTGATATACATACACGGAAGGCATTATTTCAACTTACGCAGCTACACAGCAAACAAATTTTGACATTGAACTAAACAAATAGAAAGTAACAAGTGTACGTATTATTGATTGTAGTACTTCCAAAATAGTTCAAGATCAAATGAAAATGGTAATAAATTACTGAAATAATACATGAATTTGTGCGCCTGTGCGTGCATTAGGAAAGCTCGCGGACTCACATCTTGGCCCTCAGTACTAGGAATAAAGCGGCAGCGAGGAGGCGTGTCCTACTCGTAGCGTAAAAATCTCCGCGAGCGAAACTTTTAACAAACATAATAACAAAACAATAATGTTTTATATTTAATGTACGTGTTTTGACATAATAAAGAACTTATATAGTATGTGTATGTGAAAAAGTTTTTGTCTGTGAACAAATAAAGTTTACTACGAAGTTTACGTGAACTTAGGTAAGTCAGTATTTTTATTAAAATTTATTGTTTTATTAAGTCACTGTATAATCTTTTAATGTGTTTATATTTAAAATAATACCCATAAACTTTCATTTACTAAATACTTGAAGAAATAAAGTTTTAGTAACAGGCTTTTAATATTGATATTTAGCAAGTTCACAGCAACTCAAATTTATTTAATGATTATATTCTATTTATGAGTAATATAACTTCGTTACAAAAATATACTTATAATAATAAAACTAAGACACAGCAAATATTTATATAATAGCAAATATTTAATATTACGTTACATTGAGCCATATTTTAATAAAATCGAAATAGGTTTCATTTATAACATTAAAAATAAGAAATGTTACATAAAATATTCTATTAATTAATTGTTACGAAAGACAAAGAGAATTATTAGATTATTTTTTTGCAAATAAGAACAATCTGCGGAAAAATTGCTTACGTCACTGTAACATATAACCTCAACCAATAAACAATAGCTAAGATCGGGGTATCAATCACCGGTTATCCGGTCAGATGATATTCGGTTTTTGCTCGGCTATAGAAAAAAATAATAAACAAGACAAAAGGATGTAATGATACGTGAACTTTGACGTTCATTCCCATCAATTCATTTCATTAGTTCAACCGGTTGAACTTTTATTCCCATTATTTCACCAAGGTGTTATTTTTTTCGACAATTCAAATACTAGGACATTTCGAATATGTATATTTATAAAACTTTTTTTTTATAAATTATGATTTCATTTTTAGGAGAATAAAATAACTTTTGATTGAGAAATTGAATCAATTGTTTGTTGTTAATTTTTTAATCACATTAAAATATAGTATGAACCGGTCTAGCTTACCGATTCACTTTTATGTGTTTTTTTTTTTCAAATTACGTCACACCAATAAACTGCCGAACTAAAATTTGTGTATCTTCTCGAGTTTAGGTAGTACATTGTTTCAGATTCTTATAATCCAAGAGCTTATGTAATGCCCGCCTTTTGTATTTTTTAATTATTAACCCTTTTACGGCTTTCCAATGCGAATTGGAGGGTATTAACGAGACCAACGGCTAAATTTTTATCCAAGACACAGAGTAGCGCAAGATAATTATTTAATGGACACCCATCCCATGCACGATCCTTGCGAAAGTTGCTTAATGACGGCGCTTAATGACTACGCGACCGAGCTTATATTCCTAATCAGTGTAAAATAACGGAGCTACTTACGCAGATATACCTCTCAGGTTTTCATGTCGGTGGTTGAATGTAAAATTAATTGTAATATTGCGTGTGAATGAAATAAATATGTAGGTATATTTTTTGTTTAAATTTTTATGTTGGAAAAATTTAAAAATCAAAAAGTTGGATACGTTTGGAAGATTTTGGCTTATGTAACGTATAATTGTTTTTCTACTTCGCTCGCATAAGTAATAGCCTATGTCACCCGCGTATGTAGCTACCTGTAGGTTAAAGAATTTTTAAAACAGGCTTGTAGTTTCTGAGATTATTCAATGCAAAAACATAAATCTCTGCCTCTCTCATAATATTAGTGTATATAAATCATTTCTATTAACTACATAGGATATGTTATAGTTAAAAAAAAAGAAAATAACGACTTTGTAAAAGTGAAAAGTTCAAAGCCAATAAGAAACAAAAGATCCTCCATGCCGCATGACGATTCTCGAATTTCGTCGCCACTTCGCATCGCACTCCGCTATTCAATTCCACTTTCATCTTTTTATTTAATTAATTCGAGTTCGAGTGTAGAACTAAGTTATAAATTGAAATATTATATTAAGTCTTGTGACTCCCACTACAGATGAATCGATTAAATTTGTAAAGGCATTTTGAGGAACTTAATGGCACAGTAGTGTAAGTAGATAGTAGCAATGGCCTGTCATAGGATGGTTCGGCAAAAATGTATTATGTCAAGCTCCTTTGTGCTTCGGAAGGTACGTTATGTCGATGGTATCGGCTATATCTGCTGTCGTCGGACATGGCCCATTCTCTCTATCTGATTTATTTCGATTCCATCTGTTAGGAAGTTCTGAGCTCTAGTTGTTATCTACTTCTCTACTTAATGTTAACATTAATTGGCTGGTGATGAGGCATTTTGAAATTTTGAATTCAAAATGCCTCATCACCAGCATTACAATATTATTATTAAGCTTTCTGTAGGTATATTTTTTGAAGTCTATATAGAGACAGCTATCATCCTTATCCCTCAATATACATAAAACCTTATTTTATCATTTGTTTAAAACACCATAATCTTATCCGCAAATTATTTCGTTCTTTTATAAAGCCCGAATGGGCGTTTGTTCATTATTTACATTCAAACAAGCAAACAGACAGATGTAACCGTGAGTCAATATATGAGGATTATAAAATATTTCATATGCTTACCACTGTGAGCCGCTGAGCTAGCGAAGTATACTTACTTTGGATCTTCAGTCCCTACCGCTGCATTCATATTAATTACTAGTACAAAGAAAGCCATGGTGGTAATATTATTCTTCCTTTTAAAAATTAGGTGGAACCATTATTTTTTATCAATCGTTTCACTCGTGATCACAATCCAGCATAGGGGATTAAATTAGGTCTGCGGAAGAATATTCGTAAACGTCACATAATTATGTATTCTTGGGAATATAGATGCCGACAGGGGATTCCACTCATTTATAGTATAATAGATGGCGAGAAGTGCTCAATCACCTGGAGATTTGAAATATCCACTAAATGAGGATGGTATACTGTAACTCTAGATAGCTGATGGTAGATTTATTATCATGTATTCAGTTTAGGCTGTTAGTTTCGAATACCTTGTTCAGGTGACTGTTGAAAGGCGCTGAGTTCCAAAACACACATTTATATAGTAAATGTTATTTAATGAGTTATTCTTACATGTACACATAATGGCCGAGCCATGAAAAAAGAGCGAGAGTTGCCAGCCGAAGAAATACAAATTTCACTATTCAATTTTATGTTGCCAAACACTGTTACAAGCACTTGTGAATGTGCGTTTGTAAATCTAAGGCAGGAAACCGTGTACTGAGAATAACCGGCAAGAATCTCAGCAAGGGCTGCTTTTTTATCACTGTTTTATTTTATGTAGAGAGGTCTCATTGAAAAGTGACTTCATTATACTATGAGTACCTTTAAGTGCACTCACCGTAGTACGGTTTGTAAGAAACAGACAAACAACACGTCGGCAACATGTCAAGCTTAAATTTTTGATTTAGTCCAGTTTTTGTCACCAATTAGTCTCATGGCTTTGAATTATTCTGTGTCTAGCGCGGTAAGATGATATTTGATTCGACGGGTGTTATTAATTGCAGATGCAACTGTAAAGGGCGCCTTAAGTAACTTTCCGATACACGGGGCCTTGATATCAAATTTTTGGTCACCCATCCTATGATCGATCTTTTCGAAAATTGCTTTATCTATTCATCGCAGATCAATCACACTCCCCTAAAAGCACTTTTAAAAGTTTTGGTTACTGACTGTCAAAACTGATATTTTCTTCTTGTTAATAATCAATGTTTATCGCTCATAAACTTAATTAAATGAATTTCTCTTTCCTTACAACTGTAATAAAATTTTTATGTCTTTGCAGTGCCGGGTTCGATTTCCGATCAAGTCATTGTAGAAAATAAACTATTTTATACAGTCTCTTACTGGAATGTTCCTCCATTACTTCAAGATTCCAAATACAAACCATTTTGCTATATATTTTGGAATCTGAGCAATGTATGGGATGTTGTTTTATATTTTAATTATCTCTACTAAATAAAGCTGAATTTCTCTATATATAAAAATCAATTGCTAGTCGTTTGTTTCGCTGAAAATCGATAACGGCTGGACCGCTTTACCTCTTCGTGGTTTTCAAATGTTTTTCGTAAGCCGAAGGCTTAAACGATGAGAGCTGATACGAAGTCCACCAGATCATCCAGTTATAAATAATATTATACCTAATTGACTTTTTTAATTACGTGATTTTAACATAAGATAATAAATAAATAGATGGGTTCAGGATAATACGCATCAAATTAATTGTCACAATTTAGACCGTAAATATTCCGAATAATACATTTATTATCATATCAATATAGATAACGGAAATAACAATCAAGGTAAATAGAGTTATTATTGTTTGACTTATCATTTCGTAATGTCTTTTATTAATGAATTACTTAGGGTGCCACCAACCAACCTTAACAATAACAAAAATGTTAGAGTACCTGTTAAGAATATAATAATGAGCTGTCATTTGCTCAAAGCTGCAAGCAAACATATTACTGAGCTTTTCCCTTTTTGCATCATTCCTACACACATGGAGACTTCATTGAATTTTATATTTTTCTCCATATTTTATGTCTTCTCGTTGTATTTACACAATTTTTTTTATTTCTGGCATATATATGTGTGTATGATATTTGCAAATTCATTTGGCTATTGTTGGATGACGTCAAATTTTAACTGTAAACTATAACCGCCTAAATTTCGCTGGTTAAAGTTATCGATTTACTATGCCATGAAAAAGGATGGCGAAACTTTAGAATATCGAGACCGCTAAACAAGTGCTGGTACATAGACCGTTTGCCTTATTCCTGCTGCACGTCAAACCGCGCGTACGCGTTCCACAGTCAATGTTAAAGTCAGCGTGACGGATATTATCAAATTTGACATAAACCTTAACTTTAACTGCAATTATGATTCAACCGAGAGTTAATAAACCTGACATCTGATTATACTACTATACCATATTCTGGAAAATAAATAGTATTATTAGATTATTATAAAAAAGTGTTAATCTAAAAAGCATTTTTTTAAACCTAATTTAACTGACCTCCGTAGTAGAGTTGTTCTCTCGCCGGTTTAATGTGTCGCCATCTCTGAGGTCTCGGAATCGATTCTCCGTCGGGTCAATTTAAGAAATGGTCGATGTAGGATATTCAGCAGGGTTGGTGACTCACCGCAAGCGATCCTGTACCGGCACGGATTCCGAAGGCTTGGTTCTGGGAAGGGGTGCGTCGATGCGGTTGCCAGCGAAGATACGAGTATCACACAATAGGCACTCATCCACCGTTCTTCCGAAATATCCTTATTCTCGATGACACGAACAATTCACCAAGCTTATTCAAAATTAGGTGCGCGCCGTTAGGCAATTGAACACACAGTAAAAACCGCCACCCAAGGATTAAGGGTTTGGAACGAAGACAGCTAATCGCCTTACCCACAGACAATAAAAATTTACCCATAGTTGTGTTATATTTTATAGTTGATAAATTATCAAGTTTCGGTATGGAACAGTCTGTGATGGGTTCAATGCATGGGTTAATGAATGAAGGCTGACTAAGCTTGAGAACTTGATTTTATTATAAGATAATAAAGAAAGGGGAAAAGAAAAACTGTAACAAACAAAATATGAATATAAAAAACAGTTCCTATGATTACCTAAATATATAATTAAATAGAACATATACATACCACGTTTCTGGGTTTTCTGAAATATATATAAACTTGGACGATATTTCACGAAGATTTACTTTTAGATTAACAATTTTCTTATTTATAATAACTTAA
Source organism: Diatraea saccharalis (assembly GCA_918026875.4). Lineage (NCBI taxonomy): Eukaryota > Metazoa > Arthropoda > Insecta > Lepidoptera > Crambidae > Diatraea > Diatraea saccharalis. Next base: position 8,558,725 of record OU893350.1, read on the forward strand.
TATTTTTTTTAAATTTATATGTTCACACCAGATGATTTTTTTACGAACTGACATTCATAGGGCATATTGTATTAGTAAAAATTTCAAATAACAAAAGGTGAATAATAAAAAAAAATGATGTTGAAAATCAAAGACAAAAAGTTTTCATGCGGATATCTAGGACGAAATAAACGGTCGGTGGTATGACACACTGTTACAAGTCTATATTGTTTCAGTTCGGAGTGTTGTGATACCTTCGTTGTCTTAGATACTACATAATAAGGCGGGTATAGCTACTCATAAAAGTGATAATACCCGCCATAGAGACCATTGCGGGCAGCAGTTTATTCTTCGTGGATTCATTATAATGTATAGTAGTATGTTGTGAATTTATAATTAACACTAAAGAACCTAAACGTGACCTTTGAATGCTTAATTGAAACTATAAATTTGTCACTTAATGTTACAGTAAAACTTAGTTTCAGATAAAACGCCTCTTTGCTACATAAAATAGTATTTTTAAAGGTAGTATTCTAAAAATTTAAATACAAATTTTACTAAAATTATCCGTTGTAACTATATTTCCTAATTAGAATTAGCCTATGATATGTAGTTTAACAACAAAATGTATAACAGCAGCTTTTAATGAATTGTTTGGGAGTAGCACGTTGAGCTTAGTTTTTAGAAGAACTAGTTCATTTTTAGTAGAGCTCATTTTTTTCCTATTTTATTTCATAAAAAGATGTCTTATTGAAAAATGACTTTCCATTACATTTATAACAGATTTGTCAATCGATTCACATGCCGTGTCAAAGAAACTTATTGAATAAAATTAATTAATTCGCATTATTAATAATATAAAACAATAACAGACGAAAGTAAGTAGTCAAGAGCAGACTCGTCTCCACTAGCAGCACCTTATCACTAGAATGACACATGGGCCAGCTAATGCTTCACTTAGAAAACGTAATTATTAATTCATAAACAACATTTTCTACTGAAAATTATTTTATCTGTTACACAGAATCAATAAAGCTAGTTATAACTAATATATAAAGCCAGTCAACTCTATAATTATACAGTTCTAGGAAACTGGTTTATAGTTTAAAAAAAACTAGTTTCAACTAGTAGAAATGCGGGTCTAACTAAATTCGGGTTTTAACTGTAACATTATATACAGAATGTTAATTTATATAGCTTAAAGGTCTCGACACGACACTTTTTTCGAGAACATAAAATATGAGTGGGCACTGCGGTAACGAATTGTCGTCAAAGGAATTTTCAGCATGACTCACCACCACACATCTTTCGCTTTGTTAATTTTTTATGCGAAAAAAAAATGTACGAAGATAGTTTACAAACAGAATGTGTAATCAAAAACACTTGAGAGGAAGCTGAGTTGAAGGCCTAGATTCTTTTTTTGTCGTCATGTTGGAAGCTGCCCAACTATGTTCCGGTTGGAATAACACGTAATCGGTTCGTTGTTGATACAAAGGAATTTATTTGTCATGGGGAATGGCGATGTAGTGATTATATTTTGTCATAAAAGAAATAAAAAAAAATTACTAGAAAAATATTTCCAAATATAAATAAGCTTATGAATATGGCCGTTATCTAGATAACGGCCAACTGCCTGTTCACACTTTAGGGTTAGACAATAGGGTTGGGAAATTATTATTTTTTCAGAAATGATGATTCAGATTGTAACTTACAGATAGTCAGGACAAATGTGAGAATGGTGAAATGCAATCCTTTCACTCACTCTCATTATTAAAAAAAAGCCATATAAACACAAGCCGACTCAGCAAACGTTATTTGGGATAGACCATCCTTATTACTAAGGGATACAAAAGTATATAACTATCTATTCTCAGACCTACTGAATATAAATTTAAAAATCCGTTTAGAAAGAACGGCTTTTTATTAAGAAGAGAATTCCATTCCATTTCGTATGTGAAACTTTTTGGAATAGGTAGTAAAAATAACATAAAAAGAAAAATATAACCGAATCCATTTTACAGATTCTTATTTTATTTATTAACATGCATAAGATCAAACCAAGATCTCTCAACGATCATTGGATGTGGAACTTTTACGTGAGCCCATTCTATCTGTACGTGCACAAGGATTTCTACTAGAAGCCTCTACTAAACAGTTTTATTGCTTCGCTTTTTCGATTGCATTAACTAGGAAGGCGAAGACAATTTAAATAGGTCACGATAATTATCATTCAATGAAGCTTATATGGATTTCATAAATTAATTTTTAAAAATACATAAAAAACTTTCAAACATTCAGATGTCATTCAACCGGAGAACAGTTAAGAAAATATAATATAAAATATATCTTTGTCGATAACACCCATTAATCCGCACTACATCTGCTGTCTGACTTCATCTGCTGTCGATAACACCCATTAATTCTTACTGGGCCCGCGTGGTGGATCATGGTCCATTCTCCTTAACCGCTTTGATATGAGCCCCGGCAGTACGAACATTATTAGGCTGGTGATGTGATGATGTGATTAAAATAAAATAAAATAGCTCGTTTTGTACATAAGCTTTAAACTAAACACTGTTTTCATTTAAAATGTAATAAGAGGTCCGTCAATCTAGTAAAATACACCTTTAAATTGGCTAAATCCCATCACACGCACTGCTAACTCGTCGGGGTTGATTAAGCTATTAAAATTTCCCCTTGTTAGGGCTTTGTTCAGGCAGTGTTCGTTCCAATTCGCAAGTCTGACTATTAATTTATCAAACAACGTCCGTTAAAAAAGATATGGCAACAAATCTTTCGTTTCTGATTTAAATAAACATATCTATATTATTATATAAACAAAAATGAATTTCCGTTCGATAGTCTCGCTATAAATCGAGAACGGCTGAACCGATTTGACAAATTTTAGTTTTGAAATATTCGTGGAAGTCCTGAGAAGATTTAAACTATGAGAAAATATGACAAAATTGTGAGTATAATACTAAAAACGACAATCCAACATAGAATCACAACTATTTTGCCATTGTACTATCATCATTAAGTCAAATATTATTATTTTAATGTCATCATTAATATGTCAGGAAGGAATTAATATGTACCTAAATATTGGATTTTAGTAAGTATTGCTATTCGTTAAGATTTTATTAAGATGCTATTATTATGTTAACATTATTAGTATAAGCCTGCAGACGCAGACATTCCGCACGCAGAATGGAATTGAATAAGGAGAAGGACCTATGGCCCTCGCTGACCTAAGTGCGGACGTTAGTGTCAACGACTTCCGGTGCAGCCTGGATAAATGGCTTTACGTCCCTCCCGATGGAGAACAAGACATTTTTTGTCACCTATCCTTTGATCAGGCTTTGCGAAAGTTGTTTAACTTCTCCAATACAGACTCATACACTTAAATTTATAAAAATTAATAATCTTAATGAGTCTGCAGCAATGATCGTAAAAGCGAGTCATTGTTTTGCTGTATTTTTAATATTTAAAAACATAACACCTGTAACTTTTGTCGAGGTTGTTTAATTTTAATTTTGTTTTATGTAGTTAAATAATGTAAATCCGTAATTAGTTTTAAGATATGTTAAAATTGTTCTGCTATTATTAACAAAAGAACTTGCTGTGGATTTTTTTCTTGAAATAAATACAATTTTAATCGAGATAATTCTCATAATGCAAAGTAAAGTCGTACATTAACGTAATACAAAGCAAAAGCAAATCTATATTAATAATTATGATTTTGGTATTTCGTGTCTACTTTTAAATAGAGTCAGATTTCTAACTGTTGCTTGATAACAAGCAACTTGAAACCCATTTCTTAAGTAGACTCTAGGGGTTTGCGAAAAGTAATAAGCAGTAAACAAGATATAAAGTAAGTAGGTATTACTTCTTTATTTCAACTTCAAGATTAAAATATAACATTTTAAGCTTAACTTAAAATTATACAATGACATTAATTAAACGACTTTCACAAATTCTTAGAAATTAGAAAAGCAATATCGAACCCGATATTCAAGCCAAAGTGAACATATCTAGCGTGTTAGGTTTGCAAAAGATAAAGAGAAGCAAATTTTGCTAAATGCCAAACATATATCACATTTCTTATTTTTAAAAGATGTTTCTGAAGTCACTGATCAAGTTGTTGAATACCAGCTGAATCAGTCGATAAAACCTATCAGCCTGCATCTGTTAGTTTATGTATCCCCATTTCCCTATACATTGGATAGGTATGGATAGGGAACATTTTTAAAAGGATGTTAATTATGATATTGATATATTTATATTTACATATGTACATTCAAATGTATAGTGGCAACAAGGCAACAAACAAGTATATTTAAAACTAACCCTATGGACTCCGTACCGCTACATTTAGTTCTCCAGCCGCGTCTAAGTTTTTTTTTATAAATTTTCTTATATACAGTCCTTGTCCTGACAATAAGGAACGCATAAAAAAGAATCATCCCATTTGGTGCAGGCAAAAATTTCGGCGATTATATTTTATCTTTAAAGGTGTAACAATAATGAAAAATACATCCCACAAACCCAAATCCACCAGACCCAGATTCCGGAAATAGGACTCGAGTCTTAGGTGGGAGTTGGAGTCCCATCTTGGGATACCTGGATATTTGCCAATATAACATTGTTAATGCAAAATTGATAAAAATATAAAATTACTTAAACTACTGTGTTTTTTGTACGTTTGAGGAATTTTCTGACCTTTCAAAATGTTTTGAATTAGTTAGCATTGGATATATTAGTCATTTATGTTTAAGTACACTCGTTTAAAAAATATGTTCCGAGTTATCATTATAAAATTTTCAAGTTAATCTCGTCAGAAACGTCGAGTTATACTATAAAATCTTAATTAAACTGGTGGTCGGTTACCTAATACTGACTTAAATCTGTTCTTAGCTTAGATGGTTTCCAACAAGACAGTATGGAAAGAGCATAATATATAATATTGAATTAAAAAGACAACAACTTATGTGAACACGCAACCTGTAAAGGGTCCGAAACGTCATTAAAATTAAATACAAACGCAATTAAACCGTTTAAAAGTTGTTTCATTTATATCGATTTAATATCTTAATATAAACGACCAATCGTACCAACATACCAGTATAAATAATAAATTTCAAAATAATATGCCCTAAATATCAAACATTGATCCTTGTAATATTTGTCCGGTACCCATACCCATTTTCTGATAGGATTCCGTTTTTCCTGCAATTTGACCCAGACAGTTAACAGAAATGAGGAAAGGTGAAGGTCAGAATCGGTAACCTTTCCGACCTAACAAAGAGAATAAAATAAAAGGTAAGTACAACAAAATTTGGGTATGATACGGATTTTATTATACGGTATATTTTTACGGAAAATTTACAATATTATAGTGGTTTTTAGTATTGGTAGTTAGTTGAACTAAATCCTCGATTGGGGTATATTCAAATATGTTTACCATATTATTTACGCCTAGTGTATTTTTATTTGGAATGCCACGAACCGAACAGTATCCAGAATTAAAATGAATTCAGTTGCGGGTCAAACAAAAACTTTCTCTAGGAAGCTGTGCACAAGGAATTTTAATAATCATGAATAGATTCCGGGAATATGATAACTTTCTAAAAAAAATATTTCTAAGAGGGTTCGTATTTTTTTTAACTTATTTAGCGAAATATTATTAAATATATCTAGATATTATATCCAATAGTAACCAATTTTTCCGGCTTTTAGAAAAATATCGGTAAAAACTAGTCAAACCGAGACGATGCTCGTCATTCGTGCGTTTAAAACAGAAAAGCGGGAAAAAGCTTAAAGTTTGGGCTTATCTATCATTAAGTTTTAACTCAAACATTTTTCAGACATAAAAAATAATATTGTCAAACCGTGTATTCTGCCAGTTTTCACGTATGCTATGAAAACTGCTTCCCTGAAAAAGAATTTTACTGGCAATTTATGAGTGACACAAATAGCAATGGAAAGATCTCTATGAAATGGTATGACAGTTTTCCTAGAAATATCATAGCTTGTACCATAAGCTCGAGTCAAAGACTTTTTTAATAAAAATTGCCGATTTTTATGTTTATTCAGATGAATTGATCATGATATATATTAATTAAAATTCGACTATATATAATATTTTGATTTAACTTAAAATGTTTATGGTAAATCAAATTAATTAGAACATTTGTAACGTAAATATAAAATTATTTATAATTTTCAGGAAGTTAATGAAGGCTTTTAATTGCTTTTAATTTGATAACATATCTGAAGAAGATTATCACTGTTACCCAGGAAAACACAAAATAAATCAATATAACTACACATAAATTCATAAAATTGGAATGGTATAGGTTCTACAACACTAAACGTACTTCATTCAATGTTCAAGATCGGGTGGCGTTAGGACTTGATTGAAATAGATAGGATTTTTTAAATCTTTATCTTGCTCTTCTGTAAAACGTCTAATACTGAGTTACCATGTTTTACCTTACAATGTTAAAACGTCATTGGTAAACACAGAATTTGTGTAACTTGCCAATAATTAAAAAAAAAAAAACAATCTAATACTAGTTAAGTGCGAGTTGGACTCGCGCACGAAAGGTTCCATATCGTTATCTATTAAAAAAGTAAAAAAAAACCTGTTTTTTGTTTTTTAAGAAGTTGTTTAAAATTTTCGAGTTAAATGCAACTGGTCGACTATTAATCATAAACTTGTAAAATCAACTTAAGTATGATAGTTTTCCTTTTAACTTCGTTATATAAAGGTACTACTGCCGTAACGTTTGATTTTTTACCAACAACCGTTTAGTTGATAGAGGGGGCTACACTTGTCTCTTACGAAAATTAGCTACCTATATAAAGCTTAATGAAGCACAAATGGTTTACTAAATCGAAAAAAGGACTTCCCACTCCCCCAATGTTTTTGAAAGACCTATTTAACTATGCCTCACACTATGAACAAGACGAAAAAAATATCATCCCATCTGTACATGTAGGGGAGGTGCCCTTAAAACTTAGTTTTCGAAATTTTACTTTTACCATTTTGTCGGTGTAATTAACGTGTATACTCATGCCAGATTACAATTTACTAGTACCAGTAGTTTTTGACCTAAACCGCGGATGGACAGACGGACATGGCTTACTACGGACCCCTTAAAATCGGCCAACCGCGAGTCAGACTCGAGCACGAATGGATTCCATGCAGAAGACGAGCAAAAAGTCACGTTTGTTGTAAATATTTATTCTTTTGTATTTTTTCTTATAGCGGTAACAAAATTACATTATTTGTGAAGATTTCAACTATTTCACTTTCACGGTTCATGAGATACAGCCTGGTGATTGACAGACAGACAGACAGCGAAGGGTACGCGTTTTACCTTTTGAGTACAGCACCCTAAAAAGACAGTGAAGATCAGAGACACAAAAAAATGTTTAAACGTAAAGACCCTAGGAACAAGATGAACGGTTTTATATCTGTATGGAACTCTTATCGTTGTATATTTTAACTCACTCCATATAAACAAGATTTACAACGATTAGATAATTATACTAAATATATCGTCGCATAAGATTGGCTATAAGTTCCACACAACTTTTCTTCATCAGTATTTTATTTGAGTCTTATAGTTCACATTTGCGGTCGTTACACGAAACATTCTGAAAATACCGACATCATCTAATTGGCTGTTAGATTCGAAAAAAATATCTAATGCTTTGCAATAATTCAATAAAATAATGGAACTAGCTGTTTTCTTTAGTGAAATAATGTATTCTTTATAAACCGTATAAGGCTGGAATTTTTATCAAAGACTAACCTTGAAATTATCTAACTGGTCAAAATATTCAAAAGATATCTGCTATTACATTTGGGATTGCTTTAGCCACTGTTAGGATAAATTACATGAACATAATGCAAAAATATGCAAGGTTAATACTTCAGTATCTACAAGTCATCATCAACAACGAACGAGGGCCACGGCGCTTATCCACTACACCAAAATTGCGATAGTGGAATGTAGAAGCTATGTTTGTATGTAGAAGCTATATATGTAGAAGTACTAAAGGTACACATCGTTTAGGGCCCGGTTCCGAGATCTGGTACCTGGAAAATCTGGTGGCAGCTTTGTGGAGGTACGTAAAAGTGCTTTGATAGAGAATTTCTGTTCGAGCCACCGTCACCAGTTCATATAGCAATGCTTAATCTTAAAGCAATGCAAATGCAGCGAGCGGGACACCGCTATTGTCCCGTATCGCGCCTTCGCGCTCTCTTGGATTAGACATGGATTAGGCATTGCTATAACAGGTGATGGTAATTCCCCAGACATAACAGCAACTGATTACACACTCAATAATTAATAATATGTACCCTTGGTACTTCCACATATTGAAGTATCAACCATTACATAACATTTTCATATTTTTGTCACAAGTTCTGCATCTAGTAGTATTAAGTGGAATAATTATGCAATGGTAATGGTACTAATATTTACAAAGGTATTATCTACGGTTTTGATATCATGGACACGCGAAAAGGTTTAAACGTAAATATCATTTTCGACGGTACTTAGAAATAGGCAGTTTGAAATTGGTAATAAAAAAAAATAAATACAGGTACATACTTTATTATAAAACACTGATATAGTTATTTTAACATATGCCAGGACTTCGAGGTTTAAATGAGTTAAGTATACTGACCGACTTTTACTGTCGGAAATACATTTAATTCACGAAAATATTGATTTATACTGTTGACGATTGTATGCATTATAATTTTGTATAGAACAGTTTATTATTTTTCCATAGTAAGTTTGTCAGTAAACTTATCCATCTCACGAAGTCCTGACATATAATAATATTACACCTCATATACGAGTAGTTTAGATACGAGTATTTAGGTGTTTTAAAAATTAACTTGAAATTACTCTGAAAACATAAGTTACTTCAACTTATGTTTTACACAATATTAATAAGTACGCATTCCATTTGAGATTTCTGTTTCGTCTTTTTAATCATGTATCTATCCATAACCATAATATAATCTAACATTCTCTTTCTATTCTACTATATAGCTCAAATAAAAGTACTAGTTATTTGGTTTGTTTCTTCGATATTCATATATTGTACTTTGTATTATGCAAATAGTTCTTGTTTGGCCAGGAAGCCATCAAACCGCGGTGGAGCCAAGCAATCTTAGCTTCGCGGCTAACGGACCGATAAGTCTGCTTGGCAGAAACTGGATAGATAAAATGTAATCACAATATAATGTATCTCATTTTTCTCACTCATGTAATAAAGATATTTGAAGAAAGAAGGCGGAAGTTTTGATTATATTTTTGGAATATCATCGTGAAAATAAGAAGTTTGTCCCAAATTACTGTATAATAATATGTTTTTTGAAATATGTCATTTTCTAAGTTGACCATTCTGGGAATAGAATCTCCGAGAATGCAACATATTAAAAATGATCTGCCAGCAGTGACTGAGACTTTCTTTATCTTACAAAACCCGTTAAGCGATTCCTTAATATTTAGACGACAGATTTGGGTGACTACTAAGTTTAGTTAAAATGGGCATATGTTATTTGAAATAAATATATTATTATAAATAGGTCAAGTTTATATATCTATAGATTTTTATTTCTTTTTTGTTTGTGAGGGGTAATGTTTAAAAGTACTGATTCGATCATTATTTCCGTATATTACCATTCTTTCACCAACTGGAAGCTCCATGAGATGCGGACGATAGCTATAATTTATACAGGCAAAAGCGCGCTAGTTAAAAGTTATAGAGTGTAAGCGAAATATAATATTTTAACAGCTTGGTTAACAATAGTATAACCTTGTTAATTCCTTTTTCAAGTAACCTTGATACCGAAATTTTTTGAAAATTAAATAATTCTCTACCAGCAAGTTTCTCACCTATCGCAACTTACGATCTATGAAAGTCCCTATTACTATTTTCACTCCTTCAGATTCACTTGGAACAAACAATTCGGAGTAGTTTGCGTTCGGGTGAAGGTCATGTTTTCGCCTATGAGGACATTCTCATAATTTATAAGACAACTGTGGAGGTCAAATATATTTATTTGTAACAAAACTTAGGTCGGAACTGAACGAAATAAACATATCGTTCGAAGTGAAAATAAATCACTTGGAACTGCGTCATATACGTTTATTATACTTCCTTGGTGCTATGTTAGAGGTTCCGGACCCTTTCAGTTTTAATGACCACGGTTGAAATGGTGGTACAGTCACAAGCACATTGAGTTATACAAAACTGACAACTTCTTCAATCAGAAGTGATCTTCAGAGGTAGAATTTATTGACTTTGACACATTATTTGACTCTGAGTTAGTACTTACTTCGCCGGAGCAGCTAAAATACAACATATTTTTTAAATAACCAAAAACCTTTAGCAGCGGCGGTTAGAAAATCTTATAAAAACAATATATCATTGTTAAAAAATCATTAGGCGTTGTTAAATAATCTGGAATTGCTCTGAGTAACTGCTTTTAAGAAAGCCGTAGTAGCGGTAAGAAAGTAATTTATTTGCGAAATCTCTCTTGCGTTACTCTTAACCTTTTGTAGTGTAATTATGTTGAGTTAATTATTTAACTGAAACAATATTCTTTTGCGTTGTGAAGCTTATGAAGTAAAGTAGTAAAGGAAGCTTAGTAATTTTAAAGCGTTTCATTACTGATATTTTAAATCATTACAAAGATATTTACAAAAGAAAGTTTTTGTAATAAAAAAATGAATGTAAGACTTAGAAGATATCATATATTTATATTGCTCAGTTTTGTATAGAGAGTCTTTATAATAGAGATTGAATCTTTATAATTTTACGTGCAGAAGAATACCATTTAGTATATAATTATAATAGTGATTGTATATTTTAAATAATTAATATATAAAAGATCAATATGACTTGGCTTGTTCCGTTCTGTTCGGTCATGGACGTATGCAAGTAATGTCTCAAATAATTAATCATGAATTGTAAACGTGAATCGGCTTCAAAGGCTTCGACGTCAGTCTAAATTTAGTACCTAACCAATTCAATAAATGAATCATTTCAATCAGTCATTATATATTTTCTAACATAATCTTCAAATATTTGTTGATTCATCATCATCATCATGCCTCTAGGCTGTGTACAGGCCTTGCCTATGGATGTAATCGTATCGGATATAAAACGGGTCATGATCCATCAAGCGGGCCCATTACGGACTGGTGGTTGTTAACTACTGCAAATACAGCTGGTACCAACGGTTAAAGCCTTCCTTAAAGTTGAAGTTTATAGAGAATAAAAATTGCCTCTAAAAGCTTTACAAGAAAGACAAGTCAAGCTTTCCAGCGATAAATATCTGTATCGGGATTCTAGCAAACTGTTTTATAGAACAAGCCTCTGTCAGGTTTAGTGGGACGTCAGATTCAATACAGCAAAGGCCAAGGTATCAGTAAAAGGCTTCCTTTTACCGACGTCCCGAGATTTCAGTGGATTTAAAATCGTCACAGTAGAAAAGTTAAGTATTTGTCAAATGTTACAACTGAATTTTAAAGCAGTTATGGATAACTGTTTAAGCTGAAATATTGCATATAGATTTAGTATAGCTGATAATACATGGTTTGCCAACTTATATTTTTTTAAATCTAATATATCGGACAAATCAAGATGGCGGATGGATATCAAATGCATATTTTCTAAGAAAAATAAAAAAATTGAATTCATTATTTATCCAATATGGCGGACCACCTAAGATGGCCGAGTGTTTCTAAGCTCTTTATGGGTGTCAAATGAAGGGTTCGCTGGGAATAATGAGATTTTATATAAAAGCATGCTTTTCTAATAAAATTAACATAAATTTAACGAATATGTATATCAAATTATTAGTATGATGACCTATGAAGTTTAATTACCCACGCGTTGATTCCAAGATGACGTGACATAACTAATTATGGAGCTGGATTAGATTGCCGGTTGAAAATGAAGTTTTGTGCAAATGTTTTAGCTTCTTTGTTTGTGATCAGAGCAATGAATGTATCGTTGTTTTATTAATTTATTTCTGATTTATCATAAAAATGACGAGTAAAAATCTGAGACACTTGAAAAGATATAACATTTAAAATATCGAACATAAGTGAATCAACTTTTAAACAGTTTCATCGCGTTTGTATTTAATTTTAGACGTTTTTGAAATTATGTTCACATTATGTGGACGAGGAACCTTTAAAGGGTCCGAAATGTCTAAAACTAAATACAAAGTTTTTTATTTATGCATAGTGTGCGTGAAAATATAAGAAATCAATATATCGAACATAATCCGCTGTAATAAGCTGTAGCTAAATAGAATTGATAATACAATTTATATAACTATTTTCCGTTCATTTTACCCGACTACGGCGAAAAGGAGGGTTATAATTATGGCCTATATGTATGTATATGTAAGAATGTCCATCTGTTCTCTTATGACTTCGAAATTACTCATCGTAATTGAACAAATGAGTATCATTAGAGGCGTCTTACTTGTTCGGCTGCTGTAGACTATGAGACTTTACATTTAATTGGCGCCATCTAGAAAGCATAAAGATATAAACAAAAAAAAATCAATCATTCCGTGTAAGGTACTAAATAAAACTGCTAATTAGCACATTTCAAATAAGTATATTGATAGGTTTTGCTTTAATGCACCAGAAGATTAATTAAATAAAATATAGGTTCAAAAACTAATACGACTATGCTGTCCTTTGGTCATCGCTGTTATAATTTAGCATATAGATATAAATAGATACATTTCTTGTTTCAAACTTTTCAGAGCGTGATTTAGCTGTAGTCGGATTTCATTTTATAAAATGTTCAAAATTATTCTATTTATACTTTTTTGCCGATATGTTTAAATTGAATTTAGTTGGGATTTTACATTACATTATACTTTTTACTATATCTAGAAGCAGCTTCTTTAATAAAAAAAAAGAAAAACATCGTGTCGTACCAAAAGGTCAGTCCAGTTGTGGAAAATTGTGAACAATGGATTAACTCCGCAAACAAGAGCAAGTCTTCTTAATATTATAATGAGACTTTCTATTGCAAACTTTCTGATAACAAGTGTTTAAGTTCAAAATTTATTAACCCTCATATAAAAGTTTTTAATATCACGTTATGTATATTTGTGTTTTGCTGAGCATATCTGCCAACGAAATTCATTATATAAAAAACAACGCTTTAAAATAAGAATTATGATACAGTTTTACTGCTTGAATATTCCTTCGTTATGTTTCTAAAAAGGTAATTGCGTTATTTATGTAATTACCAGACTATTTTAATAGGTAATTAATATTTTCCTATAAGATTAACCTCTAAAATAGCGTCTGATGTGCTTCTGAGAGTTGCCTGCAGTAATTTTGTGTTATCATTATGGGTGCAACGAATTTTAGAAGAGATTGCATACATTGACAATCTCGAATAATTGAAGCCAAAATGACATTTGAAAAAAACTATTCGATCCTCACTTGTCTTTTATCATGATGTTTCGGTCATTTTAGATCGATCAACTTTCGCAAAATTGTCCACAAAATTATGATGGTGTCAGCTTGCACAAGATCGCATATCTGTAGCGCATTGAGCTCGGCAAGTGTCGTTTGCGTATCAGAGTTCTATTGTGTTCACCTAAAGGACAATTACTTTTATACGACTACTTAAAAGGTGTGTGTTGTGTTTAGAGTTAATATATTGTAGTAAAGGCTCAAATGAAAGATAAACAGAGAAAAACAAAGAACAAATAATATATTTCCTGCTGGCCCAACAGTACTGTAGGCAACTGAAACACATGATGTTATGTCGACTAAAAATCATCTTAGAGGTCACATCGCGCTCCAAACTCATAGAATACAACTGCTTGTGAAATTCGTCAATTATATAGAACAAACATTATCAGCGGAAAGGTTAAGGATTTGAATTCCATCACGGGCATTTGTAATCATAGATGTTTATACAGTTTTCTATAAGACTACCTTTTATCTCTTGATTAACACCCTAAATTATAGCATTAGTCACCCGCGTATGATATAGCTTTCCGTAGGTATAGGAATTTATAAAATCGATCCAGTAGTTTCGAAGCCTATTCAGTGCAAACAAAAAACCAATGATAATCAAATCTTTACTCTTTATAATTGTAAGTATAAATAAATACATATACATTTACATACATAAATACATTTACACACATACATGAATAGTTTTAACATGTATTATCATTTTTACTTTTGTAAGTTATAAAATATCTGAATTGTTCATATTTTATTAAATACATACGCTTTCATCTCATCTTATTTATCCATACTAAATAAAAAACTAGCTTTCCGCTCGCGGCTTTAGCTATTAAAAATTCAGTTATTTTTCGCGATAGAAGATCATTAAAATTAGTTCAGTAATTTAGGCGTGAAAGCGTAAAAGACTTACAGAGTTACTTTCCCATTTACATTATAATAATTCGAATGGAGGTTGTTCCAACTTTGAAAAACAATAACAGTTGAAACCATCGTTTGTTAATGTATAATATCTATTATAACAATACACATTTTTCGATATAAGACCGTTCGTTGTCTTAAGTAAATGAAAAAATAATGCCGTTAATTTTGTCTGTTCTTTTCCTACAAACAATAAATAACTTTTGTAGCAATCTTCCGGTCTTCATGTTTAATGAGCCGAACTCGATCACTAGTCGAATCATTGATCCCGAGTAAATACTATTTATTATTGTTGCCTGAGCTGATTATGAATGAGACAGAAAAACATTATTAATGAAACAATTTGTTGAACGGTGCTATTTCCAGGAGCCGTTTCATTATATATATTTATCAGAGAATTTAATTAAGAAAACTGGTTATACGTTTCTTTGAACATTGAACATTATGAAGCTGAAATTTCATTTTTAGTATAATTACTTTGTAGGATTATTTCGTTGTCTGTCAACAGTATTTTGCTTGGGCTCTAATGAAGATATACAGTAAAATTAATGTCATTTAATTGAGTTCATTGCGTTCAAAAGTACAAACCGTCTCTAAAATAAATGCGTTTGTTTTTAAATTAAATAAGACCCGAAATGATTTTGAGTTATATGTTTAATTTACATTTGAATTTACTGCCATAAACTATGTAGTCCAGCTTACACTTTGGTTTCAAGATGTCGCCTTCTCTGAGACTCCGGTTTATATTCTCAATGCGGTCAATGTAGGAAATAGGTTCTATTGATTGTACCCTCGTTGTCTGATTTCCATAATACATGGCTTTAATTTGGGACCATTTAATTAGTCTAAACTAATTGATGTCAATAAATTAGTTTGAGGCCTTATCAGAGGTGATGTAATCTAAGCTTTAATTAAATAATATCTACTCATTATTCATTAATAATATCTAGTCATAATTCGCTCGGTGCCGCAGTAGCTAGCGAGTTCTATCTGTGATGATGAATTTAAGAATCACTCAAGCCTGTCATGGGACGGGTGACAAAAGTTTAAATATCTCAAGCACCTTCGTCCAACGGAAGGCTGCATATGCAGTTGTTAACAACTACCAACTCATACTAGGCTCATGAGTGTCATGGTCCATTCTCCCTGTTCGATTCTATCCATACCTACGGAAGGCCTATGTCTCAGAAGTGAAAAAAATAATAAACTGGTGATATCCGTCCCTGATTTTGCAGCTAAGGCATTTACTGGGTCTCTGTTCTTTGCAGGTGTGTGATTAACCACTCAGGTCAATAAGGTCTACTTAGGTCTAGTAGGTTCATAAGAAATAAAGAGCTTCACTTACCTCCTATCGCCCCATTTGATGACAGAGATAGAGCGTAATGCACTTTCCGTTTAAAAAGAGGCTGCTAATGAATCTATTAATAAGTTTCAAGCATTATATATCACTATCATAAAATAATACAAAGTTTTCATCCAGACTTCCACATCCGTATACGAAAAGAGTAATTGTCTGCTTTTTACAGCGTAAAGGAGCGTCAATTCCGGTCTGTTTTTTGGGTGAGGATGGTTGTAAGATTGAATAGTCTACATCTTAACATGAAAATACCTTTCTCCTTTGACCATACACCTTTGTGCAGCTTCAAAAGAATGAAAAGTCAACTAAAGAAATAATGTCGTAATAACCAGGCAAATATCTAGTAGATGTTTCAGTTAGCAATAAACCAATTAGCGATCGGCATTTACTGATTCCTTTGTTTCTGCAATAAAGTATCATAATTTTTAAACGATTTTTTTCCACAATGAAGAATAAGGATAGAAGACCCAATTGAGATACATAACTTCGGGAATACTTTTAAGATTAACATAATAAAAAAGTTTCTGAAAAACTTTCGTCTTTCAATACTTGAAAACCTATTTACAATTTTTTCGTTTGAGATGATGAATTCACAGGCTAAATCTACTGTATCTTACGTAACTTCGACAAAGAACTTCTGCACAACATTAATTCTGACTAATAAAGCTGTTAAGAGTATGGATAACAACATTTTTTCAAGTAAGCGTTCTGTTTTTATCGTATTGAATATTTTTTGTCAACATAAATACTTATGAAATTCTAGTATCCATTGATAACTTCGAACTTTACGGAACGAACACTGCATTAAACTAACACACCACCCGTTTGCCCATTTCCAGCCTGGAAATTTCAACTTAAAAAATTCATTCCATGGCCGTCCTGCTTCTTTGGTCGACAATAAAGAATCAAAGGTGATAATGGGCGCTAATACTCATTATCATGATGATTAGAAATTTTCCGTCTCCATTGCAGTTTCCTTATGGATGGTTAAGGAGGATAAGTAACTCTCTACGCTGGTCCTAACGCCCTACACTGGCGGGTAATTACGACTACAAATGTAGCTAAGACCGACGGCTTAAGCAGGTAACTCGAGATAATAATTTTTTGGTCACCCACCCTGTAACCAATTCTTGACAAAGCTGCTTAATAACAACGATCGCAGGTCGCGGTGCTTATCCGCTATGCCATGAGCCACTCCATCAACGGCTTAATTAAGAGCAGTTTTCTATGTTTACATCTAAACATTGGTCCGTTTATTTCATAATGGCAAGATAAAAAAAACTTTACAAATAGGTGCTCCATAAACTCAATGACCGTAAACCAAATACCGGCGCACTTGCATTGCTTAACAGATACGCAAACGAAGGAATTTTAGTCCGCTTAGTGGCCTGCATCCTATTTCTGTATTGTTTTCTGTTCGAAAATCGCAAGCTTTCAGCAAGTCGGTTGGGTGTTGGTTTGGCATTTAAACAATATCCTAAATACTTGGCCTTATAGAAGTTCTGGTTACTCTTTGTTGATCTAAAGCCAAAGTGATTCATAAAGTCTTCATAAAGAGATGGGCATCAATCAACAATAATGTTTTATGCTCATTGTCCATCATTTTAATAATGCAAATGAAATACAGACAAATGGCCTGCACTCTTTCAATTCTATTTTACTTTCGAGTAGTTTTAAACTACACAAATACGAATGAATGGGAATGGAATACTGTGTAAACGGAAATTCTATTACAAATAACAGCGTTACAAACGAAAATAGAAACACTATATCATTCTATAGTAATTTGAACTCAAATCTCAATCGAAGGGAAAATCGAATGAAATAATAAAAGAAAAGTCGTTTACTGTCGAGACCACATAACATACACAACATTGAATATATATCAATATAAACCGAAATGTGGTTTAATACAGAATAATTGTACGAGTATATGCTCTATAATTCCAACATTGGGCTGAGCTCAGTATAAGCAACAGGCAGAACCTGCTGCACAAATATTATGCTGTTCAACCATGATATTACGGAGCATAAATATTTTATATAAAAACGTCTTAAAACAACACACAGTTATAAAAATTTAATTGATTTTATCAATATTAAGCCTGAGTACGATCGATCCTACTGACCTTATTTTAAATAAGGAGGAGATCCTGGTCTGAGCGCCCCCATCAATGTTTCCGCATCAGCACTATATCATTGTTCCGAGCGGCAGTTTTAAAGGACCAATAAATAATAATAAAAACAGAATCTTAAAATAACAAAGTCTCAACACTCAAAGACGAAACGTCCCGGGACGGAAACTCTTATAAGCCTGGCTTAAAAGTATTTTCCTATTTCTTGCCTTAAGTCTCTCATACGTCAAATATATATCCCTCAATAATTATTATTGACTTACCAATTAAATGGCAAACTCTGAAGCATCAATCATTTTCAATATTTGTGCTAGTATATTAGAATACTGAAGGTAGTGATTTATCAGTCCCTATAGATTTCACGGAATAAACTTTTGCATATTGTGCAAGGAAATAGTGAATATGCTTCATTATAGCTAGCAAGTTGCTTCATCGGATCACGAATAAAATTTAAATCTAGGTTGCTGGGTGGTTTCTTACTTTAAAGTTGCTTAAGGCAATAAATGAAATAACTTTTAAACGATTTCATCGCATTAGTATTTGGTTTTATTGACATTTTGGACCCTTTACATGTTCCGTGTTCACATAAGACTTAGGTTTTGATTGTCTTTTTAATTAAGAATATAGCTACTTTCAAATCAATATTATTGGACAAATTCACAAGACAAAGCATTTTATATTTTATGACAATGTTTAGATTTATTAAAACAAACTATTTTATATAAAATACATTTGACTTATTTATTTACCCTTGGCTACTAAAATCTTTCACCAATTCCAAATTTGGAAGTCTAGACTGAAAAGAACTGGCGAAACAAACTCCGAGAAGAAAAGTAAATTGCTCTCTTTCATTTAAAATGTATAGAATGAACTAAATGAATTTTTTGGTTTTGAAAAGCGTGATCTGGATTCCGATTTTATTTGACTAATTATTGGATCCTATGCGGGTGGTATATGCCAACCTCCATCTCTATTAAAAACCAGGAAACAATTTGCTTAAGGCAATTCACATAAACATTAAAAAACTATAACTAAATATATCTTATTAATTTATGGCTCAGTTTTTTACAGAAACCTGAAACACTTAGCAGTTTTACGTGAAATTGATGGCGTTCATATATGTTACACACCTGACGCTGTAATCATGTTTATAATAGTTCAAGAGCAACACTTCTGGACCAACCAACCAAAAGTAAACTACCATCGCATTGCATGAAATATTAGATTATATACAACTAGCTTTCCGCCGGCGGCTTCCCCTGCGTGGTCATGTTAAATTCTCAAAAACCTTCCTCTTGAATCGTGAAGCACATTATCAATATACAACAATTCATCAAGAAAACCTCATTAAATTGTATTGTGTTATTTAAAATATTCCAGCGTAGTGGAAAGTATTTTGTTTTATTCTATCCATAGAAAATATTTCGTATATTAATTCCAAAGTCATTTGCTGTTAAGTCACGCTCATCAAACGTTACCAAACCAAAAATCCATTAGTATGTACCCGAGCGTAACAATATTGAAATTAAATGTAAAAGTCACATACTATAATGGTGTTTATGTACATTATCATCTCCAGTCTTAAACTTAGCAACTCTTCCGTACATTTTAACATTAACGGTCGGACTTCTAAAGTTCCTTTGAAATTGTAACGGCGGATGTTACACTTAACCATTAAAAGTTCTTACATGCATGAAGTATAACAGAGTGCTTTGAAACATCACTAAGAGCTACGTGAAGCGAAAAAAGTCGACATGTTCTCAAACGATAATACCGAAATTTTGGAGCATTAAAGAGAAGACTATCATATTTTTTTTAAACAACAAAAAAGAAAAGTTAAAGAACATTATCGATATGTAAACGCATTTTGGCCTATAAATGAATTTTGTGGTTGAGTTTAATTCAAATAATTATAATCCAATTGAAAAATTCGATAAGTGTATGTATGTAGCTTATCCAATCATTGTTTTTAATTTATTTTTGTCTTTTTGTTTTGCTAACAGTTTTGTGGGACTTCTGGGTTGAAATAAATTTATCAATACATTGCATTTATTAATTGTGGATATCATCCTAAAATCGTGTTTTGATTTATATTCATTTTAAAACCAGACTGTCTGGTTGTCTATTATATTATCATGATTAGTTTATTTTCTTTTGGTGTACATTGAAGATTATTTCATATATTCATTCCTTATTTTGATTTTACTTAAATATTATTAATTTATTTTATTCACAAACAATTTCACAACTGTGATTTTATCTAAGGAAATAAAAAAAAAAAAATTTCCTAATATTTCTCATTTTCAAAGATAATATATCTGCTTAGTAATAATATAAACGTTATTAATGTGATAATTATAATTATCTTAATAATAATGTTATTATTTCATTGTGTTTCTTCATATATTACGAACTGATTTTAACTGTTAATCTAGTCAAAACATAATTAACTCTAATTAAATATTCTTCAAATTTTGAGCCGTAGTGAGTTCGGATGGATTCATTAATTAAGCCGCAGTGTAGCAAAGTGAAAAGTTATATTTCACGAATTCGAGAATCAGGGCTACCCAACATCCAGTCGATGCTACATTATTTAAAGCTGCGGCCACAACTGGCTGCGGAACTTACTGTTCTTTATCAAGAGACAAAATTTCGATAGCAAAACTAAAAAAATTTACTCATATCAATTTTAACTTTATTTAGCTACGTCAGAAAATATTTTACCGAAACACCGCTTGGTTTCAATTTTATATATGTCGTACACATATTTAACTTTACAGTTAAAGAAAAAAGTTCAAATAATTTCATAAATCAAAATATGTCTCTTTAACAAGAAGAACATAGCAATTTTAAAACAGCTTAGACAAAGATTAGATGTCATTTCACACGTTCTTGCCAATTTGCGCGCTACACGCTGGGATTATATAAAGCACCTTATTAAAGGTACGTTCTTTTATATTTTATTTCTTAGTCATCAGGCAGGTATTTTTTTCAATTTTCACGCTTGTATTACAACTTATAAAGAAAGGTGTTTGTTACTAAGCTACTGATTTGAAATATAAAATTTCATAAACCACTTAAGCCATGTGAAGAGTTATAGCCTAAATTTGATACTATTAAATTTATTAAGAAATATCTACTTGAATCTATTTATCTAAACCTTCATACCAGAACTCTAATTCTACTAATGTTAGGCGAAACAATAAAAAAGGTTTTTACACACTTCTTATTA
Organism: Diatraea saccharalis; assembly: GCA_918026875.4. Lineage (NCBI taxonomy): Eukaryota > Metazoa > Arthropoda > Insecta > Lepidoptera > Crambidae > Diatraea > Diatraea saccharalis. The sequence goes on from OU893350.1 coordinate 8,579,899, forward strand.
CTAGACCACTTAGTAACAAAAATCTGACGCCATTGATTAATCAATCAATAGCTTCATTAATGAAGAAAACATTATACTCATTCTATCCAATTGATCCTATTCATTGTTGTGCTATCCAGGTTGATAGCACAATAAAATGCAGTCAATTGAAATGCCATATTAACCCAACATATTCAGAATAGAGATGATGCCTGGGTAAAATAACAGAAATTTCTTAGATAGTAGAAAATATTAGATACGTATTTTTTTAACAAGAATTAGCTTAATTAACATGCATTAAAGGTGAGAAGTAGAGGCTCGATGCGCCACAATTTTGTAGAAAATGAATAAAAGCGTTAAAAAAGGAATATGCACATTTTAACTCAATATATCGCCGGTGTTTAATAATTACGCATAAAATACGTGTTTTTATTAAGTTTCAACAATGTACCTGACATCAAATAAAAAAAAAGTCATCACTAATCTATTGTAGAGTAAATATTTTTCTTAATTTTTATTTAAAATTTTTCTTTAAAAATAATTTTATATAATTTTAAAATAGTCAACCCTAAGTATTTAATGTGGCGCAGATAAACTGCGTCGCGTTCTCATCTCCAACAGAGATTAGTTTCTCCTGGAGTTCGAGGCCCACTGAAATCTAACGTGAATAGTCGAAAAGTTCTTTGCGACTTTGTTTAACTGATATCAAATAAAACAGTTTCGAATTTATTATAATTAGGTAATTAACTGATTTTTAGGTCTAGAATTAATAAATCGTAAACTGATGTGTGTAGTATTTTTTATCTACTATTAGACCTCCACTAACATCTTCTTTATTTAAATATGTAGCAATGAATCAAATGTAATATGATATTTTTTTTTTATCAAATCGATAATCTCTGCTGTTGACGACAGCTTCGCCAACCTCTTTAGATAAGTATTTTTTTTTTTAAATATTTAAATCTGTTTCTCACTTTTCGTCTCATTTTGCTGCCTGTCTGTCCCTCTGTATATCTTGTGAGTTTTCATGTATTTTCTTAAATATATCTCTTTCTGTCGCTAATTTATTATTTATTTTATACTACAGTCCACGTTCCTGTGATCGATAACACCTGCAAATGTTGTTACCACATAAAACAAGTATATAAATAAACTTGTTCTAATGTCCAAATAATAAATAACCTCACCGATAAGGGTAGTTTGTAGATAACTAATAAAAAAGCTCAACTAATAAATATATTTGCTAAATAAAACGGAACTTAACCGATCAATCCGATTCAACAACAATAAACATCCCCAATAGAAAAAGATACCACTTTTCCGGCGAGCTTTACGATTCGATTAATAATTCCATCTGTAATACAGCTTTGCTTCGTTTTTATGTCAATATAAAAACTACTTGAAATGGAATCATATTTCTAAAACATGTTTAGAAATATCATATAAAAATATTTATCATTATTTAATATAAATTGATATCTTTCTTTACTTACCACTAACCGCTAGTTTACGTATTCAAGAAACGATTTACCAAGACAGCTTATTAATGAGATGATTAATATACCGTTTCTAATAGTATCCTGTTAATAATTATTAAAAGATTAGCTCACTTCTTTCCCTTGATCAAACACAAATATCAATGTAAACTTATTATAAATTTGAAAAATTATCGTAGGTAAATTTACTTTACTAAATCACTACAAATACAAAAAAATTCCAAATGACTACATTTACCTTTCATTTACCAAAATAAAATATTATTAATTAACGATCGCTAAGCGTGCTTAGCTCGGCGCAGAGTTGTAAACCAAAACATTAGAGCACATACAGTAATTCTGTTTATAATAAAAAAAAACAATATATCGTATTACAGACAGCTCTTTGTCCCTCATCATAACATACAGGATCTATTTTGTTATTAATGAAATAACAGTAGATAAATCACACCTACAAATAAACTTGATTGATAGACTCTTATTTCATTAATAACCAAATAATTATAGCAATGGTTCTAGAGTAATGCCTAGCTACCCAATATTCAATTATAATCCAAGCTTCCTCAATATTGCCGATGATTAATTCCTATCGCATAATGGTATTAGTATTAGGTTTGTATTGGGTTTATATATATTAATGAATATCAACACGAATATTGATAACATACAAATGAACGTAGTAAAAAATTTGATTTGCCTGTACACGCAATTGCTCACAATAGTAGCTATAAAATTCATATAAGCTTGATAATGCTTGCAGCGGTGCACGCACTTGAACACATGACTATTATGTGACTTCCGAAGAATTCAAAATACCACGTTGACAGAAGACAAAAAGTCACCAGTATCTTAGTGATTAAACCAACAGACATCCGATATTACATAATAATGACTAGCTCTGTGACGTGGTGGATAAGTGGCGCGGCCCGCGATCGTTGTTGTTAAGCAATTTTCACAAGCTACGTGCTTCGAAAGGTACTTTAAGCCGCTAATTTGGGTTGCATGTGCAGTAGTTAACCTCCAATTCGCAATGGCCAGTGTAGCCATGGACTATTCTCCTTAAGCATCTAAGGAATGCCTGAGCCTCTGCAGTGGGGACGTAAAAGGGTTGAAGATGGTGTAGTAACAGTCATATCACTGGATTAGTAGCAGACAGTTTGTTACTGAATTGTTACTTGTTCGAGTGCACGCTCTGCTGTTTGTGTTTTTTGAGCAAAGTGACAGGAAATCATCTATGCTCACATTTACTTAAGGAGGTGCTACGCTTTATTACATAAGATTTGGGTTTATTAAAAGTGATTCATAAGCATGGTGACAGAAGACCAAATGTAACGGTGACATAGGGTCACTTGTGCGCGGTAAGCCTAAGGTATGATTACCCCTACAGATTTAAAATTCCACAGAAGTACCGAATCGGCAGTGGTATGCCTAGAATAAAAAATATAGTTCTTAACAAACTAAAGCTTAATTATTATTGATTGTTTGGTTTTTTTATTTGACAATAAATTATCAGTAATTTTAAACATCGCAAACATTATTATTTTATTAAAAAAGTATTTGATTCATATTCATGTTCGCCGAAATTTACCTAGGTTTGATTGGTTACAATTGAATCCGTCACATCACTAATTTAGACATAGTTTAGATGATGTTTTATTTATTGGGTCTTCTACTCACTTAACAAAACAGTTGATAAGCCATAGTTGACGGAACCAAACAGGGTGATGGATGATACAGGTGGGCGGTTAATTGTGCCTGTGAGTGTTATATTACTAGTCAGTAAAATAGCAATGGAGAGAATTTGTCTCAGTTTTCTAAATATTTCCTATTTTCTGAATATTTATTTTCGTCAATTCATTAATTGAAAACGAATAACTAATAATACTCGTAATTTATAATAACTTCTCTAAAACAAACTTCTACCGATTGCTGAATGTGTTTGTTTAACTCAATGAAATATAGGGTATTTTTTGTTAACTAGTTATTATTTTTAATTATTCTGAACTAAAAAGCTATTAATTACAATACTCATTTTCGGAGCTGATTTATACACCAACTACCGAGACCTGCAGACGCCATATTTGACACAAGCGAAAAATTTAATTAATTTACTTCATTCACATACTGAAGAATTAACAGTGAGAAAACTTTTCACATGTTTTTCACGAACTCTAATACATTTGTTTAAGTCCCCAATTCGTTCTTCCTATTCGATTTGATTCTCACTAATGGGGAAATTAATACTTATAATAATAATAGATATACACTCTGTATTAAGATCTGGTTAAATAAATCTGTTTTTTTTTAATACTACATATACTCACTATTTTTCAGCCACGAGGTGAAAAGGAATTACCTAAGAGTTCATTCCAGGATCAAAAGTAGCCTCCGCCATTATTCAGCCGCTTGTTGGGACTTAAGAAAATAAGGAAAAATAATTTGGGCATCGAATAATATAGTTCAATAGTCAAAAGTATGAATTATTTATCTTGCGGAGTCTATTTCCGTATGTTACCATTTGTCCATTTGTAACAACACGCATAGTGCTAATATAATTACCTAAATAAACTAATAATTTTCAGAATGTATGTAACCTAAATTGTGTCCAAAATTGTTGTCAATATGGAATATTATCCCGTGCGTATTTATGGCTCTGTAATTTAGTACGACAAAAGCTTTTATGGAGTTAATTTCCTTTGGTAAACTGCTTGAAGATTACTATCATTCTTAAATTACTTCTTATAATAATACTATTTTTCTTTAATATTTCAAAAACCTTACTCAGAATTTCTTTTGATATGTATAAAATTAAATAATAGGTATTAAATATGCTATTATAATTACGATATTTCGTTTTTTATATATTCAGGTTTTATCCATTACAGAAAGGAGAGTAAAATGTCCATATACCTACTAATTAATTTATTTAACTAAGCATGAATCAAATTTAATTACCATAAAGTTGAATAAGATGAAATTATTACATTAATTATTGAATTACATAGAAGATAAATATCTCTGAGAAATGAAACGAGCGATAAAAGAAAAAATGTGCCGTGTGTATGCGAGAAAGAGAGAGAGAGAGTGCAAAAAGCAGGAAGAAGTGTTGGTTTAAAATAATCTTTATTTTCTCTTGGATTTGGAAATATCTTTGTTTTGAAAATCAGCATCACACGACCAACTTTAAATTCAACATCACCATCGGCCTAATTTTGTTCCCACTGATGGGCCAAGAGCCTTCCCTTTGAGTAGAATATCACAGGGAGGATAGGCCAGGATCCATCAGGTATGCCTCATGCGGATTGGTGAGTGTTCAAGACCGAACCACGAAGGAGCTTGAGATAATATTTTTCAGGTTAATATTCTGTCTCTTATTACGGTTTAAAGTGTACCTACGCAAATATAATGGAGCGTTACATACTCTCTTCATTAAAATTAATAAATCTTTATAATTTAGGTTTATGTAGAGAGCCTCTTCTATGGCTTCTGACATTTTATTTTATTAAATAAACAAAAAATAATATCCGACCAGTATAGCTAGTGAAGCGACAACAAAAAAATCAGAACTTCTTGGTGGATTTCAATTTCCTGTAAATAATAGACCTTCCTTAGGCTCTGTGCAGACGTTTCTGTTTTATGCTACTAACAACCAGTAAAAAAAGAACTGATTCTGGTGTATTTTACATCAATTTACTATTGTATCTATTAGCAAATTGTAAGAAGTTGTCAGTTGAGTCAACTAAATTGCTACTTCTGTCACTTATCCCGTCATTATAGTGTATGGCACATTTATACCGAAGAAAAAGCTTTATACACAATGTTTGTTTCACGAATGAGTTGTCATTTATTTAGGAAGTTATGTGATATCAATTTTGTAAAAAAGTCGAATTTTTTATATGTGGCATAAACGGCTGTATCTTTTGATTACGTTGGCTTTGAAGTTTGATTTTTTTCCACAATTCCAAGGGACAGAGACTTGAGTATTTGATATAATTTTCAGCTTGATACCTTCCACGCGTTCCTGAGATAAAGGATCTTGACAGACATCGGACGGACAACAAAGTAACCTTAAAAAATATTAGTATTTATTATTATAGATAATAATAATTTACTGTTATAGTATCATAAGTTAAATCCGATAACTAAGTACATAAATTACTTCAAATATCTAGCCTAAATTCCTCGTATTTTAAATATGTAAAAATAACAACAGTCAGAGTAACAGCGTAAATTCAAAGAGTTTTCCAAACGTCTGTAAGCCACTATGAATTCAGAAGAACTGAGGTCATACTTCATCCTGCAATTACTGTTATAGCGGGTAGTATCACTTTTACGGATTGTATCACCCATGACGGTGATACCATTACCAAATATTACGAATCCTTCTATAACAAAATACATAAAAATAACTAATTACAATATTTACTTTTATTTGAAATATGAAAAGGGTGAGTGGTCACGGATTTGGGAGTTTCATAGCCAACGAATGGTTACTATATTAAAAAAAGAATTGTATGAATACGGAATTTTAGACATTTTAATAAATAATATCTACTTTATCGTAAGTTTTTATTGTTAGTGAGGAATTTAAAGGAAAACTAAATGTCTGATTCTTTTTTTCTGTATAAACAATAACGGAGGCATATTTATTAAAAAGTAATAGGTCGTTTTATTTATTTTTTCTGACTTGAATTTTAATACAGGAATTTCACATAAAAAGTAGGCAACAAATGTCATTTCAATATTCAAATGTTACATCTGAAAGTTGTAAGGAAAAATATAAAGAATAAAAAGCGTATTCATGACAATATCATATCTAATCCATGAAGATGTAGAATAGGATAAAGATCCTATTCAGAAGTAAGTAAAAGCATCTTAATATTCTTCGAAGAAAAAAATACTTTCACTTTGAAGCTGAAAAGTAGATTTTTATTGTCATATTGTCAAAGCAATAAATATATATCCTAATTCCTCACGAGTGTATTAAATCTGACAACCTTTAAATTCACTAACTAAGAAAGATAAAAATGTTATATTAAACTTTTGAAGAAGTAGGAATACATCTGTTTTTTTATTCAGAAGCGTGCAATAGGTATAGGGCAGTATCATTCATAAATAAGTGTAGCTCGGTGGCATAATGGATAAGCGTCGCGGCCTGCGAATGTTGTTGTTAAGCAACTTTCGCAAGGGCCAGTCACGGGATGGATAACCAAAAAATTATTATCACGAGCTACTTATTCTAATAATATATACTTCGAAAGACAAAAATAGTAGTTTAAGTATATAAGTCATGTTCCATTATGTACTCCTAATTAAAACAACAACATAATTTTGTTAGTTCTTAGGACATACATACATTGTTATATTACAATATAATACTTGCTTTCGCCAGCGGCTTTACCCGCGTGGTCTCTAGGAAAATGTTTAGTAAAGTATTCTATTATCTAAGTCAGTAATACCCTATCTGTATATCAAATTTCATCAATATCCATTCAGTAGTTTTGACGTGATTAACGGACACACATCTAAACATCCTAACAAAGAAACTTTCACATTTATAATATTAATTAATAGGTGTATATAATATCACATATTCGAACATCAACAGTTACAACATTTGAATGAAGGCGATTAGAATTTATTACAAACAATATAATATACGAAAAGATACATTCAAACAATTTAAAATTAATTTAAATCAAACCGGCCAAGAGTGAGTCGGAGAGAAAGTTCCGCACAAAAATTACTGACTTTTAAAATATGTTTTCCTGTAATCTTTTGATACATAACTATATTATGTATGACGTTAGTTTTTTGTCTATACAATTTCGAAACTATTTATTTCCAAAATAAATATATGAGACCTGGCACTAAAACTTTTTCTGCAACGTTTTTTTTTCCAATAATAGTTTTATTATGTTTCGAATTAATTTATCCTAGTTTTTCATCAACTTTGGTTATATATAACGGCATGCAGCTATCTTTAGTGCACACACTTACATAATTAATACCAAATTTGAAAAATTTTAAGAATGAGAAAAACTAGTGCTACAACCAAAAGAAGATTCTAGGACAAAATTATTATAAATATAATAAGCATAAAAGTGTGATTATTGGTAATAGTATACTAAACACATGGAAAAAAAAATTACAGGTACATATTTATTTTTGTCTTCCGTCTACACCCGTAATAATTATTAGGAAACAATTAAAAGTAGAGTCCGCTTTGTTTAAGGTAAACATGCAAATATTTGGCTTTTGATAAGCGCCTGGTCTATACTTTGTTTCGATTGTGAAATTAAAATAAACATATAATTTCAAATTCATTTCCATATCCAACTGTTTGGGTATACAGATGCTACGATAGCTAACTACTGGGTTCACTATTTAACAATTTACCAAACACATGCCACTAATACAAACAATATCCATGAACCCCGAGTTTATTTATTTATTTATTTATTTAGTACACCAACGATTGTTACATTAATTTGATTTAGTAAACTAACTTAATTTAAATTTGCTGAATGTACAATCATTTACAGGTGAACATCGCATGCAAAACCTGAAATAAACATTTACTTAGTTTACGGATCACACAATCTCACTCCATGAAAAACAACTAGGAAACAGTTACAAAAAAAAAAACAAACAAAACAATATACTTAATACACTGAGACATTGAGAGTTGAACAATTATTTAGACACTAATCGCTTTAATTCAGCTTTAAACTGGAATAGAGACATCGCATTTACATCAAGGGAATCACTATATTTGTTAAATAATCTACCAATTCTCGATACTGGTGAATTTGCACCCAGAACCGTTCGGCGAAACGGACGCATAATTGGTTTGATTGGCTTGCGTGGTATATGGTACGGTATCCTGAACTTAAACATCTCTAACAATGTAGGACAACGCAATTGGTATCGCATGATTTTATAGTAGAACGTTATATCTAACATGTCTTTGCGTTTGTCTAAGTTGTGTAATTTATAAAGGTTTAACAGCTGCTCGTATGGTAGTGACTTTTTATCTCTATTGTGGGTGAATGACAAATATCTCGTCAATCTTTTCTGTATGCGCTCAATACGTAATATGTGTATGGCATAATGTGGACGCCAAATTGTACTACCATACTCTAGAATGGATCTAACTAGGCAGTAATATAATTTCAGTTTTGTGGATGGATTTTTGAACATTTTGCTGTTCCGCATGACAAACCCTAACATTTTGGTAGCCTTCTTTACGATGTGATCTAGATGTGGAATAAAAGTAATTTTACTGTCAAATAACACTCCTAAGTCACTGACTACATCCATCTCTGACAATTGGTTGTTATTGATATGATAATGAGATGGTATGTTTTTTGTTTTTCTGGAAAATTTTATGTGTGAACATTTCTTTATATTAATTTCCATCTCATTATTATTACACCAATCCATCATGGCATCCAAATCCTGTTGTAGCGCTATCACATCGTCCCACGACTCGATTACCTTTGCCATTTTTAAGTCATCAGCGAACATATACGGTGTTGAGTTTTGAATAACCAGGGGAAGGTCATTAATAAATATATTAAAGAGAATAGGTCCCAGATGCGATCCTTGCGGCACACCAGCAGTTATACTTCTGACTTCCGAGCGATAACCGTTGATCACCACATAAAAAAAGCGATCGGTGAGGTAAGACTCAAACCAATTCAGCAAAGATCCAGACAATCCATAGGCAGTTAGCTTTGCTATGAGAATTTGATGATTAACTCTATCGAAAGCCTTTGCGAAGTCAGTATATATAGCGTCAACTTGTTTGTTTGAATCGATATTACTGATAAGTTCCTCTGTGTATGTAACCAGGTTCGTGTTAGTGGATCTACCTTTCGTGAAACCGTGTTGGCTCGTGTTCAAAAATCTCTCAAAATAGTTCTGGATGAAGGGATACACCAATGATTCAAAAACCTTTGACATCGTCGACAATATGGAGATTGGCCTATAGTTTTGAACAAGTTGTTTGTCACCGGATTTATGGATCGGTATTACTTTTGACGTCTTCCATGCATTTGGAAATACGCCCGATTGTAAAGAGCGATTAAAAATAATGAACAGAGGCACGGATAGTGCTTCGGCACAACGAGCGATAAATATTGGTGGAATCTCATCAGATCCAGCACCTTTAGTGGTATCCAATTTTTTAAGCTTCGAATATATTTCTTTTCGATCTAAATATAATGATTTAAAGTCATCTCCGCTATCTCCTATTGACCTACTTACGTAGTCATAGTTACATACAAAGCTGTTAGTGACACCACTCTTCAAGTTGAAAGACGTAGCAAACATGTTACATATTTCACTACCGTTGCTAGTTTGAATATCCCCGTTGCCCATAGTTGCAGGATAGATACTAGAACCTCCACGTTTCGCCTTAATAAACGACCAGAAAGTTTTCGGATTCTTGGTTATCTCACTTTCAACAGTCCTTATATATGAGTTATAACATTCTGTGGCCATTTTTTTGCAACGATCTGTTAACAGGCGAAATGCAATGTGGTCCAATGGGTTATTGTATTTTTTGTACCGCACTCTGTATCTATTTTTTTCTTTCAAACGCTTAATGAGGTTGTTGTTGAACCATATCGGATACTTATTGCTTTTGACCTTTAATTTTGGTACAAATTTCCGGATTGTTTCATCAACAACTTTAAGAGTTTGCTAACGTTATCGGTTTTCACACCGTTATCTAATACGGGCTTTGAATTGAAGTGTTGTCATTTTGTTGACAAAAATAAACAGCGTTTGCGTATCAATACGGTATACTAGTACACAAACTTTTTTGACGATGGAACCTTTATGATATGGCGATGGGAATGATTGAACCGTTTTATAAAATATCATCAAATATGTGATATATAGTAACAGTTTTTATACAGCTAGTATTATTTCTTATATTTTTTGATTAATTTTGCATTCTCGATGCCGTACTGAAAAATATTCTTGATACAAAATACTTAAAAAATCCACTTGGTCCCTTTCACCTTGAGATGGGAATCGAACCCACGACCTTTCGCCATCCGGGCGACTGCTCTAACTGATGAGCTACCCAGGACCTAACAGGACTGACGAATCTTTCAATCACTTGGTATTTTTTGCTACTGCACAGCGTATTCTCATCAATGTACAGGCATCCACCCAAACAGCCGTAAGAAATATTGTTACAAATATAGAAACTTTTGATAAAGATGACAATTTTGTTCTAACTCAAAAATTTGTCAGACCCAGGTACTATGAGATGGGATCTGATCTGGGCGGGCGCATTTTTTAAACATTTTTCATTAAGTTTATATTCCAGAATATCATTATGATTGCAAAATTGTACAAATATAATAAAAGACTAAATGTTATCAAACAACTGTGATATTATTAATATTGCAGCAATCGTTCGCCGTTGTTAAAGTAAATGTCAATATTCACAAGGATACGCAACAGTTTCTTTTACTGTATGAAAAAGTTTTATGCGCCTGTACTGTTCCCCAATAAGATTATACCATAGTTTATTCAAGCACACGCCGCTTAATAGATGGTCTGTGCAGTCTTTATTTTATTGTTATTTTAATTTCGTAGAAGGCGTTAATGAAGCTGGCATTTTTGATCTTATTTTCTGAACACTAGGTTTCCAGAATATATGATTGTCTATAGTTATTTCCAATGAAAAAAGAATATTATCAACGACGTCCAAGTTTGTCTCATTATAATTGATATCTATTGACCGTTTTTCGTAAGGATAAAAAGCCATTAATTTAATATTATTAAAGATAACGCGTCCAATGTGTTATTTTATGCAATTTATTTATTTATTGTACACAAAACAGATTACAATTGATAACCTAATCACAATAACAATCAAAGTAATATTATCGCCTGAATTGTAATCTACAAACTTGTGAAATAACTTATAACTTATATTAAGTCATTTAAAGTTAAGTTACGTTAGATGAATATTAGATTATGTTATACTAAAGATTACAATGAATTAAAATAAGATTATGAATGGTTCAAAATAAGTTCATTTACACTGACATTAGCTCATTTTCAAGTTAAAAGGAAATGTTGAATTTATTAATGAAAATAAGCAATAAGTAATCGAATTGCGTATAAAGATTATCATTGCTCTGACCATTGTCGGGTCACAACTTTAGGGAGATCATTTATCTAGAACATCCGAGGACGCTTCGAAGACGCTGATGGATTGAAGCGTTTATGATATTGGAGGACGTAGGTAACAAAGCGATTGGACGATAAATGCTAGGTTCAGTTTTTTTTAATGTTTCCTATGAACCGGTTTTATAATCGATCTTTTTAATAAATCGGGGAAACATCGACTTCAAAAGACTGAGTTTTTAGTTTTATTAGCATATTGTTTAACAAAAAAATAAGAGATTAATCAATCCTGTAGCATTTTTAAGATTTTTATAAGTAAAAATACCTCCCGATCATCTATCAGACTTAGGTACATAAAATTCACAGTAGGATAGCATACAGGCTGACCCACTGCATTATTCAATAACGAACCTTTATTGATGCAAAATAAATATACTTACTATATTATTACATTTGATCAATTTGGATCAGTGAAATGGAACTCGAACCCATAACCTTTCAAAATGGATTTTATGAGCATTATTCATTAATAATATATGTACTTACTATATGTTTAGATCATATACAATATTTTTGTTAATTTTTAACTTTATATTCATTTTTTCTTTTTGTCATAACTTATTTGTTCGCTCGTTTTTTCACATTACTTTTCTATATTTTCTATAGATTTATTTATTTTCTATATATATTATATATAACTTCTGCTGTAGCGACCGATTTCTTTAATATTTTTTAAAATATTGATATAGTATTTCATTGGTCACATTTGTATCATAGATGACACTATCCAAATTTATATCACGATATGCTTTTGTTTACCAGAATAATAAGTATTATAAGTAATCTTTTATTTCGACAAGTTTAATACCAACAGACAACAAATATGTTTATATACTGTATATAATTTAATTTTTCTTTTCTGGAAGCATTTGTTAAGATCATCCTATAATTATCGTTTATGTTATTATCGGCATTTATATGATCATACAAATTAATGTTTTTTAAATTTATTTTTTAATATTTCTACGCATTTTTGTTGTACAATCTTTTTTCTGGAACACAATTTTTGGGTCTAAAATATTACTAGTTTCGCTATAATTTCCCAGTGACATCCCGGTGCTAAAATTGCTATGATTAAAATTTGTAAATATTTTAAACAAGTAGTCATTGTTGGAGTTAAGTATAATTATAATTATAATTATAATTATATATTATTACAATTTGGTATAATTTGTAATCATCCAGTGCACTTTCTTGCCATCTTTTGTTGTTTGTAATAAGTAGCTGCCAAACAAACTGTACTAAGGTTATCGATTGTACTAACCCCGCCTAGGGTTCTCAAGTGACAGGAGTAACACGACAGAGTGAATATACCAACGAAAATTCATATTTAAAAAAGATTTTATTTTCGTCTGAAAAAATAAAGTCTTTTTTAAATAGGTTGCAAGGATAACTGTCCAGAATCTACTTTCTCTTTCGAGGGAAAAAGTGCCCACCCTCGAAATTATGACTGGTTTCATTATTGCACTAAAAGCATTTTCCTGTAAAATATCTCGGAGAAAGGATCTTTGACTAAAACACGGGAGTAGTTGCTTTGAGTTTTGTGAAAAGATTTTTTTTTTCTACTTTTACTTTATTATCTGTACTAACAATATAAAGATAGAGATGTAAATTTTGTAACTTTAGATGTATGTAAAGACGCACTTATTTCCAAAATGTTGAATTTCGTTTAAACCGTTTAATTCCATTGCTGTTTAAAACAATATAAGTTTTATTTTACATTTTGTGTCATAGATGGCGCTATCCAAATTTATATCGCGATATGTTTTTGTTTACCAGAATAATAAGAACTCAAAAACAAATCAAAATAAAGATTTATGTATTAGAAGACTAGAAGATAGATAGATAAAGAATATAGATAGCTATTTTTCCAGTAAATTGGGTTATGTTTATTTAGAATAAACTAATGATTTTTATGTATTTTGCTGATGTAATAATAATAATGAATACTTTCTGAGTAATCTACATATACATTACTTTGAAGGTTCATAAACAACTTTTTATCTTGATACCACATAGATGAAGGTTAAGCTTATGTGATAAATCAAGTCAAAATTATTTATTCAGTCTAGGCTGTTACAAGCACTTGTGAAAGTCGAAAGCTACGCCATCTATTCGTAAATTTAAGGCAGGAAACCTTGTACCGAGAAGAACCGGCATGAAACTCGGAAAGGGCTGCTGTTTTCTCCTTGTTTTATTTCATATAGAGTGTCAAGATTGAATAATAACTTCATTAAAATATGAAGTCACTTTCCATTACAATCTTAGAAAATATAAAAGTTAAACAGTATTTATGTCAGTCGAATCACATGTCTAGTTAAACAAGCTCACCGATAAATAATTTTATATACATAAAAAAAATCCATATTAAACGCCAAGCAATTTTGTCGTTTAAATATACGTTAACAGTATAATATCGATTACTGAGTAGACAATTTTTAATAAGGGTTTTAAATTTAGGCAATGGTAATAGGAATGACGACTAATTTTTGTTTTTCTGTCAATCAGGTTTCTTGAAGAACATTAAATACGATTTTTTTTATTTTTCGCGTATTCAATTAATTACGGCGATACATTGAGTTGAAATGTCGCATAACGTAACGCTATCGTACATTTTCTACAAAACTGTGACGTAGCGAACCCCCACTCCTCAACTTTAATACCTAATAACTTAATCATTTCTTGTTCTTATTGAAGAAAAAAACGTATCTAATATTTTTCTATTATCTGATTGACGGATTAAATAGCAATTCTTTTTTTTTACCCAGTCGTCATTCCTATTTATAATTTCCATAGGAAATTTGTTATAGTAGTGTATACCTTGACCCATAAATGTTGATAGAACCTACTTAAGCCTGCATGACGACAAAATAAATTTATCTTTGTTTCTAGTATTAAAACTGTGTACATGACTATGTTTAATGTTATTGTTAATATTGCTTCTAACATAAAGTACACAATCGCATATCCATTGAGAGGCCACTGTTAATGTCCCAATTTCTTTGAATTTATCTCTAAGTGATGTTCTTGTACCCAATTGATAAATATTCCTTACTGCTCTTTTTTGGTAAATAATTATAGACTCATTATCTGCAACCATACCCCACATCAAAATGCCATATGTCATAACGCTATGAAAATAACTAAAGTATACTGTCATAGCTGTATCGACATCTGTGAGTTGCCGTAGTTTCTTATTGCAAAGGCAGCCGAACTTAGTTTTACTGCTAATAATTAAATGTGAGGATGCCATTACATTTCAGAATCCAGCGTTACACCCAAGAAGATTGAGAAAATTGAACCAACTTGAGATTTTCATCATTAAGTTTAATTTTCGTTAGTTCAGCTTTTACATTAGACAACATAAACTTTATACATTTCGTTTTTTTAGCATTCAACTGGAGATTACTTACAGTAATCTCCAGTTAAATGCTAAAATTAAACCAAGTCATAATCTTGAGACACCATTGTTTACATCGTCAAAGTTATTTTTACATCTATCAATATTAAATATTAAAGAAGTGTCATCTGCAAACAACACTATATCGCATATACATAGTTTCGACAAAGAAAAGCAAATCATTTATGTATGTTAGAAATAGAAAGGGACCCAGAATAGATCCCTGGGGAACCTCCATTGTTACTTGTGAACCAGATGATCTCATACCGTTTATATAGATAGTTTGAGTTCTTAAACTGAGATACGACAGTATTAGTTGTAGGATAGAGTCTTTGATACCATAGTAGAACGACTGAGCCAATAAAAATCTATTTTCGATCCACATATTTTGTAATACATAAAATAAATAAATAATGAGGGCTTGTTGAGTTAGACAAGACGCACCGAGAGCTTGTGTTTCTAAGCTAAGTTCTAAAACCTGTATAATAACTTTTAACATTGTGGGACATAGCGGTCTCAGCAAAATTTTACATAATAATGTTTTTGATAGCATATTTTATACTACATATAACAAACATACATACCACATAGCATACGTGGTACATACCACATGTTCAACTCAAATAATAAAAAAATATATTATTGTACACTCAACAGCACGTTAAGTTATAAAAAACTGTCAAATTTCCCCATTTGGATTTAAACCTTAAAAAATAGAAGTCCAAAATCGATTGAGAAAATTCGACATATGGTAGCCTGATTTGCACCAAAATTCTGTGCCTCCCTAATTTCGTGACATTGGATCACCTCAATCAATCACCATGCAAGCATTCATCTTATGTAGATACTTGATATATAGAAGGGGAAACTAAATAACAACTCGTGTGTTCGCTAACTTAATCTTTTAAATAATGTCGCTTCGGGAAGTACCTAATAAAACTGAACTAGCCTTTTTGGCTTCTAGCCAAATGATGTTTAGACTTTGATAAATAAAGTGCCCCGTTTATATCCAGAGTTCAGCTAACGAATATACATTTTTGATTAGCCAATATCCAAGTTTTTCATAACAATAACGTACTTAGTAGTTCTTTTTTTTTATTTACGACATCAGATTCGAAAAGATGGATATGGTCACCGATTCCTCAGCAAATTTTAGAATGATTATCAAAAAAGTTTTTTATTCGAAACTTTTTTCTTTTGTTTTAAATCGAAATAACTGGAAATGTTGTTCCAAATAATAAAATTACTTCGACAACATGTTTATGTCATCGAAAAAAACAAAGATAACAAATTTTTATTACCTATGATTGATAGTGAACATAAATATATCTCATGATTATGTTGAAACAATATAGAACATGGAACATTTATTATTTATGCTACATCAACTATAAAGGTAATATTTGCCCTTTTATATTAAGGAGTGAATAAAAATAATCCTAATAATATTAAATATTGTATGAAAATTCTAACCCCATTAGTATCCATTATTTACAATATTTAAATGTCATGTAAAGTAACAAAAAATATATAAATTTAAGGCGAGTTCGTACGAAATCACCACTTTTTAAATCAATTTTAATCTAAGGCTATTCTAATATTTGTCAAATAAAAATGGTTTCATAAAAACAAAAACATAAATTTTAATAATTAGCTCGATAGAACAACGTCACAAAGATGTCTCTAAATAGGTTTTTTGAGTAGATTTTACGACTATTGTGAAATGTTCCGAGTTCACAAGCTGACCTCAACTCAGTATAAGGTGACCAACAGTGACACCACAGACTCTATTTACTAAATTAATAAGCCCCGACTGGCTATATCCCTTTTCCTTTAATTATAGCAAGTTTATACCGCCATACTATTTTTTAATTGAAACTATTGATAACTACCTTTTTTGTGGCTTTTTCGGTGTTTGTAAATAAGAAACAAAAAGGTGTTTCTTCTTCATGACTTTTGGTTTTTAATGAAAATATTCCCTGTACCTCAAGTACGTCAACGTTTTCCCAACCAGTGGCGTTCACCAGCACCTCCATCATCAACGGAACGTTTATGATGTGACCTGTGCTCTATGTCGAGTTCTAAGCTGATTAATTATAAATTGACAGTTACATACGCTGCAAAGTGTTTAAATAAAAATTTACTTGGTCGAAAAATTGACTTAAAAATGATATTGCTAAAATATTTGAAGAGCTACCTCGGCTTAAAACAGCGAACCCAAATTGAGTTAAATGCGAAACTCCGGAACATTGTCTTGGTCAATTTATTATCATTAACCTTTACTTTAAGCTGGTAAAAATTATAACGAATTTGCGATGAATGGTGATAAATAATATTCTACATCTATTTCAAAATTTTTTAGAATAACAATGGCCTGAATAATTTAAAAACTTTAATAGAAATCATCAAACAAATTTTCAATTCGAATAGCTTGATGGCGCAGCGGGAAGGGCGCTCGATCTGTGATATGGTTGTTAAGCTATTTTATATCGTCATAGAATGGGTGACCAAAAATTTATTATTTTGAGCTTCTCCGTGCTTCGGAGGGCACGTCCATCTAGGAATCCCGACTGCATCTGCCGATGTCGATTCCTTCCAAAGGCAAGGCCTAAGCCCCAGCAATGGGGACATTAAATAGCTGGTGAAGAATTTTCAATTCGCAGCCTACACTTATTTTGATAGAAAAAATAATAAGTCCAATAAAGACAGACCCTATATCGATTTAAATTGAGTACGCAAACAGGAAAACGACGGTCTCCTCTAAACCACTTAATAATTCTCTTAAGCCAAGAAAAACTGATGCGGAATTCAATTTATAAAATCCAAGGATAAAGCAGTAGATTCTTAATAATATTAGATGACTTTTCGAAGGAGACACCTGCGATGTAAAAATTTAATATTATTATATCACCACCTAATACATTTTTTAATTATCACTAAAAATTATATAAAATTTAAAAAGTTCGTTTTCTTAATTCCGTCACAGCTCTTTAATGTTACTCGTAATTTACTTGTTATATTTATGAACAACTAGCTTTCCGCCGGCGATTTCGCCTGCGTAAATCTAGGACTAGAACTGTTTAGCGGGATAAATATTAGTAAGATTATTAACTCCTGTGTAATCATCAAATTGTGGTATTTCTCTCCGAGATCGTATCTCTTCGATAAGCAATTTGAATGCCCATTCATATCGTGAAACGGATATAATTACAATGACAAATTGAGTAGTAAACAATGGTTACTGTGATAATGTTTTAATTCCCTATACAAAATTCCACTAACATTTTCATCACTCTATTTGCACCAGTACTTTCAGAGCCTATTCGTTGAAAACAAACATATCTTTCCTCTTTATAATATTAGTATGAAGCTGAAATTGACATTTGATATTGAAAACGGTTAAAAATGAGTAAATCCTGAATAACCGTGACGTCATCGTTCCGCAACTGCTGAGTCATTGTAATTATTTTTCATGAGGAGAGCTTCGAATATACTTTACCCTATCTCGCTTATAGCGTTTCTCAGGAGTCTAATTTGGCTTTCGAGAGCAAACTGAAATAATTGTTTCCCTGGATTAATTTTGATATCATTTTGCTCCCACATACGAGACTGTCATGGCTATTATTGGGTTCATATCATCAGTCCTTCAAAATAATTACTATGGCTTTGAATTCGTAACTTGATTCATAAACGATTATGTAATTGTATTAATACTTTTAACTGTGGTTATTTATGTGCCATTTTATGTATTACGTAATAACGTATAAAGCATAATCAAATAAGAAAATACAGAGACGTATTTAAAACAGATGTCAAACCTATACAACAAAATTTTGAAACAGTAACTGCTTCAACTAGTTTAGCTGGAATTTTTCATACAGGTTTAGTAACATAGTTTTAAATTTAATACGGCAGATGGCCCAAGATAAAGGCCCAGTAATTTTTAGGGTTCTGTACCCAAAGGGTAAAACGGGAACCCTATCGCTAAGACTTCCCCATCTGTCTGTCTATCACCAAGTTGTATATCATGAACCTTTTCATTAGATTCACTCATTTTTCCAGCAAGAAAAACAAATGAAAGTCGTACATTTAAATTCTTTTCTTCTTTTAAATTAATAATAACAAATAATGATACCGAAACCGGCCAGATACAAATGTTTTAAACCAAAAAGATTTTATTACAACTTTACGCATACTGTAGGTATAAAAAAGTCTTTTTCCCCAACTTAATATAAAGGTAATGACGTTAACTTTTGCTGCATGTCTTCTGTTTAATCTACAAACTCGATTTTAAGTCAAATAGCCGGATAGTTGATCCAATTTCCATACAATGCATTCAGTATAACGAGGTACAGGTGGGGGCTTTCGAATTGAGCCGTCCCTCGATGGATAGTCGTGACGAGATTATATCTCCTGCACATATAGGTCGGATAAAACACAATAGTTTTGAAACGGAAATTTTATGTATACCAATCTATTTTATGTATGGCAATGTATTTTATTATACTCCGTATGGATATCGTATAGAACGAGGATTTTATTTAATACCTAACAAAATAGATCCTTTCTTTTAGTTTTTCAATGCAAAAGCAGTTACCTATGCCAAAGTATAGGTAATACTTCGGCTTTTGCATAAAAATTTTTTGGCATACATTACCTGTATATTGGTATAATTATTAATAGTATATGTTTTGCATAATTATAATTCGAATGCTCTTCCGAAACACTTAAGAGTAGACCAATAGGTTAGTTTAGGTTAGAACTGTAAATAAAAAATATGTAAATAAAGCGGGCAATCAAGACAGGCACAATTATACAAGTTTTTAAATATGCTTTTGAATGTTATTAGTATGCTTAGATAAATTTTGCAGAAACGTTTAGACGTAAATAAAATTAGGTATCTAAAATTATACGTAAGACCCATAACACGACGACGCCTAATGATCTAATTTAATCCGAAAAAGTATGATATCCATTAATTCAATACTAAAACTTAAAAATTACTTAATCCAAAACATTGCTAATAATTAAACTTACATTATTTCATTTAAATTTCAAATATCGGAAATGAATATTGTACACGATAATCGGCGTACAGTTTTTGTTTCGGTTTGTAGGAGACCGATTATCGTTCATATATTCTGTTTCAGATTAGGCCCTCCGGTAACGAAACGTGTAGGACAACACGCCCCGAATCAACAGAGGGATTCCATAGTAATTAAAACTCAAGAAATTCAAACCGTATAGTTTCATTTATTGAGTAATACGTGTGAGAATATAACAAAACCAGTTCTAATCCTAGTTACATCGTTACTTCATGTGTACTCTAATGTTGGGATCATCAGTAGCTCTGTATGGCGCAATAAAATACTTGTACAATTCTTCATTTTTGATTTTATTTGCGAAAAACATACATCGAATCACTTATAACTAATTGCTAAGCTATTGACATTATGCCGGTCTGGATCAGAAAGAGAGATCAACCATCAAAACACGAACACGCGAATTCGAATACGAAAAAGTAATAACTTTAAAATATTAACGGCCAGCATTGACCATAAACCGTCCGAAGAGTAAACCTACCTATAGTAATGTGCACGGACGTTACAGTACCTGCTTATGATAATAAGAGAATATTTATTATTCGACCACGTTTGTGTTGAATTTCTAGTACCGCATCTTCTAATGTGCAACATACAAACGTTACCATTTGCACTTTGACTTTGAATAAAATGAAAACAAGTGTATTTACCTTGTACGATATATCTTCTAACTACATTTACACTTTAATGGTATTTCACTTCAGCGGCGACGGAGCGAGAGTGAATGCATGCATGAGAATTGATATCGGGTTGACCCTTTTACACCAGCGAGTGTGAAACCGCTTTAATATCGCTATTGGGAGCGGTGTTCATGCCCTAATCTTGGGTACGGCTGTATTAAGTAACACAACCGAATGAAAATAAAATTTAGTTTTAGGTTTTTAATATAGTTTCAACTCATTACATCTCACCTTCTCGATACCAGGGATTAACATACATTTGTTAGAGATTATAAAGGATTTTAAATTGATGATTCAAATCTTTATCCGCCATGTCGTACAAAGAGATCGAGCGCACTTGGTTAACAAGTGTCAGTTTAATAGCCTGTCAATACCGCTGACACCATAGTATTCTGTTCATTCTGCCACGTTATGCTGCAACTAGACTTATTGTTGGCAAACACAAATTGCAAAAAAATATCCATGAGACGCGCCATCTCAAACTTACTCGAACTGCTGACTTGGGGACTATTTTTATGCGTTAAAATAGCCACAAACAGCGATAAAATTAAACAATACCGAAATATTTAATCACTATCAAGAGCTATTTCATCTCATTACACAACAAACTTTTATCTAATGTCTTAATAATACTATGTGGTGCATCTTAATTTTAATGAATTGAAATCGTTCTAGACTGACGCTCATTACCAGATAATAAAATTCATATCTTATTTATTAGACATTGAGAATTCAGGTTTATTTATGTATAGTAATCTTATCTACGCACAGAAATTGTACAAGGGATTCTTAAAAACATCATTGAATCAACTTGGAAAAGGCTTGTGATATTTTCATTTGGTAATGTCTCTCGACTACGGTACTGACATGATTCTCTGGGGAGACGTGGAGATTATGCAAATAACCGCTTCCTAATGTTACTTTGATACCAAATTGCTGTCTGATGGAGACTTTTAGCTTTACTAAACATTGATGGATACGCTTACTAACAACGACTGACGAAATACTTCGGAAATTACAGTTATATTAGCTCAGTTAAAAGGACAGTTTCCTAGCTCTTTCCTAGGGTTCCATACTTAAAGTGTAAAATAGGGACCTGCTCGATATTATAACATATACTAAATACAAAATAAAATAAATATTTCAAGAGGGCTCCAATCAAATGTAATTTTTTTATAAATAATGGTACGGAACCCTTCGTGCCAAAAGTATGATTCGCTACTGGATTTTATTCCTTATTTTATTTCGCTAAGATGTCTAGGTACTTGTTCCTCATATAAATCTAACGATGTTGCTCGAGAAGCTATGGGGAAGAAGCTTTTATGAGATAGAATTAAGACTAAGATTAGCCCAGTGGAAGATGTTAAGTATTTGTTTAATGTTACATATAGATACTTGTTAGTTTTTAAGTTAGCTCTTGGTGTTATTGATGTGGGAATATTATTTATTAGCTTGTGGTTTACAAGACCAGTGGACAGTACATTTATCCCTAGAAATACGTTTAGTGGAATAAAAACTAGCCTTTATATTAATTCAGGCTTAGAATTATTGGTTTACTTCATCAAAATACTTGCAGTGGTTTTTGCGCGAACGAGTAAAAGACATACATAAATTTATTTCCATAAGATTTCGCATTTATAATGTTATTAAATGTTTTCGTTTGTTTATCATAATGTTAAAATAATTGTTCTTTTCTATGCTAAACATTGAGACGATTGATTTCTTATTGTTCTTTTCATTTCAATAATCTATTAACATTAAATAACATCATATACATTGCTCAGATTCCAAGATGAGTTGCTAAATCACATATTCTGGAGTATCTGAGACAACGAAAGTTTATCGTATAATACC
The DNA here is from genome assembly GCA_918026875.4 of Diatraea saccharalis. NCBI lineage: Eukaryota > Metazoa > Arthropoda > Insecta > Lepidoptera > Crambidae > Diatraea > Diatraea saccharalis. The sequence continues at coordinate 8,602,625 of OU893350.1, forward strand.
ATTTTTAATTTTGCTATGTCGATGGAATATCTCTCATAAAAATGTCAAAATTACAATACTTATATTAGATTTTAGACACTGATTACAAATATTTTCTCTGTCATTTATAAGCGAAATATCGTGTCGTAAATTTGTTACAAAAAATAACTATTACGTAACAATCTTTGATTGCTTTTACTATAATAGTGCGTTCGTTACGAGTAAGCTACCATTAAAGTTTCATTATTGGTCATCAGTCATCCATTTCCCAACTTGTAAGTGTGAATTCAGCTGAAATTAGAGTTGCTTACGTCATAAAAGATTAAAGGAACGCTTAACGTAATTATAACGTTTTTAAAATTCTGTAGGTAAGCAAGAAACAGCAAACAAAATATAGATATTATAATTATATGTAATCGGGTCTTGTTCATGCATTTTCCCATGTACATGACGTGCTAAGGAAAAATGGATACAGCGCAAGGAGGTCACACTCTATTCGAAGATAAAGGAAAGACTACCTAAGGTTCTGTTGTAATAAAACAGTTATCTACTTAAAAGTTTGTTTTATTTCTCACTTTTTTTAATATTACAGTAACGAATATTCGAGCAGAGAGAGCGACATTGCCACAGAACATTATAAGTGTCGAAAATGACATCTATGTGGAACGCGGGAATTTCAAATATACTTCAACAGGTTCCCAGGCAACGGGTATTTTTAGGCTATGTTAAAGGGGGTAACCGACAAAATTGGTTCCATTTTGAGGAATTTTTTTTCTATAGACACGATGTTTACTCCTTTATCAAAAATGTCACACCAATAGTATTCCTTACCAAAACCCTGGCGTTTATAAAATTGACTGCAGCTTCGGTAGTTCATATATCGGACAAACGAAGCGGACTATCGCCGAACGTGTAAGAGAACACATAGCGGCGGTCAAAAATCTTCAAGTGGAGAAGTCCGCGATTGCAGAGCACTTATTAACATCTGGATCAAACCACTGGATCGAGTTACATACACCTCATGTCCTTTCCACTGAACGACATTACTATCCAAGGATTGTTCGTGAAGCGGTTGAAATCAAAAAAGACAACAATTTCAACCGGGAAAGTGGATATAAACTCTCACCAACGTGGAATCCGGTTATAAAAATGTGTAAGTGTCGCGATACCGTAAGTGCAGTGTGTACCTTTACGTGCACCTTTACGTACAATAAAATCAAGTGTAGGGTACATCTGAAAATCTGTTAAAAACATTATTACCGGATTACCCTCACGCCTCAACTAAAATCAGAAGACGACACCCGCCAGTTCTCCAGTCTCCTCGTGACCACGGCTGCTGTAACGTAGCTGAAACGTCGAGGAAAATTAATAGTTTTTAAAAAATGCACGAACAATACCTGATTACTTATAATTATCATGTATACAAATCGTGTGAGTTTATAAATATATATACTAAAGATACGGAAACGAACTTATTGTTTTCAGATTAACTTAATAGGTACTACAAACCTGATATCTGAAAACGAAATGGTACAACAAGACTCAACTAATAGCGTGTCTCTAATCTTCTTATTAGTAACTCGATGCGTAGTGGACAAGCACCGCAACTCGCGATTGCTGTTGTTAAGCAACTTTCGCAAGGGTCGGGCACGAGTTGAGTGACTAAAAAATATTATCTCGAGCTACTCCGTTATTCGGAAGACGCGTTATGCCATTGATCCCGACTCTGCTTAATATCCTCCAATTCGTATAGGGACAGCGTGGAGGGTAATGGCTCATACTTTTTAACTCCATACGGAAAACCTGAGCCTGATGATAAAATTTACGTTTGCGCAAACAGTGAAAGAGAGTTAGGGAAATCGTCTGCGTTTCGCATGCGGACATTATCAACCAGTGTGCGATTGTCATTGATTACATTCAACGGAAGTAAGGCGCACACATCTCCAGGTCCATGAAATCTGACAAATCAGAATAAACTTAATTGCTACATACATAAGAAATTTTATATAATATCTGGTTATACGTTCAACAATTAATTTACTATTTATTGTCAACAGAAAACACACTAGGGTGCTATTCTGTAATAAAAACAGCCCCAAACTTACGATGCGCTATAATTGCGTAGAAATTCAATTAAATAAAACTCACTTCAAATAGTCAATTTTAATTTCATTACACTTAAAAATCGGAGTATTTCTATTTTAGATATAAATGATTGCTGGAATATTTTGAAAAAGGGTATATTAGATCTTACTACAAAAAGGTATGTGAATGCGCAAAGAGGCGTAAAAAAGTGCAAGGAGATACCTAGAAAAATCCGTAGTAAGAAGAAAGCGGGGCTAGATTATGTTTCATATTTGCATTTAAGTAACAGTATGACTGAAAACGAGGAACGTCAAAGAGAAACTGACGTAGAGATTCCAGTCGAATGCCAAACTTTTTTGAAGAAGGGTAGAGAAATCTCGACGTTGTTCGTCTGCATCCAGAATGGATAAGATTAAGTCTAAAGTTAGGGAAATTTTTAGAACGGTGAAGTGGATATTTTCTCTTATATTTATATTTTTTATTAGTGGATATGTGCTCGAGACGCTGACACGGTGAGTGAATCTGAAGAGGACCCCCTGAACCAGCGTTTAACGATGGCATTACTATGGAAGAGATTGAAAGGTCGATGAGTAGTCTGAAAAGAGGAAAATCAGCGAGAATTGACATGCCTTTTGCTGAGATGATCAAACTAGGTGGAATACTTTCTGGTTTCTATGCGATCCCTGCTGGAAAGCTGGGAAGGTTCCGTCGGACTGTTGACGCTTGGTCATTGTACCCTTGTATAAAGGCAAGGGCTCACGCATGTACTACGCTAATTAAAGAGCCATCAGTTTTATGAGCTTAGCAGCCAAAGTCTATGAAAAAATACTTGAAAGTAAAATTAGGGTGATGTGCGATGGAATGCTGTGGGAGGCAGAGGAAGGATTCAGAAATGGAAGGAGATGTGATCAAATTTTCTCGCTCGGCAATACCGTAAAGAATTATCTGGCCGTCGATCGTAAGTTTTTCTGCGGTTTTATAGATATAAAGAAAGCGTTTGACAGAGTAGTATGAAAGGAACTCTTGGGCATACTATCGAGATATGGGATCGATGGTGCCCTGCTGCGTGCTGTTGAGTCCACTTATGAGGACTATACAGCTTATGTGCGGGTAGATGGCAACATGTCGCCCTGGTTTAGCGTCAATGTCGGTGTCAGGCAGGGTTGCGTGGTGTCACTAAGACTGTTAATCGTGTATCTCGATAGTTCTCTTCGGAAAATAAGATCTATGAATGTGGGATTACAAATGGGTGATCTAGTTGTTAACTGCCTGCTGTATGCAGATGACGCCGAGGCGCTTGCATAAAATTCAACTGATCTGCAAACTCTAGGCACAATGATGAAAGATGATTGTACTCGTATGATGCCAGGCTTACAATTGAATGTGATGAAAACAATGATAATGTTATTTGAAAGATATGATATCAGAACAAATGTAAGGATTATTGTTGATGATGTAGTACTGGAACAAGTGAATAACTTTGTATATCTTAGATGTACTTTTGATGGAACCGCTGACATAGAAAGGAGAGTGGGTGCTGGGTATAGTGTGAATAAAACGTTGGTAAAACTTCTTGGCAGCAAAACTTTAAGCCAGAAAACGCAGCATACATAATGCAGTGGTGATCCCTAAGTTATTGTATGGTGGCGAGAATTGGGTATATCACAATTAACATGTAAGTAGATTAAACGCAGTCGAGATGCGTTCGTTACGTTTTTGCGGAGAAATGCTCGCATTCGGAATGAAGAGATAAGATGAGAGTTGACTTGAAAGATAGGTCAGTGTAAAAATCTATAGAAAACACAAAATTACTCAGTTAAACAAATAAAAGCAGCATGCGAACTCTCACGCAGCACGGGACTAGCATAATTCGAACTATCCCCAACGTTTAATACTAGAAGGAAGAGCCAATAATGCCTTAGGAAAGAACGAGATATTATTACTGTTATCGATTCAATTTATACTGGTTGTAATTAACACTGTATTTTACTAGCGATTCGTAGGTTGTTTCGGCAAAACTTTGTATGCTTGGTAACAGTTTTTCTACGCAATTTATTCTTATTTCAAACGTAATATAATATTTTTTGCTAATATCTGACTAAATGATGGTTGAAATTAAAAAATGATCGACCAGGGATACTTAATAACTTGAAAGAAATAAGTTAAACCGTGTTAAGCAAACTGTAAATCGATTTATAGTCTTTTGGATTTTCACCGCAGTGCAGCTTTATGCTGGTAACTGACTTAGTTTCACTAACACATAACAAGGCATAGCTTAATTAGTAAACATCTACTCTTACAAATCGCCAAAGCAGATTAATTCCAAATAATCATTTTTTTCTTTAACCCTTAATAGATTAGTGAGGTGTTTACGCAAATGCCTAGCACAAGGTACCGCATAACTCATGTACATAAAAATGTCTAAAGCATAGAGGTAGCCACTGGTGAAATGCATTTTCCCTTAGAAGATTCCTAAATATTTAAGCGACAGATTCAGGTGAGTTTATTAAAACGGTGACAGATTCAGGCGACTCTTGAGTTTAGTAAAAACTAGCAACAAGTAAGTGTACTTAATTGTGTTTGATCAAAGAAAAAGGTCCAAAGAAACACAATTATTATTAAAAAATCTTTTATTTTGATTAAAATATCAACATGTTATTTAATAAGATTTTGCAAATTTTATTTAAAGAAAATTAATTTGTTTAATTCTTATTATAAATTATTTCTTAAATTGTTATATTTCGATTATTTTATCTCGGTCTAAAGAAAGTCTTGATTGACGAGAAATATAACTGTGTAAACCATAGAGTTACTGCACAACTTTAATAAATTAGGCCTACGTTTCCCCTTCTCGTAGGTAAAAAAATAATAATTTCAGTGTCTTTTCTATACAAATAAATCTTTTCTCTTTATAATAATAAAAAATGTTTATAAATAGTGACTCCAAGTGAGATCTAATACTGCACAATGAAAAAGGCAGGCTTGCGTAACCTTTTTGACGTTCAGTCAAAACAATTTATAAAACATGAAAGTAACCTTTGAAAAAAGTCAAAACAACATTTTGAAACAAAGTTATTTCATTATGATTATATATCATTTTACGAGTAAATTGGTTTTAAACTTTCTAGATTGTAAAAAGTGCCCTTTCAACTTTTAACTGACATGGCTATTATGTCTGTCATTTTATTATTTATGTAAATTGTTACACAAACGACTAAAGTAATCCAATAACAGGTAGTGTACTCTCGGGACTTATAATAGGTTGTTAAGGCCGTGCCTTTTTAGCTCATTTATCGTTTCACTTCGATTGCGAAAAATAATATAATATAATACAAAAATTCTATGTACTAAATAAATATGGAACCTGATGATCTATTTTTTTTCTCCAAATATCGTCTATTTTTTGAAACACGAATAAGACTCCAAAGAAATGCATTTTCCATAATTTATGATGCTACGGAGGCAGGACCTGACGCTGTTTCTTATCTACAGTAATATTAGCGGATATGATTTTTTCGAGGACAAATAAAAATAGAGTTTCTGATTATTTCATACTAGTTAAAGGTACAATTTGTATGTACTCTTTCTGTCAATTCACTAAGATCGCTACTTTGTGATTAGAAATTTCTAAAGATTTGGCGCCAATGATTTCTCTATAGTTAGCCACGCACTTTATAGCCTGAACAACCCAAGGGTTGTCAAGGTTTAAACGTCCACGTAAAAATTAACTGTACCCATTATAATTTTTATTTTCATACTGAAGAAGATTTGAATTCTTATATTGTATTTTCACGCGCACTATCCATAAATGAAATGACTTTCAAACGGTTTCATCGCGTTTGTATTTACTTTTATTGACGTTTCGGACCCTTTACAGGTTCCGTGTTCACATAAGACTAAGGTGTTGATTGTATTTTAATAATTAAGAGTATAGCTGCCTTCATAACAATACTATTTGACACATTCACAATACAAAAAAATAATAATTAAAAAGTACATCTGACTTTTTTTTTAACCCTACTTTTTTACGGCTACTGTAATCTACCACATATTAAGAGCAACCACAAATTACATTATTTAAGACAAAAATAATGAATTTAACAAATAACAATACTATATCTCTGTTTCAATAATAACATGCATTCATTATGTATGCATTCCGTCGAATAGCCGACATGGCGCCTCGTTAACAAGTTCCATTTTCAAAAAGAATATTCTAATAATATACTCTCCTGTAGGCTTTGTAGTCACTAACACAAAATAAAACAAAATATTTTCACCCTAGAGGATAACATAGTATTCAAACTTTGCAAACGCTATAATACGCTCGATTTCTTTGATAAAGAGAGTGAAAAAGCTTTTCTTTGTGACAACGTACAAATTTTACGATATTGTCAAAAAAGTTCAAAAAAAGTATGTTATTATGGTACTACAACTTTCAGTTCATAGTAAATAGTATCGAATAACTTACAATTTATGTTAAAATAAGTAAAGAAGTATTCAAATACTTCTAGAATGCAATGACATCATAAACATTAAATACGTTTACTTGTAAGGACATAAACACACATAGATATAATAGAATTTGTTCCCGATACACTAATTGTCCGACTTATATGTAACTACATGTTCACTATAGGATAAACATAATCTAACTGCGTGCTTTCAACCAACGCGTTACAACATGTCTGTTCCCTTACAATCTCTTTACCCTCCGTTGGACCATTATCAAACTTAACCTAGCAGGAACCTTTGTTTGTCTATCATACCGTGCAGTATTCAAATATGATGGTAATTTACACCACAGATTTTACACTCATTTCAATTTTGGAATACGGAACATGTAACTTTTTAACTAGACCATTTTGGCAGTGGCAACAGAGAAATGGAGCACACACGTGTACCATCTAATTACTTACTCTGTAACAAAAAATATTCCAAACTATCAACAAAAAATAACTTATTTTAACTGTCATTTATCGGCTGATAGCTTGCTGATAGACATTTGAAATGACACGAACGCGTAATGAAATAAGAGCTTTGATGTATATGTAAGTACTATATGGAGTACACGTTTCAACACAAGTTATTGCTTTTGGGAATACCTCGATATCAATATTTACTCGCTAATGGAATCGTGACATAGAAAATATTTATATTGTTTATAAAATTTCACGAAAATATTTCGATACGAAAATTACCATATAACCTGGTTTTGTAAAGATTTAATAAGCAAACAAATAACGTCCAAATAAGGTTTTATTAAAAAAAACGAAAAGTCACCTATTCAATGCAAACAAACAAACAATCAAATCTTTTCTCTTTATAATATTATAGACAAAAAGATTTAATAATTAGATTAACACCATTTCTTTATCAGCGCATGAAATGTAAAACATTATTAAAACTTTTAATGAAATGAAATAAGAGAAAGTATCTTTATTTCAAACAAAGAAACTGTCTCGAATGTTATCTGAGAGCACTTCATGTGAAAAAACATTTTCTCCCTGACTGCGGGAGAAAAAGTAAACAAACCAGTAACAAAATTTACACAAATTACAAAACCGCGATGGAAACATATCAAATAATACGAGGGTCATCATTTCCCTTTCGTTTCATATACATTGAGTGGCAGTTTTAGGTTGTTAAAGTTACTTGGGAGCACCAAGTAACTTTATGATGAGAGTATCTCGCTCTGACATTCCATTATGCGAATAAAGGTATCACAAATTTAAATTGTTAGTTATTAGAAAATAGACGAAAATTGTGATAATGAACAAATACATAAGAATAAATTATATTTAAAAGCTATATAAATAGCTTTCCAAGCACCTTCCGCAGTCCAGCTTCCATATTCTGTTACTCTGGTAACTTCTGAGGAGAATTGACGATCGACGAAGTGGTAATTATTGGGGAAGCCCTTTATCCAGCAGTCGATGGTTTCCTGCTAAAATGATGATATCTTGACAGCTTTTTCAAACAAACTCTTAAAAATAAAAGAAAGCATTAGATACTTTTTTCACATGTTAGCAAGAAATATTTCAGATCTGCCATTTTAGATGTCGCAAATTGAAAAAGGGACTTCTAGCCCCATGGAGCTTTAGCTTTTCCCCTCTACTCCGACAATCCAGACCGAAATAAGAATTAAATAAAATTGATTCATTTGCATGCTCAATTCGTAACAAAGGTCGTGAAATTAAAATTGGCGCTGGCGAGAAATTTTATTCCTGCCATTACGGTTGAAAGGACCAATCTAAGTAAAGGTCTGATCGGACACTACGGCAGGCTTTCATGCCGACTTATTGGAGTGTGAATTATATAATACCCACTTCTGTCAAAAGGTAAATCCACAATGAAAGCGAAAAATATCAATAAAATGACATTCATATTTATGTACGAGTAGATAACAATTATTTAATTCTATATAAAGCAGAGTTTATTAATACTGAAAATGAAAAGATGAAAGAAGATGCTGACCTGACTGTCACAAGAAAATAATTATCAATTAAATGCAAACAACATTGAAATAGTCAAACCAATAACGGCGATCGCAGTACTACAAATTACAAAGGAGATAAGTTTATCAGCTCTTTGGTTACAAAGTTCATCAAATTATAATATTATGCTAATAAACTGACTGAAATATTACATTTACCAATTAAATTTTCTGAACGAACGTCATCTGTCAGTATTGAAAAATAACAAAACCATAAAAAAAAAAAACTAGAGGTGAACGTTAACTTTGTACGCACGTATGCAAATGATTTTCAATAGCTTTTGTTAAGTACGCCGTCCACTATCCATATTCACACAGACCGTACACATTGTAATGGGCAAAGTTCGATGCGTTCTGATGTTATCATAATATGGATTACTTCCTAGCAACTATACTTTGCAGCGTTATGTCAAAGCTGTCAAATGTTTCTTTCATTAAAAATCCATATAAAGTAGATTATGACAACGACCAATCCGTACACCCCGTGGCGTACCATACGTCCATTACATACGAGCATACACATTAGACGCTTACCTTTAATATCATGAAGCTCTTGGGTCAATACCGGCAAACTGTAAACTCTTGTCCAAGTTTGTTGACGTTGTCTTATTTGTACACCAGATTAAAGTTTATATTAAACTAATTGAATATTCAATAAGTTTCGCCACCTGGCCTTTGCAAAGGGCTCGAGTAATTATTGAGACGTGCGTGAAATTAACAAAATCAGAATTGTATAGAGAATTCTACAGTTTGTTAAAGTAAACAATGCTGAGAAGTTTCCGTAACTGTTTCAGTCATCAATCTTGCTCTGAAGCTACTGACAGTAAGTATTGAATATAAGACTTGAACGCTTAAGCTGCCAAAGAGGTTAACATAATTTTAATAAATATGGCACAAATATTATAGTGAAATAGGCTGAAATTTCAAAAGCTGTGTCCTCTCTCTGTGTAATAATGTTTTGGTGCATAATTATTTATTTATAAAACCTTTCGCAATGTTTATTGGTGTGAAGAGATATGCAAAAAAATGTGAGTAATTTGTTCAGTTCTGATTAATTTCTTCAAAATAAAACCCGCTACACTTCCGCTACACCCGCTACGCTACACACCAGGTCGTTCCATCCGGTGGCACTTATGTCGCATAACATTAGTTATCACAAAAGTATATAGGATGCGTATAAAGCTTTGGTAGCCATAAAAGTAGAACTTTTCTGCGTTCGTAATGCAACTGATTGCATACTAATGTCGCCTTTACGCAGTGGCAAATTAGCAAGTGCGCAATTATTGAAGTAAGTACATAGAACTACGAGCGCAAACAAGAAACCAGAAGAGTAAATAGGAGTATTTTAAACGCCTTAAATGTAACATATTGAAAACAGCATATGCTCAGAACTATATTATAATAATGAGGGGAGGTTATATCCTAGATATTACATCTACTTCTGTGAATGTACAAAAGGTTAAAATGAAAGCTTGGGATAAAAATTAATGGTCCGTTTAATTTTATTATTAAACATAAAAAAGTTTCACGATTAATAGATATAAAGAATAGATAATCAAAACTAACCTTTATGATATTGCAAAATTCAATATCATAAAGGTTAGTTTTGGCCACCGGCTTCTAAAGAGGATAAAAGTTATTTACGATAACACCTTCTATTTTAACACGCTTTTATTAAAATATACAACATTTACTGAATTTTAAGCAATAGGGGTAGGTAATGTTTGTTTGTGTTTTGTTCATTAATTTATATGTATAGTACTTTTGATACTGTAATTAAAATATTTGAAAGTCAAAAAAAAAGATGATACAATTTATTCAGAAAACAACGTCAAAATCAAAATAAACTTTATTCAAATAGACTTCTGAAGAGTACTTTTGAATAGTTCAACATGTTTTCTAGCGTGCATTCCCTAGAAAAGATGCATTCATCTCGCGTGATTGGGACTCGTGCGAGTTTATGAATATCAATACTGCGAGATCTCGCCAAAAACGAGATCTCGCGAGTTTGGCACTTTCGTGTGTTTCCTGTTTTACTATAATATTTATTCAAATCACAATATTTGAATAAATTAGACAAATTGTTTGACGCAATTATATATTTCTATCTTAAACCTTTAAAAAAGCAATTCCTGTATTATAATCTCGGAAACGGCTCCAACAATTTCACGACTTTAAGTATGCAGGGGTTTTCAAAGGCTTCAAAATCAATTTAGTTAGGTTTATTTAGTTTTTATTTTATAAAAGTACCGAGTAAAACTTAGTCATCCAGGTACTAATCTTTTAAGAAACTAAACTTGCACGTATTTAATCAAATACGGAATTAAATAAACAACCAGTCTTCTCTCCTAATATCAAACAAAAGTTTAATTATAATACACAGATATTTATAACAAAAATAATAAGATAACAAAAACTAAAATAGAACTCACTAAGTTGAATTGTCTTTAAACTGAGATTATTATCAATGAAAGAAAACTATGTGTACCCAGAGATCTATTAGAAATAAGAGAATAAATAAACAAAATATACCAATCAATTCAAAGATTTATTCAGTTCACTTCAAACCTCATTATTACTAATAATTTTGAAAGTAGCTTCTTATGAAGCACAAAATGTTCAAAGAATTTTTGCTATTCGTCTTATTATCGTACTGGCCAGATAACCAGCCACGGAGAAGACCCTTTCGAAAACACAAGTACTGTGAAAGTGTAAAACTTCACCTTTTAATCCCCCGGGCTGGCATAAATTCGCGCTGCCGCACTTAGAATAAATTGTTTTTATGCTCGAGTGCAATATCGTTAAACTCGCAAGAGCTCATCCATTTTTTGACCGAGATCAATCTCGCTAAAAATGGCCGAGATTTCGCGAGAACGAGATTAAATTCCCTAATTTTATCCCTACCACTCGTTCAGGACGTCTCTAATAGTTCATAAAGGTCAGTTATAGAATGGGTGACCAAAAATTTAGTATTTGGAGCTCCCTCGTTCATCAGAACGCACGTCAACCAGATGATCCGAACTGCACCTGCAGTAGTTAACCCAATACGCACGGGACCTTTGCGGTGAATTAAGGCCCATTCTCTCTACTTGATTCTATGTATCCATAAGAACGGCTCGTACCCTAGAAATGGCGACATTATTGTGCCATCTCGTGTATTTATTAATTTATGTATTATCTTTGCTTAAAATATTTATTTATTTCAATTTTAAACTACGGTCACGCATAAATACAAAGAAAGCAGACCGTCGGTCCATCTTGTGGCAGATCTGCCTATGCTCAGTTTTCCGGTCCGTGCTCGATACTCGCGATACTCGCGACAGTTGGCTTTTATTAAGTGTTACGAAAATCAGCGTTACCAATCCTTTCGCATCTCTGGACGTCGAACAATTAACAAAACCGATAAATCTTTCAATCACATTTAGGTCGATTATGTATCTGTATGTCATTGATAACAGCTCTTCTTTTTAACATTTCGCCTCGTCTACACTCAAGGCGAAAAATCAGTTAGGCATGCTATAATTTCAATGATTTCATTTTAAATATCTGGACTGCAATAGTTAAAATGTTTCTCAAAATGCTTTTTTTTTGGATAATTTAAGTGTGGCTGTGATGGCCCGGTTTGCAGGGTGCCCAAGTTGTTTCGCTTTTCGTTACCAACAGATTGTGAAGAGGTTACTACTTCCGGCTCTTATTTGGATGAAAATTCGACAAATGTAGCGCCATTTGTCGAATTTTCATTATCAATCTTTGAAAGAACGGATTTTAAAAATAATGATCTGATATTTATAAAAAAAACAACATGTAGTTATACAGTAATAATTTAAAACCACTGCGAAGATTTTGTGAAAATAAACTTTAAGTAATTTAAACAAACACGTATTTTTTATTTTGATATGTTCTAATACAAAAAAATAAAGTTATCGCTTATCAAAGATCGTGATTTTAAAACTTAATTTATGGACACCGCGCGCCGTGCGTCAGCTGAGCGCTCGCTCGACGCCGTAAGTATGTACTCGTAGGTACCTATCTACACGGGTCACTGTCCGCTCGTTTTGTTAGATTCGAACTAGATTTTATGCCATGATCTGAGGTGATTTCTAAGAGTAATTCCAATTTTCCCTTCATACTTTTATGGTTAAGGCCATCAAAATGCAAAAAAAATAAAAGAGAAACAAATTCGTTACCTACAAAAAAATATTAACGTTATGCCGAAGTTACATAGGTACTTCTGCGTTAAGGCGTATTTAAAAAAATTGGAATCAACTACGTATTTACAATAATGTTGACCTAACTAATTACTTACCATGTATTTTAATATTTGTTCAAAATGAAGTCCACGTCTGTCCAGACATAAACGTGCACATTTCATTAAATTGTCATTTAATTTATTTAAAACACTAGTGTCACTTTTCACTTCACTAAAAGCGTTATTATTTTTTATTGTTAAGTCTTCTAGACTTTGTGCCTCCTCTACATCCCGGCGTTTGACTTCTTCCCATAAGAAACAGTCCCTCACGTGTGAACAATGCCTCATCCGTCCACAAGATGTTTGCATCGCGGTGATGTAGAAGCCACTCACATAAGGCTCGACGTGGTACTGGGTCTAGGTCATGGAACTGCTGAACCGGCTGAAAGTGGTACGGATGGAGTCCGGGTGTTTTTAGCAGCTTCAATACCGCAGGCTGGCTCACACCAAAGAGACATGTCGCATTGTAGGTACTGACTCTGTGACTTCGTCTGTTAAAATGATTTGAACCATTAGGGACCGCGGAGTTACGGATCCCAAAGGCCCGCATACTTTCTCCGAATTGCGCTTATGTAGGTTCTCACCACTCAGAAGATAAACTCGTACCATCTCGTAAAACTCACGATGGCAGGCGCGTCGCGTGCGCGGGAACGCGAGGGCACGTCACATCGGCGCGTGCGTATGAGTCTCACTGCCGCCACTGTCGCGCGCGTCGCTCGGTCCCGGCGGGGCGGCGGGGGCTGTGGCGAGGGGCTACCGGGAGTGGCGGGGATGCACAGTGGTATACGCAAGAGAAGACGTTTTCATTGTAGTTTTATTTTAAAAAATGTGTCCATATTCTACCGTTTCAATAGGGATAAAAATATAAAAAAAATTTTTTTTAACTAATTATGGAAAAGTGTTCTATTACTGATACTGAATCACCAAAAAAAAATTTTGCACTGGAAAAAAATATTCCTGTATAAATTACACGTATTTTCAACATTAACTTTGACTTTTGTTCACTTATTTGACTTTCTTGATCTCTTCCAATTTGAAACTTCCTCTAGCATCGAAAGTCATTTCTTTTATACCAAATCCCGTCACCTAGAGTACAAACCTAGCAGTTTCTAGTACTTTCTGAAGCTCACTATTAAACTATAAAAAATGCTATACACAACCAGAAAACAAAATAAAAACACAACAGCGATTCCGTTTCAATCTCTCGAGGACTTTACTGCCCCAACGGCTTGTAGGACACAAGCTATTACTACTTCAGGATCGTAATTCTTTATGCTATATCTTAAAAAAATCACAGTTAGTGACCACGTCTCAGTTCACATCACCACTGGCAACATACATTGATTAAAGACCTTCGTTTTGAACATTGCGGTATTTGGGACGAGAAGATACTACGGAGCTTCTCAACCGAATTGGATTCGACGATTGACCTCTTTCTCGAAATTGAATTGTTTGAAGTAAATAATTGCTTCATATTAATGGGTAATCACATTGAGACCTAATATATTTCACGTTTATTAAAACTTGTTTTTTTTCAAATAATTTAATTAAGCAATATATAAACATCCGCATCGCTGCTTACAATAAGTTTAAATGTCACAACTGTTTTCCAGTAAGTATTATTTGACTACTTGCACCTATTTTACTCTCCAACTGAAAAACGATCGCAACCCAATTCTATATCCAGTACTTATTTTCCAGTAAGTATTATTTGACTACTTGCACCTATTTTACTCTCCAACTGAAAAACGATCGCAACCCAATTCTATATCTCGTCAATGTCACTAGTTTGAAAAGAGACAAAGACAGAGTATCCACTCCGCTTCCTATCGTTTGTGAATAAGGCAGCTCATATCTTAGATATTACACCTATTTATTTGAATGTAAAAAAAGGTTCGCTCCTCGACATTGACCCATATCAAAACTATTTGAGAAGTTTAAGTATGTTAATATTACAGATATATCGTGTTGTTTTCTTTTATTTTCGCAATGTTATATATAAACGCTTGCATTTGAGCACAATGTCTTCGGAATAATTAATATTCTCCTTAATTCCTAACTAATGTCAATACTTTTGCCGGTAGTTAGGCACCTACCTTATATCATAAATCTCGCACAATATTACCTGTAGTGGAGTACTTATACAAATCTATCCAAGTATTTTTATTTATAAAGCTTCCAAAAAACCTTCATATAACATAAGCCTTTGTTGAAACGTGGGTGAGTTGCCGTAACTTAGCTTTATTTGCACTTACTTTTTTTTTGCTTTTTCCTTCATGAACAATTCTTCATACATTCTCTCGTATAATTTAGCGCCAGGGAAATTATCTGTTCCTGAAAATATATGACTGGCTCTCTGAGATCTTTTAAATAACACAATGGATTTGATTCAATACAGTTTTATGCGGTTTTCACCAATATACAGAATGATTCAAGGTTTTATATCTATGATATTAAACCCCGCAGGCGTAGCCGCTGGCGCAGAGGTTATACCTATATTACGAGTAGTTTATTTAGCTAGAATAGGCGGCAATACATGTATATATAACATATTATGCTCATCATCAGCCTTTTCATATTCCCATTGCTGGGCCTGACCAATAGGTCAGAGGTCACCAAACAATTGTTTCTCGTAGATCGTTTTAAAAAAATCACTGGTTTCGGTGGATCTGCTGCTACATTTTTACCATATTCCCAAAATTCATCCAAAATGTGAAGACCTAACGACACCTTGTGAAACCCTATTTTTATTTCACGCCAATGTAGACCCCCGTTGAATCCATCGTGGACTCCTGCGGCTCCACCTGAACCACTTAGGGAATCACTGCTATAGATTGAACTGAATAACCACGGCCAAGTGGCGATTGGTTCTACTACTATTTGAATACGTGGCACTACACGCTCTTCGGTTTTTAATGTAAGTTTTTAAGTTTATCAATACTAAAATTATGAAAAAAAGATTTGCGAATTTGCTCATTCACAGGACTGATTTTAAAAATTATTTCTATATATCATACGCTTTACGCTACAGTTTACACGGGCGAAGTGGGTAATTGCTAGTTATATATGTAATTATATTTATCTAAATATTTATGACGCAAATAATACATGTGTGATATATGAAACACTATAATAATATACTATATACTAAGAATACTAAGCTTTATAATATGAATCATCTTGGATGACATAAGAATACTAATATACTATATAATACCGTTTAAGTCAATAATTATAAAAGCTATTACTCCAAATAACTAATCTAAACAATTTATTGTACTATAAGTCAAACTGATTTAGACCTAAGACCTTAGACCTAACAGTCAGAGTGACAGTGTTATTAACTACCCGTCGGTAATTAATAACACTGTTACCCGAACGTCTGAATACCACGATGAATCCACGAAGAATGAGAGCGGACTGCGCTATGCAGAGCGGTTTTG
This sequence comes from Diatraea saccharalis, assembly GCA_918026875.4. Lineage (NCBI taxonomy): Eukaryota > Metazoa > Arthropoda > Insecta > Lepidoptera > Crambidae > Diatraea > Diatraea saccharalis. Next base: position 8,618,877 of record OU893350.1, read on the forward strand.
TAAAAATCCGAACCCGAATTCGAATTTATTTAAACTTTATTATCAATTCAAGATTGAGTGGTTTCCGCTTTTCGAAATGAATTCGGCCACCCGAGTGCATTCGAATTCGGGTTCGGATTTTTACACGATTGCAGGGCTGCAATGGATTCTAAAGCGGGTAGAATTACTTTTACGTTTTGCCACATTCATGAAAGTACTACTGCTTATACGCGTATTTCTAAATTTTGTGTATGTAGAATTCTAACGCGTACATCTGTATGATTGTTGATATATTCCGTGTAGATGGCAGCACTACCACATGTGTAAGCATACTACCTGTTTCGAACAATTTCGGCTTTTGGAAATGAGTGATGCCCTTTCTTTTTACATCAAAAAATGAAGCAATGATAAAATTGGTTCGATAAAATTACACTCTTACTAATTGTAAATTCAAAAAATATATTAAATTCTTACTACTTATGCTAACTATCATATACTGTACTACATAATACAATATTTTACTATGGATAATACTTTACTCTTTGCTCAGTGCCCTGTGAGTTACGTTTGACACATAAAAACTGTTTTACTACATGTGCTAATGCTAGCAATCTGACGACAGAAAACTGCATTATTACGTCCTATTGAAGATTACATGTGTGATTGTATTTTTTTAACTAATCGGTGCTTACAATGCATTGTTCATGAACATGCAATATTCAAAAGAAGGTCGTTTCAAGGGTTTGCTGTTCTGCTAATAGAAAATCTAATTGTGTTGACCTTATGAATTTTATTACCATTTCACACGATTTTACTGGCCTTCTTTACGCTTATATAAATTCACAAAAGAACTCAGGTACAAAATTAATTTTTCTATATAAATAAATATATACAGTTGTCTATCTAATAAATATCAAGATGCAAGCCAAAATATTATTTTTAATGTCATGATCATGAGACTGAGACTAAAAATTTGGGGATTTTAATACGGCATACGGTAATATAACATTTAACTATTATTTTGTTACATGTTTTACTAATAACTAGGTGCCCTAGAGAATAAGCACCGCAGCCCGCGATCGTCGCTGTTAAGGAACTTTCGCAAAGGTCGGCCATGGCATGGATGACCAAAAAAAAATATTATCCCGAGTATTATTATGCTAAGACAAACCTAAATTGCTGTTGACTTGCTATTACTGCGATTTCTGAATAAAAATATGACTAATTTAAACTACACGTATTATTGTTTACTTTTGATTAGAAGAGTTATATTGTGTCAAGGGTTTTTTTATAATTACAATGTATAGTATAATATTATCTATCTACCTTGGTTGGTCTTTGTCACTAATAGTATGTCTATCTACTTATCGAGCCCTTTTCAATAAGCCTTAACACGATATATCTGCTGTTAGTTGCCGAGAAGGTACTCTGTGGACTATCCTGGCCGCAGTATCAAGTCAAGTTCACCGTATTCTTACCAAGTTATATGATTTGCTAGAAGTATACAAAGAGTCCATTATATGAATGATTACCTCTATATCATGTCGGAAAAGAGCTAATCACCTTCAACAGGCCGCACAGATCTTATAAAACATAGCTAAGAACATTCTCGATTGAGACACCTTTCTAACAAAAAAGGAAATATCCAAATCGGTTGACCTGTTTGGGAGCTATGATGCCACAGACAGAATGACCCACACACACACACAAACACAGAGAGTGTTTGCGTCGGGATTTAAAATGTATGTACATAATGTTGTCGTATATTTATTTATTTATTATATTTTCGGGTCCCAATCGAGGTGGGGGGATGAAATGCAGCGCATAACCATATCAACGCAGTCAAAGCAATATACCGGAGACCGGCTAATTGTCTAATTTAAAATCGCAATAATTTTCAAAGTTATAGTGATTGTTATAGAGGTTAATGGAATTATGTTACTTTTAAAGTCGCTCTCGCCCTTGGAATTAATGAATGATGATATATAAATATGATAAAAACTTCGATAAACTCGTCGAAAAATTACAGATCGAACACAACTCTTTAGTATTACATTTCTCAACACATTATAAATATATTTCGTCAAACACCTGCCTTAAACAAATTCAATTAATTGCAAATTAAAGATATCGTTCACACATTATCTTTTAAAAATTATCACGTTATCTGTCACTTATCAAGTAGCTGTAGCGTCGTAAATTAAAATAATATTTTCGTTCGTGAATATCTTTCAATGTCAAATTGAATGGAATTACGATAGATTTTGAAACCTTTGCGGGAAATCGCCACATTAATCGCAATTGAAAACTTTGTTTTTTTTTTAATCGCACAATATGATAATACTATTAGCGTTTGAATAAAAGATGTTGTCATAATACTCTGTATTGTAAAATGTGAGATTCCACTGCTGGTTCGGCTATTTATATTTGGCTATTATGAAAATTTAATAGCTCAATCCGAGCATTGTTCCAGCTATTCTATGGTTGCGAATGTGCTTAATAGCGTAGATATCATTTTATAGTTTATTTATTTGTATAAAAAATTATTTACTAAGTCTATTATAAGTTTCCATATTTATACTTTAACTTCAGCGTTGCTTGGGTAAATTATGCGAATTTAGAAGCCTTTAATTAACTACCCATTAGAAATTGAATTTTTCAAAATCCATTCCATCATCATCATCATCAATCAGTGCAACAATACCATCATATACGGATCTGTATCGATAGAATCAAAGGGCCATTAATTTTAACATGGGTTTTAACTATTGTAAATGAATCTCGAACCAACGAATTAATATTGTGTATTTTTGGTTTATCTATCTTATAACCAGCCCTTGCGGAAGTTTCCTCATTACATACGTTACCCGCTACCCTCTGCGCCATCGAAGATTTTCAGCGGGTTTGCCTTAAGCTTTAATGGACAAATGCGTCTACTGATTGGAGTCACAAATAACCTTGAGCAGTGGAGTAACCGCAAAAAATTTCCTTACAATAAAAAAGGTATGTTAATTAAGTTTTAATAAGAAAAAACTACAATGGGTGATCCCAACGCGTGATGGATCATCCACCACGAAATCTAGTGTCAATATTTCTTTTTTATTTTCTTTAGTACATTAATAATTTAAAGAACGAGAAATTACAACTATCAAAGCAGTAAACATTACTAACGGAAAGATAAACGAGATTAAAGAAACTTTTTCGTGTTTAGGAAGGCAGGTTAAAGTTTGCTACGAAGGTCCAAGCTATTATACACAAAGTTATTCTTAATCAAAAATGCTTAAAATAAAAAAAGCAGTAAAGTCCCATCCCGGGGTACATGGGGCTGGTGGATTTTCCATTAAGAATATTTCCCAGTATAGCATTGTGAATGGTAAATTGATAATATATACTAACAACAGGTACTATTATATATGTACTTAAAGAGACTATCGTAACTAATGTTGCTTGTTCAATTATTAAGCCACACCATAATTCAATATTAATTTCTATTACTTCCTTTCATTAAACATCTTGTCATGAAAATATACTTGATATTTTTCCTAGAATCACGCAATGATATCAACGATTCGATTAACTATCTTTGTGGCAAAAATATCTTCTTACATCGTTGAAAAATAACAGGGAAAATAATTATCCCCCAATAAGGGTGTAGACAGTAAATGAAAACAATTACATATTATATTTTTTTCTGGTAGTCTCTAATATACTATTACAGATATGCACACTTTTATGCTTATTATATCTAAATATATATAACTCAAAGGTGACTGACTGACATAGAGATCTATTAACGCACAGCCCAAACTACTGGATGGATCGGGCTGAAATTTGGCATGCAGGTAGATGTTATGACGTAGACATCCGCTCAGAAAGGATTTTGATCAATCCTACCACCAAGGGGATATAATAGGGGACGAAAGTTTGTATGAAACTTAGTCAATTTCATACCGATCGGGCTGAGACTTTGCATGCTTAAAGCTACTAAGACTTAGGCATCCCCTAAGAAAGGATTTTGATAAATTCCACCCCTAAGGGGATAAAATAGGGGATGAAACTTTATTTCAGGTATTTTACACGATATAATGAATAAATATTCGTTAGAAATGTTGCTCAAAGTAACTTTAACACGCGGACGAAGTCGCTGGCAAAAGCTAGTTTACAATATTGCTTAAACTAATAATAAAAAAACAAACATTTTATGCTCGTTGTCACGTAACCGCAAATAGCGTGACGTCACGCCCTTCTTACTCATATCAGAACTTGGTGAATTCAACCTTATGTATAGAACGATATTCGTTTCAGATAGCCATGACGTCAAAGTGACGCCATGACAGGAGTAACGTTTTCGCGGGAAATTTAAATTTATCGTTAGATTTTAACTTATTATATAAGTGACATTTTTATTTTTATAGTATAAAAATAAAAATAAAATGTCACCCCTATATGATAATTGAACCCCAAATTTTGAAAAAATAATTCGAGCCTTATATTATATCAGTTAATATAAAATTACACATAAACTTAAAACACAAAGTTTAAATCCAATAAATTAACGGGAAATAGATATTATTACGAATTTTAAAACATTAATACCATTATTATTATAAGAAATTAATACACGTTGCTAACTTGCATATATGATCCGTTCGTGTCATTCTAATGCAACTTTAATTTCTAGGGAATTCTACACAACGCGTACACAATGGTTATATAATTTAAGTAAGGTCTTATTGTAAGCCTATTATTAATATAGTTATACTCATTACTTTGATTAATAGATAAATACTTGTAAAATAACGATGACTGTAATTAATAAGCGTATATTGACTTCAGAATATAATTGTACGAAATATTACAAGGTATTAAAAAAACACGTAATTTCCATGATTGCACATATTCATTTATTTGTATTCGTAATCAGTACAGATTATTATTACTTATTGTATTTTATTAATATTGTTACAAATAAAGGATTAATATTGATCACTGCGTATTAAAAGTATGATATTGATTTAACTATACAATGTTATAAAAGGGTACTAATTATAAAAAGTAACTTCTAATGTCGTTCAACTATATGTTTATGTATTTCAAAAAGGTAATTATGATTAACAAACTCAATTTAATAATTTACAAACCTAAATGTAAGAAACTCGAAAATTAGAACATTGATTGTATTGAAAACGACATCTTGCGAAAAAACTATGACAGTATTGTTTTTTATTGTTGGCAATAGAATAAAAGATGGCAGAAATGTAACACCGATGAATGGCGAGTCAGTGTGAAATAAAGTATTTATCAAGTAATATTGGTTTAAATCAATGCATCGTCCCAAGTTCTGAAATCGGCCCATATTATATATCTGGCATTTCTCTTTGAAATATGGGATAATAATCTGAAAAACCAAAATCAGCGACTTGGTTTAAAATATAGCAAAATTCAAACGGCAATGGGAAGGTCACATAGCTTTTAGGATAGAAAATGCTCAAGTGACTACGGAACACTGAGCGGGTATAGTTCTAATAAGATTAATAAAAAAACAAAAAACTGGTAAGCGTTAAATTAAGTTACCAGGAGCCAATCAATGCCCAGATATTAATTAACGCATTTAAAGATATTTCGTCTTCAATTAAACTTTATACCTATTTCTATAATCAACATGACTTTTTGCCACTTTTGAGACGTCGTCGTCGTCGTTGCATGAAAACTATTTCTCGACTGTACAAAGTAATTTTCAGTTGAGAATCTTATATTATCTAATACCTGCTGTATCATTCCTGAAGGCATTCTACTCATTTCTAAATTAAAACATAAATTATTTTTGTTCAATTTTAGATCTTAATGAGTGCTATATTTCTAATGTAATAACAAGCGAAAAAAAGAGCCGCATTAATTAACCCCCTTAACGTCCATTGGACAAACGAAATCTCTTTTGTTTGGCTTCTGCCGAGATTTCAAATGTTGAGCTTAACGAATTTTTGAAACAATACCCTGAGAAATATCAGGACCAATGAACCTAACGGCGCTTTTAAGCTTTTAAATATTACAATAATAAGTTTTGATGACTCAATTTTATAATTGTAATTTTTTCATTAACATTTTAAGTATGTTTTGAATTAATGTAATTAATAATTTCAAAAATAAATATGAATGAAAGTTTTATCTAACACCTTTGAAATATTAAAAATAATTTCAAAGTTCACTGATTGTCTTATTATCCTCTAATATTATAAAGGCGAAAGTTTGTAGGTTTGTGTGTTTATTACTTATTCACGCAAAAACCACCGAACGGATTCTAAATCTGAATTAACATATTGGCTACTTTTTATCCCACTAAAAGGTTCCCTAGGGATAGAATTACCTCCAACGGCGCTTATTTTTGTGAACGCTGCCTAAACGGTAAAAGCTTTCTATATAACATTTTGACTTACCTCCTTATTCTTGTGCTCTTATTTTTGTGAATGCTGCCTAAACGGTAAGAGATATACGGATGTTTTCTAGAGAAAATTTTGAGAGCTTTAAATTATCTATGAAAAAAGTCCACGATGCATATATATATAAGATTTAGTCACAAAATAAATAAAAAACTTCGTTTAAGTTTGCCGATTTTGTAATTATTATTTTGTAAAAAAAAAACAGCGTGTTTTTAATGTACTCTGTAACATTAAAATTTATAAATACTGTAGTAAAATGTTTTACTAATAAAAATAATCAAAGCAATGATAGTTAAGAGAGCGTATAATAACAAGAAACAACTATGTGTTGAAGTTTATTTTAGAGTTCCATACTCAATATGGATTTAATATGGTTAATATGGACAATTCCTTTGATAAGGTAACTAATGTCGACTATGAACTACTGTTCATATTTTTTGTATAGTCTTTCTTCTCAAGAAAGCTTAAATCCAATGTTTTTCGTATCTTTATGAAAGTTAGTAATTTGGCAGTATTTTAACTTCTAATTAATTATGTCGTAGGTACTAGACTAACGGTTAAGGGCTTAAAATATAATTTTATGCTGGCTACCAAGAAAAAATTACCCTCTCGAAATACTATCTATTTAAATTAACAAATCCCAGGAAAAACCTTTGGCGTCACTTTGGCGCACTTTGGCGTCAAGCTTATGATGTAGAAAGTAACCAAGAGTTGTAATATTTTTACTACTTCACCAGTTTTACCAAAGTATTTCTTTCTTCGTTAACTACTCCGTTTACTACTCTTACCAATAATTGAAAAGCAAAAGTAACTCGGTCTAAAACCATTTAGGTGATATTTTGTATTAAAAGTATGAAACTCTAAATAAGATATACTTTGTCGAAATACTGATTTAATTTCGACAATTTCAAGAATATACTCTTTCTAATAATAAACGTGCAACTGGGATTTAAGAAAACATTTAAATTAAAAAAACTATTATTTTTTTAATTTAAATGTATAAAAAAAGAAGTGTAATATAATACTAACTTATACCACACAAAAGAAGATGACGGAAAAGCTAGTTCATTAAATAAAACTAAGGCTCCTACATATAATGATAGAACGAGTATAATCGGATACTTGGGTGAATAGGATCAGAATAAAGTCTCCTTAAAAATTTTGATCAACCGTTAACACAGAATGCATGTTTATAACCCGATTTATCTACACTAAGTTCCACTTTGTCAATCTTACTTCTTACTAATATTATATAGGTTTGTAATTTGGATGTTTGTTACTTTTTCACGCAAAAATAGGTGGATGGAATGGATTTATCCATACTTGAAACTAAACGGTTTAAGGCAGAAAGTACAGTCAAGTAACCAGGCAACCCGTATGGGTTGCCTGGTTACTTGACTGTACTTTCTGTTACTTGACTGTACCGCCAGCGGCTTGAACCGTATGGTTCAAGCCGCTGGCGGAAATCTAGTGTAATTAAATCTGAGACTACTATATACTTATGTTTTTATGATATGTTCAAACCTTTAAAAGTCTACGCCAATTAATAGGGACGGTGATGAAATTTTCCGTATCAAAAACTATTTTGTAATTAATGGCTCTCCATTACAATTATTGTATATTTAAGTAAGTAAGTTTCAACCTTTTTTACAAGAACAAATTTGAAACGTCTTTTACACAGAGAAGTTCATAGCTGCTATTTAATTAGCAACAACTATTTAATAAATAACACCAAAATCAGACACAAGCACTATAGTTATCAATTCTTTTGATTTCATGTCGTGAGATTAAATGACACTATATGTATAAATTTGAAGCTCGGTGGCGAAGTGAATAAGCGCCGCGGCCCGCGATCGTTGTCGTTAAGCAAATTTTGCAAAGGTCGGTCACGGGATGAGTGACCAAAAAATTATTATCGAGAGCTACTCCGTGCTTCGGAAGGCACGTTAAGCCATTGGTCTCGGCTGCATTTGCAGTCGTTAATACCCTCCAATCCGCATTGGGCCAGCGTGGAGGGTCATGGCCCATCCTCCATCCTCCAAGGAAGGCATGAGCCCCTGCAATGGGGACGTAAAAAGACAGATAATGATGATGATGATGATGTGCTAGATGTATCCTTGCTTGATCCTGGGTCGGGACCTGCAACTCCTAGCGAGGGTAATCTGCAGTGGGTTGTATCAGGAAGACCACTTCAACATTGACCTTCAGGGCAAATCCTAATGTCTGGAGACCTCTGGTTTAAGGCATAAGGTATATTTCATAAGGCAGTAAGGTATATTGCTGCGTTAACAAACAAGATGGAAATCATAGGCATTTGAAGTGAAAATTCAACTCCCTCTATATAATTCTGATATAAGTTATGAAAAATAGAATGTTAGGCAAGCAATGTTTTATTGTGGGTAGGCTACCGGAAAAGGTAGAAGAAGAGTCCCACACACCCCCTATCTAATGCATTTTCTTGACGTAAAAAAAGGCAAGCAACGGCTTCTCACAAAACTGTCGCCATTTTGTGCAGCAACAGGATGAAAATTTACTGGGGTTGGAAAGGTTACACTATTTATATGACATCGAATCTGTAGAAGTATACTATACTCAACAACATGTCAGGTTTATAATAAATGGTTCACTTGATTTCAAACTTTATTACACTAACGGTAGAATTCAAAATCAGAAATATTTTCGTCCTTGTGACCTTACACTATATACCTACATTTTTAAGGTCAATCTTAAAACCCTTTAATATCTGACTTTTAACCTTATTCCTCTCACTTTTTCCAGTAACAGAATAAATGTCTGTCACTCCGTGGCGTAGGGAATTCAGATATTAGGGACAAGACCTTTTATCTGATTAATGTACTCTACGCTCGGTCCTCAGATAATAGATGTCTGTTCTATTTTCGGAATACGCAGTTGTAAGATAAAAAAAGAAACTATTAAATTAACGACGTTAAAATGAGTAGAGTTTAAAAGGGAACTTCAATCATGGCATATGAAAGCACTAATGACGCGCTTGTTTTTGACATTTTTTTACATATTTAAAATTATATGTTTCTCTGTTACTCGAATACTTGTTTCATAAATTATATTAGGTCTTTGTTAATTCAGAAAATGGACATTAAATTATCAATAACTGTATTTTTTTATTAACATACCTTTGAATCCGTTTTTAAATTATTACAGAATTCCAGTTTTTCCCCTAAGCTAAGGAAGACTTTTTCACAAAAAAAAAACTTTTTTAATTTACCTCTGTTGTAAGCGTTCGGGTTACCATAATTTTAAAACTTTGCTGAAAAGAAATTGTAAAAGTAAGAGTTGAATTTTTTACTACGTATTACTTGTATATTCAAATGAGTCTTAACTTCAGTTACACTTTTATATATATATGTTACAGCTTTTATAAAAAAGATTTATATAATAAAACCATTTTACCAGTTATTCAATGACTATTTTAAATTACTTTGTCAATTATATATAGATGTTACCGTTAAAAATTATTCCATTAAACAAAAGCAACATTGGATAAAAGATAAGCCCTCTAATTGACAAGTTACATCATTAAATACGGACTTTAAAATAATGGGAACAATCAATGATGCATATAGCAAAAGTGTAAAAGAAATTTCGCAAGATGAAATTGGCCTTTCAAATAAATGGCCTGCAGAGTGGGTCCCGAACACGAATCAAAATTAGACTGCTAAGTAACAACGCTTTTGGGATTGCATTATTTAGCTAGAATAGAGATAGATTAAAATAAATGAAAATGGAAAATCTGCTCCTTTTTTTGCCAGATTATATGCCTGTTTTCTTATTAATTGAAATAATTTAATGTAAATTAGTGTAACTTTTACATTAATTTTCGGAAATCATTATGAGAATACAATATCTTTAAAATTTTCGTAATTTTATGATACCTAATAAAACTTAGCTTATTGAAGTGTTTTGTTCGAATAACAATACTTTCTAAAAAATATAAAGATAGTCTAAGAGGAAAAAATAGGCGATAAACAGCTGAGAGTGCTATTTATACAGATATGAATGTGAGCAACTACAAATAATATATAATAATATACTACAATTAACTTTAACAAAAGTATCGTGATAATAGACGCGGTGGTTTAAAAAGAAAACTGAAGTGCAACCATCAGAGCCCACCTTCAGGTAGCAAATAATGTTATGTTCCTTATTTTACTATATAATTATCATTATAATTTGCAATAATTATTTGAGTTAACAGATCAAAAATATGGTTTATCATATTAAATTTTTGAGTTTACATTAATATTTAATTTTAAATTATAGATTAATTAACTGGCTGAATTCGATTGACTATTTAAATTATGTATAAACTATTATTTTAAATTTAGTAAGATTTTATTAAAATGCCAATTCTAATGAAGGAATTATTAATATAAAATTCTGCAATAACGCAAACCTACATTCCATAAACGTTTAAAGCCTACACAACGTACTAATAAAACACACGACCACACAATTCGATATCACCATAAAATCTCGCACTTTAGCTAGGAATCCCATTTCCATTATATCGCTTCTAACAATCGCTATTGAAGTGATTGAATGAAATCTTTTTCTTTTACCCTAGTCGTTGTACCTGTTGAATTTAGGGTTACCATAGAATATAAATAGAAAAAGTTTGAAGAGCATTGAGAATTATAAAAATCAACTTTAACAAATTACATTAGATGTTATTGTATCGAAAAAAACATTTTTAACTTCCTGCCATCAGAAACCAAGACTTGTATAAATAAAACGTCGCTCGCATCATTCTGACCGTACTTTCAGCCTACCATGCTTACTTCATAATCATCAGCCCTTATACGTCGCCACTACAGGGGCTCGGGCCTTCTTTATTGTTGGTTAAGGACGCACGCCTGCACGCTGACCCAATGCAAGAGGGGATTAACGACCGTAAAGCACGGAATAGCTCGAGATAATATTTTGGTCACCCATCTCTTGACCAGCCTTTGCGTTAGTTCCTTAACAACAACGATCGCGGCGTTAATTCTACGCCAGCGAGCTTTTCTGCTTACTTCACAGAAGATTTATTTTGATAAAATATGTTTATCAACGGATGATGTCTAACAACTTTAACATGCACCACCATCGACAGTGCCAACCATTGTAAGATCTACAACCTTCTGAGGATACTTCGTGAAGGGGCGAAACATATGTAAGAGTGGTGGTTGTGAGATTTGTTATGTGTGCGGGTGGTGCACAGCTGATATTGCATATACCAACGGGGTATTGATTGAAGTTGCTTGATATCGTAGTTTCACAGTAATAGTAATAGAATTCCGCAAGATAACGTGTGATTTTTTTTTACTTTTGACGATAAGTCATAGATCAAGACTCGTCCGAAAACAGGCTCGATTTGAACCATTTCTTGCACTTTCGGACTTCCATTTATTCACTTCGCTAAAGATATATATTAATGAAAAAAGGGTTTATGAGCAGACGAGAATGTGAAAGGATTTATGATTTATAAAAAATTGGGCGAACGAGATCGCAAGAGACTTTATAAAAAAATAGCGACTATGTTGAAAAAATATCTTACTTGTTTACAATGAAACCATGAAGTGTTTGTTTTATTTTCAATGCTTGCAAATGTTAAATATATTTATTTGACATTATTTGAAAACATTATTTGATTTTATTTGAAAACAGGTTCATTATTATAACCGTTGTTTGTATTTCATAGCACGAACATTAAAGTTAATAAAAAATATTTATATTTATAAACTCATGCATTATAACTGTGCAATTAAATGTTAAAAAATAAAACTTGAACTAACTACCTAAAACCTACACTTTAGAGTACTAAACATTTTTATCCATTGAGTATCCTAGCCCCAGAACACGAGAATCGAAAATCTTTTGTCCCGATGTCATGGTAGAAAAAATACTCAAAATAAGAATCCAGAATCTCGCTTTCTCTTCAATGGTGTAAAATACAATCACTTTATTCTACCATCAAGAAAATTGCTAAACTCTTGTTCAGCTACAGATACATAATTTCGCACATTTTCTTGAATATTTCAACACACAAACAAAGTCCATTTCGTTAGAAAAGTGAAGTGGAATACGAATATATAATCATTTTGGTTTCATGTATTCAGCATAAGACATTATTTGTTGTGTTTTTAGGGTTCCGTAGACAATGGGTAAAAATAAGACTCTAATATTAAGGTTTTTTAAAATACATACAAGATTATTTCATAAATTTGTTTTGTAGCCAAGAAATAGTTATATATACAAGCAATGATATTACAATAAAGGGTAGATAGATCTTGTCAGTACTAATAAGATGTCAAAAATTGTCTACAGTATATACATACGCACATGTCGTCGTCCAATTATTCATAGACTATAATTGAACATGTCACAGACCAGACGTATAATGATTTAATGCCTACATTAACCTAAAAGAGTTAAAGAATTCGATCAATAGTTCAAATTAAAAATGTCGATATCTAACAATAATATTTCTCCTTGTCGTTAGTGTATATAGTATTTGCCCGTATATAAATAATGAAGCTTTTCAAGCGATAAAATAAATCTGACACTGATATATAATATGTATAATAACACGAGAGCTTCGATCGAAATCGGAATCAGAGCGCTTAGTGTAAGTTTTTTTGACGTTTATCCACTGTCGATCGTGAGCGCGTTAAGATTTTAGTATGGAATCTGGTACAGCGCCCCTAGCGGTAACTACCAAGAACTACAAATCTCCATACAAATTCTTAACGCGCTCACTAGTGAACGCGTTAGCGTAAAACTTACACTTACCACTCAGAGTATTTTTCTAACTCTGGAGTTAGGTTTCGATGCTCCGAACTCAAATTCCAGAGTTTCAGTCTCATATGAGTAGCTCGGTGGCGTAGTGGATAAGCGCCGCGGCTCGCGATCGTAATCATCAAGCAACTTTCGCAAGGGTCGGTCACGGGATGGGTGACCAAAAAATTATTATCTAGAGCTACTCCGTGCTTCGGAAGGCACGTTAAGCCGTTGGTCCCAGCTGCATTTGCAGTCGTTAATACCCTCCAATCCGCATTGGGCCAACGTGGAGGATCATGGCCCATCCTCCTTAACCATCCATAAGGAAGGCCTGAGCCCCTGCAGTGGGGACGTAAAAGGGCTGGTGATGATGATGTAAGGTAGAGCATAGGCACTAAAGACGAATTGTCCGTCCGTGACTTACATAATCTTTGACAGATGTAACCGGAGTATTTACTCTTCTTTTTATGACACGTTACTTATTTTCTAAATTAGAACGCGAATCAATTAAAAATGTATACTTACGAATGATATGTGACCTCTTACTTATTTTGTTTCTACAGTTTCGCATAGGATGGCATTTTTAAAATGATTTTGATACATAAACGTACACAATCAACGCTTTAGCAAGACTGCACTCAAGTATGCTAATTAAGCATAGTTTTAAGGTGACACTTTTTGAATTCAAGTAACCTATCTACCCTTTTAAATGTAATATCATTGTATACAAATATTTTTTATATACCACTCCTTTTCCAAGAGATTACAGTTCATTAGTCCACACAAAACAGCGGTATGTGAATGACTGTTGTCTTAGATATAAAACTTTGGGAACAAAGATGTAAAATTTAAGCGTTACAAAAAAATACTAAGTATGTTCATAAAACTTAACGACTTGAGAAAAGTCAAAGTTTTGAACGATCCGCATTTTACGCAGCATAAAGTTATAAATACTTCACTTACAAATTTAAAAACTTTCTCGTTTTAACATTTTCAGTTAGCCTAAAATCGCCACAAAGCTATGGAGATTTAGAAGCAAATGCTTTAATAAATAATGAATTCAGAATAATTAATCTATTTCAAAAGATTGGGAGAAAATAAATATTTCTTATAAAAAATCGACTTCTCGAAGTTGGTATTAGGAAACTGTATTAATATAGCTTGTCACAACTTTTCTGATTGGCCTTGTCAAAGTATATTTATCACTAGCAATATTTCTTTTAGGTTAACCACGTCTCCAATTGACGTTAGATAAAGGAGATTTTTTTGAGTTTAATAAAAGCGATTAATATTAAAATAATAAGATGCAATGCTATAATACATTTAGAAACAATTTATAAGTCCTCACAAACCATAAAGCTTAATGTAATCACGTAACAAAGTTTATTGGTATTTGTAGTAATGATAAGGCATCTAATATTTTTAACTGATTTCAAAACCCAAAAAGAGTAGGTTATAATGTTCGACAGCGATGTACGTTTTTTTGATGTATGTTTACCAATAATTCCGCTTTTTGCTGACCGATTTTCAAAATTCTTTTTTTATTCGACAACTCAATGGACCGAGGTCCCATATAAATGTTATCAAAATCGAATAAGTTTTCTTTTTATAACAAAACATTTTTTTTTATTTTTCACTTAAAAACAAAAGATTAATCATTTTTTGTATACATTCAAAACCCGAATGGAGGATTCTATACGTTCAAGGACTATATATTTTTTATGAAAGTTGATATCAATTGAGTTCTTCTTTAATTGTATTTCTATCAAACTAGCTGTTTATCTGCGACTTCCTCTGCTTAAATTATAATCCGTCCAATAGTTTTGGAGCCTATCCAATGTAAACAAACAAGCAATCAAATAGTTCCTCTTTATAATATGAGTATAGAATTATTGGAAAAAATTATGTCGAGCAAATACACAGTCTTCTTTTCTTTTTCACTATGTTGTATATTTTTATTTATACCTATAGATAGATATTTAATATTTTTAGTGTTACCCCTTTTATATAAAATTAATATCACTAAAAAACCGTGAAATAAAAACTTAAAAAAGAATAGAACTGACTTCAAACTTTAAAAAGTCATCTCAAAAGCGACTTATTCAATAAAATGATATTGAGGTTGAGAACCTATAATTAATTAACAGAACTACAGAAGACCTCTGCTCTACTTCAATAGCATTTTTTTGAATAAGCCGCCTTTGAGATAAGTATTATTTATCAATTTTTAAAATTTGAAGTCGGCTTAATTTTTTTTTTCATGTTTTTGGAGTAACATATGATAGTTTATACTAATAAATTAATTTTCACCATAATTCAATATTGTTGCCAAATTAACGTGGAATATATTCATAGAATTTTAATAACCCCTATTAATAACATTAATAAAATTCTATATCCGAATCAGAAAGTCAATATTTCAAGGCAGTCAATTTCAGTATAATACTACCCGCAATATTTTTATCATCAAAGGTTTCATCTTAGAGAGAAACAAAAACTTTGCTGTCTTATGAATAGGTTTCAATCAGAACTGTATAATTTTCACTTCATTCAGGCATCAGGAAAGTTGAGAAAAAGATTTCTACGATTAATTGAATTTGAAAAAAAAAGCCTTTCAATATTACTTATTAATCGAACATTTAAAGGTTAAACTCTAGTTAAACTACTCACTATTCCGCAAGGTATCAAACTTGAAAATATATAAGTATAAATGGACTTACTAGTTTGTAATAAAAAAATAATAAATACAAAAACTTACGATCTGATTCTATTCTACTGACAATATATTTTCTAATACTTAATTTATGATCATTGACTTTAGACTAACGCATATGCATTATAATAACCCTACACTCCCTAGGGATTGAAACTATAATGTGTGGAATACGAAGTAAACAATAACTCTTCACTACCCTTTAGTTTTAAGCTGAAACAAATTACACTTGTCACCACTAAAGTTGTAACTACCACGAAGGCAGTAAAGGGACCGAAAATGTTTTGCCTTGTCCCACAGACAAGAAACATTGTCGGCGTCTAATTTCCTTACCGAAAAACAACACCGAAACTATTATAATAAAACTATCTCCTCACATCTAATTGTTCCTTTTTCAGCTTTGTTTTATCATATATTTTAGTTTTGTTTTTTTTTCAGCCATTACATCACTAATGTCACGTTGATTGTGTATAATAGATATAAAAATTGAAATAAACTCTGATATTGTGAGCATTTAATGAAATTCGCCATTCTACGCTAAAAGACAGAACTGAAACTGTGGTTGACTTAAACCTTCTATCAAATTAATAACTCTATTAGCAATCAAATTTAAACTGTAATTCCATATCTGAAATATTTATAGAGTGCATAAAACTTTTAGAAACATGACAAAAGCTTGTAAAAAGTAACAATTAACTGTATTATTGTTTACAAACCGTATTAATTAATGTGAGTCAAGTCTTGAAAGCTTTTGACTGTGCTGAAACTGGATGGATATAAAACTTGGAATATAATAGTGTTAATACAGAATTGAGCTTATTTGATGATGGTGGCGGAAGCCGGCTATAGAAGCTGTCTTATTAAACGAAGCAAGTTTTGAGTGAAGCTTATATTGGCATATACTTTACTAACGAACAATGATATACAATGATGCTTATTATTTTCACAACAGTATTACCGATTGATTTATCCAACAAAAAACATGTGAATATATTAAAATTATAACGGTTCATCGTATCACACCGTTTATTGCGTCCTAGGTTCCCGCATTCAAAATTTTCGTCTTCAGTCTATATTATAGACAAGATGAAATATCTAAAATCATTCTTTTTTATTTATTTTTTCGTAATTTTTTCGTAATTAGAAATTTTCAGTAATGCGATATGATGTTTTTGAATGTCAGTTCGTAAAAATTCTTTTACAAGTAAACAGACAACATTAGATTTAAATAAAAATCAGTTAAAATTAAGTGGTTCGTTTATAATTTTTCTATGGAATAAATAAGTTACATATATGATTAAAGGAACCCAGAAAAGGGGTATGTAATGTTTTTTGTTTCTGTTTTTTATTTAGATCATAAATATACAAACTTATCAAGCCTAGTCAGCCGTTTCATTCACCAATCAACACCTGAGCTCCGAACCAATCTCAAAATATCGCCATAACATCGCTTATATGTCGTGCCCTATGGCTAGAGTTACGTGGTTTTACACTTGATACCGTAACATAGCCAATTAGCCACGGGACCTTTGTAAATTAGCGAAGCAGATACATAGAATTTGGGCTCATATGATTTGGCTTGGTAAGGACTATTAAAAGATAATATTCTGAGCTTGATAATGGAACTGGAAGGTAGCTATAAGAGTTTTGTTATTCGTAAAGCAATCCTGTCAACTTTGAGGTCGTTTGCTTTATCAATACCAGATTTCTGTAGGTCAATTCTGCCAATGTTTAAATAACATCGCATTTCTCTAGAATCTCGACTACTTGAATTATGCCATTGTACCTCACTATCTACCTCAAATCCAATATTATTATATATGTCACCGACCGTGAGGAAGACCTAGCACTAATTATATTGAACTTCAAAAAGATGGCACAATGACAAAATCGATGTACGAATTGATCAAATTTATAAAAAGAATATTTTGCTTTTATATTATTTACGTATATGATATTATTATATATAATTTTGATTAACTACGACTGAACTTTTTCAAATGTTACTAATGAAATTATCATTGTTAACAAACGCGTTATTAAATTTCTAATGTGTAGAGACCCGTTTATATTTATGCGTAATTAAAGTTGGACCATATATTATGTCATGTGAAATTCTGCGGCTTAGAGACCCTCCCCATCGGCGTAGCATGTCGTAAAATATGAATAAGCACAATTTATATTCACCTACATTAATTACAATTATCAAGGTATCCATATTTGCATAACATATCACTTAAATATCTTTACAAATATTTGATTATTTTAAGAGGTTTGATTATTTGTTTGTTTGCAGTGAATAGGCTGCAGCACATCTGGATCTATTTTAGAAAAGCTACATCCTACATGGGTTACCTTAGCTATAATTAACGCGGGTCAACCGGGAAACCAATAAGATTGACGTTATCAAACGCACCAAATTATTTTTCTTTTTTTGGTAGAAATAACTATAAGAAATATTTGCATTAAGTAATGCTAGAAAATCTATAATAATTTGACTGTTGTGTTATTCTTTTTAAATCTTGTTCAAAGGTAAATTTAATAGATTTTTAGATGTCACATTAAGTCTCAAGACGCGTCCTCTGTCGTAAAATCAAGAATGAGCAAAATTGTCTGTAGTTTTGTCTCAAATTAATTATGTAAATCAAATGATGTTAACTAATTATTGAAGGTGTTACAAACATTTCATAGGATACAGTAAAATTATAGTTTATATTCCAAACAATCGTTATTGGAGTAGAAAGGGATCTTGGAGGTGTAAATATTAGAGGCTCCGACGCCAACGGCTTATAAACTTCGTGATATCTTAACGCTAGTTTACAGTTGAGATCCGCTTAATTCACGTTCCACAAATAAGGGTTGTACTACACTGAACTAAAAACTAAAATACTCATATTGCAGTCCTCTGCTTGATAATGGAAATTGAACAAAATAAAGAAATATTGCAGTTCGATATATTTTCAAACGAAGCGGTGAAAAGACAAAAGGCGAATGTCAATCTTTTCTTCGTAAAGCCGTAATTTTAGCGACTTGCGATGAAATTGCAAATGTTTATGCAACCTCCTTTTAGGTTCCTAGCGCCGTAACGTGGTGGCAACACAGAATAGCAGATCCCCGATAGCACATCTGATATTCCTTTAGTGTATGCAACATTAAGCATTCATTTTAGTAGCAAAAAGAAAATTTTGGGTTATCGAAGCTATCAATTATTAACTAAAAGGCTGTTTATCAGTCTCAATATTATTGCATCGTGATTCATTGTGTGCTTAGAACATCATCTTTTGATGTCATATTGTCATGAAAAATTGACCCACGATTCCGGTTAAGGGTTAAAATGCTGCTTTACTTCCTGCATGTGATAATATCTCTGCTGGTCGAGTTTGTTTAGTAAAACAGGCTTTTTTTATTTATAAAAGGCTTTATAAATATTTTATTTTAAATATAAAATGTTATAGTATAGCACTAAGTTTGTCCCCCCATTATAGCTACGCACAACACTCCAAGAATACAAATTATATTAGACAACACAGGCAATTATTATGAATTTATTTTAAGATCACACGTGCGCAAGAAAATGGGCAAGCTTTGGGAAAAAATGTCCAAGTCTTTACTAATATTATTGTAAGCTCTACACATACGAAAAACTGGATCATTAAAAGTTACATTGTTGTTACTTTTAGGTAAGGAAAACAGCTTCTGCGTTCGAGCACTACCAATTCTGAGCAAGAAATGACCCAAGTCACTTGCATCCCATTTAGCGTTGACAATTTTATACAAAGTACAATATTCGGCCATCTTACGTCTACTAAGTGATTTTAAAGAAAAAATATTCAAGCGTCCCTCCTAGGTAGATAGCTTGCGTCTTAATCTAAATTTCGCACTTAGAAAGCGCAAAAACGTGACTAGATATTCGTAATTGTTGAGTATTATGTACGCTCCCCTACGGGTTAAAATCGTCTCACAAATTTGTTAAATTGATTCTTTGGCCCATCCTGTATGTAGGTTCGTAGGTTGTAATTTTGCTGATTCTCCCAGCATTGGAAAGTGGTTATTGTTATTGGCATTTCAGATGAAAATATTTTCATCATAATTATCCCGCCGAGCAGGAATTTTGACCTGAGTGTGACCTAAGGCTTACTTCACAGCCAATCCTCACACGCAGATTGTTTACGTTGAGATGAATAAGACAAAGGATTATTTAAGGAGCTACAGTTATTTTGTGAATAACAATCATAATTTTAGTACATATAAGATGTTCTATTAGTTCTAAATACTAAATTGACTAATTGATAACGTACAAGAATTTATATAGAAATATAAACTAGAGTTAATATTTAATTTGAAATTCAGTCATGAACGACCAAATGCGAACTGTTAAATTAATTAAAACTATTTTAGACTTTCACATAATGCTTAATAATTAATTAAAACTATTTTAGAAGGTTTTTTTTAACGCACAGCGATAGCCTACGAAATAATGTTCTGTGTGACCAACTGACTGCTAAAATAATACAACGTTTAATTTGTATTGGTATCTTCCCGGAGTAATGATTATATGTCGAATTATTCCTTAAAATAAAAATAAGAAAACTCGTCGACAGATCTAGGTAAAACATATTTCTTTTTTCCAAAATTATTACTAATACAAATTATTAGAAGTCAAAAGGTTTCATAGACTTATATTAACAAATAAAAAAAATACATATAATCAAACTTGCGTATGCACAATAATGGCATAGTAACGCCTCTAACGTTAAATTGTATATACACAGGAGTTAAGGACTCTGAAAATATATTTAAATAAAGTTTAATACGAAAAATATGATAAGGCACTGCAAAACCGATTATGAGTAAAAAGTTTTCACATAAAGCTTTAATACGAAAAAGATGATTGAATATATCTTGGGGAAATGTTAACGTCTAGTATTTCATGCGGCTGTTAAAAAATCGTAAAGTTTCAGTCATGGCAGTTAACTTGCTCTTTTACACGCCACTTACTGCTCGTAAAACACTAAAGCCGAATTTACATTGCGAAAATAGTCGCATTCATCACCGATTCCCGTTCACCTATCCCAATTTATTTATTTGCAGCAATTGATCTACTATTGAGTCTATTAACTAATGTATGAAAAGCATTTATACTTTGTGCTAGAGATTATAGTGCTAATTTTCGCACATAGTTCTTCAATATAATTTACATTATTGCTTAGTATTCAACTAGGTTACGTAATTCACTTCCTAGTACAATATTCCTAGTAGACTAGTACAGTCCTAGTACAGTTTTTTTTTTCGGCGGGTAGCTGGTGAAGTGAAAATACTGAAATTTTTTGTGCTCCAAAATTATTTTAATTAAACTTAAATAGTACCTAATGGTTATTAGCTAACATCTTCAGTGCCAAAGTTGAACTCTCATACACCATCACACACGTTATCTCCACTGCACCATGGATACAACTGCTGAAAAACTTTTAAGTAGCCTGAAGGATTTGGCATCAATGTTTAGCAACAGAACGACTGAATTTGAGAAGAATCTCCAGAAGCCAAGTATGCGAGAATCCCATACTATTGTCAAGTCCATAGCAGCAGACTTTTCTAGATTTGGATGTGAATGAAGATCAACTAAATAAGCTTGAGCGCCATCTAAACCTCGAAATTCGATTCATTTTTGGACTACGTAATACGATCATGTGTCAGCTTTTCGAGCTCAACTTAACTGGCTTCCTATCCGTCTTCGCCGTGATATGCACATCCTTTCATTCCTTTTCAAAATTCTTAAAGATCCTAATTTACCCACATACCTGAATTCCCGTTTCCAGATGCTTCCTCCCCCATCTCGTACCCGGTGGTACTGTGTTACCAAAACTTTGGAGCTGCCTAAAAGTAACACCAATTTTCTCTTCAACTCCTTTTCTGTACGGGCTATTAGACTATGGAACAAACTCATATTAGATATTCGAGACTGCCCTTCTATCATATCTTTCAAAACTAAACTCAAAGAGCACTTTCTAACACAATGTTATGTATTTTTATTTATTTTTTATATCATGCCTATATGTATTAGGGTTAATATTAATTCACATTAAATTTTACAATATGCACTTGTCAGTCTCCCATTACTGCTTGATCTCCCACACCGCCTGGTTGGCTGGAAGAGATCACTTATAGAGACAAGCCCACCCTTGCTTGTGATTTACCTACTATTGTAATGTTAATTTTGATTTTGTGCAATAAAGAGTATATCATTACAATAAAACTCGTTTACAATCTCTGTTAAATTAAGTCTTCCAAGTATCTTTTTGTACGTACAAAAGTATAAAAACAGCAATGGGGCAGTTCATTGGAGAGTAATAACAGTAAAAACTACTTTATGACACTTCTACTAAAATGTTAACTGGATTGTGTCTCGAGACTATAGGTACGCCTTGATTTTGACTTGGTACGAAAGCAAGGTTTATTGTACCTAAATCTTTTGAAAACATGCAATAACTGTCTACGTTTTGATAGAGAGCTAAAATTATGTTTAATTATTTTATATACGTGATATTTTGCCGAAATATTGCATAATCATACAGAAAGAAATTAATGAAGTAATAGATATACTCAACGTATCCAGTGGTTAAGATTGAGTTGTTAAATGCAACAACATGTCTTTTTGTTATCTTTTCAACTCTACTAATTCCTTTATATTCTCAATGAAAATTGCTTAAATCCGGGCGACTTCTCCAACTGCTGAACTACTCAGGACCTAATAGGACTGACGATTTTTACAAACACTTATTACGTTTCTCTACTACAGATATCGTATCTTCATCAATGTTCAGGCAATCCACTCAAACCGCCAAAAGAAATATTATTACAAATATTTAAGCTTTCGATAAAGATGAAAATTTGTTCTAATTATTATATTTGACCAATTTGTAATGAAAAATGCTATCGCCCGGATTACGAAAGGTCATGGATTCGAGTCCCATCTCAGAGTGCAAGGGACAAAATGGATTTTTTTAGCACTTTTCATGAAGAATATTTTTCAGTACCTATAATAGCACTGTGAATGCAAAAGTGATCAAATATAATAATTCTTATATACTTATATAATTTTTGAGTTAACTAAAGGAAATATTAAGACTGCTTTATAAAAAGGTTATAATGGAAATGAAATACAGTATCTAATATTTTCTTAACAAATGGAATAATATTACATAAAATAAATGCCCGCGAAGTTTCCGTAAATAATTATCCAAAGATATGCTTTCATCGAGTAATAAAATATCCTCAAAAAAACTTCGCAATAACAAAATTACGCCATACTTATGAATTCACATTGAGCTAAAATATGAGTATACGTTTGAAATTCAATTTCAAAATATTTAAAAACATTCACTTTGTAACTAAGACACGAACGTGATGGTTGAGTTATTAATATACGTATACGTATATATATTTTTCGCGTATCATTTCTCGGAATACGTCAACGTCGATACCGATTGGTCTCATTTATTTACATCACGATTTCGTTTTTTCATCAACTGTTAGCGTACTCTCAGCTCGTAAGGAAACTTCATATAAACCCAACTATACGATTATGCAAAAGCACGATTTCACTTCGGAAGTGTCAATTTGCGGTAATACAAATTATGCTCTCCCCCTTATACCAATTTGTTCCGGCGTGTAAACAAGTAATTTATTAAACATTCATTATTGCAGATATTTTGGAATAACTTCCTACGTTAATAATTTATTATCATTGTAACAGTGGAAGCGTTTAGTTTAATTTTATTATTGGAAATATAAATAATAAAATGAAACTAAACGCTTCCACTGTTTGTGCAAACAGTATAAAACTGCTACTACTATGAGTTTTATGCTGTTATCGCCATTACATTTTTCTCCCATATAATTATGAAATTTAACATAATTTTGCTTTAATTTACTGAAGTTTATTTGTCAGAAGTTTGTTATAAGAAGATCGAATTTATTAATATATAACATAGATAATTGACCTAATTGACCTGATAGATAGCGTCGCTGTAAAAATCAATAGAATTATAATCTGCTGATTTGACAGTTCTAAAAATGCTGGATGAAAGATTAACAAAATTGATATACTACGCGAAAGTGGAAGGATATAGGTAGAAGCCGAGGAAAGCCAAAACACAACTTTCACGGTTAAACCAATCATGTGCTAATATAAGGGGATGTCAGAAGCCATAAAAATCGGCGAGTATGTATGAAGTTGAGAAAGTACGACCCTTGTGGCGCTCGGTCCTCTCTATCTACCCCGCAAGGGATACGGCATAAAGATAAAGATAGATAGATTTACTGAAGTTTCATGTTAATTGTTAAAAATGTTCCAAAAATTTGTAAAGATAACACAACACAACCTATATTTAAAGATGAGACCATAGGAAACAAACAAATGTTGCGCAAAACACAAATATTCTTTAACTGTCAACCTGTTTATTGGAAAAATAACGTAGTTCTTAAAATATAAGTCGGCAATTGTGGCCGTTGTCCAATCAACTAATTCGTTGCAACATACAATATATTTTCCAACTACGTACAAAAAGTTTGACCAAAACCATCTAACATTCTGGACAACCCAATTACAATCGCATGTTACTCTGTAGTAAATTGATATTGACCCTTGTGAACCCACCAGCCAAAAAAGAAACACAACATGCCTTCGTTTAGTTACCGAAGATAATGTTTATCCTCATCCAAACTTAAAAAAAAGGAACAAAATGCTTACGCGTAACCGAAAATAATTTTCGAACATTTCATAAATTAAATCCAAAATAAACCTACTGACTAATCATCAAAACATGTAAGCTGAATACTCGTTTAAATTTTATTTCACGATACATCGAGGGTTTAATCTGCGAATCGTTCCGTGCGAAACCCGAACCAATGTAAGTAAAGCTTGAAATAAAGATCAAATTCCGATGTTGTTAAATTCGCTCTCTTTTATATTGTCAACCTCATTTTGTTTTATCTCATGGTTATCCTTATTCTGAATGTGAAGACGGTCATCCTGTCACTACGATTTAAGGATCGAAAAAGTATTATACGATCGCATTTCGCATCTTAGTTTTATTTCTATTTTTTCCTCAAAATGACTTAAATCATTTATCCCTACTCATTTTTTTATTCATGGCACTTCTCAGCTTTGCTATAATGTAGACAAACCAGCCTCAAACTCAAGGTGGAGCATAGCGTAATGCTGTGAAAAAATGAAAAAATTGGGACCATCCTATAAAATAATAGTGTAATAATACATATTTTACTTTATTTTAATCGAAATATTATACATTTTTGGAGATTACACAAAATAGAATGAAATATTTTTTGACATTTTATCTGAACTTTACGCACTAATAAATATGGCTTCCTATTAACGATTTTAGTATGATGAAGTTTGTTTATTTACTAGCATGTGACGTCATAAACAGCGTAATTGCAGCGTATGACAGATAGCTTTTAAGCGTGGGTTCGGGTATTGAGACTTTAACTTTGATTTTTCTTGATAAATACAGTAAAATTCAATGTTAATGAAATATTAATGCAATGTTCTTATTACGTAATAAAGCATAATTAAAAACTATTTTTTTATAAAATTATTCAAATACCATATTCTGAGTAAACTCTTAGAATTCGCTTACTATAAACAAATTATTTCACATTTGTTTACCATTTTGCCAATAGTTAAATCTTCTTCAGGGACATCACGAGGAAGATTTGATTTGTAAAAAAACAATCTGCAAGTCAATATCTTATTACTCATCAAAAGTGCAACTGTCAAATCACCCATCTCAAGTTCTAAGAATGAACTTGTCAATGAATAGGCTGTCGTTGATCGTCCATCATTAATCTTATTGAAGAAAGTTTAATCGAAAATTCGATTTTCGTGTTAGAGCGAGCTCCTATGGAACGAAGTATTGTTTTAATTTTTAATCCGTTCCATGTGTAATGGACGTTCCGTATAAAAAATATTATCTTTATTTGAATGAGATAAGCGTATTTTATTAGCGGTTCGCTATATTCCTATTTTCAGCAGCCTGTCACATAAAATTGAATATATTGCTGTTATGGATAGAAACATCAATTATTGTTAGATGCTTAGATAAAGATTTATTATAAAGGCACAATCCAATAATAATGACTAAAATTTCAGAAACTCCGCTCAGAGCTACAAGCTAAGCTAATATTATGTTTTCTCAACATAATTCCGGGAATGTAATCAAGAAGAATTGTGGTATATCTTTGAATATTAAAAATAGTTAGGTGTAAACGCCATGGGAATGGTTGGCCTAACCGCTATGCCCGTATTCCAAGAAGCCACACCTAATAGAAGGAATATCCAGAGTTTTTAGTGGGTAAGCGCTTTGACTTGTTCCGTGGATTGACCACTGAGTGGGCTAGCAGAGGAGAGACCTTCATATTCCCTGTCGTCTCATTAGAAACCCAGGTTTAGTGCGTAACGAATTTCTCTGGGTTAAAAAATTTATTAATGACCAATGTCAACACTAAAATATATATTGCAATTATTTGATTTTTAATTACAGAATGTGCACTATGTTTTTTTTTATTTAGTACCGGTGACCGCCAGTGACTTCGTCCACGTTTTCCATGATTTCTTCGCTCCTAATAGTTGCAGCGTGATGTTATATAACCTAAAGCCTTCCTCGATAAATGGTCTATCAAAACAAAAATAATTTTTCAATTCGAACCATTAGTTCCCGAGATTAGTGCATTCAAACAAACAAACTCTTCAGCTTTATAATATTATTAGTATAGATTCCTCTTTCAAATAAATATAAAAACAACTAATTAGTCCTTTTGACTGTTATACTATATGACAGCTAATACTGTTATACTAAATAAGCTAATAATAAAAAATCTTATTATCAATCAAATTCTAGTGAAACTTTGTCGAGCTTTAAATTCATCACAAAAACCTGAAATACGCTCGCTCCGCTGAAGCAAGAATGCATTATGCAAATCTAATTACTTCAGTTTCGCGGTGGTAACAAAAAGGCAGCCTTTATCGCACTGCAATGTTAATACCGCAACTGACGAAGAATTTAATTAAAAATTATGATCATTCCACGTGGGTATAAACATAGCTTAAAATGGTTATTGTCCTTTAAAACTTTAACGTGGCACAGTAATAAAAAACCAACCACGTCGGACTCGCGCACGAAACGAGCAAAATACATCACATTTGTTGTATGGGAGCCCCCCTTATATATTTGTTTGATTTTAATTTAATTATTTATTTTTAAGTTGCTACATAAATATATATTCTGTAAATAATTCAAGTAGCCTTTTGTTGTTAAAACAAACAAAAAGAAAGACGTTATTTATTCTGATTTTTAGTTTTTTGTTGAAACGACAACTGAAATACATCATCTGTGTAAATTTCAAGAGTCCAACTTTCACGGTTCATCTAGTACAGACTTATGACCTAGACAGCGAAACCTTAGTATTCCCGTGTTACCCTTTGTTACGGAACCCAAAAAATGGTATAAATATATTAGGTACTTCATTTTGACGGCATCAGGAGAAAAGTATTAATTAGTTATTGTGGATTCGACTCCTACCTCGGATTAGTGATTTTTTAAAGTATATATCAGGATAGCATTATGAGTACAAAATTGATCGAATATAATGATTAGATTCAGTCTGCGATAAATTATGTGTATATTTAAATAAACACAGAATTTGTCGCAGACTACTACGTATTAAGTCATTGAAATTAGATTTACATTTTTGAAGCTGTTGTTAAAGTCTTCCAATTTCTCTACTATTTTTCCTTTTATAATTAGTAACTCGTTGAAATGTATCTGCTATGGGTATTTCATACACCTCAGTTTGACCCTTAACAAAATACGGGTTTGTTTATGTTTGTCTTACTAAAATTAAGCTCACCCTTATCACTTTAGAGTCCTGCCTTGTTCCTTATACATATTTTTAATAGGAATTAATATATTTAGCGTTCAAAATATTAATGCTAACAGAATAAAAATGGATGAAATTTATCTAAATTTTTCATAACAGAAAAAATATGTCTACTAAATTAAAACAAAATTAAGCTTTGTAATTTCTTTTCAATTATGAAATATTTCAAGAAAAACAGAATATACTAGAAAAGCACCTCACTAGATGGCGGCTCTACCAAAAGTTGATTTTTTGCAGAAAACGAATGGACCAAATATAATTATTTCCGTTCCTTTTAACTAACATATTAAAAAAACTGAAATTTGCAAAGTTCGAAACTTAGATATCAATACAAATACGAAAAAGTACAAATAGAATGTGAGTTGTTAATTGTGATTTGAAAATTAATTTACTTTTATACATAAAACAAAACCGTAAGGGTTGTCATGGAGAAATCTAGAAAGTACTGTAGTGACATCTAGTTTGATTTCGGGAACTAATGTTTTTTTTAATACTTCCTCATTAGTGCAAATCAGCATGCGGTATGCAAGCCTCCACTCCTTAATTTTAATGCCGATTACTTATTTTTTTGTTTAAATTGAAACAAAAAAAAATACGTGTCTAATATTTTTCTATTATCTGACTGATGGACTAAACAGATTTTTTGTTTTACTCAGTCGCTATTCAAAAAACAAAACCTGTTCAAAACAAACAAAATCCTGGTTGTAGCCGGGGGTGCAGTGAGAATTTAGTTTATTCAAGCCATAATACAATATGTTTCTTTTATTTTTAGTTTGGTTTGGTAAATCATGTTTATTTTTAGTTATTTTTCAAGACTTTTTTGCTGACGTTTTTTAATAAAAATTGTGTTGAAAACAGTTTTACTGGTGATTATTTTGTTTACATTAAAAATTCCAAACCGAATCGTAATACTGAATTTCGCAATATAATCTTTACTAATATTATAAAGCTAAAGAGTTTGTTTGTTTGTTTGAACGCGCTAATCTCAGGAACTACTGGTTCGAATTGAAAAAGTCTTTTTGTGTTGAATAGACCATTTATCGAGGAAGGCTTTAGGCTATATAACATCACGCAGCAACTATTAGGAGCGAAGAAATAATGGAAAACGTGGACGAAGTCGCTGGCGGCCACTAGTAATCTATATTTCATGGTCTGTAAGAAAATACAATCGGTGTTTAATTTATATTTTCTGCTTACAGATACACTTGCTGTTTCATCTGGGAAGGTTTGTTTTTTCTATATAACTTTACATTTAAGATTAGGATTATTGACAAATTGTTTTGATTATCACCAATAAATACTGGTTACCAAACTCGTTTATTGTTATTATCTTTTCATTATAGTAATTTGCGAGACAATACATTAAAACATATTGTTTAGTAAAATTGTGAGCCACTTCCTTAGAACCAAAATAATACAATTATTTTATTTAACCTTTTTTTCGGTGTGTAAAGTTGTTTCTCGACTTTGTATGAGAATTTTATACGTAACAGACGTGCTGACCTAATTTTCGGGACCACTCTCGTGTAACCTTTTTTGATCCTAACAAATGACTTGCATAGCGACCCTTTGAATTACATATTTTTAAGACAGATTTATACTGTCAAAACAGCGACTTTTCTTTTCACCTCTGTTTTATATAAAATTAGTCGTGTAGTGCAACCGCCTAACCCTCTAGCTATGATTGTAGGAAGCCATAGAATACGATAACACTATGTTATGGAGATATCTCGTTTCATTTCACTTCTTTAATAACGACGATCGAATGATAAAGAATGTTGATTATAGATCTGACAGCAGTATAGTTGTACGGTGTACCGAACATTTTGTGCTTTTCTCAGCGCCTTTATGGTTGCCGCGGATTTGTATTATGACGAGTAAGCATTTGTGTATACTGTCGCTATTGGCGTAAAAATAAATCGATTCGAATATTGTAACCATTCGACTCGGTTGTATCATTTTCGTCTCCTTATACTATTTCCTCAGAACATCCTCCTTATTATCATTATAACAGTGGAAGCGTTTAGTTTCATTTTATTATTTGTAAATATAAATAATAAAATGAATGCTTCCACTGTTTGTTGTTTGTTCAAACAGTAAAAAACTACTACTGTGAGTTTTATGCTGTTATCACCATTACATTTTCTTCCCATATAATTTTGAAATTCATCATAATTTTGCTTTCATTTACTGAAGTTGTTGTTATTAAGAAGATCGAATTTATTAAATATATAACATAGATAATTGACCTAATTGACCTGATAGATAGCGTCGGTGTTAAAATCAATAGAATTATACTCTGCTGGTTTGACAGTTGTAAGAATGCTGGATGAAAGATTAATATAATTGATATACTACGCGAAAGTGGAAGGATATAGGTAGAAGCCGAGGAAAGCCAAAACACAACTTTCACGATTAAACCAATCATGTGCTAATATAAGGGGATGTCAGAAGCCATAAAAATCGGCGAGTATGTATGAAGTTGAGAAAGTACGACCCTTGTGGCGCTCGGTCCTCTCTATCTACACCGAAAGGGAGACGGCGTAAAGATAAAGATAGATAGATTTACTGAAGTTTCATGTTAATTGTTAAAAATGTTCTATCAGCTATCAATTATCATTGTTGTATATTGACATTGACATTGTATTGTATGTAGTTGACATTATGACAAACCATATTATAAAATTTATTATACATTTGCGTACCGTGAGCCCATTGCTTGCATAGACGTCCTACATTACGAAGCTATAAGAACAAATATTATATACACATCAAACAAAAAGGTTAATACCTAAAAAGTGTCCCAATAAATTGTACAAGTATATAAACAGTGCGGAAGCAATTTAGGGTAAACACACGCCTAAGCACTCGCTCGTATAATTAATTGCAAAGCGATTGCAATTTATACTTGGCCTCTGCTCGGTTTGCGTGCTAGCAAATCATTGTTTTCTCGTAACTCGTTAAATTTATAACAATATCAAAACTCTGTTTGCCATGTCCGAGGTTCGCAAATAACAGCAGCACAACAAGTTAATAAAGAAAGACAAATTGACGCAATCAGTTTTCAAAACTAAAACGTATAAGAGAATAGATAAGGTTTAATTTGAAGTAATGCCGGGTCTAAAGTTAGGACGACTATTTAAAATAATGTGATAATGTTAATGCAATATTCAAAGAACACCGTTAATTGATGTTAGACTAAGTTATTATTTATTATGAAATTTTGGTGATTACTTTTGATTAATAATTTATTAAATAAAATACTATTTTCAAAATAATATGCGCTCATAATGCGCAGATGACGCGCATCAAAAACGCGCGTTGTCGGCGCCTCAGAAAAATGTCATATGCAAAGGCTCTTAGTTTACTTGAATATCTGTGTCTCGTGCGCCAGTATAATTCTGTACATAACATTTTATTTATAATATTAATCAGAAAATGCAATAAAAGTACAAAAAAATTAGTGTATTGATAAACCTGTTGGACCTTGATGCATACATTCATCTTTTTTTAATGACCTATATTTGCGTGAAGTATCTATTACAACATTACATAAAAGGAACATACAGTAGGTTAAACCTATTTTTTTACCTGTTTGGGTGTATCTTATAACGATGCAAATTATCAAACAAAAATATTTTTAATATGAGATTGAGTAAACAAATTACAGAAAATATACTGAAATGATTATATCAATTTTCATGCTTATAAGTAGTCACATACAAGAACCTTTTGATGTTGCTTTAGTTTATCGAGCGTAGTAGAAAAAGTACTGGCGGAGGAGTCATAGCTTTTGTACGGGGTACATTCGGTGCACATAAGAATTATAGCTTCTCAACTGAGTTTAATACAGAGCTGCCTATATATATTAATACCAGCAAAAAATTATATACTTGTAATACTTTAAATATAATACTTGTATACCTTACCCCTGATTACGCTATTACCCCAGCACAATTACAGAAACTTAATTTATTCATGAGCAATTTGATTTCTGGTCATATTTAAAATCCAAGCGTGGTGGCTCCCACTATCCCCGCCCTTTTACTTATCGAAACTTAACATTGACAGAAGGCCCCACCATATGTTCCAGCTTTAATGATTATTTTCAAAGTACTTACTTAGACAGTTGCACATAATGACAGTGATCAGTTTGTTATAGATGACAACTCTGCTGACATTTTGACGCGACTCACCGTGACAAAAGATAGGGTGAAAAAGGGTTGCTTCTTTGTTTCTTAGAGGTTGTGCCAAATCTTTGGCTCATCCCATATTTGCTATTTGAACTATCTCTGAAGCAGTATGTTTACCCTGATACATGGAAAAAGGCTCATATTGTTCCTGTGCATAAAAAGGGGTGTAAACAAGATATATGTAACTATCGTCCAATCTCAATCTTTAATACCTTAAGTAGTATTTGAAAAAATAATATACCCCGACTCTTTTTACCCCACAATTGTTAAAGGTATATCATACAATCAACATGGTTTTCTTAAACGTATATCAATGCTCTCAAATCTTGCTGAAATCAGTAATTACGTCCTGTGTGGGATAGAATACTGTGGTCAGGTTGATGTGATCTACACAGATTTTGAAAAAGATTTTGATCGTGTGGATCAATCACATCATCCTACTCAACAAACTTTTAGTCTTGGTATTAGGGGAGAGTTGATGAGATAGACCACTTGCTATCTCACTAATCGATCACAAGCTGTGGTAATGGGTGGTTTCAGGTCGGACTTCATTAGAATCACTTCTGGGGTTTCTCAAGGATCCCATCTGGGTCCGCTACTTTACTGAGCTTATATTCATGTTATTCATCAATGTTTCCAGGGTTCAGAGCATCTTCTTTATGCTGATGATAAAAAGATATACTTGAAAGTAGCATCAGCTTCGGGCTGAGATATTATTCAACGTGACCTAAACAGCTTATACGTATGCTATAAGAACAACAACATCACCATAAATATAAGCAAGTGCCAATGTATCAGTTTTAGTCGCAAGAAGCAGAGTTTTGGGTATCCTTATAATTTCAATGGCATGCTTATCGAAAGAACAGAAAATGTCAGAGATCTTGGAGTTCTTTTCGACTCAAAAATGTTACTTTCAAGTCATGTTGATCATATTAGCAATAAAGCATATCGTAATTTAGGCTGGATGATGGATGAAAAAAAAATTAAATAAGCAAAAAAATATTTTATACAGGAAACATTTCTGAATAATAACAGTGCTTTCCATGGCAAATATTTAACTGCGGTGTGTGTCTATCCAATTAATCAATACAACCTATTAAAATTCTCTGAGTATGTTGTGTATTTATGGTGTGTTCTACGGCGCCTGTTGTACGTGAATGTTGATTCTCGCAGCTATGCAATGTACACATTCATGTATTCATATAATATGTATATATATGTATTATCAATGCACTCATGTGTAGCATGAATGTGGTGATGTGTGTGGCTGCGTTGTGTTATGTGTCCATGTATTTGTCTGTTTCTGTATGTGGTATCGTTTCTTTTACGTCATTGCAGGGGCTCAGGCCTTCTTTATGGATAGTTAAGGAGGATGGGCCATGACCCTCCACGCCCAATGTGGATTGGAGGGTATTAACGACTGCAAATGCAGCCGGGACCAACGGCTTAACGTGCCTTCCGAATCACAGAGTAGCTCGAGATAATAATTTTTTGGTAACCCATCCCGTGACCGACCCTTGCGAAAGTTGCTTAACGACTACGATCGTGGGCCGCGGCGCTTATCCATTACGCCACCGAACTACTACTAAGACTTAAACATGAACATATAATAAATTACCGTGTGTTTGATATTACCTCAAATATTATATAATTAAGTACTAAATGAGTGAATATGTCTCCTTGTGCTAGTATGTTTTTTGTATTTATTCTCTCTTAGATTTCTTTTTTATAATTAGTTAAAAAAGTTGGCTATCTTAATAAGTTGTGTAACTCTGGAATTGGCTTAAGTAACTATCGCATCACATTATTATAGTATGTATTTATAAATAAGCTGTGGAGTTTCTGAATAAATAAAGAAAAAACTTTTCAAGCAATAACCAAACAAATCATTATAGTCTGAATTAAGTATATAAACTCTTATGGCGTATTTACACTATAACAACCGCGTGCGGCGAGCGTTTTCTATTTCTAGCTTTTATCGGTTAGTCATTTCTATTAAAGTTTTAAAAAAAATCTACATTGATCTAGCTAGTAATCAAATATAATAACTCAAAGTTCAATGCAAGATACTGCCATCCTCATTCCTTTACGAATTATATTAGGGATTCTTCATCTTTCTTCTTTCGTATCGTATTTCAAAAATAACTTTTAGTCTACTCAGGGGTATCCAGTATCGGTATTCACTGTGAAATAGCTAAATCATCCCGAAACGTTTCCAGCAAACAAAATGCTAGTTACTATATGTAGTCTCAAGGGAAATATCTGAGAAGCAAAAGCTCTCCTATTCACATAAATTGAAAACCTCAGCCACTAAGCCAAGAAAATGGAGCTGCTTTTAACAGCACTTATGTTATCGTATGATATATCGAAAAAGAATTTCTCTGTGTACACTACACACCTTTAACCTTCACTTACGATAACTACAAATACTTATATTATACAGGTCACAAATATTGCTTTTTAGCGATGTTAACCTTTGCACAGACCTAGCAATTCTAATTGCTACAAATATCTAATTTTGAAAATCAGTTTTGTTATTTTAAATAGTTTTTTTTTCCTTATTTGGCACACAGTTCTTGGTTTTTGAATACCCACTGTACTTTATACGATAAATTTTCATTAAAATGTAATTCATTAAATATACTTTGGTTTTTTTATTATTAAAATTGACATATTTAATAGGCAGACAGGATAAAAGTTTATTAAAAAAACCTACTATTTTTAGTCATCGTCAAATATTAACTTTTTTGTATCAATACAATACAAATATATTATTGGTTTCATTTTCAATGTTTCAACATATATAAATTAATAAATGAAGCAAGATAAAAATTACAAAATTTGTTAATATGATACTTCTATTTTGTAATCGTTAGAATACTAGCTTACCGCCCTCAACTTTGTCCGCATCTTAATCTATTCTATGTCAAATAAAAACTATTTTATGTCCACTCTACCCCTGTGTACCAAATTTCATTTAAATTGGTACAGTAATGTAGAAGTGAGAACGTAACCGAGTAGCTTTCAGCCAGCGGCTGTTCAATAGGATGAAAAATAACGTGTGTTAATCCAGGTTTGCAATTATCCTAATATCAAAATTCATACAAATTTGTGTAGTAGTCTATGTATACTTTATGTATAAATAATTTAAGTAGAACTGAATACTATATTAATATTTTAACATTTACCTATAGTGAATTTGTCAAAAGAAAAATAGAATAATTTATTTGTAACTAAATTACTAAACCCCTAACGCTTTTAACTTCTCAGATAAAATCTGATGAATAATGTAGAAAGAAATCGCATTAACTGCTCCATTTTTCATTCACGATTAATCTACTAATGCTCATGAAAATAGTTAAAAAGTTTCTCTCGTAACGTATAGTTTCTGCAGCAAAGTTAACAGAATAACAACATATATATCTTCATTGAGTATACGAGTAGGACAACGACACGATTATCTGCCCGTATCTATAATACAAAATACATGTAAGGCGTGCGCAAACCATTGATATTTTAAATACTATTTTAGTAATATTATAACTCCAGTAATTGTATCTGTACTATATTTGTATTTGTAAGACTGGAGTATTGAATACTACATAAGACCATGATCAACCTAAATTAAAATTAAGTTATTCATGCAACCGTTACAGACGGGATTTCTATCACACCGTATCCCTGGCGGCTATGTAAAGAAGACCGAACGCCACAATGTACGGTCCTTACGTACATCTTTCGTCTCACCTTATTACATTGCTCTTTTCATACATACGTGCCATTTTTTATGATTTCTGATGTCACTTTAATTTTGAGTGTAATTAATAATAGTGATGAAGCCATCGAATGTATAGTACATTCGATGGCTTCATGTATTAAAAATCCATCTCTTGAGATGTATTAAAAATCCATCGCTAGACGAATTGAAAAGGCGCCTATCCATCACGAGCGTCAGTTAAAATATCTTTACACTATGGTTTCAGCTAATGACCTAACTATAATTCATCATTTAATTCATAATTCACCTTTGGTTGATGATTAGGAAAAACCGACCAGTGCGAGTCAGACTCGCGCACGCAAGTTTTCATACCAGAAACGAACAAAAAATTCATGGGAGATTATTAAATATTTATTTTATTTCACTGTTCTTCAGATACAGCCTGGTGACGGACAGATAGACAGCGAAGTCTTAGTAATAGGGTTCCCGTTTTACCTTTTGGATACGGAACCCTTAAAAAGGTATCCTAAAAATCAGTAGTTTACAATTGTTTGGAACACTGGACAAACTCTCCTTACAGGATCCCGGATTCTTACCCCCAGCAAAAAAAAAAATGATCCAGTCGGAAGATGATGACTATTTTTAATGTCCAATCTCAGCTAGGTTTTTTTGACGTGAAAAATGGTAAATTTAAAGGAAAACTGCAACTTTTTCTTATACACACCAGGCGATTATACGATAAATTGTATTTGCTAATTGACAATATTACATCACTGGGAATTTGGAATAAGTCCCATTCGGTGCCGTCATCCACCTGTCTCTCAACGACCGCCCTTAATCCAAATTTTAGGGTTGCTCATGCATTTCGCATGCTTATGAGGCCAGTGGATAACCGTAAGTAACGTAACGCACCGTAAGTAACTCTCAAACAACTCGAATCGTAAGCCATATGTTTACCCAACGATACGTGATAAGGATACAAATTTAAAGGGTGCTATTCTGTTATGAAAACGAACGCAGTCATAGCATAGCATCGAGGTTAAATCACTTTTTTTCTCTTTATTTTGAGACAAATAAAACCTACTTTAAAATTTAATGTTTCATTAGAGCTGTCGAGTTCGACAGCAGATTTGAAAGTGTACATTATTTCAATTGAATAAAGAAGAGATTTTCTAATGATATCGAAGTACCATATCATAATGGTAGATACTACCTATAAATCAAAATTTACTAGAGGCCCGCCATTTTTCGCACTAGTGCAGTTTATTTGTAAAAACTTGCTTCTGAAATCTCTATTATATAAAGTATAATAAATGTCGCCATATTTCATTATCTGTCAGTAATAATAAAAAATTACTGCGCGCTAAAAAAATATTCTCATTCATAATCTTCAATAAAGTATCAATTAAAATTGATTATGAATTGTTTAAAATATCGAAAGAAGACTAATACTGATTGCGAGCTTTAAGAGAAATAATTATCAATATAAACCATACTACAAATTAAATTAATTTTATATGTTATAAGATCAACTCGTACGTATTAATCGGCTTCAAAATTGCAAATAATGCTTTAATCTTATAATATAGCAAAGTTTTTTAGTAATAAAATTACCCATGAAAAGTAGTTAACTGATAATAATGTATCCTTGTAAAAATGTTAGACGAAAATCGCTTGAAGAAACGTAAAATACATTTTTATGTATTTTGTAAAGATCTATGTCTACCTGGAACTATTTCATTAGAAGTGATCTGCCATAGCCATGACTATGTATTTTCACGACAATGTGTAACGCTTATTACTTGTATATACGAAAATGCATAAAATATTGTATAAGCATATCTTCGATCTATCTATCTTAAGAGAGAGAGAGGAACAAAGACAAAAAATATAATTTTATATTTCATAACTTGACGTTTCGCAAAGCACCATAGATCTTGAAAGATGACAGCTGCAGGTGACAGATGGCGTTTCGCGCAATCGAAGCGCCATAAGCGGTCTATGCTTGTTCGAAGATGGCACTTTACGTTGTGCGGCCATATTGAGTGGACGCAAGCGCAGAACTCTCCGTGTTTCGTATCGCAATCCGTTTACATCTCGTTATTATTAATGTACTCCGATTAGATAACTATGTAATTCAATTAAATAACTGATTTGTGATCTATCTGCGATCTTATTTCGAAGGAATATCTCGAACACTAGTCAGATGGCAAATGTTGATCAACCTAACTTTCCGCCGGTCCCGCATGACTTTCCGACATCAGAAGTTGGGATGTAACCGACCAAGTGGACACACAGATGTCATGGATATGGAGAATCTTATTGCAGTAACAAAATCAAAACTTTCTCGCCCTCATCTATGTTATGACTGGGCGAATCGTCGTCGAATCGCATGTGCATCTGCTCGAATTCGATCCTGACAAAATACAAGAAGAATCACTTGAAGCCTTCGTAAGGAGAACCAAGCGTTCCTAATATGAAGAACAGTAACCCGAACGCTGCTGTCACGTTCTTCAATTGTGGAGCAGATGGTCACTACTCTCAAGATGCCTGTAGCTGAACAAGATGCAACGGTGGCAAGCCTGATGGCTCGTCTGCTGGTATTGCTAGTGAGCGACATGTGGACGTTTGCACCATTGCCACCCTTGCTAGTATTTTGCAGCATTTTGGTGAGTCGTTTTCATTTTGTTTTGATACTGAAGTCAAGTGCTCCCTTATAAAGTAATTAATATCGTGAAGAAGTCATGGCAATCGAATTAGTAACACTGTTAAAATTACTGGTATTGGCTAGGCGATGTAAACGATCGCTGTTGGTTCGTCGCATAGAGACTACGATTAGTATTGTGTATGGGTACCGGATGGAGGTCACCCGTGGATACGTTGTGTTGTGGAAGGGTACCGGATAGAGGTCACCCTTAGATGCGTTGTATTGTGGAAGGGTACCGGATGGAGGTCACCCAACCACGTGATTGTTTTATAATGACCGGATGGAGGTTGTCACAAGGTGCTGGATGGAAGCATCTAAAATTATAGAGTATTGAATACGACACTGTTTTACTATGTAATCCACGAATACCAATTTGATATAGAAAGCTAATTTGTCTGATGAGTTTCGTTGAACTGTTAGTGATCGTTTACGTAAGATGCCAGAGGGACATGTACCAGTCGAAGCCGAAGTGGAGTTTAATGAAATGTCCGATGATAATAAATTAGTTTAATTGTTAATGTGAATGCGAGTAAGAACTCTACCGGCCGTAGAAAGTCGACCGTACTAGTAACTAATAGTTGGAAGTCAGTGTCTCTTGGGGCAACTCAAGTAGTCCATGGGTGTGCGGTGGGCGTGTAGTACTAGCGGAGGTCGTGGTCTGTATAGACCGTCCCGTGTGTAGTCTAAGAGAGATGCACATGTGCGGTTTACAATGGTAAATGCGCGTCTGTGTGAGAGAGTTGGTGATGACTCATCGGCTATGGAGGCCGTGGCGGTAGAGATATTTACTCTGGTATTTTGGAAGTTTATATGTTAGTGTTTTAAGTTGATTTATTGCTAGATTGTTTTGAATTATTGTGAGATAACGACGACAACATGACTTTTCACAGTTTCAAATTTAATTTTAATGTAATTTAATGAAAGTGTAAATTGATCAGTTAACAATCTAAAGAAACTTAAAATAAAAATGGTCTCTAATTATTAAAATTTCGATTGGTTTCAAAATCTTGCTTAAGTTGAAGTCAGGACTGACCGAGTAAAGAATCTACTGCGCTGCATATTTTCCCTTTCAGATTGAACCCCCACGCGAGGATGCGTGAGGCTATCAGAATAGCCATTTCGCAGAACATCTCCATCACCTTCACAAAGATCGTTTGATTTAGTTTCCTTTTTTTAATTTTTAGTTACTCGATTATTTAATTACTCGATTGTAAAGAGGGCGTGATCATCGATACTTTTAATTTTATTAGAATGGTAACACTGACTTTGACAGTTCGATAGCGTAAAGCAAGGTGCCGCCATTTTGGCGCACATGAGTCTCTTATGCATTTGGGCTGGGAGAAAACTTTGGAAAAGCTCTATAGTAATTATTGGTTTGAAAACATGTCAAAATATGTTTGTAAATTCGTTGACAACTGTATCACTTGCAAAATTTCTAAAACCCACATAGGTTAAGTGCAGGCTGAGCTTTACCCTTATACCTAAGCTTGCTATTCCGTGGCACACTTTGCACGTATGTAGATGCTACTGGAAAACTAAGCGGCCAAAATTATAAAAAGGAGTACGTTTTTGTTTTGATCGATGCTTTTACCAAATTTTCCTTGTTTGTCCATACTCCCAACATTGACTCTAAGAACAGCATTCGAGCTTTGAAATTAGCTATCTCCCTATCTGCCGCGCCAATGAGTATTATCGCGGACTAAGGACTCTGCTTTACTAGCCGCCTGTTTGTGAGGTATCGTCACTTGGAGGTGGCATGAGTTACATCACTCGTATTAGGTGATGTGACGACTGTTTCATGGGTATCGTCACTTGAAGGTGACATGAGTTACATCGCTCGAATTAGGTGATGCGACGACTGTGATTAATAGAGTTGATGATGTGCAGAGTAGAGAGAATGATTAAATTTGACTGACTGACTGAAGTGACTTCGTTTTGTTACAAAATGAGAAGTATAATCAGACCAAACTAGATCCGAAATACAAGGGACCGTTTAAGGTCATAGAGTTGTTAGATGGTCATCGTTATTTGTTAAAGGCATTAAATTCTAAGAGGACGTACAACTATATTCATAATAGACTGAGAAGGATGCCTGAAGGTCAGTTGGGTGTAGAAGAATTGTGGATCAAAGTGATGATCCCGTGTCCGAAGTGCCTGGCACATCGCGTGATTAAGTTGGGTAACATTCGATAGAGGTGTTACTTGAGCGATCAATGGGGTTGCTCATGGGAACATAATGCTCGATGGAGGCAGTATGTGTCTTGATGAGTGCGTTCTATCACTGTATAGAATCGCGATATGTGTTCAGTTGTGTACTGATGAGAGTAAGACTTGATTTAAAATTTGAACTTCAGATATCCTTCGAAGTTGTACTAAGGCAGTATTTGATCATTGTACATAGTTGTAATCAGTAAACATAGTTAGTGATCGGTGTGCTTACGTGACCGTATTTTTACTGGTCAGAGATGACCGAGTGATGGCAAAGGCTTCTGGTAGTGTTTTCTTTTTAGACAATAAAATATATTAAATTCAGATCAGAATAAAGTTTCACAATTTGCCTGTGCTTAAAAGTTAACTTTAAGAAGACAAATAACAGACAGCAGTAGAAATAAAGTTTTGGCAGTCTGGAAGTCCTTTTCACTAGTATGTAACATCTAGAGACATCGCTGCATATATATAATACTAATGCTATTAAATTTTTAACGTATTCCACATTAATCATAAATTGATATAATTTTAAGGCAAGATACAGAGGACATGACGAAATGACAAGAGGACAGACTAGGTCTAAACGGAACTAATTTAAGGTGATCGAGAGTACATACGATAATTTTTCTCTTATAGGGAAAATGTATAAATTGGTATAATGGACACCACATATGGAAAGGCGAGATAATGTGAGTGTTAAAAAACATATTCAGATTGATGGAATAGACGCCGTCTTGTCGGTCGACCTGTCTTCAATTGGCTAAAAATTGCAAAAGATAGACGGGAATGGCGAACTCTTCTGATGAAAGCTAACGTTCACAATGAGGCGTTGTGCCAAAAGAGTAGTAAGTCAGGCAGACCAAAGTAGGACACCAAATTTGACTAACAGCCCCTATCTGATTTTACTTACGGAAATAAACTTTATAATTGCCATAAACTTCACTTATAACAAATGTATTATAATGTTATTTTCAAATGCCAATTTATGACTCGTCCCGGCATTTTTTCACGAATTACCTCTGTTAATAGGACTTTTCGAAAAACGCTCTGTTACACACCCAAATGTCACTTTCTTTAATCAAAAGTGAGATGTCATATGCACCCAAGAAAGGTGAAAGGGTTTAGCCGGATACGTATGACGAGTCGGCCCCCAAATGGGAATCGATATTGAAACTTATGTTTTAATATCGACTTGATGTTCAAACACGATTTATGTACTTTTCGCGACCGACTTCCGCTTTGACCTTGAGATAGAGAGCAAAATATCCGTATGCTTGACTATTACTGAATGTGATATATCTCTAAAGCTAATTAAGATAAAGAAGTGAAACCAACGCGAGGTGTTAGGTTACATTACAGAGTATATCACATATATTTTTTTATAATTTTTAGAATAAAAAATTACATTAAAAAAATAAAAAATAAAAAAATTATGTTTTTTTTTCTGAGTTCTCTGTGACTTACAATCACGAAATTAATATATGTTATGCTCCTTTGTGTGCTCTATTACCCATAAAAATTGCGTGAAAAAAAAGTTGGTGCAACACAACGAAAAAAAATTATATGTGATTTCTGTCTTATGGTATACCCCTGTATTATAAGGCTTTCACATTACATCATTGTTTTTTTTTTTCGAAATTTCACATCAGCTTGTTTTAAAACATAAGTAACTAGTCTTAAGAGATGGGATAATAGTTAAAAAAGAAATGAAAAAAAAAAACAGCCAGTGTTCAATACTTATTATTATTACTTTTTCGTGTCTAACAAAATACAAGAAACAAAATATTAATCATCGTCACTGTTGTAATT
The DNA here is from genome assembly GCA_918026875.4 of Diatraea saccharalis. NCBI lineage: Eukaryota > Metazoa > Arthropoda > Insecta > Lepidoptera > Crambidae > Diatraea > Diatraea saccharalis. The sequence goes on from OU893350.1 coordinate 8,661,397, forward strand.
AATTACAATCGGAACACTTTGAGTCGCAAATAACTTAGTTAGGACCTCAGCAGGACGTACGATTTTGGACAAATATCATCCATATGATAGATAATAAATAATAGCTGCTACATGAGAACAGCATCCCACTGTACGTTTGCCATTGGGGCAAGCACAGCAATAACGGAGAATACTATTGTAGTCATTACTTTCGGAAATATAGTGAATGTAAATTCGATAGACTTTTCTATTTATATGTCTTGATTTCACTTCTGCTTTGATGATATTAGGTGCTGATTTCACATATTGTACTGAGAGATTATTTTGATCGTCCATTATTTCGGCCAAGTTAAATGCTGCACATTTAGAAGTAGAAGCTTTTTTGTTAATATATGGGATAAGTCGACACTTCTCACAAAAAATATCATTAACTGTTACGATTTTATTCAAACAGTCACTAAACACTTTAGCTTCTTCTTCATTCTTTATAATTTTTTTATAACCAGGAATCTTACACAGGTACTTGTTACAATTTTTACACTTTTTCGACATTATTACTTAATAATGATTTGGTTCGATAGTTAATAATTTCAAAATGTTGATACAAAATACCTATGACAGAATTTGAGTCCCAAACTGCCTTCTTGTGTAATACAAATGACTGCTACTTTAGCTAAACAAACGATGCAGTAAACAGCTCGATAACAAGTTCGAACTTGTTTGTTTATACACTCACACTACAAGGCGCGAATCACATATAATTTTTTTTCGTTGTGTTGCACCAACTTTTTTTTCACGCAATTTTTATGGGTGATAGAGCACACAAAGGAGCATAACATATATTAATTTCGTGATTGTAAGTCACAGAGAACTCAGAAAAAAAAAACATGTTTTTTTTATTTTAATTTTTTTAATGTAATTTTTTATTCTAAAAATTATAAAAAAATATATGTGATATACTCTGTAATGTAACCTAACACCTCGCGTTAGTTTCACTTCTTTATCTTAATTAGTTTCAGAGATATATCACATTCAGTAATAGTCAAGCATACGGATATTTTGCTCTCTATCTCAAGGTCAAAGCGGAAGTCGGTCGCGAAAAGTACATAAATCGTTTTTGAACATCAAGTCTATATTAAAACATAAGTTTCAATATCGATTCCCATTTGGGGGCCGACTCGTCATACGTATCCGGCTAAACCCTTTGGGTGTAGACAAAATATTTTCGAGTTCGTCATGCTATAATTATGTACTGATTAAATGAGATTTTATTTGTAGGATGTTTTCTATATTTATCTCTATAATTGGGACTTTGTAGCTCAGCCAATTACAATTTATCAAGTTTTGACACAATTATTTACAAACATTTGAATGTCTTTGCTTTTCAGTAGTACTATCTCAAATTTTGACATACAAACAAGGGAATAGAAGTTTACAAAATGTCTAAACGCACATAAATATATCATATTATCAGCGTTTAAAAATAAAACCTTCTTTAATTTTTATTCAACGAAACATCTTCATTAACTAGCAATTAAATACAAACAAATTACTTTAAGTCATAAAATATAATGTATTAGTTTTTATGATAAACACATACATACACTTAATTCATAACATCAAAAATACGCATTTTTATTAACATTTATAAATGGAATAACAGTGCATTTCGACTTCTATAAGCCTCTGTAAATGAGACAACGAAATTTTAAAACTGTCTAATTTGAAAACTGGATAGATGAAAACCTTTTTAAATGATACAAAATCCGTGATCCCTTGAGATCCCAATTATATATGTATCACAGTACTACATTTAATAGAATCAAGTGCTATTTTGCAGAAGTCCATGGCTATAGCAGTACAACTACGATATCCAGAAACTTTCACACCCAGTCAGTATCTACAAGACCTACTAAGCATCACCTATACGTATAATCGTCAACAAATCGCTCAATCACAACTATACACGTGTTTCGCTTCTCCACGGAGCATCCGAGTACACGGTCTAGACTCGGATCTAGCAGAGCATTTGCTGTTATAAAAATATTATTTAAAATAGCGCTGTAGTTATTTTCATATAAATAAAAAAATATATATTTTCATTGGGTACACTTAATTTGTTTTCGTCGTCCTTCTCGTAGAAAAAAAAAAGAACTTTCCGTTTCACGCGAACTTTACTACGGTTCATGTCGTCGTAAACAAACTATAAAACATTGTATAATAGCCAGAATTGAGGAGTGTTTCGTAAGTATTCGGGTAGAGGGTGCCTTTTCTGTCAAACTAATTTTATTTTCACAAGAAAATGGTGAATCGTTGGAGAGATAAATGAAATCAAGTAGTCTTTAAAACTATGTACGATTTATTTTCATTTTGTCACTGATTTACTGATAAACAGAGAGTCAAGTCTGAGGCATCGCCTTACTAATATATTTATGATATTTAGAATTGTTTGGTATAGAATTATAAATGATTTAGAAACTTTTGTGCGATATTTTATTTCAATTGTTGTTGCTACCGATTTAATATATTTAATATAATAAAATATGAATTCCTCAGTTCAATCACGCAATATATCGCTTTAACTTCTCATTGTAATTAGCTGAGTCGCTTTTGTGTAAAAACTAATCGACCTTCCCCGTTTTAGGAGAACATTCTTAATTTTAGTTGAACTGTGAATTTATTCTGCAAGTAATCACAACTTCTAGTTAAAAAAAATCTCTTTAAAAATTATTTCACTTAAGTGCAACTCGTATTTTTTAATGTAATGTTCTTATTGTTTCCTATGTTTACCTTGGTACCTAAAATGGTACCAAGGTAAACATAACTCAGTACATGTTTCTATCACTACCGACAGCTGGGAACAAACAACAATTAATATAAAGAAAGCATTGCCATGGCGCTTGCAAAAGTTTTAAAATATTAGCACTGGATAAATAAATATACATGGTAGCAATCCCTTCAATAACTAGGTATAATTCCAATGTTAATGACTATCAAAGTTCAAAAAGAAGATAATAAGTTTGCTTTTCTATCTATATATTCACCGCGTATCCCATGCAGCGTAGGCAGAGAGGACCGAACCCCACAAAATATGACTCTTACATACATTTTTCGCCTTATTCATTTCCATTACTATTTTCATACACACTCGCCGGTTTTTATGTCTACTGACATCACCTTGTAACAGCACGCCATCCATATGATCGTGAAAAGTGTGTCGTGACGTTTCTTGGCTTCTGCATCCTTCCACATTCGCGTTGTACATCACTTTTGCCATTCTAACATCCTGCATTCTTTCCACTTGCACGAACCAACGGAGCATGTTTCTGTTGGTTTTTAGGTCCACTGTCTTTCTTATCATTACATTACGAATGGATAACAAAATTTTCCAAAGATTACAAAAATCAACATCACCATCAGCCCCATTTACATCCCCACTGCAGGGGCTCAGGCCTTCTTTATGGATGGTCAAGGAGCATGGATCATAACCCTCACGCTGGCAAAATGCAAATTAGAGGGTATTAAGTACTGTCAATGCAGTCGGGATGTCATGACGTACCTTCCGAAGCACGAGGTAGATCGAGATTATAATTTTTGGTCACCTATCCTGTGACCAACCCTTGCGAAAATTGCTTACAACAACGTTCGCGGGCCGCGGCGCTTATCCACTATGCCACCAATACCTACCTAGCTACCAATAATCGTGCGTAATATTTAGTATGTTAAGATAAATTTGTGTTCAATACATTGTGCCTACTGAACACGCTGTACCTATTGTAAAATTAAAAGTTTACACCATGAAATAACATCATATGATATACTAAAACATCACCTTGAAACCTTGCCTTTATGGTTTGGTTTATGGAGGTAATGGAGATGTTAACTTTATAGGGCAGTCGCTATCTAATCATAAAATAAATTTCTTTCTAATGAACAGCGACATTCACTTAATTTAATTTTAAAATTAATAATATATGTAATTTAGATTTACTAAGGAAATATAACGTATAGATAGTATAGATTTCTTTTCATATACAAAGCTGTTCACGATTAAGATTATATTTCTGTATAAATACACATAGAGTAGACTAATATATGGAATATATGGACCACTAGGACGAAACCGCTGGAGGTAAGATAGTTATATAATTATTAAAAATCAATATAATCTGATACCCTTGTTGAATTGATTTTCATGATGTTATGATGAAAAAAATGGTCATCATTTGATAGATTTACTAATACAAATGACTTACTGTTAATGTTGGTCTTTAACATTTAATAATTTCTTGGACAAAATCGAAATCATAAGAAGGAAGACAGAGACATCAATAGGAAAGAAGTGAACTGATTACGTACCGAAACTAAATTTGTAATTTGTTTTGGAATTATTATGACTTGTTTATTATATGGTTAGGTTCTTAAAAGTGGTGTTATTGTGAAACAAATTATCGTCTGAAATGGAATTCTGATGTAAACAAAAGATTTACCATTACAACAAATAGCTTAAATTTATCTCTTTAATAGTTTTTAGTAATTTTTTTACTTGAACTAAAAATCCTTTTTTTAGATAAAAATAGAATAGAAATATTTTATGCTACAGGCAAGAAACAGCGATTCGGAACATTTGGCTCATTGAATTAAACTTTTTTTTATTTAGTATGATTTATCGTAAAAATATTTATAAATAACACGTTTTCCCTTGTTAATTAAAAAAAAGTAACAGTTTTTCATTAAAAAAATTATATTGTAGAAGAGCTTAATGTGTTTTGTTGTTCAGATTAGAAGAATTTAAGTTGTAATCATGTCAATGTTTGTACCTTAAAGGGCTCTTACTACCAATTAATTATTGGTCCAGATGCTTTCTACAATATGTTTCTTTTGAAAAACATAATGATTTACCTCTATATAATTATGAAAAACCTGGTTCTGTTGAAACTGCCACCTACTGTACAAGTATTTTATTCGATATTAATTTACAATTTAAAGTTCTTAAAATTGAAAAAGTAATGAAATTCTTATAGGCTAATGTCAACAAATCTTACATTTTTATCCCCACATTGTTATACAAAATTAGTAACACTTGAATGAGAAACCTTCTCTTTCATTGAAGTCGATAAAAAATAAGACTATACATCTTATTTCCATATTATTATTTGCAAAAATAAAATTATAATTCGAACCTTTTGTAAAATGTTTGCAACCCCTAAAATAACATCATTTGTTTATATAAGTTTTTTTTTTATCTCGAATTAAATTTCGGAATATAAATAAACGTGTGCAATACACAGTTCATTGAAATGGTACGGTGCATGGTTATGAGCAGTGTTTTGTCAATTTAGTAGGTACAAGAACGCGAACGTGTTACTTTAACATACCTCACCATTTTCTAATTTATTTCAATTTTTGCTCCAAAAAAAGCATTTAAAACGTCCAAGTGAACCTCAATGTGAATATTGTCACTCTAGACTAGGTTGTATGTGCTATATCCCTTTGCCTTTAATTATGCCAAAAAGTAAAGTTGATTTATGTTCCGTAGAAGCTTAGCGGGAATTTTATATAGAGTTCATCTTTATTATAAATTGTTATGTATAAAGTGATTTGTACTATACATATTGAATTTGCAAGATAACATTAATGAATTTGACAGTGAACAATTGTGATCCATTGACATAGGATGATAAATGAATGGTTATTAGAAAAACTGGAATGATTGTATCAAATCTTAAAACAAACGTAGAAAAATGCAATGGAATAATTAAAATTATGTAGTTTTTATGAATTGTTTTTTATTTGTAAAATAAATAAGTTATATCCAAGTTGGGTTTTATTAAGAATTAAATCAATATCAGTGTTTAATAAAAAATAAAGGGTATAAACTAATGTAACGTGTATAAGTTTGGTACAAGTAGGTGGCAAATTCAGTTTCATCAGAACAAGGTTTTTCATAATTATATAGAGGTAAATCATTAAGTTTTTCAACGGAAACATATTGAAGAAAGCATCTGGACCAATAATTAAGAGCCCTTAAAGGTACAAACATTGGCATGATTACAACTTAAATTCTTCTAATTGGAACCACAAAACACATCAATCTCTTCTACAATATTATTTTTTTTAATGAAAAACTGTTATTTTTCTATTAGTTAACAAGGAAAAATGTGTCATTTATAAATATTTTTACGATAACCGACGGAAAATGGCCGGTAGGCAAATTTGACGGATAAGCTACGGATAGTAAGTTTGACAGCTCTACCGAAAGATAATTAAACACCTGTTTGCGCCATTTTCATACATTTTTCCTACGAACGGTTATCAGTATCAGATCAATCCGTTAGTAGCACACCGTCGGTAGCTTTACCTACCAATGGTATATTATTGAAACACTTTTTTGCTACCATCGGTAGGAAATGCTACGGATGGTAGCAAAAACGGATAGTTTTTTGGTTATTGAAACCGGGGGTGAGCAGTAACTATTAACAAATGCCATCACAATTGGTGTAGCAAATGTAGTGATAAATTCTTAAATTTACGTTTTGAATACCTTAGGAAATTTTTCCGTGATTCCTGTGAAAGAATCTGTGTTATGAAGATTAATCATATTGAAAGCTCCCGTTGGCGAGGAGGACCAGGAAAAAATGTTAAGGTAGAGAAAATTGTAAGTGACGTCAAGGAATGTATAAAGCATGCAAACGGAAAGCAGAAATTTACACTTAAAATTATTATTATTATATTTTCTTTTTCCTCCGCAAATCTTAGTGAAATACAAAGGTACATCTTTTCACCAGATATCACTTAAATATTTAGATGATATGTTATGACATAGCCCAATTCAGCTAAAAAAAATAAAAAATTGCGTATTTTGAATTCGTTCAAAATCCGAAAGGAGGATTTTCTGTATGTCGCATATGTCGCGTCATCATTACGAAGATCGTTTGATTTAGTTTCTTTTATTTTAATTGCTAGTTACTCGATTACTTAATTACCCGATTGTAAAGAGAACGTGATCATCGATACTTTTAATTTTATTAGAATGGTGACACTGACTTTGACAGTTCGTTTATAAAAACCAAGTTGCCGCCATTTTGGCACACATTCTGTTTCCGATCGCCGAGGAGTAAAGACATCTGATGACATCACGCTCATCTCGTTATATTTTCGTGTGAAAAATGATAAAATGGAACAAATCCACGTTGGTATACACGCCTGCAGTGTTATTTAAAAGATAGTCCTCCGATACGGACAATCTATTTGAGCTTCGTAATAGCCTGTTCTGCCTACCCGCCGTTATATATATATATATATATATATATATATATATGAAAGTATGAATGTTCATCGATTTCTTCTTGAATTGTGAACCTGCAATTTCTATCAAACTAGCTATTTTCTCGAGATTTCACCTCCGAAAATTAAAGCTTATATTCTCCGCGTATTATGAAGCTTCCAGATGAAAGACTTTTATAAATCGGTCTAATAGTTTCGGAGCCTGTCCAATAGAAACAAAGGCAAATCAAATCTTTCCTCATTATAATATGAGAATATATTATTGGAAAAAAATATGTTGAGTAAATAAACAAAATATATTTTTCAAAGACTTCACTATATTAATACGATTCATGTAAGTAGACATTTTATATTTTAGTATAACATATTATATAAAAATATCAATATCACTAAAAAGCATCAAATAAAAACTTTGTTCATAAAATGGAATAGACTTCAAACTTTAACTTATCTTAAAAGCGACTCATTCATTAAAATGCTATTAAGGAGGTTATACGTTTGACGGAGCTCGTACACATTATTTAATATGTTAAGAAAGTCGTTGAACAGGAAATAGTAGCCGGCTAACGTCTACTACACACAACAGAATATTTTGACACGCACTGTCAGTGGCAATGCAGTTAAGCTCCAATTTCTCATAAGCAATAACATTTTATTTTAAAATCCCGTACGTTGGTTTTAAATCCAAAATTTGCTCGGATTTAAGAAAATTATTTGGTAAATGTTTTTCGGGCTTCTGACAAAAGTAAGATTTACCAATTATGTGATGGTTATAGTTCAAATAGTATCAACATTACAGAACGTTTGGGATTTTTGCAATTAAAATGGTATATCTTAAGTTTTTTACAGGTAAATTTTTCCTTATTAATAAGACTTAGTATTTGACGTTTAAGTGTTTTTTTATAATTATTATTATTATTACATGTACATACATATTTCGCATCCATTAACTTCTATATATTCATTATTTAACAATCTTAATTTAAATCGGTCTGAAATTTTGCGTTCAGGTTTAGTTTTGATGCTAATTTAGGATTAGCTGATAATTAACTTATAGTCGAGTGCACTAACCATTGCACCATCGAAGAAATAACCAAATTCTTTATCTTATAGAAGAATACTTAAATAAATGATTAGCAAAACGCTAAAAAAAGCATCGAGGTTCAATTAAATAAAACAATTATAAGATAATAAGTTTTTATTTCCTTGAAGCTCTATGCTGCCACAGCGCTGCACTCGAAATCGAGTTCAAAGCTGTTTTTAACAGAATGAAAGCTGCTATGCTTGATCACACGAGACTGCTAGGTTGATTTTTACTAACTAATTACATCAACACTTAACAAGACAAAACTTGCCAAATTATTTTAAATATGTACTTTTTCGTGTATTTTTTTCTTTATTAAATTACAAATATTATTACAAACGCAATTAATTTTGTAATAAAAAATTGAATTGAATTATCGGTAGTACTGAAGAAAAAAAATTGTAAAGTAACCTCGAAACAAAGTTATCAGTCGCATGTAACTCTTGATTGGCCTTTATTACTTTTGACATACGTAGCGTCAGTACTAATACAAAACAATTTTCAATTATTCACAGTAGCCGTGTCGTTGAGTCTACACCACATTATTACTCTCGGTACAGGCATAAACAAAAATATAAGCTAAACAAGAAAAATCTACCGACGTTCATATTATTCTACATCAAAATAAAAAACACAATTTGCCAACCAGGTCGTTCCTGGTTTAAAAAGGACAGTTTGAAGCGTGGTTAGCCTACCTGGTAAATCCCGTTGAGATATACCCTCGGTGGAGAGACGAATCCAGTATCTAGCAAGAAACTCGTTGAATCCATCCCTATCTATGATGAAACCTAACTTAGTTCATCTATATACTATAAAAAATTCAGAACCGCAAAAGGCTTGTAATTTTATAAACTTCTTACATGATGTTTCAGATCCTTTGTCTAAACGGCCAACATCTCAATGTAATGAAGACGAAGCAGGAAAAGTACTGAAACATTCTTTAAAAAGTTGAAAACTTTGCAAATTACAAGTCCATAATCGTTTAAAATTAATTTTATTGATATATTAAAGTTAGCTTACTTATAAATTTTATTTCGTAATTATTTTTTCAAATATATTCTTTCTTTTATAAAATTTCGCTGCATTTTTCAAACAATCTCTTTAAAGATGTCGGTTTCTTTGTTCCTCTCAACTGTCTGCAAAATCCCTATTGTAATATTTAATAGCTACCTAAGTCGACAGACGTTGCCCTATTTAAATTTCAACATTTCTTCGCTTTGTGAATTTGAGAAAACAATGTGACGTCATAATATACTCGTAAGGCGTCTTTCTTAAGTTCATACATAGATCGTATTAAGAATTTTTTTCAAGTATTTGTTTTTTCATTAATTTTCTGGTAGTTTTTCGGGACAGTGAATGATTACAAACAAAAGATAAACATAAAATATAATGGTATAGATTTAATATATATCTTTAATTTAAAAAAATATACATTTCTCATTTTGAACGCGTCTGTACCACTTTTACGCATCTACTCCTAACGTCCATTATAGCGGAGACCTATGGGCCTTAATTCAATTCTCTTCAAGAACTCCGGACTGTCTTGTCCCGTTGTTCCCTTCGTTAGTTGCTTCTATTTATGCCATGTGCAGAATGTGAACGTTCAAAACAATATTGTTTGAGAATGCTTACTTACGTGTATTGTAGTGGAATGTTGTGTAAACAAATAGGAATTAAGTGAACACGAATTTGTTATTAATACACCATTGGGCAAAAGGGCTACGGGTAAGTTTGTTACATTTATGAATTACTTTTAAAAGATTTCTATTTGTTTTTTGACTTGCGTTAACGCTGATAAACAAAATTTATTTACCTATTTAGAAGTAGGTAAATTTTAATTTTAAATTTATAAGAATATAATGTTAGTATATAGTTCCGTTTCACAAACTAGACTAAATTTCTGTGTGAAATTACAGTTGACCCCGTGTAAATTTTTTATATATAATTTATACTAATATCATAAAGAGGAAAGATTTGATTATTTGTTCGTTTACATCGAAAAGGCTCTGAAACTACTGGACTGATTTTAAAAATTATTCCACCTACGGGAAGCCACATATGCGGTGGATTTAGGCTATATTTTATCCTGAAAACAGCAATCAATGGATAGAAAATGGAAGTGGAAGTTTGTATAGGGAACTAAACCGTAGGTACCCAATGTTTTATTCGATTTGTTATTTTAATTATATTTGTGTCATGATATTATGATATGATATAACTTTATTCAAATGAATTATGGAATTAAATTCTACATTTGGATTAACATAATGGTTACTTTTTATCCTACTAAACAGTTCCCTTGGGACCAGGCGGGTGAAGCCGCTGGCGGGAAGCTAAGAATGTTATATGTATACAGGAAAGATTATTCTCAATTACTTAAGTTTATTACGTTACACGTGGCATAAAGTCTTAGTTTTATCAAACTTATTTCAACTGATCATAAAAAAAAAAACAGAAACGAAAACCTGTTTAAGTGATTTTAAGATGTTTTAAGTACGGCTTGAGACGTGCTTAACTTTAAATTCTCAATTTACAAAACCGGGTGTTAGTATACCGGAGAATTTGATGTTTCTTTGATTATTGATGTGATTAATTATATAATAAAGTTTCTTTGATTATTGATGTGAAAAATTAGAATTGTTGAAATTTTGTTTAGATAGTGGTATATCAGAATTGGCATTATTATTGACTTAACAAATAGATTTAATAGCATTTTAACGTTTATACTTCACAAAAACAAGTGATCATTTAAGTAGTATTATTCTATGCTCAAAATAGCAAACTTTTTTTTTGTAATATTATAAAGAGTGATGACATGTTTGTTTGTTTTGCATCGAGAAGGCTCTGAATTGCATCCTACTGGATCGATTTTAAAAATACTTTCACGTACGGGTAGTTTCATCATACGGGGTTAACTTAGGCCAATGTAAATATAGGTATACATAGTAAAGCTAGTTTATTATAAACATTGATGAAAATGCGCTCTGTTGTAGCGAAGAAATAACAAGTGTTTGAAAAAATCGTCACTCCTGTTAGGTCCTGGGTAGCTCGGCGGTTCGCTAACCGCCGTGACTTTTTTCAATCCGAGCGACTGCTCTCAGTCGCCCGGATGAAAAAAGTCATGGGTTCTAGTCCCATCTCGGAGTGCCAGGGACAAAGTAGATACTTTAATCATTTTCCATTAAGAATTTCTATTTCATCAACTGAAGATTCAAATAATAAGTTGTCCAAAACACCAATAATACAGGAATGTTCAAACCGAATAAGTATTTGATCAATTGCGTAATGGTTAACCAAACCACATTCCAAACAACCCTGTGATTACACAACCATATATAATCCCATTTGTGGTGCTGAAACGAGATTCAATAAGCCTCTTAAGATTCTACCCGCTACATACGTTTGGAACATTAATCAAATCCCGTCATAGGTCAACAGAGAGTTATTTTCCTCTCGTTCATTCACATTTCAAGTGGATTTTCTTGAGCGATAAGTGATTAACGATATTCAAGAAAATATTTACTTTCTGAAAATAATAAGAAAATCTGAATAATAACTATTTTTTGCTCCAATCAGTGTTTAATAGGGCAATTCTGATAATGTTATTGTAATTATAGAAAGTCAATAGAGCTTCAGATTCAACCTTTTGTGACACAGTTCTTGTTACTAGATTACAAAACATTAAAATGTCTATCACCATTGATTTGCGAGGAAAACATTGCTCTAATAATATTGGATTTCGGGTGTATAGTACAATGGTAGTAGTTGAAGTTCTATTGAGATGCGTTTATTAGGTAAATATACGTAGAGTCTTTGAGTAAATATCCATTGAGTTTTTGCCCATTTGCATCATTGCTGCACTAATATAAATGATAATCCTTTTTCATCTTGTTTAAATGTCGATTGTAATGGGTATATATTGTATTTTTATATATTGTATTTATTAGTCTCTTCATATAGCCTGATATTACTGACTGTATTGAATGCTGTCAATAATGCTGCTGCTCTCTGTTGAACTGGTAGAGAATGTCGTTCCGCGTTATTGATTCCGCGAATAGTGGAGTCCTGTATTAATAAAAAATAAATATCATCATTATACCCTCCAATCCGCATTGGGCCAGCGTGGAGGGTCATGGCCCATCCTCCTTAACCATCCATAAGGAAGGCCTGAGCCCCTGCAGTGGGGACGTAAAAATATCATCATATCAATACCTCCATTCCTGGAGCTTTTCCCTACAATAATAATCGTACGGCTGCACGTCAGACTATACATGTGGACTTTGTAACAACCGCGCTTCGTTTAGAGCTTTCGCTTATGCTGACGTTCGATCGTGTGTACTACTAGATACTAATTATAACAAGGAAAGAAAGATTCGAATATGCTCCAAAACATCTGTACCGATTTTAAAAATTCTTTTACTTATGGAACAAGTTAATTATAAAAATATATTTGAATATATTAAACTTAAGTCAGTTGCTTAACGTTTACTGAAAGTAAATAATTAAATGGCTTTCACAATTATGCGTTATTGTCTCTTTGTTCCTGAATTCACATAGGTTTTAAGTTCAGCACCTTTTTGGAAATACACAAACTTTACACTTTTAATGGACAGTGCAATAAAAAAAACTATTTCCATTATTCTGAATATCGATATGAATGACAAAATTTGAGACCAGGCTTCCCTTCCTATTGCTTTGGAGATCTAAGATTACGCAAAATTTCTAGTGTTGCTCCTCATTACAAGTTCTTTTCTTTACAAGTTCTTTGGTTACAAGTCTTGCTTTCATCGACTGTTGGAACACTTCTAGATAATACAACTTTTCGCCTTAAAGTTTATCTTATTGCCTATGGGCAACTTGTTCTATCCTCCATCTTTGCCCTTGCGGTGAAACAGTGGACTCTTTTGGTCATCACGGCTTGTCATGTAGCAGAAATGCCGGTCGTATCTCGCGCAAGTATTAATGATATCATCCGTTGGGATTTTGCCACGGCGTCAGTGCCAGTTATTCTAGAATCGAACGGACTGACTAGATGATGATGTCATTGGTACCTTGGAGGATGTGACGACCCCTAGTATGGGATGCCATCTACATTGATACTTTGGTGCCGACTCATCTTCCACCGCTGCTGCAGAATTATTGTCACCGTTAAACGGTGACAATATTCAGATATAAGTAATAGTAATATTTGAGTCGTTTGGTGACGAAACGATATAAATTCAAAGAGAAAACGGCTGCAGACTTCTGGGCACCTTACCTGTTGGCAATGATTAGGGGGATATTTTTTATCTAGTATAGTTGTAGTCATAGCATAAGAAAAGTAGTTTTACATTTTGTAAATATTTTTGAAATTTAAATGTATTTGTCAGTTGTAAAATATTTTCGTTGAATAATAAAAAAAACATTAATGAATATTCGCCAAAACTGGAACACTGATCTTCTCAGTGAATCAATGCTTAAATATTAACAAGTTTCCAGCCTATCCACCACATAAAAAGTGATATAAAACCATAGGATGTGTACAACTTGTTTGGGATGAAAAGCAACTAAAACATTCTGTTTTTATTTTAATTCAAGTAGCGCCACCGCCTAACTTTGGCGCTATGCCATAGCTATAAAAACGTTTTTATCTTATTTTTCATTTTCATAATTATACTCAATCAAAAAAGTAGCTAATTTTTAGTTTTCGAAATATCTTTGTTTCTTTAAATTCGAATAAAAATATTGAATTTATCTATTTAGTATCTTTATCTTTACGCCGTGTCCCTTGCGAGTTATTCAGAAAGCCGCGACCTTCGCCAGATCGTAAGTCCACCTTATGGGGGGGCTTACCAACGCTGCTCTTCCCTGTACGCGGTCACCACTCCAGGACCTTACCGCCCCAACGGCCGTCAGTCCTGCGAGCAATGTGCCCTGACCACTGCCACTTGAGGTTCGCAATTCTTTGGGCTATTCTTTGGGTTTCGGTGACTTGTTCTTCTGTGGATCTCATCATTTCTGATTCGATCTCGCAAAGAAACCCCGAGCATAGCCCTTTCCATTGCCCTCTGAGCGACCTTGAGCTTCCTTATGAGGCCCATCGTATCTCAGTTCCGTATGTCATCACTGGCAACACGCACGAATTGAAGACTCTCGTCTTGAAACACTGCAGTAGATGTTCCGAGAATACACTGCGTAACTTCCCGAACGCCGCCCAGCCGAGTTGGATCCGTCGATTTATCTCTCTTTGGAAATTGGACTTACCTAATACAGAAAACTACAATATTATAAAACAAATAGTATCAATAAAACATGAACATTATAAAATAATAGAAACATATTCATTGTAAAATTACTATCACTATCTAACTGTTAGGCAGTCACTATCCTGATCAACAAGGGTGAATATTGACGTCCAGACAGATTCTTCTCAGGTTTATTTTTATTATACAACCATTAAGCGCTTCTACTACGTTTTATTTATGATTGTTCTTATACTATTCGAGTTGTGTATCTTTTCCGATATCGATGAGAACCGCACAATCGCTCAACGTCTTTATAGGATTAGTGAAAATTAATTAAGTGTCCTAATCATTGCTGTCTCCTACAAATCATTCCTTATTTCTTTTGTCAATTTTTGTTATGTAATTATGTATCTCTATATAAACATAAAGCAACAATTACATTTTTATTGTAACAATATTTAATAATATTAGATACTATTATTATTGATAATATGTCAACATTTTGGAATACATAAACTTATATAGTTCAAAGTTCTTCATTTCTCATAATTTACATAAATGTATACTTACTAGGAGGAATTTAAAAAAAAAGAATACAGAATAGAATACACTTCTTCAAATTATGCATTGTGCGCTTTATATTAATTAGTCAGCGAAGAATCGGCTAAGTTAAACTTAACTTAGATAACTAACGTCGACATACTTAGTAATAAATAACAACAGAAACCTTAAGAAGAAGATTCCCGAGTGATTAAAGTAACAGGCACCAAGGAAACTACAACACGGAGTGAAGTGAAAAAACGTGATCTGTGATTTAATAACTTTATAAAAGCATTTTTTAATCATCTAGCACTAATTCGTAGGTGTTAACGATTTCAGATGCAGGCAGGACCAACGACTTAACGTACCTTTCAAAGCACGGTGGAACTAGAGATATTAAATTTTAGATCACATATCCCATGATCGGCTATTGTAAAATCTTGCTTCACTTTGTGAAAGTGAATAAATAATAATAAAAATTACTACACTACTTCACTGGGCAACCTGTGACGTCCATGTGATTTGAAAATTTCGTTATATTTGTTTTTATTTTGATTAAAAAATTATGCGAAGTTCAGAATTTTTTAAATTACTTAGACGTTAGTATAATTTTGATACCGGTAGAAGTGGCTCCGAGAGCGTAGCACGCAAATTCGCGCTTTCAACATCAACGACGAAGGGCCGGATAAATATTTGCATAATTTCCGCTCATTTGTAGCGCCCGCGTAATTTCACGGTAACATGTTACCGCCAACCGCATAATTCAGCCCCAAGAGATTTTTCCTCGCAATCTCGTTCATAACTATCTTGTGCTTTATATAATGTAAAAGATAAGTGTCCTGGTATTAATATGAACTCATGACCAGTCTTATTCTGTATATTTTATCCGACATTATCATAATTCAAGTGCCAATTTACACAGGATGTGAATCAGACACCTAAATCTTCCTTGTGAATTAGTCATCCATTAGAGATTGGGTTTGTTGCATTATACAGTAAGACCAACATGACCGACGTACTCTTTTATATAGCGATGAAATTTTGTAGCTTTTAGGTCTTTGATTACTTTTATTATTGGCATTTCAATATCCATCACTGGGCCTCAAATAATTCATTAGCTTCTTCATAATGAAAAAAAAATTTTTTTTCTTTATAGAGAAGACATTGTGACTTATTGTTTTTATATATGGCAACTACACATCTATATATCTCATCTCAGGTACTACTGGTTTGAACTAAAACATTATTTATGTTGAAGGTATAGTAAACAGTGCACGTTATTTTGGAGTATGTTATTCTGTATTGTTGTGATAAAAAATGGCTAAAAAGTGTTTTTTGTGTGGAGGGGTAGTAGTACCTCCACCCTCCATATTTTACATTCCGAGCATGCGCACTTTCATATATTCAGGGTCCGATAAGATGCGACTGCAATGTTGGGTCCTTTACTATTACACGGTATAATTTCCTCGGATCTCTCTGTCACTCACTTTCCCACGCGTTAAAATTTTAATTTTTAAAATTCGCAAACCCATATTAGGACCGAATTTTTTGCAGACAACCCTATATCAATGTGTTCGTAATGAAACAGCGCTTATGTTGATATAATTTTTTTTTATTATCAAATCAAGTGAAATTAACTGGCATCGATATACCTGTTTATACCTGACAACCCAGTAGTTCGTCCAGGTAAATAATAGATAACCCAACGTCTGCACATTCTATATGTTTTATACTTTAAGTCAGAATTAAATTTTTCTTATTATCTTGATGTTGCAACATTTAATAAAAAATTATTTTTTTAAAAATAATTAAAAATATTCTGTCCTGGATGTTTTTAGCGAACCCATTTTTAATATATTTTCTAATATACTAAATTAGTTATATAATAAATTTTATTCCATTATCAACCCGGTGAAGGTCGATTTAGGTTCGGATCTTAGACTAAACTAGGATATTGAGATATACAATCATCTTGGAATAGAATTAAGGTCTGCAGTATAGTTTTTTATAATATATTAACTTGCTTGAGCGTTACATGTCCATGCTTATCGTAATCTATTTTGAACAATAGCACTCTTATCATACAGGAAGCACGTATAAAATGACATGCACGGGCAAAATAACATGCTGCGATTTATTCAAAATCAGTGAGCAGAAACTTTTGTCATTGTGTGTTGTTGTCAATCATTTATGAAAACCACTTGGCTCGATTACACTGGAGTAATTCCATTGGTAGTAAGAAATGTCTTTCTGCAATTTTTAATAATAATAATAGAGATGATGCTTGAAAAAAAAAGAAATTCTATTTAGTCCGTCTGTCAAATAAAAGACAAATATTATAGTTATTTAAGATACGAGTGTGGAAAGTTAGGTTTTACGAATAAGGGCCAAATTGAAAACACGAGCGTAGCGAGGGTTTCATTGGCACGAATTCGAAAAACCTTTTACGCTCAAGTTTCTTACAACATTTTTCAATGCTTTTTGCGAGGAAATAAAACAAATATATAGGTTAATAAAACTAAGTATGTATTAAAGGTAAAAATTATTTGTTAAAATTAAACGTGATATTTGAACATGTTTTCGTGTCATGCATTTTTATTTGAAAATATTCGTTCTAGGCTCCTTGTAATACTTTTGCCTCTGAAATTTGTCAAATTATCATCAACTTTTTTTTTATTTCTTTGGAGCTCGGCCAAAAAAAATTAAAAAAATAC
This sequence comes from Diatraea saccharalis, assembly GCA_918026875.4. Classification (NCBI taxonomy): domain Eukaryota; kingdom Metazoa; phylum Arthropoda; class Insecta; order Lepidoptera; family Crambidae; genus Diatraea; species Diatraea saccharalis. Next base: position 8,679,225 of record OU893350.1, read on the forward strand.
TTTTAAGCACGTGTGCAGTAAAGGATTTCAGTACATTTTTATTGAATACGTGTTTAAAGACTCTCTTTCGGTGTTTACGATGGATTAAAAAAATAGCGCTTTATGAGCAACTGCATTGAAAAACACTTTTTGCTTCAATTTAACAAGAAATGGCTTAGGTAATAGGCGAGAGATATTCCATAATACAGAGGCTAATACTCATCTTGGAATCTGAGCAATGTTAGTAGTGTTATATAATACTTTATATTTATTTATAACTGAACTCGCAACAAAGTTCTGTCTCTCTCAAGTCTCCAAGTTCATGCTGTTTTACAGATTTAAAATCTTGGAGATTTTGGTATAACTTGTATTTTTGGGTAATTTATAAGTCATTTATGTCGTTATCTTTTATTGAATCTGTATAGTCGTCTAATTAAAACAGCATTTTAACGTACAATGATTACAATCGCCGTATGTTTGTTCATCAATCATGACGTGATGTCACAACCAAGTTGCGACAAAAAAGTATGGTCGTTAAGCTCCAATCACGTCTCTGATAATTTGTCCGAGAGATAAGAATTATTTATTTAGGACAGACCATACCAACAGAATTTATTTTCTGTTTCGTATTTTAGATGAGACATTTTCAACAAAAAGTATGTCGTGTTTGATGTTAAAATAAATCAAAATATGAATTATTTTCGTATTGCTCATAAAAAGAAATTCAATTTGCTTACGAGGGTCAAACTGAAAGTTCTTAGAACTGGCCACTTATAAACAATATAATAAAAAAATAATTCTAAAATTTGAAAATATAACTCTTTGCCAATATTACTGAGTATATATTTCATTCATTTGTCATTTGTTTTACGATTTGGCGGCAAATTGAAAATTGTCTGTGTCACGTCATCATGAATTTAACACGAGAAAATTTTCGTGCAATGATTTTTTATGACTTTCGATGTCATTTAAGTCAACAAGAAAGTTATGATAGACTACGATTGGCCTTTCACGATGAAGCCCCATTTCGTGCGACTGTTTACAACTGGTTTAATGAGTTTAAACGTGGTCGCACTAATCTCACTGATGATTTACGTGAGGGACGGCCTTCTACGGCGACGACTGAAGATAACATCTGTGTTGTGCGGCGTATGATAGAGACTGACAAAAGAGTGACCTATCAACAGATTCGGACAAGCTTAGGCATCGGTATGAGTCAAGTGCACAAAATCCTCCACGAACATTTAGCGGTCAGGAAGCTTTGCGCCCGGTGGATACCTCATAATTTGACTGAGGCTCAAAAACTCCATCGTGTGGATTGGTGTCGTAAAATGATTGAAAGATTTAACGGAGGTGACTCAAATGCTGTGTTCGACATACTAACAGGTGACGAAAGCTGGATTTACTGTTATGATCCTAAAACCAAAAGACAATCTGCTCAGTGGGTGTTTCCTTTCGAGGAGTTGCCAACTAAAGTGAAGAGAGATCGAAGTGCGGGAAAAAAAATGGTGGCCTCGTTCTTTGGAAGGATAGGTCATTTTGCAACAATTGTGTTAGAGGATCAAAAAACAGTTTCTGCAGAATGGTACACTACCAATTGTTTGCCACTTGTCTTGGAAAAAGTTCGAGAGAAACGACCTCGCAGTAGGATCCTCCTTCACCACGACAACGCCTCGTCGCACACCGCCAAGCGAACGATCGACTATTTGGCGACATCAAACGTTGAATTACTGGGTCACCCGCCGTATAGCCCCGACCTCGCGCCTTGTGATTTTTATTTATTTCCAAAAATTAAAGAAAAACCTAAAGGAAAGCGGTTTATGAATGCTGAAGAAGCGGTGGCTGCGTATCGCGATACCATTGAAGAGACCCCTAAGGACGAGTGGGCAAAGTGCTTTTCCCAGTGGTTCCATCGCATGCAGCGGTGTATTGACGTGAATGGACAATATTTTGAAAAGATATAATAAAACTAATAACTGGCTAATGTAATCAGTTTTTGATTTTCTAAGAACTTTCAGTTTGACCCTCGTATAACCGCGAAAGTAGTAAAAACCATTAATAATGTGAGTGGTATCTTGGTGGTCACTATCAAAGTTAAGTTTCATATATCAGTAAGAGCATTTTCATAAGTACAATTCTATTTTATTGAACTAATGCTGCGACAGAGCGTTGTGTTCGACGCTGCGTTCGAATATAAATTTTACAGGATATCAAAGCTGCTATTCTTCATTATTACTTTCCTCCAGTTTACGTTTTTGGCTACCTAAGCATTATTGACATGAAATAGCATTTTTTTCGATAACATCGGTATAAGTCCAAAAGGGTTTTAAAAGTAAGAAAATATGAAAAAACAGTAAAATCAACAGTTTTGTATTGCGATTTAAGCTGTTGCTCGTACGAAATCTAGTTTTTTTTTTTGAAATGCCAATACAATGAACACATTTTTCCACAAGTATGATGCAGTGAAGGTACTGGAACTGTCTCTGATGCTCAGAAAATCTTCACGAATATGATTTAAAAAAAAAATCTAAGAACGATTCGAAATTTTCCAAATTTACATTCAAGGACACATAGAATAGGCGCTCAGGTGTCATGGTAATACGTATGAGTTATAAGTAGATGTGTAATCTAATAGTCTTACTAATAAGCAATCTGTGAACGTTGTTTAATTATAGAGTGTTTAATATTTTTCACTCAAATTGAAAGTCACATTGTAATGATGTAAACATAAATATCTGTAACTAAACATTAGCATAATTGATGTTTATTTGTTATTAGTAAGCTTTTAAAAACCTTCGCTCGAAATTTCGAGCATAATAGAAATAGAGAAACCTGATAAAAGCTGAAGACAACTTTACTGACTGCGTAGATTTACATTAATATATAAAAAAAGTATAATATATATATATACACTAAAAGGATTTATTCATAACCAAATTTACTCAAAAAAAGTCCTCCTTTCGGATTTTGAATGAATCCAAAATAAGCAATCTTTTGTTTTTTAGCTGGATATAAACATATCGCCTTAATTTTTAGGTAATATCTGATGAAAAGAGTATTTTGTTTTGTTAAAAAAAGGAGAACTACCGATTCGATTACTTCGGTCCATGAAGCTGTTGAATAAAAAATCGGTCAATAATTGGCGGAAAATCGGTAAACATATACACATTGCCATCGAACATTTGATTATAACCTCCTCCTTTTCGATTTTGAAGTAGGCAAAAAAATATAGCCAACTTTGTAATTTAGATTCTTCTTCTATTTGAGATAACGAGTTACGCTTACAAATGTTTGATTGCGCTATACTCAAAAGTTTGTATTGACAAAGATATTAATTAATTAAATAATCAAATAACACAACCAAGGGTGACATAACCAACTCCAATATCTACCTAACTAGTTTGTTTGTAGTTTAGTTTGTGTTCCTGATTTGGTTAACATTGTTATGTTATGGAAATTAAAATGCTAATTTCGAATACTATTTTACTATCCATTTAAACGAAATGGATGTTTGCTAGTTTATATTTTGTTTACCACATTTAGTTTAACAAAAATTTGAAAATCTATTTGACCGTTTTAGATATGTTCTGTTTGTTATAAGCGCAAAATATTTAATTGTAATGAATATGTTTAAAAATTATTATATATGAATTAATATGCATTATTAGTGTTTCGACAGGCAAAACTAATAAGCAATCGCAACCTATAGACGCATCTTCGCAAAAAGTTATAGTTCTAAAAAAGGATATCCTATCTGTATCCTATTGCGATACGAAAACTAAATTCTATAATAATCCCGCAGCTTATGAACAAGCTTAGTTTGTTAAATATTCATACACTACTGGCATACACCCACGATTTTGCTTGCATGAATTTGTGGTTCTTAGAAAACCATGTATTGGTGTTGTTATAAGAATAATTACAAACTATATTATATTGCGAATACTAAGTTATTTTGTAATGTTTATCCAAATTTCTTATTCTTTACATGTCAAGCTAACTAATGAGACTTATACATTATTTTATGAAGCGTTGTACGAAAGATTTTGCCCTTGGCCATTTTTTTCTATTTAATTTCTCTTTCCCGAGCTTCCACTCTTTCAATAGTAACCATTTATCAACAAAAAACAGCCAAATGTCCAGCCGCTTTGGACTAAGAGTTTATTGAAAAAATAAGGCCCCGATAATCGGGGATATTTGTCTTTAGAATTAGGTATTTAATATTAGACCTTATTTCTGGGCTAGTAATACACGAAACTGAATAAACAACGTCAAACTGTTGTATTTGTGTTTTATCGTAGGGTAAATCTAACGAAAGAGTCGTCAGAAGATCCGGTCCACTATTGCTAAGATATCGATAGTCTATCGTCATATCAATATTATTAATGTATAAATACTTTAATAGTAAAGATTCTATTGTTAATTTAATGAGTTAAACTATGTCTAAAAGCAGTTCTTTTTAATTTTTTTTTATTGTAATATAAAATGAAAACTTAAAAATAAAAAGCTAAAAATGGTTGCTGCACATATTAAATACTGTTTTCCTGCGACTTCGCTGTATAAATTATAGCCTATGTCACCTGCGTATAATGTGGATGTAGAATTTTTAAAATCGGTCCAGTAGTTTCGGTGCATATGCGATGTCAAAAAACAAACAATCAAATATATCCTCTTTATATTTTTAGTATAGAAAAATCGCTACATAAGCTATAATTGGAGATTGATACTGTCCGCGATTACTAAACTATCGATGTCGCAATTTTGTCGAATATTTCTTTGATTTAAGACACCAACAGTATTCATACTATTAGTAAGTTTTCTGCTATCGATATAATATATAATCGATATAATCTACATAATCGATATAATCTTCTGTCAAATATGCACCGTACCTACCCAAATCCCCTGTGATTGAATTATCTTGATATAAATATTACGTTTGCCGTAAGATTATTTTACTAAGTTTTTATTTTGTCAATTCAAATCATTCATAACATCCTTTGTTCCAAGGAATTGCGATAGATTTTAAAAATATACAATTAAGTCACTGGTTACCGAAATTATTATATATATTAATACATACAAACTTACGCACTGTCTGTTACTAATATACGTAAATAATTGTTAATCCAGGCTATATGAAGTTTGATACAACATTACGTATACATTAATGCTACTAAAGCTTTAGCAAGGGTGGCTATGATGTACCTAAAAATTCATATTACATAAGCCCCTGCACAAGAATCGAGTTAGTATTAGAGAACCTCCATAGCCGAGTAACTGCCAGTTTCAAGATGGCACAACCTCTTAGGTCTCATTATCGACTCCCGTTCGAGTCAGTATAGAAAAAGAACTTTTATATATTGTCTTTGGTCTAGGTTTCGTTGCCTTTGTTGTTTATAATTTCGTTATGTTGTGCCGCCATCATGTTTAAAGTAAGTAGTAATTAGCTAATTTACAGTTCAGATGCTTGTTTTACAATATAAAGGTAAAAATAACAGTAAAAACTCTTTTAATAACATTATAGGCAATAATGAAGTACACAAATTATTTTAAATAACTAGTATAACCTCAGTCAATTTATCAATAATCAGTATCGATTTCAGTAGGAGCGGCTAAGCAAACTACACCAAGACGTATCGAAGAGAAACGCAAGGAAAAGTGCCGAGACCATATTGAGCAAAACATTTTAATGCGAGTTGTTGAATCGATAGCATAATATCTAATAACACGCGTGTTTAGAAGCTCATGCATATCAACATTATATTCCAAAGCTACTCCAACGAACGTACATACATGTACCTTAAATTGACATTCGCCTTCTCTGAAGTCTGTTGAAAATACGACCTAAGCGCTTAGTGTAAGTTTTTTTGACATTTACGTTCACTGTCGATCGTGAGCGCGTCAAGATTTTAGTATGGAAACCGGTACAGCGCCTCTAGCGATAACAACCAAGATCTACAAATATCCATACAAATTCTTAACGTATTCAGGTATCTGAAAATTCGAATTCTGGTTCGGATTTTTACAGAATCAAAGGACTGAACTGGAAAATTCTCTGTAAGTTCTCTACAGCTTTACGATGTAATATTAGAATAAAATAACCTATTCTTTTAAACTAATGCATCAGAAAAAGACGACATATTTTCTGATCGACACCTTTAGTACAAAACTCACTCACTCACTGTCGAGTTGCAAACAGTGACTTTGTTCAACTCAAATTCGTTCAAACCCAATAAAATTTATTGAGTTGAAAAACTTTTAAATTATGAAGAATCATCAGAAAACTCCACGAGGGTTATTTCTACCACTTTATTTCATACAATATCATCAACATCAAAATAGATATTAAAAGGAAGACAATAAAAAGGTTTGGAATTTTTATGAACGTTTTAACCGGTTTGAATATCCCGTTTCGTACGTATTACATTTTTAACTCCACGTTATAACCCCAGGAGTGCAATATGTTGCACAGAATGCAATCAAAGTTAACATATAACCGTTGTAAGACGAAATATGACTAGTAGCAGGAATATGACTTAACGATATACCGATACATTTCAATTTACATAGAATTGCCAACAGTTTGACTAATGGCCGGTTTCTAAATTGAAAAAGTACAAAACCTCAACTGGCTATTCTCAATAAATTAAGTTTTTTTTTTTACTTTTCACAAGGCAAAAAGTCCTTCTTTTTATCAAACTGCTATCAACTGATCATTAAAAAAACTAAAATCAGAAAAGAAAACCTGTTTAAATACACTTTAAGGCGTGATGTTTTTTATTTAACAACATATGCCCTTTCATTTGATAATAATATTGGGGGGGTGTTCAGAAATATGTAGGCGCCATTTTGCTACGTCGGCCATTTTGAATTAATAATAATACCGATTATATATAATTGCCTTATCATCAGAACTAAACTAAATAAAATCAGCACAAACAGAAACTGGGAAGTGGGTAAAATTTATCTTGCATAATTTGATTACAGAAAGACAAACATCGGACAGGTCAAACTAAATAAAAGCTTTAATTTTAAAATGTCTTCTTTAACGGCAAACATTTTACCGTTGGAATTTTAAACTTTAAACAACACTTAATTAAGTATACAACTCGTATATAATAACGAAGCGAATTTAATTCGATTACGGTGTTGAGGAGATCCCGACAGACCTATTATTGGTCAGGTAAAATGAAGCAGAAGAACTTTTCTTAATTGATTTCGAGTTTGCGCGGTTACAACGTGAATTGTTTCTAATTTACATAGCATATTATGCGTCTACGAAATGATATATTTTTATAGATTCTGAAGATTATTCAGACATTATTTATAGAAATCTATACTATTGTATACTTATTGTTATATATTAAAACCCTATTATTATATATCAATAATTATTGTTTCTAATTGCATTCAAAAATGTCATACAGAAGAAATGGTTATTTATTATATTTTAGCTATTTTGCACTCACTTTTAAAAAGAAAATATAAAATACTTTATTCGAATAACCTTTTAAAAGCACTTTTAAATCGTCCAATATTTTTCCCCTGCCACTCGTGTTCCACAACCTTTCGCAACGCAGACGACTACTCTAACTGAGCTACCCGAGACCTAGCTGAACTGACAAATCACTTCAAGATTCATGACAAAATATGCTTACTACTGGTGAAAGTACCAAGTGGTTCAGAAATGCGCTGGTAAAATTATGTTGATTTGTTTGATCGTATGGTAAAATAACATTAAGATATAGACAAAAACTTAAATATATAAATTTAGCTCCAGAGAAATTATAACAACTTTGTCACTGAGAATGAAGAAATCCTCGATGGTGGATTTAGTACAACGGGTTGCTGGCGATTCCGTAATAATGTGTCGGATACTTAGTTTTGCGGCACCACAGTGACAAGCAGGAGAATCTAACCGCAACGATAGTTCAGGTTAGAGCTTGCAAAATGTTGTGGGTTCGAATCCCATAGGCACCTGGAACTAGTGATTTTTTAAATTCTTTCTTTAAGGGAACCTACTCCGTTTAATGTCAACTCCAACGGGCCCGGATACCAGCACGCGTAGCATGACAAAAGCGAGAAATACTTTATATGCAACCAAATGTCACTTTTCTCGGGTCGATAGACATCGTATGGGCGCCCGAAGAAAAGTGACAATATTTTGAGTGTAGACAAAACGTTCTCGAGTTTGCGATGATACGTTGTGCATGTCTATTGCAGGCGGCATCATTTAGACCTTCTTCCACTTTTTTTCAACGTGCATCTCCTAAAATCCACGCCAAAATTGCGCTTGTTTTGCTTAGCATCCCAATTGGATCTTGCAGTAATTATACAGACTGAGGCAGAATACAGATTTACCCGTCACTCATACCTAATGATATATGTTTCCTTTTTATTCCCATATTGAATAATAAATGTGATGGTAAACACAGTACATATTTTACTTAACAATATTAATTCTTATGCTTGGAAAAATACTTAAATCTAAAATGTTATGAATGCAATTTTGCTCTACGAATCGTGCAAGCGGAACCGTAACGCTTATTGCGTACGGTTTGATCATTCACACTTCGGAATATAACGTACATGAATGAATCATGAAATTATCTCGAAACGGCGATATCGCACTTGGGACCAAATTATGCATAGCATTATTAGCATTTGAGTGAATTGGTACCTACATCATGTTTGTAGACGCTGATCGAGTGACTCATTTTAAATTGATATCGTATATTAACATAGAAAGAATTAACATGTGTTCGTAGATTAAAAAGAAATTGACAGCGTTTCGACATAACGAACTGTCACACCGTGCTCGAACTTTGTTTTAAAAAAAACTTGTTTTCCCGCACTGTGTTTATTTTATATAATAATATTTATTTATTATAACAATCACTGTTACTTTTCCCCTTTACCACTACTTCTTATTGTTATGCACGATTAAAGATTTCGCGTAGCGGAGACTTGTTCTAAGAGATTCTTTGCTGAAAGCCAACCGGCAGGCTGAAACCGGGTCCGTAGTTGGGCAGCAATTCCAAAATCAGAACAAAGACGGATTAAATTATTAAAATTGCGAGTTTTTAAAGAACTAGAGTGACCGACATAGCTCGCAAAGTTTGTAAGCTGAAGTGGCAGTGGGCAGGCCACATCGCTCGACGAACCGATAACCGATGGGGACGAAAGGTTCTCGAGTGGAGACCACGAACCGGAAGACGCAGCGTGGGTCGACCCCCGACTAGATGGACGGACGACATCGTCCGAGTCGCGGGCGGCCGCTGGATGCAGCTGGCGCAATGTCGTCCGTCGTGGAGTTCAAAGGGGGAGGCCTATGTTCAGCAGTGGACGTCTTCCGGCTGATGATGATGATGATGATGAGTTTTTATACACAAATATTGCGATGACAAAAATCAATAAATGCTATTTGGTAAAAGTGTATTGTCCCAAAGTCAGCAACATTCGTATAGTAAGTGGTTTGTAACAGAACGAATTCTTGGAAATAATACTTACCAAAGTATGTAGCCGTACTTCCATAGTGAAACTGCCCCCGACAGGAAGCTATACCTTGAGCTATGCATATTGTAGAGAGTAGTAGTATTAGTTGAACAGCCCTGTGCCTTAGCTAATTAAGAAAAGAAAAAAGAATTTGGAGGCGACTTTTTTTTTCAAAGTTATATATCTCAGTTATTTTTCAAGTTAAAAAAATTTAACTACTATACGATGTTATAATATGCTTTATTTATTTTATAGTAGTTTTCTATAAGCCATGTCATATTGAAAGTTATAGAAAAATGCAATTTAAAAGTTTGAATATCAATTTCCAACATATAGAAAAAGGCCACTACTTTTCATTAAAAGTCTAAATGGGGTTAAGGTTCTCTGTTTGTCTCTTTTACCTTCTATAACAGTTGATTTTATTTCAAACTACTGGACCGATTGAGCTAGAATTTGGTCACAGAAAAATGTAACTTGGTGACCCTAAGACGACTGTGTAGCGGAAATAAATGAGTTATAAACGTAACCCTTTTTAGAGGTAAACCAGAAAACAGTGACGTAGCTACTAAGGGGCTAGGCGGGGCAGTGCGCCGGGGCCCTCAAGCTCAGGGGGCCCTCGAATCTTTACCAGAAAATCTCAATCGAACTCAACTTTTGAAAATTTCTCCCACCTTCAAAATAAAAATGACAGGTGATAACTCGAGTTTAATCATGGAAACTCAGTTGTGAGTAATTCCAAAGTTATAATTAGGTACCCTCCTTTGCGTCGCGCAGTCGGGTAAAAAGGGAATTCCCGTAAATTATTTGTGTGGGTTGACAGTGTTATTAATGTTTTCATCAATTTGTTGGAAATCAATATCTGCATATTATTATTTATCGATATGCGTTTTTGTGATTCACGATTGTGAACTTCGAGTCAAGATTTTTTTTTCCAGAATGGTTAAAAAGTTATTGTATCAGGAGTAAGTAATCGTATGTCAATAAATTTTTTGTACTGGTCCATACAAAAGTACAATTTTATTTGATTGTAGTCCGTCAAACCGTCAAATGTAGTAACACTGACGGCGATAAAACGTTTGCCGGGGACTCCCCAACGACGCCTTGTATCGTATCATTTTCATTCATTCACGTTTCGCTTTCCTTTTACTTGTAACGTTGTCAGTAAACTGTGAGTACCTACTTGAGTAGAATCTTACATAAATATTGCATAAATAAATTAGAAAACTAATATTATGGACAAAAAAAAAGAAACCCTGTGGTGCATTTAAACGCAAACAACGCTAAGAAAGAGGAGAAAGTAAACAAAAATTGCCCAAAATTGACAAGTTTTTTAGTCAGCCTTCAGCAAGTATCAAATATTTCTATTGATAATTTTTGTAAATAGCTTACATGGCGATAGGTTAAATAACAGTAAACTGGTGCAACGTATCTATGATTAAATAAATATATAATAAACCCTTGAATCTTTTCTATTTCGTTTTATTGCCCAATACCTACACCAAGTATAAAAATAATTGTAATTTATGTTGTCAGTGTTTAATAGTTTTATTACCTGCCTATGCACGAAAAAGAGCTGATGATAAGCTTATATTTGATAGCAGTGGGCCCCATTTTTTTATTTGCCCCAGGGCCCTATATTACCTAGCTACGCCACTGCCAGAAAATTAAAAAAAATATAGCTCCTGGTTAATGTACATTTTTTTATTAAAAAAAAATGTTGTTTCCTCTTATCCCCGAAACAACTGAGTCTACAAAAACGATATTATTTTTTAACTGTACATTAACCTTATAAAAGGAATAAATTCAAGTTAGTACGAAAATGATAAGAAAAGTTAAACTATTGTTAAATATAGGGAAGAAAATAAAAAATATTCATTAGTCAATTTTTTTAGGAATCGTAGTAACTACTTATACTTCAGAAATTAAAAAAAGGAACATGACAAAAAAGAACTATATTATTGCATTAATAAAATTTCTAATATCATGATTTTTTAAATCATGGAAAGTGATAAAAGCATTTGGGATTTAAATGCATCAGTTAAAACTAAAGATCCCTGTAATTTTTATACACTAAAAATTCCCAAGACTCGGTTGAGTACATCAATAACTACTTTGTTGATGTAGGTAGTATGTTATCCCAAAACTTTTTACAAAATTAAACATTACAGAAAATGTAGTCCTCCTCTCAACTCATTTTGTTGCTAAATATAGACGAAGCTGAAGTAATTAAAATTATTCAGTCACCTAACTATAGTAATTCTGTCGGTAGGGATCATGAAAAGTAACCTATGTTTTCTTGCCAATCCCTTAACTCATATATTTAATTTGTGTTTATGTTCAGGTACATTTCCTAATGTACTAAAGGGATCAGTGGTTGTGCCTATTTTCAAGTTGGGGGATCGACATGGTGTCATAAATTACCGTCCGATATCTATTCTACCGACAATGGCCAAGATTTTGGAGAAAAATTATTAACTACCGACTTATTGCTTACTTGGGAAAAAAAACATTTTATTTCAAGCAACCAGTATGGTTTTAGATCAAATCTCTTCAACTGATACAGTTGAGGTTCTGGTTACTCAGGTGGCACAGTCTGGATTGCATAAGAAGTGTATTGGCATGTTTTTAGATTTAGCCAAAGCTTTTGATACAGTCTCGATTCCCCTTTTAATGCGAAAACTTGAATCTATTAGAATCCGAGGTATTCCACTGGACCTTTTTAAGGATTATCTAAGCAATAGAATCTACTGAATTTAAGTTTATCAAAAACAAAGTATATAGGTAACTTTGAGTTTAAGAGATAATCTTCAGCCTTATACAGATTTTGAATTATCAATTTATGCCATAAAACGGTCTTCTGTAATTGCTATTTAATAAGGCCAACGACTAATATAAAATATCTAGGTATATACAGAGACAAAAATCTGAATTGGAAATTTCACATTAATAATCTAAAAACTCTTTTACGTAAGCTGATACCTATTTTTAAAAGATTCGGGGACATAAAAGACAAAAGAATAACGAAATTGTAGATATATATATCGCTATGTTAGTCTATAGTATGGATCTATAGTATACATATGGAGTTACTGCCTGGGGTGGTGTCAATAAAAGTACACTCTTAAAAATTGAAAGGACACCTAGGTGTAGGTATTATAAAATTATAAATTTTAAGCAGTTCAGATATCCTACAAATGAGTTATATAAGAAATTTGATGTTCTAAACATTCGACAATTGTTTACAAAAATCATTAATTTAAGACAATATAGATGCTAGGAGTACATAAACAAATTAACAAGAAGAACGTATAAAGTATGTTTATGATGTACTATTATGTAAAACAAAATTTGCACAAAGCTTCTTTTTCTTTTTGGATCTATTTATTTTCCAGTACAATCGGATCAATAAAATAAAAATGTATTAGCAATATGTCAAGGTACGCTTGTAAAGAGCACTGACAATTTTTCCAACTTGAGTTATGAACGGATAGAGAAAATTATAAATATAATAAAGGAATTATATTTTAATATGACGCTGAAAAATGCTATATTTTGTGTGCATTCGCTTTGTAATGGTGTGGTATATTAGTGTTAGTTTTATCTCTTATTGCTTATATATATGTGTGTGTGTGTATTATAATGACTATTTAAAATTGATAAAGATGGTATATAATATGTAAAAAAAAAACTTAAAACAGGAGTTTTAATGAGAACAATTATAAGCATCTACATAATCATGAATTATGTAGATGCTTATAATTGTTCTCATTAAATCTGGCCTTACTTAAAACATAAATTTATATATTATTGGAAAATATTAGCGGAGTCAAGCTCAGTACCGAACTAATGGATTCATAACTGAGATCTCTACTGCCAAAACTAAGTTAGAACTCATTATTATAGATAATTAGAAAACTAACAATCTATCAGTCTACTTTTTCCTGCTTATGCCAAAATTACTGTCATTTTATCAATTCGTGACTTGTTGAAATTCTAATAAGCGTAATATTAGCTTTTCTATTCCACTTCAATATCTATTAGATGTAATAGGAATTATTAATAGCAGCTCCGAAAGTTTCTTTGTAATGATATTAATAGATTATTCTTTCCTTTTTACTTAAGTTGGGGAATAATAAAGTTCTCTTGATACTAACTACATATAGATTTAGCTCCTAAGTTTGTATTTTAACTTGCATTATAATATAATGAGTTTTCTTGTACTTTAAATCTTACAACTGAATTTAAATGTAGTAAGTTATCCTAACACGAAATTTTGGGTACAGGTTCAGTTCAAATGATGAAATTAGGTATATTACATGATTATAAATCTAACTAGCTTTTGCCCGCGACTTTGACTGCCTGGTAAAGTTACTTTGAGCAGCATTTCTAACGAATATTTATTTATTCATTCCATTAGGTACTGATAGGTTCAAACTAATACATTTACATCCTCCATCATCCCTTATTTTATCCCAATGGGGGTTAAATTTATCAAAATCCTATTAAAACGGATGTCTTCATCATTGTAGCTTAAATCTTTGATTTCAGTTTAATCAGTCGAAAATCTAAGAAGATTTATACAAATTTTCATCCCCTATTTAACCCCTTAGGGGTGAAATTTATCAAAATCCTTTCTTAGAGGATGCCTACGTCATAGTAGCTTTATGCATGCAAAGTCTCAGCCCGAGCGGTTTAAAATTGACCAAGTTTCATACAACCTTTCATCCCCTATTTTATCCTCTTGGGGGTAGAATTGTTCTTCCTTTCCTTTCTTAGCGAATGCCTACGTCTTAACATCTACCTGCGTGCAAAATTTTAGCCTGATCCGTCTAGTGGTTTGGGATGTGCGTTGATAGATCACTATGTCAGTCACCCTTGTGTCATATACGAGTATATTTATATATGGCACATGGGTCAAGAAGGTGCGGTAAAATAAATCACTAACTTATGGAAACAAAATATTTTTTGTCTTTTCAGCTAAGGTTTAATGCCTCTATGCCTCTAGTGAAATATTATTATTCTAGAAATTTACTAGTTTTAATAAATTAAAACCTTTAGTTAGGCACAAAAACATTTGGTTGTTCTATGCCGTCAGTCTCAGCTGTGCATATCGTTGAAGAAGGTGACCCTATAACTCACAAATGACATTTAACTTTGAACTAAAGTTTCGGTCCAAATTTACGTGTAGTCTTTTTGCTACAAAACCGAAATTATCGGCTCTGGAATATCCAAAAACGCTAGCAAAATTTGAATACTCAGCGGGACTATTTTTTTTGATTTCACTGCTATGTACAGATAATCAAGATCGGTGTTAATAGTAAATTGGGGCTCGAATTGATGGTCTGTCAAGGACACCACAAGTCATTATAGCCTTAATTGATTCCCAGAGGTTTGTACCTGATACATATCATTGTGGCAATCATAATCGATTGCTTCATTTATCCGTAGCTGCAAATAAGCGAATCTGCCCGCGATCGTTATTGTTAAGCAACTTTCGCAGGGTTCGGTCACGCGATGGGTGACCAAAAATTATTACCTCAAGCTATTCTGTGCTTCGAAAGGCACGTTAAGCCGTTAACCCTCCAATCTGCATTGGACCAGCGTGAAGGGTCCATCATGCCTGCAGCCCTTGCAGTGGGAACGTAAAAGAGCTGATGATGATAATGAAATTTATAGCTTATATTAATAATAAGGAGATTGATGGTGAAGTGGTTAGCGCTTTCGGTCTGCGATGCGAAAGTTAAACAACTGATGTAGACTGGTCACGCGAAGATCATGACCCATTCTCTCTATTCGCTTTCATCCATAGGAGAGGCCTGAGCCCAGCAGCGAGGACATTCATATACTGATGATAAAAGCATTATCACCGACCCTGATAATGAGATATTACCTAATAAATCTGCATTATACATATTAACCTTCTTCTTGAATCTCTCTGTATATTGAAGAAAACCTCACCAAAATCCGTTATGTACTTTAAAAGATCTCATCGTACAAATAGAGAGAAGTGACTTTGTTTGTGCTAGATTTTGATACGAAAGCTAACGAGTTTATAACAACATTGGCAATTACCACTATTCCTAAATGCTTTTTCTTGAACCTAATCTCGGTAAGCACAAAAGTTATATTAAATGGCTAGTATTTACAAAGAAACTTTATTTGGATAATATCAAGTTGTTATTAAAATTAATTATATAGATTCGCTATTATTGAAGGCAGGACTGATCGTCAGGGAGCAGCATTGGCGTATTATTTACAGCTGTTTGAAGCTCGATGGCGCAGTAGTTAGCGCGCTTGGTCTGTGATACGGTTATTAAAGGATTTTCGTCATGGCTGGTCATAGGATGGATAACCAAAATATGTTATCTCGAACTCCTCCGTGCCTTGGAAGGCACATTTCCCCACGTTGGGCGCCAGTTGTGACGGGTTCGGTGCTTGGGCCAATTAATGAATGTCTGACTAGCTTGAGAATGGATTTATTTATTGTATAAAGGATAAAGTAAAGAAACTATAACAAACAAAAAATGAATATAAAAACAGTTCATATGTTAAACTAAATTTAAAATTACCAAATTAAACGAATACATACCCCTTTTTGGGTTTCTTGATAGAAACTTAGATTGTCCAAGTTTCAGGATATAATTTATTTAATTTTATTTTAGACACTTATCTTCATAATTATAATATTAATATTTTTAAATTTATATGATCAACATATTCACAACCGAAGATTTTTTTTACGAACTCAGTGAATTTGCATTTTGAAACCTAGGAAAAATAAACGGTGGTATGACACACCGTTACAACATTTAAACCACGACAACCCGACTGCATCTGCAGTCGTTAATAATCCAATTAATCCTATAAACCAATCTGCACTCCGTCGTGGTGGGTCATGGCCCATTTTTCCTATTCGCTTTTAATTCAAATCCATCCATAGGGAGGCCTGAGCCTGAACAGTAGGAACGTTATTAGACTAGTGATGGTAAATAACTAAATTCAGTAGTTCCTAAGATTTTTATGTTTTTTGCCATACAAGTGATTTTATCCGCTATCCTTTGTCCGTTGCTACTTTGTATACAATAACGAATATTTTATCATTATATCCCCCCCTCAAGAAAACTGCTCTTCTCGAACTAAACTCGGATATGTATCGGAATTCCTGATCAGGATACCAAACACAGAAAACAAATGAGTGCGATAAAATTTTGATTCAATGTAATATATTATTGACATTACATTAAATCTAAATTTTAAATGCATAAGATATTAATTCTAAAGTTAAAAATACAATTAAGAATACTTTAATACGTCACCATTTATATTGTAAAGCATTATTCACATCAATATTTTCTTAATACAAACTCACGAATAAAAAGGTTATATGAGATACTTTCACTTCATTTAACGAATTCAATACTCCCAATATCCGACAATTTTCACATTTTCACAAAATCGTCGAACATACGATTCGGTAACACTTTACGGATTTACATTTTTTCCGTTCAGTTAACCAACATTTCGTACGAATAGTGAATGAATAAAACTAAAATTTGGGACAAGCTTCTTTAATAACAACCAATTTTGTTACAGGTGTTCGGAAAACCACCATGTTGGAAGAACGCAAAAATGATACAACAAACCAAACCACCGCTATGACGTTACGACGATGGCAGGACCTCACTTACGAAATGAATCAAGCTGTCCCATGAATTTAAATAATGAATAACGCAAGGAAAAATCTTGACGCCCAAGAAATTCAGATGGCACTACTACCCGACAGCATATGCTCCGGTTGCCAGAACGCAAGCAAACTAATCGCATTTCGGTTTCGTCCTCCCGATCCTAATACGACGTTCCCAAGCCGTCCGTTTGTGCACGAAAGAGCGAATGGAACCGGATCGATCAATTTAAGAATGCTATTAGATTTGAACGACTCGTTCAGTGAACTATACGATTTCGAGAGAACGTTAAACGGAACGTTTTCAAATTGCACATTCGAAAATGGAACTTGCGTTAGTGACGTGGAAAGTTATAACTTTTGGGCGCTGTCATTGTTGGTGTTCCCGCTGTTAACTTTGTTCGGTAACGTGTTAGTTATAATTAGTGTTGCGAGGGAACGAAGCTTACAAACTGCTACGAATTATTTTATAGTGAGTCTAGCTGTCGCTGACCTTTTAGTGGCAGTTGTGGTGATGCCATTTGGAGTCTACTATTTGGTAAGTGTTAACAAAACTAGTTCTGAATTTTATTTAGACCGTTATAATTAAAATATTTGTGTGGAAGTCAAACAATATTGTGTCAGCTGAGATAAATCAGAATAGTTTTATAATATGACTCTACTCATAATTATCTATTTTTTATTATCAAGAAAGTTATAAAGCATAACTATAATAAGATAATAATGTTACCGAAGGACATTAATATACTATTATATAGCGTTAAACCAATACTTAGAACAACTAACTAATCTAAACAACTTCTTGTACTTTAAGTAAGTCTATTTTACAACGGTCCGAGTCACAGTGTTATTACTACCGGTTACCCAAACGTCACACCACAATGAATCCACGAAGAATAAGAACGGATTGCGCTCATATAACGGGTATTACTTTTATGAGTTGCCTAATTCATGAAAGAGATACCACTTATATATAAGTTTTGAACAAATATGTCCATTTTCTTCTTATTGCTAAATAAAAATCATCATCTATGACATTTCAACGGGGTAGGTTTATAAAAAAATATACGGACAACATTGAAATTGCTTTAGTCACGATAATTATTTCAGTCGCGTTTCATATGAAAAATATGTCGTATCACGTACCGTACAAGCTTTAATGAGGTATTCTAAGACTTAATCCTCCCTTCAATACGAATCC
This sequence comes from Diatraea saccharalis, assembly GCA_918026875.4. Classification (NCBI taxonomy): domain Eukaryota; kingdom Metazoa; phylum Arthropoda; class Insecta; order Lepidoptera; family Crambidae; genus Diatraea; species Diatraea saccharalis. Next base: position 8,697,584 of record OU893350.1, read on the forward strand.
TCGTCTCACGTATCAACTACAAACAGACCCAGGCGAGAGCTTCGACAATAGCCTTATCTACATCCCCCTATAATCTCAGTCATTGAATAAAATACTTTGTTCTTTCTCCAGTGTGTATATACCTAATGCGTTACCGTTTGCGAACCCAATTCCATAGATATATAATAAAGTCCTGCGTAGAATCACGTGTTAGTTTACCCATTTTCAGGCCACATCGCTGGACTTACGTTTATCGTTTTTTCCCAGAAAAGGTAACTAATATTCTTTTAAGCCAATTTTACATTACGAAAGTCGTTACATGACACTGAAAACAAGTTTCATATAACTTATTTCGGCACATGAAACAATTTTCGAAATGGCGTTAATTTGACAAAGGAAAACATAACCTTTTTTTATAAATAAGAATTACCACATTATCCACTGTAGAAAATTATAGCAAAAAAAAAATTGTTTCTTTAATTTTCCTGGAAAACCATGTACGAGAATGCCACACCAAATATAGCACAAATTCATAGAAATAGTCGCTTGATTTTGTTTGTACAGTCTAGGCATGTTTTTTTATCGTTAGCAAAATCTTCAAGCTGAGAATTTGCTTTCTGACAACATTGATTTCTCTGATCTTTCCTAAAACAAAATTTTAGATAAATCGACACATGAGAATCAACCTTAATATAAACAATTTCTCTCTTCGCCATTGATGTTATGAACTTGTCTTGCATTGCTCATTGCAAATAAAAGATTGTTCTTATAACAATTTCATAAATATTTTGCAACTACTTTTTTTAACGTTATTTATTTATTCATTTTTTATTATTAAAAACTAACAAATTGTAAAGTTTCTAATCATAGACCCTAACCTATAATTACACAGTTAAACATATGCATAACAAAAAATACATATAAACAATAAAGTTTCGCAATTTATGACACTATTTTTATTATGTAAATGCTAGATAAGTGTCATTTAAAAGGTTTACTGAATTATTTTGTATTTGTGATGTTGACGTGCCTTGAGTAAATAAATAAATAAATTATGTACAAAAGATAACTGTTTAAACCATGAAGATGTAAGTTATCAGCAATTCCATTCCCGTCTGTGGTTTAATGAACAGGTAGCTATCATGTCACGTTGCGTATCTAAATTAACTATTCATGAAATGGTGATACGCAGTGAATTGTCAGAGATATTCGCTCTTGAGTTTGAAATCGTAACATAATAATGTTAATGAAGGAATTTAATTAACTGGAACCCGTGATTAATAGTAAAACAATTGACAATGCGGAAAATATTTACGTAACAATAGACAAACATTTTTTATTATTTTTTTAAAGAGTTAAGGAATATAAACACAGTCAAATGAAATAAGCGATAATGGTAACAACTATAATAATATAGGTATAATATCGTTACAGTATAATATACAAATAAACGCAAAATAAAAGATTTAAAAAACAAACTTTTAAATATAATAATAAACTTTCGTTGTAAAATAAGATATTCATAAAGACTTCACTATGTATATAATTATGCATCTCTACACTGGTCCAATAAGAGGTGAGAGTCTTGGTGACGCGGCCACGGCTTCCCGGGTTTCATCTTCATGCACCGTAGGGGTTTTGGTGGGTAGACCTACGGGGACCCACTGGACAGCTCACTGCCGGGTGAGTTCACGGAGGAGAGTACTACACACCCCCAGTTGCTTGCCATCTAACATAGACAGCGCCTAACGTATTTCCTCGATTTTAAAAAGGCATCCTGGACGTACACATGGAGAAACTAAAGCTTACCTTGTTGCTTAGACTACGAAACCATTAAAATGATTACAGCAATCCTTAAATTGATCATGGGTAATATAATAAAGTCTATAAAAGGACACTTGCCTCTATGTCACATTTTTATCGCCTTACGTAAAGATAAATCGTCATAAAATTCATAACCGACACTTAAACATAAATTATGGTTCGGCTACAAATACTTTGTAGTTTAAGTTAACAAATCATCGATTTTATCGGCTGTAACACGAATGGCGTATACAATGTTACGTTTTGTAATTTAAATTTTATAATGTAATACTTGGAAAACTTTATATAACAATCTCGCTTTTATGCCAAATAGATTAGAGCAAAAAATACGTATTCCATAGTTACTATCAGTCATTGCTAATATTTTAAGGAGATAAAGTTTCTAACTTAGTTTGTTTGTTTGTTTGCATAGGATAATCTTCGGAATTACATTAATGAAATTCTTTCTATTACAGGAAGCTACATCATGTACTAAACCATAACTAGCTATTATCCGTGACTTCATCCGTGTAAATTAGTCAATGTTATCCGCCTATGATGTAGCTTCGCGCAGGTGAAAGATTTAAAAAAAATTTCCAGTAGTTTTAGAGTCCGTTGTAAACAAACAAACAATTAATTCTTTCAGCTTAATAATATAAGTATATACAAAAAGTTTAAGTAGAGCACTTAACAACACACTTAAGAATTATTTTTATACAGATAAATACAATTATAATTTGTTTAACATGTACTCAAATGTAAAGTAAAATTAATATCGTAGTAAAAACGAAAGGTACAACAAACAAAATGCACTTCTCTGTTTGCTGCTTCAACTACTCCGAACTCTCTTGAGATTGAGTTACGATGTTTTTCTTTGAAGTTGTTGATGTAGAAAAGTTCTTTTAAAGATGAAGTTCATTTCATTCAAACAAAAGTAAGTCCTATTATTAGGAGTTTAAGATACAAATTAGTATATTTAATGATTCCGTTTTTCAGAATGTATACTTTTTTATAAAGTATATATAGCCCGTGAAAATGTTAGCTTTTGTTACCCGCGTATGATGTATCTTCCCGTAAGTTAAAGAATTTTCATAATAGGAACAGTATTTCGGAAAATTACGCCCTACAAATAAACAAAGTTGCAAACTTTATCTCTTTCTAATATTAGTATAGATTTTTTTCTATTCTTAATGAAAAATGCTTAAGAAATCCACCAGCCACAGGTACTCTAAGATGGGATTAGAACCCACGACCTTTCGCAATCCCGGCGATTACTCAAACTACTGAGCCACCCAGGACCTATTATTATTATTGCCAAGTGCAGCTCTAAATGCCTTGCTGAGCTTACCACCCCTACATTTATACATAGGTAATGAAAGAGGCGAAAGCTAGCTCTCTGAACAAAAACAGTGGCTATCCCAAGCATTGAGATCCTTACGTTAAACAGTACTTGGTAACAGACCACTGACAATGATTACGGATGCAAGCCACAACTTTGTAACATCACTAAAAATTACTCAGTGGAAATACCAAGCAGGGAGAAATTTTCAGAACAATATAACTTCGGCAAAACAAGAAGCCTACTTTGGTTCACGGATGGCTCCAAAACAGATCATAATGTAGGATGTGGAATATATAGCAAAAACTGAGATTTAGAAAAAGTACAAATGCTATTTTTCAAAGTACAAATGCTATTTTTCAAAGTACAAACGCTAATGTGCAGATACAACCACCAACGAAACTACATACAATTGAACACAACAAGTTCAAAACTGGTAAAGGACTGTTTTGACAAACTTAATGAACTGGGGCAAAGGAATAAAATTCTTCTCAAATGGGTACCAGGTATTTCCGATATCGAAGGAAATGAAATCGCAAATGTATTGGCAATAACTGGAGCATAGGGCCTACAAATGGGCCCAGAACCTTTCTGCGGAATACCAAAGAACCATCGCAAATCAAAGGAACGACCTCCAACGTGATTCAAAAAAATACTGACAGAATCAACCGGGATTAAATTACGGTACGTCTCTTGTCTATTGAAGAATATTCGCAAAAATTAACTGCAGAGCTTTTTAAGCTAAACAGACCTAACACCCGAGCGATTGTACGGGTCTTAACTGAGCACTACAAACTAAGCAGACGCCAATTTCACTTTAAAATTGAAAAAATTAAGTAACACTGAGATTTGCAGGTACTGTACGTGAAACACCAGAACGACACATTAACAGCCCAGATGATATTAAAGCTCTGAGAGCCAGGCACATCATAGACTTCTTAGAAGCTACCAGACTAAAGAAGCTACTATGAGTTTGGCGGCGAGTGACAAAAGATTTTATAGATCGCAGCGACAACAGGTCCAATATGAACTCAAAGGCCCCTTAAAGCTAAATTAGACCTAACAGGACTGATGAATTTTTCAAGCGCTTGTTACTTTTCGCTACTAGTGAGCGTATTTTCATCAATGTTCATGTAATCCGTTTATGCATTTTTTAAAGTATTCGAGAGAGAAGTTTACGCTGACGTTATTTGCGTAAAAATAATTTATTTTCCGCGTATATGATTTGTTTTCAAATCTTAAATATAGCTGAAAAAAAGATTTCATTCAGTTATACAAGTCTCTCATATCAGAGCGCCACGACTAATCCAGGAGCCGTACACTGAAAAACCAAATTTCGAAACATAGGGAACTTCATCAGGCTCGGCCCCACTCTACTGTATTAAAATATATGTAAATTAGAGCAGAGCAGATGATGATTATACCGAGTGCAAGCTTAGTACACCTACCCTTTTAAAAGAAATATTTATGCTTTGCAACAATCTTGTTTTTGTTGCCTTTATGTTTTAAAACATTGATTCCTAAAGAGTTCCTTTGGGTATAATTTTCCGAACAATTTAAAGTTGCGACATGCGAGATTCAAAGAATAACTTACTGTTTGTGTTACTTTAATATATTCAAGTAGGTTTACTTTATATTTGGTAAATAAGAATAACATGGAGTTCAGCCGAGTACTAAAGTTATTCACAAACGTTGTCAATTTTCGAATAAATCGGCAAGTAAATATTAAATCTATTCCAGACTTCATCTATTGTTCAATATATGTACACATAAAATTACGGCTCCTAATTGATTTTCAATTCTACTCTCAATGCATTATGGTATAAATCAAGGAAAGAATTTGGCAGATACACACAACATCACAACAGGACAAGAACTCTAAAAATTATTATTAAATAATTGACTTCGTGTCGAGCACCTGAAAGTTTTAAGTTTTAACGAAACCAAGACTCTAATCAAGGGATAAAGATAAAATAATAAAGATAATTGAATACACTTTGTATTGTACGAAATGTAGCTTCGTAAATTCATTCTAATAAGTTATTTCAATGCTATTAAGGTAATTTATAAAATGTTCAATATCTGGCCTAAAAAGTAAAAAAGTTAAATATTGAAGAAGATAAATTTCATTGTAATTTTACGTAGATTTGCATACTCAAAAGATTATTTTACTTTATATACAACCTTTTACAAAGTATGTTGCATTAAGCGAAGCATAGCAAAGAGTAAAAGTATTCGTCTTTATATTTCCTATGGCGTCTGTACGTAAAATGTGGATATTATTTTTAGTCTATTCCAATAGGAATCTTCAATGTAAGTAAACATGGCAGCAATCACTTTTGACTTTAGTAAATGTACAAAGATAATATAGATTATGTAAATATGAAGACCATAATGTTACCTCGGTTTAGAGATCTGATTTAGGTACGCCTTTGCTGCTTTGCCAGCCTCTTTTGATGTATTATTTATATTTTTTAAATTTGAATTTATAACTTTGTTACTTTTGTTCCTTGATTTCTGTCTGTCTCGCTATCCTGTGTTGTTTGTGTTATGCAAAAGTTTTTTTTATAGTCTTTCTCGCTAATTTCTTCTTTATAAAAAGAAGCGTACAGTCTCTTTCTGTCGATAACAGTAAAGAAAACAACCTTCTTTATAATTCTTTACAAACGTCTAACTTGTCCCAGATCACGTACATAGAATGTAAGGTAAACACAATATGTTTCCGCTATATATCAAGAAACGCAAGGGATTGTAAATTGAAATGGGACCCAACAACCACGATATTGGATGCAAAGTGTTTTCCAATGGTGGCATATTACTCTCCCTACCCCGATTTAGCACTCCGTCATGTTTTACTTCCACGTGTACCGGTTTGTATATTTCCAATATAGTGTTCAATGCACGCGTATGGAAGTAGAACATATTTGTAATCCGGTACATTTTGACGCTACTATAAAATATAACATCGTTCGTAGGTTTTACTTTTAAACTAAAAACCGGTAAGGTGTAAATCGAAATCACGAATGTTGTTTGGAACCCCCCTTATATATTTACTTCAATCTATTGAAATACATTATTCGTGAATATTTCAGCTGTCCAACTTTCACGGTCCGTGCGATACAGCTTGGTGATTACACAAAGCGAAGTCTTAGTAGTTGATTACGGAATCCTAAAAAATCAGTTGAGTTTATCAAGCAGAAGCAGAACATGTCTGAACTACATTTGATATAGCATGCAATTAAACGCAAGTTCGAATTATTCCTCGCTGTATAATTATTTTGAGGATTGTCGTGTCGAATATATAGAAGGTACTAAATCACTACCTAATTAAGAGAACATGTGTACTAGGATAACATATTCAAAGTAATTTATTAGTATTTCTTATCTACGATGAGCAGATAACCCGGTATTGGTCATTAAAGATAAGAACCTAGATTTTAGTAAGTGAAAACTAGCTAGATTGATTTACTACCCATACATATACTTATACTTAATCCCAAGAAAATTATTGGAGCGGTTTCCGAGACTCAGATTGTAACGGTGTGCCGTACCTCCGTTTATTTTTCCTAGGTTTCAGCATGCAAACTTTTTGTCTTTAATATTAAACATCACTTCTTTTTTTTATTCACCTTTCGTTATTTGAAATTGTGACTAACCAAATCTACTCTTTATGAATGTCAGTTCGTAAAAAAATCGTTTGTTGTAAACATGTAAATCACACATATTGTAAATCGTATAAATTTAAACATAAAATTTTATGAATGAAGTTTTGTGATTGAAATTAAAGTCATAAATTATATAATACAATAAAAGTATATTCTGAAACTTGGACGATTCAAGTTTTTATTATTTTTAAGTTAGGGTTGGCACAAAAGTAATGAGACACTTGGTTTAAGTTTTTATTTTTTTATTATTATTACAATAAAAAAAGTTTAGTCAATGATGTAATTACCATTAGTATCTAAGACTTCTTGCCAACGATCCGGCAAAGTTTGGATGCCTTTTGCCCAGAACTCTGATGGCTGTGACTCGAAAAAGTTGTTCAACTCCGCCTCTACGTCAGAGAAATCATTAAATTGTTTACCCCGCAAATGCTGTTTCAGGGCTCTTAACAAATGATAGTCTGATGGGGCGAGGTCTGAAGAATAAGGTGGGTGGGGTATCGTCTCCCAGCCCAAGTTCTCCAACAGCCGGCGAACCACAGATGCGACGTGAGGTCGAGCGTTATCGTGCAGTAAAATTACATTGACTCATCTTCGTCGTTTTTTCTTGATAGCGGCAGATAATTTGGTAAGCTGGGTTGAATATTAGTCAGCGTTTATAGTTTCATTGTGTAATAGCTCATAAAACAGTATGCCTTGCGCACCCCAGAAACAGCAAAGCAGAATTTTTCGGCGGTTCTTTTGACTCGGCTTCGGTTGAGTTGGTGGCGTTTCTTCTCGAGGCAGCCAAAAAGCACGACGTGTATCGTTCTCGTAATAAATCCATGATTCATCTCCAGTAACCAGATCTGACAAAAACTCTTTACGTCGGGGTCGCAGCAAAAGTGACTGACAGATAGTGACACGGACTGCACGACTGGCGTCTGTAAGGATGTGCGGTACCTACCGAGCCAAAACTTTTCGATAACTAAGCTCATGCAGATGGTGTTCCACGGCGTGGTGACTGCATTTAAGTGCTTCCGCTAATTCACGAGTGGTAGCATCCGGATTCAACTGCAGTTCGCGGCGCAAATCCTCATCATTCACTGCGGGTGGTCGCCCTGAGCGTGGCTGACTTTCAAGGCTCCTGTCTCCTGATTTAAAATGGTCAAACTATCGGGACACCGTCGCATGGCTTGTACTTTTAGCGCCTAATGCATTGTTGATATTGTCAGCCGCAGCCCGCGCACTGTGGCCTAACAAGTACTCGTATAAGTATAGTGTTCGAACTTGTCGCTCGTCCATTTTTCTTCAAACTGACTAAACAAATTGCGAGCGCGGCTTTATATACCCTACACCAGAAGTACCTAGAATGTTCTACAACATTCTAGAATATTACCGAAAAAATTGATTTTAAAAAGGAAATGTTATAGATTTTTCTAGTGTGTCTCATTACTTTTGTGCCAACCCAATATTTACAAGTTATTTTTATTAAAAAGAAACCCAAAAAGGGTTATGTTTTGTTTTATTTAGCAATTTAAATTATATATTTAGCTTTACATACGAACTTTTATATTCATTTTTCGTTTGTTACAGTTTCTTTTCTTTACCATAAAATAAATCCGTTCCCAAGCTAGTCAGCCTTTTATTATTTGCCCAAGCATCGAACCCGTTACAAGATTAGGTATATATGTTACGTTCAAAGACTGAAACCGAAAAAAAAATACTCACAACGCGTTGTGGTCACGGTAAAACATCCGTATCGCGAAATTCGTGTTATGGCTCTAGCAAAAATGCTTACAACGCGTTGTGGCAATCACATAAAAACCACATAGCGCAATAGGGATGACGACTGGGTTAATAAAAGCAACTCTATTTAGTCTGTCAGTCAGATAATAGAAAAATATTAGATACATATTTTTTTTACTTCAGTTTAACAAGAAGTAGGTTAGATAATAGGCATTAAAGTTGAGGAGTGGGGGCTCGCTACGTCACAGTTTAGCAGAAAACGTACCATAACGTGACGTCATGCGAAATTTCAACTCGAATTTTATGATTACGAAAAAAAAACGTGTTTAACATTTTTTTGCACTCTACCTGACGGACAAACAAAGAAAAATTTGTCGTCATCCCTATTCTTGTCTTGCCTGACATGCTATTTGAACTCTACTCATTGTGACAATAAAGAAAATCCATGAAACCATAAAAACAAATTCTTGCTACTATAAAAGCATAGAGCTTCTATTATTATCTTTTGAAATAAATTTTATATTATGGAACTATTACAACGCTGTGATCGACGTTTACTTTTAGGTTGTTTTAATAACAAACAGCATAGCTGAAATACGTTGCCAAAAATGTCTCAAAACAAAAGGTAGTAAAACAAGGTAGTTTAAGAAACTTTTCAAATTGATCAGTCAGCAAAATATTTTCTCTGTTATATAAATCATGATTGCGAAAACGTAAACTTGGACATTTCTGCTTGGGTTGTAAAAACTAACTTTATCTTATTAAAGACTTTTCAATCATTATATTTTTACCCGACTTTAAAATCGAAAAGTATGAGATTATATGTTCGACGGCGATGTATGTTTTTTTTTATGTATGTCCACCAATAATTCAGCCAATTGTTTTCAAAATTCATTTTTAATTCGCTTGATAGATAAATTTTATCAAAATCGAATAAATAGTTTTACTTTTTCCAACGGATATCACCTAATCTGATATGTAATGACGGCACATTTCAGCTGAAAAACAAAAGTTTTAGCATTCGTTAAAATTCTGAAAAGAAGATTTTCTATGTTCAACGAGTATGTATATATAATTAACAATTTGATGTACATATATTTTCTTCATGGACCTCGTTTATTTTCTTATGAAAGTCATAGATAGTAGGTATCAATGAGTAAAGTATATATAGTATAGGGGTAGGTATGTTCATCGATTTCTAGCTGTCCGACGCGTATTATGAAGCTTCCCGTAGATGAAAGACTTATAAATCGTTTAGATAGTTTCGGAGGCCGTCCAATGCAAACAAACAAGCAATCAAATGTTTCCTTTTTAAAATATGAATATAGATTATTGGAAAAAAAATATGTCGGGCAAATAAACAAAATCTCCTATGATTTTCACTAATATTTTTAGTGTAATCTATTATATAATAATATCAATATCACAAAAGAATGAAATACACACTTTTCTAAAAAGTAGCACCAACTTCAAACTTTGAAAAAGTGATTAATAATACTTATCTTAAAAGCGACTTATTTAAGAAAATGCTACGAGTATTAAACTTAAATGTATAAAATTAAATGATAGGCGTCCAATAGCATTCTATTAGTAATCTTTAGCAATTTTTAAAAGTTTGAAGTCGGTTCTACTTTTTATAAAAAGTTCTATCAGATCTTTTTTGTACTTTGTACTATCCGCATATGATGTACGAGTAGCTTCTAAAGGTAAAAGAATTTTTAAAATTGGTCCATTAGTATCAAAACCTTTTCAATCCGAACAAACGAACAATCAAATCTTTCATCTTTATAATATTAGTATAGATACTCGTTTGTTTGGTTTAAATACAATTTTGACCTCCATGATTAAGTACCTCGCACACTTTTTTGCCGTGTTCTATTCATATTATTATTAAATAATATTAGTGTAGTAATCTATTAGTATTAAAATTAGCTGAATCGGGTTTTGCACACTTAAGAGGTTCTAATATTTCCGGCAATTCATAAATACTATTGTTTGTAACTAGAATTGCATTAAATTTCGAGGATCGATTCATGCTCGGGTCAATGTAATGATATTTAAGGCACCTTTATTGTTTTTATTTTAATACAAGTGCTTTATGGATGCTTAATTTGATACCTTAACTAATGTATGTGATGTTGCCAAATATTTATTAATATTAGCAGAAATATGTAGCGAATTAAGTAAAAAAAATAAGTTTAACTTTATCATTTGTAAATAATTTTATACGAAACAATAAGTTAATTCTAGATCATAATTAAGGATAATAGCTTTGCCTTCATCATATTTGTCAAAATTAACAATAACTTTATCAAATTTATTGTATTCATAATTGGATTATCTAATAATTGTAGACCAAAAGGTGTTTACACCACCGAAGCGAAGCTTAGGTGATTACTTAAATTAAAATTTAACCAAATTAATTAACTCTCAAATTGCTAAAGACCGATCATTTCATTATATGAAGAGTAATTACCCAAAGTTCAAAGCCATGTATAGTACTCTAATTAATGTTTCCTGATATTGCAATATACATACATTCAACAGCACAACAGGATTTATAATACTCTCAAATCCACTCGATATTAAACCTTAATTCATTAACGATATAACTCAAAATCAGCTGTGGACATTTACCATATTGCAGTAGACTGACATGCCGATCTGTGTAAAAAGAATCGAACTGTATTGATTATTAATCCTATTATTTTTTATTAATTTTATAAATGTGCAAGTTTCTTTGTTTGGATGTTTAGATGATTGGATGTTTGTCGGTCAATCACGCCGAAACTACTGAACGGATTTTGATGAAATTTGGTATACACATAGGGTATTAGCTGACTTAGATAATAGGATACTTTTTATCCCACTAAACATTTCCCTAGGGTCCACGTGGGCGAAGCCGCTGGCGAAAGCAATATTTAATATTGCTGTATAATTCTGAAATAAAAATGACAAAATCAAGTCATATTAACTTGGATTTGTTTGACACTATTTTTTGTCTGTAACCGAGCATCTCAAACCACAGATTTAAGATGTCATCTCTGAGAACAAATTAAAAGTAATCTGAATTTAAGAATTCATTCCTTTTCTATATCGAATAAATAGTTAATATAAACATATAAACTATATTTTGTAGTCAAACGGGTATATTTATGGAATATTTTTGCTTTATTAGGTATGACTGAAAGTATATTAAAGAGACACTTATCAAAGAGTCATGAAATTCAAAATGAAATTTGATTATTATGCTGATATAGAAACGTAAAGATTAAGACGAAATCGATTGGGAATAAATGAGTTCTATATTGCCAATTATCTGCATACGGAGTACAGCACACAGTGATATGAAAAGATGTAGATCGCTTAATCATTTAATCAATGCCTTATAAAGCTCGATGGAAAAATGGTAAGCGCATTCAGTTTGAAATGCAAAAGCTGAGCAACTATGGCAAAGCTTGACCAAAAAAATTTATTGCATGGGTGACCAAAAAAATATTATCTTGAGCTACTCCGTGCTTCGGAAGGCATGTTAAGTTACATTTGTAGTCGTTAATTCCTTCCACATTGGGCTAGCGTGGAGGTTTATGGCCCAGTTTTTTTAATCATCCATAAGGAAAGCCTGGGCTTTTGCAATAGGGATGTAACAAGGCAGATGATGATGAATATTAGTAATTATATTACGGTAAACATACTCAGGTCTATTGTCATTTATCATTTCACAAGCGCCGGCTAAATTGTAAAATGCCGAAAAATACATATTGGTAAAACCTTTATTCTCATTCATATGACCAAGCGTTATAATTTAGGGTAACCATGATTAAACAAAAAATAAAATACAGTTTTCTCATCCTTAATGAATCATTTCAGACATCATAAGATTTTAGTTTTCTAGGATTTTAGCGTCTTAGGCGTATCGGATAACTGTAAAAATATCATATGTAACTCGCGTATGATGTAATGCCATAGGTGAAATACGAGGGTCAAACTGAAAGTTCTTAGAACTGGCCACTTATAAACAATATAATAAAAAAATAATTCTAATATTACTGAGTATATATTTCATTCATTTGTCATTTGTTTTACGATTTGGCGGCAAATTGAAAATTGTCTGTGTCACGTCATCATGAATTTAACACGAGAAAATTTTCGTGCAATGATTTTTTATGACTTTCGATGTCATTTAAGTCAACAAGAAAGTTATGATAGACTACGATTGGCCTTTCACGATGAAGCCCCATCTCGTGCGACTGTTTACAACTGGTTTAATGAGTTTAAACGTGGTCGCACTAATCTCACTGATGATTTACGTGAGGGACGGCCTTCTACGGCGACGACTGAAGATAACATCTGTGTTGCGCGGCGTATGATAGAGACTGACAAAAGAGTGACCTATCAACAGATTCGGACAAGCTTAGGCATCGGTATGAGTCAAGTGCATAAAATCCTCCACGAACATTTAGCGGTCAGGAAGCTTTGCGCCCGGTGGATACCTCATAATTTGACTGAGGCTCAAAAACTCCATCGTGTGGATTGGTGTCGTAAAATGATTGAAAGATTTAACGGAGGTGACTCAAATGCTGTGTTCGACATACTAACAGGTGACGAAAGCTGGATTTACTGTTATGATCCTAAAACCAAAAGACAATCTGCTCAGTGGGTGTTTCCTTTCGAGGAGTTGCCAACTAAAGTGAAGAGAGATCGAAGTGCGGGAAAAAAAATGGTGGCCTCGTTCTTTGGAAGGATAGGTCATTTTGCAACAATTGTGTTAGAGGATCAAAAAACAGTTTCTGCAGAATGGTACACTACCAATTGTTTGCCACTTGTCTTGGAAAAAGTTCGAGAGAAACGACCTCGCAGTAGGATCCTCCTTCACCACGACAACGCCTCGTCGCACACCGCCAAGCGAACGATCGACTATTTGGCGACATCAAACGTTGAATTACTGGGTCACCCACCGTATAGCCCCGACCTTGCGCCTTGTGATTTTTATTTATTTCCAAAAATTAAAGAAAAACTTAAAGGAAAGCGGTTTATGAATGCTGAAGAAGCGGTGGCTGCGTATCGCGATGCCATTGAAGAGACCCCTAAGGACGAGTGGGCAAAGTGCTTTTCCCAGTGGTTCCATCGCATGCAGCGGTGTATTGACGTGAATGGACAATATTTTGAAAAGATATAATAAAACTAATAACTGGCTAATGTAATCAGTTTTTGATTTTCTAAGAACTTTCAGTTTGACCCTCGTATTTAAAATCGGTCTAATAGTATTGAAACATATTCAAAGCAAATAAAATCGAATTTTTCCTCTTTATAATATTAGTAAGGATTACATATTTCATTCGTTTAGAAAGAATTAGTTTAGTAAAGAATGCTTTATGCCATCAAATATAGTTTCAATTCTGCAATAAAGCATAAGTACATAAATTATAACCTATACCAGCATGTGATCAAGTTTCCCATAGGTGATAGAATTTTCATATTCAAATCAGTATTTTCAAACCTTTAATTATAAGTATATAATCAAAGTTTCGAAAATTACCACCTCAAAGGAACAAAATGAAAACCATTACCTCTTTGTAATATATGTATAGATAAAAACGGGATCCGAGTTCCAAACAACAAAATTTTCTGTAACACCTGTATCAGGTACACTTAAACTAAACGTTCTTTCACTAGTTCGTCTATCATTACAGTAACGGTGATGGCTACCCTCAAAATGACGGGCAATAACTTTCTGGGTTACCCGTGATCGACTAAATAGGTTGAAGCCATTTATCTGTCAGTGTTCAGAATGGCCATATGGGCAAATAATGGATGTCGAGTTTTGCGCCAAAATTGACAAATCGTTCTAATTTATCGGAGGCTTCTATTGATTGATTGGACTATCCGCTCGTATAGGTTTTGCAGGTAACTGGAACAAAAACATACATAAACATAGTATACATTTTTTTGGCTGTCGTTACTTCCGGCGTACTTTAAAAAAAATCATATATATTGTTTTCTGGTTAAAGAACTAGACTCCGATCTTGAATATCCGATATTAAAATAGTGAAAAGATGATTTTTGGCATGCAATAAAAGAGAATACTTTCGAATATCTATACTAGTATAAAAAGTCGTTTTTCGCTGTCTTCATGCTGAGATATTTGCAACGAATTTTAATGCGGCTTTCATTAAAATACAGAGTGATTCAAGAAGAAGAGAATACAGGACCACGCGGGTGAAGTTACTGTGGTAAAGCGCGTTTATAATATAAACAGTTTTTTAGTGCTATTTGATTTATTTATTTTTTCTAATGAAGACTATTCCAAAATCAATATTGAGCAGAGTTATTGACGGTGTAACAAGATTTTTTTTTATTTTTTTTTTTAATGTATAGGAGGGCAAATGACTGCGCTCCACCTGATGGTAAGCGGAGGCGTAGTCCAAACGTGAGGACAGCTAGTGAAAACAGTACGTAGGTACTGCACTAGCCAACCTCACCTTGCCGACCTGCAAGGTGCTTCTTCACGCCCCGCTTGAAGGACCCCATATCATAGGAAGGAGGGAATACATGGGCCGGGAGACAATTCCATTTTTTGGTAGTACGACAAAGAAATGAGTCGCCAAATTTCTTTGTACGCGAAGGAATCGCTGCCACAGTTAGTTGGTGGCAACGCAAACCAGCACGTGTGGTGCTGAGGAGGAAGGGAGATGGAGGATAAGCGAAAAGAGTTCTTCAGAGCATTCACCATGGTAGAGACGGTAGAAGACGCTGAGCGAAGCAACGTCTCGGCGCAGTTGCAGGCTTTCTAGGTTCTTGGTGACTTCACCATTGCCAATAATGCGTACTGCGCGGCGCTGCAATCTATCCAAAGCATCGAGTAAGTACCTAGCGGAGCCATCCCAAAGGTGCGAGCAATACTCCACGCATGACCGGACCTGCGTTTTGTATAGCAGGCACAGTTGTTCGGGCGTGAAAAAACGCCGCACCTTATTCAGGACACCGAGTTTACGAGATGCTGTTTTAATAACGGACTCGATGTGGTTTTTGGGATTCAGATCACAGCGCACTTCCATCCCGAGCATGTTGATGCTGCTCTGTAGAGGCAAGGTTGTGCCCTGAAGAGAGGGAAGGGAAGGGAATGGAGGGGTCTTGGCGGTAAATACGCAAACCTGAGTTTTCTTGGCATTGAACTCAACCAGATTTTCAGCACCCCATTTCGATATGAGATCCAGAACGTGATTGAGCTCAATGACAAGATTCTCCCTTTTCTCCAGGATTTCCGCCCGTCCGACTGTAGGAGCCCCGTGATATCCCACATGCACTGTGCTATCGTCTGCATAGCAATGGATATTTCCAAGTGGAAGCATGTCATTGATATGCAGCAGAAAAAGTGTAGGGGATAGAACGGAGCCCTGAGGCACACCGGAGTTGACTGACATAAGCTGTGAAGAGCATCCGTCAGAAAGAACACGGATTTTACGCTCACGCAGGAAGTCGGCTATCCAGGTGCAGAGTTGAACGGGCAGACCGTAGGCCGAAAGCTTGGAGAGAAGTCCCTTGTGCCAAACCCTGTCAAATGCCTTAGCAATGTCAAGACTGACAGCCAAGGACTCGCCGCGCTTGTCGATAGCTTCACCCCAGAGGTGCATGACGTGCGCTAGAAGATCACCAGTTGATCGTTTTGGTCTAAAGCCATACTGACGATCATTTACAAGGGAGTGATCTTCTAGGTATCGGATCAGTTGGGAGTTAATAATCCTTTCCAGGACTTTACACAGCACAGAGGTGATAGCTATAAGGCGGTAGTTTGCAGGGTCTGACCGATCTCCCTTTTTGGGCACTGGCTGCACAATGGCCTCTCTCCAAGCCTCAGGTACACGACCCGAAGAAAGAGATAGCTGGTACAGGCGCGTAAGTACAGGAGTCACCTCCGCTGCACACATTTTTAGAACAACCGCAGGAATGCCATCAGGACCACTAGCTTTCCGGACATCGAGTGACTGTAGTTCCGCACGCACATCACGCTGCCTGATATGAATATCAGGCATAGTGAAGCCACTAGAAGGTAACGTTGGTGGCAGTGCATTACAGTCATTGATTTGGGAATTAGCCGCGAAGAGGCTTGCCAAGAGGTCGGCTTTCTCCTGCGGCTTGTGAGCTAATGTTCCATCTGGACATCGAAGCGGTGGCAGCGAGGGCTGGCAGAAATTATTTTGCACGGCCTTGGCGAGGCGCCAGTAGCTACGGGAGCCCGTAGGGTGCGTAACTAGCTCATGGCCAATACGTGCGACGCGCTGGGCATCCGCTGTGATGTAAGCCTTCTTACAGGACTTGGAAGCCTGATTGTAGGCTGCTTTTATTGAGTCGATATCGGGATCCCTCCGAGCACGACCCCTGATCCAAGCTCGATATGCCAGCTGTTTAGATGCAACAGCGTTAGCACAATCGCGATTGAACCAGCTGTTGTGTTTGCCCATACTGATCAGATCGGAGTGCGGAATGTAGTATTCCATATCAATACCGATCTCCTCAGTAATAGCAACGGCGCTCGTTGTCGGATCCTTCTCACTAAAGCAGCGCTGCTTCCAAGGAACGGATGCAAGGTACTCGCGCATGCCGTCCCAATCCGCTGAGCCATAGTGCCATACGCGTCATCGAGTCCTCGGAGGTTGAGGGGGCTCGATTCGCGGCACTTTGGTGGATATCAAGCAGTGGTCGGAATTGCCCAGTGGGGCACGAACATCAACCTGATAACCGACGGGATGGCTCGTAAGCAGAAGGTCCAGTAAGGAAGGCGTTTGACCGACTATGTCTGGGATCCTGGTGGGCTGATCGACCATTTGAGTCAAGTCATGCGTGAGAGCGAATGCGTGGGCTGATCTCCCCGCATGGTCCGTCTTGGAGGAACTTAACCACGATTCGTGGTGAGCGTTGAAGTCCCCCAAGAAAACCAGTTCTGCGTTAGGATACTGCTCCTGCGCGTAATCTGCCGCCCGACTGAGGTGGTCATAAAGTCGAGTTGTCTCCGCATCGCCAGTGTGGGATCTGTAGAGGCACACATAGACTCGAGTCTGATGACCTAAGTCTATATGCACCGCTAGGAGGGAAAAGGAAGGGTCTTCTAGGCAGCGCAATCGGTGACAGCAAACATCCGCCCGGACAAACAAGCATACACCGGCTTTCGCTTTGAAGGACTCTTCAAGTGCGTAGCCGGGATAGTGAAGGTAGCTTGTATCGGCCGGGCGGAGAATTTGCGTCTCCGTCAGAAACAACATTGCAGGCCGTGCTGTCTCTAGGTGTTGGTGGACAGCATTGAGGTTGGCATGGAGTCCCCGTATATTAGATAACTCAACCTCAAACAGCGAAGGCGTGGGGTTGTGCACCGCTGTACGACCGGAACGTGTTGCTGTGGCTGCCATAAGGATAAGGGGTGAGGAGACGTGAAGCGGGAGGGCATTGTCGCGACTGCTCCAGTCAAAAATATGGGCGCCTGTTTCCCCAGGTGTTGCCCACAGAGGAGTAGCACCGATCCGCCAGACGGAAGGGCCCCCGTACCCCCCCGGGAGTGGCCGCCGGGACCCACGCTCCGGTCACCAACCGGCACGACGGTCCACCCCAAGATTATGCGTGGCATGATAGGGCAGCCTCACGAGCTGGTTAGGCATTGGGCCCCTGTACTGTACCACGGGCGGCCAGCGGTCAGCCGTTTCTACGGGTCTCCCTGGCTGGCGGGTCGATGCAGTCCTCCTGGCACTGGTTCGACGGAGGCACCCACCGGACCGAAACAATCGCGGCAATGTCGTCCCGAGCTCTGGTTGTACGTTGGCTGATCCCGAAACGCGCTCTACGAGCGAGCACTTCACGGGTTTTTCACCATGTGTGTACGGTGGTAACTAACCAGGCGGGATTAAACCCTACCACCAGTTGCGAGCAGATCTGAGCTCGAATTCCTTTAGTCGCCTCTTACGACACCCACAGGAAAGGAAGGGGCGGTGAGTTATGTATTCTTTCTCCGTCACCGCACGGATTAACATCAAGATAATATTTGCGCACTACGCCAAAACGGCCGAACTTAATTCATAGAAGAACGTTATACATTTTGAAATAATAACTTATATTGTTGATTCTTATAATGAACAATGTGAGAAAACGCCCCTTGTTTTTTTTTACAAGAAATTAATTTGAACGATGTTTATCTTAGAAATATGTATACTTTTGTTTGTATAAATGTTCGATTTATTAAGTATATTTTACTCGTTACTAGAAACTTAGTCCATAAGCCAATTTATAAGCTCCATTAAATATAACATATAATTTTAAAGAAATTTTGTTCCATTTTTTAAATGAAACCAGAAGATAATACCCATCCGGAACCTACGCATTGATCTATATTTAATTCTCTAAATCACCCAAAACTTCCCAAAAATATTATATCAAGATTTCACTCCGAACGAAGATCTTTTAAATAAGCCCAGAGTCTGCTGACAATCGGATAAACTAGTAGTTCAACAGCTCGTGACAAAAATATGCAAGAGTTTCGTAACTGTTGATACTTCAGTAAGTATGTCGTTTTATGTGTATGACGAAGTACTGGCGGTCCGTTAGTAGTATCCAATGTGCACTGTGAAGTACGTAAAATCGTAACATGTATTAAAAACTCTTCATAAATTTTAAAAACACACAAAGAAAAATTTTAATTTAAGATAAAAAATGGAATGAACTGATTAACCCTGCGATTCTGTAAAAATCCGAACCCGAATTAGAATTCACTCAGGTGTCCGTATACACTTAAAAAGCGGCATCCGCTCAATCTTGAATTGGTAATTCGTGTCGACGACGAACGAGTCGTGGCATTAGTGAAGTGTGTTTCGAAATGACATAGGAATAGAATATCTGAGACTCGTGTATTCAATCAATTTTGTTTTGTATCTTTATACAAAAAAATGGAATCAATAGAATT
The DNA here is from genome assembly GCA_918026875.4 of Diatraea saccharalis. Classification (NCBI taxonomy): domain Eukaryota; kingdom Metazoa; phylum Arthropoda; class Insecta; order Lepidoptera; family Crambidae; genus Diatraea; species Diatraea saccharalis. The sequence continues at coordinate 8,717,040 of OU893350.1, forward strand.
TTCAACATTATATGCAATAGTTGAAAATTACTAAACAGTTATAAGTAAGTTAAAAGAAAAATACTCAGATCTTATCTAAGTCACAGATGCACATGAGCTAAGCGGTAGAATTTCAGTCATCTCTAGGAGTTTTTACGTGACGTCGCCCGCCGCCGACCAACACCTCCACCTGACCTCTACACTGGCTGCTGAGTTTTATATATGAAATAAAAATACATAACCCAGCACAAAAACTGATATTAACACAAACTAGTCAACAATATCAGTTCAAATTATACTACACAATCATTTTATCATCTCTACATATGCGTGAAGTTGATATTTTCCAATTTTATATGAAGAATTATTTCATGTAGTCTTATATCAACCGTCACAAAACTCTTGGAAATTTTTGACGCGAGCTCTTAATCTATAAGGTTAGACGCGAATGCCCACAGAGACCACTAGTAAATAAGTCTGATCACGTGCTAGAAAAATGTGCTTTAGGATAGTGCACCGAATATCTTCGGCGCGTATTAGGCCCTTTCAATATCACCAACGGATGAGGGTTTAATACGTAATATCACTGAAATAAAGACATATAGTACATGTACCATGCATTTTTTAATGTAACAAACCTATTTACGTAGTAGGTAAATTGAAAATATAAAAGCTTTATCAGATGTTATTTTTATTTTATAAAGTCGTTGTTAATGAAACCGACAAACAGATAATTGTAAAAAATAACAATGTATTGAATCTGATTTAATGATGTGTGAGATTTATATTAGTTTTCGCCTTGAATTCTTGTTAAGAGTATAAATAAATGGGCAATAAAATATTAATGATAGCAACATGTAAGTGTTATTGCAATAGCGTTAATTGATTTTTAATAAGTATACTATTAATTTAACTCTTCTAATAATAATTAAGGAAGAGTCAAGTGCAAGTCGCATTCGCGCATGAAGGGTTTCTTAACATTATCAATAAAAACATCAAAAGAATTCCGTTTTTATCCTATTTTTAGTTATTTTATTACACCGGTAACACAAATACTACAATTATCAACTGTCTGTCTGTCACTGTTCTTGACGTATAACCTGGTGTCGACAATCACACATCTTTCATTCATTTCATTTTCATTTTACATGTAAAAATTATTTATTTACTTGATATTGGCAGAATAGTGCGAAATGCGCAGATTAATTAAAAGAGAAGAAGAAGACTAAAACTCTAATCTAACATGAGCAGAAAAGAGTTCTATGATATTAAAATAACGTACTATATCTGAACAAAGATAATATTTGCACAATACTTAAATTTTACTTTGAAAAATGTGCAATAGATTTAAGGTCGTAGTAGCACATTTAAACGGCTCAGCAGCACAACAGCTTTATCTCCAATTTTCATTACAGCTTGCTGCCTGTGCGCTAACCTCACGTCGCTGTGCCTGCGAGATGAGAGCTCGCACACCGCACGACTTAAGTAACTCGCACAATTTAAGTGTCAATGAATCATGCTCACTTTCCATACATTGATTGACCTGCAACTTATTTTTTAAAAGTCACGTCTACCCATCATCAGTGATAATTTAAATTAGTTTTTTGCTTTAAATAGAATAATATGATAACATAACTATTTTCATCTGGAGACCAGGGAGATGATTCGCAATTTGTAAATAATGTTTTAAGGTTATATAAGCTGTCAAAACTCGAGATAATTTTGAAGCTACATTAAAAATCAATTATAATCAAAGCTTTGTAAAATTTGAAAAGCATCAATTTTTAAAGTAGCTTCAGAATAATCTCGAGTTTTGACAGCTTTTATAACTGCAACTGTAAACAGGGAAATCATCATCATCATCATCAGCCCTTTTACGTCTGCAGGGGCTCAGGCCTTCCTTATGGATGGTTAAGGAGGATGGGCCATGACCCTCCACGCTGGCCCAATGCGGATTGGAGGGTATTAACGACTGCAAGCAATGCTTACGTGCCTTCCGAAGCACGGAGTAGCTCGACATAATATTTTTTTGAACACAGGGAAATAAATCTAAGTAATTGTTAATATACACTTTTTTGCCTCATGACGAAAGAATATTCATTCGTATTACATGAAACGAATCATTTCAAACCGTCATTGTCTCCGAATCGCATTGAGGTAGTATAGCAAACCGTCATTTTAGGGTCCGAATCTCATTCGGGTAGTTATTATAGTACTATTTAAAAATAATTATAAGCCTCGCAATTTTTATCCTGACTTTATTCGAAGATTTAATTTCAGATATCAAAAAGGTTAAAACTAAACTACTATTTGAGATATATTACATCACTAGAGTCAGAATTGGAAGTCGTGCCATGTAAATATGCTATTTTTTATTTATTTATTTATTTAAGGTACACCAACAGCTATACATGTAAAAACATATTTTGCATATGGGGATAATTGTACAGGACCAACATGATAGCCAATAACTGGCATACACAACACTGCCAAGAATTTGGTTAAGCTACTTGAGAATACAAGATACTAATATAAAATATAAATTAAAAATACAAAAAAAAACTGTAAAATTAACACATGTACATACACCGATTACTGACCAATATGTTTTAGCACTTTATCCTTGTAAACTGTAAAGCTATCGTTAAACATATCAATATCAGGTACAATATTTGATATCTTGTTATATAATGAGCATAATCTAGAAAGTGGCCGATGCAAACCCAAATTGGTTCCACTTCTAGGAACATGAAAAAATTTAGAGCTACGATGACGTGGGTATTTGTGTGGCATGCTGAGAGAAACTTGCTCGAGTAGATGACTGCATTGCGTTCTGCCATTAACCATATTATAAAGAAATAGTAAGTCCGACAATGAGTAACGATCAAGCAAGGAGTTCATTTTGAAGAAATCAAGTCTCAAATTGTAAGGATGACGATGGGTAATTCCAGGTGTAACGAAAGCCAGATGTCTCGTGAAAGCACGCTGCAATGATTCAAGTCGCTGAAACTGATTGCTATATACAGGATTCCAAGCGACACTAGCATATTCAAGCCTACTTCGAACCAGGGAGTTATAGAGTAAGATCCTGGTTCTACATTGTCTGAAACCACCAGAGTTGCGCTTAATAAATCCAAGAAGATGGGCTGCTTTTGCTACAGTACTATCGACCTGTGTTGTAAACTTAAGCTTATTGTCTAGTATTATGCCCAAGTCTTTTATCTCATTGATTATTACACCTATTATTCTTGTCGCGACATTCCGTGGCACCGGTCGCCGTCTCCGCAAACCTTAGTCAAGGCTAAGGCTGCAGCAACATCGACGTGTATTAGTTGAGATACTTTGGGCTTTGAGGTTTCCCTTTTTCTAACAGTTACATTGTCCACTAATACCTCACTTTCCATATTAGAGTGTACTGTCGATTTTGCAGGTGTGTTGCTATTGTCTGTCTTAGGCAAACGGTTGACACACTCAGGACACTTCCAATCACGCCTGCGATCCTGGTTTGGTTCATAGAAGGCCTGGAAATGCTGCGCAGAAATGCCAATGCACTGGATGTCGTATTTCAGCTCACACGTTACACAGACAAGGAATTCTTTGTTCTGTATGGTGCTGCGACAGGCAGCACATTTTCCATAGTTGGGCGCCATTTTACCAAAATAATTGTTAAAAGAAGAAATATCTGATACTGTATTCACTCCCAGTTCAATTTTATTTATAATTATTTACAGGCTCCTTTCCAATATTCTCAGAAATTTGCTCAAAAGTGTACAAAATTTCATGCAGTGGCAACACTATTGTCTATGCTGATAGGCTGACAATTGAGAAAAACATGTCAATGAGGGTAGTTGCGAAAGTTGGCAAAATCTTTGAAACGATTTTGCAGTTTTTTTATTGGTTGTTTTTCATGGATAACATTTGTTCTAAATATTTGTGATTTGTGATATACTTTCCTTACAACCACACACCAAAAAACACTTTTATTTAAGAGCAATAGTAAAAACTTTCAAGAGCACACAGCACAGCACAATACTTACATTACTTTTTGCTATCACATTTAATCTAAATAACGGTTCTACCTAGAGCTTCGCTTAAATTAAGCTAAATAACAAGGAACAACGTGAAACCTTGCCCATTTGAAACTTGAAATGGCAAGATGGGAAAACCAAGACAGTAGGATGCAAGTAACTGTGGTATAATAATGATTATTACACCTATGTATACCTATGTTATGTAGCTTGAAACTGTCATTAACGAAGCATTAACTTTTTATAGTTAGAACATAGAACACTTTTATGACAAGTGTTAAAAGAACGACTTTGTAATGGGTTCAAATTTAAAGTAGTGTAATATTTACGCGCTTATAATAATTTTTTAAGAGTTATAGTATGCCCTGAAATAAACAGAAAAATTGGAAATATATTTTTAAATTTTTACGTATGCTCTAATATATAAATGATTTTTAACTGGTTGCGAATATACTTAATTTGTAAATAAATGCACAACTTATTTACCGGCTTAGTATGGGTATAAATTATAAAGAAAACAATTTTCACGTACAATATACTTTTCATACCTTTGATAATATTTTCCATTTTTGCCTGAATACAGAGCAAGATGCATTCATAGATCAAGGATTAATTAACCTAGGAACAATGTCCATTACGAACAACAAAACTCAACTAGGTTAAATTCTCGCCAGAGACAAAAAATTGTACAAAGCATATTTAGAGCTATTTTTACTCGGTACTGTGGTACCAGGTACACATGTGAGCGTACCGCGCATATTTGAGTTGTTCGGTCATATAGTCATTTGGTCGCTAAAGTTTTATTATTTAATTTAATATTTTTTATTTAAATAAATTAATTTAAATTAACTACAATTTGTTTGTTTGCATCGGATGGGATAAACTACTAAACCGATTTTAAAAATTCTTCCTACTACGAAGCTACATCATGCTCGGGTGACATAGACTATAATTTACGCAGTCGCATTAAAACAGCTATTTTTATATATTTTGACAGTCATATAAAACCGCAACACAGAGCAAAAATTAAGAGCATAGTTACTCAACGAAACTAAAAATATAATTTTTAGTTTTGGCCGTATTACATTTAGGTATAAAATTCTAAATTTTGTGTTAGTTATATTTATATTTTGTACTCAAGATGCTTTATTTAATATCATATATATCATCACCTACGACGAAGTTGTTATCTTTCACCTTGTATAAAAATATTTCATCAAATCATTTAAACTGTAATGATGCCCCAATCCTACATGGAAATCTTTTTATTTTGTAAATCATTATCATCATTTCATTACCAGCCCTTTTACGTCCCCACTGCAGGGGCTCAGGCCTTCCTTACGGATGGTTAAGGAGGATGGGCCATGACCCTCCACGCTGGCCCAATGCAGATTGGAGGATAGTAACGACTGCAAATGCAACCGGGACTAACGGCTTAACGTGCCTTCCGAAGCACGGAGTAGCTCGAGATAATAATTTTTGGTCACCCATCCCGTGACCGACCCTTGCGAAAGTTGCTTAACGAAAACGATCGCGGGCTGCGGCGCTTATACACTACGCCACCGAGCTACTCTAATATTTTGTAAATAGCTAATAATTATTATGTTTCCTTTTATCAGTTCAATGGCGTGTGGGGTCTACCGGCGGTGGTGTGCGACTGCTATATCGCAATGGATGTCACCTGTTCCACGTCTAGTATATTCAATCTGGTCGCCATATCTGTAGACAGGTGAGAAGTTCTTTTATTTCTTTCGGATGATCAAATTTACTTTCATCAGTAAACCTCACTAGCTTTCCGCCAGCGGCTACGCCCACGCGGTCCAGTTATATTATTGTATACATAAGCAATGCTCAGGACACCAGAGCAAAGCTGACCCGACATCACACCGAGGATATCCCAGACATCAGCCTGTACGAGATTAGAATGGCACTCAAACAGCTGAAGAACAACAAGGCACCGGGGGATGACGGAATCACTACTGAACTTTTGCGAGCGGGTGGAAAACCGGTACTCTTAGTCCTCCAGAAATTGTTCAATTCCATCATTCTCGAGGGTACGACGCCAGAAGCGTGGCACAGAAGCGTGGTTGTGCTCTTCTTCAAAAAAGGTGACAAGACCTTGTTGAAGAATTATAGACCAATCTCGCTTCTGAGCCACGTTTATAAGCTGTTTTCGAGGGTCATTACGAATCGTCTCGAACGCCGGTTTGATGACTTCCAGCCTCCCGAACAAGCCGGTTTCCGAAAAGGCTTTAGCACCATAGACCACATACATACGCTGCGGCAGATTATACAGAAGACCGAGGAGTATAATTTGCCACTTTGCTTAGCGTTTGTGGACTATGAGAAAGCCTTCGATTCAATCGAAACCTGGGCAGTACTGCAGTCCCTCCAACGATGCCAAATCGACTACAGGTACGTCGAAGTATTGAAGCGTTTGTATAGCAACGCCACAATGTCGATTCGCTACCAGGAAGAGAGCACGAAACCAATCCAATTGCGCAGAGGCGTGAGACAGGGAGATGTCATTTCTCCGAAACTGTTCACGAATGCATTGGAGGACGTCTTCAAGCTCTTGGAATGGGACGAATACGGCATCAACATCAATGGCGAATACATCACTCACCTTCGTTTCGCCGATGATATAGTCATCTTGGCAAGATCGATGGAGCACATCAGTACAATGCTCAGCGACCTGAGTATCGTTTCCAATCAGGTGGGTCTTAAAATGAACATGAACAAGACAAAAATCATGTCGAATGTCCATGTTGCACCCGTACCGGTGGTCATTGGAACTGATACTCTCGAAGTTGTCGGTCACTACGTGTACCTTGGACAGACAATCCAGTTAGGTATATCCAATTTCGACAAAGAGGTCGCTCGAAGAATCCAACTCGGCTGGGCAGCGTTCGGGAAGCTACGCGATATCTTCACGTCCAAATTACCACAGTGCCTAAAGACGAAGGTGTATAACCAGTGTGTGTTGCCAGTGATGACCTATGGCACTGAAACGTGGTCCTTAACTGCTGGCCTCTTAGAGAAGCTCAGAGTCGCTCAGCGAGGCATGGAGAGAGCTATGTTAGGGGTTTCTTTTCGCGATAGGATCCGAAACGTGGATATTCGCCAAAGAACTAGAGTGACCGACATAGCTCGCAAAGTTTGTAAGCTGAAGTGGCAGTGGGCAGGCCACATCGCTCGACGAACCGATAACCGATGGGGACGAAAGGTTCTCGAGTGGAGACCACGAACCGGAAGACGCAGCGTGGGTCGACCCCCGACTAGATGGACGGACGACATCGTCCGAGTCGCGGGCGGCCGCTGGATGTAGCTGGCGCAATGTCGTACGTCGTGGAGTTCAAAGGGGGAGGCCTATGTTCAGCAGTGGACGTCTTTCGGCTGATGATGATACATATAAACCTTCTTCTTAAATCACTCTGTATATTTATGAAAACCGTATTAAAATCCATTTGTGTAGTCTAAAAGATCTCACCGTACAGACAGCGGAAAGCGACTTTGTTTTATACTAAAATTATTTAAAAGGTTGACTAACTATAGTGTGACTAACTCTATTTATTGTTATAAAATCACCACGTCATAGAATTTCAATCAAATAATTAATAGGGAATAAGGGAATACAGGTTTTATGATGGCCTCCGTAGAAGAGTGGTTCGTACGCCGGTATCAATGTGTCACCAAATCTGAGATCCCTGGTTCGATTCCCGGTCGGGTCAATCTAGAAAATAACCTTTTCTATATTTTCTCAGATCTGGGTCTTGTGGTACCTTCATTGTTGAGAAGCTTTAGCTACTCTATTTGTCTTTAACGAGTCTATTTGCACTTAGCAATTTTTTTTATAGTATGGCCGACCTATCAAACACATTGCTCAAAATACTACACTGATGGAACTATTGAGCACAGTAATAGTTATAATAACATAGAGATTTGCTGCAAAGCGTTTAAAAAATCAACCTCCTATGAATATTATGTCATTCACGCGGGAGCAGCCTTGGAAGTAATTTCAAAATAAGTTGAATATGTAATATTTGCTCTTAGCAAAGTCTTTAGAGTCTACATCTAAATATATACATATCTAAATATATATATATACTCACTGGGGAAGTTCTGTTATTTAAATGGAATAATGTAAATGTAATCCATCGCTCTAATCGGACACTAACTATCTTATATATCAAAATGAAAGTTTCATCCCCCAAAAGAGATGATAATAAATAGTTTCTGAATCATCAGTTCATATAAGTTTCGTAAATCTATCCAATATACGATATTTAGTAAAAATAGAAGTAATTAATCACCTACTTAGAACAACACATTCAAAGTCCAGTCAGAAAAAGATTCTTTTATTATAATTGGCTACTTTTATATCTCGTGTGTTACAAGTTCTCTGCAAGATCGCCAAAGTAGTGTTCGGCCATGCTCTGTGAGGACTCCTGTGAACATCAAAATCATCCGAGAGCGACTTCCCGAAATCCATGTCGCACTCTGAAGAAACTTGTTCTGCAGACTAATATTTCGCGCGTTTCAGTGAACATAATACTAAAATATGATCTTAAGCGATTTTCGAGCCCGTGGTGAAACTAGGTTTCAACAAGCTTGGTTGAGGGAGAATGTGCCTGCCTTCATTGCGGCGCACACTGCCCTCCCAGCCCTGACCTCAACCCGCTGGATTATTTTTTATGGACTGAATTAGAGCTCAGGGCCTGCCGAAATTCCCACCCAAACTGAAGCGAACCCTTGTTCAAGAAGCAAAGCGAATTCCGCTAGAAAAGATGCATGCCGCCATTGATGACTAGCCAAATCGTCTAAGGGCCTGTATTAAAAACAAGGGCGGTCATTTTGAATAAAATATGTATTTTACTGTTGATTATTATCCATTTAATGGTTACTGAAAATTTTAGAAATATAAGTTAATTATTAAAAAAATTACGTAACTTTTATTTCATCTCAAAGCTTATGAACACACGAGGTACATAACCATTTTTCCATATTACATTTTTCCTTTATATTAAGACTTCTTTTAACAAAGACTACTGTACCTGAATAAAAGTCTCTAGCTTTAACTAAGGAGATGAACTGGCGCAAGAAACTACAATATGTTTAATACGAGTAACAAAATTGACAAAATCATTATGATCTTAAAAAACTTTTTATAAAAAGTAGAACCGACTTCAAACTTTAAAAAGATGATAAATAATAGTTGTCTCAAAAACGACTTCTTCAAGAAAATGGTATTGAAATGGACCAGAGGTTTCCTGTAGCTTATTAAATAAAATCTCTTCCTTTCAGATTTTGAATGAATTCTAAATACGCAATCTTTTGTTTTTTAGCTGGAATGAGCTATGCTATAACTAATCATCTTAATATTTAGGTTATATTTATTTTGTTATAAAACATTTGATTAAAATGAAAATATCGCTGAACATACACACAAAAATATATATCGCCGTCAAATATATAACCTCCTCCTTTTCGATTTTGATTTGTCGGTCAAAAAATCAAGAAGTCCATATTTACGATTGAAAATTATGTACTTACGATGTCAACATACAAATATTTACTAATTTCTATTCTTAATAATTTCTGTTCTTTTCTGTTGTTAAATTATGATAATTTTGACTTTTGACATAATAAAAATAAAATTCGATATATTTCTTCATTCCGAAAAGATGGAATTTCAAAATATTTCAGAGTACCTCAGGTTATATGTATAATATATTATGACTGCAGGTTGGGTAATGTATTGAAATCCTCCTGTCCACACCACACGTTTCACTAGCACTATAGCTATATATTAGAGATGCGCCGAATAGTAGTTTCACCTAATAACCGAATACTATTCGGTTTAACCTCTACCGAACCGGATAGTCGCCCGAATTATTCGGTTTACCTTTTTACTGGATTGGCGTATAAACAAGGTTTAAAAACAAATATTGATTGAAGTTTAATTACTTTATTTAAGTGACTTTATTGAACACATTTTTCATATGATTTCTTTGAATTATATTATAACATAAATCTTACTTAAGAAGTTTTGTCTTTTAGAGAAAATAGAAACACTCAAACTTAATATATTCGGCACCAAAACCGAATAATTTAGAAAAGTACAAATAGTGAAAAAGATGCCGTATACGCCAAATACCAAATATCAATTGTATATTTAGCGCAGCTCTACTGCATATACTAGACGTGTGTAAATCTTTAGTGAATTGACTCGGTGAGTCAGTTCAGCAAAATGATGGTCTCCGAGTCTCAAAGTAAACTACGAATGTATCAGTGGAACTAAGCGACTTACTAAATATTTCGGTGATAACTTGTGAAAAGCGTATTTTGATTAAAAGTAAAAGTACTGATTCGATTTTGATATAATTATAACAACAATTGGAAATATCGGTGATCATACATATAAAAAAACATACATCGCCGTCGAACATATAACCACATCTTTTTGGATTTTAAAATTTTGTCATTAAATTAGTAAATTTCATTAAGAATGTGTATAGAAGAAACTAAAAGAACATTACGAAAATAATATGAATAGTTGTTTTTGTAGTGCATATTGTCAGTCCTAGACCTGAACAAATTATGAAGGTGAATCGATTAGATTATAAGTGTGTTTGAAACTTCTCCATATAAAAATAAAAATAAATAATATAAGATTTTATCTTGATTTGAGAGTTATTTTATTATATGTTTAAAATAATCATTCCATATCAAAATGAAAAGCATCAGGTAATATTTAAATAAATTCGTAACACGATTAAGTACTTGCTCTCTGCTCTCCAATCTATCTGAAAATCTATGATCCAAATGATCTAAATGAAGCATTAATTTATTCGGATCTTTGCACTAATTCAGATGAAAATGAGCCAATCTTTAGAAAGATACGTTTTCACAGCACTAATATATACTTGGAGCATAAAGACAGGGACTGCAAAACGAAACGATACAGCGCCTTCCGAGGGTCGCCGTAAAATTATTATTATTCTAATCATATTACACAGTCCACTTGCCTTTCATCCCTTCGTAATGTCATGACAGTGCCTGCTCGCGTGTTCTCTAATCACTACAAACTGAATCTCTTTAATGTTAGAATAAATAAACCCTTTACCGAGTAGAGCGTCTGGTTTATAATTTACAGAAAGCTTTGAATACGTCTCCTGTGCTATGTGACAGCCGTTTTCTAACATCAAAAGAAGACAAAAATAAACAAAATCTTCTGAAGCATCACCTTTTTGTTAAATTGCATTATACGAGGGTGGTTTGAAAAGTTTTCGGCCCGACCAAGAAAACAAAGAAAATTAAATAAAAACATCTTTTTTTCCACATATCCTCCCCTTGTCTCAATTAAGAAAAACAATAAATTAGTGTACATTACTACCCTCAAATCTCGGTCAGGCTGAAAACTTTATAGGAAATCTTATGAGCATGTTTATGGCTAATAGCCTACTTATACATGTCATATAAACAACATTTAAATATGATTTCACCTAATATAATCCGTAAGATTATACCAAACCTAATGAACTGTATTTGAAGGTATGCTATCATTTTCGAACCAATGGGCTAACGTTGTTCCTAATTTGACTGGGTCATTTACCACAGCTTCACGGGAATTTGAGTACGTGCCTCATTTTGATATTAGAAGTTATTTATTTGAAATATGTACCTTTTAAGTATATTAAGGTCTTACTGCAAATGAATAGAATCATTCATCATTCATTCGAGAATTTATTTCTTATAAATTGAAAATGTTACGCTTTTGATGATATATTATTTTGAAACGCTTCAGACAAAATAATTATTCATGAAAACCTTTTTGAGGTTGATATGAATTTAGACGTATTTGTACAAAGCACGCTATACAAAATATAGATGCAAATTGACAAAGCATTTGACACCAATAATCTATATATATAAAAATGAATCGCAAAATGTGTTGGTAAGCGCATAACTCAACAACGCCTCGACCAATTTGGCCAAATCTTTTTTTAAAATGTTCGTTGAAGTTCAAGGATGGTTTTTACGGTGAGAAAAATTAGAATTATTGCTGGAAAAACCCTAAAAATAGCCCTTTTCTTTTTCCCATACAAATGATTTGTAACTAAAACGTAGTCAATTTGAGCTTTATTGCTATGGTATAAAGTTCATATTAAATTACAAGCACTCACTGTTGTCTAAGCAATGTAGGTGTGTTCCTAACGTCAAAGATCATATCTATCAAAACAATGTGCGTGTGTGCGTTGGAGCACAGAATACATAGTTGGAGGAGTTTAATGTCGCGTTCCGAAACTCGCGTTTCTTTTGTATTAGTTTCGGCACGCGAGATAAAATGCATCAGTTTCCACGTCATTACATCAGTCAAACAAAAATCGCGTTACCAACAGTGTTTTATTATTTTTAATATATAAAAAATTTTAAATCAATAAAACAATTCGTACGGCTTAAAAGGATTTGACTTCAAGTCATATCAAATTTAAAAAAAAAAAAAAGTTGTCTGTGACCTAATCTACTGAGTTTGCTTTTGTCAACTGATACACGAAACAAATTCGTATATCGTGTTTTGTGCAGAGTGTTTACTTAGTTAGTGTTTGTTTAGTTCGTGATTAGTGAAAAAATAATTTATATTTGAAAAAAACTGCCACATTAAAAAACTTTTTGACAGGACGAAGTCTGTCGGGTCAGCTAGTATTACAATAAAAAAAGAAATATAGGTTCTTCTTCTTTAATTAATGGCTTGTCTGCGCATTTCGCACAATTCTGCCAATGACAAGTGAATGAAAGATGGCGATGATAAAAAACGTAAGACCGATAGATAGGTTACTTGAATTCAAAAAGTGTCACTTTAAAACTATGCTAACTATATAGTGATCATCCAGTGCTCGATATTCGACCATAATAAATTTCAATTAGAAGTTATTACTGAAATCGAAAATCTTTTGACATTCAGTATAACCACAGTAAACATCACAAACATATAAATAGATGTCTATGGTAAACATATAAAACTTGACACTGGCTCAATGCATAAACCGCGCGAAGCCAATATTCAAAAGAATCAAACACATTCTATGTCAAAAGAATTTGACCACAGAGTACATGTATGCAAATACTTGTTTGTATGTGTCAAATGCATAGAAGTGTGTGTAATGTTATATTTATTGATTTAATGTACTTTATAAGCATTATTATTGAAAAATATTAGCCGTTTGCACTTCTCCTACATATAAACTATAAGTGTGCCTGATTTCTTAATCTTCCGTCCTCCGGTGTCGAAAGTTTTCACTTCACGTATTAATATATATGTAGATAATGATTAGTTCCAATACGTGAAGGACCTCTTGTCATGGTCGTAAAACTTAGCTCACTTATTTCTTTTTAGATAATACCTGAGCGCAGTCTGGCAAAAGCGTTGTGTGCGTTTGTGTACCATAATCATTTAAAAATGCCATCGTTTATTATGCGAAAATGTAGAAACAAAAGAAATAAGTCGTGTAAAGACCAAGGGGTCACATTTCATTAGTAAGTATACATTTTTAATTGATTTGCGTTTTAATAAATAATGTGTCATAAAAGGAAAGGGTAAATACTCCGGTTATAAATTATGAAAAAGATCTGTCAAAGATTTTGTAAGTAATAGAACGGACAATTCGACTTGAGTGCCTACGTTCTACCTTACATTTATTTGAAAATCTATATGAGACTAAATTTCCGAGACTCCAGGTTTTGAATTCAGAGCATCGAAACCTAACTCCGGAACTAAAAAAATACTCCGATTTCGATCGAAGCCCTAGTGTTATTATACATATTATATATCAGTGTCAGGTTTATTTTATCGCTTGAAAAGCCTCATTATTTATACACGGGCAAAAATATATACACTAACGACAAGGAGAAAGACTAATGTTAGACATCAACATTTTTACGTTGCACTGTTGATCGAAGTATTTAACTCGTTTAGGTAAAAACAGGTATTAAATATGCAATTAATCATTATACGTCTGGTCTGTGACATGTTAAATTATTGTCTATGAATAATTGGATGTTATCGCGCCATGTGCGTGTGTATTAATTTTTGACATCGTATTAGTACTGACGTTACCTATCTACCCTTTTTTATTGTAATATAATTTTTTGACACTATATTTTAATTTAAAGTTGACTGTCCCTTAGTTTCGGAAATTGGAGAAAACTTGATTGTTTATTTGCATTTAATTAACAAACAATGAAATTATCCCTCTTTATAATATTAGTACCTATAGATCTACGACCCTCATAGTAAATAATCATGTACCTATTTCGAAAATAGCTCGACAGTCACAAATGAGCAAATATTTTAATATCTCAGGACCCATTAAAAAGAATTGGACTTAAAAAAAATATCAGAATGCAGGGGCATCATTTTATAGTTTTATTTTATTTTATTTTTCATGGTTCATGATGCCAACCATATTGTTATATTTTTGTTCAGACATATCATTAGATGAAATTCGTATATAACTAAGAAAAATGTTACAATTTAATGCAAAAATATGACTTTCTTCTATCAGCATTAGAGGGAGTGATCACTCAGCCAGACCGTTGGAGGCTCGTAACAATAAAGGAGCTGGGAACATAATTAATTTAATTAAGGTTAGAAGGACACGGTTGTATTAGTTTCGACTATCAATTAATGACAAAGTATTCTCATTTGATTATTTGTTTATGCACCCATATTTGTTTATGTGGTGTGTTTTGGAAATACATTTAATGGCTAATTAAAAAACGGTTAAGTAAAATCGGACTTCTATAGAAATTACTTATTTTAGGGAGTAAAATAACTGACTGAGACAACGCACAGCCTAAGCTGCTGGTTGTCGAGACTTGAAATTTGGAGGGTACATTCTTCTCATTCCGTAGAGGTGTACAAAGAACGGATTTTTCGTAATTCCACCTCAAAGGGGGTTATAAAAAGCGTTAAAATATTTGTGCGATACTTATTTGTTTTTAGAACTTAAGTCATGAAAATTGTTATTTGAGTAGTTTAAAACCCTAGGAAGGTAATATGTTATATTTTATCTCGAGAACTAGCAATACCTATAACTAGCATGTCTTAAATAGTTGGCTACGATATATTAATTATATATTAACCTCAATATTGTTTTCATTAATTGTCTTAAGATAAACTCAAAAAAAATCTGCTGTAAGTTTAAAGTCGACCAAGCAATTGTGTATTATATTGTTCTTTGTCTATTTATTTTTGTAACTGTCTGGTAATCTCTTTTTATAGGATATAATAAGCGACAAAGATCGAAAGTAGATCTGTGTATGTCTACAAAGCTCTTACGCCTGACCCACTTAAAATAGTTGACTTGAGATAGGCTTTGTTTTTTACTGTGATAAAAAGGTTGAAATAGGGATTTAAAGTTTTTATGGAAGTTCGTCATTGTCAAAGATAAAATCATGAAACTTTATATTTAAGTATGAATAGTATTTGTTTTAACGTTTTTAGACGCTATCCAAGGTAAATATACCACGCGGACGAAGTATATAAAGATATAAGCATAAAATATTTTTTTAAAACTATAAGACTATTACAAATTTGACAAGTGATCACAAAATGGTTGTGTAAATGCATTTTAATAGTTGAATCCACATAACTGTGCCAAAATTAAATAAACAATATAATAGTAATAAGTTTCTCACAAATTAAAATTATTCAAACTCAATTTTAAGCTTGATACCGCAATAGTTAGCGCCCTCGGTCTGCAATACGGCTGATAAGCAACTTTCGCAGGGCCAGTCATAAGATGAGTGACCAAAATTATTATACTTCAGAAGGCACGTTAAGCAGTTGGTCCGAGCCGCATCTGCAGTCGTTAATACCCACAAATCCGCATTGGGTCCGCGTGGTGGGTCTATTCAATCCATATGGAAGGCCTGAGCATCAGCAGTGTGGGGATATTAATAGACTAATGATGATGACGGAACTCAATTTTGACTTATTCAACTGAATCAGGACGGGGCAAATCCCAAACTGAATATGAAACCGATTATTTAACGCACACGTAGATTTAGGAACTATTTTCGACTTGTAAACTCCAAATCTTCTCTGTCCACAGGTACATAGCAGTGACCCAACCAATCAAGTACGCGAAACACAAGAGCAACAGCCGAGTGTGGCTTATGATCGGAGTGGCCTGGTTGGTATCAATGGCAATCGGCTCCCCCATAGTGCTCGGCCTCAACAATACCCCAGACAGAAGCGCTAACCAGTGCCTCTTCAATAACACGAATTACGTCATTTATTCCTCATTGGGCTCATTCTACATACCTTGCATCATCATGATGTTTCTGTATTACAATATATTTAAGGTTTGTATATTTCTTTTTACGCAACTCACATAGTATACGACATGTAACATAATTAAGTATGTTTAAAAATAAATACAGATGCGATTTCAACAACTTCTAATATAGGTTTCTTTTATTTGCTAAATTTAATTATAATCGAGTAAATTATGGTCATCTGTAACCATTACAGAAGTCTCAAACAGAAAATAAATTTAAGTGAATGTAATAAGGCTTTTTAAAATGTATTATATTCGTAGCTTATTATAAAATACAACATAGGAAAAAAACAAAGAAAATAAGCATTCTTTTAATGTGCCTGCACGTGTAGTATGACAAACTCCAGAAACGCTTTGTCTACACTCATTTGTCAGTTTCTCGGGTCGAGAGTGAGATATAGTATGGGCGCACCCGAGAAAAGTGACATTTGAGTGTAGACAAAACGTTCTCGACTTCGTCATGCTACGCGTGCTGGAGTCTAAAATACTATTAAACGCTATGATACACAAGTTTATAAACCAAAGAGTAAAAAAATATACCACAAATAAACATGACATGTGTGACAAACATGACAGTGGCAGTGGATGATTATATCATCGCAAATTGAAGTTTATCGAATTTAAAGTAAACGTAAGTACATTAAAATGCTTAAGGGTAAGGCACAATGTTGTGATGGTGTGCTCGCTGTGTGATATGTGATCGAAGGACTAAGACATAACAAAGTAAGGATCATAATAATTGTCTAAACTTAAAAAACATTAAATTTCGAAATATGTCGAGAATTTTTGTTGGCAGGTAGATAGGTAGGTGGTGTCGCACCGTAGATACATACATTTATTGCAGGCTAAGCTATAATTTTGTCGTCGTTGTGTGGATTTGTAAGATTTCCACGATGTTACCCAGCATTTAGTATAACTGTGTTCTTACATAAACAATGTTTTACTTCATAAAAATAAAATTCCAATTTTCGATTATAATACATTTTCTAATTGAGATGAATAAGGATATGCATTATTTCTATTAAACGTTGTGTATATGTCGCAGGCATTTTGTTCGAATCCGCCGTTTCAATATGGCGTCGTCAGTTTAGAAACGCTCGCTATTAAGTAATTTGCCGAAGGCAAAATGACAATTCGTTCAATTGTTATAATTTTAATGTTGGTTGTAGTTTTAGGGTGACCATGAAGAAAACACAGTTTGGAATAATCAGCCTAAATAATAATAACTTTTTAAAGATAAACAATTAGGTGGGCACATTAATATTATTCTTGAAGTCTTGACATATTCATCTTACTTATACGACATTTCAAAACTATCCAATGGTCATCATCATCATCAGCCCTTTTAGGTCCTCACTGCAGGGGCTCAGGCCTTCCTTATGGATGTTTAAGGAGGATGGGCCATGACCCTTCACGCTGACCCAATGCGGATTGGAGGGGTGGAGATATCCAATGATACTATTTAAAATATATATTAATTTTAAATTCTCTTTGTTATAATTTTTTGGTTAGTTCAATATCAATGTAAAAATCCGTATTTCAACGAAATCACTTAATATTTCCCAATACCCAAGAATACAAATAGGCGGGTTTTAATAATTAAATCAAGAATTATTTATTTGCGTGTTAAACTTGTGTGACATTTGGACAAACAATATATTCTTTTTAAAACATGCACATCCGCTATTTTAACACTGCCTAGTAGCCGACTTGCATAAGCATTTGCCAAAACCTTTTCCTCCAAATAAAGATTCTTTGGAAATAGATTCTCTTAAGGAATAATCTTATATTTGAAGAATTTCTTACACCAAACTTAAATCAGGTTTTGATAATCCCATTACTTGTGCTAATTTGGTAAACGGCATGTCTCATATCCAATACTTTTCCAGATATATTTTGTGTATCGGACCTTCTATCAATTTTTGGGAAGTTAAAAAAAAACGATATCTCCAATAATTACAGCTGCCTTGATGCAGCAAAATTTACTCATAAAACACGAAACTTTTGAGCCATAACCTTCTTTACCAAATGTTTCCCCGCTAATAGTGTGAACTGGTTTAAAACAAAAACAACATTTATGAGCACCACTAGTTCACTCTTTAAAATCTCTAGATATAATTGGTTTAACTACGATGCCTTTCTTTGGTATGTTGTATGTTGGATTCACAGACAGAATACAATGAGACGAATAAGTCGACCACTTTTCTCACAATAATAAATCTTTCGTTTATTTTATATTGAATTTTATCTCGACCACCATGTCCGCAGCCTCTATGAATATCGAATATTAAGTCATAATAATCTTCTGATGGTATTACACGAACCGTTAGACTATCAGGGCTATCCTTTTTAGGATAAGATAGTCAAAGGTTGACTGGCAGAGAATGCCTAAGGCATTAAGTCCGCCTTTGTACGATTGTGCATAAAGAATAAATAAATAAAAAAAATAAATAAATCATCACTGATACTTATAACCTCATATTTATTTTATCAATAATTTTGGACAGGTATCCTCCGAGAGCCAGATTCTATGGACACCTTAGCATTTTTGAGGTGCCGGATTACATCAAAAATCTTCTCATTTGTCTACGGCTTTTTATAGCTTCCGCTTGAATATCGTAATTTTTTTTTATTCACTAAAGTAAATGTCTTTAAAATCACAAGTATTTTGCAAAAAGTCTCCTGAACACGCAGTATTTGCCCTATTTTCAATATTTTTTTGTGTCACAAAACCACTGATTGATGCCATTTTGTTTGTTATGATCAACAACAACGCGAGTGGTAAGAAACAAAAGTAATTATTTATATTGCCGCGGTATTATGTAGATGGCGTTTGAATTATCAATCTAATGTTTAGGCACAATATATAATGAATCGGCAATATACATTTTTCCTTCGGCATATTACATAATAGCGAGCGTTTCTAAACTGACGACGCCGTATGTAAACGGCGGTTTCATACAAAATGCCTGCGACATATACACTAACCTTAAACACAATACACTCCTTTTTTGGGCAGTTGTGTAAAAAACATACGGTTTTTTTTATAATTATCAATATAAGTATTTGAAAAAAGAATTTATATAATTTATATAAACACTTTCATATATGCCACGAAAATGTTGTTACCGTAAGTTGAAATTTATATGGCGCATGTAAAGACTTCTATGTATAATATTAGATCAGCTATGTTATAGGTACTAAATAATCACTCACTAAACAGTTGTCCAGAGACAACTGTTCTTTAGTCTAGTGCGAGCAAGCAACGACAAATTAACAATTTTGACCTTTAAAACGTTGTTATTATTTTCAAGGATATTTTATTTACGTGATTGAAGTCATTTGTACGTGAGTAACTTCTGCCAAAAAAAATCATCAAGACCAACCACCATATTGTGGTCGAATAATAACAATCACTAATGAGTGGTTGTGTTATATGCTTACAGAAAAAAAAAAATGTCCTTTCACTTATTCTTAACGAAGATTTTAGTTCCAAACAACTTGTCTAGTACGTTCATACGTCATTGTAATCTTTGGGCGCATAGTAAATCTTCCGTTGCGCACAGCTGACTTACAAAATTCAAATTATAATGAACCGATGACCGAATGTGCGATTAAATTTATAATGAGTTTGTTTCAATAACCATAACTTTGTTGTCTCACACACTCAGCGGCGGTCACGCACATTACCGTAAACACGGGTTACTTTAGCCAATTTTTTTCACTTTTTTGGTTTAAAGTTGAGTCATTTGATGGATTTTGAAAATATATATGTTAGATAAGATTTAATGGGATCTAAGAGATGTAAATTATCATTCGTGAATGATAAAAACTAAAAAATATATACACATATATTTTTTTATTTTTTTTTATTTTGGGCCAATGTTGTCCTTAAAGAAGGGCTTCTTTGCTCTTCAACATTTTTCTCAAACAAATACAATGTTTTTTAGTGCGTGGGGCAATGAAACTATGTTGGAGTGTTAAATAATTAAACTAGAACGATTATAAAGCAAAAAAAAAACGTTTATTGCAACAAGAAAACATCCATGTATTTTTTTTGTCTTGGAATAAAATAAAAGAAACCTTAATTCTTAACTTTATCTAATTTAACAGTCTTTTTAGGATAATCATCGTTTGGACTCTTTGGCTTGAGACTTTGTTTCTTAAATGTATCTCTTTTTAAACATAGTTTAAGCCTCTTAAACAAAAAATAACAAAAAATAAACGTGATAACATTTCTTGAAATAAGATATACCTTACTTAACTAGATCATCTTTAAAAGCCTTTTATGAGAATCATCGTTGACATTGTTCGGTTTATAACTTTCTTATTTAAATTTTAGCCTAAGAGAAGATAGGTTTCTACTTATATTTATCAATCTCCGGAACAAAGAAACAGCCTTTTTTCACGAATTTAGTAAAACCGATTTTTTGAACTATATTTTCGTGCCTGTATAGTTGTTCGTCCTTGATAACAGGCCACCGCCAAAACTCTTTTCCTTTCTTCATACATCTAACAAGGACTGCCTCCTCAGACAATGATATTACCTCACCAGGATAAAAATGTTGGTTCCACTGTACTATAACATGATCACCAGCTCCAATATTTTCTTTGAACTCGGTTTTCTCGGTTGTTTTGGTTTGAAGTCGGTCAGCGTTGGTTATATCTTTAAGTTGAACAGGAACCAAGTTTCGTGTTTTTTTGGTGGTCACTACTAATTTTATATCATTAGCAGGAAACTTCTTTTGAGGTTTTTTGGTGTTTCGTTTCAGATGTCGTGACACATCCATTTCATCTTCGAGCTCTGAATCAACTAACTCGTTATCTGACATAGTAATCCTGTCTTCAGTTGATGAAGCCAGACTTATCTTAGTCTCACTGGAACTTGTCGAGAAAGATCGTGCTTTCGGGCGTTTAGGTGTCATTTTCTTTTTCTTTTTCATTTTATCTGGTTGCAATCCCGAAGGCCCGGCTGCCATATTAACATCATCATGTGACATCGATTTTCCGGGGTCTACGTTTAGTTTTATTTTCTTTACAACTTTTTTCTCCGGGCAAATTTCGATTCGTGATGTCTCTTATTTACTAATACCTATAGTTACCAATTCTTTATTCAGAATTCGATCTTGCCTTGGTAATCTACTCAATGGTTCATGTTTATTGATGGGATATATCCCTGTTTTTCTAAAACCAGCAATCAATGCGTCTTTTGCTCCAGTCATTGCATCCAAAGCCTTTTTTAACAAAACAGGGAACTGGAGGCCTACTCGCTTTCTCGAAAACGAAATTTCGTTTACGAACGAAATTAAAACGAAATTTCGCATGGAACGCTACCCTTTATCATTTTCGTAGAATGTTCGTTCCAAAGACAATTTTCGTGATCGATTGGAGTGAATGGCGTTATTGGATTTCTTATAATGTCAAATTCCGGTTTTTACCGTAACTTGAAATATATAATATTAAACAATACATATATTTCTTTTAAATAAAATTTTAGTGGCTAAACATTGTTTAAACATAAAATATTATAATAATATAACGAAAAACTTAGTATATTAATGAATTTTATTTTTCGTTACAACTTATCAAGACACTATAAAGAACTCTTTTATCCACAGTATTAACCGACATATTTAAAAACAACCTTTCATTTATACGATGGCTATAATCAACGTATGGCAATCTTAAATATCCGTATAATACAAACGATTCTCATCCCGCCAAAAGTTTTACAAGTTTTCACCAAACTGTTCAGTGTTTACTAATATTTTATTTAATTATTGTGAGTTCCGAAATTTATCTTGACAATTCAGTAAAAAACTTTATAAGTAAGTATGAAAGTAATATTTAGTTTTTCGGCACAAAAAAGGTTTTTAGTAATAAATTTACTTTTTATCAGTCATATTTTTCAGGTATAATGGCATAGCCTATATGCCTCGTAAAATCTGTAATATTAATGACATAATTCTATAGGTAATTATTCACAATTCATACATAAAGCCAAAATAAACAATAAACTATTAGGTACTCACTGTCTCTTAATAAGATTCCTTTCATTTTGGTTTTGAGGGAATAATATATTTTCTTATAATACCTATCTGGTGAATTGAGGACAGTCCTAACCTCCTAACACCGTGAAACTGTTTGTTGGGCCATAGGCCCATCCATGTTTTGAGATACGAATCCTTGGTAACTACCTCGGGCATAAAAATTCAACGCTGTAAGAATCATAAAAATATGAAATGCATAATGGTAGGCATGCAATTTTTTTTATCAAGAACTACGATAAAATATCTTCCAAGTTTAATTGTGGACTCGATGGCATGAGATCTTGCCTGTGGACGCAGTAAAGGTATAATCTCTTGGCATAGTTCTTGAAATAATTCACAACTGAGTCTGTAAATACTTACAAACTCAGTATCGAGAATATTTCTTATATTAAGGCTATTTCGAAGCCGCTGCCGATTTCTTCTACGGTCTAATCGTTCTTTACTGAGAGCTGACTCGATTAATAGTAATATAGACCCCATTTCGAAAATAAAAAATTGCTTACGAAAATGAAAAGGTAACATTTTTTACTTCGTCAATTTGAGGAAAGAATTCCGAACAATTAGATGTCAAACTCAAATGTTCGTTTTGTCATTTCGTGAAATAGAGTACGTTTAGAAAATAAATATGTCAAACATTTTCGTTCGTTGAATATTCGGAACGAATGTAATTGTGGTAGGAAACGTCCGAAGTTTCGAACGATATTTCGTTTTTCGGTGAATTAGAGTAGGCTTCCTGATCTTTTGGCGTTGTTGCTAATTTTCGTCCAACCTGGCTATTTTTCCATTCTGAGAGAGTTGTCTTCCACTTGCTTTTCAATGATTGAAAATAAGCGACATCTAAAGGCTGCAGTATATGAGTAGCGTTTGGAGGCAGGCATATAAAACTAATATCGTTCTTTTGATACTCTGATAGCACTTTTGCATTGATATGCGAGGCCAGATTGTCACCAATTACAACTTTTCGACCAAACTTTTTTTTGAGAATTGGCATGAGATGATTCAAAAACCTGTCCTCAAAAGTGACAAAGTTCATCCATCCACTTTTTGTTCTATTATATCGTATCCCTGTAGGACCACTCTCCGTCCATGTTGACCAAAGATGTTCTGATTTATATATTATGTAGGGTGGGATGACTTCTTCTGCTGCGTTGCCACAAAACATAACAGTAAAACTAACTTTAGTCTAGTTAACAATACTTTCAGGATAGTTGGTTCCTCGCCTGCATATGACGGTTTTTTTTCCTGGATCGTCTGTGAGATTAGTCTCATCGTAGTTGTAAATGTTGTCTGGTGAAACATTTACTAACTCAGTGTCAAGGTTTTCAATAAAATCTGAAATAACTTGCTCAGAGACTTGAGCGTTATTAGCCAGTCGCTTTGACAAGCCAGGATGTCTTACAAGAAAATTCTGGAGCCAGTTTCTTCCTGGGGTATTGTTTTTAAACATCCAGACATGCTTTCCTTGCATCAGTAGGTACTAATGAATGATATTTTTCAGATCGGAGTCTGTCAGCGGAAATCCATATTCCGAAAGGCCGGTTATATGGGCTACAATGGATCTTTCTTCGTCTTCCGTGAATACAGTTGGTCGACCAGGTTTATTCGGATACTTTTGTTTTAATTTATTTTTGAGTGTACTGCGTGGAATATTGTATTTAATCGCAGCAGCACGTTGAGACATGACCTTCGATTTAATTGCGGCTATACACTCGTCAAGCTCTGTTATCGTGTAGTCAATATACTGGCGACTGCCTAGTTTTCTTCTATATGTATTTGGCATTGCTATGGCGATTCATTTACCTTTCAGTACCTTTAAAAAAAAGAAATGTTTATATATTTATTAAAATTGATACTTTGGCCCAAGCCAGGCGACAACATTGGCCCGCAGGCCAAAGTTGCTCGAAATATGGTACAAAGTATACAACACAATTGTTATCAAAAAATTTCGAGTTACACAAGGTCTAAATAAATTTTAAATACGACTAACATGTCCCCTAATACACGAGTGATATGATCAAATAAATATATTAACGAAATCTTACCAGAAATAACAGTACCAGGAGAAAGTTTGCAGACACGATTTACGCACGTTTTCACTCTCCAACAGTTGATCGAAACTAACAAGTCAATACCAGCGTATGCAACGTGAAATTAGCATCGAATCGCTAACCAATACTGCCATCTATTATTTTTTATTGAAACTGCTGCGCTCGCGTGTGAGCTAACAGAGTAGCGAGCTATGTAATCTTTTTTTTTGTTTTGGGCCAAAATTACCCCCCAGGGCTAAAGAAACCCGTGTTTACGGTACTTTAAACATTCTGATTGGTCGACATTTGCTTGGTTCGAAATTTAACCTTCTGCACGAGTACATTAGTGAACCGCATTAGTTGTATCTTATTGCAAAAGTGAAAACACTTTTCCATAATTCAAAAACTTCTCCAAAGTCGAAATTATTTTGTCAAATTTTCTAAAACAATTTGAATATCGATCGATAAGAAACTAACGCAGTGTATGATTTGTAAAACAAATTATGAATAAGTTCGTGTTCATTACAAAAATAATTTCAACTTCAACAAGACAAGAAACTTTTCAATAGATCAACAAACTGTATAAGAGTTATTTCTGTACTAATTACAAAGCTTGTTATTAGTTTAGGTAGATGTTAGTTAGATAAGTAATACCCGTTTTCACTAAACTTAGTAGTCGCTCAGATCTGTCACTTATCGAGGAATCGCCTAAGGTGAAAATACGTCTCGCCAATGACTAGGAACCACCTAACGACATTAAGCAATGTCTAAAGTCATGTTTTGAGTAATGCGGCGCCTAGCACTAGGTATTTCCTTGGTATGACAGATTACAAATATTTCAAGGGATAAAAGAAATATGTTTATTTATAAGGCATTTCATTAAGGTATAAGGCATTTGTTAGTTAAGCTATGCCTTTTTCTTGGTTAGTGAAAACGGGTGTAACAGTCACATATAGTCGAGTAGAAGTAATTACTTGATTAAAATTAATAACTAAAGCAAATATGTTTAACCAATACACGTTAATTGAATGAATAAAAGAGTATTTCATGTTTTGATAGTTGTCACTTGATTCAAATTCTCCTTTATCTGTTAAAATATTTGCTTAAGTACTTTTATTTGAGTAGAAACTCTGGTATAGATACTGTTAAAATTATTTATTTAATATAAAAATAACGGTAAATAAAACCATTGAGTTGTAATAATATCAATAACCAAAGAGTAACAATACAACAGATACGACGATAAATCACAAGGAAGACTTTAACGATAATTATTATCATCAAAATATAATGTTTCCACTGCTGGGGTACAAACCTTCTCTGGATGGAATCGAAGCAGAACATAACTTAACAAGTGGACCCAGTGCAGTTTGTTCTGTGCTAATGACTGCAGATGCCGTCACAACCAACGGCTTTACGAGCCTACTGCAGCGCAAAGGAGTTTGAGAAAAAAAATTTGGTCACCTTTTTATGTAGGGAAAGATTGGGACGATTCGTACACTTTTAAGTCTATGATTTTTTTATTGATGGTCAAAGATAAAATTCTGCTTCTTATGTAAAAATTTCAGAGTCGATATCTTATAAAATAAATGAATGGCTTGAATTTTACTAAGTAAAAGCTAATGAATGTCCGAATCTACTGTATCTGTAACATTTTCATATGTTTTAGAGTCATAAATCTCATTAGTATAATAACATCATCATTATCTACCCTTTTATGTACCCAGTGTAGGGGTTCAGGACTTCCTTACAGATAGTTAAGAAGGATGGGCCGTGACACTCCACGTTGGCCAATGCGGATTGGAGGCTATTAACGACTGCAAATGCTGCCGGGACCTTCTGTTTAACATGCCTTTTGAAGCATGGAGTAATTATATTATTACGATTTAGATTTTTATTTTACTAGATATAATATGCTCGTAGTTTACTAGTCACGGCAAATAAACAAGTGGACCGTGCCGACTTGACATATATTAAGTTAGAATATTTTATTTCATTAAAGAGTTGCCAATTTACAGGCGATTCGGAAAAGAGCAAAAAAGCAACGTATCGCAAAGAAAACATCATCAGCTCTCAGTTCAGCTGTGTCGAGCGGTACAGCAGCTGTGGTTATAGAAAACATTGCGCAAACGCAAAGATATGGAGACGGCTCTTACCGGACGGAGGACGATAGAGCAACGAATACAGCATCTGGTAGTAATGAGGAAAACGATGATGACGATGAAAAGTAAGTTGCAAAACCAACACCCAATATTCTTAATGAAGGATGCTTAAAAATACACCAGCTCCGGGTACTCTGAGATGGGACGCCCTTCTTTAGTTGAAAACTCACTCGGTTATTTTTTTCATTCCATGGTAACCAATCTGAGGTTGCTGTAGCGGTGGTTAATATTTTCATATTTCAGAATTTTATGGACATGAAAAATATTCTGCAATTTATAAATTCAGCACTCATCCTACATTTACCTCCTCGTCAACAATTACTTGAATCATAAACAGACACAACACTTAATACAATACACAGACACGGACTTTGCAAAGCGTTAAAACTGAATCACAAAATTATAAGCCGAAATAACTTCTGGCAAATTACTGAGAATCTGATAAACACAAACAAAACCTTTTGTCGCTGAATATCATGTGTGACAGGCGTACCTCACCCTTGCGTAGTGATTGACGGAAAAAGTTTAATTTCGGCACAGTTGTAGATAATAGCATCCAGCCCCCAGTGCAATTACAAAGCGTCAAAGAGAATGCTGAGATTCGACTTCAGATGGGTTTTGTGCGATCAAATAATAGGGCTTTTATCGGATAGTGATTTATCCGAAACGTTAATGATAATTAATAATATCTAGACTCGACATAATTGACAGTTTTGTAAAAGTAATAAAGAAGGTAGCCAGTATATCTGCTAAATGGGTTTTCTAATAATCAAATAATGTAGAAATAATCATTGATGCAAGCTATGGCTGATTGTAACCTAATAGGTTTTCTGTTGTTAGTGTACGATATCAAGAGTGCCAGTTACTTTAACTTTGCTGTTACGGCACTTTTTCAGTCACTTTCACTTTGGTATTCTATTAAAATACAACATAGAATTCAGCGCTGTCAGAATATTAGACGTTCAATCGAATAAAGCCATTATTATCTTTTGAAGTAGAAATTATTTTATTTGATCCACTTCACATTCACAATGCCATATTGAAAAATATTACAAATTCTCATCTTTATCATAAGTTCCAATATTTGTAATAATATTTCTTTCGGCTGTTTGGGTGGATGCATGAACATTGATGAGAATACGCTCTGTAGTAGCGAGAAGTAACAAGTGCTTGAAACATTCGTCAGTTCTGTTAGCTCAGTGGTTAGAGCAGTCGCCCGGATTGCGAAAGGTCATGGGTTCGAACCCCATAAATAAATGATATTATATTTCAAAATAAAATATCGCTCGTCATACATTCTAATAGCACAACACACACGGCTAAGATAGTACATATCTGATTGATATATTAATATTAAGTACCTATCTTAAGATGCCAAGCTATACGGATGATATATTTCGTAGATGAAGTTAGTATTGATCATGAGATCCGAAATATATATTTCGGATGTTATCTTAAGATACAAAAATATATATTTATAAAGGCTTTCAAAACATCGTCGTATCTTAACCATGTGTGTGAAGATGTTAAAATATGTTACCTTAAGATCAAATCAACTCAAATTAAAATATTAATTGCATTTCATATTATTGCAAACAAAGAGGTTACATAATTAATGGTAGGTATACATGTGCGTTCCGCTAGGACATGGAAACATCTGAAGAATACTTAATTAGTTTCATAAGATGAACTATTACAGCATCTTAACTGTTTGTTACGAACTTTACTAATGTATGTAGTGTATTTAGAACATGATATTAACTTATCAGTTTTATACATTTACATGTCTTATGTCGCGATAGAAATATATACATTTCATACTAATGTATAACACAATATAACATGCAACAGCAATAATGAAACAACAAGACACTTAATTGTTGACTTAATTTATTGATTGTTTCGTGCGATTTATAAAGACGCTGAAGGGTCCTGATAACAGATAAAGCTCCTCTAAAGTGTCATAACTTCGTTCGCATTTCTTCAGCTTTAGGACTGAAATGGGTGCTTATGCTGAGGAGCTAGTTAACACGAGGTCCGCCCGGTTCATGCTTGCTGCTGTAGTAGAAGAAACTGGTCTGTAAGTATTAATTAATCCAAACATTTTACTAGAAAGTCACTGAAGCTAAAATCAAACAAAAAGATATTATGAATAAAACTAAATTCAACTTAAAAACATTGAAAATTAATTATCAATAAATAAGAAGAACGGTTGACTAATTCAATAATTTATTTAGAACTCGGCTACAATTATAATTGACCAATATCAAACAAGTTTTATGGCTCAGTTACACTGGTCCATAAAATGGTCGTTATAACATGTTTTGTTTGCTTTTTCAATATTACCGAAGATGACATTTCAACTTTGATGACAATTCAAGTGTAAACTAATAGGTTTACAAAAAAATTAGAGGAGTGATGAAATTGTGGCCGATTCAATTCCTTGGGAATCTTTTGAAGTTCGTAACTTTAGTACTAAATAAAATTCTGTATAAGTAAAAAACATGCAAAAAATTATCGGAATGATTTATCCCCGTCTTTTCAATATTACTTAGAAAATTATTAAAGAAACTGAATATTCTTATTATTATTATTAATATACTTTTTTATTGACATATTAAATAAATATAAGACATTAACATTTTTAAATAAATGACTATATATATATTTTATAACTTTTCAGTATAATGGCAAATTTAGCATCACCAATACCAATGATGGATCACAATACAAATAACGACTCTGGTTATGCGCCGTCGAATATAGACGGTGACGTCAAAGAACATACTCCCCCTGCATCACCGACTCAAAAAGAACCAACGAAAAATGAAGATTGTACTAAAGAAACAACTGTACCGAAGAAACCAGAGCTCAAGTTAGTCAAAATTATATTGATATTTATTCATTTTTATTTCTGTTTCTGAATAAAAATAAATTACAAAAAAATAAATAATAATAATAGTGTTTCAGCTACGATAATTAAAAGCTACTATATTGTTGGTAGTAACATCATCCCGTTGTTGTATATAAGGAGAATATTTTTTTTTTCGGTACTTTATTCCGAAAAAATCTAACCACTATAAAGAAAATTATCATAGTATGCTATCTTTCACCAAAGTTTCAGACCTGAAAGTTCCCCCGTTTTAGAGAATTAAGTTAAAGAAATCATATGGTTTGCCTAGAAACACCAGTATGCACAGCTATAAAACTCAATTTAAAAAAGAAAACGCCTCAAATAAAATGGGATAGACAAAGGGAGCTTCGTCTACAGCCTAATCTTCGGTAGGGTACTATGGGGTAATTAGGAAAGCGAGGAAATTCAGATGATGAAATAAAACAAAAAACAATATGTTTGTTGTAATTAAAAGATTTTTATCTAATAAAAGCCTGTTTAATAGTCAACAGTATTGTTAATTCGTCACTTTCAGGATTTGCATGTTTTGGGTATCACCCCAAAGCACCTTATTATAATTTAACGTGCCTAGTGAAGGAATTATGTATCAATATTGTGAAAATAGAATTATGAAAATCGACATTTAGATATCTAAAATAGCAATGATTAATAGCAAATAAAAATAATGTCCAGATAGATTAGTTCATAGCATGAATTGGAATATAACTTACGAGATGGGTTTGCCATAGATTTTCTTAATGCACTTATGTGGTGCTACATAAATTATAAAATATCCATCAAATAATGTTCAAATCAGGAAATAAATATTTTGGCGGCGCCTAAAAATAAAAATAAACGATCATGTGTAAGTTTATTTACCCTCTATCGAATAATATATACTTTATGCTTGGTTATAGATACTCTGAATAAAGTACCAATCCAAAACAAAAAATGTTCTCCTTTGGCATTTCTATTTATAATAAAAAATACTTATTAAGTCCACCCCGATTTTTAATAAAAAACGCGACTATAGGCATTTCTCTATTGATGTTAACTTGACATTGCGCAAAAATATTCCAGAGACACTGAGACAGATGGAAATCTGAAGGTCAGGGCGAATGCATTAACACCTCTCAGAGCAATACTCTCTTAATTTTTGCTGAGTGGCTGTCTGTAGTCTAACGGTATTGTGGCGAAAAACCGTACCCTTTTTATTGATAAATTCCGGCTGCTTTCTCACAATTTGCTTTGATCTCATCAGCTCTTTGTAGTAATAAACTGGTTCTGCCCCATCTTATAAGCTGTGTGTATTGAACAAAAAAATACATCACGAGCGTTCACTTTTAAAATTGTATTTTCGTCAGAGTAAACTCACTTACCTTGTAAAATAAATATATTTAAAATAAAACTTCCTAGTTTAAAATTACATAAAAATTGTACTTTAGAAAATACTGAAAATATAGTAGAAAATTTAAAGTAATAAACTTGCTTTAAGCTTTCGTTACTCCCGCATCACCTGTTCGCTCATTCGTAACATAAAAATATATTCTATAACAACTTTGGTAGAAAATGAAAAGTGGTACAGCGGATACACAGGAAATAGGCGAACTGCCAACATAGCTTGACGTAACCACACACATAAAGAACACTTGGCGTACGATACTGTCATCGTTGTCTGACACATAAGCAAAATTTGAGTAAAATTTGAATTCCATTTATGTATTCTTATTCTCTTCATGGAAATTAACTTCAATGTCTGATAAGCTTTTAACGTCATCGGACAGCAAATAGTAAAAAAAAAAAATTGTATATGGTTAAAAAAAAGTTCATAAAGATTATTCGCCGAATCTTTTTGCTAAATAAATAACAATTATTTATATTTTTGAATGAATCAACAAAAATGTAATTCTCCAATATTTGTAGTCTGTGTCTTATTGCAAATGAAACACCAATCAGAGCGCGTGACATCATTTGTGGGTGATACTAAAACCATCTAGGAAAAGCGCGGGAAACATACGGAATGCAAAATATTCTTAATGATTTACTTAGTTTTTAACAAGTCTTAACTTGATTTGTAACAGGTCAGTTTACGGATTTATTTATTTTTGAGTATAAATAATTCATTTTTTCTTCACTGAAATACACTTTTGTTTACGCCACAAATAACGTCACATTCTCCGAGACGCCGTTTACGCGGTTTTTTTGAACAATTAAATTTTGAACGTAATGTTTAATACACAATGAGGTTTATTTAAATTTTAATTAAAATAACATTTTTTTTATAGAAATAATTCCTCATTTATGATTAAATTAAAACACTTTTAAGAAAATTGTCCGAACCCGCATTTCAATGAGACGAGTATATCGAGACAGGCAAACTTAGCGACGTTTCCGCCAGACGTATTTTAAGTATGTTCTTCGAAGATTTGTAAGTGACAATATGCTACTCGTATTAACTATTGACTGCGGTTTTAAATTATCATAGCTGCGGACTTAATGTGTGCGTGATCAGTGTATAGTTGTGTAATACACATTTACTAATTGTAGTATGTTGCTAATTGTGAAGACACTAATGAGGAAGTATTAAAAAAAAAGAAAGCATTAAAAAAGCACCTCCACTAGATGGCGACTCTAGCAAAAGTTGATTTTTGCAGGAAACGAATGGACCAAAGACAGTCATTTCCATTCCTTTTAGCTAACATATTAAAAAACTGAATTTGAAAATTCGAAACTTAGATATCAATACAAATACGAAAAAATATAAATAGAATATGAGTTGTTTATTGAGTTTTGAAAATTAATTTACTTTGAAACATGAAAGAAAACCGGAAAGGTTGTCATGGAGAAATCAAGAACGTACCGTGGCGACATCTACTTTGATTTCGGGAACAATTTTTTTTTTAAATACATCCTCATTGGCTTTTTGTTTTTCTATAAAATTTATATGTTTTTTTATTGCATAGCTGTAAATCTTCCAACAAGTTAATAAATAAAGGAAACAATAAATGCTGGCGAATGGTAATTTAATCGAAAATTATATTTCATTCGTCCGTGAACGTCTAAATACGTGATAGAAAATTCGAATAAATTTAACGTCAAATATCTCTTCTTAACAAATGTTTTTCATGTTGAATCCATTTTGTTTCCGTTTTCTTCTTTTGTTAAATTTATACAATAATGTACCCAAGTAAACGTGGAACTCGGTGGACACAAAACGAGTTACCGCAAAGGCTTACTAATCAGAGACACAATTCACAATTTTACGGATGATGAAATCGGACGAATTATTAACTCGGTTACATTCGTTAACGAATAGACGCATTTTATCCTATTAATATTATAAATGCGAAAGATTCTTTGTTTGCCGCCGAAACTAACCGAACGGATTTTGATGAATTTTGTATACAGATAGGGAATTAGGTGCCTTGGATAATAGGACTTTTTATCTCAACAATTATTTCTCTAGGGATCACGAAGCCGCTGGCGAAAGTTGTAAATATTTTATTGCGGTGGTGTCAATTTTTCTATATATTTTATTTAACTTGACTTGTTTATCAGTGCATGTCAAATCTTGCAAGCTAAGGACCCACTTCCCGGTTTTTTATTGAGCTAAAATTTAGCATACACATGATTTGGATAAAAATAATATATTATAATGGAATTCAGCTAATCTAGATGAAGCAGGTAGATTTGGTAGCTCTACAGTAAAAAAAATATTGGTTATAACAATGAATTTTGTCCGAGATAAATTCAGGGTTTGCCCTGCGATTCAGTAAAAATCCAAACCCGAATTCGAATCACTTCAAAAAGCGGCATCCGCTCAAGCATAAATTGGTAATAACATTTATGGCATAAGTGAAGTGAGTTTCGAAATGACATAGGAATATCTGAGACACGTATAAACAATCGAATTATTTGTATTTTTAATTTCTACGCTAAACAATGTGAATACATAAGTGAATTCGAATTCGGATCTGGATTTTTACAGAATAGCAGGACTTATAATGGAATCTAAAAGTGGCCGTGGGAGCGTTTTAATTAAATAATGCAACCCTCTCGAGTTTCGGGTTATTTAATTTGTCTATACAAGATCACTAGTCCATCAAAAGAAAATTTTACCTATTCCTAAAATATTTTCTGACATAACAATTTTTCCAATTATATGTTGATTCCTTAATTTCATGTATGAATATTCACAATCTCTAATAAGTAGCATTAACCAATTTGCTTATTATCAACATAGTTTAAGCTTTATTTTCAAAAAAGAAAACTGAAAAAATTGTTAGCATAGAAATATTTTTACAACGAATATTATGCTAATAGAATTTAAAGTGAGTTGAATTACGAGTAGGTATTTTACTAACACAATTATAGGCCAGTTTATTATGATTTAAAACGTATAATTAATTTATCTAATCTGCAGTTTGTAGATGACGGACATCTCTATTAAATTTTGACGAGAAATCATAATATGTAATGACATTCATTTAGTGATATACAATTTATAATTTTAATGGCATTAATATGTACTGTTTCAAATGAAACAACTTTGAAATAGTTTCATCGCGCTTGTATTTTTCTTTTATTGATGTTTCGGACTGTTTACAGGTTCTGTGTTTTCACATAAGACTCAATCTTCACCATAAGTCTTATGTGATAAAACAGTTTAAAAGTGTTTCATATATGGATAGTGCGCGTGTAAAAAATAAGAAATTAATTTCTGTTTCAATTAATTTATATATACTTACATATATGTACTTACTGTAATATGTAGGCGTTATGACTTAAAGTTAAGATCTAAGTATTATCAAAAATCATTAGGAGAATGAATCCATAGCAATGTGCTCGGACGCTACAGTAGGTACCATGTTACTTTCAGAATATAATATTTTGTTTATTTTTTGTATTCTGTAGTCTAACAACAAAATAGTATTTTGAAATTACTCATAACAATTATCTCATACTTACATCGAGAAAAATAAACGCCAGGACTCTTTTCATAAAGATCCTTCATGGAAACCAAATAATCGTTGGAGTTTTGTTGAAAAACAAAATAAATAAAAGTAATTTCATAAACTCATTCCCTTGTATTGAAGACCTCTTTGACGTTGATGCTCTTCCAGAAATTGAAGATTGTTTATAGGGTAGCGGTATTTGTGTTGAACAAATGACTCGGAAAGTAGCTTTTAGTATACATGAAAATAATTTGCGATTTCGTATCACCATCGGGAATGCAAATTGGTGGCGTAGAACAATTTGTAATTAAACTAATTACTTTGAGGGGCCAATCGCAAAGTTTGATGGGATCTCGCTCAGTCCATTGGCTTTATGCAAATTGATTGACAGTCGCGTTTACTGCTATGCAAATCGCCAATTTAACTACATCACTTATAATATAATTAAAGAGGTTCTATAAATCGAGAGTATTTACTACAACCATATTTTTTATACATAAATTCCAAAAACTGAACTTGCTTCATAAACAATAGGACTCAATAGACTAGAAGGAGTATAGTCAGTTCATATTTGAATTTGGAATGTTTTTTTTTTTTGTTTTATGGACATTAAAGAACGGTTCAGTAGACTGATTGACGCAAAGGCGAACTTCTTACTCTTGAGGTCAGGAATCTTAAACAAACCATTTACTGAAGTATGCTTATTAGTAATTATACCGGTTGTTAAATATGATTATATTTATTAAGATTTTTTTTATGCACTATAAGCAATAGTAACCTTTTACTTTCGTTGGTAGCCGTCGTTTCTTCACTGTTTTATTTACCGTAATAACTGTCATAATAATTACTAATAATGAAATAATTGAGCAATTATACACTATTTGTGCCAAGCTACTGTTGGTACTAGCTAATTTGAGGCCGGTAACTAAACCCCACTTAAATTATCAGATTAAGATTCAGTGCAACCTCACATAGAAAATATAAATTTCCCAATCCATTTGTATAAGTAAATAAGTAACTTCCATTAAATAACCTATAATATATTTTGTTTTGAATATCTACTTTTGATGCTTTATGTTGTTTTCGCTTTGTAAACTAAAATAGATGTTGTTTTTTGACTTCGCATAAGTAAATTGGATAGGTGTATGGATATGTACGTCTTTGTAAGTTGGCACAGTAAGCAAAACAGATTTTTCTCAATAATATTCTTTTATTTTATAGTGATTTTCTAATAATCATAGTACTCTCCAACTTTTTAATGATACTCTTTCAGAGCGGCTAAGCTAGATCCGCAATTTTATGAGACAGAAGAGCCAAAATCTACTACATTTATAAAATCTGTCAATTTTTAAAGGGCTTTGAATTTTTTTTTTTATATAATCCATTGTTATATTTATATTTAACAACTATAAATATATTTTTCTTAGTCATAATCAGTACCTCTATAACTAAGTAAAACTCAAGTATGGATCATTTACACAGAAAGTATGTAACTTAACCCTAAAAATCATCATCGTCATGCTACTGACTCTCATAGTCCTTTACCGTACATTTTATGCGCTAGTGGAACTCATTGCCAGAAGTAATAAGGAAGCTTGTTAATGGGTTGTTTTGTTGCTCGAGTGAAAACTCGCTTTCTATCACCATCTTCTGAGCGTCATGTTAATGAAGAGTCACTTTCTATCACTATCAAGTAACATATCAGTCACTTTCTATCACTTATTGCTGCTTAGCAAGAAGTATTGTATATTTTTTTTTGTATATTTTCTTTTTTGTATTAAATCTCTGCTATTATGTCCTGTGTAGTATACAATAAAGCACATATTGAAAAATTTAATGAAATTTCAAAGTTTTATAGGTAAAATAGTTACTTTTTTGTAATTGCATCTTGTGAGCCGCAACTTTACACCGAAAAGCCGTATACAGGTTACCAAACCCTGGCCGAGACAAATAGTTTAATATACCTCGATTTAGTTACGGAACCTCCTTGTAAAACTTTGGATTAAGGATAATCCCATCAAAAACATAACATGTACAAAACTGCACAAGTCTCACAACGCAATTATTCTGCCGTAAAATGTTAAACAAAATCAACGTAAACCAAGTCGATTAATTCAGTACCTATCTTCCTGTGAGAGCAGCTATCCAACCTAATATAACGAATCGAAGCGAAGAAACATATAAGAATACGGTCATCGAAGTCTCCTACATTTGCTACGACAAACCAACCTAATATATTCTATAGTTAGTTATGCAGACGACAGAAATAAACTTAGTTGCTTAGGGTATTACAAGCTATTTGTGTGATGGCTTCGGTGCTTAGGTATTGGTATTATAGACTGACTGAGCTTGAGAGGTAGGTATAAGTATTTATAGTATAAACAAAAAACGGTTAAAACAAAAAATAATATAAAAACAGTTTGTATTTTTACTTACAAAACAATTACATATCCTGTTTTTGGGTTATCTTTATTTACGTAACACTTAAACGTTACACACATGAAACGTGTTTTAAGACATTACTTATACGAAATAATGTTTAAATTTATTACTTTAAACATTTAAAGAAATTAATAATGTTTAAACTAATAAATTTAAACATTATTAATTTCAAACTAATTATTGAAATATTTTATCAATACAAACTCGTGTTATGTAGGTACTGGTAAAAGAATTTTCACGCACTTACATTCAGAAAGAGCATATCACGTTACTCAAAATTTCGAATTATAAATATTTTATATGTATAATAAAAGAGAAATTATGTTAAAGATCAAGGAAAAAAGTTTGAATGCTTATGTATGTTTCTCTTAATTTACTCTTCTTGTAGAAGGACAATTGTTACACTTGGTGTTAATTGTTTGCGAAAAACCAATTAAAAATAGTTCAATAAAGCAATTGAGATTCAATAAGAAAAACATGTTCACAATAAAGAACTTAAAAATATCTTTATTAGTAGTTTCTATGTGATAAAACAAAAATAAATTTAGACTCCATGAGAGGAGCTATTTCTAAAATTAGTCACTTCTCTATTACATTCAAACAGCAAAATAGATTTACACATACGTGATACGAATTAATTAAACTATATGATCGTATTATTATAAACTGATTGCGGTTAAAATGACAAGGTGCGAGAGAATTAATTAACCAAATATCCTTATAAACCTAATTAGGGATTTGCGCGATGCGATTTCGCAACGCAGACACTTGTGATCTGATTTCGTGCGGCATAGGGGCTTTTCGATTCATATAAAACCTCGCGTGATCATCGCTCGTCAACAAATGTGCCGTAACATACGCTGTCAAAGATGCGGCATAAAAACATACAGATTTTCACGATGCGACGACGCAACGTATTATTGCGTTCAAACCCTATAAAATGGATAAAATTTACACAGAAACATAATTATGCAAACGGAAACGCCTGGCCAGGATAAATTTATTTACACGAGATTTATATGCAAATTAATATGTAATTCACCTTTTTGGGTGCGTTTGTAACTCTTTTAGAAAGTATATTTTCATCACTGGCATTGAGGTTTGGACGTGTTGTGTTTTTAATTATATGACAAATAGTAAAAAAGCATGTATGTACATATTTGGCAAAAAAAAAAACTTATACTTAATAGTTCAAGTGTATAACTTTTTCCGTCTGTTTTGTATGAAATCAGAAATGACCGCCTGCGCTATTTTATTTTATTTATTTATTTTTTATTGAGAAGAATATAATTTAGTCAATCCACTAGGTAATATTACTGTACAAGTGTCTTAAACCTTTCGTTCACATGTTTTGCCAATACTAATACCAAATTATAAAAATCATATTTGTTACAATTGCAGTAAACTCATGAAGAAATTTTTCCTTTTTTCAGAAAAAAGCTAAGCCGATTAGGCAGTAGTGCAGTCATCTCTACTCCTCGGAGAAGGTTCAGAAGTGCCGCATCCGCAGCCAGATTTACAATATTCAGAGCGAACCGAGCTGGGAAACTAAGAGCGAAATCATTTGCCAAGAAAGAGAAAAAAGCTACACAAACACTGGCCATAGTTTTAGGCGAGTATTTTGTAAGCTAAACAATATTTGCTAGTTATTAAAAGATTTATTTCGTTTTTTATATGTCTTTTCATTTTCTCTTTTGTGTATTTTCTGTTTTTTTTTTCATTTTCTCTTTTGTCTTATAAAGCCCTACCTTAAATACAATCATGATTCACATTAGTAGTATGCTCTATTTCTTTACTATTTTCACCGTTTGGGTGAAAACGACACTATACACATAAAAATTTAGTGAAAAAAAGTATAAGCTCGTTTAAGATGTAAAATATAAGTAAGTCGTAAAAAGCTTATTCTATGTAGATATTGAATCTTTAGATATTTTTTTGATAAATCAAACACCCAAAATTGTGTTAAGACCTTTCTTACCTAAAGTATTTATTTTACCTACAAGTCAAAATTTAGCTAAATGAAGTTTTATATTCCTATTATTTCGACGGGTATCCTATATCTCATAAGGAAATACGAAATTTTCCAATTTTATTCTCTTCTCTAAAAAAATATAACTCTATTAATTGT
The DNA here is from genome assembly GCA_918026875.4 of Diatraea saccharalis. Taxonomy (NCBI): domain Eukaryota; kingdom Metazoa; phylum Arthropoda; class Insecta; order Lepidoptera; family Crambidae; genus Diatraea; species Diatraea saccharalis. Next base: position 8,756,048 of record OU893350.1, read on the forward strand.
AATAGAGTCAAGAGGTAACGCTTCTGTAATCTAAGCGAGTGTTTACCTATTTAACGAACTATTTATGTTTCCAGGTGTATTCTTATTCTGCTGGGCGCCATTCTTCAGTTGTTCCGTCCTCGACGCTCTCTGTTCCAAATTTGACCTGCCATACTCCCCCGGTGTCACCGCGTTCATCCTCACCACCTGGCTGGGTTACATCAACTCTTTTCTCAATCCAGTCATCTACACTATCTTCAATCCAGAGTTCAGGAAGGCCTTCCGCAAAGTACTTCATTGCGGTACATAGCCCTTGGACTTTTACTTCGTGTACAGTTAAAATTAGTACCCCACTGACTCCAAAATGTATATAAAATTCGTGTAAAATTAAGTTTGTACATAATTAAGTTAAGGTGTCTGTATGTAGAGTGAATGTTGTATTTACTTATCTAAGTATACAAGTATAACTATTGTTGATAAGTAAACTAATAATGAAGGAATATTAACAATAGACAAATCTTTTCTTGATGTATAAAAAGCTTTTTATACTCGTCAAGAGGGGTACTCTTAAAATTAACTATTGATATATCGTAAATTTCATAGTTTCCTTTCCTGTTCTATAGCTTGATAAGTTAGAGCAGAAAATATGTAGTAAACACATCTATCAAAATTATGTTAACATTGATCGACCGATTTTTGGTAATTTTATGACTTAATAATCGAACAATAATAATGAGCCAATAAAATTAGCCCAAACCCCGTATGCGGGCTCCATCGACAAATATAAATGAACCGAGTTCCCTAAAAGGTAGGCGACGCTCAACCATTCTATATCAATATTTTTTTATATTACTGCTAATCACGCTAGCTTTACATATAAATATCTTTATTTGGGTTGTCTGGTAGAGATCGCTGATAAGCGATAAGGTCGCCATTTGTACCTGTTTTTATGTTTCTCTAAGTATGCAACGAAGTTTATTCTATTCTATTCTACTTACTCGTTTCGTCCTTAACAATTCATAATAAAAATACAAGGTGGATAACAAAATATTTCACAATATATAGTTAATTTTAAGAGTATTCCTCTAATTATTTTGTAGATAAAGTACTTATCCTGTAAATTTATAATTCAAACTATAATATTCACTTTTGACTAAAAGCCCTGATATTACGATACTTACAGCAAAAGTATCTTACGCAAATCTCGACGCGATTTTTATTGCGATTCGCACGCTTCGCTACCCCCTGCGATTCTGTGAAAATCAAAACCCGAATTCGAATTCACTCAGGTGTCCGAATTCACTTCAAAAAGCAGCATCCCCTCTACCTTGAATTGGTAATAACGTTTCGTGGCATGGGTGAAGTGAGTTTCAAAATGATATAGGATTAGGATATCTGAGACATGTATAATCAATCAATTTTGTTTTGTATTTTTATCCAAAAAGAGAAATCAATAAAATTTCTCTACTAAATGACGTAAATTCGGACACATGAGTGAATTCGAATGCGGGTCCTGATTTTTACAGAATCGCAGGGCTGTATCCGACACGTCGCTTACTAGCATAGAATATCTTTGTTTACTAGGCTCGTGATATCCACCGTATCAGTCGTCGCGTAACGCATTATCTACGAATCTCAACAGAATGGCGGCGGAACCGCAGCTCAATATGAAATTTGTATGTTCCAACTATGTGCTTTCTAAATACATGGAAGAAATGAAAATTGGCATTTTTCAATAACAACCTTTAGAACTAACAAGTTTTCTATTGGAAAGCGACTAATGTCTATTACGAGTGTTTTAATGTACGAACGGGCAAAGGCGTAAAATTTTAAATTTTATTTGGTAAATAAACAATGGAATAGCTTAAAATCGATTAGGATATGGACTTAATAGCGCAGTAGTTAAAACGTTTAGTCTGCGATGTGGAAATTTCAGCAAGATTCAATGAAATAAAGATATATTAAGTTTTAAAGTAGGTTTTATTTGATTAAACCTGTATGCTGTGACAGCGCTGAGCTTAGCTGCGCATAGATTTTCTAGTCATCAACACAGAAGTCTCAAGTCTCATGATCTATCTATAATAGAAAACAATGTTATGGATTCAACACGACACTTATCGAATTGATTTGTTAATAAAAGACTGTCCTAATTACTCTGTCAACAAAATAAGTTTTAATTTACTTAACGATAATTTATTATTGTCAATTATCTTGTTTACAATAAAAGTTATTTTGTCTGTAAGTAGATATTATTTAACCTTTTATCGTGTCATATCACTAATGCCTAAGTTTGATGCCAAAGATTGAAAACTTGTGAGATTTTTATTTCTAATTACAGTTGTTTTAAAGTTACTGTGTAAATAATAATCAAAGGTCATAACACACCTAAACGGCGAGTAGACACTTAAATTTGACCATTAAAATGTATATCATACAATATATTTCATAACGTCAACACAAAAAACTTTTTTACGTTGATGTTGTGAAATATAAGACTAGCTATTGATTTCTTATATTTTCACGCGAACTATATACTTTAGGCCGCGGAAGAAGATCAATGAAATCTTAAAACCTGCCAAATGTAATATCCCCTTTCAAGTTCCAGGTGTATACATACTAGAATGCGAATGTGGGCTCTTATATATCGGACAAACAAATAGGAACTAGCGTTAGGTACATGTTGCTGACGTTAAGCATAGGCGCGAAAATAAATCTGCTGTATGTGAACATGCATCAGGAGACCCGAGCTTTACATAACATTTGACAAGAATGATACTCGGGGCTATTAAAATTAAAAAAATATCCGAATTGTAATAGATATGAAAGTTGGCATATACCCCGACTTGGGATCCAGTAATTAGTCAAACAAAATCTCAATCCAGATCGCACACTGCAAAACCAAAAGATACACTTAGTCAATTTTGAAAATATTAAATCAAATGGAGCAATTCACTTTTCATCTCGGAGTTTATTTCGTTAGTTCTTCTCAGATAAGACTCCCAAATTTAGAACTGGCGGTAGTTAACGGTAGCCCGGGGTTAACATTTATTAAATTAAATTATAAAATAATTTAATTTAATAAATTTCCAATAATTTTAAAATTAAATAATTTTAAAATTTAATTTTTAAATTAAATAAAACAATTTAATTTAAAAATTATAAAATAATTTAATTTAATAAATGTAATATTAAAATGTTTTGTATTCTGAATGTGTCCTTTTTGTTTTGAAGACTATTTTTCTCATTCGTAACACTCTTTCCAGTGACTCTTGCCTCCCTGTCAATCGACATCTTTGAACACTTGTATGTATTATATAATTTACGCATCGGCGATCGCTCGCGCCGTCTGGTCCCTTCTACCCTACCTTAGACGACGAGACGTTCTATGAAACCATTGATACGCCTTGAAATGTGGCCAAATAATTTTAAGCTACGAGTCTATACACGATAAGATAGACTCGTAAGTTCTTGCAGTATGTAGGCAATGGTACGAAATTATGTCCAAGATATCCCAAGCATTCGACTCCAGCACCACATAACTAAGGCATTTATCTCCTTTTTCATAATATCGCGCAGTGTTCACGTCTCTGTCGCATATAAAAGATGAGAAATATGAGTATGCATACTAGACAGGCTTAGTAATGTTGTTGTTCTTCCAAATTTTCCTCATCTTTTATCCATTGCAGCTCTTTTAAAAGCAATACGTCGTTTTACCTCCTCAATGCAACCGACAGCACTTGAAATTAACGCCCCCAAATACATACGAGTATATATAAATATTTGGTTACTACTTCACAGTTAGCAATCTGAGTTACCTCGGGTGAGATATTTTTTTGCGCGATCCACGATCATCACCTTTGTTTTATTGCGATTAATCTTCAAGTCGAACATATGACTCACACGTTACATTTTCAGAAGCAGTTCTTCCATACGGCTAACACTAGATGCAATTATAGTTGTACTCTCCAAAGGCTCATATAGTCTCAATTGGGTTTAAACATCTGCCCATGGCTATTCGATTTTTTTAAATGTTTAATGGCCGTACTAACTTCAGACTGTAGAATGTGTGGTACAATGGATGAGAATGCCCTCGATTGAGGGTGTTATTGATTGATATTGATGTAATGAAATATATTACATGACATTTGGTGATATATTTAAAAAAAAGGCAATCAAATCGCCGTTGTGGAGCCGTTTCGTGTGTGTTATGACCTATGTCTTATATAGTTTTCTTCACAAAGTGAAAGAAATGTAAAATGTTAGAGAAATGTTGTCTTTTGATGTTGAAATAAATAGAAAAATAATAAATGCCTCTTGTTTGTTTTAAAATACTTTATTTAAATTTAAATTATAATATCTGTATAATTAAATACACTTCCCACGACTTCGCCTTAGTTTATAGCCTTAGTTTTCCGTTAGTGAAAGATTTTTTAAAATAGATCCCGTAGTTTTCATATTCAATATAAACAGTAACGTAGTGTAACGTATTAATCGCATCTCAATAGAATTAATTAATTGAATTTAAGATTGAACTATTAGTGCAACGGCTTCCTCACACATCAATGGTGACAGATATACCTATAATAATATTAGAATTCAGATAGATAGTATAATGGTACAATGCAATTACCTAATTTAAAAAGAATCTCAAAAGATGCTATTATTACGTTAACATAATCAGAAAAGAATTACAGATAGCTCGTATAAATTTTTTAAATATCTCGGTGGCGTAAAGAATAAGCGCCGCGGCCCGCGATCGTTGTTGTTAAGCAACTTTCGCAAGGGTCGGTCTCGGGATGGGTGACCAAAAAATTATTATCTCGAGCTACTTCGTGCTTCGGAAGGCACGTTAAGCCGTTGGTCCCGGTTGCATTTGCAGTCGTTAATACCCTCCAATCCGCATTGGGCCAGCGTGAAGGGTCATGGCCCATCCTAATTAACCATCCATAAGGAAGGCCTGAGCCCCTGAGCCAGTATTTAAAATAATCGCTTTGATTCTTAGAAAAGTTGCGTGATTTTAGTAAGATTTAATTTACATATATTGTAGGTATAGTCGAGTTATAGGTACAATTCTGACCAATTTTCCACTTGAGGGTAGAGTTTAAAATCAACTGCAGAAATTTGACTTACTGTGGTAACCTGACATGCAATCGTGTGTATAGTTTTCCCAAACAACTATATTTATGTTCGCATTTTTTTCTATTACACTTGACTGAAATATCTCTACAAAATCTTAATTTAAAAGTTAAAACGGACTTCACAAAATTGAGAAACTAATACCTACTTATAGCCTGATACAAATACCAACTTTCAGTATGGAGATCAAACATTTTTTATTTTTATTATGTTATATTATGAGATTTTTTATTATGAGGGTATCATATATTTCCTTTTTAATATATGAATTAATCCAACGACATTTTCTTTCGGATTATTAGTAAAGAAAATAAAATTCCTTTAATTTCTCAATGGCATGATAAGCAAAATATATATAAAATGACTTCTACGTATTTTCACGCTGTTACTTCCATGAAATACATAATTTTTCCTAATATTATATTTGGAAACTCATATTTTATAAAAACAGACAAAAAATATTTGTAAAAAAATCAATAATATTAACAATGAAATACGACTTCAATCGATATTACTATATTGCGTTAAGTATATTTTGTTTTGAATCCAATGAAAATTTCCATGGGAATATTGCATACACCAATAGCCTTATAATTATTTATGAAGCAAAAATATAACACGTAATATCGACGCTGGAAAGGCAAAATGTATTAACCGCCATTATATGAATTGTTGAGTAGAGCGATTTGAAGTTTCAAATTTTGCAAAAAAAATCATTACTAATTAATTGCTTGAGCGTTTTCATTGAAAATCAAAATAGTTATTACGAATAAGGCTTACTATGAAATGTAATAATAAAAAAAAATCTAGGTGTCTTCGTGTCCAAGATTTTGGAGTTAATACAATGCAGTACATAATCTTGGTTAGGTAAAATTGACTTAAGTCAGTTGACCGTACTCACCGTGCTCAGGTAAAACATGTTTTAACGAACGAAAAGCTGCATAAATGAGCTAGAAAAATGTGTTATATTCTGTACAGCATACTAACACGTCTAAGTTAAATGTTTTATCAGGCCCAGTCAAGTCAGACCATGAAAACTAAAGTGTCTTATCTTGCATTAAGCGAACGTTACCGCTAGGCTTTAAGTATTATCTCACAATAATTATCACTAATGGAAGTTACGGGTAAAACTAAATAACACAAAAAAATAGTTTTTTATAAGGACTTTTAATCACGAAATCAAGAATACAACTTTATGCATTAACAAAATATTTCTGAGATCAATCAGTCTTAAAAAAATGAAAAGGCAATAGTTTTAAGTATACCTAGAGATCAGATATCACAAGTTAATAGGTACTTGTACTTAGACTAATCAAATACAAAATTATTTATATATTTATCAGAAATTTAATACTAAATATAATATTATCAACTTATTTAATTATATTTGAAACAACATGCATGTATTTGAAATAACGCACTTCCACATTTCCTGGAATATCATGCTCAAAATCAGCTTTTCAACAAAAATACTTATAGATGAACACAATCGGTTAAAATAGTAAATGTTCCCACCTATTTACTTAAAGCTTCTGTAACATGTACTTGATTTAATATTTCGACGCATTGTAGAATCGCGTAAGATTTTTCAGTATCCGAATTTTCAATAAAATCGCATTCCTGAAAATAATTTGTGCACATTAGAATTAGTATTTTTACTCCAAAATACATATTTGATAGAAGTTCGTAGGATTACACAAATGTATTAATTAATTCAATGAATAACTTCAAAGAAAAATTGGAATCGAACCCACAACCTCGTTCACAGCAGTCGCATACATTTCTACTGTACTACCACGGCAATAAAAAAAGAAATAATAAAGTTGAAATAAATCAAATAAATTCTAATAATAATTCTTTTTTAGTAAATCAGTTGTTACTTTCTATAATTATATCAACTATACATATATTTATTTATTTAGACTTTTTGCACAAATAAAACGTACAAATGGCGGACTTAATGCCAGTAGGCATTCTCTACCAGTTAACCGGAAAGTTATGGAATAGATACATTAATAAGGCGGTGCTACAAAAAAAAAAAATAAAGTCAATATAGACACATATACAATAAAAAAAAAAAACAAAATATCATACTAAAAAGGAAGGTTATGCTTTATAAAATAAATAAAATATTTCGCTAATTAAAGGTCAAATAGACTTACATCTTCTATAGGACTTTTGATAATGACTGTCGGAGACAATAGTTTAAATATATTAACTTCGTTTGAATTGTTGAGATCAGGATCCTGAAACACAAATGGTGCATTAGATAATCATTATCATCATCTGTTTAGGTACGTAAACAGTGCAAAGTAGGTAACGGATCAAATGACTTATTTATATACCTAACTACAAACTATGGACATTTAAACTATTAGTAAATAAGACGTACCAGATTGTTGGTTCCCTCAAAACGTCCGGAATGCTCTACCATTATGTCTTCATTCTAATAAGAAAGAAAATAGGTATTTTAGTTAAGTAAGTACTCATTACATGAATCCAAATATTTTGGTAGCTTATTGTAAAACACCTATTAGTGCTTAGTTATTTACCTAATTGTATTAAAAATGTTACTGGGTTAATTAATTATAAAATATCCAATACCTAAATAATATACATACCTGTTCATTAGAAATTAGGTTCAATGTAAAATCTTAGTCTCCTTGGAAACAACTCATTCTTAAGTATTCTCTTAGACCGTTCCGATGACATTTTAAATGTTTTTAATGTCTAACACTTTTTGGTAAAATTATTTACGAACAGCGTATTGCGACAGCAAGCGTGACCTCCCTCGAAGACAGCGCACGGGTGGCTGAAGCGCCCGCGCAACTCTCTCGACCTTAACTAACAGCCGCGGTCTCTGTGAATAACAGTCTTGAACTACCGTCTAACCACCATAGTTTCGTATTTATCATTTTTTTTTCGTAGGTTTAACTCACAAATGCAATAAATTTTGCATTAAGTAAATTAATTTAAGTCCTATAAACACATTAGAATAGCTTCAGGTAAAATTGTATTATCGACCATTTACTATTAAATGTTTTCGATAAAATTGTTTTAACGTCCAAATAATTGTAACATGCAGAAAAGTAAAATGTTTTAAACGACAAAAACATATATTTTATTTACAAGGAAATTGATTTATGTTTAGATTTTAAAATAATTGCCAATCAATAAAATGTTTTATTGCGTTATTTTTTTGAAAAATGGAAAGGTAAAGAGTTTTAAAAAAAATCTAGTTGTAAGCTTAAGCAAGTATAAATGACTTATCAATAGTTTGTTACTATCATGTACGCTTTATGAACCAAAGTTAAAAAATGAATGGATTTAATACAAAAAAATATACGAAAAAGTAGAAAATCACCGGTGTATTAACCACCATGAAAGTGCTCAGATTAAGTCGCTACCTAGACTATTCGAAAGAGAAAAATCAGGCGATTCCAACGATATATATAACTCATATTCGACCAAAGTGGCGCTTAATACATTTTGCCTTTCCAGCGTCGATATATGCATGCAGACTTTTGAGTTAAACACTACTAAACATCATTAACATCCACTCAAAAATACTTTATATAAAGTTTTATCATATTAAACTCCTAAAAAAAAGTAAAAAATAAAGTTTAATAAAAATCACTATTTCCAGTAAATTTTTAGTTGGATTTCAGTAATTTTCATTGTCGCTATGATAAATAAAACCAAAAATTGTGAAAAAAATCGTGTTGGTAATTTTGCGTGAAGGAAATGAAGGTTTTTTTGACTTGATGTTGTTTTTATACCTTCCGTAGCTTAAATGAGATGGATTCTTAAATATAGTCTCTTGTAATTGGCTCACAAACTTGATTAAAAATATTCCAGGCTTATTTCGAATTATTTCCGTTTACTCGTATTTGTATCACGTTATTATGTGGTTGTTCATGACCTACGTTCAAAAAAAATATATTAAAATCCTTTAATTAATGTCATTATCATTGGACGTAGTTACTCAAAAAGGATCCAATCCACAAATTGGTCGAAACAGAGTTAAGTATACCAAAATATCCATCAGGATCTATACTTTCATATAGACTCTGGAAAGCAAACATGTAGTAACCCGCAAAACCAAAATGAATATTAAAAGTGGAATATGTTAAAAAAAAAACTTATTGCCGTATTAATTGACTAAGGAACACCTTATTTGTTACCATGGACGTTTATAGGAATTATTCATCGAAAAAAATAAAAGCTTTTCTACTCTGAAGAACAATTATGGTATTGCGGGTTACTACGTGTTTGCTTTTCAGCGTCGTATAGGAAAAAAGATCTGAGCTGTATTAATTTTTTTTCGTTTTTTTTTAATGGTAGTTACGATCCCACATCTTTGGTAGGTTCATATTTTAGTTCCATGAAAACGACTCAAGCTTCTTGGATCCATATAGTAAAATGGCAAATTAAAGGCACTAATCTTGGTCAAAAATCACAATAAAGATTCAAAACGCTTGAATTTTTTTTTAAAAAAGGTCAGTGATAGTGAGAATACATTTGACATCAAAAAATAAGACAATAAATATAAAGATTTTTTATTAAATAGTTTTTACGATTAAATTTTGGCGTTTCAGTTAATTATTCTATTATTTCCTTATTTGGATCGTTTTTGAAATTTGTTTTATAAAGATAAGGTAATTAAAACCTAAATATATCAAAAAGGGTCCAAAGATACTTTAACCTTTATATTTTAACAAATATTATTAGTTTTGTTAAAATAACATTATAATCAGATAATGTAAGTAGTTTTCTATGCTATTAAATAAAAATATAATACACAAAAATGTTACATCAACATGCAAATACAGCTTAAACATCAATCGTCTATCGATATCTCAAAAGTTACATTGTGTGGGATGGATCCATGTACCCAGAGTTATTTTTATATAAATATTTATTATTAAAAGAACAAACTTTTAAAGTGTATCGGCTTTTACAAAATCGCTTCTTTTAATTTAGACGATTGAATGATTTTATAATCAAAATAATCGATAATATTGTTTAAAATATATTGATAATATTGTTTAAACATTGGGCAAATCGTATTGAAAGCACAAACAAGAATCCGTGACCCTGCAGTCCATTGCTACTACAACAAAAAAGCTTTAATGCTGCGTATTAATTAGGTCTTTGAACCAAGAAACTTAGCTTTCTTTATGCTTTGAACTAAAATGGTTTAGTTTCTGAAAAACTGGTGACGCCATCTATGAAATATTTAAAAATTATAATTAAATAAACACTTTATTCCGGAACCCTTGTAATAGATACTTAAGATAAGAAATACTTGTTAACAATGTTAATTTAGTAAGAATTACTCATCAAATATAATTCTTTTTTTTTATTTTACTTTATATGTACAGTTTTTTTAATAGGCGCTACGAATACACAAAGTATCACGTAGCCAGTCACGCGTCTGCTATTTAACGTGGGGAGGCAGCAAATGGTTCATATAATATTCTAGAGATGGCGCTACAAGCTTGGTAAACAAGAATATTTCTGTCACGCCCCTTTATAATAATGACTAATTCCACGATTGTGTTGAAATAGAAACTGTTTTCCAAATGTATGATTGAAAATTTCAATTCATCGTTAATCCAGCAATTGTTTTATTTGCGATTTTACTTTTGCAATCGCAATGCAATAAGAAAATGACGTTTGTTTTGTATTAAGCTTCAAATACGAGAGTCATACTATGTATCTCGCTTGCCCAAGATCAATTTTCGCCTGTGGCAAAAAGAGACAAAACACATCATGCTTGCGTTTCAAATACAGCAATCTTTGGTATCAGCTGACAACCAAAGCAAAAACAGTCGGTGCGCGACCATCTTGTCAAAAGTGGAGTCGGTGACAACAAATACATATTATAAAATGTCCTAAATTGCTCGTAATGACATAAGTCCCAGTTTTCATTTAATAAAGTATTGTGTTTATTTGATGTTGGTGTTGTTTTCCAAGCGGTTATTATACATTTTGCTCAATATTTTCGGGTTTGTGTTGCGTCTAATGACGTCATGTATGTGATTATTCTACACGTATCGCGGCTGACGAGTCCGTAAGTATTTTCTTTTAATTCTGTGCTTCTTTTAATTGATATAAGTTAATAATGAATAGTGTTCCATTATTAGTCAGTGATACTTTCATTCATAAATCGACGATATACAATCCCAGTGACCTCGCTCAGTTCTGTGTTGACTAGTTATAAAATTGAGAATGCCCTTGAAAATTATGCAGCAAAATCGCGACGCTAAGCCTAATGGAGTGCGTCTATAGAGCAAACAAGTAGACAAACCAGCAGATTTGTTTCCATTCATGATGAACGCACCGAAGGTCGTCGCAAATGACTGCAAATATTCCGCTTGGCAACGAGTACGCCGCGCACTTGACTAAAAATGGAACGCTCTCGACACGTAGAAAGTATTGTTTTGTACAAAACATTGAAACATTATAGATATGTAGTAATGTTTGTGTAATATCTTGTATATGAAATGGCCGTCCTGCCGTTTCGCTCGCCACAATCGACCTTTTTCGATTTTTCTTCATGCCTCTGCTAACTTTCGACTCTGTAGCTATGTAACGCAACATGCGATCGTCTGACATAGTTATTTAGAATATAATTACCGCCGAACTTGTTAATGCCGATACCTATCGTTCTTGTTGAAAATTCAACGTAGGAGCTATTAACTATAATTAGCCTATATAAATAAGTTGTCCCCAAGATAGCTACTGTTTTAACAATTGTTTCCTCAGTAAAGCCAACTTACTACAAAGTAGTTCACAAAACGCCTGAATAATTTAATAAGGTTAGGCAACAATTTACTTTGAAGGTAGTTGCAGTAGGATGAAAATGAATCCTAGGATTGTCATTAAAGTGTTGTTAAATCTGTTTTATAAGTTTTTTAACCTATGTTAAACTCCAAAATTGACAACTTAAAGTTACAACTTTTAAATTGAAAATAGTTTTTATAAAGCTCAAGGAAGTTATGAAATCTTTTTCAAGGAAGTTATGAAATCTTAATATTTCCTGCGAGCTTTTTCATACAACCTATTAGATGAAATTCGATAATTTGTTCATTATTCTCTATATTCGATGGGAACCCCCAACATTTGATTTTTTCACATATAAATAACACATTTGCGTGTCCTTTGGATAAACCCCTTATATATGTAAGTATTACTAGATGCCTACGTCATAATATTGTCATGTACAGATCTTACCTTGAAACAGATACATCGTTAGCATTTTTTCGTAAATAAGTAGTTACCCGTCACGCCTCCTTCATTTGCTACTATTATGACATTTATTGCTTCCCAGTTTTTATTAATTCACTGTAACAACGATGTTTAGCAAATCGTCAACCTAATTAACAAATTAGCTTTATAATAAATTAGCCTACTTAAGGTTACTTTATTGGCAAATGTAGACTTTTTTCCTTGAGTCGTTTTTTAAAATTAAGAAGATTACCGCGTGTTGTTTTCGGTTCTTTCGTTTTTCTTGTGACTTCATAGGTGAGTACAGATTTAAGTTCTATAACGTTATTGCCTTGTGACCAGGGGCTCGATTATCTAATTTTAACTCAATAACTATCTCTTTCAATTTAACATTTGAGAGATATTCACGAACTTCACACTATAAGTACTTGACATGTGATAGCGATTATTGACGACGACGCATTTTTAATAATAGTGTTGAAACTAACTCCCAATCTTTCGACGGGTTTAATGAAGTTTTTATTACGTTTCTTGCCTCTTCAAAGAGTTTGCGACGTTAAACGTTACATAAATCGCATTCTCATTCGGTATACCTTTAAAGGGGTTGCGATAAATTTTGGAATTAAACAATAGAGCCCAGGGGACCAATTCTACAAAATAAATTTTGTTTAAATCGTATCGAAAACGGATCGAAACCGAACGAAACTCCAGTTTTTAATGGTTTTCCTATTCTACAAAATGACATACGATACAATTCTAGTTCTATTTTAGCTGGAATTGTATCGTATATGACTTAGTAGAATAGAAAAACCATTAAAAACTGTAGTTTCGTTCGGTTTCGATCCGTTTTCGATTCGATTTAAACGAAATTTATTTAGTAGAATTGGCCCCCTGTAATGTTTCGAATTTTTATCACGCCATCCAACTGATAAGTGAGTTGCCATATCAAAGGAGTTTTGTTGATTTTTGTATATACTTATAGTCCTAATTTTGCGCTCAAGTAACACTAGAACTCGGTTTTTCCCCGTTTATACTCTAATCGGCCACATACAATTATTATTAAATTGACTCATATTAAACGAGGACAGTGGAGCAGTTCCTTGTATTTGTAACCAAATTTTATAAAAGGTACATTAGTTTAATTTATTACCCTATATATTATAATAAAATCTTGAGTAAATTTGTTTGTTTGCCGCTCATTCACATCGCAATGTTACGAAAAACTGGAGAGTGACAGATTATATTTTACAGCAAAACAAAGTTCACAACTACCTATTTTCCTATGTCTACATGGATGAAACTGGTAGCAGCTAGTATCAATATATTTTAAGAAATTCGCCCGTAATAAAGCTTACCTAATTATTGAAAACTTGTTTGAAATCAACCAGATGGCCAATTCTGCTGTTTGCTTAATAATCCCATCTCAATAAAATCTTTAGTACCTGCTTGCATTTTTCCCTTGTAGGTACATCTACCTGAAATCCTATATTGCATCTGTCACTGTCATAGAATTAAAGCGAGTTGCCCAAACGTCCTTTAAAATTGACATTAGTTTAAAGCGACGTTACCCTTACAAATTTGACATTCATTAGAGTTCAAAGACGCCGTTAAACCTTAATGGACGTTTGTGCAACTGACCCTCAGCCTGCTGGTAGATTTCCAACGAATTTTCAAGCTTTGTAAAATGAAATAACATCCAAATTCCGTTGTCCTTAAAGTTGTAATTATTTCCATTAAATTATAACGTAACAAAACTATATCTACAACTTTAATCTTTGCTCTTTTGAAAAGGTACAAAAAAATAACGTGTTCCATTATTTAAGCTGTACATTTTAAGATTTCACAGTAAATCGAATCCTATAGGAAAAATTTATTCTTCCCAAAGACGCTGAATCACGAAAAATTGAAATAAAAAAATTTAGAGGCTGTAAAAGCAAAATCATGAGCCTGTTATTTAGAAGGTAGATATATGATATTCGTTGCGGGAGACTCAAACTAATGAAGATATCATAGATAGGTATATGATATTATATTTGTAATGCAATCACAAGTAATATACTCTTCAGAAATTCACCATGACGTCGGGGTATTTCACAGCAAAGCTGTGTATTATTCAATCATATTCTTTTCCGTTAGTAGTTAAAGGAATTCCCTTTTGACTCTTATATGTAAGTTCATATCAGCAAAAGAATATTGTCTTTGTTAATTTATGGTATTAATTATCCATTAAAACTTCCGGTCACACAACACAAGGACACACAATCTAATAAACAAGTTGAACTCTCACGTTTTACTTATTTATAGTTGCATAATATTTATTACTTTATATATAGACATGTATTAATTGCCTCTTTGTATATTTCATATTCAAATGTATATTAACTATATCTCTTTAAGATATCGTATGACACAAAATTCTAGCGCATTTGAATTACACAAAAATCACGAACTACACACAACACCAATCATAAAGTTCTAATTAAAATTAATAGTTAAACGATACGCAAACGTTAGAAATCTTATCACAAAAGTCATAAAGATCAAATTGAAACAGAAAATCCATGCCGGTAGTGCAGTGCAACAGATATGTGATGTGGTAATCTCATAAAAATAGAATCAATTTAAAAATAACGTTATCTATAATACTAATTGTTTTTAAATAACTCTTCTTATATGTATAAGAATTATAAATGTTTGTTATACCTGCTTAAATCCTATCCTATTAATATTATAAAGGCGAAAGTTTGTAAGTATGGATGTATGGATGTTTGTTACTCTTTCACGAAAAAACTACTGGACGGATTTGGATAAAACTTTACAGCAATATAGGTTATACATCAGAATAACACATAGGGTACTTTTTACTGGGAAAACTTCTCACTCCCACGGGATACCGACTTCCACGCGGACGAAGTCGCGGGCGTCCACTAGTAATAAATAAAGTTAAAATATGGCCCGCTAGCGAAAATATGGCCTTATATTACCGTTGGTGAAAAAATTCTTAAAATCTACTTAGTTTCGGAGTCTTTTCAATTCACATAATCATCGTCATCAGCCCTTTTACGAACCCACTTCAGGGACTCCGGCCTTCCTTATGGATGGTTAACCAGCATAAGCCATGACCCTCCACGTTGGCCCGATGTCTATTGATAACGACTGCAAATGCAATCGGGACCAACGGCTTAACGTGCCTTCCAAAGCATGGAAAAAATTGAGTCATTTTTGGTCACCCATCCCGTGACCTTGCGAAAGTTGCTTAACAACAATGATCATGGGCTGCGGCTCATCCACTACGCCACCGAGCTATTCACAAAATTGGACACAAATATTCAAAAAGAAATAAAAACTGTTTCTGCTCTTATAGGACGACTTTACAAGATGATTTTAAAGATGGAATTTATTTCTGAGACGATAAACATTATGGATTCATAATAGTGGCGTGCATTTTAATGTTGTCATAATGTTGTGCAACATTATCCAATTATTATTGAAAGCGATATTAATCTGTTTCTTTGTACTCTATGGTAAATATTCTCGATAATAAACTTATAGAAGTATCGTCCTTCACTTTGATAGTGAAAATAATTGAACTTTGAACCAGTACCAGAAATATCAATTATAACGCGTGACTACGTTTAAAAATGGCCTCGAACCATCAATATTTACATCTTGTTTATGACAGTTTCAAATGTTCACTACCAAAACAATAATCTAATTTCGGCAACAGTCTTAGTTACTGCCGGAACCGAAACTTCCTTACAAGTATTTTGAAGAAAGAATATGTATTATTCTTTATCACCCCATATCTCTAGAACTGCTAAACGAATTTACATACTTGAAATATCGTTAGTTTTGTTTTAGCAGTCTAGTGTCCAAAATAGATGACGTTAAGAAAAATCAAACATGGCGGCCGTTCCAAAAATGAAAAATATTTGAATATTACAATATGTATATTGAAGTTGAAGACTAAACACAAGAATTGCAAAAAGGTGTATCCTGATCGTCATTACCGTGATACTATTAAAAATAATAACTACTTTTAAATATGGACTTTCTCGCAATCTCGACCAAAATAGTAATTTGTCTAAGATAATATAATTTTTTCACTTGATTTTCTATTAGTTATTTTTCCGGGTTTTTTATCTTTAAACCACAAATCTATGTCTTCGACATTTTTACTTATTAATACTTAACATTGCGCCTTTATAGAATATTCTTTTGAATAAAATTTTATTAAAAAAAATATAAAACATAAGATTACTTAACTGAGTTTACTTATTCACAATAGGTATGATATTTTATTGTTTAAGTAATGAACTTGATCTTAACCTATTTAGTCATTTGTAAACTTAACTTAAAACTCAAAGTAATAAGACTTCAAATGGCAACGATTAATTACAAGTGGGTATCTATAATCGTTATTTTTATAATCATTTTGTAAACTTAACTTAAAACTTAAAGTAATAAGACTGCAAATGGCAACGATTAATTACAAGTGGGTATCTATAATCGTTATTTTTATAAAGAGGAAAGATTTGTTTGTTTGTTTGCATTGAATAGGCTCCGAAACTAATGCACCGATTTTAAAAATTCTTTCACCTACGGGAAACTACATCATTACGCGCGTGACATATATACTGTTGCAAAAACATCCATTAAGGTTTAATGACGCCTATAATTTATTGGAGCTTGTCAAATTTGTAAGGGTAATGTCACATTAAACTAATACGTAGGCGAAGTCGCGGAAAAACAGTTAGTACCTATATAAAATTATAAAATATAATACTGTATACAATCAAATATTATACATACTTTTTCGCGGTTTAGATAATCAACTAAGGCTAAAACGTCAAATTTAATAATGAAATAATAAGGAAATAACATTTTTTTTCTTTAAATTTCTTCTTGTGATTACATTATTTTACTGTAATAAAATTGATTACTGTAATAAAGTTTTTTTCCACTAAATACGCCATCACCTTGTGTGTCTCAATGACAAGCCACATATATGCACAAACGCCTAAACCAAAACTCGCAAATTTTTTTAACAGACTTCAAAATCGAAACGGAGTGATTCTATGTTCGAAAGGTATTTTTTTTATGTATGTTCATTGATTTGTCTATGAATTATAGACCGGATTTAAGTTATTTCATTTTAGAAAGCTAATGGGCCCGATATGAGCCCCTATAGCACAGATATTATATCCATAAAGTCAGGCGATTAATATTAACAAGATCAAAAATTCTTCGCCCGATTTTAATAGTATTTTCGTAAGCATATACATCGATGCTGGAAAGTAAACACATAGTAACCTGAAAAACCAATGCCCGATTACTACAAAAAATGAGATGTTTTTTATTGAAAAAATAAAATGTTATTCTGCTTTGAAGACTAATTTAGGATTTGCGGGTTACTACGTGTTTGCTTTTCAGCGTCGATATGAATTGCCTTTAAGATGAGTGTTATTTTTCACGATTTTGAAGTCGGCATTATTTTTTCTCTCGAAGACTATACCCGGGAAGCCATGACCGGATCACCAGGACACACCCTACTGCATTGTTCGACTAACACTTAATATTATTAGTGCAATAGTGTCTTGATGAATCAATAATGACCGATTTTTTTATTTCCTAATATGGTAAAAAAAGAATGCGTCAAAATTCTGCAATTGAAACACCATGAACACCCTGACAGCAGAATTGAGCCCTAGGACAGCTGATAATGTCTCGTTTTCTCTCACAGGCTTAATTTCATTTTAACTCGATAACGGTAGAATAATAGTTGAATTTATTTTCTCCTCACAATATAACGGATAAAGTAATTGACACAAAGTTACTTATAAATAGCCGGATGCTTCACTTTGGTAACAATACGTTTCGATTTGTTTACGCTTTCCATCACGTCTTGAACTTGTACAATATAATACCCTACATTAATCAACCTTATTTGAATAAATTGTAGGTATGAAAAAGTTATCAACAATCTAACTTTTAGTTCTTGCTACATATGGCACTCCTATAGGTGGTTGGACAGCAGTGTGGCCATCTTTATTTTTTAGCTGCTGTTCTTAACAGTTCTTGAGCTGTTCAACGGTTCTTGAGCCAGCAATTTCGATTTCCAACAGAGCGTTTTCCCCTAATTTTTCCTTGAATTAAATGAAGATCTCTGTGGCAATAATAAGACAGTTTGCGGCACTTGACGGTGTTGATGAACTTCAGATATTTGCCCATCCTTTGAAGTAGGTATCTCTTATATATGTATTGGTCACCTTGTCACGCCAAGAGATCTGTAGGATTCGAACGGTAAATTCACATTTTGCAGGCCTTCAGTTCGTTCAACAATTTAGCTAATGGTTACGTAATAACTTATTTTGCTATTATGCTATCTACCTGAAGTTCAATATTATATATCTGTCAGCATTGATGTGAGGAAGACATTGTACTTATAATATTGGAGTTTAGGTGTATAATACAATGTTCAAATGCAAGTCGTTGGATTCTATTGAGATGTGTACTGAGAAAGTATACTTAGATTCTTGTTACATTAAGTTTAAAGCTATCCAGTAATTATCGTTGTTTGTTCCGGTTAAAGGTATGCAGTTGTAATTCAAATGAAAGCACTGTGTCTGTTTCTATTAATACATACGTAAATTAACAATAAACAACAGGTTTTCGGTACCATTTACAGATAACGAACCGAGCGATGAGATAAGCCAACATTTGTGCACAATATAAATAAACCATTCTATCACGTACTCCTGCATGCAGACGCATACGTATTAGGTTGGATCCACATTTGTGACATATAAATGAACTAGAGCCTGATTTCACAGTTCATTAGATACTAGAAGTTTCGCTCCGACTTTACCTGCGTATATTATAGCCGATGATATAGTTTTCCGTAACTAATAGAATTTTTGAATTCGTGGCCTATGCGATACAAAAAAAAAACAAATCTATCTTTTTTATAATATTTGTGTAGACTATTTATCCGTGACATTATCGAACTTAATCCAATTACACGTCGTAAAATTACCAAACTGTTAACCGTCCAATATCGATGTCAAATTCAACATTTACAGTGATACAAGCTTACAGTGAAAAAATCATAAACAATTATATAGAAGACGATCTACAGTGCCCAAAATTTCTTTAGATAACAAATAACAGTACACCCCTTTTGTATCGAAATTGGACCAGATATAAGAAAAATCTCTTTTTTAAAACACGATAAGAACGATTAAATAATATATTTCTTAATTTCTTACTTTATGCTCTCTAGAGGGCGCTGTTGCCAATTTAATGTAACGTTACATAGACTATAGCACGCGGACAACTAAAACGCTTCTATTGATACGTCATTTGTCCAGTTACGATGAGTAGTTTCGAAGTTATAAGAGAACAGATGAAATTCTTACATACATACATACCGGCCAAAATCATAACCCTCTTTTTCGCTTCGCCGTAGTCGGGTCAAGAAAATATTTCTGCTTAAACAATTTTAAGTCGTTTTTATAATTAATTTAAAGAAATATTCATTCAAATTTTAATTGTTTGTGCTGGTGGAACGACAAAGAATTACTAGATTATATATTTTTAAACCGCGCGGTAAAACAGCGGCAATGAACGTGATTAATTAGATAAATGTAAATTGGAAATTAATTTGACTTGAACCAACGTCACTTGAACAGGTTTCGTTTCTTTTGTTTCTGATTTTTTATGCCAGTGATAGCAATTTTATAAAAACTAGGACTTTTTGTCATGTAAAACTTAAAAAAACTTTAGGTATCGAGAATAATGCGTAGAGATTTCATACTTTTCTCAATTCAGAAGCCGGACGTAAGCCTAATAAACGCAAGGTGTGACTGAGGCCTACGACCAACGACTTTCTACTATTGTGATATAAATAAAATTTGAATTTTAATGCACGCTCGCAGAACTTTAAATTGGTGGTTAGTTATTTCCTTAGTATATTTTATATTCTGTAATTAATTTTAACCTCTTATCGAACGCTTTGCAATCGCAACGCATGTTTTATGAACCATGTAGTGATAAAAAGCAGAAAAATGTGCCACGGCAATCTCGCTGCGGCGTCTCTAAATTAAAAAAATATATATATTTTATATCAATTATAAGTTCTGTTTATTGAAATAATAGCTAGAATATTACAGGAACAGATACAATGAAAAATATACGGAAAACACGCGAAGCTATACAAACTGGCCTTCGTATTTGTCATTGTGGTCATAACAGAACTTGAAATTTTTTTATTAGTCTCTGATCATCGCCACAATGAAATGGAAAGCTTCCTTTCCT
This sequence comes from Diatraea saccharalis, assembly GCA_918026875.4. Lineage (NCBI taxonomy): Eukaryota > Metazoa > Arthropoda > Insecta > Lepidoptera > Crambidae > Diatraea > Diatraea saccharalis. Next base: position 8,776,712 of record OU893350.1, read on the forward strand.
AATATCAGAACCAGAATTTAAGATGCATTATTTATATATTCTCTGTAAATTTGTACTTGAAAAACCAACCAGAATTTGTTATAATGTGTACATATAACCTGGGAATCAGGCATATGTTAGCTACAAATCACTAACATTAAGAATAGATAGCATAAGCAGATTTCCTATTTCACCAAATCTGTAATGTTAGTAACCTTACTAAGCACTTGCTTAGTTAAGCAACTTTTGTTCATGATTTTTCATGCAGTTCCTCTTATTTTTTAATGTATGGCATATTTACGTTTAACAATTCCGCCAATGTTACATTAGTGGCCTTTACACGTAAAGAGACAATAACTCAAATATATGTTTTGAAATAATGAAACAAGAAAAACTATCTGATCTTGTATTTACACGAGTCGTCATTGTCCATTTATAAAATGTCCAAGCTCATTGTTTATATCTTAATTCTACTATATGAACTCCTTGATTCCAACTTTCTACATTGATTTAATCCCTTAACACATCCATTATGGCCTCTTTGACTTTAACGGATGTGGCAATGGATCTTGTCACATTACGCAAATGTCCAGCGCTAGGCACCGCACGATGCTGCCCGTTTTCACTAAACTTAGGAGTAGCCCAAATCTGTCACCTAAATATTTAAGAATCGACAAAGGTAAAAATGCATTCCACCATTGACTAGGAACCACCTAACGAAATTAAACAATGCCTTAAAGTTATGATATTCGTTAGGCGAGGCCTTGCGGTAGGCATTTGCGTATATGACAGGTTATGAATGAAAAAAGTTATGCTAAGGTATTGCTAAACAATGTTAAGGGATTAAAGAAAAAAGTTATATATTTGAAATAATCTGCTTAGGCGATTCATAAGATTAGGCGTTTCCTTGTTAAGCATACCTTGTTCTAGGTTAGTGAAAATGGTGGTGCGTGTCCTAACTTTAAGCCATTGGTGAAAGGTAAAAATTCACCATTGACAATGTCCAAATATTTAGGTGTTAGATTGTGCGACTCATAAGTTTAGTGAAAGTTTAGGGCAACAGTTGTCTAATTTCAAAATCTATCGCGTTTGATTATATGTACATATACTTAGTCTATCTACATCCCTTTAATTTTACATTTAAAAGATATTTACATTACAACTATTTGACTTGTGATAGCTATTCGACTCAAAAGTTTTTTATATTGTTCATCATCATCAGCCCTTTTACGTCCCCACTGCAGGGGCTCAGGCCTTCCTTATGGATGGTTAAGGAGGATGGGCCATGACCCTCCACGCTGGCCCAATGTGGATTAGAGGGTATTAACGACTGCAAATGCAGCCGGGACCAACGGCTTAACGTGCCTTCCGAAGCACGGAGTAGCTCGAGAAAATAATTTTTGGTCACCCATCCCGTGACCGACCCTTGCGAAAGTTGCTTAACGACTACGATCGCGGGCCGCGGCGCTAATCCACTACGCCACCGAGCTACTCAATTTGACTTATATTGTCAATTTGACTTTATTTGGAAGTGTCTAAAGCAACTGTTAGACGTAAATATTACTTTAAATTACCAAGTTTATATTATGTTTTTGATATTCAAATCATCTATTGCTCCAAAAGCATTGCGACTTTAAACGTCACATGATTTTAGAATTCACTATCGCATATAACCCATGTCACCTGCGCTGACGTATGATATAGCTTTTAGTAGGTGAGGGGAATTTTCTTATATGGGTCCAGTAATTTCGGAGCGTATACAATGCAAACAATCAAATCACACCGATCAAAGAAATTCGCCATTTTGGCGACAACTAGTATGTAATAAAAGGACCAAAGTGTGAGTAATTGTTTCTTAAAAGTTTTCTTTTTAAATATAAAAAGATTAGTAATTTATGCGTGGGATTTCTGTACATCATTTTCAGTCGGTCGTTGTTTTATTAAATCTAGTTTCGATGAGCGATAATAGACGATTCCTTAATACAGGTTAACTATACGTTTCCAAGATTGATTGTTTTTAAAGGCCAGTAACTTTAAACAATTGCCTCTGCATAGATATTTTCTTAAAAAAAAAAACAAGTACGATATAATATTTCGAAACAAAACTTTTGCAATTTTTTTTATCTGAAGTCTACGTCAAACATTCAAGCGAAGGGGAATGCCAAAACTTCGTCACTCGTGTATACAAAATAACTAAATTTAGAATCTATTTTTGGTGCTAATTGATGAAGAAACATCATTGCTAGTAATAAATTTGCGCATCATTAATAGGAGTGTTTACAATTTACTGTCAGAAATCAGAATAAAATTTTCCTCAGAAACATATGACATTGTGTCTTCAAAATATATTTACGGAATAGTTAGGGGCGGGTGAGACAAAGAAAACTACAACAAGCTGGTTTAGATGTATGACTAGCTTTTGCCCGCGACTTCGTCCGCGTGGTAAAGTTACTTTGAGCAGTATTTAAAACGAATATTTATTTATTCGTTCCATTAGGTACTAGTAGGTTCAAACTAATACATTTACATCCTCCATCGTCCCTTATTTTATCCCCATGGGGATTCAATTTATCAAAATCCAATTTAAACGGACATCTTCATCATAGTAGCTCCAATCTTGAATTTCAGCTCAATCAGTCGAAAATCTTAGTAGATTTATACAAATTTTCATCCCCTATTTTATCCCCTTAGGGGTGGAATTTGTCAAAATTCTTTCTTAGCGGATGCCTATGTCATATCATCTACCTACATGCCAAATTTCAGCCCGATCCGTCCTGTGGTTTGGGCTGTTCGTTGATAGATCACTATGTCAGTCAGTTACTTTTGAGTTATATATATTTAGATAAACTAGCCGTTTTATTGCTTCTTCGCCCGCGTAAATTATAGCCTCTGACGAACGATGTAGCTTCCCGTAGGTGAAAGAATTTTTAAAATCGGTCCTGTCCGTTTGGTTTCGGTGCCTGTATGATGCAGACAAACGATCAAATATTTCCTTTTCATATTTGTTTTTAATTTACTTATAATTAACAATATTATTATGTGTGTATTAGTTTAATATTTTCCGGTTTCAACTTCAGATTTCCTTAAAATTTTAGAGCTGTGAATTTGTAATTTTCCTATTTACTTCTAATTCATATTACGTGTGAGTACAACATTATGTAACCGTTATCAAGTAACGTATTTCCTGCGAATTGATGATAATGTGCTATTTACAATTCGGGAAACCCCATGAACCATTATATTCTTCTAAAACTTTTACGCTCTCTGTTATTTCTTCTAAAACTTTTACGCTCGCTTTCAGTTTATTGTCAAATTTGACATAAACTTTAACTGCTCTTATGATGCAATCCAGTCTCATATCTAAAGTAGAGACAGAAAATCACTTGAGAAAATTTCATAACATTAAGATAAAAAAATCAAGTGGAGTTTGACAAATTTATATAACCTAACGTGCTATTGACTGTACCTACTTAGATTTTTTTATTTAAATGCTTTGACAGAGGATTTGTCTAGAATCCAGTTGACTGCAGTTGAAAAAATGTGTTTAACTAATTACATGCATATTCGAAATATATTTTCTAAAGTATCTTATTTGATTAGAAAATGTGTAAGTTAGAAAATTGTCAATAGGTCTGATCATTCTCAAGTGCTAAGCAACAAAAAGTATTATTACCACGGTATCTAAAATATCAACTCCATAACTTAATATCCTCCGCATATTAATCCATTGCATAAAACTAGTTAATTTAGCTTTGTTTTTATTTTTATTTATTAGCATTGGCAACAGCTTATAAGTAAATGATCATCATAACGAAAATGAATTCATGAGTCCATAATAGACTTCCTTGACTTACCAAATTGAAACCGGTTTACTTTTGTCGCGATTTGCGTATGATGTTACGGATAGGATCTAGATAAAAGATTATCCGGCCAAACTTAAATTTATTTTGAGAACAATGTTAAGTTCTATAAATGATAATTTCTGTCTTGACATTTCATCTTTGGCCGGTTAATAGGCACATTTGACAGACTTTAGGTCAAACTATCAGGGAGTAAAATTTTAAGTCGATCTGTATAAATAAAACAGTTTTACAAAAATATCAGCTTGCTTCTTGCCTTTCAGTTCAGAATGTTTAATTTACTGATTAATATTACATAATTTTCTTTTACGTTTTCAGCAATACCAAAAGCAGTGCGGGCAGCCTTAGAGTTTGATTTTTTGTTCGGTGTTCGTGAGAAATAAAGATTATTTCGCACATCCTAGCTCTGCAACAGCAGCAACTTGTTCCTCTGTTCCATTTTACGGTCGATCGTGACCAGCCATGCGATTCTGTTAAAATCCAGACCCGAATTCGAATTCACTCATGTGTCCGAATTCTCGTCATTTAGTAAAAAAATCCTATTGATTCCACTTTTTGTATAAAAATACTAAACAAAATTGATTGATTAAACGTGTCTTATATATTTTAATCCTATATCATTTTGAAACTCACTTCACTTATGCCACGAAACATTATTACCAATTCAAGTTTGAGCGGATGCTGCTTTTTGAAGTGAATTCGGACACCTGAGTGGATTCGAATTCGGGTTTGAAATTTTACAGAATCGCAGGGCTGACCTTGAATAGTTAAATGAAATAAAAACTATAATGCTATAACTATAGCATTATGTATGTACGAGTATAGCCACATCACATCTAATACTGCTACTATAAATAGGAATTTTTTGATAAATGACAAAGTAGCAAACAACTTTGTTTGTTTGCAATGAATATACTCTGAAACTACTGGACTGATTTAAGAAATTCTTTCACCTATGAGAAGCTACATCATACGCAGGTGATTATAATTTAAGCGGATAAAGTAATTTTCAAAACAAACTCTGTGTCTATATCAAGATCTGGTCCGATTAACCGAATTGATGCGATTGATCGAATTAATTATTTATCGAAAACCTATTTGCACTTTTGTATTTGCATTTAACCGGAACTTTGAACTGAAATCTAGTAAATTATTTATTGTTTTAATTTCGAAACACAATTGTGGGATTATATGTAAAAAAACCGACTCCAAACGGATTAAACAAAATAACGTAAACAATATTTGACTTTCAGAAACATGTTTTGTAAACGGATGCGGATTCTGAGTATTTCATGTTTTTAGTTTTGTTGTTTTATCTATAAAAATGGCACTTTACTAAAAGAGACAAACTCGAAAACGTTTTGTCTACACTAGAAGGCAGCTTTTCTCGAGTGCACCCACACGCCCACATAACTCACTCTCGACCGAAAAGTGACATTGGGTAGACAAAACCTCTCTCGTGTGTGTTACTACAGCCAGAGAGATATAGACAGAATATTTGATGAAAAATTCTTTAAAGGCACTGAGCTCCCCAGGGTTTAACAGGATGATTAATTTTTTAAGCACTTCTTACTTTTTAGCTACTACAGGGCGTATTTCATCAATGCTCAGGCAACCCACCTAAACAGCCGAAAGTAATATTTTTTTAAATATTTAAACCTTCTATAAAGATGAAAATTTGTTCTAAAACTTATATTTGATCAATTTGGCATTCATATTTCTATAGCGAAAAATATTCTTAATGATTTTTTTTTTAAGCATTTATCATTAAGAATATTTTTCAGTGTAGCATTATAAATACAAAATTGATCACATATATTAAATACAGAGAGTTCATTAACCGAAATAGTTATACAGTAGATGCTTTCTTTCACAGATGTTGTATTTATGTTGCAGCTGCAACAACAAAGACTAAAAACAAAATAATATTTAATAACAAACGTGATTTCTTTTTATGGAACCCTCGTGCGCGATCTACTACTCGCTCTTACCCGTTTTTCGTTTCTATGCAGTGTTCTGTAATACGCAGCTGTCCTCATCCGGTTATGGCTGTACAGAAGTTTAGATAGAGGCCAAGGTTAAGCCTCGTTTCAAAGTATATGTGATGATAAGATTTGATGAAACGGTATACAGCCTTTGTCTCTAAGCGTATAAAATAGTAACATAAAAGGCAAATGAAACCTCTTTCCTCAGGCGGAAATGAGGAGCAGATGCGTTCAGACTTTTTCTTCCAATCAGTATTCATTTATATTTTCATAGCCATTGTTCTTAAGCTGCCTACATGGATTTTGGACTGCCACATTACTTTTAACTCTGGCTGTATTTATAAGTCAGTGCAAATCTAACGGAATGCATTATTATTATAAATTGTCTGATTGATTGATCATCTAGTGTTGAATGTCAAATGCTTAGGTTGTAGCTACAAATATGGTACGTATAAAGTAAGCAATAAGAGCTAATACACCATACATTTGCCTTTATAATCACTATATTACCTGTTTTCCTAAGCAAGGAGGATTTTACGTTTTATGGCCGCCCATCAAACAATAGGAAAGATAGCTGGGTAAAAAAAAAAAACAAAATTCTATTTAGTCCGTCAGTTAGATAATACAATAATATAAGATACATAATTTATTTGCTTCAATATAACAATAATTGGCTTAGATAATAGGTATCAAAGTTGAGGAGTGCGGGCTCTCTACGTCATAGTTTGTAAAAAATATACAAAATTGTCACATAATGCTACATTTCTACTCAAAGTATCGCAGTTATTTATATAAAAAAATGCATTTAATATTATTCAATTAAATTAGTCGTCATTCGTATTTTTGCGATTGTTGCGTTAAAGGAAAATTAAGCACTACGCTATCAAGGCTGGTAATATTGTTTTAAAAATAAGTATACCATAGTCCTTGATCATGTATTGGAATACCCACATACGTATACATGTGTCATATAATATCACGAGCAACATACAAGAGTACGATTAGATAAATCACGCGATTTATCACCTATGTAACTGCTACAGCCACAAATGGCTAATTGTCATGTAACCACTTCTCTGTTTTTATTTCGTGCTAGTTTCATATTAACCAAGAAAAATGTTTCAATTCTATAATAAGTATCTAATATCTAATTTTTTTTTTTAATTGAGATCGGTAATAATAAGTGTACAACCTCTACAATAATTAAAAATAACTTTAAAGATTCTAATCAAAGGCAGTAAACATCTGCTCGTAAACCAATACCCAGGGATTTATTTGTGAAGAACCAAAAAAAAACTCTAAAATAAAATGCATGATTCTCAATTACAGAATCATGACAGGTTCTCAATTACACTGAAAGTTTTGTTTTTATTTTCGTATTTAAATTTTAATTTAAATCAGTATAAAACAAACTTCAAACTGCCATGAAAACAAAGAAGTTCAATAAACTTCATTTGAAATGCCCTACTTCAATGTTTAAGCTGAGAAGCATGGCTACCAATCTGCTCCCGAATTCAAATAAAGTTTATTGAATTTCGTTTACTGTTTTTGAAGTAAAAAGATATATACATTTAAAACTTACCAAGAATTCCCTGATTTCTAAAAATTTTAATTTATCATGTAACTAACATTCCGCCAGTGGCTTCGCCCACCTGATGACTGTGAACTCCAAATTCATGTTTATAACAAGCAATAATCGTATAACAAGCTTACAGATCTATAAAAACTATATTTTAACAATGAAATATTGTATTTATTATTTCTGACTTTATAATGTTACCTCGTAACATGTCATGGTTAACTAAATCTTAACAGTTTTCATAGTCAAGTGCCGCATAATCCAACAGTTACATTACGGTAGTTACGTAACTGTAAACCTCATTGTGCCAGACTTGACACACACGAAACCCCAGACTAGCACTCACACAATCCATCCACCATAATACCTAACATTGCTGTTAGATTCGCAAAATCTTAATAAGTTCTTGATACAATAACCTTCTTACCCGGGTAATTTATTTTAACACTCTATGGAATCAAATTTTACGTTTTCTCACAAAACCTTTCATGACGTTTTACTCCACACCATTTTTGCACTTTTAATTTGACCACAACGTGTTGCTATGTTGAATCTAGTTTTGTACCAAAATTCATCAGATTAATAGTGAATTATAGTGAGTAGCTCGGTGGCGTATTGGATAAGCGCTGCGGCCTGCGATATGACTTCCGCAAGGGTCGGTCACGGGATGAGTGACAAAAAATTATAATCTCGAGCTACTACGTGGTCAGGAAGGCACTTTTAGCTGTTGATCCCGGCTGCATTTGCAGTCGTTAATACCCTCCATTCATAAGGAAGGCCCGAGATCGTGCAGTGGATACGTAAAAGTACTAATGATGAGATTATAATAATAGTGAAGTAAAATAAAATTTCTCTTCGACCCTTGAAACAAACATAACTAACACTGAAACATTTCATTCAATTTAGTAGAAAAGTTATTTTTTCTAAATCAATCTACAGCAAATAAATGCTCGAACTGTATTCTAGAATTATATTCATAAAATCTTCTCGTTAATTAAAAATAATGACAATATTCTGAACCTTACATATTCAATTCAATCCTATGTGATGATACTGCTAATAATATCTTTTCCGTTCGGACCGATTCATCTTATTGAGGTCAATCCGGAAGGCTCATTCTCACTTGCACCAGTCGAGAGCTTAGACCGCTATTCGCTATCCCACTCGGTTGCGCGTGAGTTTTCACTTTCGCGGGCCGTTGCCCCTTTGTACAGCCTCGGCATACTTCGGGGTACGGTGTCAAGGTCATTCGACTCTGGAATCTCGTGCAAGTGGAACACCACTTTTCGGTCAGGGAAGAGAATTGTCTTATTCGATTAAATATTTCCATTTTAAAAAGAACGCTAATAAACTCTAATTTATAAAGATATTAATCTCATCACGTTAAAGTAAAAATGAATTATTTGAGTCACTTTTTAGCTAAGGCCTCTGTTTGTCGACAAAGAAATTTTCCGTAAACGTTCTTACAATATCATTTAAATCATATACCAGCAGACCCCTAACGTTGAACGATTTTATAATGAATCAGAATAATTTTTGAGATAATTACCTATTTACTCTAAAAAGTTTTAATTAATAGGTACTCTTCTTCCTTCCTATTTCCTCTTTCTATCACATTATCAAGCAACAATATTTTGTCTCGATATATCTTCACTTTTCTGCTCACACCTCTTCAAATTCTAAACAAGGGGCTCCTAAGGGGACCGTACATATAACTTCACTATTCTATCGCGGGCGTAACATTATACAGTACCTACCAACATCTAACAATGCGATTATCGTTTTCTTTAGGTTAGCGCTGCATTGAAGGTTATTAAGTCAGCACATAAAGAAATCAACTTTAAATCTGGAGCATTTAAAGTCGATTTTCAAAGATAAGAACGGATTGGTCAAGACATTCATCTAATTAATTAAAACTAGTACATGTGCTAATAGGCAAATCTACAAGTGAACATATGTTCGAAAACATTTTAGTAAATGTATGTAGGTATATAATGTCACTGCAGAGGTACAAGCCATAACTAAGGATGGAATCAAATAGAGAGAACGGCCATAAACCCACCATATGGGCCCAGTAATGGATATTAATGACTCTCAATAAAGGCATTCCGAAGCAATGAGCAAATTTTTGGAATTATATTTGACGCTAGTTTGGGCAAATATTATTAAGGTCTAACGATGTAATAACGTTTTTTATTTATAAAGTGATAAAAATTGCTTATCATCTGTAAATAAAACAGACGACACAGTAGATTTATATTATTATGACTAAACAGTAATTCCGATGGTAGTGATAAGGAACCAGTTAAGGGATCATCGACCTGAGATAAGAGCTCCCTTATCATCTAATGGTCACTTACTATTGTTGCACTTGGCAAAGAAATTAGCAATGGCATGATAGACGTATATTTGGATGGTCTAGTAATGTTCACCAATTATTTGTTATGTGTCAATGGTGGTTTAATAGCAAGTATGATTTATGATTAGTAAACAAGGCATTTTAATTTAAAGCAAACATTGCATCTAGAATAATCGACCTATTGTTATTTACGCTTCCGATTGCAGGACAATACATAAAGATCGCCTCTTTCTGTCTTGCAGATAGTGACAATGCAAGAGCAGGACGGAGATGGCGAGCCGGCGCACCACGCGCGTCGCCCTATGAACGCTTTCCTCATATTCTGCAAACGTCACCGGAGCGTCGTCCGCGACAAATATCCAAATCTAGAGAATAGGTATGTCATTGTAGGTTAATGGACTATTTGACCTAAACGATCAATCGCTTGTCAATTAGCACACACGTTTTTAAAGCAAGAAATAAATGTAGTTTTAGAATACTTGTTAAAAATACATAGAATTGGTTATAATCTATTTACAATATGGGTAATATTAAAAGAAGCATTTATACCGAATATTTTGAATGATGTTGGTGCAACTTTTGTTTCATATATTGAATATGAATTTATTTAACTTTCAGGTCAATAACAAAAATTCTAGGAGAATGGTGGGCTAACTTGGACAAAGAAGAGAAAGCTTGCTATACAGGTCTTGCTAAACAGGTAATATTTTAATAGTATTTTATGTCAAAACACGTTCATTGATGTTGATTCGTTTCTAATATATATATATATATATTTTATTTTTAGTACAAAGACGCCTTCTTCAGTGCCAACCCTGACTTCAAGTGGTACAAGTTACCGGCTCCACCTTTACGAACACTGTCGTCTCGGCCTAGAGAGATAAATGAAAAACAAAATGAATCCCCCAGCACTGAAGTAAATGAATCTGAGCTAGAAAGGATCAATAATAATTCCACTAAAGTAGACTTAAACAAAAATACAAATGAAGACCATATCTATGAAAATGAAACAAAGCAACTATCTATGTTTACTCCTGGAAAACTCGCTGATGAAGCCCAAATGGGAGGATTAAGCAGCCTCCTCGCCACAAAGACTGAAACTCGTACTCCAAATCCTTTTTATTCACCTCCATCAAATAAATTTAACTCGATCTCAACCCCAAACGAATTCAGATCTCACCATATCGCAGAACAACCTAATGTCTCAAGGGAACAGAGCATACTTGAACTACAAAATGCTCTTAACGAGACCACAAGAATCTTCGAGGAGGACTTCGAAGAAAAAAAGGGAATTTATCATCAGTATCATAGCATACCGAATGATCGATTCACCAATCAAGATGTGATAGACCAAATTGTCGATAAGAGATACTCTAAGGATGAAGAGTATGGTTATCAAAGAAATTGGTCAGATGACGAGAAAAATTCCAGATCTGGGAGGTCGTGCAAAGGGAAACGTTACCAGGAGTTTATGGCCGTTGGGGGATTAATAGTAAATAAAAGGCAAAGACGAGAAAATTCTGACAAAATGCCAGATGAAAGCCACAGTCCATCGTGTAGTTGGGAAACTGGCAACTCCGTGAAGAGTGAAGAATCAACCATTACCGATGAAACAAAACTAGACACTTCTTTTAACGAGAGTCCAATCGAAACCGAATACAAGAACGACATCACGGATGCACCCGAAGCAGACAATAATTCAAACAAAACATTCAAGGCTGCTGACTTCGATTTAGATGCTAAAATTAGAGCTTTGCCTTCACTTAGTTTAGAGAAATTCCAGCAAAAGAAACGCGAGAATAAGCGCAAGAAAAAAACGGTGAACCTTAAGCCGAAACTGATCGAGTCCCCGCAAATAGTCAACTCAGTTCCTAGATCAATTTATGACATACGTCGTGAAATGGCTGAAAGTTGGCGGGAAACAGTTATCGGCAGTCAAAAGCGTAAACCGAGGAAAGTAAGTATAACTCGATTTGAATTGAAGAGTATATATTCTAGTGTTGATACCAGCGATTCGCAAAAGATTAGCCCCGAAATTAAAATTGCTACTGAAGCTCCTTGCACAGTGGTCCAAAATATGGAGATATGTAAACAACCGCAACACAGTAGCGTCGACTTGCTGGCACTTGCCACTCTAGCCGAGGTTGCGGCCAACAAATCTAAAATAGAAGGTTCATTTATTACGGAGACCATGACCGCCAAAGCAAGCGATGAAAACGCTTCCATGGTATAAAATACCAATAAAGCTAGCCTTAAAATTCCAAATATTATTTACTTTTTAATCAGATAATATTTATATATATTATTATAGATAGATCTACTTTTTACATGTACGCATAAAGAAATAATTTTATTGTACACCTAATGGTAGTTTTTATAACATAGAAATAGATTTTATTTATATCTAAATAGAGATATATGTATACTTTTATAGTTAAGTCGGTCGTAGGCTGCTGCATTCTGCTTTATTAGGATTAGAAAAGATATAATGGTGATAGTTACAATACATAACATCACAAAAAATAACAAAAAGGCATAATGTAATTAATATTTTAAGTATATCGAGTAAATTCTTACCATAATAAAGAGAAAGACGTTGATTTATATTAAAAAAAATCCTCATAACTCGCAACACGAATATGCCAAAACATGCCGTTATTTCGATTAGCGGAGTAACAAATCATAACCTCATTTTGTGTAAAGTTAGATATTTATGTCGCCTTTTATTATTAAATAATTAACACAAACACTAAAACACCACGTGCATAGACTGCATTGCATTTTAAAGTTTGATTATCATATTCATACTTTTAACTGAAAATGTTCTGCAAAACATAGTTTTGTATAATTATTTTACATAATGCATGTAGCAAAGACTTACGTATGTATAGCATGGCAACACTGTTAAAGAATTTGAAAATAGAGATGTACTAAATCCTGGTTAACAGTTACATTTATGTAAAGATTACCTTGTGATTTTTAATCGTTTCATTTTCAGTTACAATAGTTTAAAATAAAATGTACTATAAATGTAATAATTATTCTGGATAGCATTTTAAACGTTACCGTTTGAAAATAGGTTTACGGAAAATCAAAATTGGTGCCTTTATAAAATTTATTATTAGAATTTTGCAAAACTCTCTTCGTTTAATAATGTTGCTATACTACAAATATGTTTGAAAGTAAAATTGGAGTAACAAATACATAATTATTTTAGTCGCTAGTGTTTTAGTAAAAAAAAACGCCTATATTGTTTTTCGCTATACTTCAAAGCGGGTTAAACTCGCGTTTTGTTTCCCTTTGTGATAAAAAAAAAACAAATACTAAATAATAATAAACTAAATGTTTTGTTTTGATTTTTCGAATGTGTTGTTACATTATAAAAGTTTTTCATCTGTCATTAAATTCTGTACGTAACTATAGAAAATAAAAATAAAAATTCCTCATCAAATGTTCAGCGATGCAATTCTGTTATAATTCAACGATGAGCACATCGCTGTCACAGTAAAGAGGTTCAATCAAGTAAAACCTACATCAAAACTCAATTGAAGTTTTTTTTTTTAATATCTATGCTGTAATAGCTCTACGATCGTACGAGGAACTTATTTTATTACAGAACACCATAGCTGGTTTAGATTATATTAATGATCTTTATCCCTATTAGGTACCTGATATTTATCAGAGATATTCATGAATTTATAATGTTTTCAATAATACACCGTTGTCAACATTTTATTTAATTATATGGAGCAGTGTTTCTCAAATTTGTTGTTTTACATATTTATATGATAAAGTGTTTCTGTGATTTAATTCTTCTTCGTTGGGGGTTGACGGTGTGCTTTCGTTCCAGGTCTAGTCTAGTTAGTAGTGATTTATTAAATGATCAAGTACTAAATTTGAAAAGTGCACTTATATTTTTTAAAGTTACAAAAGATGACACAAGCCATAATGTGACATGCTCATCCAAAGACCAAATGTATCTAGAATAGAAATGCTAGATTGTAGATATTGTATATTTATTAAGTAATTATAGTATATATATACACATAGATTAATATGTATCACAATATATTTTAACAACTGGCTAATAGTTATGGCATTCCAAAGTGTCAAAATTTTTAAAATTATTATTTCATTATTTAGCATTATTTTTTGTTTGTTTTTTATTGTTCTCTCCAGAAAGAGCCTTTAAATTTCGTTGTTGATTTTGTGTAATATTTTATCGATTGTTACGTTTTAATTATGAGATGAGCTTAGGTGGTTCCTATATATTATACTGATGGATTAAAATATAAAATTTGCAATCAATAACAAAGGAATTTCAACAATTACCGGCGTTCTTATGAGATATATACATACATGTTTTTTGCCTTGTCGATAAAATAGCCTTACTTGTATTATAAATCAATTTTAGAGTTAAGGCAAATCGAAATGGGGCCAGTTTGTCGGGATATTGTCATTTGAAACAACGTATTTGTATGTGAATTGAAATGGATTCTATTAGATTTGAAATTCTCTGTTTAAAAATCTATAAAAACTGATATGTACGCAAACAAATATAATCCTGTAGAATCCATTTTTTTGTAATGGTGCTGGAAGATCTGTATTAAATTATTTAGGATGCAACCTTCATTGTAAAACATGTTCTAAGTAACAATGGATGGTTTGTTAAGTAGGTAGATAACAGAAAGAATTTTATCGATATTAATTTTAAGTCGCGTTAATCATTTTGTGCTGTGAAATGGTTTATGATAAGTAAAGATAAGAATAAAAAAGATGAATGATTTTTGGATGCAATTTATAGCGCAAAATGATGAAACTAAGTTAATTATGGGTATAGAAATATCACTGCGTCGTTTGAGAAACACTGGTCTAAAATGTAGATTATTTAAGTAATAAATAAGTCGGCACCCAAAGTGTTTACCTGTTTTGGTTCCAAAGTAAGCATATTGTTGAATGTTTTGTTACATACGAGCGCGGTTCAATATATATCCTTTTATTGTAGAATAATAAAGTTTATTATTAACAATGTTTTTATTTGTCAACAAACTTCAAACACGATACTAATATAATTATGATATAATAATAGGGATGACGACCGGGTAAAAGAAAAGAAATTATATTTAAACCGTCAGTCAGATAACTTCTTGTTTAAATTGCAGCAAAAAAAATACGCATCTAATATTTTTCTATTATTATAGAAAATTTTTGTGTTATTTTTTTTTTTGCTTCAATTTAAGCAAGAAATTGCTTAGATAATAAGCAATAAAGTTGAGGAATGGGGGCTCACAACGTCATAGTTCTGTAGCAAATAAACAAAAGCGTGATGTCATGCGACATTGTATCGCCCTAATTAATAAATAACGCAGAAAATAAGAAAATACGTGTTTCATATTCTTCAATAATCTATCTGACGGAAAGATAAAAAAAATGTTCACCATCCCTATTACAATCTTATACTTATGTAAATACGGCTGTACTTCAGATTACCACATTATGTTGATTTGTCTTGATCGATTTTGAATTCTATCCATAAGGTGCATTAAGGTTTAAAATGAAATTAAGATAATTTGACAAAAAGTTGACTAAAGTTGACTGTACCTACTTATAATTAATTAGACATAATCATATGTCAAAAAAAATACAAATATTGAAAGGAAATAACAAGAATAACATTGTATAAAAACTAATAGAAAAGATACGGTGGTACTTAGGCCAAGTTGTATGCACACTATTTCGCTTTAGTCAAGAATTGATTGGCTCACGTATGACAGGTGTTTAAAACAAAACATTTAGTGGTACAAATGATTAAACAAAATTATGTCCATACAATGGATAGGTAACTGAAAATCATTTTCACACTTTGAGCCAGTTGCACAAACGTTCATTAAAATTGTCATCAGTTTAAAGCGATATTACCCTAACAAATTTGACATTCGTTAGAGCTTAAAGGCGGCATTCAATCATAATGGACGTTTGTGCAACTGACCGTATCACTGGTACGATGGACATAAAAAAAATAGAAAATCTACTGCTTTGTGTAGGTAATATGCTATCTTGAAGGGAACAAGAATGTATGTGTATTGTCACAGCCAACTGGTTAAAACAGCCGTATAATTAGATGGCTAGCCGTTGAAACTACCACTTCAGCATTAGTTTCGCTTTGTTTAAAAAATGGCATCAATAGTGTCGGCATTAATGAGGACTAACGCGTTACAATTTACCACTAGAAGCGCTAGTGTAGTGAGGTCTTCAAAATGTCAAATGTCATACTTTACCGGTGAGCTTTTTTCTTTTCAAATTAACGTATTTTGATATTTTTTTTTGTGTTCGATATTTTTAATAAAATTGTTGATTTATGTATGATTTAAGATCAGTATTGTAGTAAACAAACTTTAACAGGACATCTTGCGACTATCGCGCCATCAGCAGAGCGATTCTGTAAAAATCCAAACTCGAATTCGAATTCACATAAAATGTGTAGAAATTCTATTGATTCTATTTTTGTATAAAAATACAAAAAAAAATATTGATTGATTGATACGTGTTATTACCAATTCAAGGTTGAGTTGATGCCGCTTTTTTAAGTTAATTTGGACACCTGAGTGAATTCGAATTCGGGTTCGGGTTTTTACAGACTCGCAGGGCTGGTAAGTGAAAAAACGGGAGCCTTCATTTGTTTCATACCTAATTATGTCGTATATTTTCTTTTAGTTGATTCTTAAATATCAAAGTAATTAATAAAGCACTCATTAATTGTATTTATAGTATTCTAATTTGTTTGCAGCTGACATGAACATCTTCTCAGTTGTATAAGGTCCATCTGTAAAAGTTAAAAATGAATAATTTATAAAGGAAGACATAATGAAACATGAGTAAAATAGCAGCCAAATAGCTTACTGCTTAGATATACTGGTAAAGACATAAAGTCCGTGCTTGAGTTGCTCGCATGCCACTGGCACAGTTATATTACTTTGAACAGTTGAATTAGTATATACCTAGATAGATATCTAGTTGTTGACAGCAGGGGTCGGAAACCGGTATATTTTTCGAAACGTTTTCATCTTAAATACCTAAAAAACACTTTGTTTCGGTTTCGTTCGAACAGAACGATATAAAAAACGGTTTTGGAAAAAAACAGAATTATATTGTTTTTGGTTAATAAAACGTTTTTAACCATTTATTTTGCGTTTTTTTTGCATCGCATACTGTAAATAACGTAATAAAATAAATGTACGCCGCCCTTACAGCCCGCGCGGCACCGTCTTGCGCATTGAAACGGTTTTTTAAAGCGTTCTCATTTCGTTTTCGTTTCGAACGCAATCTTGCCCAAAGAACCATAAGAAACGTTTTAAAAACGTTATTTTGAATAACGTTTCCGAGCCCTGGTTGACAGTACCGCTCGTGGCGCTGTGCCGGAACCATCAGATTCGTATATTACCCATACGAATCTGATGGTTCCTCTCTCTTAGTCCATCGTTTTGTCCAGTCTTATAAATAATAAAGATTTGATTGATTGTTTGTTTACATTAAATAAGCAGTGGCTACCCACTGGACCAATTTTAAAAACCCTTTCACCTACGCGAACTACATCTTACGCGAGTAATATAGGCTATAATTTACACGGCTGTAAATTATCGTAGCGGAATACAGCTTTTATAAAAGTAAGCTTAAATTCGCGGCATTGATATAACGTAAAAGTTCAGTCATATAAAACCTATTTTAAAAAGTAATAAATATTTCATTTCCTTGATTATGTACACAGCACTTAGAAGATTTTTGTTTAGGTATATTGATAAACTAGAACTTCTTACCAATGTTAAACCACTCTGTGGTAGGTATACCGGCGTCTTTACGGGCTGCTGACACTGCTTCTCTCATAGCGAAAGCCACACAAATAGCCAAGCATGTAGCGGGCTCACCAGTTACTGAAAATTTTTACATGATCCTTTATCATGGACTTAATTAATCCAATAAATAATAATAATCAGTACATATTCATTTAGGTGCTAATTACGAAACTGAGTACATAAAGGTTAGGTGTTTGCAATAAGTTTTAGGTAATTCTTAATTTCTGCTGATACTATATGTTTAAAATATTTAGCCTGAGATGCCAGAATTTATTTTAAATGCCAGGCCATAGTTAACACACTAGTAGATAAATACCTATAAAATATGTTTGAACTCTTGTAACAAACCCTTTCATTTATTAATTTTACCAAAAGACTGTCTAACAGACGCAAGTGATCATACGATGGTGCGTTATATATGTCATCTATGCTAGCCAAATTAACTTAGGTTTACTTATACCCGGTCTCTGAATGGAGTATTTACAGTGAAGCACGTCTCAAACTTTACTTAAACGTCACTTCAACAGGTTTTCGTGTCTGATTTTAGTTTTTTTTTTTTTTTGAATGATCAGTTGATAGCAGTTTGATAAAATTAGGAACTACCTTTGCCTTGTGAAAAGTAAAAATCTTAAGTGTTTGAGACTAATCAGTTGAGATTTTGTACCTTTTTCAATTCAGAAACCTGGCGTTACTCTGTAAGTGGCTGTAGTCATGATAGTAGTAATACTTAGTTTAAATATAATAATTGTATACCTTTGGCTCCTAAAACAATATCACCACTGTAAGAATTTTTCCTGAAATACACCCTAAAATCTTGTGGGATATCTCTTGCTTGTGGTACATAATAATCAAAGGCCCTGTCGGTGAGTAATTCTCCGGTATCTTTGTCATAAACGAGATTTTCACTTCTCCAATATCCCATACCCATTACAAATGCACCTTCAACCTGTAAAAGATTACATTATACATTATAGATATACATTTTATACTAGATCAAATATTTAGGAACTTAGTCAGTTGAAATTCATTGATATTACTTAAATTTGATGAAGCTTCAATTCAATACATAGTGTTGGCATTACTTACCTGACCAATATCAACAGCGGGATTTATACTCCGTCCCACATCTTCCAATAGGTCTACCCTTAAAACCTCGGATTCTCCTGTGAGTATATCCACTTCAACCTCGGCTAAAGCTACTCCATATACAATATATATAGGAGACAACAGACAGTTCACTAAATTTCGAGCTACCAAATCCACTTTCAAGTTATAGGCAGTTCTTATCAAGACTTCCCATGGTGGGTTGAGTAACAACAATTTAATTGGCGCCAATCTTAGTAGAAGTTCTTTACAACACGCTTCTACTCCCATACCTATACTTTGTGAAGTAATGCTAGCACCAGAGAATATGGAGTTTGGTCCTGTGATAGAATTTTGTGCTTTGACCTTGATCTTTTCCACGGGAATCTTTAAAAAGTATGCAGCAATCTGAATTGCTTTTGTGTTTATGCCTTGACCCATTTCTATGCCAGCGTGGTTTATAATTACAGAGCCGTCACCATGGCATATACTGATGCTTACTTCAAAACCAGAAGGACAGAGCGGGGTGTATTTCATAAAAGACCAGCGGAGACCGCGTTTTTTCCATCTATGTTCCGAGTTAAATTTATCTGTCGCTGCCCTTCTTGTATCGTAATCAGCCTTAGATTTTAAATCTGCTGCCATTTCCTTTACCGTGCCAGATAAGAGGTCTAAATTTCTTATTCGCACGTCATACGGATCCACTGACATTTCATACGAAATCTGCTCCAAAACGGTTTCGGCCATTGCGACATTCTCCACAGTTCCTGTACAGATAAAAATAAATTTGGTATATCATTAACTCTAAAAATAATGTGTGGGTTAGAAGGATAATTTTAAGCCTTTTCCTATCAACTGCTGTGTAAATCTTTTCTTCTTGTTCTTGTTAACTGGTTATATTAAATTAAGAATTGTTAGATGAATGAAACAACTTTTAAACGGTTTCATCGCCTTTGTATTTAGTTTTTATTGACTTTTCGAACCCTTTACAGGTTCTGTGTTCACATAAGGCTAGGGCGTTGATTGTCATTTAATTAAGAGTGAAATAAAATTATTCAAAAATAGTTTTGACTTGTTTATTTACCCTTGGCTACCGTGATCTACCACCAACTCTAAATTTGGGAGTTTCGTCCGAGAAGATACAAACTCCGACAAGAAAAGTGAATTGCTCCCCTTGATTTAATATTTACAACAAACAAACTGTTTCTTTCGGATTTGCAATGTGCAATCTGGATTGAGATTTTGTTTGACTAATTACTGGATCCCAAGCCGGTGGTATATGCCAACCTTTATCTCTATTAAAATTCGGATGTTTTTTAATTTCAATAGCCTCGCGTATCATTCTAGAGATAAAATTTGTATCTTTGTATTTATATGTACAAATACAATCTATTTGTATGTACAGCCGCAATTATTTTTGGCTTTTCAAATCGTATGTTATGCTTGGGTCTCCCTAACGCATGTTCACTACACTGCATAAGTCAAATGTATTTATTTTAATAAAGGTAAACATTGACATAAAATATTTAAAAAAAAATGTATTGTGAATGTGTCCAACAGTATTGTTTTGAAAGTAGCTATACTTTTAGAAAGACAATCGAGTCTTACGTGAACACGGAACCTGTAAAGGCCCGAAACGTCAATAAAAGTAAATACAAACGCGATGAAACCGTTTGAAAGTTCTTTCATTTATGGATAGTAGGTACTATCAAAAGCGTGAAAATATATTCAAGGAGGAAATCAATTAGAATTGTTACTTTAAGTGGCTCAAAATATAAGAAAATAATGTACTCCTCCAGAACATTTTAATACTCACCTGGAGCTCTGCAGTATGTATTCTTTGCGTTGTCTGTTGTAGAATTATAACAGACGTAATTCCACCATAACTTTTTATATACGTTGACGCAGGCATCGATACCCAAAACACTCACTAGTTCAGTAACGGCATGACCATTGTCTTCATAAAGATCTGTATGAACGTACTGTATTTCTCCTTTTTTATTAACACCCACCTAAAATTATCGCAAATTATAACGATTGATGGATTATTTTGATATAAACGTCAGAAATTAGTTTTAGTCTAAAGAGAAACTATATAAAATAAGACGTGGAATTTAGAGCACCTAGATACTACACTTTGTCTCGAACTAACGATGGACCTACCTAAAGAGCTAGACTAAACTACGTTTATAGCTCATGCGGGACGACCGCTTAACTATATGATACTAAGTAAACAGCTATCAAATCCATAATCATCATTATTTATTCCTCGTTTACTAAAGTAATGTCATAATAGTATAATGAATCCAAATATCGTCATAACATCACAAACACGTCGTATCCTTTCGGTAGGATCAAGGCTAGAGATTCTATCCACCAAAGGACATGTCAATGTAGTGATAAATCGAAAATAAAATAACATCGCTAAAATGTCGTAACCCATGGCTAAACTCATGGCTAGAGAGTTAGGTAAGTGTTCGCACCCCAGAATTATACCTAGGAAAATATAGACGCCAGAAGTATTACCCCAAGATTACATTTATAAGTTACACTGAAGTGTTAAAAAAATGCAATAAGTCATAAATATTTAAGCTACAAATGTGAATGAAAGAACCGAGCGCAGCAAGACACGACAGGATTATTTTTATATGTATATGCTTGCCAAGATTATGGCTTCTGACGTCACCATCCCCATAATACGTGATCAACTTTATCGTGAAAGCATTGTGATGGTATGTCGGCCCATTGATAGGTTATGATTCAAATAATAACCTTCAGCAGAACCAAAGAAAATCTTTTTCATAGATGTTAATATAAATAATAATCTTAACTTTACCTCAACATCAGCAGAGCATGGAAATCTCTTTCCAAGTGATCTGGTGGTGTTAGAAAGTGATGGAATAAGACGACAGGGCTTATTCAACTTATAAGCAGCAAGGCTGCAAGCGACTGCAGATAACGTAGCACGAGTTATTTTTATACCAAATGCTCCACCCAATCGTGGCGTAAATACATCCACGCTGAAACACAATATTTATTTTAAGTAATTATAGAAATTACTTTCATAGCTACGAGGGCGGGATGATAAATAGCTAGCCTAGCATAGAAAAACTTGAATTAGTGTGTTAAAAGTATATTTATTTTTCGACATAGTCTCCTTGAAGCGCTATGCACTTCATCCATATATGCTCTAAAGCCTTGATGCCATCCCTGAAGTGGTTTTCTTCAAGCCCTTTAAAAATAACTGTCCTCGGCAGACATCCACCTAAAAAATTGAGCTTAGGGAATAGATGAAAGTCAGATGTTGCTAGATCAGGAGAATAAGCTGGGTGTGGTAGCAAATCATAATTGAATTCTTTGAATTTCGCCATCGCAGTGATGCACGTATGAACGCACGCATTATCCTGATGAAAGATGATTTTTTTTAGCCAGGCCGGGTCTTTTTTCACGAATACACACTTGTAATTTATCCAGTAGATCAGCATAATATTCGCCATTTATGTTTTGGAAGGTAATCAATCATCATAATAACCTTCGAATCCCAAAATACTGACGCCATGACTTTCCACGCTGATTTCACGGCTTTTGCTTTCTTTGGAGCCGGGGATCCTTTTTCCGTCCATTGTTTAGACTGAATTTTTGATTCAGGTATATAGTGGTGAACCCAAGACTCGTCTGTAGTAACAAACCGTCGCAGAAAATCAGTTGTATTGCTCTTAAAGCGGTCCAAATATTCTTGTGAACGCTGTTTTTGGTCAACTGTAAGCAATCGCGGCACCCACCTTGCGGATAATTTTTTCATACATAATTCTTGAGTCAAAATGTAATGCGCCCGTTCTTTAGAGATGCCTACAGTATCAGCTATCTCAGAAAGTTTCAATCTTCGGTCAGCTAAAACTGCATCATGAATTTTGATCACAATTTCTGGAGTAGTGGCACATTATGGACGTCCTGGACGATGTTCATCTTGGGTGCTGGTACGGCCACGGTTAAATTCAGCTACCCAATTTTTTATGGTCGCATATGAAGGAGCATTTTCTCCCAAAACATCCTTTATCTCCGAAAAAATCTCTCCACCTTTTAATCCTTTTAAATGCAAAAACTTTATCACAGCTCGTAGCTCAATTTTATCCATTTTGCAGAAAAAACAAAAGAATGCTTTTTGAAATGTCAATATTTAAAAGAAAAACTATACGATCGATTTGAAATTTGGAACACTGGCAGCTAATGAACTAATGAGTAAAATACTAAGGAGATTTTATATCGTTATTATACAAAATATGGGTTATCCTAGCTATTTATCATCCCGCCTACGTATCTTCCGATTAATCATCAGTTCATCGCATTTCCATATTAATATTAGGAAATTTCAGTTGCATCCAAAATCAGAAAGTGTAACCGGCGTTGCAACTAAGGTGATTTAGGTAGGAAATTTGGTTTATAACACGTAGTTTCGATTGTTACCAATAACTATAATTACCTATTTACAACCGTGAAGATTATAATACTTAATGTATTGCAAATAAAACTTACCCGTCGAAAATTCGATTATAAATATTCTTTAGTCATAGATTCTTGAACGGTATTTCAAAATTATTGAATTATTTAACAAACTGAAAGTTTTGAAATTATTTATAGTGTTTTGGGAAATCTAAAATAAGACATACCTATTTTCATCTATTTTCAACGCACGGGCTACATTATATCTTACTGCATCGATCCACTGTGTGGTTGCGAATACTTCCAACCCCTGCTCCGATGGTCGTGCTACACATTTGATATTCTCCATACTAAAATGGTACTGTCCATAAATAGTATAGTTATTTTTAAAAACTTTGTCTACGAATAATCCTCTTCCTAAAGCTGGAAGCGGCAAAAACATCTTAGTTCTTGATGTGTCTTTTCTTACATCTTTTATATCAATTACTGGTTTCGAAACATCGCCATATTGAACTTTAACCATTTTTGCGGCTCTTTCGGCTATAGCTGTTGATTCTGCTACGACTATTCCTATTGGCTGATTATAGTATTTAATTTTTTCACTGCAAAATATTTCTTCATCGCCTATAAATGCAATTACGCCCTTCTCTATAAACGAATTTTTCCCGGGAATGTCCTTGGCTGAATAAAATGCTATTACACCAGGAACTTTCTGTAAGTAAAAGTTTTATTTTATGTGGTTGTAAAAGCATTACAACATTGTATATGATAAAGCATTCAAAAGTACAATCACTGTTTTACCACTCCTATTTTATATTTATTATATATATTTTTAAAGTTTCCAGTAACATAAATTTAGGCAATTCAAATTCTGCATTTTGCTAATTATGTCACAGTTTACTTAAGATAAAAAAGAAAAAGCTACAAATTAGTACCAATGCATCACTGGCTTCTATAGATTTTATAGTCCCTTGGGCAACAGTACTCAATACTAAGGCACCAAACACCTCCCCAGGCATGGATAGCATATCATCTGTATATATAGCTTCTCCCGAAGTTTGACACTATAACAAAATAATATATATTAAAAAAACACATAAGAAAAAAGATAAATTATTTGAGACGTAGAGAATCATCCGAGATTAAATATATAACTTACCAAAGCTTCTACTTTCTGTATTGGTTTATTTAATGGGAAAACTTTTTCATCGATGCTATAGTCTTGACTTGCAGTCGACACGGGCCTCGAATCATGAAGATCTATAACTCCAGAGCGATATTGTACTTTCAGCTTTTCTGATGGACATAGCGTCAAAAGCCCCTGGAATAAAATCCATACTTATATTGATAAAAGAAATAAAAGAACTTGTTTATTTGTATCTATTTCCTCTTTTATGCAACGGAAAGTCGTAATGGTTTAATTTTTGTAATGAGGTAGTTGCAAAATTGGAAATTTTACCGTATAAAAACTCTTATTTATGTCACTTTACGTTTTAGTACGTAAATTCATAAAAATAACTATCACCAATCCTTTTTAATTTAAATTTAATTAAAATATTTAATAAATTATATTAAGCTATAACCATGGATATAACACTTCATAGTCTTTGAATCAGCTTTGCAACATTAATCAGAATTCATTGGCAAAATCTTTTGCTTCGGGATCTTAACCACAAAAGCCTTATTTGCAGAAAAAATCAAATTACTAAAAATTTCTCTATTCATATTATTTATATCTACATGCGGTATTCTTTGCGGAAAGTTAATGTATAGTATTGAAGATTATATACTACCTTATAAAATAAAGCCAACGCTAATTGTTTCCTATAATTAGCAGAAGGAGCTGGTGGATTTTCCGTTGCGACTAGTTCTTGATCCAATATTTTCAAAGCACCCTGCAAGGTATCATTCTCAAAAAGCGGTTTTCCTTTCAGATAATTCTCTGTCTTTGTTGCTCTTGAATATGGTGGAGTCAATCCACTAAATACTACGCGAATTTCTTTGACTGTATTATCCGTTGTTTGAACTTGGCATAGAAGGCCAGCATTCACTATTGCATGTGCACTTTGGGCACGAGGCATGATCTATAAAGAGATAACGGAGGTTATTTTTTTATTAATTTATAACGAAATTCAATTCAATCAAATTCACTCAAACAGTTAAATATTGATAAAGTATTAAGAACTTGCTTACTTTGAATGTTACCAAATTGAATTCATTATCATTTAACGGCGGCAGTAATATATTATAAATTAGTTTTCCCTTCATGTCAGTACTGATGAATTCTTCCATAGATATGACTTTTTTAGAACCTGGCGCATCAACTGTAAATATTTTATAAATTAACACTTGTTCTTCAGTATAAATTTTTATAAGTTTTTCTAATCCTTCAATAACAATATTTTAATATCCAAAATTCTAAAATATGAAACAGCTATCAAAGAAATTTTGTTTTCAAAAAGTCATGGGAAAAAAACAATATACTTACGTATTGTTAGATATGCACCAACCGTTTCTAACATCAGAAATACATCAGAAGGGAAATCTTTATTGTGATGTTTTAACATTAAATTACCAGCAATCGTTCCCACCTGTAAAATATTCAATTCCTTTTAAAAATGAACTTGATTTACCAAAGAAACAAAAGTTATCTTAAACACTTACATTTCTTACGAGGATATGTGCTATTTTATCAATGTGTTCTTTAAGCTTTTTTAGATAAGCAAAATTATCTTTTTTTGAATTATTTTCGAATATATCAATGACTTCTGTGAGAGTTGTACAAGCTCCAATCATTAAATTTTGATCAAATTCGTGTCCTTTTAATTCAGAAATGCTTGTAATATCAATCAATACGGGTGGATATTCATCAATAGGAACGGCACCTAGAATACGATAAATGGTTAAATTTGAGCATATGAATCAATATTTTATATTCATTGTCTGATTTACCTATTGAGGTATGTCCCGCAACCAACATATAATCAGCGTTGCCTTCAGTTTTCCAAATATCAAATATATCAGAAGTCTTCGTTACTCTGAACCATTTCTTGCCATCTTTTAAAGTTATTTTGATAACGTTATTTTGATTCAGATTATCTGACACAAAACACCAATCGTCGGCGTCACAGGAATTATTACAAATTTTATTTGTCTTCTCACAAATTTTCAAGTCTTCGATGTCAGCAATTAAGGAATTCGGAGCATCCTTAGCAAACTTTTTAAATGCTTGCAGAATTGGTCTATAGCCAGTACATCTACAGATATTGCTACCGAATGACTTTTCTATTTCTAACATAGTCAATTCTTTTCCACTTTTTAATAAGCTAAAAATAATATGTATTTTATTTAGATAACGTGATGTTAAAGTTTTATATTTAAAGTTTACAGGGCTGGATCATCCTTTAAGCCAAGCTAGGCAACTGCCTACAGCACTCGTATTTGGGGAGCGACATGGTATAGCAAAAGATAATGTTTGCTCTAACCTTATAAAAAAAAATACTTTTGTCATATTGACTATTCAAAATGTTCTGCATTATTCAAAAGTACAACATTTTCAGACCAGCAGTATCTAAGGAGTTTCTGTCATTGATAACATTAACTCTTTAATGGGTGCTCCTTTATTTTGTTGTGATTTTTATAGGCGCCGTTCCAGTGTATGGATCATAGCGCCAAGATCCCGTTTTTTACTAATGTAAGACGCTAAACTTCCTTGACCGGCGTTGCAGAATTATTATTATTATTTGAATCTTTTTTTTTAAACACGTTCTTGTGTTTATATCCTAAAACTATTACATAAGTTCCTAGAATTACTGTGTAAGCTTTTGCTTCAAAAAACAATAGTATTATATTTTCTCCTTTTTTTCATTTTTATTTTATTCATTATTTATTACTTACCTATTCATTGCCATGACCCAACCGGGCGAACAGAATCCACATTGACTGCCATTTTCTTCTGCCAAGGTCTTTTGTATGACGTTGTAACCGTCTCCTCTATTACCTACCTTTTCAATAGTCGTTATATCCCAATCATGACATGACATTACTGGTGTGATACACTGTCGAATAAATTTTAAAAAATTAAAAATTAATTTACGATTTCTGCTGCACGGACCGTTGCGGAGTGGGCGTCACCAAGGCACGGGATGCGCGTGCGGGAGGAGAGTTAGGCTCAAAGAATAAGGTACCAGCGGTCGTTAAATATAAATATCATCTCATCAAAAAACATAAATTGTACAAAAATGCACAAATCCTGCATCGTAATTTTTCTGCCGTTAAAAGTTATAAAATCAACGTAGATCAAGTCGATCCAATCTTGTCGTCAATTCAAATCTAATCAAATTCAAATCAAAAGTTTACTATCTCGAGCTCTGTGTCTCGAGATCTGTGCTTCAGAAGGCACGTTAAGCCGTCGTTCCTGATTGCATCTGTAGTCTATAACACTCACAAACGCACTGGACCTGCATAGTCAGGTTATTGAACATTCTCCTTTTATTTCATCCATAGGGAAGGCCTGTGTCCCAGCAGAGGGGAAATTGAAAAATTGATGATGATAGTTACCGAATTGACACCTTTTGGGGTTGCCCCAGGGCTAGTGGCAGCGGTAACAGTGCAAGCACCACAGCCAGCTTCTCGACACATGAATTTGGTACCGAATATACCCAAATGTTTCCGCAAATAATCCACTAACATTACATCCGAGCTCATCTCGCTGCCCACTAATAAAGATAATGTTTTTGATTGAATTAATATGACAGCTGTGATAATATTAAATTAATGGCATTGACTGTACTTTTGGTTAAATAAAGTAAAGAGAATTCATTCAATCAGAGCACTGGAAAAAATATTCCCGCTCTTCCTACCAAACGCATTGAGCATTGGGAAAAAATTTAACTGCTCCTACCGACCTAAGTACCGATCGGAGGACTAGGAATAACCTATTAGTAACTACAGCAAAACAATAATTTTATCTTTTATAATATTGTAAAGGGGTAAAGTTTCTAACGTAGTTTATAGATGATAATCTTCGAAAATACGGATCCAATCATGAAAATCCTTTCACCTACAAGAAACTGAAGAAAAACATTACTCTACAACATGGTCGAATAAAATCCATGACGGAGATAACATAGGCTATATTTCCGCGGGCGAGAACAGCTAAGTACAGTGAGTGGTAGATACTCATACTTATAGGGTTCAAAACTTATAATTTTCAATGTTATAATCATCTTTAAATATTTACACAATCATTAAGGAAGTAGTTAAAGATAGATATAACGTGATAAGGAGAAGATACACCAAGACCATACAATATCTTTCTAGTCCCTCAACGTGGTTAGAGTTAGGAAATAAAGAGTTAGAAACTTGGTTTTACATAAGATCTGATAACTTTTTGATAGTGCGAGCCATATAGTTTCGTTTAGGCAACATTTTAAATGAAAATATTTTCTAGGATAGCGATAGATATACAATATATTAAAAATAATATTGTTTTGCCCACCACGCTATATATCATGCGCTTACGTCTTCAGACAAATAATGTATGAATCGTGTTTCAAACACGTTTCGAAGTTATTATAAATATGTGACACTTGTGCAATTAAAACAGCTTATTATGTAATATCTTTATTATTATTTTAAATAACACATTCATATTCCTATTATGTTTGCGTGAAACATACAGCTGAATAATATTAACCATTGATATTGCGTCAATACTTTGTGTTGTTTGTGATATTTTAGGAGGCCAAAAATTTGAATGTTATCAATTTTTGGTACATGCAAACAAATATATATCGCACCTATGCTGTAAAATTTTATTAACTGTCATTGTTTATAAAAAAAAAATAACAAAATGGGTTGTACCAGTAGATGCAGCTTAAAAATTTCTATAGATATTCTCATATTTATTGTATTTGATAAATTTTACATTCACAATTCTATAATGATAAATATTTTAAAAGAAAAACTTCTCTAACCAAGTCCCATGCACTCTGAGATGGGACTCGAACCTTTCGCAATCCAGGTGACTACTCTAACCACTGAGCTACCCAGGACCTAACACGAATTTTTCAAACACTTGTTAATTTTTCACTACTAGTGAGCGTATTTGCATTCAATGATCAGGCAATCCAACTGAACAGCCGAAAGAAATATTTTTACATAAATTTTAAAGTTTCGATTAAGATGATTTTCTTTTCAATTATTATATTTGATCAATTTGTTTGGGGTGTGGTGGATTTTTTAAACTTTTTTTATTAAAAATAACTCATGTTTCTAAAATTTATCTATTAACATCTTTTAATAGTAATACTCTTGTCGATAGAGTAATAATATTCATTGTTCCCTATCCTCAATAATCGACTTGACTACTCCAGTCTTTGCCACAAGAGTTGTGTATCGTTTTTTGCGATAAAACCGCCTTTGCCCACCTTAGAGTTGAGGCAAGGTTTCGATTTACGAAATTAGCATTTTTAAACCAATTTTATTCTAAGGCTATGCTAATATTCGACAAATAAAAGTAATTTTATGAAAATTTAACATATGGTCGATTGTTTGCCAAAAAAAACAAAAACATAAATTTAACCCAAGTAGCACATAAATAATATATTAACTAAAATAAGTACCGATTTATGCCCTAAAGTCATACTAACATTTTTAATCAGCACTGGTCAAGTTTCGAATCTGTTTAAAGGCATTTATTTTATCTAATAATGCTTAATGCCATATTATGGTTAATAAAAAAAGTATACCAATGTCAAAACTCCTATTTAAGTATTGGGTAATATTAATATAAAGCTGTTATCGTATTTCGGTGATATGAAAAACATTATATATTATATAAGCATTAACGTAATATTATTTAGTGCACTTAGTTGTATTTAGTCATTTTCTAGAAACAAAGGTTTTCTAATGGCCTATGGTTGTATCGATTTAATGCTTATCCTATATACACATTGAATAAAGAACTAGTAAAACTTTAGCACCGATTTGTTCTTAAAGTATTCTTTAATCAAGCTCAAGCTCCTTTATCTTCTTAATCTATGCTTTTATAAAACATTAGGCTATATTTTGATCAATATTAAGTTATTTATAGAGATACAAGTAATAAATAGATCGTAATTATTTTTTATGTGAAATTAAAATGTAAAATTATTTTATGTATTGTATTGTAATGGTGGCATTTTATACGCATCGATGGCGCCATGGACAAAAAACGTTGGGAAAAACAAAGAAAACAGGTGGATATAAAAGAAAACTGAAAAAAGAGTATACTAATTTAATTGAAACTTTTAAAAATCAAAATAAAAATGAAATAATCGTTTGATGATTATAAGCACTATAAGATACTTCTGAAGTGTTAAAATACGGCTGTACCTAAAATGGGAGTGTGTTATACGATGAATTACGAGCTCTTAGTTTTGTGTCTAACCATAATACGATTAACAGCTCTACTACACTATATTTGAATACCTAATGCTTTAATTTTACGAGTCGCCATTTGCTTTCTTTTTCCAATTCTTACAAAATATTTAAAGTCAACTGTGTCAGATGAAAAGGGGTAAATAATCATTTATTTTGTGCACAGATGCCTATAAAAGCAATTATGTTGTTAAAACAATGCTAAAAAGCCTAAAATTCAACAAAAAATTTTGCTACTAGGTTAAATTTTCTATTATTTTTATTATATTAAAGGAAGTTTGCGAAGGCGCGTGTATTTTACACCATAAACTTGTATATTTTACTCCACAAACTGATGTTTGCAGCTTATTTCACACATAACGAGCTGTTTAAATCAATATTAAAAAATACTTAAAAGACCAGCCAAGAGAACATGTCATGACACTTACACAAAACAATAACTTAAACCGATTATATATTTTTAAAATCTATTAAATATACTTTATTTACAAAGGAAATAAAACAGTAAGCATTTTTATAATATTAAATTAACGTATTATAATTTTGATTTACGCATATCAATTGTAATATAGTCAAAAAAGTTCAATTAGCACTTTAAGGTGCTAATTGAACTTTTTGTGGCTATTAGAATGCTTTTACCCGACTTTATTAATGCTATTATAAAAAAGTTGTAGTGATATTGCACAGCTTTTATAAAGCTTAAAGTCGTACAAAGGGGTGCCCAAATTTTACGTATAAGAGTCGTTTAAAAGAAATACGGTTGATATACGATTTTATTATAATGCTTAACGCTTGGACTCGTGCTATCATAAGTTTGATATAATGGTGTTTTGTGCTACTTGGGAAATAATTGCCTGGCTCTCAATAGGTTTTTGGATCGATTTTACGACTTACAAAAATATACATATGTTACGCTCAATAATTGAAATCGCTTATTGAGCGAAAAAAATTGTTTACAACGCATTTTGGTCACAGTAAAATATCCACATACCAAAATTCATGTTATGGCTCTTATGAAAACGCTTACGACGCATTATGGCAATCGTAAAATAACCACATAGCGAATTACGTGTCCTGATTGACATGCTATTCGACCTCAACGCGTTGTGACAATGAAGAAAAGCCACGACGCGTTCTGAGAATTAATTGGTTCAACTAGCTGTTTCATTTTACAATAGCGATTCGCTTCTCGTCATACTCTTACCTAACCTAACCTAAACAAATATGGTTCAATACGATTCATGGTTTTTCTTCAATGCCACAACGCGTCATTAGCAGTTTTCATTACTCACAACACGAATTTCGCTTTGTGGTTATTCTGCGATTGCCACAACGCGTTGTGAGTTACTTTTTGCTCTTTAAGCGTAACATATAAAAAAAAAGGTTTTAATATAGTCTAAAATTATAAAGGAGTTTTTATAACAGCATTTGCTTTTTTACTGTGATGACAAAGGTATGAAATCAGTCACTCGCAAATAAAGAAATATTATTACGTATTGAAAAATTATTATTTACTTCGAAAAAGTAACATACACCAATATATCTTGTTTTGTGCAAAATGCAGAACTCACACTAAAATTAAAATTTGGCGTCGCCATTGATATGAGGAGGAATGTAAAAAGGAGCGAATGTTCTCCACATTTCACATAAAAGGATAACACATTATTACAACTATGGCAAATATAATTAATACATATCTAAAAAATCGCATTAATTTTTTTAACCAATTTTATTCTAAAGCTCTGCTAATATTTAAAAAATAAAAATCATTTTATAAAAAATAACCATACGATCGATGGCTTGTTAAAAACAAAAATATCGATTTAAACAATTAGCTCGATAGAAAAAAAAACCCAAAAACTAAATAGGTTTTTTGTATCGATTTTACGATTAGTATATTTCATGTTAACTGTTTAAAAAATGTACACAAAAGTACGTTTTGATATATTTTTTGAAAACATTTATATATAAAAGCATTTGTTTTTTTTTTTCGTGATTTAAAACGTCTGCAATCAAGCGAGCGCCTCTGTACTCTCGATACGTATTTGTTAAAACAAAAATAAATTTTAAATGCCCCTAATGCTATTCAATAAAACTGGTTATTGTTAAAAAAATTATTGCTCCTGTACTACTATCGCGTTTGGCATTTTTTGCAAAGGTTGACTGGAACGGAATGCTACTAGCATTAAGTCCGGCTGTTGTACTATACTTTCATTTGTCAATGAAGTTCAATAAATAATAATTATATGAACCTTAAGGTGTAATGCCACAAGAATAATGCTATTCTGACTAATAACATTCTTTTCAATGACTAACAATGCAACAGGTGAGACGATTAAAACTTTTGGACCGATAAGAGTCAAAGACTTTATTCCAGCCAAAGCACAAATCCAATTCGTGATTTTATATGATACTAGCTGTGCCCGCAACTTCGTCTGCGTGGGAAGTATTTTGGTAGAATTTTTTTATTCCTATGGATGGAGTCGAATCGAATAAGATCAATGGGCCATAACCCACAATGCGGGCTTAATGCGGATCGGTGGGTGTTAACGTTGCTGATGCAGCCAGGACTAACGGCTTAACGTACATTGTGCCAGTGTTGTGCACAGTGCTCAGGATAATAATGTTTTGGTCACCCATCCTGTCCTTACGAATGTAATTTTCTATCTTTTTTCTTGTTCTCGCGCTCTGGTGTGTCGTTTGTGTCTGAGAATTTTATTCATACCTTGAAACTGTCCTTCTTTTGTTTTTGATCTTTTTAAATTATTATTATTTGTCTAGTTGTATGCACAATCGGCTATTTATTGTTCTTTTTTCCATGTAATGCTAGGTTGCCTGGAAGAAATCGCTTGCTAGCGATGAGTTTGTCGTTTGTACTTAGTTACGTAAAATAAGTATTCATGTATGTCCTTGTTGTGCAGTATTTTACTTATTTATTTCACTGCAATTTAAATTGAATGCGCTAACCCACTACGCCATCGGACCTCTTATACCTAAGATATACTAATAATAACAAACATTTGCCCAAAAACTACTGGACCGATAGTTTCAGAGCGATTCTATCTACGGGAAGTTACATCACGGATGTCATAGGCTATAATTTTGCGGCAAAATCGCGGGAAGACAGCTAGTTCATTATACCTTGTGAAAACTTATCTGCGGTACGCCTGTGGAGTATGAATGCAACACGGGTTGGCGATAATCGAAACTACTTTCTCGATCTCTATTGTGCAAACTGCGAGCTCTTTCAGAGACCAAGCACATTTCTCTATGAAAGGAAGTTTCATACTCATACCATACTGCATGTATATTACGATCAGCAGTTAGACGCGCTATGCGATCTTCAGAAGTTTTCTGAGATCAAACGCTTGTTGTATGAGTTCTCCGAGAGCTCAAGAGATTGTCCCTGACAGTAAATGCTTCAGATTCAACTTTATAGTGCATGAGCCTGGCGATAGGCAGTTAAATACGTTTCACGTTTTTCAGGTGTCTCCCGAGACCGAGCGCTTTCCGTCCGATCTCTTTCTTTGTCAATAAAAGTCGGTCGGTACATGTCTGAAGGAAGATACGTGGAGTTTTATTTATTGATATAAAAAAATATATACATATTTTAATTTCGACTTTCTACACTCGAAGGAAATCGTCTACTAACACATACTTCCGAGAGGTGCTTAACTGAGCTTCCGTCAGATTTGAACGGCCCTCATCATCATCATCAGCTCTTTTACGTCACCAACTGCAGGAGCCTTATGGATTAAGGAGGATGGGCCACGACCCTCCATGTTGGCCCAATGCAAATTGGAGGATATTAACGACTGCAAATTCAACCGGGACCAATCACTTTACGTGCCTTCCAAAGCTTGGAGTTGCTTGAGATAATATTTTTTGGTCACCCATCCTGTTAAAGACCTTTGCGAAATGTTGCTTAACAACTACAATCGTGAGCCTCGGCGTTTATTCACTACGCCACCGAGCTACTCTGAACCGATCCTCAGACTCGCGTAATATTATATGTGTTGTGACCAAATGAATAAACCATTGTTTCCAGCGAAGACTGAAAATACCAACTTTGAAGTACGTATCTACAGCAATTTGTATGTTAAAAAAAGGAGTATTAACATAAAGAAATAGTAATAAGAGAAAAAAAATATATAAAATCGAGTTGTCTTTACGTTCTTAACTTCAGTTGACGTGAATCTAACTTTTTTAACGTCGTGGAAAAACTTCTGACGTTGTCTCTGTTACCTGGCAAGCAACAGGGGTGAGTAGGATTCTCCTCCGTGTATCCGAAAGTGAGCGCCCAGTAGGTCCCCAGAGGCCTACCCACCAAAACCCGGACGCTACACCCTCTCATGGGAGACGAAACCCAGCAAGCTATGGCCGAGCCACCAGGACACTCAAGTATTGGACCATTGGTCCCATTGCAGATGAAATTGGAGAGGCTTGGGTAAATCGAGTGCCTTTCCCAGACAGACGAAACCGTGCAATCCGGGGGCGGCTGCCAACCACCTCCGCTGGCCCCGACGACGACGTGAACCTAATCTGATAAAAATATGCGTTCACTGTAAACTACTCCAGGCTTAATTGCATCACCGGAAGGCATTTTCCGCTTGTTCTCCTACTCGCGTGATCGTATACCACACGTCTATTATAAGCTGAACCCTATTTTGGCCATATAGAAATGAGGTCAACATACTTCGAGTAGTCAAAATTTTGGAATCTTATTTTTTTATTTGTCTTCATACAAATTTTCATTTTTTAGACAATATTAATTCGTAGCTCGGTGGCGCTACGGATATGCGCCGCTGCGCACGATCGCTATTGCTAAGCAATTTTCGCAAGAGTTGTGTACGGGATGGGTGACCAAAAATTATTAAACAAAGGCCTGAGGCCCTGCAGTTTGGCTGTGAAAGAGTTGATGATGATGATCAATATATTAAAGACGAAAATTTAATAAAACAGTAAATATTTCATAGCAATTTTGGCGACCACGTCACTTCAAATTGACATAACTTTTTTATTTGTGAACCGATTGAAATAAATCTTACACTAAATGTTAACGGAAGAATGCCGCAACATAATAGTGAAAACTGCATTTAAATCGGTTCAGCCGTTTCTGAGATTATCGTGCACAAACGCACAGACAAACAGACAAAAAATTTAAAAATCATTGTTTTGTATTCTATTACGCTTATAAATGTCCCTTATAACAGTTTTTTTCATATATCTTCAATGTACAGACATCGATCGGTTACGTTTTTATTATAGTATTGATAGATATCGTGTAAAATACCTGAAATAAATTTCCATCCCCTATTTTATCCCATTAGGGGTGAAATTTATCAAAATCCTTTCCTAGGGGATGCCTACGTCATAGTAGCTTTATGCATACAAAATCTCAGCCCGATCGGTTTAAAATTGACAACGTTTCATACAAACTTTCATCCCTATTTTATCCCCTTGGGGATAGAATTGATCAAAATCCTTTCTTAGCGGATTCCTACATCATAACCTCTACCTGTATGCCAAATTTCAGCCCGATCCGTCCAGTAGTTTGGGCTGTGCGTTGATAGATCACTAGATTTCATTAAAATTTTATCGAACTCGAATCAGTTTTGTTCTTATATTCTATCTTCTATAGCAAACAAAATAAGTGTTTCATCAGATTACACCTAAATATTTTGATGACATGTTTATATGCGAAAAAACAAAAGATAGCATACTTTGCATTGATTCAAAATCCGTAGGGAGGAATTTTTTATGTTCAATGGGTATTTATGCATATTTTATATGCAATTAGGTTATGGTCATCGATTTCTTCGTGGTTACATCGTGCAAATAAATAAAAAAAAAAACAAAAATTTCATCGTGTTCATATAATTTCTTTTATAGAGACATTTAATATTTTAGTGATATATTACCTATATAAAATAGGTATCACTATATTCTTCAAAAAATGGAACTTCAAACTTGAAAAAAAAAGAAGTTTTTATTTGTGTTTGAAGTTGGGAAGTTATCATTTTATAAAGTACAGAAAACCCTCCACGATCTCGATGGATGGTGAAAAATTGAACCGCTTTTAAGACAGAAATTAATTTTCACTTTTTTTATCAAATTTTAAGTCGGTTCTATTATTTTTTCTATTATTTTCGTTACATTAAAAGAACTAAACTTACCGGAATATTCTTCACCGTTAATTTTAAATTTTACTCGATCCATGACTGTACTTTATGATATCCAGTTGAATTCTGGACAATATAAGATGTCAACATTAAGATTAAAATAACCTACATACGTCAATAAATGTCATTTGGTATTCAATTCACAATTAATGTTTTCAAAGGTGAAACTTTATTTACACATATCGGTAGCCTCTTTTGGTAATACTTACTAAGTACCAGCGAGGTCAATATGTGTAAATAGAGTTTCACCTTTTTACCCGACTGCGCGACGCAAAGGAGAGTAATGTGTTTATCAGTCTATGTATGTATGTTTGTTTCTATGTGGCGTTATAGAGACCAAATGCGTAGGCCGATTTTGATGATTCTTACGTCAATCGATTCGTCTTAACCTTGCAAGTGTCACTAAAGACATGACAGTAATCAAAATTCACCACAGCGACAACCAGACGCCATATTGTCTAAATGAAAAAAATAAAAATCGATGAACTATATCAAGTGGGGTGTCGTTGAATGGGTATTTTAAAATTATCTTTAGGTTCCTTTTATAATTTTTCATTTTAAATCATAGTTTAGGATATATAACGATTTAAAGTTGTAGTGCAAAAAAGTCAACTTTTTGTCTGCTCTTGTATTTTTAATTAAAATAAATATTATTAATAATATTTTGATAATTCTACTTACATTTAATGACTGCTTAAGGCACTATTTGCCAGCACAAATATTTTCCTATCGATAATTTCTTTCTAAAACTACAATCTTAACTGCTCTTCAATACACTGCACTTCATCTGTATAATGGAGTCAATCAAGCAATCTGTTGAGGATTTAGCTGCACATTTCAACAAGACAATGGCTGCATTCCAGCGAGATCTGCAAAAAGCACCTTCTGGAGGCTCTAGTGCTTCATTGGCAAGTAACTTTGAAAGTTTCAAATGCTTTGTTATATCTTCTCTCAACAGTCTCCAAAAGCAATTAGAAATACTAACTCATGAAGCAAAACAACGTGAGATTAGGAGTCGCCGCAGAATACTATTGATCCATGGTGTACCAGAGCGGGATGAGGAGATATCTTCAAGTATCTTTGTGAGCATTGCTGCTGAACATTTGGAGCTGACCGGACTGTCAAAGCAGGATGTTAGTAGAGCTCATCGTATGGGACGTGCTAGTGGTGACAAGCCTAGACCCATCCTTGTAAAGTTTGCTGACATATCTATTCGCAATAAAGTCTGGTTCTCAAAGACTAAGCTGAAAGGTACGGGCATCACTATCTCTGAGTTTTTGTTGAAAGAAAAGCACATTGTTTTTATGGCAGCTCGTGAGCGATTTGGGCTTTCTAAGTGTTGGACAAGGGATGGTTCTATATATGCATTGGGCTCTGATCTGAAGCGACACCGCATCGATTCGCTAGCTGATATCGACAAAGTTCCGTTGGATGGGCATCCCTCTGCAGAGACGTCTAAGAAGACACAAGACAAATCGCGGAGGCGTGTAGCTGCTAAAAAGTAATGCTGATGTGATGTTTTTGTTTAGTATCGTCATTGTTCAAGGTGTTGTATGTCTTTTATTCAATTTTCCGTTTGTCTTCTTATAAAAATGTATTGTTTTAGTTGTGAGGGTGTCTGAACTAAACTTTTTAAATTCTATTTCGTTAACTTCCACATTAATCAGAGATGTACAAAATACCCTGTACAAAGTATCTGGAATACAAGATACAAAATACTTTTAAATTAAGTATTTCAGATACCAGATACAAAATACTTTCGAGAAAAGTATTTGAAATACTAGATACAAAATAGGTATCTTATAGATACTTTTTATAAATACAAATACTTTTCTAAAAAAAGATTTGAATTTAAGTTTGTTTATTAAAGACCACAAAAACCTAAATCTTAGACCAGATGGTTCCAGGGACAAAGTGGATTTTTTAAGCATTTTTCATTAGAAACAATTTTTGTAAGCTTTTATTTGGTTTCACCTGTGTTTGTACTCAAATCTTACAAGCTAAATTTCACCCTCTTTTCCTCCGTTTTATTTGTTTGTCAATCACAATGTAACATATAAAAATGCAAATATTTATTTTAAATTTTTTAGTTCCTTTTAATAATATTTTTTTTCAATATAGCATTGTGAATGAAAAATTGCTGAAATATAACAACAAGAATAATTATTTAAATTTAATTATAAAATTATTATTTATTTAAAAAGCTGGTTTTACGTACGACGTAAAATTACGGAGAACTGAAAATTCATTTTTTCCTAGTGAGATGAAGAGAGTGGGTAAAAATATAGTTTGATTTTAAATGGCTAGTACAGCAGAACGGCAATTACATAGGTAAAGACCTAATATTAAGACAGGACTCCGCCCATTTTTTTGTTGTTTCTCAATAAAGATCCCTTGAATTAAATGGTTACTTATTAAAGCAAAATCTACTATACGATTACATCACAGATTGTGTTGTATTTTTGAAAAATAAAGGAGTATTAATTGACGATGTAAAAGAAATTATTTGAAGAATTTTTTCTATTAACAAATTTATTTTTATGACGAATTAGTTGAAAAGCAGTGGGTAATTATTTTCAATATATGCAATGACAGCACTCGTTTCCGAACTACTGAAGATTTGTCAGTATTTTTTTTATTATGCCTCATAATGCGAATATTGATTTTTTTTTCGCTCATGAATATGCAGTGGTCAAAAGATAGAAAAAGATTAACTGTTGAGTCAATAAAATCAATATTGCTTTGCTCATGGGATATAATTTCAAGCATTTGCCATGTATCGAATTTCACAGTGAAATTTCTTTCAAAATAAACTTTTTGAATGCTGTTGTTAGTGGAAAAAGTATAATGTGCAAAAAAATAATAAAATTTAATAATGAGTTTAATTGATATACTGAGTTTTATTTATAGCACATAACCGGGTTTTTACATAAATCAAGATTTTTTATTGCTTGTAACTGTTATTCGATTTCAAGCCCTATGCGCCATCTATCAATTTTTACTAGGGAGGGTGTATTACACCGGTATAACCGTACGTTCAGTTCTACGCATTTACTTTTTAAATGACACCAAACAATGTTTGGATTCGAGTTATTTTTAATTAAATATTCATTGTGTTGATAATTGAACACTTTCTTTTTGTAAATATGTATGTTTTAGGCAAAGAATGTTTTGTGATATATATAAAATGTAAGAAATAATCTTTTTATAAAGTATTTTATCAGAAAAAGTATTTAAAAGATACTAAGATACTAAACAAAAGTATTTAAATACAAGATACAAAATACTTCCTAAAAAAAGTATTTTAGATATAAGATGAAAATACGTATTTTGTATCTTGTATCTGTATTTCAAATACTTGTATCTAAGATAAGTCACATCTCTGACATTAATTAACCGTATTATCAAACTCAATTTCATCTTATTACTTTGTACTGTTACGTCAACATGTCAATGTCACTTTGACATATTAATGGTTCTGGCTTCATAGCTTTTTGCCCTTGTTGCTGCGTTTCGTTCTGCACCCTTACATCTTATTTTTTGTTTTGTCTTTATTATATAGTGGTTTTAGTAATTAATTTTATTAATGCGAATTCTTTTTGTATTTTTTGTACAGCTGAATTTGTAACCATTGTTTCATGTATTGTTGCTGGCTATTTGTGCGTATTGTGTTGTATTGTACTTTTACAGTTTTTTATTTTTATT
Organism: Diatraea saccharalis; assembly: GCA_918026875.4. Taxonomy (NCBI): domain Eukaryota; kingdom Metazoa; phylum Arthropoda; class Insecta; order Lepidoptera; family Crambidae; genus Diatraea; species Diatraea saccharalis. The sequence continues at coordinate 8,817,156 of OU893350.1, forward strand.
TTTTTTATCTCTTTTTATTAGTTTTATTTTTTTTTCAGTATCTTTAGTATTGTGACTTACCCTATGTTACAAATGCGAGATTCCAGTGATAATCATAGTGAGGACTTTCTTTCCTGTACATCTTCTGAGGGTTTGAACAGTGATGATAGTTTCTCTAGCCTACCTTCCTTAGGAGCTTCCCTTGATATTGCTGTATCAGATGTCTCTAAAAACTTTAATGTGGTGCATATCAACGCTCAAAGCGTTCCGGCTCATTACCCTGATCTTTTATCTACCTTCTCTAATAGGAATGTTCATGCAATCTTGATCTCCGAGACTTTTCTACATCCTTCTATTCCTACGAACTCATACACACTTCCTGGTTTTACCCTAGTTCGTAATGACCGAACTAATACTTCACATGGTGGTGTGGCTATATATCTGCGTAGCCATATTCCATTCACTATCATTAGTCGTTCAGCTCAGCCCCCTCCTCCTGGTACAGCAGAACATCTTTTCCTCGAAATTATGATCTCACACACAAAGGTTCTTCTTGGAGTTTTTTACAGTCCGTCTTTGAAAATTAATTATTTTCCTTCTTTTGAAAAACTCTTAGAGGATTTTTCACCCTCATTTGAACACACAATCATCATGGGTGATTTCAACACCTGCCTCCTCAAAAATGACTTCCGCTCCAAAAATCTTAAATATCTGATTGACGCCAGTAATATGCATATCCTCCCTTTAAATGCCACGCATAACTTTCCTAACTGTACTCCCTCGCTTTTGGACTTGGTTATTGTTTCTTCCTTGGATCATGTTGCTAAACATGGTCAAATTCCTGCAGATGCTTTCTCCTATCACGATCTATTGTATCTTTCTTACAAAATCCGACCTCCAAAAGCTAAACCTAAAATTCTTATGCTGCGTAATTTTGGTGGTATGGACATTGATCGCCTTCGAGCTGATGCTATTGAGATTGATTGGTCTTTAATTGATAATGCTGCGACCGTTAATGAGCAGGTTAACTTGTTTAATAAATTTCTTTTACAACTTTATAACACCCATGCCCCTGTTCGTCCAGTCAAAGTTAAGCATCTTCCGGCACCTTGGCTGACAGATAACATTAGATGTCTTATGGATAAGAAAAACCGCGCTAAAGCTAAGTTCAAAATTAGACCAACTGAACTAAATCGTCTTAACTACCACGCTATTAGAAATCGCTGCAATACAATGTGTAGGGATGCACAAAAACGCCATATTCACAAGTCAGTTGAAAATGGAAATTCATCCAAGGTTTGGAGGTTCCTGAAGTCAGTGGGAGTCGGTAAGTCAACGAACAATATTAATTCTCATTCACTTGATTTTGACTTTAATTCTCTTAATAACTATTTTTCAACTTCACCCGCTATGAACAGCAGTATTAAGCAACAGACCCTACAGTATCTTTCACATTTACCTACTCCTGACTATCCTTCGTTCGATTTTTGTCAAGTCACCGACTGTGACGTTAAGCGGAACATTCTCTCAGTCACTTCTAATGCAATGGGCGAAGACTGTGTGAGCCGTAATATGTTGATTCCCTTGCTTGATATCCTTACGCCTATCATCACTAAAATTTTTAATGCTTCTATCTCTTCTTCTATTTTTCCCGATGCATGGAAAGATGCTCATATCATCCCTTTGCCTAAAATATCAAAGCCTATTAATCACTCCGATTTTCGTCCTATATCTATTCTTCCCTTACTTTCAAAAATATTTGAACGCCTTATCCAACAACAATTAAATTCCTTTCTTAACAGACATAAACTATTTAACCCTTACCAGTCGGGTTTTCGCCCTGGACACAGTACTACAACGGCTTTAGTTAAGATTACAGACGACATTCGTGATGGGATGGAGAATCAGAAGTTAACGGTGTTAACGTTACTGGATTTCAGCAACGCTTTTGGCACTGTTGATTTTGACATTCTGTTAGGCATACTTCGTTCCCTTAACGTATCTCCAGCGGTGCTTGATTGGTTTCGTAGCTATTTACATGGCCGCCGGCAACGTATACGTGCTGAAAATACAGTATCTACGTGGGTGTCCACGACTGCCGGTGTTCCTCAGGGCGGTGTGCTGTCTCCGTTATTATTTTCTATTTTTATTAATTCTATTACCCAACAACTCTCTTCTTCCTATCACTTGTATGCAGATGATCTTCAAATTTACTCTCAGGAGTGTTTTGAGCGACTTGATGATGCTATTAGCGCTATTAATTCAGACCTGGTGCGAATCGTCCAGTGGAGTAATTCTTTTGGTGTCAAAGTTAATCCTAATAAAACGCAGAGTATAATTATTGGCAGTTCCTTTTACATTTCCAGGATTAAATTTGATAGATTACCACCTATCATATTTGATGGGGTACATGTGCCTTTCGCTGATACGGTAAAAAATCTGGGTATCATCTTTGACAACACATTGTCCTGGCGTCCACAAGTAGCAGAGATTAGCCGGAAGATGTTTGCTGCCTCCGGATCACTTAGGCGGCTGCGCAATTTTTTACCCATTTCCACCAAAATTACACTTGCGCATTCACTTCTCTTGCCCCTTCTTGATTATGCAGATGCATGCTACCCTGATCTTACACTTGATCTTCTCAATAAGCTTGAACGTCTTCAAAACTTTTCCATACGGTTTATATTTGGTTTGCGCAAATATGACCATGTTTCTGAATTCCGTAGGCAACTTCAGTGGCTCCCCATTCGTAGTCGTAGGGATATGCATATGCTCTCGCTTCTCTACTCTATACTGTTCAATCCCATGTTGCCCCCTTATCTCAAATCACGCTTTAAATTTCTCTCATCTACGCATGATCTCTCGCTTCGCTCTTCTAATAACTTACGATTGTTCATTCCTCCCAATCTCACTAAATTCAATAGTCAATCCTTTACAGTACACGCTATAAAACTGTGGAACTCTCTACCTGAATCTATCAGACGGGCGAATTCGTTAAACTCCTTCAAATATCAATTAAAATCCCATTTCCTCTCTAACGTTTAGCCTGCTCTTCTATTTTTCTATTTACACTTCTCGCTTTCTGGTTGTCACTTGTGTTTTGAGCATTTTGTTTGTCTCCATGTACTTTTTTTTTTATTTTTTTTTATGCACAATATGCCATCTAATGTTTGTTTTTTTTTTCTCCATCCTTCAGCAAGGTTGCCTGGAAGAAATCGCTGCCTAGCGATAAGGCCGCCTTTTGTACATTTTCATGTATTCATTTATGTTTGTTAATGTAATTTTAATATGGTTTGTGCAATAAAGAGTATTTATTATTATTATTATTCCCGTATCCATAATTTACTCTTCCCGACCCCTCGACGATTCGAGGGGTGGGAGGATTCCCCCCGGCAGAGGAGGCCAGACGGCCGGGGGTCAGGGCGACAAAGAGAGAAAACGGCGGACGATCCTTATTATTATTATTATTATTAAAGTTGTTTAACAAAACATTCTCGCTAATTTTCTTACTTATTGATTAAAGTTTTTATTTAAAGTATAAACGATAAACAAACAAAAAAAAACAGTGAAAAAGCATGAAGAACAAATATTTTTGGTAAAAAAATAAAGCATATGTAGCTTTGAGCCGAGTTAGGTCTCTAGAGGGACTAATCATCAGTAGTTTAGACCACCGCAAGTTACTTAATAATCCCCACGATATTAACTCCCCCAATGAAATAACTTGATTGCGAAATTTACCATCTTATAACGAAGTCAACGAATCGTAACTAAAAAGTATAAAATAAAAATAAATAAATTAAAGAAAAACAGAAATCCCGACTGCGTAAAAACGAATTTAAAAAAATACATGAAAGAATTAACTTAAATAAAAACTAAAGATGCAGTCAACTTGGAAAAGAGAACTTCTACGAGTATTTCACAAATTCCAGCTTACACTAGTACCAGTACCTCGCCTACTCCAAGTGAACCAATTGTTAACCAATCAGCAACAGAACCAGATGTATGATTTTGTGAAAATGTCGCTAATGATCCTGCTCTCTGGCCGCAAGTAATACCCGATAATTTAAGATTATTTTTAATAGAACGTTGACCAATTCAGATTAAAAAAAAAAAAGACTATCCTTCAGATAGTTACATGAGGTCGTTTTTAGATTCATATTACAGTAAAAAGTTATAAAACAACATAATTGTTCATCGAGTTTGTTCAACGTATATTCCACGTCTACTGATTCTGTATTTTAATTGTAAGCTTTTTATTATCGATGTCACTACTTTTCATGGCCCCACTGGTTATAAAGACTGGGGGCATTTGTCGAGAAATATAGGACAATATATAATAATTTCAGGACACAAATGTTCTTTTAAAAATATTTAGTTCTAAAAAATGACTTATTGAAAGGGTAAACAGTGGACTTGGTTAATCAAACTAAAACAGACCGCGAAAAAAAGAGATGGACGGCAGTTTTGGAAAGGATAATCGAAATTATAACATATTTTGACAGGTCAAAGCATAGCATTTAGGGGCATAATTAAGAAGTTGTATGACTTAAATAATGGTAAGAAGTAGGGATGATGACTGGGTAAAAAAAATGCAATTCTATTTAGTCCGTCAGTCAGATAATAGAAAAATATTAGATACGTATTTTTTTTTACTTCAAATTACCAAGAAATAGCTTAGATAACAGGCATTAAAGTTGAGGAGTGGGGGCTCGCTACGTCACAGTTGAGTAGAAAACGTACTCTAACGTGACGTCATGCGCAATTACGACTCAATGTAACACCGTAATTTTATGATTATGAAAAAAAAAATACGTGTTTAATATTTTTTAACATTCTACATGACGGACAAACAAACAAAAATTAGTCATCATCCCTGTTGGTGGAGAGTATATCTAATTTTGATAGTACACTATCAGAACACATTGCTTGAATTCAAAGAGCTCAGCATCGCATGCCTTATTATCTTGGTCATAACATTCAAATTGCTGGAAATTTTAAAACTACTATAATTAGTCTTTTGAAACAATGTAAATACTACGCTGTAATTCTAGATTGCACACCTGATATTTCACACCAAGAACAATACCTTACTGTTATTGGTAGGTTTATTTATTTAAATCTATTGACAAAACGCGCTGAGGTACGAGAATATTTTTTAGGTTTTTCCTGTAACTAATATTACCGGATAAGGGTTGGCGACTTATTTTTAGATTTCTTAAAATCATACAATGATATGGTAATGGGGCCTATATGAGAGGGAAAATGTAGGCCTCAAAAAAAATATTGGAGATGAATCCTCGTGCTTTTTACGTACTTTTATAATACAACTAGCTGTACCCGCAACTTCGTCTGCGTGGGAAGTATTTTGGTAGAATTTTTTTATTCCTATGGATGGAGTCGAATCGAATAAGATCAATGGGCCATAACCCACAATGCGGGCTTAATGCGGATCGGTGGGTGTTAACGTTGCTGATGCAGCCAGGACTAACGGCTTAACGTACATTGTGCCAGTGTTGTGCACAGTGCTCAGGATAATAATGTTTTGGTCACCCATCCTGTCCTTACGAATGTAATTTTTTATCTTTTTTCTTGTTCTCGCGCTCTAGTTCTCGTTTGTGTCTGAGAATTTTATTCATACCTTGAAACTGTCCTTCTTTTGTTTTTGGTCTTTTTAAATTATTATTATTTGTCTAGTTGTATGCACAATCGGCTATTTATTGTTCTTTTTTCCATGTAATGCTAGGTTGCCTGGAAGAAATCGCTTGCTAGCGATGAGTTTGTCGTTTGTACTTAGTTACGTAAAATAAGTATTCATATATGTCCTTGTTGTGCAGTATTTTACTTATTTATTTCACTGCAATTTAAATTGAATGCGCTAACCCACTACGCCATCGGACCTCTTATACCTAAGATATACTAATAATAACAAACATTTGCCCAAAAACTACTGGACCGATAGTTTCAGAGCGATTCTATCTACGGGAAGTTACATCACGGATGTCATAGGCTATAATTTTGCGGCAAAATCGCGGGAAGACAGCTAGTTCATTATACCTTGTGCAAACTTATCTGCGGTACGCCTGTGGAGTATGAATGCAACACGGGTTGACGATAATCGAAACTACTTTCTCGATCTCTATTGTGCAAACTGCGAGCTCTTTCAGAGACCAAGCACATTTCTCTATGAAAGGAAGTTTCATACTCATACCATACTGCATGTAAATTACGATCAGCAGTTAGACGCGCTATGCAATCTTCAGAAGCTTTCTGAGATCAAACGCTTGTTGTATGAGTTCTCCGAGAGCTCAAGAGATTGTCCCTGACAGTAAATGCTTCAGATTCAACTTTATAGTGCATGAGCCTGGCGGTAGGCAGTTAAATACGTTTCACGTTTTTCAGGTGTCTCCCTAGACCGAGCGCTTTCCGTCCGATGTCTTACTTTGTCAATAAAAGTCGGTCGGTACATGTCTGAAGGAAGATACGTGGAGTTTTATTTATTGATATAAAAAAATATATACATATTTTAATTTTGACTTTCTACACTCGAAGGAAATCGTCTACTAACACATACTTCCGAGAGGTGCTTAACTGAGCTTCCGTCAGATTTGAACGGCCCTCATCATCATCATCAGCTCTTTTACGTCACTAAGTGCAGGAGCCTTATGGATTAAGGAAGATGGGCCACGACCCTCCATGTTGGCCCAATGCAAATTGGAGAATATTAACGACTGCAAATTCAACCGGGACCAATCACTTTACGTGCCTTCCAAAGCTTGGAGTTGCCTGAGTGAGATAATATTTTTTAATCACCCATCCTGTTAAAGACCTTTGCGAATGTTGCTTAACAACTACAATCGTGAGCCTCGGCGTTTATTCACTACGCCACCGAGCTACTCTGAACCGATCCTCAGACTCGCGTAATATTATATGTATTGTGACCAAATGAATAAACCATTGTTTCCAGCGAAGACTGAAAATACCAACTTTGAAGTACGTATCTACAGCAATTTGTATGTTAAAAAAAGGAGTATTAACATAAAGAAATAGTAATAAGAGAAAAAAATATATAAAATCGAGTTGTCTTTACGGTCTTAACTTCAGTTGACGTGAATCTAACTTTTTTAACGTCGTGGAAAAACTTCTGACGTTGTCTTTGTTACCTGGCAAGCAACAGGGGTGAGTAGGATTCTCAACTCCAAGCTTTGGATCGCAACTCCAAGCTTTGGAAGGCACGTAAAGTAATTAGTCCCGGTTGAATATGCAGTCGTTAATATTCTCCAATTTGCATTGGGCCAACGTGGTGGGTCGTGGCCCATCCTCCTTAATCCATAAGGCTCCTGCAGTTAGTGACGTAAAAGAGCTGATGATGATGATGAGGGCCGTTCAAATCTGACGGAAGCTCAGTTAAGCACCTCTCGGAAGTATGTGTTACTAGGCGATTTCTTTCGAGTGTAGAAAGTCGAAATTAAAATATGTATATATTTTTTTATGTCAATAAATAAAACTCCACGTATCTTCCTTCAGACATGTACCAACCGACTTTTATTGACAAAGAAAGAGATCGGACGGAAAACGCTCGGTCTAGGGAGACACCTGAAAAACGTGAAACGTATTTAACTGCCTACCGCCAGGCTCATGCACTATAAAGTTGAATCTGAAGCATTTACTGTCAGGGACAATCTCTTGAGCTCTCGGAGAACTCATACAACAAGCGTTTGATCTCAGAAAGCTTCTGAAGATTGCATAGCGCGTCTAACTGCTGATCGTAATTTACATGCAGTATGGTATGAGTATGAAACTTCCTTTCATAGAGAAATGTGCTTGGTCTCTGAAAGAGCTCGCAGTTTGCACAATAGAGATCGAGAAAGTAGTTTCGATTATCGTCAACCCGTGTTGCATTCATACTCCACAGGCGTACCGCAGATAAGTTTGCACAAGGTATAATGAACTAGCTGTCTTCCCGCGATTTTGCCGCAAAATTATAGCCTATGACATCCGTGATGTAACTTCCCGTAGATAGAATCGCTCTGAAACTATCGGTCCAGTAGTTTTTGGGCAAATGTTTGTTATTATTAGTATATCTTAGGTATAAGAGGTCCGATGGCGTAGTGGGTTAGCGCATTCAATTTAAATTGCAGTGAAATAAATAAGTAAAATACTGCACAACAAGGACATATATGAATACTTATTTTACGTAACTAAGTACAAACGACAAACTCATCGCTAGCAAGCGATTTCTTCCAGGCAACCTAGCATTACATGGAAAAAAGAACAATAAATAGCCGATTGTGCATACAACTAGACAAATAATAATAATTTAAAAAGACCAAAAACAAAAGAAGGACAGTTTCAAGGTATGAATAAAATTCTCAGACACAAACGAGAACTAGAGCGCGAGAACAAGAAAAAAGATAAAAAATTACATTCGTAAGGACAGGATGGGTGACCAAAACATTATTATCCTGAGCACTGTGCACAGCACTGGCACAATGTACGTTAAGCCGTTAGTCCTGGCTGCATCAGCAACGTTAACACTCACCGATCCGCATTAAGCCCGCATTGTGGGTTATGGCCCATTGATCTTATTCGATTCGACTCCATCCATAGGAATAAAAAAAATCTACCAAAATACTTCCCACGCAGACGAAGTTGCGGGTACAGCTAGTAGTGTTATAAATCGTGTTGTTCATACATAAGTTATTTTTAAAAAAGCCATTCCTGACCGCCCCCGTAACAGTAACGTGTGCTTCAAACCCCCTTAATTTAGTTGTAAATGACGCCACTAAAAGCTCATTGGAAATTTCAAATTTTTCTATATTGTCCAAGTAATCTATGCATTTTTTTCAGCATCCATATCATCCTGGAATGAAATCATGAAACAGATACCTACTTTGACATTAAAACCTCTTTCAAATACGCGTTGGGAAGTAGATTTAATGCTCTTAGAGCATTACGTTTTAATATGGATAAAATTTGCGATGCATTATACTCTATTTTTACAAATAACAAGTATGATAGCGACACAAAAAACATAGCGAGTTCGTTAATAGCCAAATTAAAATCTTATAGATTCATATGTTCAATAGTTATATGGTACAACATGTTACAAAATGATTAATCTGGTTAAAAATGATTTGGAGCAATACCGCACTGATAGCGCGTTTAAACAATAAATATAAATAAATAAATATTAAACAACATCACATACATTGCTCAGATTCCAAGATGAGTAGCTAAAGCCCCCGTATTATGGAGTATCTGAGACAACGAAGGTACCACAACACCCAGACCCGAGTCAATATAGAAAAGTTCATTTTCTATATATACCCGACCGGGAATCGAACCCGGGACCTCAGAGATGGCGACACCTTGAAACCGGCGTGCGAACCACTCTGATGCAAAAATAATGCTCGTCCACGTCCCCCAAAAAGACATTTTGATTACGAGGCTGCAGATGAGCCCATTTTAGACCCAACCAATAAATTTAAAGTATGTTTTTATTTTTTTCTACTGGACACTGCTATCTTGAAATTAAATGAGAGATTCGATTTGCTAACGGAACATAATTTAGTTTTTTCGCTCTACAAAAACGTTCAATGGTGGAGTAAATTAGAGATGCATGAAAAAAAATCTCTATGTTCTCAGCTCTAAGGAAAACTAACATTTAAAATAGATTTGATATTGACAGGGAGGATTTATATAATAAATTAAAATTGTTGCCAATAATTTAACCCAATGCATCATTAAGTACTCCCACTGATAGTTTAAGCTATATATATTCTAATAATTTGATCTTCTCATTTTCTAATATCTCATTTTCATAAGGTGAACGATCATTTTAAAAATTAAAATTAATAAAAGATGTTCTTTCTTTTCTTTCTTCTTGCATCATGTTCTTTTCCATGTTAAAATAAAAGTATAAATTTTAGAAGATTCATCAAAAAATCTTCACTTTTTAAAAGAAGTAGGTACATTTTCTAGTAGGTATTTATTACTGAAAATGGACATTATGTCTCGAATAAAGAATAGTTTTGTTTTTTATTTGTATAATTGGGTTTAATTTGTATAATTTAAGTTTAATTTTACTTTTGTATTTTAGAGAGATAAATAAATAAATTATCGAAATTTCGTGTATTGTGTTTTATGGTTGATTAGGACCCCTTTCATACTACGGTGTGTCGTCGGTCGCGTGCAGCGTGTAAAAGAAAACAAGGGCGCAGGATGAGTCCCGCACCCTGGTGCCGAAAAGACTTAAGACGGCACTGTACTTGCCTATAAGTTTATCAGTCTTAGATAAAAATGCATGGTCACGAAGTTTATATTTTCATAATAGATGAGCCAAGTGATGTAGTATATATACACACTTTTCGTTTGACATAAATATTAATTTCCGCAAGGGCCGGAAAGGTCTTTACTTGAGCAACAAAACAAGGCAAAGTGCGAGCTTTCATGGAACACAGACGCGGAAGAAGCCTATAAGTAAGTTGGTGACTGTTTTTTGACTACACAAATAATATAAGAAACAAATTTCAATGTTACTGATCTACTTTAAAATATATGTAATAATTCTAAGAATCTGAGGTATGCTAAAATACGGGTTATTAACGCAGATCAGCAGCGGATGCTAACTAAATAGGTACAGTATATAAGCTTAGATGTAACGAAAATAATATATATTTTGTTTCGTTATGGTCTAATCAATATAATTAATCATTAAATAAATTACTAAAAAAAAAGAAAGTCTGTCTTCGTTCGTGATTTGCGAGTTTACGAATATTTATGTTTTTGAAGACTATACAATGTTATAAACTTTTAAAAATGCACGTTTATTTTATAACTTGTTATGACTGCGATTTCGTCCGCGTGGAATAGTGATTTTTAGGGTTCCGTACCCACAGGTTAAAACGACATCCCTATTTTTTCACAGATGATGTATTTCTGTTGCCCATTCAACAACAATATAATAAAATAAACATTTAAGGGCTCTCCCATACAACAAACGTGATTTTTTCCTTTACCAGGCTGTAGCTCGTGAACTGCGATAGTTAGACAATTGAGATTTTCACAGTTGATGTAGTTCTGTTGCCGCTATAACAACAAAAAAATCAGAATAAAAAAAATATTTAACGGGGCTCCCATACAGCCACGCTTCGGCATAAATGGGCCGGCTCGACCGGAGTGATACCACGGCCTCACAGAAAACCGACGTGAAGCAACGCTTGCGTTGTGTTTCGTCGTCTGAGTAAGGGTACCGGAGGCCAACCCCTCCCTATTCCCTTCCCTCTACCCCTCAACCCTTCCCTCCCTATGATCATTTTCGTCCCTCAAAGGCCGGCAGCGCGCTTGTAGCCCCTCTGGTGTTGTAGGTGTCCATGGGCGACGGTAATCACTTACCATCAGGTGATCCGTCTGCTCGTCTGCCGCCTATCCCATAAAAAAAACGTGATTTTTTGTTCATACATAACCCTTCGTGCACGAGATGATTCACACTTGGTTTATTAATAATAAAAAAAGCTATTTACAGTATTTCACTTTATTTAAGCACAAAAACTAAATTAATGTTAAACTGTTTTAGTAGACCCAAAAAATCAAAACCTCTGTAGTTTTTACAAGTATTTGACCTATGGGAAAAAAACAATTATATTTTAAACATAACGTAAAGTTTATGGAAACATAGGTACTCTAACCAACTAATAAATTAAACAATAGAAGTATCACATATTCTACTGAAAAACAGTAATAACTTATTATATTTGTACGTACTTAGTTATTAATCATTATATTATGCAATTCAATTAAAGTGTTCCAAATAATATAATTTATTTAAAAACTCATTTACTGAATAAAAACATTTATCAGCTAACCATGTTTACAAATGTGATTTACCTATATATTTTTTGTGGCAACAATTTTAGTTTACCTGTATGTTATTATTAAATATTTTTATTTACATCACATACGAGTTTCTCTTATAATAGTCGGTTCTAATAAATAAAAATGTAAATTGTTAGGAAATCATCGTTTTTGTTTAGAAACCCAAGTCAAAGAAACAAACATTACAGTTTTAAAAACACAGTAGCGTCATCTAGCGAAAGCAGCTAATTGTAGCATTTCATTATTTCGCCAGATTGACAATTCTACATTAAATTATATTATTGGAAATATCGCAAAATTAAAAACGTAAGTTACTTTGATTGATAAAAATGGTATGAAAATAAAGACTACACACATAACAAAAATCAAAATCCCGTTTTATAAGTACAGTAGAGACATCTAGTGCTCAATAGGGATAGCTTAATGTAACATTTTATTTTTTGCGCTATTAATAATTCCCTATTAATTTGGGTTAAAGCTTAGTTTGATAAAAATCGGAAAAAATAAAAAACTTCGCCGTTCCGATCCGGAAAAAACGGACAAGTGCACAAGGGTGCTTCATGTCATTCTGCACCGGAAAAAATCGGACTGCAGGACCTGAAAATTCAGTGTAGTGCACAAACGTCCTCTTTGTTTCGAATTTCCATAACACTTGGTTAATATATGTGAGCGTTTTCTTTTAAATTAATAAAATACTCAAAATTGCCATATTACCGAGATTCGCTAGCATCCGTATAATGGATAATGTATAAACTAGCTTTCCGTCAGCGGCTTCGCCCGCGTGGTCGCTATAGAACTGTATAGTGGAATAAATAGAAGTCTTTAAGTTAATTCAGGCATAGAATTATCAAAATAGGTTCAGTAGTTTTTACGTGAAGAAGTAACAAACATCCTACAAAATTACCAATTTTCGACATAATATTAGCAAATAGATGCTTTAACTTAACTTTAAGGGTAATAATAAGGTATAGTAAAAAACAATTATAGATAAAAACAGCCTTTGTTTTAAGGTATATATTATGCGCTACTATAAAATTATCCACAAACCTAAATATTAAAGAAAATCATTAGAGAAAACAAAAATATAGAAATAATCGAATGTATTTCATCTTGTAAGTAATAGACAAAAACAATCATTTAAAAAATAACATAACCACAACTATTGTTATTAAAATAATAAAAACACTGTAACTCTTAAAAAAACATTAACAATATCATGGTTATCCTTAATTATTGCATAAAAAAACAATAGTTATATTGCAAACAACGTAAATTAATTAAATTTAAAGTCTTCTAGTCTTGTTGCAGCTGATAAGCATAGTTGTTCTGTGGTATATGGACCATCTGTTAACAAAATTCATGTTACATATGAATAAAACATCTACTAAAATATTTACCTGGTGAGGCCTACCTTGAATGTTTCAAAATAACAATTCTTAGTAAATGTTGGGATGCGCATTTAGACGACCAAGTATCTTGACTAAGATTAGGAAAGTTATTTAAAATTCCTTTAAGAGACATAAAAATAATATAAAAAAAACATTTAATTATAGAAATTTCAGTTCAGTAGTTTTTGCGTATCAAACATACATATTATATAAACATTTATTATTAATAGGGTTATTAATTCATTATTATTCCAGCTTTAATTGAACACAGTTATTTTCGTGGGACAAACTTCTGTATCTACAATAAAATAAATAACAGTAGTGCAGTAGTTAAGCAACTCTCGCTAAGCCTGGTCATAGGATGGGTGGCCAAAAATTTATTATTTTCATTAAATAAATTTATTATTATAAATTTATTATTATAAATTTATTATAAATTTATTATTTTATTATAAAATTATTATTTATTATATTTCTTATAAATTTATTATTTATTATTATTTATTATTATTATTTATTATAAATTTATTATTTATTATTTTCGTGGGACAAACTTCTGTATCTACAATTAAATAAATAACAGTAGTGCAGTAGTTAAGCAACTCTCGCTAAGCCTGGTCATAGGATGGGTGGCCAAAAATTTATTATCTCGATTTCCTTCGTGCGTAAGAAAGCACGTTAAGCCGTTAGTCCCGGGTGCATCCGCAGTAGTTAACTTCTACCAATACAAACTAGGCGCGCATAATGGGTCATTCATCCTTACTATTTGATTCGAGGCCTGAGCCCCACTAGTGAGGACATTAATGAGCTGGTGATGATGATGATAATATGAAAAAGAACCTGACCAATATTGAACCACTCAGTCGTTGGTATTCCAACCTCTTCTCTTGCTGAAGACACAGCTTCTCTCATAGCGAATGGTACGCTTATCGACAAACATATCGCAGGTTCTCCGGTTACTATAAAAAACAATATGAAAATGATAATAAATACAAAACTATTTTTTTTTTAACAAATATTTTTTTATCATATTGGGACTTCCTACGGAAGGTTAATAATTATCATCTTGGACCAAAAACACCGACAAAGCAAACGAACTCAAAGTTGACAAGGTTGTGTTACTTAAATCTAGGGCCTTCTTCTAGGGCCACCTTTCAGGTCCATCATCACACTCAACAACTGCATGTAGGTTGCAGACTATACACAGGTTAATTGCAGGCACTTACTTGTTATGGATATTGATAAATATCATATTTTTAGAATCATTATTGTCTATGTTTATATTTAACAGATTCCATCGCATTATAATACAACCTGCCCTGCGCTGTCTTCCATAAATAATGTAACTTGTCTTCGATAAATAATCTTTTTTATGTCATCTTTATTTTGTATACCTTTAGCTCCGAGAACAATATCTGAACTGTAAGACTTTTCTCTGAAGTATACACGAAAATCTTGCGGTATATCCCTGGCCTGAGGCACGTGATAATTCCACGTTCTGTCCGTGAGAAGTTCTCCTGAACTTTTATCGTAGACCAAGTTTTCGGAAGTCCAGTAACCCAATCCCATTATAAATGCGCCTTCTATCTGCAATATAAAAACATAGCATTTTCATTATTAATCACTTTAGTAATTGCATTAAAGAGAAAACACTCAATTTCAGTGATTGTTTAAACCGATTTAAATTTCAAGTTTTTACTAGATTCATTTATATATATTTCGATCAATAAATTATTGAATAACTTAAAATATACTAACTTGACCGACGTCTACCTCTGGACTTACGCTACGTCCAACATCCTCTAATAAGTCTACTCTCAAAACTTCAGACTCTCCTGTCAATATATCAACTTCAACTTCAGCCAAGCTGACTCCATAAACATAAAATATCGGAGATATAATATTATTCACGAAATCGTCAACATGCAAATTAACTTTTAACTTGTGTGCTATTTTTATCAAAGTTTCCCATGGTGGATTAAGTAGCAAAAGCTTTATTGGAGCTAATCTTAGAAGAAGTTGCTTACAACACTTTTCGACTCCCATTCCTATACTCTGTGAAGTAAGGCTTGAACTC
This sequence comes from Diatraea saccharalis, assembly GCA_918026875.4. Classification (NCBI taxonomy): domain Eukaryota; kingdom Metazoa; phylum Arthropoda; class Insecta; order Lepidoptera; family Crambidae; genus Diatraea; species Diatraea saccharalis. The sequence goes on from OU893350.1 coordinate 8,832,474, forward strand.
GTCATAATTCCATTCGTACCTGCGATTGAGTTAGCACATTTAACTTGAATCTTGTCTATAGGTATTTTCAAAAAGTACGCCGCGATTTGTATAGCTTTTGTATTAATGCCTTGACCAAGTTCAATTCCACTGTGGGTAATAATAACAGATCCATCACCGTGACATACACTCATTTTTACTTGATAGCCCGCGGGTGCGAGAGGGGTGTATCTCATGAATGCCCATCGAAGGCCTCGCTTTATCCATCTATTTGTTTGATTATATTTATTCACAGCAGCTCTTCTTTCAGAATACTTTGCTTTCGTTTTTAAAGTTTCTGCTAATTCTAATATATCATTATGTAATAAATTATTAACATTAGTCTTGCGCACTTCATAAGGATCTAATGACGTCACATATGAAATCTGTTCCATGATAGTTTCTGCCATAGATATATTTTCTAATGACGCTGTAAAAATATGTAATATCAAGAATCAAAAATAAATCACGCATTGTAATATTATGTCAAAAGTTATCCGTTCAGCCAGTTAGTATCAAATTTACTGACTGAATCAACAACCTCTAAATAATAGACATAAGAAAAATTGTTCAAAGACTAGATCAATCTGTCTATTTTTCATAGAGTTTCTAAATTTTCATTAAAGATTTAAATTCTTACCTGGTGCTCTGCACCACGTATTTTTAGCGTTGTCAGTAACAGAATTGTAACATTTATAGTCCCACCACAGCCTTTTGTAACAATTGCTATGCGCATCAATTCCAAGCACAGAAATTAATTCGTTAGTGGTATAACCATTATCTTCATAGAGATCATAATTTAAGTATTGTACAAGCCCTCTTTTATCAACTCCAACCTTAGAAAACAATTTTGTATGAGAAATTAAAGTCCACACTTTTTCGTTATCAATAAGACTGGCCTGAACAATACTTACTACAATAAAATATATAGTTTATTCGTCTTATTAACAAACAAGATTTAACGTAGATTAATTAGCTAAATTTACGCTAAGATTTCACTCAATATTAATAAAAAATCATATAACAAACAGAAACTAAGCAAAGTTTTAGCTTATACGGTGTCAATATGAGGGTAATATTTAAAGAAGTTTTGCTCAGTTTCTGATTAATAAATTGAATTTTAGCATCAATTTTTACAAGATAATAAAATATATAACCTCAACATCAGTAGAACAAGGCAATCGTTTTCCCAAAGACCTGGTTGTACTAGGCATAGTTTGAATGAGACGACAGGGCCTATTTAGTTTATAGGCAGCAAGACTACAGGCAACTGCAGCTAAAGAACTACGACTAACTTTTAAGCCAAAACCACCTCCAAGACGATTCACATACACATCCACTCTGAAAGCATAAATCATGGTGTTAAGGCTTGATTTTTTTTGAATGTCTGAAGTTTATTTATTCACTTATCATAAAATAAATAAACACTTATGATACAATTTAGTTGGTCAGAGTGGAAAGGCAGAAATAATATTCATGCTAATAAAAAAAAAATAAGAAAAATGTAAATGTCATAACATCTATTTCGGTAACTAATGCAGTTGAATTTTTTATTACAATAGAATATTTAAACGATTACAATTTTTGAAACATAATGATAATTATAGATACACACAACATTCAATACTTTATATTATGCATACAAATTCCAAGCACTAAATTTAAAACAATAATAAAAAAAAATATTAATATTGTTCATGATGCAAATGTCAATATATTCTTCGAAACTTTATCAATGAATCGGCATAAATATACCGTGGTACATACTATTCGTTATAAGTAGTTTTGGCATATTCCAAAGGTTGGAGAATTTGAGCCTATGTTAGTTTCCCAAGAAGGTGCGTAGAAAATCTTTGCAATATATTTGTAATTATGTATATTTGTAACTTACCGATTATGGTCTATATTTAAAGCTTTAGCTATTGTATTCTGTACAAAATCCATCCATTGTGTACTTGAATATACAGTTAGTCCTTGCTCCGATGGTGTAGACACACACATAATAGTTTCCATTGACAAATGATATTGCCCATAAATTGTATAATTATTTTTGAAACGTTTATCTACAAATAAACCTCTGCCTATAGCTGGAATAGGTAAGAAGAGTTTCGTTCTCGTTGGATCATCTTTTGCTTTTTTTATATCAAGAACTGGTGTACTAATGTTACTGTATGTCACTTTAACTAATTTAGCAGCTCTATTAGCTACAGCTTCTGATTCCGCTACAATCATACCTAGCGGTTGATTATAATAATTTACTTTTTTACTGCAAAATACTTCTTCGTCTTCTATGAATACAATAAGACCCAACATAATAAAAGAATTCTTCCCTGGTATATCTTTAGCCGAATAAAAAGCTACCACACCGGGTTGTTTCTGTAACAAATACGTTGAAGATTGAGTTTACTTTTCGTTAGTATACTAAACAAAATGTTACTAAACTATTTTTTTTTTAACTAAAATACTTTTAATTGATCTGAATAATAAGATTCACTTCAATGAAAAGTTTATAAAAGACGTGTTGTCTTTCTTTTTGTAATACAAAATCTATATTCATGTAACTGTTATATTATAAGAAAAAGTCCAACTCACACATTAACAATGTTATTAATAAACAAGGTTTAGCATTGGAGTGAAGTTACGCTGAGACTGCACTTAATATTATTCAAAATTCATATTATTAAACGGAGCCCTAGCACAGTACGAGTACGAGGCTCTACGGGAGTAGTACTTACTCCTAGAAGGTAGTGGGTTCGCTTATTATCTGCATAATAGGAATTTGGACTAATACTTAAACTGCAATTTTATCGTAAATTACTCCGACGCTAAACCTTGTTTATTAATAGCGCTGTAAATGTATATCTACTGATAAAAGTAAGGTAGGTAGTAGAAAAAATCCTAAAAACTCTTCTAGGCATTGCCATCTGAACTAAAACTTTATGCTAAATTTCATCTTAACCTATTAAAAACCTGCAAGATTTGACAACCATAAATACATTAAAAGCTACAAGTGAGACGCTTATAAATTTATATTTCAAAACACCCTCAACTACAACCATTCTAATAAACAAAATAAATAATACCAAAGCCTCGCTAGCATCAATTGAGTCTATATTCCCTCGAGCTACAGTGGTTAAAACCAAAGCTGAAAATAATTCATTTGGGAAAGATGGCACGTCATCTGTAAAAATTGCTTCGCCAGCGCATTGAATCTGAAAAAAAGTGCAGGAAATTAAATTTCACAACTTAGTTTAATTACAAAAACAAACGTTTCATGTGTAAAAAGTTGTAATTGACTAACTAAGCTACGAGAAAAGAAGCAATTTCGCTATGCGATGATGGTGATTGTATAATGGTTCAAGAAAATCAATAACCTTTAAATGGTTTATTGCAAAAAATAAAATCTTAATATTTTTTCTATGAAAAAATAATAAATAACATATGAGTAAATTTGAGTCCAATTAGCTGTGTTCGTTCACCCAAACAAACTTAGCTCTGAAGCGCAAAACCTTTTGGAGTCTTCACAGACCTGACTCACCAGTGACCAGGAAGGTACTCAAAAAATATTTTAGCCTTATTTGACGTTCATACTATCAAATCCGATGATATCATAATCTTTTGCTTGTACAATCTTAGCCGATTAGGACGAATCCCGTCTAAATAATTGATGCAAATCATTACCAATGCTTCCACTTTTGGTATAGGCTGGTTGAGTGGATATATGTCGGGGTTTGTGCTAAATTCTTGACTCCCTTGTGAAACTGGCCTCGATTCGTGTAGACGTTTAACTCCAGAACGGTAGCGTTCATTAAGTTTTTCCTCTGGGCACAGAGTTATTAGACCCTAATAAAGAAAAACTGTATTGAGCCTTCATAATCAGCTATAACCTATATTAAAACTGTTCTCGTTGTTTGATTATTTTTATCGATAGAATCACCTACAATTAGTTTTAATCAACTAATCGGATCTCATCTGATTTGATGGATGTGTGTGCTTCAAAGCACTGCTGAGGCATATTTTAAAAAGAGTTGCATTTGGCCCAGTAACAAGTTAAATAAAACGAAATATTTAAAAGTAAATTCATGAGCATTACTTTAAAACAAAGAACTCAAATAATTGGCACTTAAATAAAGATTTACTATGATACAAAATCATACTCACCCCGATATGAAAATGGAAAGGGAAGATTAGTGGTCATTGCCAACTAGATGCAGATAATTCAAGACTTGTGTACCATTTTTCATTTGATTAACGTTTTTCACAAGAATAAATACAAGGACATGCCTGAGATTACGTATATTATATTATCGAACGCCATGCCATATCTTCCCTTTCTGATTTCATAGCGTTCGTATTTATATAAACACTTACTTTATAAAACAACCCCAAAGCCAGCCGTTTTCGATACTCAGCGGAAGGTTCTGGAGGATTTTCTTCTACAATTATTTCCTTATCTAAAGTCTTTATGGCACTTTGTAAGGTATTATTTTCAAATAAATTCTTATTTATTAAAACTTGTTCGGTTTGTAATGCTCGTATAAATTGGGGAGATAGACCACCAAATACAATTCGGGATTCCAGAACTATATTGTTGTTGTTCAATTTGTATAGAAAACCAGCATTCACTATGGCATGAGCATTTTGACTGCGTGGCATTTGCTGAAAATTATAATAAGAATAAAGTAATAAAAATATTTTTTATTAAAGAACTTAATTCTTTCGAATGGATGGTCCATTACCTTATATGTTATTAGTTTATATTCATTGCTTAGCGGAGGTAGGAGTACATTTAGGATGACTTTTCCAGTCATATTTGTATCAAGGAAATCGCTTATAGACACCCGTGTCTTCGATCCCTGCGCGTCCACTAAAAAAAGCTTTAAATTCAACACACTACACCAATATAGTTTTATTAAACACAAGAGTGTTTAATAACATTAATACAAAATGTCAATCCTTCGAAAATGATTTTGAAGTCTACTGTCAATGTAGAAAGAGATTTGGGTATGGTTTTGTTTAAACAAGCTGATGACGATATTCAATATTTTTAACTTACTTATAGTCAGATAGGCATCAACTGTTTCAAGTAACAAAAAAATATCGGAGGAAAATTTTTTGTGCTTGTTTTTTGTTATCAGATTTCCTGCTATCGTGCCTAACTGGAAAACAAAATAAGTGCGACATATTAGAAAATTTTCAAAACTTAAGAAGATTTTGGAAGGTATAAATTGCAATATATTTTTCTGCCACGAACTTATAACATAGAAATTGTTTGTATATCGTACAATTACTTATATTGTATTTCAACAATAAAGTAATCATACAATAGTTTTTGTTATTATATGGCGATCATAACTTTGGTTTTTTATCATATTACTTTTACTTTGGAACAAGGGTACTTAGTTTTACTGGCATATAAAAACTTACATTTCTAACAGGTATATGAGCCACCAACTGAATATGATCATGTAATTTTCGTAGATATCCAAAATTGACTTCTTCTTTTGAAACTTTATCGAATATATCTAAAGCGTCGGATAAGGTCGTATTAGCTCCTATTATCAAATTTTGATCAATTTCATGTCCCTTTAATGCAGAAACTCCACTTATATCGATTAAAATACGAGGATATTCATCAATTGGATAAGCGCCTGAGGAATAAAATAGGTGTAGAAGTCATTAGTAGAATTGACATCGTCATAAAATTGATTAGTGATCTAATTCGTTGATGCCGCAGAAATTAGCGCGTTCTGATCTGTGACGGGAAATTAAACTACTTCATAAGAACCGGTCACAAGATGGGTAGCCAAAAATGTATTAACTTGAGCACGTCAAGCCATTCATCCTGGCTACATCCCAGTCGTTAACTCCCTGTAATCCACACTGAATACGCGTGGTTTTTTTTTTTTTTTTTTTTCTATCGAAAGTATTTTGTATCGTGAAATTTAAGTTTTGATTTTAACAAAAACAGAACTCTCTTCATATTTCAATATGATTATTTTTTCTTATTTCATTTACAACTGTTTTAAATACAGTTATTTTTCGTAAAAAAACAATTGAAAGTTAATGATTTTGGACGTACTCGCTTTCTTTGACATTTTACAATACTCATTTGAAAAAACAGTTAGTTTACGATTGGTTTTCAAATCACAATGCCTTCACTTATTTTGTAATAACATATTCCAACGACGTAAATATGTAGTCTTAAAAGTGACGTAGGTAATATAATACAACTACATTTTGTTAATAAATGAAACAGTAATAACCTTTTGCTGTATTCCCCGCAACTAACATATAAGAATCATCACCTTCGACCTTTAGAATGTCAAATATATCTGAAATTTCATAAACTTTAAACCATTTCTTTCCGTCTTTAAGATTCAATTCTATCTTACTGGCCTGTGTCACACAACTTTCGCTAACTAAATGCCAATCGCCCTCTTCACCGGCACATGTTTTGTTACATGGCTTATTTGTCTTGTTACAAATTTTCAAATCTTCAATGTCCATAATCAGCTTATCCGGCGCATCTGTAGCAAACTTCTTGAACGCATCCAGAATAGGTCTGTAGCCGGTGCATCTACAGATGTTGCTACCGAATGATTTTTCTATATCTAACATTGTTAGATTCTGTTTACTCTTCAATAAGCTAGAACAGAATGAAGATTATAATAATTAATGGCTTAACCTACCTAATGTTTGTACTTAATTTTTCGGCGACAAAAATGATAAAATCACTCTTTAATCATTACCAGCCTAATTGATTTACAATTCAATTAATTAATTAATTTTTAATTTCTTCATAGCACAGTGGTAACTTGGTTAACGGTTTCGGATGCGATATTCGCATGATCCGATTATAAGATGGGTAACCAAAAATTTACTATCTCGATCTCTTCCGTGAAAGGCGAGTTAATCCGATGTCTTGGCTGAGTGTGTAGTCGATAACATATACACGCTTATCCGAACTGACCTCGCATGGTGGATCATGATGACGTGATCCATTCTCCTTATTCAATTTCATCGATTGGGAAGGTCTATACCTAGCAGCATTATGATTCATAAACTGATGATGATGATAATACTCTAAGAGTTTGGCCTCAAAGGACATTGCTCAACGTCCATACATTGGTGGCCCCAGAGCCAAAAAAAATATAGGAAAATACTTATTTTACTGTGTGTCACTAACTAATTCTCATTAACTATGTATTTATTATACCGCGACCGAGTTTTAGAACTTATTATCACGCAAAATATAATTCATTTTGAGGTTATAATTTGTTTGGAAAACCACCAAGAGATGGCACTCTAAGTACATGATATGATATTGATGTCTATATTGTCGAAGCAAAAAAACTCAATTTTAAGAAAGTCGGTTTTTCGTTGTGATTTGTAAAAGTTTCTAAGTCAATCAATACACAAATAAATCATTCTAATAGTTAAATAATATACCTATTAATAAGCTTAAAATTAAAAAAAACCTATAGCTTTTTGATGGTTTACATCAAAAGATGGCGCCTAAAACACATAATTGACATGATGTTAATATGTTTACGAGAAATATAAATGTAATGTAATAGAAACAAAGTAGTTTTTAGGGTATGTCGTATGAATATCAATCTTTCTGAATAAACAAGAGTGAATTATCAACAGTTAATGAATTTAGTTTGTATAATATTCAGTTTTTATGTCCTTATGTTTTAGTTGGAAAATCACCAAGAGATGGCGCTTTTAGTAAATTTAAGTTTATTTTCGGTCAATTTAATTTTATGTATTTGACTTCGATGATTTAAAGGTTATCTAATAAAATATCTAATAATAAATGATCTTCTTGATCTGACGTGTAAATTACATCCATCTGACTCAATAGAATTTAAGTATATTGAATGTGAATATTTGCGAATATAAATGTTACTGTTAAAGTACTTTTAAATATTTATTTTGGATCACAGCTTGTTCGTGTCAAATAAATATTTGAATCCAATTTAATAAATAAATTAGTAATTATTATTGAAGTATTAATATTTAATGGTATTGGGGCCATTTTCGGCGATGTCCTTTTTCATTATCAAAAAGTCCGAGATCAAAAATTCCAGACACATTCGGAAAAAGATTACATTGTTTGTTTGCATTAAATAAAGTCCGATTCTTCTGGCTCAATTTAAAAAAAAATCATGTACGAAAGCTACATCATACGTTAATACCACAGGTAATAATAATTCACGAGAGCAAAGTCACGGAAAAACAGCTAGTAGAGTTATAAAACAACACTGTATCAAAAATATCGACGTTCATTGTAAAACTTCAGAAATACCTGTATAGTGCCATTACCCAGCCTGGTGTACAATAACCGCACTGGGTGCCATTTTCATTTGCTAGAGTCTTTTGTATCGGATGATATCCATCCCGTCTGTTGCCCACCTTTTCTATCGTTGTAATATCCCAATCTTGACACGATGTTATAGATACTAAACACTAAAAGGAAAATTTAAACATAAATCTTTATTATACTCACAGTTTTTTTTTAATTATAATAGTTATTTAAGATACGAGTGCGAAAACGAATGGTTTTCATTGGCACGAATTCGAAAAACCTTTTACGCTCAAGTTTCTTACAACATTTTTCAATGCTTTTTGCGAGGAAATAAAACAAATATATAGGTTAATAAAACTAAGTATGTATTAAAGGTAAAAATTATTTGTTTAAATTAAACGTGATTTTTTAACATGTTTTCGTGTCATACATTTTTATTTGAAAATATTCGTTCTAGGCTCCTTGAAATACTTTTGCCTCTAAAGTTTGATATATTTTCATCAATTTCTTTGGTGCTCGGCCAAAAAAAAAATACTTTTAAGCTCGTGTGCAGTAAAGAATTTCACTACATTTTTATTTAACACGTGTTTAAAGACTCACTTTCGGTGTTTACAATGGATTAAAAAAATAGCGCTTTATGAGCAACTGCATTGAAAAAAAGTTTTTTTTAACTTTTGTCTCCATTTCATTCACAAATGATGAGGTTATCCTCGAAACTTTGTAGAAGACTTCGGCTGAACAAAAAATGAATGGAAAAATCCTATTTCGGAACGGAAAAATCTATTTCATGAAATCGAAGGTATTTCAACAATTAAATATTTTCTAAAACAAATAGAGCTGGTCTTGGCGTTCCCGATTAGTACCTACTGGAACATTATTTACCGAGTTGACTGCTCTTGGAGTCTCCCCTGGGCCGGTGGCAGCAGTGACAATGCAAGCTCCGCAACCACCCTCACGACACATAAATTTTGTTCCACGCAACCCCGCTTGCTTGCGTAGATAATCGAGCAGCATCTGGTCAGAACTCACCTCTCCTCCGACTTTTCAAAAATCATATATGAACATAAAATATATATTAGACTTTATTTATTTATATATATACTAGCATTTACCCGTGACTTCATCCGCGTGGTATAATTAATTTGCTTGGATGTTTCCTAAGATTAGAGGTTTCCTATTTAAGCTATACCTTCTTCTAGTGAAAACGAATGTTAGGTACTTATTGATCTGTCAATGTAAACCTCAAACTACTGGATGGAACGAACCGAAATTCAGCACATAAGTTATTATTATCAAGTGGAAATTTGCTAGGAAATGATTTTAGAAACCCAAGAGGGTTATATGAATGTATTGAAGTTTAAAAAAGCGTGAGTTGTCCCAATAAAAAGTAATCTACGTCCTATTTCAAGTCAACTGGGCTTAGTGGTATAGGGGTGAGGGCGTAACAGACTTACTTTTACATATATAATATATCAGACAGTTATCCAATTAAATACACTAAAATATAAACCACAATTAGCATTGATCACAATTCACGACTTTAATACTCACAGTCATCTTTTTTTCCGATATTAATTGAAAAGATTTCGTGTGAACTAAAAAAATATAGAAATGATTTTATAATATATATGTTGGTGCCAACTGACTAAAACATCCTTCCAATTAGATGACTAGCCTTATAATTGAATAGCGCCATTCATTTATACAGCTAAAGCTAAACGTTGATTAACCGAGTAACCATTACATCGTCTTTCTATAATGCGGCTGTAGAAATCTTAGGGAACTGGTTAACTGTCAAGGATCGTGATACGAAACACAATTTATTTTAAAATATTCGTGGTATTAGAATAAAGTTTACCTTTATTTTCAACTTCGAGATGCTTCAAACAAAAAGCTCTATTTATTTATTTAAAGTACAGGAACTGCAGCTATGTATGTACTTTTTGGAAACATGGGAATAATTGTACAGGGCTTAATAATTGTACTCTATAATCAATAATTATTTCACGCAACAATGTTTAAAAAAATAAAAGTTAAAATAGTTGAAAATACAAAATACGGAATATTAATTAGGACACTCGTGGGCTTCAAGCCATAGCCTTACTTATCAGGAGACATGAAAATAAAATAAAATAATATATGTATGTTTGTCGGTTAAATGTCAAAAAGTGTTTGAATTGATTTTTTTTTTAATAAATAATAATATTTAAAAAAAATATGGATTTGTAAACTGATAAGATTAGAAAAGATTGGCGTTATAAAAACAACTAATTTTTACGTACACTGTAATTTGAAGCCGGCGACATGTACACTGACTAAAGTCTAATATGTTTCAGTTCAAATTTTTTAGGCATTTTTTAATTAAAAATATTCTTTAGATTTATTAATCACTGACTAAAAGATGTAGATAATATTCATAAAAGCTAAATGCTATATTAAGTAAATTAGGTTTAAATTCGTTCAAAAATGTCAATATTTTTTTTTTATCAAAAATAATAAAATGAAATAAAGCATATTTAAACAATCAGTCCTATTGAATACAGCCTGTTTTTTTAAGATCCAATTAAAAGGAACACTGAAATTTTATTTTTTTATTTTAAAATAAATATTTTCTTACCTGAATGCTTCTCGCCATTAATTGTAAACTTAATACGCTGCATGTCTGTAACATATGGTATTCATTATACGAATGACTTGGTTAGTACCTATCAATAAATATTCTAAACTCGAAACCCGGTTACAAGTAAATTGTAAAAAGGTATGTTTCATCAAGATAAATATCAATATAGCATTGTTGTTAAAATTTACCTAAAATAATAATTAACACGCATTTTAACATATTTAGTTGCCAAGTGAGTCGCTCGCCGCTTTTGGGATTTAACATCTGAGGTCCTAAATTGGATTGCCGGTCGGGTCAATATAGAAAATAATCTTTTCTATATTAACTCTGTTCGTTTGTCTCACTAAAATTCGAGAAGGCTTGACCGATTTAACTGATTTTAGGTTTGAAATGTTTTTCATAGTCCAGCCCTGCGTTTCTGTTAAAATCCAAACCACAAAAAATACAAACAAAATTGAATGAATATATGTACATGTCTGAGATATTCTATTCCTATGTCATTTCGAAACTCACTTCACACGTTATTACCAGTTGAGTAGATGCTGCCTTTTGAAGTGAATTCAGATACCTGAGTGAATTTGAATTCGGGTTTAGATTTTTATAGAATCGCAGTGCAGGAAAGGAAAGAAATCAGCCTTACTATACAGTCCACCGAGAACCGTCCATGGCCGCAACGCGCGCGTTAACATACCACTTTAATATTTGTGTATTGTAAAACTATGATTATAAAACGTGCCTATTACTCTTGTTTAAAACCCCGAGACCAACACAAACCCCTTACACCAGTTACTTATCTAAATCTTATAAATCATTCGAACCTACTGACAAATGTTTTTTTTTCGGTACAGCGGCTCTAAGTAACTACTGTCAGTCAAATCGATAAAATGGTTTGTTTAACTAATGAGCTTCTTATCGCAGAATAACGTTAACTTGTTATTCAGGTTCGATATTGCTGATGCTAATACTACTACGATTTTATTTAAATTACAGAAATTTATTGTTGGCAATTTTGAAATCGAATTCTAACAAAAATAAAGAAATTAAAGAAAAATATTGTAAAATTTGAATGTGTGGCCCCGACTGTGAATCGTTCTGTTCTGTATTACTTAACAGAATTCTAAACTACTGGGCTTGTTTCTTTCTTTTTAGTTTTTATTTAAGTTAATTTTTTCGTGTATTTTTTAAAATTCGTTTTTGCGCAGTCGGGTTTTTGTTTTTCTTTAAATTATTTCTTTTTATTTTATACTTTTTAGTTACGATTCGTCGACTTCGTTATAAGATAGTAAATTTCGCAATCAAGTTATTTCACTGAGGGAGTTATCGTGGGGATTATTAAGTAACTTGCGGTGGTCTAAACTACTAGTGAGTAGTCCCTCTACAGACCTAACTCGGCTCAAAGCTACATATGCTTTATTTTTTACTAAAACTATTTGTTCCTCACGCTTTTTCACTGTTTTTATTTTGTTTGTATTTCGTTTATACTTCAAATAAAAACTTAAATCAATAAGTAAGATGAAGAACACTCCTGACTAATACACCTTTCAAACAAAAAACAAAAACAAAATCAAAATTGGTTCATCCGTTCGGGAGCTATGGTGCCACAGACACACAGACACGTCAAACTTATACACCCCGTCGTTTTTGCGTTTTTAAAATTAGCGAGAATGTTTTGTTAAACAACTTTAAATCGTTATATATCCTAAACTATTATTCAGAATGGAAAATAATTACAGGAACCTAAAGATGATTTTAAAATACCTATTCAACGACACCCCACTTGACATAGTTCATCGATTTATATTTTTAAATTTTGACAATATGGCGACTGGTTGTCGCTTTGGTGAATATACTGTCATGTCTTTAATGACACTCACAAGGTTAAGACGAATCGATTGACGTAAGAATCATCAAAATCGGTCTACGCATTTGGTCTCTAGAACGCCACGTAGAAACAAACATACATACATAGACTAATAAACACATTACCCTCCTTTGCGTCGCGCAGTCGGGTAAAAAAATATGTGAACAAGGTTTATTAGAAGTATTGAAATACAAAAAAAATGGAAAACACAAAATAATATAAATAACTGTATTACTGTGTATTTTTCCTATTGAGGGGCTGCTGGTAGAAATTTCTAATTGAAATAAGCAGTTTATTATTGAGCTTTTGAACTAAGCAAAGAACTAATAGTATTATAACTAGTAACAGTTCTTACTTCATTCAAATTCTTGTAGGTTTTATAAAAATCCAGGTAGGATAAGATATGACATGTTCTCAAATCAATCAAATATCTCCCGACTCTATATACAAGAGTGTAAGACTAATTTATCCTTTTCTGCTGATTATCATGTATATCTATATTAAATAACATCTTCATATGTTTCTTAGTGATTGGCACGCTAGTTGATAAGTCTCATAGAGTATTTCAAATAAAATACAAAATTAAATTTGAAAAAGGTTTAATTAAATTCGAAGTTGGGTATAGGTACGAGTATTTCATTTCGAATACAATGATTTTTTTCTCCGTAACAAAGAGTAAGCCAGAGAAAATATTATATTAAAATTAAACTTCAAATACTGCGTTCAATTCCAGTTAAAAAAAACAATTCAAAAATATTTCAATACAGCTGTTCAATTGAATTTTAATCACATCAAATATTTACAATAAAACATACTCTACCAAAAACATGCTGAAAAGTCATGTAATGTTGTACTTGGTTTATTCTATAGTCAAGGACTTATTAAATAATTAAAATTATTTTTGTCCTGACTGATTCAGTTTGCTTGCAGTCGATTATAAGACTTAAAAATGTGGAATTTGAAGAATGGAATAAACCAAATTTGAGTTATATCTGTCTTATCACGGTAAAATTAAGTGTGTGTGTGCGTGTGTGTGTGCATGTGTGTGTGTGTGTGTGTGTGTGCATGTGTGTGTGTGTGTGTGTGTGTGTGTTTGTGTGTGTATCATATCATATCCAATGTGTAAGGACTTTATGTAAAAATACAATTTCACGGTCACGCATGCATAGCACCACTTGATCGTCTAAGGATCGTTTTATAGTCTTTCATAAGCTGCATGATATCATATTGTTGTATTTTGCTTGGGACCTTATTGTAGAAGCGCACACAAAGACCCTTGAATGAGTTATTAACTTTTTGCAGTCTAGTGACAGGCACCGTTAATTTATTTTTATTTCATGTATTAAAATTGTGTACATCACTTTTTATAGAAAACAAACTAATATTTTTATGAACGTATGTACATTAAGTTCTCGTATATGTATTGAGAAGCAACAGTCATAATGTCTATTTCCTTAAATTTCTCCCTTAAAGAGTCCCTAATCCTAAGATTATAAATTGATCGAATTGCTTTTTTCCGGAGCACAAAAATTGTTTGTATGTCGGCAGCATTTCCCCACAATAGGATTCCGTACGACATTACACTATGAAAGTAACTGAAGTATACTAATCTGGCAGTATCTATGTCAGTTAACCTACGTATTTTCATTACGGCATATGCTGCCGAGCTAAGTCTACTCGACAATCTATCAATATGTGGGCCCCACTGTAGTTTAGAATCTAATGTTATTTCTAAAAAAAATGTGGTATCCACAAGGCCCATGTTCTTATCTTTTATATTAACATTTATATCTACTTTTTTAACATTAGGTAGTACAAATTTTAAGCATTTTGTTTTTCCTTCATTAAGGAGAAGATTATTTACATTAAACCAATGTTCTACTTTAGCAATAGAATTGTTTATATCGTCATTTAGAGGTAACCCTCTTTTAATTTTAAACAAAAGTAAAGTGTCATCCGCAAGCAAAACTATTTCGTGATCATCCCTTACGAAATAAGGCAAATCATTTATGTAAATCAAAAACAAGAAAGGACCAAGTATTGAGCCCTGCGGAACACCCATCTTATCTTTCGATCCAGGGGATCTTATGCCATTGATATCAACGCTCTGTACTCTGTCAGTCAAGTAGGAGACAGTAAAATCAAATGAATTATCTCTAAATCCATAAAAATGCAGTTTCCTAATCAATGTTTTATGAAAAACACAATCAAATGCCTTAGATAGGTCACAGAAACCTAAAGCATCATGTGAATCCTCCCAGGCATTAAAAATTTCTTGTATTAACTCGACACCGGCTTCGGTTGTTGAGCGACCCCTTGTAAAACCAAATTGTTGTCGATTCATAAGCTTATTCTTGTAGAAGTACGTTTGTATTTGATCCAGCATGATTTTTTCAAAAATCTTACTAAACGTAGGTAGCACGGATATAGGTCTAAAGTTAGTAGGGTCAGATGCGCTACCCGATTTATGTAAAAGAATTATTTTACTATATTTCATATAAGCTAAGGAAAAATACCACAATCAGTACATTCATTAAATATATAAGCTAAGATTGGAGCTATTGTCTCAATTACTGATTTAGAAACTTACCGATATATGTTTTCTTCATAGCCAACAAAAATACCGATTTAGTTTTTCTTCCATATTTGACGAATTATACTGGGGATGTGATATGAAACACGATCACCGATTTTATTTGTCTGTGGGGAACCCACTATACATACATACAACATTCCATATTTATTTATTTATATATATTCACCACTACCATAAACATCATCATAGAATATTGAAACACTCTGGCAATTACAAAAAGAATAACAATAAAAAGAATACTGGGTGTTAGGGGAACGCTTCCGAAAACGAAAACCAGTGATAGAGTAAGTGATTCTGGATACATTGCAATGAAAAAATTATTACTTTATTTTTCTCAAAAAATATGTTATTTTTATTTTTTTTTTCATTTTTAGCGATGTAAAATAAGTTAAGTATTACTATTTTTATCAATAAATTTGTCTATTTATTGATTTTCCATAAAAACGCAATGTAATTAAAACTCGAAAAAATCAGCTGATCGGCGGTAGACGACCCCGAGAGTTCAATAACCTTTGGTACGTTCAAAGGGCACTTTCATTCTCTTTCCTTCACCACTGGTAGAATGAAAAGAGACAGAAGATACGAGTGAGAAACTTCAGCGACATCTAGCGACGAAAAGCTCTTAGTTCTCTACGTTGCTAGTTTAGGTACCCATTTTCCTGTGTTTTATTAAGAAAATGCAATGAAAACGCAATTATTAAAAGTAGTTTTAAAACGGCGTTTTGTTATTTTTTCAAATTGTTATTTATTGATGATCATTCCCTTTCACGCAATAACAATAAGTAAAAATGAGAGCGAAGATACTGCAAGCCAAGCTCGTAAGCTTCTAGATACATCTAGCGGCAAATCGCGGCGGTTTTGATGATATAGCGAATGAGAATGATAGATGCAGCACCATCTAGTAGTGTAAAGCAAAATCAATCGGTAGTGTTTCCGTGTTAAGGGGTGCCACTAATTAATGAGTAAATATCGTTTTTGAATAACCTACTAGATAAAATGCATGTTCTTCTGGAAAACATTTGTTTCGACTAAACATTTCAAAACGATTTAGTAACTCTAGTATTTACAAAATTTTTATCTTTGTAAATTTTTAAAAATAAAACTTACATTACATGATTTTGATAAGTGCACTTTTTTATTTACTTGTCTTTAAAATGTGAGCTTTATTTTAATGAGTTTTTTTTACGTTAGCGCAGAAAAGTTTAAGACAAAAATCATTTGATATTATTCAGAGCATGTAACTAATAACGATATCTTTTAACTCGCATACTAATTTATTTAGGTTTTATAAAACAAAAAGATCAGATAAATACATTTCATTAAAATGAGGGGAAGGTGTTAAATCATTTTTATTTCATCAAAATCTAAATGTATAAGAAACTTCATTTCTCCAGAAGTGTGTGTGTGTGTGTGTGTGTGTGTGTGAAATCATGAAAAAAGTTATCTTTATGAAAAACTATTGGGAGTCCCAATTTAATTTTTTCCCGATGCAATTTTAGCATAATTATTTCTCTTGTTTCAATTTGAAAACTATAAAAAAGGGGAATAGTTGTTTCTCTTAATAAATACTTACTTTGCATGACTAACCCAAAAGTATAATCCTATCGGGTTATTCATGATTAAACGCGATGTTGAATTGTAAAACTTCACTTAGTACTTTTACGACAAACTTTATTTATAAATCAAAACACATAATTAATTACTATTAAAGTTGCTAAGTGAAATGAGTGGCAGCCCTAGATATCATTGCGAACCGCAGTGACCGGTGAGTGTGTTTATAAAAGATGCCGCTTCACTTTTCCGGTCCGTCCGCTTCCGGTTTCTGAGACATGCTGCCGCTACACGTGCTGCCAGCTCTAATTTTTTCCCTTAATTGGGTAATTTTTTTACGGGATAAATCCCATAAAAATTGTATGATATTAAAGAAAGGTAAGCTATCTTTTAAATATCTATCTATCTTTTTAATATTTTTGATTACATGGTATTATTAATTTTTTTTTTTTAAATTGAAGTTGATGTTATTGAAATAACATTAATCACTTTTAAAAATTTATTCGTATAACAATAAGTTAAGAGCGTCGCAAATAAGGTTGGTTAAGTTACGTTAGCCAATGTTCCTGCCAATCGATTAACAAAAACGGTACCCGGATAATAATTTCTCTGTCTTACTTTTATTTATTAGGATACGATAAAAACAATTATTAATGATGCACAACATTCTTTCAAACATTTTACTTATTTTGTCATAAAAATAATTTAGTATAGCGTACACTTTCAGACAATTTTTATTTGGTTTATTTCGGTATTATTAAAAATTACTTACGATATCAGTTCTTGTAATAATTCACAATGTTAAAACATAAATTTGATCGAACACGTAATGCACAATCCATTCAATTGCAGATTTCATTTCTAAAACAATTTTGGGAATTTGGTGAAAAAAGTTGCAACATTCGAATATTCAGTAGGAAGAACCGAAGACCGAATGATCGCGGCTTCTTTGATATGAGCGAGGCATGAGGCCGACCAGTGGCAAAAAACTTTCTATCTCGGTTTGCGAATGCGTATTTTAAAGTTTATTTCGTTAGTTATCATAGTTTTTAGTTGAGCGTGTTAGGTTTATTTATTTAGTGTTTATTTTAAGTTTTATTAGACAATAAGTGCATCTCATCATGCCTAATGCGTATGTGTACAGTGCTCGTGAGTATGGGAACATGGTTATGTGTTTAGGAGAAGCACGTGGCAATGCTTCTCTAGCTTTGAGAATTTACCGGGAAAGATTTCCTGGATCAACAACAGCGTCTTCCAGGATTTATTCAGCATGTTATCTGGCCAGATGAATCTACATTCACAAGGAACGACATGTGGAATAGACGAAATTCACATTTATGGTCTGAAACCAATCCACGCGCCACTCAAGAGACTGGCCACCAAACCCGATGGTCGGTCAACGTTTGGGCTGGCGTCTTCAACAATGTTATCTTTGGGCCGGTGTTTCTACCACAACGACTTGACGGAGCTGGGTATCTTAGGTTCATTAATGAGAGCCTTGATGAAATTTTTGAAGGCATATCATTAGCTGAGCTAAGAAGGGCTTGGTTTCAACACGATGGCGCACCGCCGCATGTGGTACGGCCGGTACGTGAGCGTCTCACTGAACTATTTGGTGACCGTTGGATCGGGCGATTAGGACCGCAAGCCTGGCCACCACGATCTCCTGATTTGACACCTTTGGACTTTTTTTGTGGGGGTGTGTTAAAGAAAAAGTGTTCAATAGAGTTTGTGACAGTGCTGAGGAAATGCGGGCAAGAATTGTGAGTGCATTCGAGACAATAAGAACGAGTTGTATCGAGGACTCAACTCTCATGCCTCGACTTCACGAAGAGACGCGGCGACGGGCTCGAATTTGTGTTGAGATAAATGGGGCACAATTCGAGCCACACTTTGTTAGACCGCGGAGAACATAAACAGGTAAGTACGTTTTTGCATTAAAATAAAAATCATGATGTTAAATTTAACTGGTTAAATTAATCGTTTCTTATAATAAAATTAAAGGTTATTGTAATAAATTACTTTACGTAGTACGTAGTACTTACGATCGTCTCTGTGTGTGTTTGAGTGTGCTCGTTTATGCATGTGTGCAACTATCAAAAGCGCTCGCGCCGCGCGGTCGTTCACCCGTGTATTTGTACGTTTTACATTGCGTGCTTAGAAAATACGATTTCGTTAAATACTAATTATTCAAGTAAACAAATATTTTTGTAGGACTCCATTAATATGGTATAATAACCATGTTAAAGATTCGGAAGCGTTTTCCTAACACCTTGTATATATATTATATTGATTTATACTCTCTGATCAAATCATTTTTCGGAATTTGTTTCAGTATTAATATCTTTAAGACGTTGATTATATTTAGTTATTTTGTGATTGTATATATTCAGACTAAAGAAATTGTGCAAAGTTATTTGGAAGTTTCAATTTTCGTCATCGCTACTGCCATACTGGTGACCCCTGAATTGAACATCAAATAGCAAGACAAAATGGAGTCCGAACCATCGTCGTCGATGCCGGAGACTTTCCGCGTGGGTGTTCGAATACCGCCATTTTGGCCGGAAAAACCCACCATTTGGTTTTCACAAATTGAAGGGCAGTTTGCGATGGCTAGAATTACGGATGACACTACAAAATTTTATTATGTAATTTCTCATTTGGATCGACAATATGCTGTTGAAGTGGAAGACGTTATAACTGAACCGCCAACATCAGGCAAGTATGATAAGCTGAAAAATGAATTAATAAAAAGATTGTCTATGTCTAGCGAAAGGAAAGTTAAACAGCTCCTCCAGTCTGAAGAACTTGGTGATCGTAAACCTTCTCAATTTCTACGACACCTACAGCAGTTGGCAGGCCCTAACATTCCAGAAAACTTTGTACGAACGATTTGGACAAGCCGTCTTCCTAACAATCTCCAGACAGTTATAGCATCACAATTGAGTCTTACATTAACCGAATTAGCAGAATTAGCAGATAGAGTACATGGTATCGCATCTACATCACCTCAAATAGCAACTACCAGTACAGGAACAGGATCAGCTTTAGAGGAAATGGCTCGAACTATGACAGAGCTTACAAAAAGAGTTGAAGCACTTACTGCTGAGGTACACAGTTGTTCGCGTTCCCGTCAAAGACATACACCGCATCATAGTCGGCAACGAACACCATCAAAAAGATCACAATCCAATTATCGCAAATTCCCACAATGCTGGTACCATTTCAAGTTCGGCAATCAAGCAAGAAAATGCCTCCGTCCTTGTGATTACAAATCGGAAAATGGTCAGGGCAGTCAGTAATGGCGACAGATGATTGCCCAACCTCTACTGGTCGCCTCTTCGTCACAGATCATAAGTCTAAAATACAGTTTCTAGTGGACACAGGAAGCGACTTATGTGTCTTCCCTAGATCTGCGCTTCGCGATCGCCGAGAGAAGACCAATTACCAATTATGTGCAGCTAATGGCACCGTCTTTAACACATATGGTTATATTCAATTTAATATCAATTTAGGCCTGCGTAGAGATTTTATATGGAAATTTATTGTAGCTGACGTAACAAAAGCAATTATTGGAGTAGACTTTCTTTCATATTATAATTTACTCGTTGATGTTCGTAATAAACGAATTATTGACGCTACTACAAAATTGTGCACCATAGCTTCAGTTGATATTGATGAAATTACAATACCTAGCTATTCTGTGGTCACAACCTTAAGGTTGTGACCACAGAATAGATAAAAAGGTTAGAATGATAACGTACTAACATTAGTACTAGGACCGCGCGTGCCAGATATCACACAGACATAAAACTTCACCTATTCAGCTCACAAAGAAAGCGATGCTTCCATTGGCTACAAAAGTTTCAGCAAAATTAGTATATACTAGCCTATTAATACAGGTGATTTTACAGTAATACACAAAATGTATGGCTAGCTATAATATAAATTTGCACAATTACTTTTGTTAGTTTTAAATGTTATATTTTGTGCGCGGATATTAAATTAGTTAATGTGTAAACATTTGAAATACATGTTTCATTACATAAAAATGTTATTGCACGACGTATCTGCATTAAAACAATTTTTCAAAATATAATGCAAAGAATTTTACGCTTCTGTCAACACTGAAATAGTGAAGTGCCCTGTGATTCACAATTTGATATCGATAATCAGAAAATCATTGATATATATATGGGTTAATATAATAAAATAATTTATTAATTTAACATTTCGCATATTCACGAAAAAAATCCAATGAAAATAAATACCATATGTATGTAATCACTTCACAATGATTGTAATCAACTTTCACTTGAAACGGCTCGATCAATTAGACCAATTCCTATCTTGCTAAAGTAGCAATGTAACTGCGATTTTTGTCAGTTTTAATCAGAAGTAGGCTGCAACGGGGTCACATATCAAGAGCAGGTGACAGTGATGATAATTTGGCCCTTTGGGGGCTAGATTTTTATAATTTTAATTAACCTTTTTTCTATTATATAGTCATAGTTTTATTTTTTGATACCTAGCTAATTTTTTTTGTATATTTAATGATCCATATTTTTTTTACTAACTAGGTATTATATGAAGCACAATATATTAAGAATGGAAAATAATAACAAAGATGTCTCATTGAAACTATATTTCAATAATATCCCAATATATCATTTAATTTGACAATATAATCAGAAAATTAGATGTAATACATAATATTTCATTATAAATTTGTAAGTAATTTATCATATTATTTAATATTAATGAAATCATTTACAGAAAAATATGTTGAACAAATGTATCTAGTTTTAGAAGGAAACCATTGACCATTTCTATCACGCGTCAATCCACTTTTCTTTTATGTCGGGGTTTCTAGGAAAACTGAAACATACAATACAAAACTCTTTATTGTTCACATTACACAATGAATTACAAAATTTAATAGTAAATTAACACTATTATGTAACAATTGGCGGCAACTATTATGTAACAAATTAACACTATTATGTAGCAAAAACATACAAATCTCAAAAAAAAATCTGTTAACTATTTATCTTAATAGATTTAATGTTATAATTGCATGTAAATTGATTGCCATTCATAATATTAGGGTTAGGTACTATCGATAGCATTTTATCGATATCTGCAAGCACTATGTTAACAACTGACACAATCTCACGGAAAAAAATATGTGATTATATCTCGATATACTGTTATATAACCAATATTTTTTACTTACCGATGAAATGAAATTTCTCCTTTTTTCAGAATTACATTTTCATTACGCAAACGACTCGTAATAACGGCACTATTCGGCATATTTTCGTATTTTTCGACGCATCATAGACCACTATGACATTGTGCAAATAATAAACTGGAAATTTAAGTAACATGACGTTCATATGACCGTTTTGGGCATATGGATGGTCGCACGACCCCGCCCACTTAATCGTTCTACCTTTTTATCTGTTCTGTGGTTGTGACCGATGTATCAAAATATCATAACATCATTTCAGAATTTCAGGATATTATGAAACCTTCAGGTAAACCAATTTCACCCAAACACAACACTGTACATTATATCCGTACTACACCGGGTCCCCCGATATCATGTTCTCCCCGCAGGTTAGCACCAGAAAAATTGAAAATCGCCAAAGCTGAATTTGACGCTATGTTGGCAAGTGGTACAGCACGTCCATCTGACTAACCTTGGGCTTCTCCGCTTCATTTAGCTCCCAAAAAAGATAAAACTTGGCGTCCGTGTGGTGACTACAGACTGTTGAACGCTAGAACTATTCCAGATAAGTATCCCATACGTCACATCCATGATTTTGCTCATAACCTATCTGGTTGCACAATTTTTTCTACCATAGATTTAGTAAAAGCGTATAACCAAATTCCTGTCAATAAAGATGATATACAAAAGACAGCTATCACGACACCTTTCGGGTTGTTCGAATTTCCGTATATGACATTTGGTTTACGTAATGCAGGACAAACTTTTCAGAGGTTTGTCGATGAAATGACTCGTGGCTTAGATTTCTGTTTTCCCTACTTGGACGATTTTTTGATCTTTTCGAAATCAGAGCAGGAGCATGAAGATCATCTGCGCCAACTCTTCTCCAAGATGAGGGATTACGGTATGATCATAAACACGTCTAAGTGTGTCTTTGGGGTGTCAGACGTAACATTTCTGGGCTACCACATTTCGCAACACGGAACTAAACCTCTGGAAAGTAAGGTCCAGGCTATTAAAGAGTTTCCTGTACCAAAAACAGCCAAACAACTCCGAAGATTTTTGGGCATGATAAATTTTTACAGAAGGTTCATACTACAAGCCGCCCAAATTCAATCGCCTTTACACGCTTTGTTAACAGGTTCTATTAAAGCATCGCACCCTGTCAACGTAGAGGGTGACGCGCTGAAGGCGTTTGAACACTGCAAAGAAAGTCTGTGCCGAGCAGCATTGCTAGCACACCCTGACTCATCAGGTAAGTTAGGCCTCGTCACAGACGCCATTTGATTACGCTATAGGAGGAGTTTTGCAACAGCTGAAAGATGGCCATTGGCAGCCACTCGCTTTTTTCTCACGTAAGCTGAGCCCCACACAGTCAAAATATTCACCTTATGACCGAGAACTTCTCGCAATTTATGAGAACATAAAGTATTTTCGACACTGGTTAGAAGCAACACCATTTACAATCTATACTGATCATAAGCCACTATGTTATGCCTTTCATGAAAGAAAAAGTAACTGTAGCCCACGTCAATATAGACACTTGGATTTTATTTCTCAGTTTTCTACAGATATACAACACATATCAGGAAAAGATAATGTTGTGGCTGACACGCTTTCCCGCGTGGACGAATTGTGTGAACCTGTTGACCTAGAAGTGTTGGCAAAAGCACAAATTGAAGATTCGGAACTACAAAACTACATTCACGAAGAAACCTCGCTACGTATCAAGAAAATAGGAATCCCTGGTAGTCGTATTAAATTATACTGCGATGTCAGTAAAACGACTCCAAGACCATTTATACCTATTACACTACGAAAGCGTATATTTGACTCCCTTCACTCACTAAGTCATCCTGGTGCCAATTCGAGTGCAGAACTCGTAGCACAGCGATATGTATGGCCACAGATGAGGAAAGACTGTCGTGAGTGGGCTAAGGCATGTTTATATTGTCAACGCGCAAAGGTTAATCGGCATGTAAAATCACCACTTGGTTCTCTCGATTTATCTTCAGCAAGATTTACACACGTCCATTTAGACCTCATCGGACCATTACCTCCTTCTCGTGAATATCGATATTGCTTGACAGCAATCGATCGCTTTACACGATGGGTTGAAGCTATTCCTTTAACCGATATCACGGCAGAATCTGTGTCGAACGCATTTTTATTTGGATGGGTAGCACGATTTGGATGTCCTACTGATGTTGTCACCGACAGAGGTAGGCAATTTGAGAGTGCAACATTTCAGCAACTAGCAAAATTAATGGGCTTCAAACACAGAAAAACAACTGCTTACCACCCTCAATGCAATGGCCTCATCGAAAGGTTTCATAGGCAATTAAAAGCAGCCATTATATGTCACGCAGACGTTAATTGGTCCGAATCTTTAAAACTAGTACTTCTCGGCATCCGAAGTTCATTCAAAAAAGATCTTCAAACATCGTCAGCCGAATTAGTATATGGCGAACCGTTAAGGCTACCTGGCGAATTTTTTGCCCACAAAGTTGACCAATGTACTACTGATATAACTGAATTTTCAGCTCGTGTCAGATCATTTGCCAACAATCTTCAGCCAAAACCAACTTCGTATCATTCGAAAAGCAAAATATTTATTTACAAAGACCTTTCATCTTGCTCTCATGTATTTCTTCGTGAGGATGCATTGAGAGGGTCTTTACAGCCAGCCTACACTGGTCCACATGAAGTGGTCGAGAGAGGTTCGAAAGTGTTCAAACTGCGCGTCAAAGGTAAAATCGTTTCAGTATCAATAGACCGATTAAAGCCAGCCTACATACTAAACGAACACCAATGTACGACTGTTCCCACGCAAAATATAGTTTCCCCTGAATCAAATAGTGCACCGAGCGTTAAAACCACTCGTTCTGGACGGCAGGTAAGATTCCCTAATTCTTATCGTCCGTAGTCTCGGCCTCTCGGGGGGAGTGATGTGGGGAACCCACTATACATACATACAACATTCCATATTTATTTATTTATATATATTCACCACTACCATAAACATCATCATAGATTATTGAAACACTCTGGCAATTACAAAAAGAATAACAATAAAAAGAATATATATATTATATTGATTTATACTCTCTGATCAAATCATTTTTCGGAATTTGTTTCAGTATTAATATCTTTAAGACGTTGATTATATTTAGTTATTTTGTGATTGTATATATTCAGACTAAAGAAATTGTGCAAAGTTATTTGGAAGTTTCAATTTTCGTCATCGCTACTGCCATATGTCCATAGTTCATAAAGGGTTTTTTCTCTATGGAACTTTTGCCAGTTCTATTTAATACATAAACAATAGTTCTAGCGGCTTCTTTAATAGTACGCATAATCCGTTCAGCTCTATAATATATATCAAGAATATACTTTACTTCATTGTTAACAAATTCCAAACCGTTGTTCGTCCTTAAAATTTTGATTTTATGCCAGTTTGATTTTCTGCTAATTTGATGTAATTTTCTATGCACCTTTTTGACTTCATTCTTGATAAAATATATATTTATATAATTACTAAAATCATCTTTAATCAAACAAAAATATTTTGAATTACCCATCGGTCCACATAGATCTGCGTGTATTAGTCCGCAGGATAATTTCACATGACATTTCGGTTTCCGTCACCCTATTCTTGTCCCATCACCCATCAATCCGCACTGGGCCAACTAGATAGCGTCACGACCCATTCTCCCTATTCGAATAGTATCCAACCATAGGAAACACCTTTGCCCAGTATTGGTAACATCAATAGGCTAATGAAGATAAACCGCCGCTTGCTAGATCGAGAGAGGTAGCATGTTTGCCTCGAGGATTCCGCGGCGCCTATCGCACACTTGCTATCTGTTTCGCTCTAGCAAATGACGATTCTGAACATCAGCAAAGATTAGGACGATGGAAGAAAGCGACACCATACTGCCAAATGCAACTCAACCCTGAATTTCGATAAGGTAACCAAGTCCTACCAATTCCGACCTGTTCAATTGTCGGAAGTACAGACTCCAATCTTGCAGCTACGATAGCTTTTGGCATAGCAAATGGTATCACTCTGTGGTATCACTAATGACATATAAATGGAAGCTGCACCGGATTCTATGAAACAAATATTATGAGGTGTTAATAACAATTCTTGATGTTATACTTACTTATGAATGATGAATAAGAAACCATAAACATTAGCTGACCATATTATTGAACACTTCGGCTATATTTTATTTTAAGTTCAAAACAGTACTTAGTTATTTTGACTTTCTATAACATAATTGTTTGAATCGCAGTTAAAATACGCCTCAAGCCTGTATAGGGCTTAAGGTTCTCTTTAAAGTATACTCTAAAATCTTAAGGGATACTTTTCGCTCATGGTAAGTGATAATTTCAAGACGGCTCATTCAATAGCTCTCCTTTATTACGTACTGTAAACCAGCTTTTCACTTGTCCAATTACCTACACTCATTATAAACGCGCCTTCAACCTAAAACATTGAAATAATTAGGTATTGTTTATTTTTTTATTATTCGTGCAGAAACACTTGTAATTGCTTTAAGAAGTAGCCTCGATAATTTAATTGGTGTTGAATTTCACCATCAATAATGTGTTAGTAATTAATTACAATATAATTAATTAACAAATGAACTAAATATGTGGATTATTTGTTTTTTAGTATTATTTATTATGCATAAACGGTATAAAAATCTATAGTTTAATAAGTATAAAGTCGACACAAAAATCCAAGTCGATTAATCAAACATGATATCCAATTGAAATGAAGCACTATTTATATATTTTTCAGTACATTTTTTGTTGAAACGACCTTTTACTAATATAGGATAGGTGAATCTGAAAATGGCTGAAGTATTTTATAGATCGCATGAATAAAAATGTAATTTTCGAAGCTCCACGTCAGATTTAGATGCATTGTCATCTATACTAAGACTAACGCAGTAGCATTACTGTCCTCAAGTTTGAACTTTATTGTCAATAAATAAAAAATGTCAAGATTTTCTTTTTTAAAATAAAAAAAATTGCCGTTTACAACGCCATCTCTGCATAGACAATTATTTAAACAAGGACGGCTTAACCTATAGTGCAGGGTGTGCAATGCACACGGGCACCGCGGCACTCCCTGAGACAGCTAAGATCATCGTCTTGGACCATCATGGTACAACAATGATATGACAGAAGCCAGGCCCGTCTTTATCCATGGTGCAGAGGGTGCTATGCATCCGGGCGCCGCGCGTTGAGGGGCGCCGCACCGATGATGGTCTAATATAAATATATGTAAAACGTGGGCTGAGGGGCGCCAGAGCGCGATTGGCACCCGGGCGCCTATTGCGCTTAAGACGGGTCTGTATTTAAAGCATACTTTTGCTTTAAGATTGTGACGGCTTATAATGTTACGAAAGTTAGATTGACTAAACCTTTATTACATTTTCCGAGCTTAGAAATTCTTCCCTTTAAGATTATACGGATTACGAATTATACTGATCCGGAGATCTATTGTGGTTTTTAAGAACTAATATTTTAAATTAACAACGAGACCCAGGAGTTTCTTTTAAATACTTCCTCATTAGCGAGAAGAATGGCGATAGGGACGTTTAATTAATAAATTTGTTTGATTGTCATTTCATTCCGTGATCACTTTTTATCGAATATGTAAGTGGAAACTATGTTAACCCGTGTGTGCTGCGTAAGTAATGTAAATGTAAGTGACGACTATGTTAATGTAAGTGAAAATTATGTTGACGTTTTTTCTTTAAAAAAACACACACACAAAAGAAATAGTCCCAGGACTCAATAATTTTTCCAATGATTAATTAGGAAGTATTATAAAAAAGAAAGCACTAAAAAAGCACCTTACTAGATGGAGACTATGGCAAAAGTTGATTTTTGCAGGAAACGAATGGACCAATGATAGTAAGTTCCTTTTAACTAACATAACTGAAGTTTGCAAATTTCGAAGCTTAGATATCAATACAAATACGAAAAGTACAAGTAGAATTATGAATTGTTTATTGAGTTTTGAAAGTTAATTTACTTTTATACATGAAAGAAAACCGGAAAAGTTGTCATGAAGAAATCAAGAAAGTACCGTAGCGACATCTAGTTTGATTTTGAGAACAATTTTTTTTAAATCCTTATAACAAATATATTGTTTTGATCGTTTAATAAATGAGGTCGCCACTATATTTTTTTTAATTATGAATATAAATATGACTATCTTCATCAGACTCAGTTTCGCTATCACTAGCTGTAGAAAATATAAACCGGTCCATTTCATTATCTACTAGCCCGTTGAAATTAAAATGTTCATTTTCAAAATGTAACACATATTTATATTGTTTAAATCAATTTTCTGAGATTACAGTTATTATTGTACACGTACAACTATAATATTGTAATATGTATTAATATAATCACAAATTTCTAAAATAAAAAACTACACAATCCTTATTCCACCAGCTACTCGTTACCTCCCTGGGCTGCTCGCACCCCGGGGCAACCAAGCGAAAGCTAGTTAGTATTATAAATGTTAAAGTAAATTAAATCAATGTCATTGTGAGTTTTAAAAAAAAAACCTTTGGCCTAAAATACAATATCGTATGTGTTAAATACTTCTCGGTAGTTTAATTTTGGTGCGTCCTCACAGGTTATGGGAAATTGGAAATACCACCAAATAGTCTATTGGATACCACGAAATAGAAAATGGAGGCCAACTTTATCAAACTAAAAAATAACGGAAACAATTTTGATTTATGACAATTTCAAATAGAAATTTTGTTAAAAGCCAAACAATTATACCAGCATATTATGATTGAAAAAGTTGATGCTGATGAGAATTATTTGAATAAAGATGCGAAAGCTCACGATATAATTATTACGAGACTAGAATAAGGAACGATGAGTTTAATCTTAGTATGGAAAACCGCATATCAGATGTTCACCAAATTTAAATCTATTTTTGAGCCCAAGACAATTATTAACAAACATCTACTACAGCAACAGTTTTTTACTATAAAGTACAAAGATGAGGGAATAGGTGTGTTTATTTCTAAATTAGAAGAAATCCGAAATAATCTTGAGGAAACCCAAGAAAGTATTTCCGAAATAATTACGATAACAAAAATTATAACGACATACCAACATTTTGTTACTGGCTGCTTATAGAAAAAAGGAGATTAAATATAAATGAACCGACTCAAGCACTAGCAATTAGATCTCAATCGTCAAATAGTAAAGTTTGCCAAAAATGTTATAAATTTGGTCAACACGGTCCTGAAAATTCGATAACTATGAAATAGAATGTAGATTTTTGAGTAGCTCAAAAAGGTAAATAACAGATATAATAATGCTCATGCGAATAACGGAAGTGGTGACAAATCTGAAATCTTATTTGAAATTTTATTTGAATCGTTTATGGATTCTGGAGCTCCAGAACACATGTGCTGTAAGGATGTGTTTATAGATATGACTATTGGAAATCTGAAAAAAGTAAAAATTGACAATGGGAACGCGTTACCTGTTAAAGGAATCGATTGTGTTACTTCAGAAGCTTATAACGGTAAAGTGTGGATAAAAACTACTATGTCGGATGTTTTATATGTACCAGATTTACTGTTGTTCGCTATTGACAAAGGTTACTATATCACTAAAGATAATAAATAATGTAAAATATAAGACTAAAACAACTCTGTAAGAGTTATTGTTGAAAGGTGTGGAAATCTTTTTATAAAATGCTTTTCGATCATATGATAAACCTATTTCGTGTAACGTTATTCTTGATTTGAACGTCTTTCATATCAAAATTTGACACAAATCAAAAATATTTTGATAGAGCACGGTGTTACTTACAAAAATATTTCAAATTCTATTTGTGGGAGTTGTTGTGCTGATAAACAACATAAATTCATTTAAGCGCAATGAAAGTCATGTGAAATTATCCTGCGGACTAATACACGCAGATCTATGTGGACCGATGGGTAATTCAAAATATTTTGATTAAAGATGATTTTAGTAAATTATATAAATATATATTTTATCAAGAATAAATTTGAAATCAAAAAGTGCATAGAAAATTACATCAAATTAGCAGAAAATCAAACTGGCATAAAATCAAAATTTTAAGGACGAACAACGGTTTGGAATTTGTTAACAATGAAGTAAAGTATATTCTTGATATATATTATAGAGCTGAACGGATTATGCGTACTATTATAGAAGCCGCTAGAACTATTGTTTATGTATTAAATAGAACTGGCAAAAGTTCCATAGAGAAAAAACCCTTTACGAACTATGGACAAATAAAATCGGTGATCGTATTTCATATCACATCCCCAGTAAAATTCGTCAAATATGGAAGAAAAACCAAATCGGTATTTTTGTTGGCTATGAAGAAAACATATATCGGTAAGTTTCTAAATCGGTAATTGATACAATAGCTCCAATCTTAGCTTATATATTTAATGAATGTACTGATTGTGGTATTTTTCCTTAGCTTATATGAAATATAGTAAAATAATTCCTTTACATAAATCGGGTAGCGCATCTGACCCTACTAACTTTAGACCTATATCCGTGCTACCTACGTTTAGTAAGATTTTTGAAAAAATCATGCTGGATCAAATACAAACGTACTTCTACAAGAATAAGCTTATGAATCGACAACAATTTGGTTTTACAAGGGGTCGAGTTAATACAAGAAATTTTTAATGCCTGGGAGGATTCACATGATGCGTTAGGTTTCTGTGACCTATCTAAGGCATTTGATTGTGTTATAATTATATGCAATCGGGTCTTGTTCGTGCATTTTTTTTAAAACAATTAATTTACCTCGACGTTTCGGCTACGTTACAGCAGCCGTGGTCACGAGGAGACTGAAGAACTGGCGGGTGTCGTCTTCTGATTTTAGTTGAGGGTAATCCGGTAATAATGTTTTTAACTGATTTTCAGATGTACCCTCCACTTGATTTTATTATACGTAAAGGTGGCGACACACTGCACCTACGGTATCCGAGAATATTGTTCGTGGTTGTTTGCGATCGCGACACTTATACATTTTTATAACCGGATTCCACGTTGGTGAGAGTTTATATCCACTTTCCCGGTTGAAATTGTTGTGTTTTTTGATTTCAACCGCTTCACGAACAATCCTTGGATAGTAATGTCGTTCAGTGGAAAGGACAGAAGAAAGGGATGATCACGAAATAGTTTTGCTTGCGGATGACACTTTACTTTTGTTTAAAATTAAAAGAGGGTTACCTCTAAATGACGATGTGTACAATTCTATTGCTAAAGTAGAACATTGGTTTAATGTAAATAATCTTCTCCTTAATGAAGGAAAAACAAAATGCTAAAAATTTGTACTACCTAATGTTAAAAAAGTAGATATAAATGTTAATATAAAAGATAAGAACATGGGCCTTGTGGATACCACAGTATTTTTAGAAATAACATTAGATTCTAAACTACAGTGGGGCCCACATATTGATAGATTGGCGAGTAGACTTAGCTCGGCAGCATATGCCGTAATGAAAATACGTAGGTTAAC
This sequence comes from Diatraea saccharalis, assembly GCA_918026875.4. Classification (NCBI taxonomy): domain Eukaryota; kingdom Metazoa; phylum Arthropoda; class Insecta; order Lepidoptera; family Crambidae; genus Diatraea; species Diatraea saccharalis. Next base: position 8,864,232 of record OU893350.1, read on the forward strand.
TGACATAGATACTGCCAGATTAGTATACTTCAGTTACTTTCATAGTGTAATGTCGTACGGAATCCTATTGTGGGGAAATGCTGCCGACATACAAACAATTTTTGTGCTCCGGAAAAAAGCAATTCGATCAATTTATAATCTTAGGATTAGGGACTCTTTAAGGGAGAAATTTAAGAAAATAGACATTATGACTGTTGCTTCTCAATACATATACGAGAACTTAATGTACATACGTTCGTCAAAATATTAGTTTGTTTTCTATAAAAAGTGATGTACACAATTTTAATACATGAAATAAAAATAAATTAACGGTGCCTGTCACTAGACTGCAAAAAGTTAATAACTCATTCAAGGGTCTTTGTGTGCGCTTCTACAATAAGGTCCCAAGCAAAATACAACAATTAGATATCATGCAGTTTAAATCTACTATTAAAAAAATACTTATTAAAAAAGCTTATTATAAGGTATCCGATTATATAACAGAAAAGAACGCTTGGACTTGAGATGATCCAGCAACTGGATAGGTGATTACTTCTTAACTCATTATCTTGTTTCCATTATTATTAAATGATTATTTTATCTTTATAAGACCATAGTTTTTTTTTCTATCTCTGTTTATAATGTATTGATCTAGTAATGACATGGTTTTTGTAAATGTCATTACTCTTATTAGAGCTGGTGAGTTTCTTGCTCGTTCTTCTTATCAGCCAAAAGATGTCCTGAACGAGATGTAGGGAAAAAAAATTGGACGATTCAAAAATACTTTTAAGAAGTCTATTTGAATAAAGATTATTTTGACTTTTACATAAGGGTATCGCATCTACCAATGTTGCAGAAAAGGATGACGTTATTGTATCAAGAGACATATTGTTTCTAACAAACAAAAACATAATGGATCAACCGCGTACGTCACGAAAAACAAGAGATTGTAATTTTAACGAAGATAGTCAAGAAAATACACTTCATCTAATTGCATCGATAGTTGCGCTCGGAGTGACGAAGAATAAATTGGTTGTAACAAAAAATAAATATATTTTGGTTGTAAAATATATATTAATGAATGACTTGTGAACGACAGAGAAAAAAAAAACAAAAGACAGGCAAAAACAGTAGTTCACTGTAGTAGAAAAATAAAATTATTGTCAAGAAAAAGGTTGTCTTCAAACCTCTTTTCTCTAATATTCCTCCTTAATTTTATCCCTTTACTGAGATTCCGTTCCGTTCCGTGTCAATACAACACCCATCATCTGCGTACACCATTTATACTTTCCTTTCAATAAAGGCTTTGTCAGGGAGTCTGCAACCATATGATCTGTCTTTATAAACTCTAACAAGTTATGATCATACTCTACTGCCTCTCTCATAAAATGATGTCGCACGGCAATATGTTTAGTGCGCTGGTGATGTACAGAGTTCTCCGTTATGGCAACAGCAGATTGACTGTCACTGTAAATTTTCAATGCAACCTCAGCTTGCTCAGTGACTTCTGCAAAGATCTCTTCAGGATCTTCCTGAAGAGATAAAAGACCTATAGCAGCTTCCGACATTGCCACATTTTCAGCTTCTGCTGTCGATAGAGCTACCGTTTCATGCTCTCTCCTCTCGCAGCATATAGCAGCTCCTATGTGCTTGAAGACTATGCCCGAGTAGGATCTACTATCGTAGCAGCTTGCATGGCTTGCATCAGCAAAGCCCACAATGTCTTTCAACCCTGTCTTGTTATATTGCAGTTCAAGGTCTTGTGTACCTTTAAGATACCGGTGCACCCGCTTTGCAGCTATCCAGTGCCCCTCCGTATAACAATTGTTGAACTGGCTTAAGTAGTTCACAACATGTGCAATGTCTGGTCTCGTACAGACAGAAAGGTACATGAGTGAACCAATTTAACTTAGGTAAGATATTTTATGACCAGGTTTGTATTCAGCTCCTGGGTTTTCAACTACTTACCAGGGACTGAAGGAGTTGATGCAGCCTTACAATCAACCATCTCAAACTTTTTCAGAATTTTCTGAATATGTTTCTCTTGATGAACCTTAATTCCTATCTCATTCTGAGTTATTCGCATACCCATTATGAGCTCTGCACTTCCAAGATCCTTCTTCTCAAACTTGAACATAAGGTAACATAAGGTTGTAAGTCCTGCTTGTCATTCCAAAAAATAGGCATATCGTCGGCATATACTGCCAAGATAATGATCTTCTTGCTTTGAGACCTCATGTACACTCATGGTTCATTCTGTGATCTCCTAAAACGTATGTGGCTACACCACCACTAAGGGTCCGAGATGGAGATCTGTCTCTGAAGCGGTTGTGTGAGTGAGACGGGAATGCAGCGTACCGCGTCCTGTGATCGTTTCTGTGGTAATGTGGCGGCCCGCTACAGCTGCTGCGTTAATTGGTTGTTTTTTCTTTTAGTTCGGCGATCTCAGTGTGCATTTTGCGAAACTCGTCAACTAAAATTTGCATGTTTGTTTCATCTTTCTTGTCTGCTATCGGCGTAGTGATAGATGATACTGACGAGTTTTGTTTTGTTCTACCATTTTAACAGCGACCTTGGCAATATCGTCGAGTACGGTATCCTTGGCCAAGTATAGCTTACGACGAGTTGCCTTAGCTCTGGTTGCGCCTGACATCTGAAATGGTTGTCTCGTTTGTTTTCCCATAACGCATGGTATCCATTCTAGTTTAGACAATGTTTTTGGAAAACTTACCCCTGTTGCCATCTTATCTTTAAGTAATTTGAGGTTGTGCACACCAAGATGCCCCATTCTGCAATTGCAGCAATTTTGTCTTCACATAATCAGACGTTGGAATTGTATTGGTATTTTCAAGTGTTAATCTTAAGGACATGCACTCCTCTGGTAGTCCTTGTAGCATTAACGCAGCCAATAACTCATCATCAATCTCTTTTCCGATGTCTGACAGTTGATTTACCACTCTCAGTGTCTCTGTGACGTACTTAATTATATTCTGAAACATACTCAGCTTCAGACTGACAAGTCTTGATTCGTAATCGGCAACGATTGTTGATTCCTTTGTCCTCATATGCTACCTTGAGATTATTCCAAGTCTTGAAGGCTGTTTTCGCTTTTCGTACATGAACTTTACATGAAGTCTCTATCAGGAGGCATATCTTGATTCTGGCTTTTTGATTCTCCCCTTTTTACTGCTGGATCTCTATGATCAGCTAAGCTTTCAACATATTTCCATAGGTTATCGTGTACAAGTATACCCTCTATGTCAAATTTCCAGGATTCAGAGTTGCTTCTATCGAAGGTAGTCCTGACCCAGCGGAAATTGTAGATACCACCGCTGGTGCATCCGTACTACAACTAGCACTCGTCGTTGCATTATTATCACTAATTTTCCACAAAATTACTTGTAATACTCGTAAATAGCAGCTTACTTACAGTTTCGTATAGTAATATCTATTTTTATAACTTGTAATTCATCTTAAATGTATTGCCATTACTCGTCGACTTATAGTTGAACTGTGGCCCTATACCTATTAGATGGCACACTTCATCTAATTGCATCGATAGTTGCGCTCGGAGTGTCGAAAAATAAATTGGTTGTAAAAAATAATAAATATATTTTGGTTGTAAAATATATAATTATTAATGAAATGGATGTCTTCAAAACCCCTTTTCTCTAACACCCCTCTCCAAACGCAACATTTATATTGCGGGCTGTTTTTGCCGCGTTACTTCCGCGTCGGAACTCGTATTCAAAAATCACTCGAATTTTCGCAGTATCCATCTTTCTTGTCGTTGAATAATATCGGGTTGGCACAAAAGTAATGAGACACTTGGTTTAAGTTTTTACTTTTTTATTATTATTACAATAAAAAAAGTTTAGTCAATGATGTAATTACCATTAGTATCTAAGACTTCTTGCCAACGATCCGGCAAAGTTTGGATGCCTTTTGCCCAGAACTCTGATGGCTGTGCCTCGAAAAAGTTGTTCAACTCCCGCCTCTACGTCAGAGATATCATTAAATTGTTTACCCCGCAAATGCTGTTTCAGGGCTCTAAACAAATGATAGTCTGATGGGGCGAGGTCTGGGGAATAAGGTGGGTGGGGTATCGTCTCCCAGCCCAAGTTCTCCAACTGCCGGCGAACCACAGATGCGACGTGAGGTCGAGCGTTATCGTGCAGTAAAACTACATTGACTCGTCTTCGTCGTTTTTTCTTGATAGCGGCAGATAATTTGGTAAGCTGGGTTGAATATTTGTCAGCGTTTATAGTTTCATTGTGTAATAGCTCATAAAACAGTATGCCTTGCGCATCCCAGAAACAGCAAAGCAGAATTTTTCGGCGGTTCTTTTGACTCGGCTTCGGTTGAGTTGGTGGCGTTTCTTCTCGAGGCAGCCAAAAAGCACGACGTATATCGTTCTCGTAATAAATCCATGATTCATCTCCAGTAACCAGATCTGACAAAAACTCTTTACGTCGGGGTCGCAGCAAAAGTGACTGACAGATAGCGACACGGACTGCACGACTGGCGTCTGTAAGGATGTGCGGTACCCACCGAGCCAAAACTTTTCGATAACCAAGCTCATGCAGATGGTGTTCCACGGCGTGGTGACTGCATTTAAGTGCTTCCACTAATTCACGAGTGGTAGCATCCGGATTCAACTGCAGTTCGCGGCGCAAATCGTCATCATTCACTGCAGGTGGTTGCCCTGAGCGTGGCTGACTTTCAAGGCTCCTGTCTCCTGATTTAAAATGGTCAAACCATCGGGACACCGTCGCATGGCTTGTACTTCCAGCGCCTAATGCATTGTTGATATTGTCAGCCGCAGCCCGCGCACTGTGGCCTAACAAGTACTCGTATAAGTATAGTGTTCGAACTTGTCGCTCGTCCATTTTTCTTCAAACTGACTAAACAAATCGCGAGCGCGGCTTTATATACCCTACACCAGAAGTACATAGAATGTTCTACAACATTCTAGAATATTATCGAAAAAATTGATTTTAAAAAGGAAATGTTATAGATTTTTCTAGTGTGTCTCATTACTTTGGTGCCAACCCAATAAAAACAATTGTAAGTCAATATTCAAAGGTTTCACAATTTTTAAAAGAAGAACATCTTGGAAACCATGTGAAAAAGTTTCTTTTGAAAACTTCAAACCTAGGAACCTATTACAATAAAACGGCAATTTCATACTTTCACCCCTAATGTATATCGAAAATTGTTAGGATTACAAAATGTTAAATAGTTTGTCAGGTATTTTTTCGTTTGTTTTGTTTTCGGTTTTGTTTGTTTGTTTTCGTATTTGAATAAGTATAGGTATATATTAGTTCACTTTATTGTCTATAAGGAAATACTGTTTATTTTCGTAATTTAATCTTAAGATTTAATCTTAAATTTAAGGGGGTGTTGAAGAATTGTAATAAAACCTTAGTAATATAAATGTTTTATGTATTATAAGTAAATTTAATCAATGTCATTGTGAGTTTTAAAAAAAACTATGGCCTAAAATAAAATATCGTAAATGTGTTAAATACTTCTTAGTAGTCTCATTTTGCTGGGTCCACACAGGCAATAACACACAGCAATCAACACAAACATCATAGATACATATCTAGAGATGACGAAAGAGTACTATATCATTCACCCCGAGATATAATTAAGAAGCCGAGCTGGTGGATGCCGGACGCGCTTTGAACGCCGTAGTTGGACCCCAGTGGTTGCGGTTCCTTCTTCTTCATCCGAAGAAAAGTCATCTCTAGTTGATGGTAGTGGAGCTAGGTGCCTATTGGACACCGTACTTTCTCTCCCGTCGGAATATCTGATATAAGAGAAGTTAGGGGTACTTTGTAAAAGTTGTCCTACTTCTATAACAGGTTCAAATTTTGAGTTTCTTTTAATAAGTCGGTCCCGGCGTCATAAGCCAGACCGGCAACGATGTTCCGTTAGGACTTCTCCGTGAATGGCAAAACATCCTTTCATGAGAGTGTAGGGCGATTGGTAAGACTTTTATCAATCAGACGTATGCAAGCGTTGAGATCTAAGACTAAGTTGAATAGCTCTCCACAAAGTCCCGTTTAAGCGTTCAACTTGTCCATTTCCATGGGGATTATATGGAGTAGTCTTACTAGAAGCTATTCCAAGAGATGTAAGATATTGAATAAATTCTTGCGACATAAAGAGCTTCCCCTGTTCGAATGTACATTGGGGTACCAAAAGTATAAATAATTTCGTTCAGACATTTAATAACAGTTTCGGAACTTGTATCTTTACAAGCGAATGCAAAAGGGAAATGGCTGTATTCGTCAATAATTGTCAAAATGTACTTGTTTTGCGACTTAGATGGCAGCGGTCCTTTAAAATCCGTCGCTTTAATCAATTGTCCATCCAGTCGTGAAAATCTAGGTTTGACTTCAGCACAGACTCGACAATCGGCGGTCATTTATCGGACTTCATTTATTGAATACGGAAAATTCTTTGACTTTATCCAGTGGTATATGCGGACTACTCCTGAGTGACAAAGATTTTCATGAAAAGTTTTTAAGTTATTCAAGTTCATGTGTCCACAGACCCGTGTCAAAGCATCAGCAGCTTTGTTATCTTTACCTGGTCTGTATATGATATCGTATTTGAAACCAGATAATTCGAGACGCCATCGTTCAATTTTCTCATTCTTAATCTTACTTTTATGTCTTTGATTGAACATAAATGCGACTGATTGTTGATCAGTAACAAGTAGAAAATTTCTTCCAATGAGATAATGACGCTATTTCTGGAGCGATTCAACGATGGTTGCCGCTTCCTTCTCTATAGAAGACTATCTTCTTTTAGAATCGTTAAGCGATCAAGAAAAGAAAGCCATAGGCTGGCCGTTCTGGGTTAGTATTGCGGCAAGTGAATTTTCGGAAGCGTCCGTTTCGACAGTGAACATAGCAGATTCGTCAATAGTATTATTCGTCACTAAGGAAGATTTAGCAATAGTTGCTTTTAAATCATTAAAAAAATAAAAAATAAATCTTTAGATAATGGAAAATTGACAATAGATAATAATGGTTTTACCTTTTCTGATAAATTTTGTATCCATTTAGAGTAATGAGCAAAGAGGCCGAGTGCTTTTTTAAGTGAGGAAGAATCTTTTGGAGTCGGTAAGTCTAGCAGAGGCTTCAAACGGTTTTTATCGGATTTAATGATGTTATCCTGAATTGTATACCCAAGGAGATTAATAGTATTTGTGTCAAAAATACACTTTTCTTTATTTAGTGTGAGAGCATATTTGGCCACCGCTTCCATGAATTTTGCGAGATTGGCGTCATGATCGGTTTTGTCTATGCCACAAATTGTGACGTCATCAAGATAAGCATAGAACCTCCGAATTCAAAGTGCAAAAAAGAATGATTTTTGAGTAAGTCGTGGCCGATGATGACATCTGCGCATAAGCTATTCACGATCAATAAAAGATGTTGCTTGTACTGGTAATCATGGAGTTTGATTGTAGCGTAGCAAAGGCCATCGACAAAAGAAGTGTGGCTTAAGGAGGCTAATGTAATAGATTGTCTACTAGGTTTCATCTTCAGTTTCATAGTTTGTACTAAGCTCCGATCTATAAAGCTCACAGAACTCCCTGTATCGATTAATGCATCTGCTCGATAATCATTGACAGTAATAGATACAATAGCCTTTCTGAGACTATTTGGTAAAGCAGCTAATATTACAGACAAATTTTCTTTACTTTTAATTGCTTCCATCTCATTTTCAGTTACAGCATTTACTCTTTGAGGCAGACCGCTTCGACAAACATTAGCGAAATGATCTGTTTTTGAGCAAAGCTGGCATTCAGCACAGAAAGAGCTGGGCACTTGATTCTCTGGTGCACGTTTCCACCACAAAAGAAGCAACGTCTTGTGATATGCCCTTTATTGTTCTGGCGAGAAGTCAAAAAGGTAGCGGGCGAACTTGGTACTGCGTTGAGATTTACAGAAGAGTTCCCGTTCGTGAAGGCTTGAGTATTAGTCTCAGCGCCCTCTAAAGACATGGCTAGATTCATGGCTTCTTCTAAGGTAAGGTTTAGTTTTTCCAATAATCTTTCTCTTATTTTTTGGGTATTGATTCCAGCAATAAATGCCTCACGTATCATTTCATTTTGGTAAACTTCAGCGGTTACAGCTTGGAATTTACATCCAAGAGCTAATAATTTTAGGGATTGTACGTACTCCTTTAAAGATTCTCCCGATTTTTGTCTTCGCGATATTAATAGATGACGGGCAAGTATTTCGTTTTTAGGTTTAATGTAAGTATTTTCTAAAGTTTCTATAGCTTCCGAATACGTCGAGATATTACGAATGTAAGAATAGATAGTTGGAGATATGTGGTTTACTAACAGCTTTAGCTTTAAAGAATCTTCAGTATTCTTTCCACATTCTTCAAATAGAAAATTCTCAAATGTAAATCGCCAGTGCTTTCATTTTAGATCTGCTGCTGGAACATTTGGCTCCTCCTCAAAGCGATCTGGTCGTAGATAACGCATCATACTAGATTTGAGTTTTCCGGAATCCTTTTCGACTTTTTCTATAGACATTTTGAAAATAGTGTTTTACATATAACCTGAATAAATTGTTATATAATTAAGACAAGCCTTGAGAATTAAAGGTTTTATTCAGCTTATAAAATACATATAGGAAAATATCAGAAGACAAGAGAAAATCTATGACAATAATGATAAACATCATAGATATCTAGAGATGACGAAAGAGTACTATATCAGAAATAAACTTAGCAAAACACTAGATTTAGCGAAATCCATAAGGGCAAGGCCTATAACTAAAAAGAATAAGGAGAACATACCTAATGTCAAAATGACAGGTTGGTTTTTCCTAAGTTTTTCGGTCTAATTTCGATCTCTTTGATGTCATTGCACATGAATATTTGATGAGGTCTCTGCGATTGTGGCATTGAGGAAGGAACTACGGATCATATTTTATTTAATTGTTCAAATTTATCCATTTCGCTTTATGATTTGCTACCATCAAAAGTTCCACGTCCAACAAATATAAAATGTATCTTGAGTATGGAGAATCCCAGCCCATTCAAAATTTTAGCAAAATTCTTTGCAATCAATAATAGTCTTAATTTATAAATATATTTGTTTTCTATATACATTCTATTTGTATTATTTTTAACAATGTAATCAGATAGACGCGCTCAGAGCTATTTTTTTTATTTTATTTAAATTCAAAATTTTACATATTTTATTATTGTTTCTATACGTGTAAAGACCACAAACGTGACATTGGCGGAATTGTGTAAATGCAAATAGGCCATGAATTAAAAAGAAGAAGAAGAAGATGAGGTCATGAGTGGGAAAGTATTATTTTGACATTCAGAAAAGTATCCCCAGTACCCCCTGGTTCTTTAAGGAGAAGTTTGAAATAAAAAAAAACTATTACAAGTAATTGTCGAATTGGACGTGTCACATGGCAAGTCGAACTGGGGAGCACACACGTTCCCCAGTTCGACTTGCCAAATTCGAAGTTATCAATCGCAGACGGGGTTGCGTCTGCGATTGTGGCATCAACTTTTAATTTATTGTTTCTTTACGTGTAAAAACCGCAAACATGACATTGGCGGAATGAGAAAGTATTCAAGAAAAAAAAAAGCACTTAATTACACCTCCACTAGATGGCGCCTCTAGCAAAAGTTGATTATTGCGGGAAACGATTGGTCCAAAGATAATTGTTTCCGTTCCTTTTAACTAACATATTAAAATACTGAAATTTGCTAATTTCGAAACTTACATATCAATACAAATACGAAAAATTACAAATAGAATATGAGTTGTTTATTGTTTTGAAAACTAATTCTTACTTTTTAACATGAAAGAAAACCGGAAGGGCGCTTGTGCACTACACTGAATTTTCATGTCCGGCGGTCCGATTTTTTCAGGTCCGATATGTCAGGCCATATGTAGGTAATGCGCGCTTGTGCACTGTCAGGAATTTTACCGTCCGGAATTTTACGTTTCTCTATTCCGGACCGGTTTTTTCAGGTCCGTGATGGCGGCAATGAAAAACGTGTTTACGCTTGTGCACTGCTGTGTCCGAGATCCGGAAAATTCATAAGGAATAGGCTTGGGAAAAAATAATCGATTTGAATCGATATTTATTTCGGCGATATTGTTAATTTCCAATAAACTTATAATCGATATTTTATATGATGATTTAATATAGTTGGTATATATCACTGCATATGCTTTGGCAAACTCGGTATAGTTCTAATTTGATCACGACCTACGTAGCCGAGTGGTTCGCACGCCGGTTTCAAGGTGTCACCATCTCTGAGGTCCCGGGTTCGATTCCCGGTCGGGTCAATGTAGAAAATAAACTTTTCTATATTGACTCGGGTCTGGGTGTTGTGGTACCTTCGTTGTCTCAGATACTCCATAATACGGGGGCTTTAGCTACTCATCTTGGAATCTGAGCAATGTATGTGATGTTGTTAAATATTTAAAAATGTTGATCAGCCTATGGTTCTAGTATCGATACTTAGCTAGATTTTAGAATCGTATTAAAAGTATCGATAGCTTAAGGTAAGATAAATAAGTGTTGTTACGCTTAGACGCCTAAACAACTGAACCCCTCTAAATGGAAATTAATATAGTAAATAGACTTAACTTTAAGAATGACATAGGCTACATTTTATCGTGAAAAATAGGGGATGAAAGTTTGCCTGGAAATTTGTCATTATCAAATTTTTTTTAGACAATTGATAAGTATAGATAAATATTTGACAACAGAAGTAATAATAAAGAATAAACAGAAGATTAACAAAAGTAATTAAGTGACACTCAATGTCTTTTTCGCATTTAATAAAATTTTAAATGTATGTTTGTGTCATTAATAAAAGAAGTATTCTAAGAGAATAATATTTCTGCTCAAAGAAACTACACCACGCGTATAAAATTATGCCTATATATAATACAGTCAACTGATCTCGTAAAGTTCATTTAGCATAATAATTCTCCGCTAACACGGCACTAATTTCGATTTGTTTACGAAATGGCGCCACCGATTGGTCTATCTCTGTAATCGCTGAAAGTTGTTTTTACAAAACTTCGAAAAAAATAGCACGTTTAAAAATTTAATTATCAAGTACAAGACCATTATGAGTAATTTTATTCTAATGTCACAGTTATTTTTAGCTATTGTATGTGAATAATGCTGTTCCTAAATTAGTACATCGTACCTAGCGTAAGTGACGTGTAGCTTCAAAGAGAGCTGCCCTACACTGCGCCGCTCCGATCAGGAAAAAAACGGACAAGTGCACAAGCTACTCATCCGAGTTTTTCATGTCATTCCGGACCGGAAAAAATCGGACCGCCGGACCTGAAAATTCAGTGTAGTGCACAAGCGCCCGAAGAGTTGTCATGGAGAAATCAAGAACGTACCATAGCGACATCTATTTTGATTTCGGGAACTAATTTTTTTTTAATACTTCCTTATTAAAAAAGAAGAAGGTCTGTTTGACTGTCAAAAATGTCAAAATAAACTAACCGCCGGCAGTACGGTTTGGTTGGCTCGTTGAGAAAATTAAACAATTTTTCAGCATTTTATGCTGCATTATTTAGAAAGCGCTACCTAAGATTAATATATGCTTACGGTTATCTATTGAAATAAATTCCGTTTCAAATCTGGATGAGAAAATAATGATTGCGGCGTCAGAACCTATGGTAATGTTATTGTTTACTTTCTGTCACTATTTTTACCATTTTTAATTGGAAAAGTTATCTCCAGAATTTAGGAAGCAGTTTTATATAGCCGTCTCCGTAAACTACATTTTAAGCTTAAGTTTTTTTAATCCTTAAATATCTTTTTTAGAGTTGATTGGTAATTAATTATTTGTGTTATAAAATTTGTCATAATTTTTGATATTGCAGGAGTTTGTGCCTCATGGCAGAACCATGATAGCAAAGCATCCAGGTCAGATTTATGGTAAAGGCTCTAATAGTTCAACCTCTGAGAACTCCTTGCTATACAAGCTGACAAACTTTGCTATCAAAGATGAAACTGTGTTAGATACTAAAGAAACAGATGAAAGGGAATGGTGGTGCATTCGGGAAGTTTATTACAGAAATAACAATGGTAATTGAAATATGCTAATAATAATATAAATTAAAACTACCTATCTAAAGTATGTCTTAATATAATAACTATACTAAATAAAAATGTCTCTGTCTGTAAATCATTGCCAACAGGTAAAGTACAACAGGAAGGCTGTGAGCGTTTCCTCTTTGAATAGCCAAACTAATTCTTTATAATAATAATAATATTATATATTTTATGTTTAATTCCTTTGTTAGATTAATAAGGAACTCTGACATACAGCAGAAGAATATATTTACATTTTATTCAACAATATTTGACTTGTAAAACTAACAAGATCAAATCTTTACTTGTTCAACTGTGTTCAAAAGATCAATATTTTATAGTAAGTAATGGGGACAATGCCTTGGTAAGAAATTAGAAATTGTATTTAGTCTGACAATCAGATAATGGAAAAATATTAGATACATATTTTTTTGGATTCAATTTTACTATAAATGGCATAGATAAGAGGCATTAAAGTTGGTTTGCTACATCGCAAGCATGTAGAAAATATACAAAGGTGTGATGTCATTAACATTTTAAGTCATTTTATTGCGTTAATTTATTGATAATGCTAAAAATATTTTTAATATGTGTTTATTATTATTTAATAATAAACTATACTCCATTCATTATAGCATTAGACAGAAGTTGAATAAGGTTCTTTTTATGGTATACTTTGTGACAAAATATCAATAATCATGTTTCTTTTAAGACTGACGGCTAATTTGCTACATAACCACTTAAATACCAGCTGCTATACTTAACTGTTGTCATTGCAGCTATCTATTAAACAAATTTATGAGTATATGACTAACTTAAATGATTTAATAACTATTACAATAAAAAGTGTTCATCGTAAAGAACCTAAAGAAGCAGGGTTGGATAGTTTCGGCACGATTCTCATGTCACTATAACTCTACCAAATTTAAAATGTTGCCTTACCCCATCAAATGTTTTGGCAGTACAGCTTTTTAATTTTGTCAGACTATTATTTATTCATAATTATTAAAATTGTAATCTGGGATTGTCATCCATCGTGAATGCTTCTGCCTTTATTATTGTTTTGCCGTTTTCCATGATTAAGTTGTTATTGTTTTATTTTTGTTGTTAAGTTTTGTTAAATATGGACGATGCCGGTGCAGGCCCGAATGGCCTATAAAAATTACTCTCTAAGCCCCAATACCTACCCTTAACCTTTGATATTTCAAGGAGTTTTTTCAATGTCTTCATCAATAGTCTAACTAATTACAATTAGAATTTATCAAAACAAGTTAACAACAGACAGATAGTTTCAGTTTTAGTTTCATGTTGGCTTGGGAGTAAAAGATGAATTTATAAAATGCTGGCCTCATCTCAACCCCAAGGTATTGTAAAAAATGGAAAATTGCTCAGCTCTTTCAGACAACATAATGTTTAAAGTTTCAACAAAACTAATATATATTTTTTAAATTTATCTTGAAAATAAAATGTTCTGCACTGCTGCTTCTATGACCCTCTTTTTTCTAATGTTATAATGAATGGAGTATATATGGACATATAGACAAAAGTTAGTTGTCATCCCTGTTTTGATTTTTTCAAAAATATTATATTGTAAGTAGCTTGGTGGCGTAGTAGATAAGCATCTCGGCCCGCGATCGTTCTCGTTAAGCAACTTTCGCAAGGGTCGGTCACGGGATAGGTGACCAAAAAAATTGTTATCTCGAGCTACTCCGTGCTTCGGAAGGCACGTTAAGCCGTTGGTACCGGCTGCTTTTGCAGCCGTTAATACCCTCCTATCCGCATTGAGCCAGCATGGAGAGTCATGGCCCATCTTCCTTAACCATCCATAAGGAAGGCCTGAGACCCTGCAGTGAGGACGTAAAAGGGCTGATGATGATGTATTTAATACAATATGGACAATTCTATTTTGTGTCAAAACCAAGTATTGTACCTTTTTTTGTGTCAGATATCCACAATCCATCAATCGAACCATATTAGGATCTGATCAATGTATAGCACATACATTGATCTTGTGTTGTGTAATATTTATCTTAAAAATATTGTTTAGATATGGAAGAGGAACCAGATCAAAATCAAAAGGACCCTAAATATGACTATGGTTCTGAATCATTTAGACCTCCAAGTCGCCTCAAAACAGATTTCAACATTTCTATCAAGTCTGAATTACTTAGCGGTGCTAAAAAATCAGAGCCTGAATGTGGAAATTCTGCAGGCGCTTCTAGGGGCGGAAGTGCCAATAGTTCTAGCAACATGTCAAAAAAATTCAATCTCAACAGTGGACAGAGTAAAGGACTCAAGAAAAGACCACTTGATTCAAAAACTGACTGTTCATATGAAGAGGAACTCTATGTAAAAGGTTGCACTGCAGTGTGGTCTAAAGGTACTTGCTATTTCATTTCATGGAGTGCAAAATTTTACTTTGAACACCAAAATAATACTAGATGCGTTTTTAAGGGTCTGCAAATCTGATGGAAGATGAGTCTAAATCTGGCTGACATGTGTTAATTTGAGCCAGAATTAAACAGAGCATCATTGTTTTTTTTTTCTATATTAAATTATTTTCAAATTCCATGTAATTATGTGCATGTAATATTAAACTTGACCCAATTCAATTTTGAAAAAAAGTCACTTAAGTACTTATTGCCACCTGAATGAATATATACTTTAAAAAATCGAATAATAATGCACATATCATGCCAAAGAATCAATGAGTTCATTAGACCTTTCAATCATCAATATTATGAATTTCAATTCTTTGCCATCTAATTAAAAACACTTTTTATAGGTTTAATTTCAACACCTGCTACAAAGTTATCTGCTCCAGAACATAGAGAAACAATTTGTTGCTACACCATAGAAAATCCTATAAAACATGCAGCATTCTGCAATTTTCATGTTGACATTAACAATACCATGCTAATTGATGCATTGAACTCTCAGATTGCAGATGAAAAGAAAAATATAAAAATAGAAGACACAACTAAACATATAGAAACCAAAATCATGCCCACCATAGTACTTATGGATAACAAGTGCATGAAAGTCTTTGGAAATGATGGCAGAGAATACATAAACAGTGTACCTTTCCAAGTTAAAAAGATTTGGCCAATGAAATATGGTTTATTGATAGAAAAGCAAGCAACGCCAGCGATGCATAATTCAATTCTACCGTCTTCGTTTATTAAGCTCAATGAATCTCATAACAGCACTTTCTCAAGGTCGAAGACTCATTTGCCTTTTAATATGAGTGCTCGTTTACGTGCCGAATCTATATCAGGTTACGAACAAGAAGTCCCTCTGCCAACTTGCTTCTCTCTGTCACATCCTTTAGATGAAGTAACACCTGTATTAATGAAATCACCATCTCAAGGTTTGCAATATTATAATGATGGAGAGCTTCAGATCATATTTGTTAATGTCAGTCCAAGTATAATTCTTCTGTATGATTGGAAAACAGGCACTCATTCACTATGGAAAATCAGAAAAGCAACACGAGATGAGTGTCTTTCAATGTGCCCAAATACCAATTCCACTATAACAATGTTTAGTCAGTCATATGATTTTATTGGCAGTCCTATGGCTAGCAATATTGGGAGGAATGCAACAAGTTGGGTGACAGGCATAGGTAGCCCATATCAATCAAAAAAAGGCCCGGGTACACCAAATTTATCAAAGTCACGACAAAATAGTCCAATGGCGAATATATTCCATCAACAAGGCATGTCGCCTCATGCTTCTATCGGCCAAGCATCTTCTATATCTATGATGGCCAACATGGCATCACAAGCTCCACCTTTATTACCCTTATACCCCGACATATGCTTAGATCATATTTGGACAGATAGTCAAATACTCCATAGAGATCGTATTAATAATTCATCTGATATGAAAACATTCCTGCATACAGACTTAGTAGGACATGAATACCTTTGTTTCATAGTGAAAGTTAGTGGCATCAGTAAGCTACAAATTGTGCGTCTTCAAAAATCAAATTCTCAAGGGCAGACACCAAAGTGTAATTTAATTGTGGGATCAGTATCTACGGTGTTGGCTAAAGATGCTGTTGTATTGGAACATTTACAAATGATAGCGCTCATAGATGAATTTGGAAATATTATACTGCAGTCTGGAAACAATGTGGTCGGCAAGGTAAGGATTCTCTTCATTTTAGAAATATTTGGTTTTGTCTTACCTAAAATAACTATCCCATAGTTAGAATATCTTTTTCTGCTCTCTATGCAAGGCTTCTATCATGAAGATATAAGACAGAATAGATAGATCCTATTTTGTTGTTCAATTAACAGCAACCAATGCCTTGTTATTTTATTTTACTGGATTTTGTTCTACATATTTGAAATGTAATATCATATACAATATGGTATGATCAGCCGAACAATTGGACGGCTAGCCATTTAACTGGCTAGCACCATTCGATTGCCCGCTTAGTTTTCTGGTCGAATCATTATCGGTCAGTTGCACAAACATCCATTAAAGTCTAATGAATGTCGTTTTTAACTAATGATAATTTTAATAACCGTTTGTGCAACTGAGTATATGAAATTTGGACCGTTATCAAGACGGCTGATTTAAAAACCGCCAAAATGTTCAAGTTTCATTTTAATAAAGTTCCATTTTACCGCAGAACAATAAGGTATTAACGAATACCTTATTCTTCTGCGGTAAAATGAAACTTTCTCTCTCTTTCTTCGTCTCTCTTTCACGAATAAGGTATACTCCGTTTTTAATATTATTTGTAACTGATTATTTTTCGCCATAGTGACGTCACACAATGGCGGTACGTGTTTCAAGTCACGTGATGCACAAACAAATAAATCACGATTTTTAATTTTATGACAATAATAAAATCGTGTTATTTCAGGACTCAAACTCAGAATCTCTATGTTTATATTAGTTTTTGTGCAATTTCATAAATTTTTTTCACTACCGAAACTACCCTATTGCGTTGTGAGACTTGTGCATTTTTGTACATGTTATTTTTTTAATAGTAACACTGTTATTATGAGCTTTTGACTGTCCTTACTTCAAATTCTTGTCTATTGGTTAAAAATATTTGCTTCAGTTATGATATGACATATTCTCAAGTTATTACTTCTCTCGACAAAGATACGAGTGTAAGCCTCCTGTTGCCGAAAATAATATAATATAAATTGAAAAGACTAGCTTGTGACTTCAATTGTTGCAGAAAATTACTTAAAGTAAATTAAATGGCTAGGAAATTGACAAATAAACTTGGTAACTTTAGAATGACACATATTATTACGTTGTTGTTATAAAAACAAACAGTAAAACAGGTATTTGGCCTTTCTTGATGAAAAATGCTTAAAAGTCCACTTTTGTCCCTGGTACCAGATGATACCATTTTTAAGCATTTTTCATTGAGAATAGTTTTCAGTATAGCATTATGAATGCAAAAGTAAACAATAAACCCCGTTTATATAGTTTTTGTATACTTTTATTATTTTCTTTTGTAGGTATTAATTTTTTTATGTCATGATATAGAAAAAATATCAAAACTCACGGCTTTTTATTTTAGAATTATTATCAATGTCCTTACATATGAAATTGGAGTTTTGTCGTTTTGGTCATTTTAATCACAAATTTCTCCTCCCTGGTTGGGTATTCCAAATTCAAATTTATACAGCCATTTACACTTGTATTTTTGTTTCGTTAGGCGGCATGCATTTTTTTTCTTTCTTTTGTCCTATATACGTCACCCAGTATAAAAAATGGAAAACTTGAAATATCGTGTTATTTACGAGTACGAGTTCCACCGTGGTACCAGTGCTGCGGAAACGACTCGAAGGGTTAATGATGTGTATGGCGGTTGTGTCTCAAAAGCCAACACGGTGCGTTTTTTGTTCCAACGTTCCTCCCATACCAAACACCAATTTCATATGTAAGGACCTAATATAAATAATTGACCTTTGTCGGCAACACTTTACCCTGAATTGCATGATTTCATTGTAGGTGCACGTAGGTGGAGTGCTAGCTAGGCTCATAGATTCTCCTTACACTAAGCGGACAGCGTTTCAGTCGCCATTCCCTCGACGAAGCAGTCTACTACCCAGTCGGTGTAACGACGCATCCGCGTTTGACGACTCGGCCTTACATTTATTATCGCCGGTGCCGCATACTTCTGCATCGCGCTTAGAACAAAAGGAAACTATAGGTATTTATTAGAGATAGAAACTAGCGCAAGGCGTTCTTCGAGGCGAACTTTCGCTAAAGCTGGTCATAGGATGGGTAACCGAAAAATTATTAAGTACTTTGGAAGGCAATCGTTAACATATACCAATCCGTGAAAAGCGCGCTTGGTGGGTAACCCGGTCTCCCTATTCAATTTGATTTCATTAAAGGGAAGGTCTGAGCCCGGTGATGATAATGGAAACTTGATATAAAAAATACTCGGCCTGTTAACTCTAACAAAAGTGGGTGATATTATTATATTGAATATTAGTGTAATCCTACCTCAAACCTTAATCTATATCCGTTTTAAATTTTTTTTTTATTTATATAGATTAAGGTAATTACATTAGCGACATCAGGATTTCTGAAATTTTATACACGAAAATGTATTTTAAACCTAAATCTAGTGGCCGTAAAATTCAAAATCTGATTTATATATTTTTACACTTATTTGGTAGTCTAAATACTACACTATACTATACTTTCTTAACAATTATTGTTTGATACATTAATACTTAAAAATGATTACTAAAAAAATCCGTCTCAGGCTACATGAATAAGAATGATAATTATGTACAGCATCTCTACTATGCACATTTTATAAATCGAGTCTCCGATATTTCGGCTCTGTCCATGTCCGCAGAGTAGCAATAGTCTTCTAGGCCAACCAGCAGATATATATACCCTATTTTCAGTTTTCTTACGTTTGCCATAACCAACGTATAAGTTTAAAAATCATATATTAACTTAATAATTAACGAATGTTTTGCCGTATAAATTTGGTGTGGACCACTTTTATCACTATTTTACAGAAAAATAACTCACATCAACTGAATCATAAACATCGTCAGACCATTTACGTCCCCACTGCACGGGCTCAGACCTTATGCTTCTGCTATCAGGTCCATAACACTCCATGCTGACCCAAAACAGGTTGGAGGGTACGAACGAATGCAAATGCAACCGGGCGAGAGCTTAACAGGGTTTCTGAAGCATGGAGTAGCCCAAGATAATTATTTGGTCGCCCATCGCGTAACTGACTCTGACGAAAGTCGCTTAGCATCAGTATTCGCAGGCCGCGTAGCTTATCCACTAGGCCACCGAGCTACTCTACCTACTAAATATTTGTATAAAATTTCATTTTTTTTCCAGGGCTCAGTGGCCTTTGCGATGCAGCCGGTTCCCGTCTGACCTTACAATTCGACTCAGGAGCGATGTATCGCATATCTTTACCTACGATATCTTGCTCAGCGCTTGTTAACAGGTGTTGCACTGCCTTAAAAGCTATTCTACCCAAAGATGTTACAATGCAGGTAATATTTCTTCTCTTGCTGTGTAATTTGTTACTTTTTTTTTTACTTTGTGTGCAATATAGTGCATTCATTGTTTTTCATTCAACATATGGACGTTTAATTAAACTTTTAAATTATTTTTCAAACCTTCATGACTCTCTTCAGAATTATAATACATACTCTTACTGTTTAACAGATAATAATAAAATGGTATGGCGTACGCAACGCGCCAGGTACACAAGATTTGACACCGGAACAAGAATGGTCTATGTTTTCTAATCTCCTGTTCTCATTAATTGGATATGACATTGAGAAATTATCACAAACGAAGCACAGTGAAGAAAATGAGCACACAGAAGTGGCTACAAAGAAACAGAGGACTTCAAGTGATGGCACACAAGAGGATTGGGAGTATCTTCTAAAGTCGAAACTCCATAAAGCTATAGGGAGTCCACTAGCAAGTATCCTGCATATTGCTTCGACCAATCCTGATGCCAAAGGATTAAGATCGATCAGATCTAGGAACAGTATTGAAGCGGAGAAACCTTCACAGTTTAATACTAATGCGTTACTCTTTCCATACACAGTACAAATACTGTTTTCCTTCCATTTAGTATACGAAGAGATCAAATTGAACACTTTGCTGTTGAGCGATTTGAAACCTCTGTCGGGCTTTTTGTATCAGATATCGAAAGATTTGAAACTGGACGGTTACGTGAATCATTATTGGTTAGACTTTCCAACTGATTATAGTTTGGAATATGAGGAGAACGAATTGCAATTAGACGATGCCGTTTTGCAAAAGTTGAGCCAGCCGACTTACTTTACTAGTGAACCGCCAAATGTATTTAGCTATATGAACTCTATGTTATTAGACGTAGATGTTGGTTATTATCCATATTTGTCGGAAGTGAATGATGTATCGAGGAATATTATTGAGGTAAGGTTCTTTTGTCCTGGTTATTTCTGCGGTGTCATTTTACGACAAGCTGTTATTTATCTTAAAGTACTTCAAAAAAAGAAATCATCACATGTATCACCTCTCGCTTACCAGGCGAGAATTTACCATTCATTTATACCATCTTACTATAAAACGAGCCTTTAGTTAGTATTTGGTTTAAGCCATTGACTACCTAAAGCTAATTTTCAATGACAGAAGAGAAAACATCAAATTGACACGAATTAATGTATTTTGATCGTATAATAGTTTACCTGGTACTAAAGTTAATTTTAAATGTGTATAATTATAATGGTAATATATTAATTATTTTTTTTAGTGCTTGTTGTTTTTGCTGCATATGAAAATATTTCCATGAATGTTCATGTCGGTAAAAGTTCGGTGGTTACATAATCACAGTTACAGTTACGCTCATTTGAATAGTAATTTTCAAAATTGTTTGCAATTTTATCATCCTCACTAGCCTATTAATTATGGATAGAATCGAATAAAATCGCATAGAAACAAATGGGTTAGGCCCACCACGCAGGCCCAATGCATATTGTCTTCAGATGCATCCGGGACCAACGGCTTAACGTACCTTCCGAAGCAAGGAGGAGCTCGAGATAATAAATTTTTGGTCACCCATCTCATGACCGGCCATTGAAAGTTGAAAGTTCCCCCAAAGCGCCATCGAGCTCCTTTTAATTTTTTAATCAAGTGTAAAATTTATTTTTAGGTATTAAATATTGTGGGATGTGGTCGATGCGCAGGAGTGCAAACTATAACAAGAAGAGATACAATGATGGCGAGCACACCGCGTAGTAGACGCGATTGCTCACAGTATTCGTCTCCGTTCTGCCAAGCTGTTATCACCGTGTGTGAAAGAGGTAGACTATGTCATTATTATTCTTTTATTATGGCGCGTGGTGAATCTCCACAGAGTAGATATACTAATTCCGAAGATTAACAACAAACTTACGATAAAAATAAAATAGGTCTTGCTTCGATAGTCATAAAGTATGATAGCTATTGCGCTCGCGATGTTGTTTAGAAAGGTATTAAATGAACAATATCGCTAATTTGATGGTATTTTTAATTGTCTAAGCAAGCGTTAGACTCAAAAATAATGTCGAACGCTAACTGCATTCTTTTCATAGTTTAAGTTATGTTTTTATTATCTTTTATTGATTATTTTAATCATCATTCGTTTTGTAAACAATTGGGACTTTAAACGTTACACAGTTCCATAAAACGCAATACGTTTTGGAATGGATTGCATAGCTCTTGAAATTACACAATTAGCCCTTTGGATTAACTACTGTTTGATATTTATCCCCATCTTAGGCCTAGGCGTAATTTGTAAATTTCTGTTATATAGGAAATTGGAATATTAAAAGTTATAAAATAAAAAGATTTTTGTTTAAATTATTCCACTTATTTAGTTAGTATTCTCATATGAAATAACGTAATTGTCTTGGAGTAGGGACGCTCTCTCCTTATTCTTTCTGAGCGACGCTTACAGTCAATAGACTAGTATATATCTATCCCTGTGTAATCAAGATTTATTGTATTATATCAATTTAAACTTGACACGATAAATAACGTAGAAATTCCCTATTAAATAATATCGAGTCTTACATTGTGTTAGGTATGACGCCACGAGATGTTGATAACTTACCACCAGCGATCGGACTATTGTTACTGACAATATTCAGTCGGTGTAAAAGCGAACCACCAGCTGATTGGCCGGCGGCAGCGTACAATCTGGTCATGAGGGAAGATTTGGCCCTGCAAGCTGAAATCTCGGAAACTCTAAAATCTAACTCGGAGTATATGGAATGTGAGTAGCTTAGGGGAATTATTGGCTACTGGATTATTTTTCAAAAAAGTATTTTAAAATTTTCATATGATCATATGAAATCAGTATCAGGTTTTTTTTTTCTTTAAATAATCCCACGGAAACAATCATGCACGTGATGTCACATTTCAAATTAGTATCAGTAGCTACGGCTGTACCCGCAACAACGCCGTTTAGTTCATTGAAATGTGACGTCACAAGATGATTCGTCGTGGCCGACCGCGTTTCGGTTCTTTTCATCCGCAGTTAATACTCAGTTAAAATAACTGCAAGTTAATTTTGCAAAAATATAATATACTAATTTTTATTTTAAAACAAATATATAGTTATTGTTTACATATATTTCTAACATATCTCATAATTTATTGTTATAGCTGTCAAATAGTGTCTGTCAATTATAAGATTTATTTAATTTAGTTGATGGAAATGGGGAGTGCGGGTGACCTTTGCAGGTTCATTTCATTGGTCGAACTAATTAAAGCCAATGATCGTCCATTAAAAACGATATCCATTGCCCGCAAACTGCATGCCGGTTCTATCGTCCAATAGGAACGATATAAAATAGTTGCTTGATTAAATTCTCAGCAAATATTTATTTATTTATGGTCTTTTTTAACAGCACTTGCTCTGGAAGTATTGGAAAAAGAAACAGCATACTCCCTTAATAGTAACAAAATAGAAGAACAAACACAGCCAAAGAATGAGGAGAATGATACCCACACTGGAATGGAACACCTAAATACTAAACTCTTAAGTTTATTGTATCCGAGAGATCACAGGTAAAATAAGTGTTGGTTGGAGAAGTATGTAATGCATCCTGTTTTTTTTAACAGAAATGATAAGAAATTGTCGAGTAAAATAAGCCATCATTAGAGGTCGTTTTCTAATTTTTTTTTTATATTAGTGTGGTATTTATGTTTGAAAATAAAAATTAATTAATGACATCAAAAGAAACAAAAATATTTTTATACATTATAAAAATATTGTTATGGTTATTGGTAGGATTTCTAAAGAGATCGTTGACGCGATCAATGGGAAACCCTCGTCTTACCAATGTTACTTAATGATCGTCGCAGACCTGTCCTCATCCAACACACCGAATAAGAAATAATTGAATAATACGCAAAACTTGGCATGGATAACAGCACTAGTACCCGTAGCGAACAAACAATTTTTTTTTCAAATATTTTGTTGTTTCGAAATGAATGATTCCCTTTATTACATATAAATATGCAGCAATGATGAATAATAAATTTAAAATACACTTGCTAATTACATACATTTACAAAAATATTTCTACTATGCTCACTATTACTTTACTCTTTGCTCACTATCTTTATCTTTATCCTGTTCTTCAAATAAAATCTCATTCACTTGTCTCATTCTGCACCAAATTGGAGGCATACAGATATGCAGATATTAACCTACCTAAATTACCTTTTAAATACAGAATGGCAGAAGTATTCAATCTCCTGCAGTCGTCAATTCCAGTCACTATAAATTTAACTCAGCGGCCCGAGGTCTCTGACCATGATTTCATAGAAGAACAGGAAAAACACCTTTATGCCATCAGCACTAGAACTATGGCTTTACCGGTAGCGAGGTGAGTCGATATACTATTTATAGGCAAACAAAATGACTTATTGACTGATCATAATTGATTGAGTAAATGATTGCAATTTCTATGAGTACGTCCCCACTGCAGGGCCTTCTTCATGGTAAAGGAGGATGGGCCATGACCCTCCACGCTTTTCCAATGCGGATTGGAGGGTATTAACGACTGCAAATGCAGCCGGGACCCAACGGCTTAACGTGCCTTCCGAAGCACGGAGTAGCTCGATATAATAATTTTTTGGTCATCCATCCCGTGACCGACCCTTGCGAAAGTTGCTTAACGACAACGAGCGCGGGCAGCGGCGCTTATCCACAACACCACCCAGCTACTTCCTCTGAGTGTGTAATATAATAAATTAATTGGTTATAACTATGGACTACGCAACGACCAATAATAACTTGACCATATGCTTGAGTTGCCTGCACGCTCATTTTAAGACTAATGTTGTTTGTGGTTGTTTTTTTTATCACTGGTCTAATGATATAAAGAAACACTTTTATAAGGCCGATTAGCAAGTATTAGAACTAACGCGACCTTACTATGAGCCTATAAAGAAAATAAAAATTTGGTTTACATATTTTAAATTGCAAAGCTCACATGGCCCTATTCATATGTTACTCACATTAGTGACTACTCATCTTTGTTTTTATACACATTATCATCACCGGCCTATTAATATCACAGTTGGGGCCTGACCCACGGTCACACGGGCCCAATGCGGATTGATGGATATCAAGCACTGCAGATGCAGCTAGCACAAACGGCTAAACATGCCTTCTGAAGATCGAATGAGCTCGTAACATTTTATTTTTGGTCACCAATCCGTGAATGGCCTTGACCGCCAATGCACTCGGATGATTCTATGGAAACTTGAACATCCGGGCTGATACGTCCCAATATATTTCGCCTATTAAAAAAAAATATCCCGTAGATATTTTTTTTATCGGCGATATCAGCCTGCTTCTATGTATATAGAGATTCTATTTAGATTTAAAAATTAAACAATGTCAGTCAAGATTAATTATTTCGAAGAATAATAATGATGGTTCTATCAAACCAGAAGTTCATATTTTCGTAGAATCACTCTCCCCAATGATTGGGAATCCTAGCCTAAACATTTTCTTCACAGAGGCATGTTGACACTTCGTAGTTTACCTTGTACACCTACTGAGCCTCTATGTTTGCCGAAGCTCTGTGTGTCTGGCCGTGGCCCCCCACCCAGATGTAACACCATTAACCTCGGTGGAGGGGATGCATCACCACAGTGCCTTCTGTGGCCAACGTTCCATAACGGAGTGGCAGCTGGACTGGCACTCGTACCTATGACAGGAGCTAGTATTGATTCGAGTTGGATAATTTATAATAAACCTCGAGTGAGTACTGAAATAGTTTTTAATATATAGTGGAGGAGCGAAATAAAAAGCGTCTATTCGTTATCAGTTGTATTGCGAGACAAAGGAATCGAGTCGGTAACAAACATACCCGTCATTTGGGATTCTTATTGATCTACCTACATAACAGTTTTTTAGAATATATTGACTTTTATGTGTGTAATGCTTTTATGAATGTAAAAGATGGGAATTGACACCAACCGACGCGTAATGACGGTGCCTGGTGGTGTTTCCCTAAGTACAATCGACTTTTTTAATAATCATATAGTTTACCAAATCGGCGAAATAAATATAAAAGCCTAAAACAATATTAACATTAGAATATGTTGTTTATTTTGTAACATATTACATTGATGTTACGGCATCTATGTTAACTTTTTGTAACAATGACATCCTTACACGTGTACATTTTTATAGACAAATAGCATGAAGTTTGAGTATTTTGAATGATTATTTACCTTAAGAAAGAACGGAAACGGAATAATGTTAAACATTATTAATATACGCATTATACTAAAGCAATAATGTTCGTAATAAAAAA
This sequence comes from Diatraea saccharalis, assembly GCA_918026875.4. NCBI lineage: Eukaryota > Metazoa > Arthropoda > Insecta > Lepidoptera > Crambidae > Diatraea > Diatraea saccharalis. The sequence goes on from OU893350.1 coordinate 8,890,189, forward strand.
AATATTATTATATATTGAATAGAGATAAAAAAGAAAGAAAAGCATATTGACCACATAATATTAAAGTAATAACACACTCTTTTAATTTATAGACAATATAAGCAAATAAAAATGCAAACAAGTTACATAGAATCAATAATTTATTATGTTATTATTATCAATATTCAAATAATATAACATATGTAACAGTCAACTATCGAGATACAAGTTCCATATCTTTTCAAGTTAGTGATCTACTGGATATAACAATAAAGTGTAATTTTTTTTATCAGGGTACCACTGAGATGTCTACGGAACATGCTGGATTCTTAATGGCATTAGGATTGAACGGACACTTGCGCGACATGCCTTTCATGAATATGTACGAATATCTAGTCAAGTGCCATGAGATGATCAGCATAGGACTTCTACTTGGTCTTGCGGCTACTTACAGAGGTAACATTTCTGAATGAACTGACCGTACAAACTGAAATTCAGCAAAATACACTCAATAGCGACAATTACTCACTTCACCTAAAACCTGCGAGGCGTTAGTCGTGTACTCATTGTAACATATAATTTTAGTTATTAATTTATCAAACAGTGTTTTAGATAATACATCAATTTATTTCAAATGAAATGTTTTAATATTATTAATTATCAGCAAGGAGCGTGGTGAGAATCATACATCTTTATGGTCCTTCGAGCCGGATACTGCGCTGCCGCAATACTTTTATTAAAAAAAAAAAACGATAGCGATTGAATTTAAAATTAAAAAGAAAAACCGTAGACTTTTAATTTTAGTAAGAGTTAAGACAATTTTCGACAATTGTCCCGTTGTTTTGTGAAATTCTTGATAGTTTTCCATGTATTTAAATATAATTTTTTAGGTAGTCTTTATTGATGCAAAAATTTATTGGTTTCGGATCGAATTTTTTTATGTGCAAATGAAAAGAAAATTATAAGAATTCAGTTGATAATCTAGGAAAAAAGCAAGCATGACTAGAATAGAATTTGTTTTGACCGATATAAAGGCATATAGATAATTAACCTGATAAAAGACACAAAACATTGTAAAGGACGATATTCATTACAATTCAATTGGAAATTTTTAATTATTTATATCGCATAATTTATTATATTAACAGGAACGATGGATGTACAAGCAACAAAAATGATGAGTATACACTTAGAGCCTCTATTGCCGCCAACGTCGATTGAGCTGGATATCCAACAGAATATTCTGGTAGCAGCTTTACTAGGTGTCGGTCTTATATATCAGGATACCGGCCATATACACTATGCACAAGTATTACTCAATGAAATAGGTATGTACCATATTGATTGGTTTCCTTAATCGAATATACCTATGGCGACATCTATCAAGCCAATATACGGAAAGAAAGCTTCAGGTTACCTCGCATATTCACGAGATGGCGCCGCGATACATGCATCGCGCTAACTGAGTGTCACGGCTGAAAATATATCCGGTCTGGTCCCTGCAATAGCTGCTTTTTCAATAATTTTATCGAATGATATATTTTCACGTGTAAATAGGCTACGATTATTACTCCTTTTCCGAATTTTGGTTTTACTCTTCTGTGCAGATGTTTTTTACCGATACTACTTATAAAAATCGTAGTAATCGTCTTTATATTGTTTGCCAATGAAAGATTATAAACATTGCCAATGCTTATTAATCCCTTTCGTCCTTTAGGAATGATATTACAGTTGAATAGAAGTTCTGGGGTTTACTAATAAGGAACACGACTGGTTAAAAAATAGAAATTCTATTCTATTTCCATCAGTCAGATAATAGAAAAGTATTAGGCATTTTGTCGGGTAGTCGACACAGAAACAATAGCTCTTACATTTATTTCATTAAAAATTAAGTTTTCTTCTATTAAGGATCAAGAAACGTTGTCTCTTATTAGAACAATTACGGTTTGAAGTATACGTAATAGAATTTACTGCTATTTTGAGTTTTCTCGTGAAACTTTTCATACATTATCTCACCATGGTGAAGTGCAACTCCTGTGATAGTGACATAAAGCAAAAGGAAAGCGTATTATCGTGTTCAAGACCCGCATGCAAGCTTCAATATCACCTTGCTTGTGTTCCCAATAAGCAAGGGAATCCATCATCAACTTGGGTATGTCCAGCATGTAAGATAAAACAGACACGCCGAGGAGATAATTCTGATACACCAGTGAAGACCACATGTAGCGAAGAAGAGTTTGTGAACACCAAAAGCCGTTCGCGTAACCCACCGGCGGTCAGCGGGAGTGGCTCTGTTGACGAGGAAAAGCCATACGACATTCTAGCAACAATAAGATCAGAACTGGAACAAGTATTTCGCCGTGAGTTACCTAACTTCCTCGCTAAAGTTACGGAATCGGTGTCAAAAGCATTGGAGAGTAAATTCTTAGAGCTAGAAAAAACCGTCAGAACAGTAAGCGACTTATATGACGGTATTAAATCTACGGTTGAAAAAAGCACATCTTCTGTCAAAAAATTACAGACTGAAAATAAAAACCTTAATGATCAGATTAAAACGCTTCAAACCAAGTTAAATAACATGGAAGAGGCATCATTAAGACAGGAACAATGGTCAAGACTTCAAAATATCGAGATAGTGGGCGTCCCAGAGGCTAAAGAGGAGTCCTTACCAGATGTCTTGAATAATATAGTCAAACATCTTAATGTGCCCCTTGATCCTCATGAATTGGATTTCATTCATCGTATACAAGCAAAGAGGCAGGTCAAAGGACAACCACGAAGCTTAGTGATTCGCTTTCAAAACCGAAACAAAAGGGACGCAATATTGTCAGCTGCTCGCAAATGTGGAGGAATCACGTCCAGGGATATTGGAATGCAAGGTGAACTTAAAAATATTTACATTAACGAACACTTAACAATACATAACAAGCAACTGTTGTCAAGCTGTAAAAAAAAAGCTAAAACTAACAACTACAAATTCGTTTGGACAAAAAACTGCCGTATATATACAAGGAAAGCCGAAAATTCACCGTATTTGCTAATATCTTGCGAGGACGACCTGAAGAAGATTATATAGTGCATATATACCAGCCATTGTTAGTACTATCTATTGCTTGTTTTTATATTTCAATTGAATTCGCTCATTACCTTATCGCAATTTCATCGCACGACAACACTTCATACTTACTTAACACTAAGAATACATATATACAACCGATAACACTATCCACTAACAGAAAGTATAAACATAAAAAACTATTACTCAATTCTTTAGCACCTATCAAAATCTACTATTCACTTTTCGGTACCATCGTTCATAAGCCATTCAATAACAATAATAAATGTTATCTATACTTTAAACTATCATTTTTGTTTATACATTTAGATACTGATTTAGAATTTTCGGTCACACATTAAACATATTCTATCAAAATGTTCGTGGTCTCCGAACTAAAACACTAGAATTTTATAATAACCTGCTTCTCTCGGACCATGACATAATTTTAATAACAGAGACGTGGCTAAACGACAGCGTTTTAGATTCCGAATTAGGTGATAGTCGGTATGAGATATTCCGCCGTGATAGGGGATCGAACGGAGGCGGTGTCATGATCATGTGCAACCGACGACTGAGCGCGCGCGCGCGCGTCGAGTGGCATTGCGATCAAGTCGAGTGTGTGTGGGTTACCGTAGACGGCCGCACAATAGGCTTAGAACAAGATTTGCATATAGCGTTGGCTTACATGGCGCCAGGACGTGCCTTACCGTCTCATATTAATAATTTTGTACAATTAATTACCAATGTTGCTAATACTTTTAATAATGATCATGATCTGTTTATATTGGCGGGAGATTTTAACTTACCTAATATAGTGTGGAAAGAGTCTGGTCCGATGTATCTGCGAAAAGGCTGCGTCGAGTTACAAAACGCAGGAATATCCTTAGTAAACAAAACAAATTTTCTGGGCCTTCATCAGAGTAATTTTTTCACTAACAGCGCGGGTAACACAATTGACCTTTTCTTTAGTAATTTTAGTGTGAATATTCGCATATCAACCTCTGCTCTGGTAAAAGAAGACTCACAACACACCACTCTAAATATCGATGCAAGCGACATCTTGGTGAGCAACTTACCTAGGTGCAACAGGAAAAGAAAATTATATAAAAAAGCCGACTACGACACTATTAATATGGAGTTACATAATGCTGAATGGGAGGATATGTTGTCATCAGGCACTGTTGACGATTCCGTCAATGCCCTATACTCAGTTCTGCATCAGGTCATCAATGCGCACGTTCCTTGTGTCGATACCAGCCTTTCTAATAAATATCCGGCATGGTACAGCCGTGCACTGACTCATCTGATTGAGGGAAAAACAAAAGGCGCATCGTCGCTGGAAACGATTCAATAATCCACTTGATTACGATGAATTTTCCCTGTTAAGAAAGAGAGTTAAAGTTATTCAAAATAGTTGTTATCAAAATTATTTAACGCTTTGTCAAGAAAACATGAAATCCAACCCTAAACTACTCTGGTCGTACGTAAATTCCAAGCGTAAGCACAAAACGGGTTATCCTAGTACAATGAACTATGACAATATGCAACTTTCTGATACTAAAACCATTTGTTCGGCATTCAATAGTTACTTTGAGCGTATGTTTGTTCACTCAGCCAGCGGGAGGTTACTCCGATGGGGATAATCTTTCGCACAGGTCGAATGAGTTGATTCATTCCTTCTCAGTATCCCAAGCTGAGGTTCAAAGGCAATTCTCTGCCTTAGACGCAAAAAAGGGCGCCGGTAGTGATGAAATTCCACCATCCTTTATAATTAAGTGTGCCGCGGCACTCTCTTTTCCATTACATATAATTTTTAATCGTTGTATTGTCGAGGGAGTTTATCCGACAAAATGGAAAGAGGCACATATAGTTCCAATACACAAAAAAGACTCCAAATGTAGAATTGAGAATTATCGCCCTATTTCTATTTTAAACGTATTCGGAAAATGTCTAGAAAGAATCGTATACAACAGAATATACCCCATTCTAAAGCAAGGTATACCCTGTGAACAGCACGGCTTCATAAAAGGAAGATCAACAGCTTCAAACTTAAGTTTATTCGTTAGCGACTTACGCCGCGGTATGGGTTGCCAGTCGCAGGTTGACGTGGTGTACACGGACTTCGAAAAAGCTTTCGACCGCGTGGATCATGTCATACTTTTGCAAAAGCTTTATTACCTAGGAATACGCGGTGATCTGTATCGGTGGATAAAGTCTTATATATCGAACCGCAAACAGGCTGTGGTGATTGGAGGAGTTCGCTCGGATTACATACGTATACCCTCCGGTGTGCCACAAGGCTCATTGCTCGGTCCTTTGCTCTACATAGCATACATTAGTGATATAACCGCCTGTCTCAGGCATGCTAAGATTTTACTCTATGCAGATGACACTAAAATTTATATGGAAACAAGTACACATGAGGACTGTTTAAAACTACAAGAGGACCTTGATCGCCTTACACAATATTACATTAACAACAAGATCACAGTTAACACTGGGAAATGCATGCATATCAAATTCACAAGACGTAAACAACCGATAGAGTATGATTATAAATTAAATAATGAACCGCTGAAAAGGGTTATTACGGTAAGGGATCTAGGAGTGATTTTGGATTCAAAGTTAACATTTGCCAATCACTTCGAAAACATAATTAACAGGGCATACAAAAATCTCGGATTTATTTTTAGAGTAACTAAGGAGTTTAAAGACGCCACTTGTATGAAAGTATTGTATTATGCGTATGTACAGTCTATCCTTGAATATTGTAGTGTTGTCTGGAATCCAAAATATGTCACGCACGAACACGCTCTTGAAAAACTACAAATGAAGTTCGTAAAATACTTGAATTTCAGACTCAACTATATCTCAAGTGGTTACGAGGAGTCCTGTAGTAAACACAGTCTCGTTAGTCTTAGGGACAGGCGTCGTATAAGAGATATGCTCACTCTTTACGATATCTATTCGGGACAATTAGATTGCATCGGGTTAGTTAACAGAATGGTGTCTTTGAATGCACCAACGAAGCGGTCGCGACACACGGAACTATGTCATATACCCCTTGTAAGAACAAACTATGAGGCCAATGACGTGACAGTCAGATTACCTAGAACTTACAATAAATGCTTTTCCGGAATTGACCTTTTCTCTATGTCCAGAAATGCATTTAGGGCCGCTTTGGTCAGATCTGTCAGTGCGGATCGTCATGAATTGAGATGATATTGTTGTAGTTCTATTATTGTTATTGTTTATTGTTGTTATAATTATTATTATTATTATTTATACGTAATCGAGTTGATTTTATTAATGGTTCTTAACGAGCCATTGCCTGTTTGAGTTGTTGTTACTCGCGCCATGTAAGCCCGACAGTAGAATGTGCCTCTGTATCGTAGGTATCTTTGCCTGCCTTACCCACTCGACGCGCGGTCGCCGTGCGTTCAACTTGGCCCCGTCTTTAGAGTTAATTACGTAATTATGAATTGAAGTTCTAGATACGCACACCTTATTTAAACATATAAACACATACACACACACACACACACACATACATACATACACCATATTTGTCGTGCGATATAATTTATAAATATGTATATTTTTGTCTAATACTTGCATTTTCTTTGTTAACTGCCCTCATTATGATTATATAATTAATAAGATTTGTAAACATAATAAGTTTCTATAATTGGCGTCAATGCTGCATACTTATTTTTGTATAGAAGTAACAAAACTGCTGTTGAAACTTTGTTGAATGAATAAATAAATAAATAAATAAATAAATTAATGACATACTTCGTGCATGTGGATATAACAAGAAACGCAGCGTTTACAGTTCAAATTGCACTGTATTGTGTAGTAGTAAGGCAATTTTTTTCATGGTGAATCTCTATGTTATTACTAGGTAAACCTCCAGGGCCTGAGATGGAGAATTGCGTGGAAAGAGAAGGATACGCTTTGGCTGCTGGTCTCGCTCTAGGTTTAGTCTGCGTACGAGCAGGACCGAATGCCCCAGACCATATAGCACAAAGACTACGAACGTATATGCTCGGTGGAGACAAACACCCACTTACTGGTTAGTTGTTGTATAATTTTATCATTTAAATCTATTGTTGTTACAGTATAATTAGTTTAAAACATTATTTGAAATTCTATACGTACTAAATTTATATACATACTAAGCCAAAGGTTGATTCGCATTTGAAAAAGAAACTACAAATATAATACAAAATCTTAAAGCTAATTTTAGGTGTAATATCTGATAAAAATCGCTTTGGAAGTTTTTTGTTTACATAAAATAAGGTTATTACTATACAGTTGAGAAAATAACAGAAAAATCATCGGCGGGTTCAACAGACTCCACACTAATATATTTTGACATCTATATTAAAAAGGTTTGCGCTTTCGAATCAACGTTTACAACTATTTTATGACTAGTATTTTCATTGTTTAAAACAGATTATATCTCAATTAATGTGAAGGATATTTTTCTATAAGTATTCAGCCGCAGAAAAATAACATTAAAGATCTGAATCTGATTCAGTGTGGAATTACGCACCACAGTGAAACTTATGCCTAATTGTCTACTATTAAAATCTTCCGGAATCTTTTTCAATTTATAGAATTTAAAAGATATTCACGAACTTTTAAGCTATGATTAGTTGAAAGATATTGAATATCTTTGATAACTATTGACAAATGTCAAATGAAAGACTTGAATGCTAACTGCAATCATTCTACGGGTTTTTTTTTTGTTTCTTTATCATACATAATATATTAATCGCATTCACCGCAGTTTGAAAGGTGTTGCGATAGCTCGATGGCGCAATGGTTAGCGTGCTCGGTTTGTAATACAGTTGTTAAGCAACTTTCGTACTGGCCGTCATAGGATGGGTGACCAAAAATTTTGTTAATAAAATTTTGCTCATAAATTCGGAATGCATATTCAATAATAATAATAATTTATTTGCGTTTGCATAGGGTATACAAAAGAGATGTAAAAGTTAATACAATTATCGCCTATTCAGTCATTAACAATAGCATGCAAATGTAGTAAAAGAAGACATTATAAGCACTGATCAATCCACCCAGGCTAACGTTCAGTTTCTATAGTCTAAAAACTCATGCAACGAATAAAAGGAACGCGAACGCAATTCGGAATGCACATCAATCCGTTGGCTTCGGCGACAACTGCAGTCGTTAATACCCACTAATCCACACTAGGCCCGCGTGGTGGGTCATAGCCCATTCTCTTCGATTTGATTTGATTCCTGAATTTGAGAGAAGGCCTGAGCCCGAGCAGTGGGGTATTAATAGGCTGGTGATGGTGAACTTAAACAATTATCAGAGCCCTGTTTTTAAAGTATTAAATTATGATCTTCAGGTGCCCAAAAGGAGAAATACAAACAAGGCTCTTTCGCTATTCGAGAAGGTCAAACGGTGAATCTAGATGTGACGTCACCAGGTGCTACAGTAGCTTTAGGCTTAATTTACCTTCGATCGAACAATGCCGCTTTAGCGAGTTGGCTTCAAGCACCAACAACTGCTTACCAATTGGACTTCGTGAGACCTGATCTACTCATGTTAAGGATTATATCTAGAGGTGATTATATAAAATTAATAGTTATTAGACACAACATACCTGTTTAGATTCCGAGGGAAGAAGTTACGCAGTTCTGTTATGGAAATCATTGCCCGTAACGTGAAAATATCGTATACTAATCTAATTTGTATCGGCACATTATGTAAAGATTTTGTATTGAAATCGCAGCGCCACCTACTTACATAATGTCTAAGATATATAAGGGTAGGATTTTAGACAGAAAAACTATATAGCTAAAGATGCAACCTTATAAGCTTTCTTATTGCAATTTAATAACCGGAATATTTTATCGCTTTTTTAATTCAACAGTAATTGTAGATATTTGCTGTCGTCTTGACGGAATTATGTTGGCACATTAAAATTATTACTCATAAAGCTTAGCGTAAATATTATAGAAATTAGAAAGCACTGGCATACACGTTCTCTGCATATAGGCAGGTAAAATTTCTTATACAAATATTTGAAGTTTGTGCTCGATACGGATTAGTTTTGAACTCTGATGTTTCATGCTAAAGCTGCTGTTACAAATGTTTATACGACATTGAAACTTTTCTGTTTATTTATTTCCCTGCTGGAAATCGGACCCGGAACTTATGAGATGGCGACATTTTGGAACTGACACGATAACGTTATACTAAAGTACGTAGAATTGGTATTACTATTTTACCGCTTTTTTTTTTCAATTGTTAATCTACAATATTTAATTATTATGAATTTTTTGACTATCTCAATTATTCATACTTTTGAAAATTTTGACATTAATTTTACATTTTCTCTAGGGTTAGTGTTATGGGACAGTATAGAGGCGAGCGAAGAATGGATTGAAGATCAAGTGCCTTCCACGATAAAGCCGTACTGTTTTGTGAAGCCAACTGAGGATCACATTGATTATGAAGCCATGAAGTGAGTTTATGGATTTTAATTATTTAACTGTCTGAATACTTTATTTGTTAAAATCATTAATAAAATTCTAAATATCAATCATCACCAACCTATTAATATCTCCCCTGCTGGCGTTCAGGCCTTCCTTATAGATGGAATCGAATAGGGAGAATGGGTCATGACCCACCACGCGGGCTTAGCGCGGATTGGTGGTTGTTAACGGCTGCGGATGCATCCAGGACCGATGCCTTAAAATGTCTTCTGAAGCACGAAGGAGCTCGAGATAATAAATTTTTGGTCACCCATCCTATGACCGAACCTTACGAAAGCTACTTAACAACTGTGTCACAGGCCGATCACGCTAACCACTACGCCATTGAGTTAATTAATGAAAATATATTTTTAAGGTTGCCTGGAACAGATCACTATTAATGATAACCAGAGGTCGGAATTAGGTAGAGTTATTTATGTACTTGCATCGAAATGTTGATATTAATGTGGACCTTCCCGGGATTTCTAATGGACAATCTTGGACATCTTTGGACATCCGATGTCATTGATGTAAGTTTGGCAACATCGTGCGTGCAGTAGTTTAAATTGTGTAAAAGTAAATAACTTTTTATTAAAAAAAATCACGGGATTTTTTCTGCTCTTTAAAATTAATCTCGGGATTTGAGGCATATCCACTTTATTCTTTCGCTGTGTGAAATCAGTGTAAGTACATGAATAACTCTACCTCGTTCCGACCACTGGTTATAACGCCGCCAATTGTCGTCGCGTCTGTTTTTGTCATATAAGTGTATTTTGTCTTTGTGTGTGCAAAAGAATATTCTATCTATCTATCTCTAATTAAATTGCAGCCAAGCGTATTGCAACATAATAGCCGGTGCTTGTTTCTCCGTGGGCCTCCGATTCGCCGGATCCGGCGATGAGGATGCTAGAGATGCGGTCTTACATTACGCGAGACTGTTCCTAGCCTTGGGCGGTAAAAGTGTCGCCGAGTTGGCCGGGCGGTCTACGCTCGAAGCATGTTTGTGTGTATGTTTGTTGGCCGCTGGCATGGTGAGTGTTCAAATGTTACATTAAAAACACAAGTGATATGTTCGCAAGTACATCTCATCGATGTACCTGCGAAGAAAGCTAAATTTCGAAATGCGGAAAATGTACATTTAATTCAGAAGCGCGCCAAAACATGTATAGTTATTAAATAAAATCACGTTCGTATATTACACAAATAAACGTAGCTCAACTGATTTTTTACATATTCTGTTCAACACACAAAACGTGTAAAACTGAGAGGAATAGTGATTTGATAAAAATGCTTTACCGATTGTTTGTGTGTATCTTGTTTTATGCTTATAGCTTCATTTTCTTTATAATTACACATAGCTGCTCTATTACGTATCTAGCCGAATGTTTTAGGCTAAGCGGGTAATTTCAAATTTAGCTACATTTAATTCGAAGACAATGACAATTATATGAGATGGATTTGATTACGCGGTAGACCCCGCAGCGAGGTCTCGCAGCTCACCAGTACAATATACGTACGGTTTGCGATGCGGGGGTTTACTTTCGCAAGAGTTACATTTTACCTCCGCAGCCAAGTGGTTCGCACGCCGGTTTCAAGGTGTCGCCATCTCTGAGGTCCCGGGTTCGATTCCCGGTCGGGTTAATGTAGAAAATGAACTTTTCTATATTGTCTCGGATCTGGGTGTTGTGTGATCTTCGTTGCCTCAGATACTCCATAATACGGGGGCTTTAGCTACTCATCTTGGAATCTGAGCAATGTATGTGATGTTGTTAAAATATTTATTTATTTAAAATATTTATATTTATTTATATTAAATATTTAAGATCATGGGTGACCAAAAGATTATATCTTGAACTCTTTCGTTCGATGACACGTTAATATAATACAACCACATTAATATAATACCTATATAAACATAATGAAAAAGGCTAAACAGACTTAACTATCTAAATATGTTATATACACATGGTATACTACCGGGACATTTTGTACCTGCTAGAGAAAAAAACTGTTTGGATCATTTTATATTAAAAACTGATAAAAATAAAATTAACACACACGCACAACAAATATCATATTATCTCTCAGACTTAATTTCATAAGTGTAAAATAAAGATGCAGTTTGAGCTATTTAATATTTGTTTATTTATTATAAAAAAATTACAAAGAAACGTATAGGAGAAAACCTGAAATTTCTAGCTTCACATCTGGTTGGTTAATTTTCTAGCTGAGACTCATTACTCAAACTCAGAATATCAATTGCTATATAACAACGTATATCTAAATATATATAACTCAAAGGTGACTGACTGACATAGTGATCTATCAACGCACAGCCCAAACCACAGGACGGATCGGGCTGAAATTTGGCATGCAAGAGATGTTATGACGTAGGCATCCGCTAAGAAAGAATTTTAATCAATTCTACCCCCAAGGGGATGAAAGTTTGTATGAAACTGTCAATTTTAAACCGATCGGGCTGAGACTCTGCATGCATAAAGCTACTATGACGTAGGCATCCCCTAAGAAAGAAATAAAATCTAAAAAATTCCACCCCTAAGGGGATAAAATAGGGAATGAAACTTTATTTCAGGTATTGTACACAAGTAACTTTACCACGCGGAGGAAGTCGCGGGTCATGGTATATATCTGTTGATATTTATCAGCGAACCCTGGTTTTAGATAATGGCGGGTCGCGGAGACATATCTGTGTTACGGTTGTGTCGTCGACTGCGAGCCCGCGTCCCCTCCACCCCCGCCACACCATCTGCCCCCGCCCTCACGCACGGCGGACAGGTTTGTTTATACCCTACGACTTTTTTTTAGAATAACTCGATTACTACTCGTACAAATTAACATAACACCTGAAGGTCTGCTACTGAGTGGGGTGCAGTGTCACGGCTAGAGATGTTGGCTGGGTATTAAAAAAAACATAACACCTAAAGGCTATTTCAACGAAAACTGAATGTTTTCTATTTATTTCTTTTATTTTTAGTTCGATTTTGACTGTCGTGTGCTAAAATTTTTTCAATGGTAAACTTTACAGATTGACTTTCTTAGTAAAAATATATTTGGTGTTACTATTAAAGGATTATAGAAAACACGTGTGGCAGTTTTTGACAGAATGAAATTTATTATATGTCAATCAAACCATAGGTAGCAGACAACAGATTCATGTACAATGCAAGAGATGGCGCTAGTTGTATTTACAGACCCATTGTGTTATTATTTTGATATCAATACTAACACCTCCACTTATCAAAATAATCTTAACTGTCCATTATCGAATGGATAATATTAAAAAGAAATAACGTTATAAAAAAAAGGCAGTTAATCAACATATCAAATAATGCTTTGAATACCTAATTTTTTTTACAAAATACTTATGCTTTATACTACTCAAGCCCTTTGTTAAAAGATCTGCAGGCATTTCAGATGTCGGCAGATAACTATCTTAACAAGATTCTTTCTCACCGCTTCTCTAATAAAATGGTGGCGCACATCAATGTGCTTAGTTCTTTTATGGAACAACGAATTTTCTGTCAGCCTCTGAGCACCCTGATTATCACTGTATAATATAATTGTATAGTTACAAAAATCTAAAATTTCAGATAACAAATTTTTAAAATATATAGCTTCCTTACAGGCCTCCACTATTGCCATATACTCGGCTTCCGTACTAGATAAAGCTACTGTCTGTTGTTTCTTACATTCATACGATATTACTGTACCTGACAACTTAAAATAAAAACCTGTATATGATTTTCTATCTATAGTGTTTGATGCCCAGTCTGCATCAACAAAACCTTCTAGGTTACAATTGTCTTTAGTAAACATGAGTCCATAAGATTTAGTTTTATATAAATATCTTAAGATACGTTTTACATGCTTCCAGTGTGTTAGAGAATAGCAATTATTAAATTGGCTCAAATAACTCACACTATAGGATATATCTGGGCGAGTTAAAACACTTAAGTACATTAAACTACCAAGTAGTTGTTGATATGGATACTGTTTATGAACTTCTACACTTTTTTCTAATTTTAAATTAGTTTCAATGGGAGTGTCAACAACATTGCAGTTTTCCATATTAAATTTACATATTAAATGATCCACAAACTTCTCTTGATCTAAAGAAATACAACCATTATCATACATTTTTACTCTCATACCCAAACACTGTTTTAATTGCCCCAAATCTTTAATTTTAAATTTTGACATGAGTTCAGTTTTTATTTCATTTACTTTATTACTACTGTTTGAAAAAATAAAAAAATCATCTACAAAAGTAGCTATTATTATTTGCTCATTTTTATATTTTTTTATATATAAACATGGTTCTAATTCTGATTTAATAAAGTTGGATTTCAATAAACACTCATTAACTCTTTCATTCCAAGCTCTAGCAGATTGTTTCAAACCATAAATAGCACGCTTCAATTTCAGAACTCTATTTTCTTCACAATTTAAATTAGGTGGAATTTCCATAAAAACATTTTCACTAAGGTAGCCATTTAAGAAGGCTGTTGTTACATCCAAGTGGATAATTTGATAATTTAATTTAAGACTTAATGCAAATAAAAGTCTCAATGTAGAATAACGAAGCACAGGCGAATAAATTTCAGTATAGTCCACACCTTCTTTTTGAGTATTACCTTTTGCAACTAATCTTGCCCTATATCTTACTTCATTGTTATTGTGAAGTTTCTTTTTGAGAACCCACCTGCACTGGACCACTCTATTAGCTTCTTTTCTATCCACGAATTCCCATGCTTGGTTGTCTTCAAAAGCTTTCAGTTCCTCTGTCATTGCCTGTCTCCACTGTTCTCTCTCTGGTCCATTCATCGCAGCTTCATAACTAAGATCTACTCCACATGTGTCCATTTCATCCAAAATACATAGATTAGTCATGCCATATCTTTCTACTGGTTTCCTGTTACGCTTACCAATATCATTAATCTGAATTCCTTCCTGTTTGATAGTCTCATTTTCCTCTTCTGCAATGGATTGATATGAATCTTCTTGGGAGCTAGATGAATCACAGATATAAGTACATTCACTTTCATTTATAACTGTTTCTTCACATGAACTGTCTTCACCATCTGAGTTATCATTTTTATCTGACTTTTCTTCTTTATTTTCTTCTATATTGTTTATTACTATCTGAGCTGTATCTGGGTCCTTATTTTCCATAATAATAACATCTCTGCTCATAGTATTTTTTTTTGTTCTCGGGTTATACAGTCTGTATCCTTTGACATTATTTGGATAACCTACTCAAATCAATTTATCAGACTTCTTGTCCCATTTTTGTCTTTGTATTTTGGGAATATGCATCATTACCTTACTGCCGAATATTCGAACATGGCTTAAATCTGGTTTATTACCGGTCCACCTTTCAAATGGTGTTATCATACCTAAACTGGCTGTCGGAGTCCTATTTTTTAAGTTCACTGCCGTATTTACAGCTTCAGCCCAGAAACTTTTGTTAAGATTAGCTTCAAACAGTAAACACCTCGCCCGTTCAACTATGGTCCTGTTGAACCTCTCTGAGAGACCATTCTGCTCAGGAGTATGAGGATTGGTCTTCTGATGGATAATACCTGCTCGATTTAAAAAGCTCTCCATCTCATGTGAACAAAACTCACCTCCATTGTCAGTTCTCAATTTTTTTAATTTGTATCCTGTTTGATTCTCAACTTAGAAAATCTTTAAAATGCTGGAATACCTGGTTCTTTTCCTTCAAGAAGTAGACAAAAGTCATTCTGCTGGCATCATCCACAAATAGAAGAAAGTACCTAGATTGACCAATTGACTTGGTCTCCATCTGCCCACATAAATCAGAGTGTACTACATCCAGTAGATTTTCACTTCTATGATTGCCAGATGGAAATGGAAAACGTGTCTGTTTTCCCTCACAACATACTTCACAATGGTGAATCTTTATGTCAGCTTTCTTGTCAAAAGAAACCCCTTCTACAGCTCCATCATTCATTTTTTGCAATGACTTACTATTTATATGTCCGAGTCTTCTATACCAGATTGACATCGCAGACAAACAATTCTCTGACTTTATTGTATTTAATTTGTAAACACCGTTGGTTAAATTTGCTAACCCAATTAGTTCATTCGCATAATTATATATCAGACAGACATATTTCTTGAATACTACTTTGTTTCCATTAGCAATCAACTGACTTACTGACAGTAAGTTTGTAGTTAACTTTGGTACGTATAAAACATTTTTTACAATCACGTCATACTGAGAACCGTTCACACTTGTCTTGATATGTGTTTCACCAACACTTGATACAGCCATAGTCGTTTGGTTTGCGACTACAATTTCTTTGGTTTCATGTACTCGTTCAACTTTTGACAAACTTTTCTCATTCGAGGTCATATGTGAGCTAGCTCCTGAATCTATGTACCAGTCCTCTGTATTAAAATCCCTTTGGGAATAAGTAGCACTAAAAGCATTCACAGGTTTATTTGCTTTTAATTCAGGGCATTTATTCTTATAATGTCCGATTTTCTTACAATTATAGCACTTAATTTGTTTATTAGATAATGACATTTCGTTCGACGTTGTACCCGTTTTTTTTAAAAACTTTACACCGCGCGTAGTTTGCCACTTTTGAAACCATGTTTTGACCATAATGCAGAATCAGTTTCAGTAGTCTCAACCCCCTCAGACATGTCGAGTAATTTTGTCTTGATGACGTCAGCGCTAATGGAAATTCCTGAATGCTCAATCGCCATTATCATTGGTGAAAACTTATCTGGGAGTCCAAAAGTAACGAGCCAATCCATTCATCTGTTATCTCAAAACCTGTCCCCTTCAATTTTTGTGCCGTTTCAACTACTTGAGACACATAAGTAGTCATGGATTCACAGCCTTCTAAGCGTATTGAAATTAATGTTCGCAATAGGCTTATTTTTCGTTGATAACCCTTGTCGTCAAACAATTGTTTCAATTTATTCCATACACTGCTCACTGTAGTCTCGGTCTTGATGTGTACGTACAATGAAGAGTCAATCGTCATCACGAGCTTGGCTTTGGCTTTCTTCATCTCGACTTCACAAATGTCCACTGGTACATTTTCAATGTCGATACCCTCTAGTAATAAAAAATTACTAGTTGCGTACGCCCAATCATCGTAGTTTTCGCGTCCTTTTAGTTTCGGCACATTTGCTAGATAGCCTGACGACGACATTTTTACTTTTTACGAAAGAACAACAAACTATTATGCGTATTTTATAATAAATTTGAGCTTCACTGGGCCCATAACCTAAAGGATTATAGAAAACACGTGTGGCAGTTTTTGACAGAATGAAATTTATTATATGTCAATCAAACCATAGGTAGCAGACAACAGATTCATGTACAATGCAAGAGATGGCGCTAGTTGTATTTACAGACCCATTGTGTTATTATTTTAGATGTTATTATTTTGATATCAATACTAACAACTATTCGATAAAATAGTATTATCACATTTTAAAGTAGTAATTTTTCTATATTTACGACTCTTTATGAATTTAACAGGGAGCTCTCTCCCGCCATAAACTTAGGAACCGATGGCATAGTGTTTCGACTTTTATAAATGCTTCGTAACATACGAGACTAGATAAATGATTTTGATTTATAATGAATTACAGATGGCAGTCCATTGTACCATAGGACTGCTGTTTTTGGGTGAAGGTAGAGCAACACTGAGCACAACTCCCACGTCAATAGCTGCGTTACTGGCAGCATTCTTTCCTAAATTCCCAACACATAGTGAAGATAATCGGTATGTACCTACCCTTTATAAATGTATTCAAAATTTCTATCGTATACAACTACCTTAAAAGTTTAAATGCATTTTTTAAAATAGCTAATACATCTTATCGTTTTTGCGGTCTTTGTGTGTCCTTCCTCTTGTTTGTTTTTTATGCTTTACTGTTTTTTTTTTAATTCATTTATCTGTGAACAACTCTTCACCGTTTCATGGTGTCGCCATCTTAAAAAAAAAAACATCAGAAAACAAAAGTTTATATCAGATACTGCATAATACGAGGGCTGATGATGTTGACTATTTTTTTATATACAATTAGTTGACTTGGTGTGTACTTCTTATCACCTCTTATCGTTTAAATTTTCTTATAAATTTGTTATAGATACCACCTACAAGCTTTCAGACATCTATACGTGTTGGCTGTGGAACCAAGACTGATATTACCACGTGATCTAACCACTGGAAATCTATGTTATGCACACATACAGGTAAGCGGTACTACAAATATAGTAAAAACTAGTTGTGCCCGTGACTTCGTCCGCGTGAAAATTAGCCTAAGTTACCCCTTATTACACAAGCTAACTGCTTGTGAAAGACCCCGTCAAAATTCTCCGTTTCGGAGATAAGTCGGAACAAACAAACAGACAAAAATTTTAAAAAAGTTTTCTGATATACATACTATGCATTTAGTAAAATGCGGTTGTTTATATATTACAGATTCCAACAATTTTTTTTAAACATCTTAAATTGATCATTAAATTTTTACATAGTTTCATGTATGTTTTAATAGCAGAGAACTAAGCAACAAAGTTGTAAACATCTTTATGGCAAAATAACAACTAATTAATAATTATAAGCTTTTGATTCTATACATTACAATTGTCAGAAAATGTAAGGCTTCGTTTTGAGTAGAATGTAAACTAGACATTTTTCCAATAGGTCATAGATTTACAAGGGATCGTAAAAGACATGAAGGCACCATGTATTATACCGGAATTGGACACGTTGAGAGAGGTTAAGATAAACGACGTCAGGTATTGGCCTATCACATTTCAACGAGATCGGAACTGGGACCAGTTAAAGTAAGTAAAAATTTCCATATTTATATTAAGATATAACAGACTTACACCTGGTCTCTGACTTGTCTAAAATTATACTAAAACGTCACTTAAACATATTTTCGTGCTGCTAATTACATTAATCATTAAAAAAAACTGATATCGGAAACTAAAAAATTATTGAAGTAAAAAAGTTATAGTTTTATCAAAATTAATCTTTTTGCCATGTGAAACGTAAAAAACTTAAGTTATTGAGAAAAATCAGTTGAGATTTTTGTACGATTCTCAATTCGTAAACTGGTTGTTACACTTATAGTCCTGTCGCCGAACAAATACCCGGCATTACATTAGCTTTTCCGCTTATGCGTTTGCGCATATTGCTATTGCGGTCGGATAAATGCATCTTGCCAGTTTTGTCATAGTAAAGTAAACCTCAAATGTTCAAGATATCTATCAGTAGGGACTAACTTAATTGTTTCCGTTATATTCTAACACTATGGCAGAATTTTGAAGTACTACGTGATGATAGAAACTTGTTGTTCTGTTAATTCAAATAGAAACAGAAACATTCACAAGTACGAGTATTACTAAATAAAGATTTGAGAAAGACTAGTTTAATGATAAAAAAAAGATAGCGGTACTATAATGAGTTTTATGATACAGTTGGCGGTACTATAATGAGTTATATTTTTAATTTTGTGTATATGCGTTTATAAAGTGCGTTTGTATAGAATCGTCTTTGAATTCGTAATTCGAATTTTTCGATTTGAGTGTAGATGAAATTATTTAATTTTTATACGATACTAAAATAATCTTGAAGTATTAAAATGCAAAAGCATTCTGTGCCCTTTATTCTCGTGAGATATTAACGTTGTGACGTTAGAAATGAATTTGTATCTTTTACATACTGAGGTTTTGAGCGTATGAAATATTGAATTTTTGCAATAAATCAAATTGCTTGCTTTTTATTTAAAAAAACTTTGTATCAGGGGTGATAAAAGGAATATAAAGAAATAAGTCAACTAATTCTATTGCACTACTTTCTATCTGCGTCAAATTAGCTTTTTACCTGCGACTTGGATTTCTTTATTTTCAAACTGTATTTAACCCTCTTTTAAAGAGAAGAGAAGATAAAAGATTTTAAAATGTTACCCCAAAGAGGGTTAAATACGGTTATGTCATAATAACTATTAGTCCAGTCCCTAGACAATAAAAAGTCATGGGAGAGGCAGATGCCCGGTAGTGGGCATAGTACGGCTTTTCCATCTAATTCCGTTCAGTATTTTCAGTTGTGTTTGTAAGTCAGTTAGTTGACTTAAAATTGTAATCTTGCAATTCCAAAAATAATATTTTTATATAATAATATGTCTCGTCAATATAATCTAAAGGATCGTTGTAACAATATACTGGATTTATTAATACGACATCACGTTTTTTTGATAATCGGTTTAGTGAACTATTACCGATAAGTGTTCGGTTTCATTAAGCAGTGAATTGTAATGAATTCCTTTATCGAATTGAATTGATTAAATTATCACTTATCGTCTAAAAGATTATAAACACATGTCATAGAGTTTCATTTAATTTAAAATATAGTTATGGACTTTGAAACAACAAAAATTGAAAATATATACCTACGTGATATATATGTATATATATCAAAATAGAAAAGATGACTACACACAAACATCAAAGTAGTAATGCTGTGTATATCGTTTAAATTCTTGTGAAATAGAGGTTTTCGGAGGAGTTTGTTTTTCATACTTATTAAAAAATTGTTTACAACAACTGTTTGCATAGTCGAATAATTATACTTAATATCTAAGTGCTTTAAATTATATCCTAGATACTCTCGAATAAAATGTTTTTGCGATAATAATGTAATTTTAAATACTGGTTATTATACAAGGAGATATGATCATTTGAATTTTAAGTTTTGACTAGGCAAGGTTTTCAATAGAAGTGACGTAATTTGGAAATACTTTTGTAAATTTATTATCATAGATACATATTATAATTGTATTTATCAAAATATTTGGAAATATTCCTAATGATCTGCATATTAATTTATTGTAAAATATTTACATAAATAAGACAGAATGAGTCTAACAAAAAATATTATTGATTGTAGAATCTTGTATTAAAATTTTTACCATGAAATAGAAAATCCCAAGTCTTGCAATGTACAATTTTGACAACGGTCCCACATCACAATTTATACCTGTGTTTTACATAAAAATCCATCTAATAGTATATTTTAATGCAATTACAACTATCTTTTCCAGAACTCTATTAGAGTACACTTGGTGTATAGATATAAAACAGCGCGCCGGATGCTTATCATATCTGGACGACCCGCAAGGTTTCCTCACCATTTTGGCACAAACTTTGACCTTGGATAAGAGCAATATTTGGTCATCAGCACCGGACAATATTGAACTGTTCACCAATGACGACAAAGTGAGGAGTTTTGTCAAACATTATCTGTCAAAAGACCTAATCGTTGCTGCCAACATTTGTGCCGACTGCTTACTCGTCAGCAAAAAGAGGAAGGGCGTTAAGAACGAACCTTTTATGACGAAACAGTGTTTGTGCAGAAAATACAGTAAGGAAGAACAGGAGCACATACAAGGATTGAGTATGGTTACGTACGAATGTGTAGTCAAAGATATACTATGTGCTTTACCTATATGGACAACGTTCTTGAAGGTAAATATAGTTTTGGATCACTTATTGACTAGCAAAATAATAAAAATACGTATTACTGCTACTTTCTGTGATAAAAAAAAGTTTTTTTTTTTTAATGCAAACGTCATTCACAGAGTAGTGAGCAAAGAGTAATTTGTAAATGAGATTTTTTTTTAAATTTGTGATAAGACGAATTAAATTTTATCCAATAAGACATACTTGCTGTATATTTGGATGTAAAAAGGAAGGGAATTATTCATTTCCCATTGCCCGAAAAAGTTTGTTTGTTTACTATATGTGGTAGTGCTGTCATTTATGCTGAGTTTTACGTGATATTACCTATTGAGAAAAAAACTACTCTAATCTTTATCAATATACATTTATTAAAAAGCGATAACGATAGTAGTACAATATTTGCTCTTCATAAAGTTAAGTAAAATATCAAAATTCTATAACATTTTCAGATAGTAAAAACTATGAAAACTGACCCTTCGACATATCACATGTGGCAAATCAAAATGCTACTGTCACAAATAGAGAACCACAACAGGCGAATAATGGACGAAATGAAAGTGGACGGACAGGACGTCCAGAACGAGCCACTCATATCGACAGAGTTCACATTAGCAATAAAACAAAGAGTTTCCAACATATTCGATGGATGGGAGATCAAGATTATACCTTATTTACGCAAGTATTTAGGTTTACCCAGTAGTAGAAAGATAAGTTCGTGCGATGATGATATGAGAAAAATACTCAGTTCTTATCTGGTGTTCCACGATTTACCTAAAGGTGTTTTGAGAAATGTCTCCAGTGATAACGAGTTGAGTGTTATTTTGGACTTGGAAAGATTCAACTTGAGCGTAGATGCTTTGAGTAAGATAGAGACTTTGCTTAGATGATTGAGGTCTTTGTCCTGTGGATATGTGACACGGTCCCATTGTCATGGAGACTGTGTCCACGACTGGTGTTGAAAGGACATTATTTCGTTCACGAGATGTTTGTTAACAGTCAATGGAATACTTTTATTTTACTTAAGTAAAATGTATATCAATATTTCGATGTTTTATATTATAATAAGGTTAACGGAAGCTCGTGTGATCGTTTGAACGTGTCACGTGATGAAACATTGAACTTAGAATTATAAATCCCGTAAATAGCTAATGCGCTAGAACTTTATCTAAATAATTTCATTTTAGAAAGTAAAGATAGCACAAAATGCAAGTGACAAAATATTTATTAATTATTGAGATATAAATAACCCCCAAAATATTGTTAAAATAGTTTTATAACTTTTAGTTTGTTAAATACTGAGGTATATGGAAAGTAAAAAAATATGTCGTTTTATTTTATAACAAACGGAAAGGACTTTTTTTTTAAACAAAGCA
Organism: Diatraea saccharalis; assembly: GCA_918026875.4. Lineage (NCBI taxonomy): Eukaryota > Metazoa > Arthropoda > Insecta > Lepidoptera > Crambidae > Diatraea > Diatraea saccharalis. The sequence continues at coordinate 8,912,653 of OU893350.1, forward strand.
AAAAGTAATAATGGAATGAGAGACATTCGATTTTTAGTTTAATTAAGTTTACTCGTTGTGAAAATCATATTAGCAGTTGCTATTTTAGTCAAACAACAAGTAACGACAAATATTAACAATACCAATCGAAAACAACGAAAACATGACAATTTTTTGTGTTATTTCAACACAACCCAACTCAATAAGAGTACCAGTGTTTATTTGTTAACGGTACTAATATTGAATGCAATTACGTCACAAAAATGGCGGCCAGGCACATTAGCAATTTGCGGGGATAATAACAAAAAAAATATATTTGTATTTACAAAAAATATTTTCCTTAATTACATACATATATAGCATTCATTCAAAAATATTACATATATCTTGTTAAATATTATATATAGATAAAATGTCTTATAAATGTACTAAATTACACTACCCGTAAAAATAATTATAATAAAACGCATGAATGAATCATATTCACAAAATATTGCCCAAGCTGTATCTTCGTTTGACCAATCGATGTTTACTATAATAGAACGTACTTACGGAAATGTATAATGAAATTTCGGTTCAATAGCCTTAAGGTGTAAAATACAATACTTTAGGTGACTTTATCGCTCACATTAGCGTTGATCAGGTGTGCGGATTATTGAATTATTCTGTTTGGCCAGGATGTGCCCCACCTCGACATACAGCCTTCTGCACAGGTACGTCTGCAAGCCACGTTAGTTGTATCTTAATGTCTCTTGTTATCATTAAAATATTAGTTTTTTGCTTCGACATATATGGTTATGTCTGAATATGTTAGCTAATTTTCGCAGCTAAGTAAAACTGTGTATAATACTTATTTTTATTTGATTGTCGTCTCAAGAATCTTCAGATTTGTTTTAAATCAGAAGTAGGTCATGTAATCATACCTAAGGTCGTATATGTATGTATAAGAATATATATAAAACACTGTAAGCCACGAAAAGAAACTTTTTAAATCAACATTGTAATATCGTCTTAGTATTATATGTAAAAATATAATAAACTGCTCTGTAAGTGTGTAGGCTGGTCATAATATTTAGAGATATAAATGGCATCCAACCTTAAAATATCAATTCAAAAATATTCATAAGCACTTTTACAGCAAATTGTCTAGGATAGCAAATTTAATATAAGTCCAATACCTATTATTTCATATTTAATTAATAAAAAATAACGTTTGTTTATACCATATACCATTACACAGTTATACATTTTTTTACTAAACACAATTTTAGGTAATAGTTCTTGCGTTGTAAATAAATGCCGCTTTAAATTACTTAAAAGAACTTCCTTGTTAAAGGAGTTATACTTACACATACTTACTTTATTCGTTTTTAATTATAAATGTATATTATTGGCCAATATCATTATGTTGGTGTTTATTTATAAATAAATAAAATTACATTTGTTTAATTCATTTGTTATTCTTTACCGTTGTTAATTGGCAATAACAATTCACATAATCATTCTACTTAATGCGCTACCATCCGCTTTATTAAAAATATTATAATATTAGTAAAGTTTGATTTCCAATCAATATAGATGATGACTGAACGTATAATTTAACCTATCGAAAGGACTTGGAATTGCCCTATATTGCCCTTACCCTTACTGGTCGACTGGTAAAGAAAGCTGCATGGCATTACATCTGCCCTTTGCTGTGTTGCAGTATTTTTTTTTTTTATGTGGGATAGGCGGCAGACGAGAAGACGGTTCACCTGATGGTAAGTGATTACCTTCGCCCATTGACACTTGCAACACCAGAGGGGCTACAAGCGCGCTGCAGGCCTTTGAGGGACGAATATGATCATAGGGAGGGGAAGGGTTGAGGGGTAGAGGGAAAGGAATAGGGAGGGGTTGGGCCTCCGGTACCCTCACTCACACGACGAAACACAACGCAAGCGTTGCTTCACGTCGGTTTTCAATGATATAAATATTAACCAAGCATGCCATGTATCGATTAATTATATAAAAAATGTCAATTTTATATGATACAAAAAGGTATGTATAAAACATCAATTGTATGTGCAACCATAATTAACGGGTTATTCCCAATCCTCCGATCGGTACTCTATCATATTATCTTATCAGTAGTGTCCGACCGAAATCGAAACCGAACTTCGGCAACAGTCTGAGTTTCGGCAATAATCGAAACACAATCCAATCAGGACATAATTAGCCACGAAGACGCGGCAAATTTGTTCGTCGCCGATTAGATGGAATTCAATGCACCAAACAAAACTAACCGATCAGAGCGCGAGAACGCTCGAATGCAATTTCGGTTTCGCTCGTAATTTCGGCTGGTTTGTCACCGAAACCGAAACCCGTATTTTGCCGAAACTCAACCGAAACCGAACATTCGTTCGAACACTATTTATCAATAAAAAAAATATCTTTAAATCACATGTTGCAATTAAATAATTAATCTGTGTTCATAGATAAAAGAAAAGTATATATGAATCGGTTTTAAGGTGCTTATTTTCAAATACCTTGGACTCCGCAACATGGTGATTAAATCTGGTGTTATCTTTGCCGTCTTAGTATTGGGATGTCTGGGTAAGCTGTTTCTTTTATTACTTATTTAGTTCTTATTTAAAATATCAAGTGATATAAAAATTTTGAGAATACATTTATCGACCTATCTGTATAATAATGTTATATGTTATTAAATCAGTTTCTTCGCCTCAAAGTTTTTACTACGTGTATATTTATTGTATTCAAAATTTTAACGTCAGATCTATTGAAAATTATACCTTTTTTGCTGAGAATGAAGAAAAAATAACTGCGTCCTGTTTTAAAACTGAATTGTCCTGGGTTTCCAATTTTACATCCCGATTTTCAAAGTTGAAGTTGGCAAGCCTTGTTCAAATTAATAATACAAATTTTTACGGCCTTACCAATAAGAAATGTATAAAGTTTTTGTATGTAAAAGTTTATAATCTTTATTTGTATTATGTCTTTTTCACTCGAACTGGAAGTCACATTGAAATTATGTGAACAGAACTACGTGCAACTAAATAATATATAGCTTATTAATAAGGGTGTTCGTTTGTAATTTTAAAAGAAATTATATAAGAATTATTTTTATTACAGTTGTGAGTGTAAGTTATACGGTACAATATATTATTGTCTTACGTAAATAAGCACACACTACACTATGTATAATTGTAGCCAATCTTAATCCCCATTCATCAATTTATCATTATCTTATTTCCGTAACTTGATTGTGTCTGTATTAACTTTAACAATCCTTAACGTTAACTCTATATGATAAATATACGTATTAGGTATTTATCTGTTTTATCGAGAAATAAATATACGTAGTAAAATAAAAATTAGGGTATCGATATATTAAAATCCGGCTGTACGTTTCGAAGATTAAACGTCATATTTATAATAGATGATATATGATTAATTTATTAAACGCAGCTTTGCCAACTCCCGATACGGACTTCAGTCAGTTCTTCGAGCACGTGAATCCAGATGCCCAGAACCGTATTGTGGGAGGTATCGCTGCCCCCGGGGGCGCCCACCCTCACATGGCCGCCATGACTAGCGGTTTTTTCAATAGTTTGGTGTGCGGTGGTTCCATAATCACACAAAGGACTGTTCTCACTGCCGCTCACTGCATCGCTGCAGTCTTCAGTTTTGGAAGTCTCAACAGGTACGTATAAAAATTATGTAGTATGATAATATTCAGGGGACTACTCTAACTACCGAGCTAACCAGGTACTGACGAATCTTTCGAGCACTTTTTTCGCTACTTACAAGCGTATAAGGTAGCTCAGTGGTTAGAGCAGTCGCCTAGATTGCGAAAGATCGCGGGTTCGAGTCCTATCTCAGAGTACCTCGGGGCAAAGTGGATTTTTAAGCATTTTTCATCAAGAAAAAATAATTAGTATTGAATATTAATAGATGTTCTCGTTTATTTCAGCAATCTCCGTATAGTAGTCGGCTCAAACAACTGGAACCAAGGTGGTACCACGTATGCGGTATCATCCAACGTTACTCACCAGCACTACGTGGCTAACACCATCAAGAACGACTTGGGTGTACTCTATACTAGTACTAATATTGTCTTCACAAACCTAGTACGACCTATCGTGATCGAGTTCGAACATGTCGGTGGTAATGTACAGGCCCGAGCAGCTGGTTGGGGCAGAATCATTGTAAGTAATTTATTTATCTATATCGGTGGTCCGTGGACCTCTGGTTAACAAGAGGTGCGGACTATGAGCCTTTAGGTACTCTTCATTCGGTTCCTTTGAAATGATATTCTAGTTCTAAAAAGTTTGTTACTACTTAGTGAACCTCTTCTATGTATACTTTAATGAAAAATTAGTTTTATGACAGTAAAAAAAAAGAAATTTATTTAGTTCGTCAGTCAGATATTAGAAAAATATTAGATACGTATTTATTTACTTCAATTTTTTCGGTCATCCATTAATCACGTGATGTTTTTTTTCAGCATTTAATAAAAATTGGTATTAATTTTTGACGCCCCTTTTCGGTTTGACGATTTTTCGATTGTTTTTACTAAAACATAAAAAGTCATCCAACTAAATTTTTATCGACAGCACCAAGGTCCCATATCGTCGCAACTGCTGGAGTTGGACGTGTTGACTATAACTGGAGACGAATGCGTAAGAGGCGTGGCCGATGCCGCTGCCGTCGCTAATATGAACGCCCCTGCTGTGGAGCCGCACATAGAATTATGTACCGTCCATCCTAATGGTGCCGGACACGGCATGTGCAACGTAAGTATTCAGTAAACCGGCCATTAGACGATCAATCTGGATCGTGATCAGCATGTTTAATCTTGAACGCTATCGCAATCGAACCACATTGCAATTGACGTTTCGTACTTATGATTTGGTACACTAGTGTCAATAGGGAGTATGCGTCTGATTCAAAAAAGGGTTAAATATATTTTGTTACGAGCATTGTTGCTTTAGAATAGAGTCTATGTAAATATTTTTCAACATTAGTTCGTTCTCGTCTTGAAAATTATTCATCACCATCATCACCAGCCCTTTTACGTCCCCACTGCAGGGGTTCAAGCCTTCCTTATAGATGGTTAAGGAGGATGGGCCATGACCCTCCACGCTAGCCCAATGCCGATTGGAGGGTATTAACGACTGCAAATGCAGCCGGGACCAACGGCTTAACGTGCCTTCCGAAGCACGGAGTAGCTCGAGATAATAATTTTTTGGTCACCCATCCCGTGACCGATCCTTGCGAAAGTTGCTTAACGACAACGATCGCGGGCCGCGGCGTTTATCCACTACGCCACCGAGCTACTTGAAAATTATGCGAAACTTATTAAAGAGGGCAAAAAAGTGCGGTAACTTCAAAATATTCAAACGCACGCACAATACACGTACACGCAAATGTACACGTATAAGGGGATGTCGTTGTCTCTAGCCGTGTACTTTGACGTCACAACAAGTGCGCTAACAATTCCGGCGTTGAAACTGCTCTTAGTTGTTACTTATTTTCCTCGATTATTATTATTATCATATTTGATCGATTTGCATTCACGACAAATGTTCATCTTTATCGAAAGTATAATTTTTATAAAAATATTTCTTTCGGCTGTTTGGGTGGATTGCCTGAACATTGATTAAAATACGTAGCGAGAAAGTAACAAGTGCTTGAAAAATTTTAGTCTTTAGGTCCTGGGTAGCTCAGTGGTTAGAGCAGTCGGCATGATTGCGAAAATAAAACGAAACGAATATGTCCCAAACATGGTCCCAACTCCCAAAGCTCATGTTATTCAAGTCCCATCTCAGAGTGCCAGGGACAAAGTGTCAAGGGATAAAAGAAAAAAAAAGTTTATTTGGACTTAAACTTATCTGATTAGGTGATTTGTAACATTGGGTTCCTATTTAAGCTACGTCTTGTCAGTAAAACGGGTGTTAGATTTTTATTAGATTCTATTAGAGATAATTGATTTTGAGGTTAATGTATAAAATAATATTTAAGAAAAATATTTATTCATCAATAAGATGAAACCGAGCCAGATTTTTTTTAAGTTGAGTTTAATTATTATGACAACAATAATAAAAAAATTGACAAATGTTTACGGAATACATATTTCGAATAAAACGATTTTATTGATTCGATCCCTATTAATAAAACGTTCCAATTTTATTTCATAGAGGATTAGATTTCAGTCATTATGACTACTAAAAATTTATCTGTGTTTTAATATGCAAATTTGAATAAATATCTAATTTTTTTTATAACGTAGGTTTTTAATAATTTTTAAATACAAATTACGTGAAATGGATTTGTTAAAATACATCACAGTACTATAATTACCAACCACTAGTAATTGAATCAATTTCCAGGGTGACTCTGGCAGCGCTCTAGTCCGTCGTGACCGCGGCACACAGATCGGTATCGTGTCGTGGGGCATCCCTTGCGCGCGCGGAGCCCCCGACATGTTCGTCAGGGTCAGCGCATACAGATCATGGTTCGAACAACACATCAGGAACTAAAAACATCAGTATTGAAGCGATATTAAACCTCTAATGAACAAGCGAATAAACGATAACCACAATTTATTTTCATTTATTATTTCATGCTTTCTAAAATATATTAAGTTATTTATTATAATAATTACTCATAATAATAATTAATATCAAATATGTCTATATCAAAGCTGCAATAGTTTGGCGCTAAAAATTTAATCATCATCAGCCCTTTTACGTCCCCACTGCAGGGGCTCCCTTATGGATGGTTAAGGAGAATGGGCCATGACCCTCCACGCTAGCCCAATGCGGATTGGAGGGTATTAACGACTGCAAATGCAGCCGGGACCAACGGCTTAACGTGCCTCGAGATATTTTTTTTATTTGATCACCCATCCCGTGACCGACCCTTGCGAAAGTTGCTTGACGACAACGATCGCGGGACGCGGCGTTTATCCACTACGCCACCGAGCTACTTTTTTGTAGGTCTAGGACTTTTTCATCATAATATTTAACGTAAGTTCTGAACAATAACAACTAGGCATATTAATCAGTAACAAAGGTCATAAAAAACGATAATTATAATATCAAAACCAGTTTTTATTGTGTCAAATATACTAGGTACTCGTAAAAAATAACATGATAACATGACTTCTGGCTAGAATGACGTTTGTACAAAGTACATCGTGTAAATAAGTTGTCCTTTCGAAATTAAGATATATTTTTTTTTAAACTAAGATCAGTTAGTAAATATTATATTCATAATTAAAATATCTTAATAAAAATTCGACAATCAATAAGAAATGAAAAGCAAAGTTCTAGCTTTAAATTTCAAAATCACAAAGACACGTACAGCAATTATACTATAGCTACAGATTTTTTATAAGTTTTTTGACGTTTACATTCACTGTCGATCGTAGATAATACATATGTCGATCGTGAGCGCGTTAAGATTTTAGTATGGAATCCGGTACAGCGCCCCTAGCGGTAACTACCAAGAACTACAAATTCCATACAAGTGAGGAAGTATTTAAAAAAACATTTGTTCACGAAATCAAATTAGATGTCGCTACGGTAAATTCTTGATTTCTCCATGACAACCCTTCCGGTTTTCTTTCATGTTTAAAAGTAAATTAGTTTTCAAAACTCAATAAACAACTCATATTCTATTTGTACTTTATCGTATTTGTATTGATATCTAAGTTTCGAATTTTTCAAATTTCAGTTTTTTAATATGATAGTTAAAAGGAACGGAAATGACTGTCTTTGGTCCATTTGTTTACTGCAAAAATCAATTTTTGCTAGAGTCGCCATCTAGTGGAGGTGCTTTTTTAGTTCTTTCGTTTTTTTTTTAAACCTTCCTCATTCTTAACGCGCTCACTAGTAAAACTTACACTTACCCACTTACCACTGATCTTACATGTCAACGAGCCAGGTGTTATGTAGTTCGTACGATGAGTATGTGCTTTTTGTTTCTTACAATAATGTTATCAATAGATTGACTCCACCACCTACTACTCGACAAAATACAAAATATTTTATTCTGCAAGTAACATGGTAATAATACATTCGATCTTAATATTAGTTCATAACCGCTACATATTATACCAATTTTAGAATATAGAAATATAGAATATAGAAATTTATAAAAAGAGCAATTGATATATATGTCATGAAAATTATTAAATGTACATCACTATTATCTTTCATAAAAATTTATTAAATATGTCCGCTATCATTAAATTTCTAATAAAAGATAAAAACATTATACACCATATGTCAAAACAATATGTACGCTTTTATCATTAATATACTAGTAGTTAAATTCACTTTAAATTCTGCAAGCAAAATATTCTTACCTACTCTAGAAATCAGTTTTATTGAAATACTAGCTGACCCGACAGATATTACTGATTTAGTATTTAGAATAGTCATGCTCTCTTAAAAATCTATGCGGTGGTGTTGTATACGTCAGATCGTTATATTCCCTGAAATATAATTGAGCGAAGCGATGGCTAGCTCATGCGTCAACCTCGTCAACGGGTGCTGCCAGTGAGGATAAGTCTGCTGGTTTGAGTTTGGATCATTTTCTTTTATTATGAATATTGTATATTGATTTGTCAATGATTATGTATGACTCGGCAACCGGCATATTAATCAGTAGGATCGAAAAATATATGTCTAGTTATTTCTGGTATTGTAATTAAACTGACTAGAGATCTTATTTAAACACATTCTAATAAGATTTCTCTGTGTGAAATAAAACAGAGAGAAAAAAAGCAGCCCTTACTGAGTAACATAATAAATAACTTAAACTTACGATTCAAATAAATTAAAATAAGTTTGAAAGAAACACGAAACGACATCATATTTATTAATTTTCGATACTCAATTTACTTTTATACGTCAGAAAGAAGATTTGAATGAATATCATAAACAATTATCCGAAAATACTCCCTCGTTGCAATGTCGTTCGGCCACGATTGCGTTCGAGAGTGAGGGGGCAGATATTCTTAATGAAATCATCGAAATTATAGATTGCCTAACTAGAGAACAAATTGAAAAAAAAGTAAAAGTATGTGGATTTTTCGCCTTGACTGTAGACGAGGCGAGATGTTAGAAAGAGCAGCAATTGTCAATTACCTAAATGTGGTTGAAAGATTAATTAATCGACGTGTTCGACGAGATGCGAAACAGATGCGAAAGGATTGTTAAATGCGAATTATCGGACATAAATTTTCTGATACACACGCATTTTCTGATTGATTTTATGAAGCAATGACTCGTTACAACTCTCAAGGTAACCGTCTGAACACAGGGGGCCCCAAAGTAGCCTACTCTGTCCCTTCTAGCCCTGACCTCAAAGTGGTCTACTTTTAATAAACTATTTAATAAAACAGATCCACCTACTAGGTAATGAACAATACTAGGCTACACCTCTTATAATTTTCTAAATACTTATTTTACCTATTATTGTTTAATATATTTAATATGTGAACATATGTGGATAATTATATAATACTAGGAATATATAGCTCGACTTTTAATTAAATGCAGTAAAATTACGTTTCCCATTGTCAGTTGGTGAAATAATATTGCTATATTTTTACTGCTAGTGAGGTGGTAAAAAATAAATTATTTTTTCAGCATCGATTTTATAGGTTACGAACAGGCATTCTATTAGAAAATAATAATCACGCAACACGCAGATAAAAAAATAGAATTCACTTTTAAAACTATTAAAATATTGAAAATGAAGTAGAAATGCATTTTTATTTCTAGTTCCGATGTCTTTTGACTATCTGAAACGTCTTATAAAATATGCCTTATTCAAATTGCGAAAAGGCTACTTAATTCTTGTTTAGGTAAATCTTAAATAATTATTATCTTAAACTGTGTTTGAACTCTACTAAGCCCTCTGCAAAATTCTTACGATTAACGATTAAAACAGATAGGTATTGTTTATTTTTGAAGCTAGTCGCTCCAGGAAGTACAGAAGTGTATCATATGAGGCAGGTGTAAGCCTAGTCTAGACATAAGTCTACTGTGTGAATTGTCTGCCAAACAAAAAGCCTGCCCAAACCACCAAAGCTATATTGGGTTACTGAAAATACACAAAGGTAATGCTCCGCAGCGACAAACTGTTAGCTAAATCGACTCATTAACCTACAGATTGGCTCAGCACATAGCTAAGATACTTTACCGAATATGTTTTGGGTATTTATTTATTAATATATTGGGTGATATTTAACTTATCTCCGACAAGACTCCCAAATTTGGAATCGGTTGTAGATTACGGTAGCAAGGGTTAAATTATAAGTCAAATGTATTTTTTTAAATAATTTAATCCAATAAATGTAAACGTTTCCATTTTATTTGTATTAATGTGTCCAATAGTATAATATAGTATAATATCCAATAGTTGGTTTGAAGGTAACTATACCTACTCTTAATTAAAAATACAATCAACACCTTAGTCTTATATCAACACGGAATCTGTAAAGGGTCCGAAACGTCAATAAAACTAAATACAAACGAGAGGAAACCCTTTAATACTTGTTTCATTTATGGATAGTGCGAGTGAAATTATAAGAAATCAAAATTTTTCTTTCGACTGCCTGAATATTGATGAAAATACGTTCTGTAGTAGCGAAAAAGTAACAAGTGCTTGAAACATTCGTCTGTCCTGTTAGGCGTTGGGTAGTTCAGTGGTTAGAGCAATCGCCCGGATTGCGAAAGGTCATGAGTTCGAGTCCCATCTCAGAGTGCCAGGGACAAAATGGATTTGAGTAGAATGCCCTTAATTAAGAAGAAGAGCGTTCGTTCACATTAAACCAATGTACACTACTTTAGCGATAGAATTATTCAAATCGTTATTAAGTGGTAGCCCTCTTTTAAGAGTGGAGTGTTATCTGCAAACAATAATTTGGAGATAATCTCGACAGTTATGCTATAGTGATTATCCCTTACGAAAAAAAGCAGGTCATTTATGTAAATTATAAACAAGAAAGGACTGAGCCTTGAGGAATACCCACCATAAATATCGATCCAGTGCATATTTTGCCAATGATATAGTAACGTTGCGTTGTACCACGCCATTTACTTTGTCCTAGGTTCTCGAATCCAAACCCTTTGTCTTTGTTCTTTAATATATTATTTTTTATTATTCGCTTAACGTAATTTGAAATGTTGAGTATCGCAATATACTCTTCCGGAATGTTAGTTCATGAAAAATTTATCCGACGAGAACTTAATGTTTTTAAATTATGTAAATTTAATCATATAAATCCAATATAAATTAGTATTATTTTAATAAGAAACACGTTAACATATGCCTACATAAATATTTATTAAGTTCTACCCTTAGAGTATATAAGGTTCTGCCTATAATGGAAAACCGGGGTATGTAATTGTTTTTATTTAAGCATCTACTTATACTATGCCAAATTTAGAAAACTTTTTCTATTCTTTTTATGTTTTGTTGCACCTGTTTTTTTTTTTGTTTTGTAGCATAAATATACCTACTTATCAATCATGGTCAGCCGTTTCATTTAATACTTATAACAAAGCACCAAACCCGTAACAATATCAACCCTCTGCACTCTTGTCAGTTACATATGAACAATAAAATCCAATGAGTTATCTCTGAAGATTTCTAATGTTTTATGTAAAACACAATCAAATGCTATCCTCCTCTATGTTCCTTCATGCTAGGCCAGGGGTCGGCAACCTTTTGAGACGAAGAGCCAAAAATTAAAATTAACATAATTTCAATTTTTTTAAAGAGCCATAAAAAAATCTTGTTACCAATAAATAGCAGCCATTTTTTGATAAAAAAAATAATCATTTATAAGAACTACATAGTTTCTGAACTTAAATTCCAATTGGCCTTAAAGAGTCGTGTTCTTTCACAATAAACTAGGTAATATATAGGAAATAAATGATATTTGCGTATGGAACTAAAGAACCGCAGCCAAAGAGCCCCATGTGGCTCGCGAGCCGCAGGTTGCCGACTCCTGTGCTAGGCGATGCTTTCAACATTGTGACGACCCCACAGAAATATATCTAGTATTTCTGTGGACGATCTAGTAATCATAGGAGGATGACCACGCGATCTGTTGTTAGCATGTGGTCTCCATTCCAGAAGCCGTTTTGTTCTCTTACTATTGACGGAGACAACGTCTTAATTGTGATCCATGCATTATAAAGACCAATTTGAGTCCTACTCTATGTGATGCGATCTTCACTCTGTCAATCATCAGCACTAAACATTCAAAAAATTATGCCAAATTGTCCGCAAACCTCAAGTTCGTGATAACTTTATCATCAAAGATTTGTAATTAATTATTACGATTAAAGTTATTATAAAAGTTTTGCATAAAGACCTCGGGTATACAGTAACTACATGCCTATTTTCCCTATTAAAAAGGAGAAAAAATAGGAGCAAAAATGGAAAAAAAAGTTGTGAACTTTAGAACCACTATGGCTATGATTCCCCGTAAAGTGTGCTATTTTTGTTGGCTCGTAGGATTTAGTTTTTATTATTATCGCTTCTATTCCATTCCCAGCCGGGGTAAATTAAGACTCAAAGTGGTCTTTATAACACAGAAAGATTATTTTGTAAAGTATAAATCAATAAGCTTACAATAAAATAAAAAAAATCGATCAATAGAAATTTTGGTAAGTTTATTCAAATAATATATACAAGTGGGACATTTAAACAGTTACATATCCATGTTTTTAGTGCATAATATGCTGTTTGAACCATGATTCAAATGCGCTGACTCTGGCGAACACGTCAGGGGCACCGCGTGCGCAAGGGATACCCCATGCGACTATGCCGATTTGTGTGACGCCGCCGATCACGTCGAATTAGAGGACTGCCAGAGTCACCCTGGAAATTTATTTAATAAGTAATACCTATTCAGCAATTCCTAGATTATTCCTAGACTAGTGAAAAACAACAACGTTGTTTAATAACGTTACAACAACGTTGTTTAAAACATGTTAAATAACGTTAATTTGTTACGTAAATTATGGCAATATTGCCTAGCCCAATAGCTGAATACTTACATTGCACATGCCGTGTCCGGCACCGTTGGGGTGAATGGTGCATAGTTCTACTTGCGGGTCCACAACAGGGGCTGATACACCAGCGTTGGCTGCGACTTCTGCCATGTCCCTCACACACTGCTCTCCAGATATAGTAAATACGTCTAAATCCAACAGTAACGGGGATAATGGACCTTGATGCTGTTGATAGCAAATAAATAGCCTGATCAAAATACCAAATTTCAGCATGGAGATCAAACATTAAAAAACAGCAGCTATTTTTTTCAATTATGAGGATATTATTATATATATCCTTTTTACTATATGAATTAATTCATATACATCTTTTTCGGATTATTAGTAAAAAAAAAATCCTTTAATTTCTCAATGGCATGATAAGCAAAATACTATAAAAAGTGACTTCTCTGTATTTTCACGTTGTTACTTTTATTACTATCATGAAATATAAAAATTTTCCTAATATTATATTTGGAATCACGGACCAGACATATTAAAAAAAATATTTGTAACTGAAGGCGCCCTTTATGGCCTTAGGCAGGCTATGCAGGGAGGGAGATCGAAATCTCCTTAAAAACGTGGTGTGGACTGTAAGGCATGGCCAAGAAAAATAAATTATTAAAGTAGTGGGTTTCCGCGAGGTACGAACTGGTGACAAGTAAGAAATAAATGGAAAACAAGGGGAGAGGCACTGCACTTACTTGTGGTCATTATGGTGCAATGACGGCATTATACACTCAAAATAATACAGAACACCAGCACTTCGTCACCAATACTTCTCACTGATATAAGATGTGGAAATCGAGCGGAATTACACAATTTTATGGCATGGCGAAATATAGAAGAACGATTACAATTCGGACGCGGCGGGCAAATTTCTTCAACTGGCGACTCCTACCGAAGACGCCATAGATGCAGCGGAAATATGTTCTGTCTTACTCTTTCTCTCTCATTTTTGTGCAGTGCCAAAGGCGGAGGAAGATAGGAAAGGTACTAATGTCAACCATATTTTAAAGCGGCGCGAATAATTAAATTAATTGTTAATATTGAATAAATGTATGTTAGCGTTATCATTTCTCACGCAAGACTAAGATAACAAGTAAGAATCATAATTATTGTCTAAACTTCAGAAACACTGAATCTCGAAACTGAATAATATTTAATGTCCAGAATTTTTATTGATATGTAAGGTAAGTAGGTGCTATTGCGCTGTAGGTACACATTAGTTGCAGGCTAAGCTGTAATTTTGACGTCATTCAGAATTTGTATGATGTCCACACTGTTACCCAGCATTAAGTATAACTGAGTCCATACATAAACAAAATTTTAGTACATAAAAGTAAAATTCCAATTTTGGCTTTATTATAAATGCATTTTCTAATTAGGGTGTATAGATTGTGATCTACGACACGGATGGCAGTAGCGAAATGCAGGTCAAAAATAATCTTTGTCGTTGTCAAGTATAAACGAAGGAATAGGTAGGTATATACTTACAACAGTTCGACCCCAACCAACTGCACGAGCCCGGATATTACCACCAACATATTCGAAGTCCAGTGGTATGGGCTGAACCAGGGCATTGAAGATAATGTTAGTAGTGGTATAAAGTAGACCCACGTCGTTCTTGATAATGGAGCGCACATAATCTTCATGAGTCTTGTTGTGTGAAACCGGATACAAAACACCATCTTGGTTAAAAAAGTTCGAACCGGCTCTTAGTCGGAGATTGCTGTCATAAAAAATATATATGAAATCTTATTACAATATTAGCGTAATAGAAGAGTTAATGCTTCGGGTGATTGAAAAATTATTATCTTGAGCTTCTCCGTATTTCGGAAAGCATTTTACATCTGTAGTCGTTAACACCCGTCATTAAATACAGGACCCACGTGGTATCCACCACGCTAATTTGGCTAGACGTCCCGTTTTCGGATGTCTGTCCCGGAGTCACTGAAGATAACAACGGGATGCAAAAATGTCCCAATTTTTGGAATGTTGTGAAAATTTTGACATCCACATAAATCGAGGAAGGAGAAATAGCGAAAAGATTGATTTTTCATAAATGAAATCATTCCATCCCACCAAGCCTTTCTCCGTTTTCAAAAAAACATATCCCGTTTTGAACAAAACAAAAAATGATCACATAAGTCCTTCAATAGGCTCAAGGCCGTCTTTACTTGGGCACCTGTCGAGCGCTGAATATTTAGAGATATTTCATGGAACTCTACGTCATTCAGGCCCGTCTTTACCCACGGTGCAAGGGGTGCAATGCACCCGGACGCGGCGAGTTAGTGGCGCCACGCTGATTATGGTCTATTCTTGTAGTACCTACTCATCGATGACTTCGGTAATGGGCCCCAAAATTGTAATTTTATTTCAATAATTTTTATATTTTCCAACCGCTGACAATGAACAACAAGTCTTATGACATAGCTGCCGCTTTCGCACCACCAATTTTAGTTTTTTATAAATATGTGTAAAGTATTTTTTCAAAACCTTTTCCCTGTAATAACGGGATGGTGTCAGCCAGAGCATTGCTTGCTCCGGGGCGCCTACAACAAGCGCGCCGACTTAAGATGGTCCTGAATAAGCTGGTGGTGTATATCACTTTTAATGTTCTATCACTTTTAAGATATTTTTCAGTAACAGGGCAAAGATTTGATTGAATACATGAAGTATTTTTTCCACCTCATATATAAGTCGTGATTAGAAATAATTCTAAAAGAATTTGTGAACTCGTTGTTGTATGATTTTGGCGTCCCCTGAAAATGCCGTTTGGGCCAGATTACCCTTCAGGCTACCAACTAATGTGTCTCGTTCTAAAATACTTCTTTGCAATAAAAAGGAAAAGAAGGGCTTGAAAGGTGACAAATCAGAAGATCAACCATTCCACGACAGGCCCTTGTGAAAGCTTTAAGGTTTTAATTACCTGTTGAGGGATCCAGAACTGAAGACGGCCTCGATACAGTGAGCGGCAGTGAGAACGGTTCTTTGAGTAATTATGGAACCACCGCAAACTAACCCAGTGAACGTCGCTCCGACAACCATGGCGACGAGGTGGGGGTAGTCGTGCATTTTGGCTATACTACCTCCCACAATACGGTCCACGCGATCTGGATTCACATGGTCGAAGAACTGAGAAAAGTCAGTATCGGGTGTCGGCAAACCTGTAATGAAAATTTTAATTTTAATCAACCTATTTTTATTCATTCAGAGTATTATCAGTATAAAAGCTTACGGTATGCGGATTTGAAGTAAGAGAGAATATATTATTTATATCTTAGCGTATAGGGTTTTGGGAATATATGTCGTACTTAATGTAAAAAATATGTCTCTTACTGTAATTGCTAGAATTACACAGAAAAAAAATATATTCAGTACATAAAATTGTAGTCTCTTATATTCAATACTGTAAATTTATGTAATTTTTTTTCTGATATTTTTAACCTAATAACACCGGGGGTGAAAAAAGATGTAGGTATATAAACACGTTGCTACTGTATTCGCAAGCTGATGAATAATCTTTGTCAATATATCTAAAGTTTATTTATTACTATTGAAAAAACATAATGATGTTAATAAATCTTATCTTACTATTATACTGTGAATATATAATAGTAGCAATAAAACGCTATTACAAAATAAAAAGACAAACAAACTTAAGGTTGTTTGTGTTGAAGCGATCTCTTCCAGACAATCGTGAATAATAATAACAATGATTAGTTTGTAGATTGACAATGACATTTGATTTTTCATATTTTTGTATTGCTGACATTTAATATTATTATTAGATTTTTATTGTAATTTGATTTGACCTATATTTTTTGACATTGTTAATAATATTTGATCATCATAATTTAAGTGTTATTCTGTCTTATTGTATGTTCTTTATTTAAATTTAATATTTTTTTTTATAGTCTAATCTTGCAATCGTTTCTGTTAGCTTTTAAGACTCGTTTGTTATAAATAAATACTTAAACGCAGATGGTGGTACCTATTGTGCCAACAATGAATAATATATTATAAAAAAAATATATTCCTCAAAAGTTGAAATACAAGTGAATACATATATACAGTAAATGAAACAACTTACCCAGACATCCCAATACTAGGACGGCGAAAATAATACCAGGTTTGATTAACATGTTGCAGTAGTCAAAGTTTATTATAATATAAAACGATCTGAATAGATCCATATTTAGATTTCTTATATCTTCGTACTGATACGGATATTAATATCGATTAAAAAATGATTACCAAAAAAAAAAGGAAATTTTAATCAAATCGATTGATAAGATGGCGTTGTTAATTAATTAAAACTCTACTGTTTATGTCTATTTTTCTCCCTAAAAAAAATTATATTCTTCTCCATATATTTGCCACTCTGGGCAATTGTTCAGCCCCGCCCTGTACGCGTAGCATAATAAACTTTCGCCCTCTCACGATTGCTATGAGATTAATTAATCGGCTATAAGTCTTGTTACATGTTAGAAAATCTTTTGTAACTATTGTGACAAAAATAAAGTGATTATTATTAATATTTGTCTAAGTTTCTTTTCTCGGGATTGTTATTAATTGAGCTCTGGCAACATTCTTATCGCCAACACTTGTCAATGTATCGTCGTTAGTTACTTACTTACCTTTTTAAGAAATAATATGTCTGACATCGCGTGTAATTATAATAAAACCCCAAATGCATTATATCACACTGTTTAATTTATGCCACCACCATGCGAGTTATGTGCCACGAACGGGACGATAATGGGTTATATTGATGCAATGGAGACGCATGCGAGAAAAGTGACATTAATGTAGACGAAACGTTTCTGATCACTCTCAATATGTTATCGCAAAAGGCTATCTATTTGCATTCATATTTTATTTCATTAGTCCCTTAGACCCCATTGGGTCTTTGTTCATTTATATTTTCATTCATGACATCGTAAATACCTACATATTGTCAAATACAGTGAAATGTTTTGATGTGCAGATGAGATAAATAATTATATAAATGTATCTAAAGCTGTAGTTGTGCTAAGAACGCCAAATTATTTCAGGTTCATTATATATAGATATATTTGGTATCAATGTTTTGTAAAACAGTTAATAAGACATTTCGGAAAGTATAAAATAAAAAGGGTAAATTAATTGTTATCTTTTTACTTTATTTATGACATAAATAGTTATTACAAATTTATTATAATATAGACAAAAATACAAAAAACATTGAATGTCACTAAATTTCAACTTTTTTATATTATTAAAGAGTCTGTAACTCTGTCGTGCAGGTAAACAGTAAAGTTTGTCGGACGAAAAAAGTCCCGCAGTATAACACTTATTCCTTTGCAATAAAAGAGAAAATAAAAGCGAGCATACATTAATAAAGGCTTTTTGTAAATTAAGAACAAGCTTGTGTTATAGAATAATATCAGATTACATTTTAATAAACTTATTGTGGTAAAATATAAACGCTTTTTAAAATTTGACAATGTATATTTAAATAGATCTACTTTGGAAATTTGTTTATTACAAAGTATCCGAGCTGCGGTGGAGGAAACAAATTCTTGTGTATTTTTTTTTGAGTTGAGGCACAAACATGGCATCCATTTTTCTCTTTGGTTTGTTGTATCGAAAACATTTGTAATCCAACGTTTATATAAAGACTTTTTGGATTTTTTCCACTCTATCAATATTTTTTGGTAAAAAGATTCCACACAGTGTTATCAAATTCAGAATTGACCTTCCAGTCCAGTAATTTTTCTATTTAACTATTTTAATTATATTATTTAAGTAATCATACGAACCGTTTTTATATTTCTTTTTTGTTTGATACAGTTTTTTTTTGTAAATTTAATATATAAATCAAGTTCTCAAGCTTAGTCAGCCTTTTATTCATATGCTAAGCATCGAACTCGTCACAACGTAGAGTAATTTCAAGGTATTAATGTTAGAAAATGGTTCGAAAACCTAGGGTTCTGTAGGCTCTGTGTAATCGCATCGAGGTGTTTATTGAATTTGAGCTTATCTTCCATAACTATACCCAAGTCTCGAACGATACTTACTCTATTAACGATTTTATCCTCTATGGTGTAACAATAGGGGATAGGATTTAGTTTTCGTGTATATGTTACATTTGTCTATATTCAAGTACAATTGATTATTGTTACAATAGTTACACAATTCTTCAAGATCGGATTGTAACTTAAAGCTTAGTATCGTCTGCATACATAAGGACTGACATTCAGGTAACTTTCCGTTGTCGTTCACATATAGCATAAATAGCAATGGTCCTAAATGCGAACCTTGAGGTATGCCTGAAGAAACTGGTAAGAAATTTTAACATATGCACTTTTAAGAAGCGTAATCAGGCTACGGTTACGTGTATAAGATTCTATCAACACTAGGTACGTCAACCTGTTTGTTTTTATCCATAGGTAGAGCTAAAAAAATTGTAAAAGTTATCATATTAGATTGAACACCACGGCGCCTGAAGAAACCATGTTGAGACTCTGTTATGCAGTTTTGGATAGCGTAAGATATTTGCTTAGATAGATAGATATATAGATAGATAGATAACTCTTTATTGTTGACATTACACTATTTACAGAAAAAAAAACATAAATTAAACTTGTGTCTATCTTTTCCATAACTTTACCGAAAATACAAAGTTTCGCAATAGGCCTATACTGATCAACGGAGTCATGTATTTTATTTTTTGGAATAGCTGTAATTAATGTCTATTTCCTTCTTTCGGGAATAATACCACGTAGAGAGGTTTCAAAAATCTAATAATTTTGAAATAGTAATTCATCTGTAATAAATGGGTTAACCCATCAAACCCAGCACCTTAATGTATATTCACTGAATTTAATTCATTCAAGATATTTTTTTATTAATATAAATTTTACCCATATCGACATTTTCTTTGTTACCAATACATATGGGGGTATTATTGAGAAAAATACTGACTGGAAATATTTATTACAAGAGTAGCTTTCCGCCAGTGGTTTCGTCCGCGTCGTCCCTATAAAACTTATTTAATGGGATAAAAAGTATCCTAATATCTAAGTCAGCTAATACCCTATCTGTATACCAAATTTCATCAAAATTCGTTCAGTAGTTTCGGCGTGATTGACGGACAAACATCCAAACAATTTCACATTTATAATAATCACAGGATTCACAAATATCGTATCCATCAGTCAGAACAGAGCCACTGTATGTAATTCTACTGGAAACTTGCCCGTCAGATCTTTTGCTCTTTATACAGGACCAAAAGTATTTAAGATTTTCCCTTATTTTATTTGTTGTGTTCATAAGTGTTCATAACTTTGATGCCCCAATTTACGAAATCTCCTCCTGAATTCGGAAAAAGTTTGGTAATCCATAGGATTACCATACCTTTTCCATTTTGTATGTCAATATCTTTTCTCTTTACTTAATGTTAATATGACCTAATCAGTTTTGATATATATGTATTTTTTATAATATAATTTAATTTGATAAACAATATGTTCATGGATTCGTTTAAATCTTTACAATTCAATAAAATTACTTACCAGTTAATTTAAAATAGTAAAAAAACGCTGTATTACCATAGGAATAATGTCTGTTGAGCGTAGTGTGACTGTCAAGTACAGATAGTAATGTATTTTTGATTTTCATGTATCTACACAATTTAATTTTTCATTATTTGACGAAAATTATTTGGTATGTTGCTTACAAAAAAGTTAGTCTTCATTATTAGGTTCTTTGTTAATATAATCTAAATTATTTGACTTGGCAAACTGACAGCCGTGTACTGCTGCCATGTTATTACATGAATAATGTGTGTTGAGCGTGGTGTGACTGCGACAGGGTATACAGGGACTACACAGATAAGACCTGTGCCTTGTTCGCGTACTGCGTTCGACCTGCCTGTAGTTTTTTCGTGTCACGGGGAGGCTTAGATATATTAGTATTAGTTAGATATAGGTATAGTTAGATTTGTTTTCCGAGTACTTAATGAGATTTTTTTCAAAAAGTAACATATGGGTATTGACTTAAACGGTTGAATACAAGGTGTTGCCGACAGCCTTACCATGTTTTTGATTTATTATCTTTAAGGAGGTTTTTATACTTGTTTTTAATTTATCTTTTTTTTACTTTTTGACTTTGTCAATGTATTCTCTTGTATCTTGCTTTTGTACGTTGGTCAACAATAAATCTTTCTCCGTGCTAAAAATTATATTATTAATTATCTACAGTCCTCTATGCTTGCTGTCGATAACACAAGGTTTTCAAAAAGGCTTAACCATAATTATCATCACTGTAATAACAACTACAATCAGAAAGTTTAAAAAATATCTAGTTTGCTCATTCACTTTCTATACCAGCCTGGTAATTTCTCTAACTAAATAGGTGCAAATATAAAGTAATAACAAAAAGAAATCATTAAATCTGCTCGCGTGAAAAACAACTGCATAAAGATAGGAACCTTTTTCTTGCCGCTGACTACATGCTATGTATGTTGCATAATTTTTTAGCTTGTACTAGCTATTACTATTGCTTTTCACGTAGGCAATTTTTTTCTTTTTCTAATAAATAAATACCTATCGGTATATCTGGTATATCTAATCAGTCGAATAATTATGCTATGAATTGATAATAACTGTGTAAGAGCGAGTCGGACTCGCGTGTCGGGGTTATTATTTATTCCTTTATATGTGAAACTATTTACTGATTTTTGTTTTCAAATTTTTAGGCTAATTAGTTTAAAGAGGGAACCTCTGTGGTCAATTTTCTTATATAATGTCTTACGGAGCGGACACGGAGCTTACGGTTACGGAGCTCGTCCGATAAATACTTATTAGATATGTTTTTTTTTTTTGCTTCAATAAATGGCTCGATACGTCAGTGCTGCTGGGATATCATAGTCGTTATAACGACTTCTGCTGCGTTTACTGAGACACTTTCCTGGTTGGCCCTCCAACACAATTTCCTTTTCATTTTTTTTTATTGCCATGTATATTTGTTTTGGATCAATAAATGCTTTCTTAATTTGATTTGATTATGCAACATTTCAACTCAATGTGTCGCCGTATTTTATTGACTACGCAAAAAATAAAATTAAATATGTTCAGAAAAATATATATTTAAAAGTCCGTGCTCAAGTTTCAGCAGACGTAGTTGTTAGGCAGACACGGTCGGCAGGTGGCGCTTGCTATGCGCTGATACTTTGTCAACATTTGTATATTTATACACAAAAAAAGAACCAATATTTTAGACGTCATTTCGGACACCTGAGTGAAATTCGACTTCACGTTCGGATATTTACAGAATCACAGGTCTGGTTAATGGGTAAGTTTCAAAACCTAAAGTATTTAGTTTATAAAACAAAGGAAATACTTATTACCAATATTTCAAAGCAGTGTCCTGCCCTCTCTCCAAATTGCTGTGCCCGACGGGGTCCATAATGATACTTTTGTTTCATTATGGATGTTTTTTATAAACTTCCTAATACTACATTGTGGAATGCAATAAATAAATAAATAAAAAGTATCGTTTCTTCTTTATTAGTAAAGAACCCTAAAAAGAACATATAAATAACTTCGATTGAGATGGTGATATTAAAATCAATCCGGTTCTTTCAATATGGCCATCAAATCTGGTATTATTTTAGTTGCTCTAGTATTGGGATGTTTGGGTAAGTTCCTTTAGCTTTGTTGTTGATTCTCAAATCTCAAGAGATGAAATAATCTTAATGAAAAGAACTATATTACGATACGATACGAATACTTTTAATGTAACATTTATTTCGAAGCCTATTCTTTGCAACAAAACTAACAAACAAACAACCAATATTAGAGTAGATATAGATCTATATAAATAAAAATAGTGCAACATAGTGTAAGTTTAAAAAAAGAAGATTTTGTTCTTTTTGACACATTTTTTTCCAATAAATTCTATACTTATATTATAAAGAGGAATGGTTGCTTGTTGTTTGCATTGGATACGCTTAAAAACTTTTTATAAAAGTCTTTCATCTACGGGAGGCTACATAATACGCGTTGGACATAGGCTATAATTTACGCAGGCGAAGTCGCGGGGAAATAGCTTGTTTGATAGAAATTGGTTCACAATTCGAGAAGCAATCTACTTACTTTCATAAAAAATATACATACTCCTTGAACATAGAAAATCCTCTTTTCGGTTTTTGAATGAATTCAAAATACACAATCTTTGATTTTTTCGCTGATCTTTCATATTTGCACAGCTTTGCCGACTCCCGACTCGGACTTTGCTCAGTTCTTCGAGCATGTGGTACCGGATGCCCAGAACCGTATTGTGGGAGGCTCTGTCGCTCCCACAGGTGCTCACCCACACATGGTCGCCATGGCCACAGGATCATCAGTCAACAATTTTATTTGCGGTGGCTCCATACTTACACAAAGAACTGTTCTCACTGCCGCACACTGCATTGCTGCCGTATATAGTTCATGGGGAGGTATTTCCCAGTAAGTCAAGATTAAACTAACCACATCTATCGGCGACTTTCAGCATTTTCTTAACTCGTCATTACTTTTATCACCCTAAAATATTATATCTTCTCAAAATAAAAGAGGTAACTTCAAGCAATGCCATTTTACAAGCTTTCTTGACTTCCTTTTGAACAAAAGGTGTCTGTTTGAAATTGCTACATTAGCAATAAGTCTGCCTTTAGCGTTTATGTTACTTTAAATATGTCTTAATATTTACCGTGTGCAATAAATGAATTATAAATATAATATAAAAATTTGTGAAAAAATAATATAAGCAGTTTCCGATAAGTTGATTTCTTTAAAATCGCTTTAGCTTTTAAATTATAAATTATTTTCTTTCGATTATGAAGTCCCTAAGGCATCATAGGAATGCAAAATACGCTATTATTTGATATTTTGATGATATCAAAATATCATCCAAGTGATTTTTGGTATTTGGCAAAACGCAAATGAAACTACAAAATCGTTTTGGATAATATTCATACTGGACCGGATCGGGTCCATAAATGTTTAATAAAAAAAAAATTAAAATCGAACAACAATTCGCGGAAAAATCGGTGAACATACATAAAAAAAAAATAATCGCCTTCGAATATAGAACCTCCTTCATTTCGATTTTGAAATCGATCGCTGGGCGGTAGACGATATTTGAGAAAATACAGTGTATTATTAATCTTTGTTACTATGTAGGATCTCTTCTCTTCCCTAGCTCTCTACAACTTAATTCTGTATAAAAAAATATTAGATTGATTTTATACATTTTTAATTTTAATTTGATCATTTGTTTGTTTACATTGAATAGGTTTCGAATCTACTGGCTTAATAGATTATTTTTTTTTTGTTATGATTGCTTTCATTCAATTATCATTCAAATTATCTTTCATTCATATTCACTTTTACGTCTGCCAGGCCCGAATTTGCAAGTCGTTCTATCCGGGACAGAAAATTTGATGCGCTCTTACATCTACCCCAGCCCCGTGCAGCTAGATTTTATATGATCATAATTTTTACAATGTTTGAATAAATTTATTTTATTTCGCTTTCATGTTCCTTTCACATAACGCCCATGTTTTCAAAGTCTTTCGTCCAAAGCTGTCCGCTCATCGTGTCCATTGTCAGTCACATGCTTGTCTGTTTCAATCAAAATATTTACACGACCGCGATTGATTTCTGCAAACCAGCAATAAAAATTCGTCTTGCATGGTGCTTCTTCGCCAAAAGATTGAATCTGAACGAGGCTCTAAAGATAATGCAACGAAAATTTCCCGAGTTAAAACACACAATTTTAAAATAACGCTAAAATATGAAAATAATTGATAAAATCAGCTGAAACAATCACAATTTTTATGAATTTCAGAATTCTTCGACTAATTGTCGGAACAAACCGCTGGAACCGAGGCGGTGATGCGTATAGAGTCTCCTCCAACGTGACCCACCAGCACTACGTGTCTTCTATTATGAAAAACGACATAGGTGTTATGTACACCGCAACTAATATTATCTTCGGGGACTTTGTCAGACCCATTGTAATCGATTTCGAATACGTCGGTGCTAACATTGAGTCCAGAGCAGCTGGTTGGGGCAGAACTCGTGTAAGTAAAGTTTCGAAAGTAACCGTAGAATTACCTACCTCAGTTGATCCCCCACACAACTTGTCCCAAAATATCATATATCTCAACATTTGTCATTCTGCCTATCACATTCAATATGTGCCTTACATTATCAGAGCAGTAACTCATTTTCTAATAAATAGGATGGAGCATCCCTATCGCTACAACTCTTGGAGTTAGACGTCTTCACTATATCTGGAGAGGAATGTGTAAGGAGGACGTCAGCAGCATTTGCAATCCCTCGTGTAGAACCTCACATTGAGCTATGCACTATGCACCCTAGAGGCTCAGGTCACGGCATGTGTAACGTAAGTATAATCAATCGTAAGCATTAGGGATGTCGAGGATACAGATAATAATAATATTTATTGAGTATATAAAAATGCGACAAGACAATGTGAAATATCTAACTAATCTGACTAAATTAGTCAAGAATCTGAATGAACTGAAATTTATAGGCTCTTCCTAAGATAAACATAAATGTCT
Organism: Diatraea saccharalis; assembly: GCA_918026875.4. Classification (NCBI taxonomy): domain Eukaryota; kingdom Metazoa; phylum Arthropoda; class Insecta; order Lepidoptera; family Crambidae; genus Diatraea; species Diatraea saccharalis. Next base: position 8,938,330 of record OU893350.1, read on the forward strand.
TGCAAGTGCATCCATACACTATCAGTCTACTAATAAAAATGCGGATGTAGAATTATAAGGACTCATATTCATAGACGCAGATTTTTTTATGTGGCTCCTTTACAGCAATCATATAAAAACTTTATATTATTTAAAATAATCAATTTGACTTTCCACTAAAAGTAATCATTATCTACAGCCAATTAAATTAATTTATAAATCAACTAGCTTTTGCTCGCGCCTTCGTCCGCGTGGTAAAGTTACTTTGAGCAGCATTTCTAACGAATATTCATTATATCGTGTAAGATACCTGAAATAAAGTTTCATCCCCTATTCTATAAAAATTCTTTCTTAGACCTACCTCATAACATCTACCTGCATGCCAAATTTCATCCCGATCTGTCCAGTGGTTTGGGCTTTGTGTTGGTAGATCACTATGTCAGTCAGTCACGTTTGAGTTCTATACGAGTATATTTAGATAAAAGAAAATGTAACGTATTACTAAAGTTCTATTTGTATCTACAACCTGAGGATGTTTTTTTTTTTATTTACACTATTAAATATATCAAATTATCAAGCTTAACCTTTCATTTACCTAAGCACCGAACCCGTCACAGGAATAACTTCTCATTGATGTAATTTCCAGGGTGACTCTGGCAGCGCTCTAGTCCGTCGTGACCGCGGCACACAGATCGGCATTATCTCGTGGGGCCAAGCTTGCGCGCGTGGCATCCCTGACATGTTCGTCAGGATCAGTTCTTACAGATCATGGTTGGAACAACATGTCAGAGCCTAAAACCGTCTATATGAAACCTTTATTTTACTAAACAGGCTATTAAATGATTACAACAATTACTTTTTACTTATTAATTTATAAGTATTTACCAAAATGTTATTGTCTTTGGTCAAACTAAAAGTTTCTCTAATAGGCCATTTACATAAACAATATTTAAAATGTTATCATCAATTGTTTTCAAATTAAGCATTTTTTTAAATCGCGTGATTAATATAATATATTAGATTTACTCGGGAAATTATCGTTGCCTGATTTTTTACTACTATTAGTGTAATTCAATTGCCCCTTCAGTCTGTTTTTGGCTAAGAAGCACCATCCAAGATAACTATTTATAGCTGGTTCGAAGAATTCAAACGCGGTCGCGTAAATCTTTATGATTAAATTCGTGAAGATCGCCCGCGCACCGCAGTGAACGACAAAAACATTGATGCTGTGTGCCGTATGATCAAAACGGACAGGCATATGACGTACAATGAAATTTGGACATCTTTGGACAGGCATGATAGGCACGAGTTAAAGACAGTTAATCCTTTTTTTCCCTTCCCTCTGTATGGGGAGGAGGTTCCGGGATCCAGCAAGGAGTCCGCCGGATCCAACCCCACTTCAGGATTCAATAGGGAGCCCCCCCCCCCCCTCTAAATACAGTTAATCCTAGACAAACATTTGGGTGTGGGAAAACTGTATACTCGATGGATCCCACACGATTCGACTGATTCTAAAAACGGACTGCAAAACACTAGAAAGCGACCACATCTTGCTTTTATAGTAAGGATGAACAAAACTAAAGTACACAACAAGTGAATAAACTTTTTCCTAAAACTAAAGTACACAACAAGTGAATAAATTTTTTCCGCAATTGATTGCCATTAAATATTTTATTACATTAACTGTTTTCTGCGATTTCTCATTAAATGTGGTGGCGTATGATGTAGATGAAATAAACTTATATAATTTCGAAATCTATTCAATGCAATCAAATAAACCGTGAAATCGAGACACATATTACATAATTTTCGAAATTGAGACGATTTTACTATTTTTAAAGGTCTTTACTACCTCCACATAATCTATCTATTACTATAATAAAAACGAAACTGATCGATGTCTGTACATTGAAAATTTAAATAAGAGTTATGAGGGGCATTTATAAACGTAATAGAACACAAAACAATGATTTTCAAATTTTTCTGTTTGTCTGTGCGTTTGTGCACGCTAATCTCAGAAACGGCTAAACCGATTTTAATGCAGTTCACTACTATATTGTGGTAACCTTACGTTAACATTTAGTCTAAGTTTTATTTCAATCATTTCATAAATAAAAAAGTTATATCAATTTGAAGTACTGTCTTGGCCAAAATTGCAGTCAAATTAATTTCTTTATTAAATTTTACTCTCTGATATATTGTTCATCACCGTCAGATCTTTTACATCCCCATGCAGCGGAATTCAGGCCTTTATTTAAAATTTTTTGGTCACCCATCCCGTGAACAATCTATGCGAAAATAGCTTAACAACAATAATCGCGGGCAGAGGCGCTTATCCGTTGCGCTACCGAGCTACGTATTGATATTGTCTGTAAAAATGTTTCCAACGAAGGAGGAGAAATTTGTGATCCAACGAAAGAGGAGAAAGTGGCCAGTACGACAAAACTCCAATTTCATATCGCACCCCCGGTGCGACACTGTCACTTTTGCAAAAAATACAAAAATTAGTTAAATATGTAATAATTGTCCTAAAGTCCCCTTTACTTGGTGCGATAATGTCACTTTTGTAGATGAATCATACGGAACCATGTTCCGTATGATTCATCTCATCTGTATCTTCTAAAGTCATTGTCTTGTGAGGTGGCAGAGTTTAAAACTCTTCTCCTGAAAAACTAAATTTTTGCATAAGTGACAGTGTCGCACCGGGAGTGCGAATGTAAGGACCTTATATATTACCAATCATATTAAATAGGGTGAACCCCAATAAATTTTATTGATCATATATATTACTTATAAGCTGAAGCTTATAATGGAAATGTAGTATACGATCATGCGATAGTAGACGATCAAGTGATCAAGCGAAAAGAGCGTTGCGCTGTTGCAATTAAGCATCGAGTAGTTTACAGTGAACGCACGTATAAGGTTTTCGATAGTAAATTCTTATTAGCGGAGGTGGTTAGGAGCCACCTTTTCATTACAGGGCCTCACCTGTCTGGGAGAGGCTCTCGATGGACCCGAGCCTCTCCATCTGCAATGGAACCAATGGTCCAATACTTGAGTGTCCTGGTGACTCGGCTGCGGCTGGGTGGGTTCACGGAGAAGAGTCCTACTCAACCCTATTGCTTGCCGAGTCACGGGACAACATTATTCAAGTATTATTAATATGCAAATTATAAAAAAAACATAAACTGTCATTTACTATATAACGTTCCAAAACAATCACATCCTCGATCCTATTTTTTTAAAAAGAGTGTCGTGGTCAATATTGTCTCTTACATTATTAGTTTTAAATTCAAATCGGAAACATTACATAATTAATATTAATGGTTATACTATGTTTTGTGTCTGAAAATTTGGTGTCCTATCACGTCATATCAAATTTCAGTTCAAGATATTTACCATAACTGCAAAAATACTTATTTAAGTATTGATAAAATAAAAAAAAATAAAACTAATAAAATTATATTCTTATTTACCTACTAATAAAAAAATTCATAATATAAACCTTAGTCACTGACCTATATCACGAGGTAAATTGTTATCATCGATCAAAATCAAATAAGAAAGTGTCACGATCGAGGTTTTGCCTTAAACTCGATAATATTAAAATAAAAATGCTATAATTTTGATTCTAATAGAAAATCAATACGATCATAAATTTGAGCTGAAAATGATGAACCATAATCGTTCCGCAACAGTATTTTTTAAATGTTTTGCATTTTTTATGTTTGTTTACATTACACTACTAGAAATCGTGTTAGTTTCAGATGTAATTGTAAAAATTATAGGCAATGTATAAAGATTTGTATTGATTCTTTTCGAATAATCTTGTTTTTGGAGTTAGTCTTTTTCAAAATGGAAAAGCGATTAATATTATACAAAAAAATAAACAAAACATGCACGACACACTAACAAATTGATATCTTATTTTATAATCGAAAATTAACAAATATTCGGTAATCCGTTATCGAATTTCTTTGTTACCTATTACGGTCCGATGATATGTCTCAAAAGGGACCGCTAATTTGGTGAAGACCGTATACAGTGTTAATATGATCTTATAAAACTACTATCAAATTTTATTTTTCACCAAAGTGTTATATTATTTTTATTCATTTTTTAAATTTTAATTGTGACGTCATATTTCAATAAACATATATGTACTTATTGCACTCGCTTGTTTAGCACTGGTTTCTCCTTTTTTTATGGGATAGGGGGCAGATGAGCAGACGGATCACCTGATGGTAAGTGATTACCGTCACCCATGGACACCTGCAACACCAGAGGGGCTACAAGCGCGCTGCCGGCCTTTGAGGGACGAATATGATCATAGATCATAGGGGTAGAGGGAAGGGATTAGGGAGGGGTTGGGCCTCCGGTACCCTCACTCACACGACGAAATACAACGCAAGCGTTGCTTCACGTCGGTTTTCTGTGAGGCCGTGGTATCACTTCGATCGAGCCGGCCCATTCATACCGAAGCGTGGCTCTCCCACAAAACCCTAAAAAGTAAATATTTGTTTGAGAGTGTTAAAATCCACCCGCTTTTTCCAATATGGCCATCAAATTTGGTATTATTTTCGCCGTAAAAATATAGGGATATCTAGATAAGTTGCCCCTTTAACTTTTTTATTTTCCAAGTTTCGAGAGACTGTATAAACTTAGTGAAAAAACACTTTTAACATTTTTTTGACTTCAGCCCACCATTATAAAGAAACGAGAAACAGAAAGATCTTCAATATAATATTAATTATGGCTACATTCTTTAATTATTACCACAGACTAATAAACACTTGTATTCTTACTCTTGTTGCTAATGTTGTCACGTACACTACTCATTAAATAGTGTTTATGACCCAAGTTATTAAGTAAAACAACTTTTGTCGGGTGTATTTTTGGAAACCTATTACATTTTCAGATCAGACATTTCATTTCATTTGCACGAAGAACATGAACACGGAACACGTGTAACAAAATGTTAGCCAAAGAATACTTGTCTTATCTCAAAATAATATTAAAATTAATCGAATATGGAATAATAATAAGAAGAAAAAGAATAAATTGAATTATATAATATAATATATTTATTACTTATATAAATATATAGAACTCGACGCTGTTTTTCAATTGGACCCTTTTATTTAATAACTGTAAAAAAATACATAATGTAAATCAGTGTACTGCTACTTATGTACTTACGATATGAGTTTAAACTTTTGGTATCTAATCTTTAACCACAATAATGATTTTCATATAATCTATTGAGGCTTTCTACTTATTAAAAAATCGCCAAGTGACATAGCTATATCTCTATAATTATGATAAAGTTTAAAGTACCTAGGTATGTACCTATTTGTGATTGATAATTGTCTGTACACGTATAGCCAAAAGTCAAAATATATCTATCCAAATAAACTTATTAAAGTACTTTAGAATCGTCTGATATAATCGTTTGGCTGATATAAAGAACGAGCGAATAACTGTTAACAAAAAATATCATTCACTTATCAGGGGGCCAATTCTACAAAATAAATTTTGTTTAAATCGAATCGAAAACGGATCCAAACTGAACGAAACTACAGTTTTAAACACGATTTCTAGTAGTGTAATTTAATATCGGGTTGGCACAAAAGTAATGAGACACTTGGTTTAAGTTTTTACTTTTTTATTATTATAACAATAAAAAAAGTTTAGTCAATGATGTAATTACCATTAGTATCTAAGACTTCTTGCCAACGATCCGGCAAAGTTTGGATGCCTTTTGCCCAGAACTCTGATGGCTGTGCCTCGAAAAAGTTGTTCAACTCCGCCTCTACGTCAGAGAAATCATTAAATTGTTTACCCCGCAAATGCTGTTTCAGGGCTCTAAACAAATGATAGTCTGATGGGGCGAGGTCTGGGGAATAAGGTGGGTGGGGTATCGTCTCCCAGCCCAAGTTCTCCAACTGCCGGCGAACCACAGATGCGACGTGAGGTCGAGCGTTATCGTGCAATAAAACTACATTGACTTGTCTTCGTCGTTTTTTCTTGATAGCGGCAGATAATTTGGTAAGCTGGGTTGAATATTTGTCAGCGTTTATAGTTTCATTGTGTAATAGCTCATAAAACAGTATGCCTTGCGCATCCCAGAAACTAATTGATTTTAAAAAGTTGATTTTAAAAAGGAAATGTTATAGATTTTTCTAGTGTGTCTCATTACTTTTGTGCCAACCCAATATGACTTGACTGGAGAGGTGACAAATATAAAAATACAAATCATTTAAAAAATACTGTTGCGGAACATTATGGTTTATCATTTTCAGCTCAAATTTATTATCGTATCGAAAACGGATCGAAACCGAACGAAACTACAGGAAGCCTACTCTAATTCACCGAAAAACGAAATATCGTTCGAAATTTCGAACGTTTCCTACTACAATTACGTTCGTTCCGAATATTCAACGAACGAAAATGTTTGACATATTTATTTTCTAAACCTACTCTATTTCACGAAATAAAGAAACGAACATTTGAGTTTGACATCTAATTGTTCGGAATTCTTACCTCAAATTGACGAAGTAAAAAATGTTACCTTTTCATTTTCGTTAGCAATTTTTTATTTTCGAAATGGGGTCTATATTACTATTAATCGAGTCAGCTCTCAGTAAAGAACGATTAGACCGTAGAAGAAATCGGCGGCGGCTTCGAAATACCCTTAATATAAGAAACATTCTCTACACCGAGTTTGTAAGTAATTACAAACTCAGTTGTGGATTATTTCAAGAACTATGCCAGGAGATTATACCTTTACTGCGTCCACAGGCAAGATCTCATGCCATCGAGTCCACAGTTAAAAAGCTGGTAGATATTTTATCGTAGTTCTTGATAAAAAAAAATTGCATGCCTACCATTATGCATTTCATATTTTTATGATTCTTACAGCGTTGAATTTTTATGCCCAAGGTAGTTACCAAGGATTCGTATCTCAAAACATGGATGGGCCTATGGCCCAACAAACAATTTCACGGTGTTAGGAGGTTAGGACTGTCATCAATTCACCAGATAGGTAGGTATTATAAGAAAATATATTATTCCCTCAAAACCAAAATGAAAGGAATCCTATTAAGAGACAGTGAGTACCTAATAGTTTATTGTTTATTTTGGCTTTATGTATGAATTGTGAATAAATACCTATAGAATTATGTCATTAATATTACAGATTTTACGAGGCATATAGGCTATGCCATTATACCTGAAAAATATGACTGATAAAAATTTATAACTAAAAACCTTTTTTTGTGCAGAAAAACAAAATATTAGTTTCATACTTACTTATAAAGTTTTTTACTGAATTGTCAAGATAAATTTCGGAACTCACAATAATTAAATAAAATATTAGTAAACACTAAACAGTTTGGTGAAACTTGTAAAACTTTTGGCGGGATGAGAATCGTTTGTATTAAACGGATATTTAAGATTGCCATACGTTGATTATAGCCATCGTATAAATGAAAGGTTGTTTTTAAATATGTCGGTTAATACTGTGGATAAAAGAGTTCTTTATAGTGTCTTGATCAGTTGTATCGAAAAATAAAATTAATTAATATACTTAGTTTTTCGTTATATTATTATAATATTTTATGTTTAAACAATGTTTAGCCACTAAAATTTTATTTAAAAGAAATGTATGTATTGTTTAATAATATATATTTCAAGTTACGGTAAAAACCGGAATTGACATTATAAGAAATCCAATAACGCCATTCACTCCAATCGATCACGAAAATTGTCTTTGAAATCGAACATTCGTTGGTGTATACAAGAATGATAAAGAGTAGCGTTACATGCGAAATTTCGTTTTAATTTCGTTTGTAAACGAAATTTCGTTTTCGAGAAAGCGTAATTGTCTTTCTATTCTACTAAGTGACATACGATACAATTCCAGCTAAAATAGAACTGAAATTGTATCGTATGTCACTTTGTAGAATAGGAGAACCATTAAAAACTGTAGCTTCTTTCGGTTTCGATCCGTTTTCGATTCGATTTAAACAAAATTTATTTAGTAGAATTGGTCCAATTGATCAAACAAACTGAACAATCGAAGTTCGATCAATTTTATATGAATACGCTTCAGTCGAACAGATATCTACGAATAAATCTATACTAATATTATAAAGCTGAAGAGTTAGTTTGTATGTTTGTTTCATCGCGCTAATCTCAGGAACTATTGGTTCGAATTGGCTTTAGGCTATATAACATCACGCTGCAACTATTAGAAGCGAAGAAATAATGGAAAAGACTCGGACGAAGTCGCTGGCGGCCACTAGTAAAAAATAAAGACAATTCCAATTTTAACTGAACTACCTTCTGTATCATCGTTAACCTTCTGTATATAACAAAATTTATAAGGTCAATAATTTATAATTTATTAAAAAAAAAGAAAAAAAAATTAAAGTGTTAACCTTTAAATTTTTTCCATTATTATTAAATGATTATGTTATTATTATAAGACCATAGTTTTTTTTTTTTTCTACCTCTGTTTATAATGTATTGATCTGGTTTTTGTAAATGTCATTACTCTTATTAGAGCTGGTGAGTTTCTTGCTCGTTCTTCTTATCAGCCAAAAGACGTCCTGAACGAGTGGTAGGGAAAAAATGTTGGACGATTCAAAAGAAATTTTAAGAAGTCTATTTGAATAAAGATTATTTTGACTTTGACTTTGACTTTGACTTCAAAGGCATTTTGTACTGCCTGTATTGATTTTTTTCCCGCCAAGAATTTATCCAAATTCTGGAAAAAGTAGATGTCTGTAGGCACAAGTTCTGGTGAGCACGGCAAATGACGGAGAAATTCCAAACCCAGCTCTTGTAGCTTGGAGACCATCTGCTGTGCAGTATGAGGTCGCGCGTTGTCGTGCAAAATGGAGCCGAACGATTGACCAAAGAGATGTGCGAGCTTCTCCATCATTGTATTCAGTTATTTAAAGTACATATCTGCAGTAATGTAATGAATAACACCCGCGTTAGACCACCAAACAAACAGTAACCATCACTTTTGTAGGGGTAAGTTTTCGTTTAGGGCATTGTTTGGGTACGCTCTAGATAATCTCTCAGAGAAATATTTAAAGAAATAAATATTTTGACTGTTGCCTCTCAATACATCTATGAAAATATTATGTACGTAAGAAAACTTTACGATTCCTTCACAAAAAAAGTAGTGCTCTTAATCTTAACACAAGAAATAAAAATAAACTTGCCGTTCCAAGCTTCAGACTTCAGAAAACCAGAGCATCATTTCTGGGTAAATGCATTACTATGTCCAATAAAGTTCCAACAAATGTAGTTGACCTACCCATAAATAAATTTAAAATTCATGTAAAGAACATGCTTATGAGTAAAGGCTATTATAAAGTTGATGATTATTTTAACAATCGCAATGCATGGAATTAATAGCCCTCGCTTTGTTCTATAAAGACTAATTATATGTTCACCCTATGTCCTACAGACTTTGAAAGTTGTATTTATTATTGTGATAATACATATTATTTTGGTAATGATATGATTTATGTAAATCTCATTACTTATTATAAAGAGCTGGTAAGTTTCTTTCGCTTGTTCTTCTTGTCAGCTAAAAGACGTCCTGAACAAGTGGTAGGGGAAAAAAATGTTTTGGACGATTCTAAAGTGCTTGTAATAGCCTACTTGAATAAAAATATTTTCATTTCATTTCACTGAAACAGGGTCCAACAAAAACCCCTGCTGTTGTTTGTTTGATATTAAATATATATTTGATTTAATAGTATAACCGAGACATCTATTTAACTATGTAAACTCCACATGCTCTTGGAGAAAATGACTACTCCATTTCTCTACAAGATAATATTGAATCCCAGACCACAATACCTAGCCCATTATTACATTTGGGGCCTTTTACTTATAAATATGCAACAGGACCGATGTTAGAGTTACAGCTGTTAGAGTTAGACGTGTTCACTAAATTGGGAGAGGAGTGTGTTGAGAGGACGGCGGCAGTATTAACTCCATCTATTGTGGAACCTCACATTGAGCTATGCACTAAAGAAACTTAAGATACGGCATATGTAACATAAGTATAATCAACGGTACTATGGATGTTATGGATACGGATGTTGATGAGAATGTGGATGTAGAATTACACTTATAAGGGCTCAATTAAAAAATATATATATATAAAGTTAACACTACATAATGTGAGGCAGCTTAGTGCACTTATTAAAAGTGCTTATGATGAAAGTGATAAAGATGTAAATTTGTTCTAATTATTTGATCAATTTTTAATTAAGAATATACATATTTCAATATAGTATTGTGAATGCAAAAGGGATCAAATATAATAAGATCTGCTGTATTTTAGACTATTCTACTGTATACTGTAATGATAAAATACAGTATATGAATAATATGCTGTAAATTCAAAAAAATACAAGACCTACGTTCAGTAGTCGAGTTCAATGAATTCAAGAAATATAAGAACAAAACAGAGGAATTTTCTTATTTGGACATTCCAAAAAAATCTCCCTATTTAATCCCAGTAAGGTAAGTAGCTCGGTGGCGTAGTGGATAAGCGCCGCAGTCCGTGATCGTTGTCGTTAAGTAACTTTCGCAAGGGTCGGTCACGGGATGGGTGACCAAAAATTATTATCTCGAGCTACTCCGTGCTTCGGAAGGCACGTTAAGCTGTTGGTCCCGGCTGCATTTGCAGTCGTTAATACCCTCCAATCCGCATTGGGCCAGCGTGGAGGGTCATGGCCCATCCCCCTTAACCATCCATAAGGAAGGCCTGAGCTCCTGCAGTGGGGTCGTAAAAGGGCTGATGATGATGAAGGTAATATCAAGGATGACCCCAAAAAATTATAAATATCATGAGCAAATCATTCTTGAGTAATCAAACAGTAACTTGTGTTTATAAACTAATAAACTAGCATATTTTTATTAATTGTTTAAATTAAGTTTTCCTTTAATTTTAACCTTTGATACCTATCTGCTGTATTGTATAGATACTTTCCAATACATTCCAAAATATAATATAGCATTTTTCAACCAACAATATCCTCAATAAGGGGTGTCAAGATTAATTTAACTTAAAAAGGACCTCCACCGGTTTCAAGGTGTCGTCGTTTCTGAGGTCCCTGTTTTGATTCCAGGTCAGGTCAATGTAAACAATGAACTTTTCTATATCGTCTCGGGTCTGGGTTTTGTAGCATCTTCGTTGTCTCAGATACTCCATAATGAGGAGGTCTTTAGTTACTTATCTTGGGATCTGAGCAATGTATGTGATGTTGTCCCATAGGTATTACTGCTGGTATACTTTTAAGATTTATTTTAGTTATTTATTTGGACCACGAGGAACACACAATAATCATGGCATTTAGATGATAATAGTAATGTAAACATACAAAAATACAGACCTGCTACTGAGTGGCGTGTAACTAAGGGAAATAACAAACATACAAAATGCAAAACATTATTATAATCGACCACATAATGCTTTAAAAATATGTATTAACAAATCTAATGATAGAAGTAAATGAAATGCTTGTCTCCTATTCTTAGTGTGACGACTCTGAAAATAATTTTGGAACTTGATTTACACAGAAATAGATAATGGTGCTTGTTTTAAGTTTGAATTATTGACATACTGTAAAGATCGACTTACGTTGCGACGTAAATTTTTTAATAGCTTACACTGGCAACAAAGATGTGTAAATTCTTTAACAATATCATCCATATCTATTTTAAGGATTTTAATAAAATTATAAAAAAGGATACTGGGATAATATCATTTCACTTAAATACAATTATAGATAAATCTGAATTACAAACGACAAACTATAAATCAATCACTAAAGTAAGGTATGAAAAATCCAGCTGTCATTTTCAACAAATTGAAATTCAATTGATGAAATATGTTCTATATAAATAAAAACAATTCGTAGTCTAATTATAAAAGAAACACAATAAGATTAAAATAACGATAAAAATAAATTAAAAAATATTTTCAATGGAATAATTAAAATAATGGAATAAGAATAATACACTTCCCATTTTAATTCCCAATATGTTGGAAAATATGAATTACGGTATCTATGTAGTTTCTTTTGGCTATTCTGTAGTCAAAGGGGTATTTTAAAAATGGAAAACTCTTAATTCAACTCACTCGGGAATTTTTGGTTTGAACCGGTAAAACTGATATTGTATCTATATGTTTCAATAACTTCAGTTAAAGTTGTATTATTTTGCAAAAACAATGTGTCTATTAAATCAATTGTAAATAGAAAAAAATATTTGATAATTTAACGTGGTTCAGTGAGGACTTTTCCGTAATTCTGCGCCTTTCGATTTGCTCCATAAATCCTTTGGTTTTAAATCTATTATATTTCAGTGATTTCGTAAATTACGTTTACATTCCATTTTTACCAAAATATATCTTATCTATCGAATAACAAGATAAAACAAATGTATATATGACTTTGTTTAATCGTGTAGACTTTAAATCTAATTAGGTTTTAGTAACATGGCAATGAAATCTGGCTTTATTGTTTTCGCTGCCCTACTATTGGGTTGTCTGGGTAAGTTGTTATTTTGCTATATATTTATTTTAATTCTCAGGATATAAGCTTACATAGCTTATAAATAAAAAAAAGGCTTTAAAATCGTTTTGTTTATTAATGAATTTTGTTTCCTATTTCTGGTAGACACTATTCTGTATTTTTTTGTCAAAAGTAAGCTCCGCCTAACTACAATTTTTATCAAAATCTGTACACGTTTCATCAAACTGATTCCACACTCTTTAGTAATCAAATGTCAAAACTTTCGTATTTTATAAAAAAAAACAGTCTTCTAAACTCTAACGAACAATTAAAGATAACATTTAAATTTAAGAATAACAGGACTGATTATCGTGTCTTATATCGTCGAAATAAAAAACCTAATCCACCATGTACGAACCATGAAGTTCTATTCAACTTCATGCCAACATGGTAGGAATAAACATGGGTGTCCAAACATGGACTCTAAACCAATAACTTTGAGCATTTTTTAACCCATGTGGCTGTCACAGCTCGAATTTGGTGATAGCAGATGCAGCTTAATCGTCCGTTAAATCGATTTCTGTATTTGGATTTCTCCAAAAACTATTTGTAATATTTTCTGGGTCAACAAAGAGGTGGAAAATCATATCTAAACACATAGAAGGACTATCGCTAAAAAAGTTTGCGGAACTCTTTGGGAGAGTAGAGTTTTTAGCCTTGCTTCTGGTCGCTACAACTACTCTTCAGTTCGTGATGTCTTTTTGAATCTTCAAGAAGAAATGTATGAGTTAGTTGCTGCATCAGAAGCTATATCACTGATTCAGACCATGGAGCAATCTGAATTCATAGTTACAACAGTTTATAATACCAAGCCACCATAGCTTGGTATGATATAAAATGAACGTCATGGCTTAGTATGATATTGACGTCAAAAGTATAGTCATCAAATCATTGACCTAATGCACATGTTTTTTTTATTTCTTAATCGTTTTTGTAGTTTTTAAATACCTCGTTTGACCTCTTTTTTTGAGTCAGTTATAAATAATCAATAATTAATTAATTGTTACTAAGTAACCATATAGAAGGAACTTTATTTTTGTAAGGAGAGGGGCGCCACCATGAAATCTTGCACCACCTAAAAATTAAGCTGATGACAGTCATTTATAGTTGTTACTCAACTAGCAAAAATATATAATATAACAAGCACTCTTACCTCTTTAGATCGAAAAATACCTCATGATCTATCCTATTATTTCATAAAGCTGTATAAAAAGCATCTTTTTTTCATAGCTTTTTACACGTTTATTTAACGTGGATTCGACAAGTTCATAATGCAATTCGATTATTGTATAAAGATATCTCTCGATTGCCTTAAAATTGCAAAATTTTCATCAAACTAGCTGTTATAGAACTATCTTTACATCCATAAACAGCTGAATTAGAAACGTGCTACTAGCTTATTTACGATAAAGTTTGCTAGTTCGTAGTTCTTCATTTCGTTAGTAGCTTGTTTGACATATGGATTATACAAAGTCAAATATTTATGTCGTAAAATAGAATATCAAAATTTATATACGTAATTGAAATTGTTAACCTAATCTAAATCAGTGCTCGCTACTACGTATTGACGATAAATATTTTATTTATCTAAATAGGTGTGTAATCTTAATCTGCTCTAATGAAATAATGATTATCTGTTAATATTGTACAGATACTTATTGCACGATTTTCAAAACAACAGACATAATGAACATACATCGTTCTTTAAATGATTATGATAACTATGATAATTAGATTGGTACCTAATCATTAAAAGTGATTGAAATGTGTGTACGCAAGATGTACGCAATTTCATATATTTTGATAAAGCTATACGTTCTTCTTTTGTTTTAAAACATACATCAGACGAGCATAAAACCTTCTTTTTAATTTAGCTGATTATTCTTCTATCAAATTAATACAAATCAATTTATTTGATAATTAATTCAAAATTAAATGTTAATTTATATTGTGTACTCAATGATTTTCTAAATTTTTGAAATTAACACAGCTTTGCCAGCACCCGATACGGACTTTGAACAATTCTTCGAGCATGTGTATCCGAATGCCCAGAACCGTATCGTAGGGGGCACCGCCGCTCCCACGGGCGCCCACCCTCATATGGCCTCCATGACTAGTGGATCATTATTCACAAATTTAGTTTGCGGGGGCTCCATAATTACTCAACGAACTATTCTTACTGCCGCTCACTGTATCGCTGCCGTCTTCAGTAGAGGATCCCTTAACAGGTAGAATAAAATATTATAGATGAAAACTCATGATGTATGATTTAATTTTAGGCATTCAGGACCAATTTAAATACAAAGGCATTACCAATTGTCACATTACGATCCGTGTGCAAAATGAAACCTTTTATTTGGTTAGAAAAACCGAAAACAAAACGAGTCTATGATTTACAATAACGAACATATTAAGATTTGTGCACAGCTTAAAAACTTTACTTGTAGTTATGAAACTTCTACCAGTAACTTTAAGCATCTTCCCGTCACTTCATCCTAAAACACTTGATGTTATAACAACTAATTTTAAAATTTTCGTATTTTCATTTTTGTTTTCGCTACTTAACTGTACCAATGTTTTATTAATATTTTTCTGCATTTCAGCAATCTTAGAGTTAGAGTCGGCTCAAACCACTGGAACCAAGGTATTGCTCACAGAGTCTCATCCAATGTAACACACCAGCACTACGTGTCCTCTATCATTAAAAACGACATAGGAATATTAATCACTGAAACAAATATTGTCTTCGGGAACCTTGTCAGACCCATCGTGATCGATTTCGAATATGCCGGTGCTAACATCGAGTCCAGAGCAGCTGGTTGGGGCAGGATTCGTGTGAGTATCTATTTAAAGATTATTAGGCAAAACTTTTAAATGACACCATATAATTACTTCATTTCTAAGCTACAGAACAACACGTAACATTCGACATCTATCGATTCGATCCCGAATTGAAAATGATATTCAATTAGCTCATTACCGTTACGAACACATATACGAGTTATAACGATATTACGTTATGAAATCAAATCTCTTTTTCAATTTTTTCTCTTTCACTTATATAGGCAGGTGGTTCTATATCGGCGCAACTGTTGGAGTTAGACGTACTCACTATATCTGGAGAGGACTGTGTGGCGGGCGTGGCAGCGGTGATAAGGAATGCCGTTGTAGAACCCCACATCGAAATATGCACCATGCATCCTAGAGGCTCAGGACATGGCATGTGCAATGTAAGAACTTTTAATATTCAATATTTCCTTACCTCATTTTTTTTTTATCAATATCCAAACTGTAATCCCTAACAACAATCGATTTCCAGGGCGACTCTGGCAGCGCTCTAGTCCGCCGTGACCGTGGCACTCAGATCGGCATCGTCTCGTGGGGCATCCCTTGCGCGCGCGGAGCCCCCGACATGTTCGTCAGGGTCAGCGCATACAGATCATGGTTAGAGCAACACGTGAGGAACTAAAACCATCAATATTAAACCTCCCTTTTTGTACATAGCAAGTGAATAAAACATTGCCACAATTTATATACATTAATATTTTTTATGCTTTACTAAATATCGTGCCAGTAACCCTTTATACGAGCGTTTGTAATTACAATTATTAAATTAATATTTTCAATATGGTATACAATAAATACCTGGGCCTGGTGGATTTTTCAAGCATTACCAGTCAGGGCCGGATCTAGGGGGCTAGTGACATGGGGTGCCAAAATCATAATGTACCTAATGCAGTCAAAAAAAGGAGCTTTACAAAATTATAAACCCATAATAGGGTTATTCCGTATTCATCCTTTGACATCGCATCCTACACATTATTTTTTCCTTACTCATCCTATTTATGTTCCTTACTCAAAATACAACAATTTATTTCATTTTAAATTTCTTCTTCATTCCATCAGTATTCCCGACTCATCCTTTTTGAAAATCACCTATAAATGCAAGAACGATGTGATCTGTGTACGATCTGAACAAAAATATTATCTTTTATTTTTTTATCGGGTTAATTCTTGTCCATTGTTGTTTTATTAGTTAAAACAATAAAGATCGGATAAAATTATATGTAATAAACTGAGAAACTAAAAGTGATAAACTTTGCATTCACAATTCTACATTGAAAATTTTCTTTCTTAAATTTAATGGGAAAATAACACAAATAAATTATGTTTCCACAAATAATTAATATCAGTAGGTAATAAGTATTTTTAAAATAAATTTAAAATTCATTTATAATATTAGATAAATATTTCTATTACTTATTAATAATCTTCTGAAAAAATAATAAATGTTGTTGTGCTATCTATATTTTTGTAATGTTTACTTCGGGATGAGTATAAATGAGGATGAGGTTAAATTAAGAAAAATATTCATTGGTTGAATTGGGAATCCAGAGTTTGTAATAAGTAAAGAAATTGAATGAGACGTCATAGAATGAATACGGACCACATTATAAACTACCATGGAAGGGATATGACAAAAGATAAAGAAATCATAAACTGCAAAAGCATGTCATACAAAACCGGTATCACTGAGCTGGGGTAGGGGGGTTAATGGGCGTAACAACAAATTACTGCCTCAGTCAGAAAAAATCTTACAAAATATTTAGCATTATCAATGCAAAATTGATGAACTACAGTATTATATTTCTCCAATTTTATCTAGATATCCTGAGATTGAATTTTTCATTTTTCTTTAAAGTAGATTCTTAATATATTCTGTATTTATATTTGACCAATTCTGGGTGGATTGCCTGAACATTGATGAAAATATGCTCTGTAGTAGCGAAAAAGTTACAAGTGCTTGAAAAATTGGATAGTCTTGTTAGCTCAGTGGTTAGAGTAGTCGCCCAGATTGCGAAAGATCGTGGGTTCGAGTCCCATCTCAGGGTGCCACTGACAAAGTGGATTTATCAGCATTTTTCATTTAGAATATTCAGTATTCTTAAAATATAAACAAAAAATGTAGAATTACATTTTTTAACATAATTTAAATCAGTGCGCGCTACGTATTTGCGATAAACTATTTATCTAAATAGGTGACTAATTTTAATCCTCATTAATGAAACAAATATAACTTATTTACGTTCTGTATAACGACATCGCTCATTGATGGAATATGATAAAATATTAATCAGGTAGTCAGGTACGTAGTTGTTCGATAGTAGTCGCGATCGAAAAATGAATACTCATAGATATAATTACGTATAACATTTATGTAGATAACGTCCTGATTTTTTTATATAATCAATATTTTGTACCTACGGATAATGTTTAATAAAAATTTATATATAAACTAGCGGACCCGGCGAACTACGTACCGCCATATTTTATTTCTCTAATCGCAACTGATGAAAACCCTTCCGGTAAAATCGAATTAGCTAAATTGAAAATAAAACTGGAGTACTCAATTGAAAAATTCATATTGTTGTACAAAATCCGGGGCGTGCTTATTATAATTACTACAGGTATACTAAACTATCAGTTATAATATTTACACCAATGAAAATCAAGCCCCCACGCTTTTTGTACAACAATATGAATTTTTCAATTGAGTACCTACTCCAGTTTTATTTTTAAATATTTAGTTTAATCAAAAGCGTGTTTTTTTTTAAACTATAATTTATTAAATGTAGATTTTATTTTTCTTATATTTAACTATTCTTTATAAACAACGCCTCTTTACAAAATATATACATTTTTTGTATTTGATAATATTTAAAAACTCAAATTTATAAATCTACCTCATTTATAAATTTGAGTTTTTAAATATTATCAAATAACATTGATTTTGACCATTTGTTTCCATTTATTTATTTTTTTTAATTTATGTGTATTTACAACCTAGATGTCACACGATATTGAAGAATTTGATCTATGAATCAACGTACACCGCCATCTATGAGAACTTCATAAAACTAAACAGTGAATAAACAGTTGCTTAAGAAACAATTAATTAGTACATTTTATTCGTTTACATTCACGACACAAGCGTATAATTGAGATGATAACTATCATATCCAGTAAGTTAGACCAAAATACGGGTACATGTGAAATTTGATAGAAATCGATTCAGTAGTTTTGGAGTTTATTGGCAACATACATCGTGACACAAAATTTTTATATATATGTAAGAATTTAAAAGATAGGATTTAATATTTCTAAATTCTATTTCCATTGTATCCCTACTCAATGATTTATTTTACCTTTTGAAAAATGTATAGCTTTGTCAGCGCCTGATATGGTCTGATCAATTCTTCGAGCTTGTGAATCCAAATCACCAGGACCGTATCGTAGGGGGCCCCGTCGCCCCTACAGGCGCCCACCCCCGTATGGTTATAAGGGTTATTAGAGCATTATTAACTTATTTAGTTTTACGGTAGCTTTTCACTTACTCAACGAACTATTTACAAATTTTGCAGTACTTAATCAACGGACTATCCTAATTAGCAATTATTGTATCGCTATCGTTTTCGGTGGAGGATCCTTGGCTAAAAAGACAAAAAAAAATATCAAGGAAAAGTTTATAACATTGTGTTAAAAGTTTTTATTGTTTGTATGATTGATATATGAGATATATAATTATCGATTATTTTTACATTTACGGAGTTCATGTCCGCAAAAATTTACTGTACCGTTACGTGTTTTTTACATAAATCTTTAGCTGTAATAGGTACAATTTGTTACATCTGATTGTCAATTATTTTCACATTGTAGCGTAAATTCAAAAATTACAGCGTGATAACAATAAAATAGATTTAACTCGGAAAAGTTTTCATTTCATGAATATTTACGATTTTAAGTGTAATTTGAGAGGTCAGTCAAGCTTCGTTCGGCTTCTATTTGCTTTTGGCGAAGAAGCATCATGCAAGACGAATGTTTCACATAATTCAAACGCGGTCGTGTCAATCATCATGATGAAAATTCGTGTAGGTCGCCCGTGCATCACTGTAAATGACAAAAACATTGATGCTGTGTGAGACACACGATCGACCAAGTTAAGCTTGCAGGAATAACCAAGCGGCTTCAAATTTGATGTGGAACACACGAGTTTATAGTAAGTGGTGACGAAACGTAGATTAATAGCTACGATCCCAAAAAAAAGCGCCAATGACCATATGGGTGTTTTGAGATGAGTCGAAATCAACCAAAGTAGCGAGCGTGAAAAGTGCTTCGAAGAGGATGATTAATTTAATCAAATTTTCATTTTTATATATATATTTTTTTATTAACTTTAAGCAAATTTAATCAAGTTGTAATCGATTTAATAAAATTAGTTATTATTTAAACTAATTTACAAATTTAATTTATTAATTATATATTACAATTGGAATTATTTAATAGGTACGATGCATGGAATTAAATAAAGCTTTCTTATTATTATTATAATTCGAAATCAAAATGTCCTCCCACGTGTTTCTTGATTTTCATATATGCACTTATGTATCTTCAGGTAGCCTCAGATGAATATATCTCCTTCGTTATATCGATACTAGTTTATTAATTGTTGAGGCCCTAAATCACCTATAGATGCCCTAAACTTTAGGGCATCAGGGGGCCTTTCCCCACGACCGTTTTCACACATCCTTGTGAGCCATTTTACGTCCCCGGGTTATGTCATCAGAATACAGATCCGTTTCGTCACTCAATAAAGAATCGGTAATTAATACACACACACAATTAAGTTTCTTTCATAAAGTCGTGTGACACCCAAATATCGAGCTTTTACGTACCTATTTGTATGTACACGTTAAATTTCCAATTCTTCAAAAATGGCGTCTTTTTAGCCACAGTCAATAATAAAACGAATTACTATATCCGATTTTGACATAAAGAAATCAAATAAAATATAGAACATATTATATACGTAGTGTGAATCGTAGTTACGTAAATAGTATAGTAATAATGACAAACTAAAGCTGCTGAGGTTGTCGGACCGAAAAATTATTATTAAGAGCATCCCGGGCTGCGCAAGGCACACTAAGGTGTTGATTTTGACTGAATCTGCAGTTATTTATACCCACAAATACGGTGGTGGCGGTAAGTTATGGCTCTACAGAGCGACTCTGCAAAAATCTGAACCCGAATTCACTCATGTGTACGAATTAAAGTAATTTAGTGTAGAAATTCTATTTATTCCATTTTTTGTATAAAAGTAAAAAACCATATTGATTAATTGATATTCTATTCCTATTTCATTTCGAAACTTAGTTCACTTATTCCACGCTTATAACGTTGCGTTCAAGATTGAGCGGATGCCGCTTTTTGAAGTAAATTCGGACTACTGAGTGCAATTCGTGGTGGTTTGGATTTTTACAGAATCGCAGGGCAGTTCCTTATGAGATTCTATCCACAGGGATGACCTCATGTGACTCTGCAGTGGGGACATTTAATACAACGATGATAACGATGGTGACAATTTGTCTTTTTTTTATAAACAACCAAAAAGTTTCAATATCCTAACAACCCACATAAAAATCTAATTTAAAAATAGAACTAAAAAAGTAACAACCTTTTGTTAATATTTATATAACCTATACGTATATACATTACAAAGGTTATTAAATAATGCATTGCTATTTTTTTCAGTAAGGAGAACTTGATTACTATTCGTTTATTTGTATTTACAGAAAGTAAATTACCTTTAAAGCTGTCTAGATGTGCAAGTGTCATAATCTGAATAAATAGCAATGAAAATTTTGTTCCACATTATTAATATATAAATAAATATCCGATAAGTATGTATGACTCAAGTTGAGAGACGTACCACAATACCCAGACATGAGAACAACACGTACCGCAATACCCGGACATGAGACAATAGAAAAAAAGTTTTTATTCTACATAACCCGACCGGGAAACGAACCTGCGCCCTTGGATATTTCCAAGGGCGCAGATTCTTCTAGCATTTTTAAAAATATCTAAGTATCTTTTTTTGATACATTTTTAATGGAAAATTTGGTTGACCTATTTTGATACATTTTTAATTAAATACATTCTATTAAGTACAATTTAAAGTAGACCTTTTGGAAGCATTTTTTTATTTAGGCTGTATCGGAAAACATATTTATACCAAATCCTAAATAAACTACGATAGTAATACTACGTTCAAAAGGCGAAATTTCTAAAATAATGAAAAAAAATCCTCTAAAAATGAGAAAATAGGCTCATAATTCGAAAAATATTAATTGAATCAAAACGGTTATCCACAAAATTCCTTCTAGTAATTATAAAAAAAAAGTCTTTGTTATTGGTTAATAACAAAGAATATAAATATATAAAAAAGTGAGTCAATCTGTAGCCGAGGATTGGGATGAAGCAGTTTTACGATAATTGTATTTTTTGAAAGCTCGGTGGCGTAGTGGATAACCGCCGCGGCCCGCGATCGTTGTCGTTGAGCAACTTTCGCAAGGGTAGGACACGGAATGCGCGACCAAAAAAAAGAAAAAATTATCTCGTGATGCTCAGGGCCCGGCTGCATTTGTTAATACCAATACGCATTCTGCCAGAGTGGAGGATCATGGCCCATCCTCCTTAACCATCCATAAGGAAGGCCTGAGCCCCTGCAGTGGGGACGTAAAAGCGCTGATGATGATGATGATTTTTTGAAATCTGTATATAAAAAAATTTGCTTCTATATATATATATTATTTAAAAAAAATTAACTTAGCTTGGTTCCGTTTAAGGGATCAAATGAAGCGAAATGAAATTTTTGTCTATTTTCTTAAAATAACTTCAAAACCTTAAATTATAATAAAATATTGTTTATTATACACGATGCTTACAATACTATTTAATTTATACCTCGAAGGAAGGAAGTAAACATGGGATCTATGTTTAAAAACCCCTATGACAGACAAATTGTGTAAGAATTCCATTGTTTTTATGGAGATGGAATCGTAATAACAATAAAAAACCGCTTAAAATTTTCTTATAAAAGATAGAGTGTATTATTTTGAATTTAATAAATATTTCACATTATAAGATTGCAATCGTTTTTGAGTTTAATTTTCTTTATAATTTTGGATCTCTTTACATCGTAAAAGAGCCCGTATGTAGATTTAAGATAATTTATTTTATTAACGTCTCCTCGATATTTTATTTCCAAACCACTTACATCAATTCGGACTAAATTAAAAAAAAAATACCTTCCATTTTTGAACTACATACTTCAATAAAAACAATTGAATTGCTTATAACTTTTAAATTTAGTGTTTATATAACATATTGTATATTTAAGAATTTTCCTAATAGCATATTATGATTATATAAATAATGTGTTACCCAAAACAGACTGATAAAATATTTATAATAGAGGGTAGTTGCGACCTTATTTGTTCGTTATTCCACATACACCTCCGTTATATTATTCTGTCGAATCTTTTCTATCCAGCCACCGCCGCAGCACGTGGTAAGTTATTTTCTACACAATATACACGATGGTATTTTATGAATTATTTCTTTTTATTTACCGTCATTTACCATAACTTGTGGATAAGCATCTAAACATGTTTTCTCGTTGTTTATTTAAGATTATTTTGGAAAAATGGAACATGAAACCATTAACCCTGAGTCCGAAGTATTATATCCAGTATTGCTTATACCAAAACGGTGTACCACCCTGGAAACAAGCTGTGAGGTGACAGATAATGTGTTTATAGATTTGAACATCACTTCAGCTGACACCGAAGGCAACCAGATGTGTATTTACAACGGTTTTTGCAACGTAAAACTGATTGACAGTTACGATGTAAACATCCAAGAAACTGAACCGAATACGGACAGTGGCAGTTCAAGTTTTATTGAAAACGAGCAAGCTGTCAATGAAATTGGTAATCAAGTGGCAAGCGCTGCTTATAACCAATCTCACGTGTGGATAGACCCTGTCAGAAGTCCGTACGTGTATAATTCTTACAACGCCGCTGAGAGCCAACCAGAATATTCAGTTTGTCATCAAACTCGTTCAGCTCATATAACAGTCGAGCAACACAATACGTATATAACTCAGAACGTTTATAATTACAAAGAGTCCATACAATACTCCTCTCTTGAAGATTTTGAACACAAAAAGTTTAGAAAGTTGCCCGCTCCGGAGCCTATTCCAACAGTACAACAGAATTGTGATCAAAACAATTTGAATTTTTATGAAGAGGACGAATTTGAATGTGGCGTGTTCTTGTCACAATTGCCTGAAGAGATATTGAACGAGAAAGAGACTAGAGCTAGAGAAGAAAGGAAATATATAGGTTTGCAGAGTGAAAACGAAGCGTTGAAACAACTGATGTCTACTGATATACAGTCAGTGTCGAAACAAAGGAAAACTATACTATTTCTAGGACACGACTCCCATTTTGGGCAAACTATCCAGAAGATAGCCGTCAATGATCCATCTCTCGTGTGTTCTGGTGGAGAGATAGACCAAGAAGTTGTTATTGGTATGTGCCTTTTTCTATTTTGTATATATATATATATACTTTTTATTATTTCACAGTGGTTAGCGCGTTTGTGCTGTAAAGCAGATGTTAAATAACTTTTGCAGTGGTCAGTTTTAGGATGGGTGACCCAAGTTTTATTAATGTTAAACTTATACACTTTTGCATGAAACTGAACCGAATACTTGAAACTTTAAACCGTTGGTTCCGGCTTCATGTTGTATATTTGTATAAACAATTCAAAAACGAAAAATAATAAAAAATGTTTTATTCTGCTGAATTATTTGTTTCTTTTACATGAAAAAAAAAATAACTCGATTTATATAAAAACTAGTGGTTATATATTTTATCCTGCTAATTTAGAATTGTTGAAAATACAGAAATTATTTTACAAAGGTAAAGATAATCATAAACGTCAAATATATTTTGTTCAAATCAAATGAAGTTCAAATAAATGAAAAAAAAAAACTTAGACATAATGAAGACTTTGAGAAATTGAAATACTTACGCCATATTTTTTAGTATAAAACATAAAGTCGCGTTTAGTTCAATGACTAAAACGGTTTGTGACTTTTGATTAAAATGTTTTAACCGACTTCAAGAAAAGAGATTCCAAGTTTGACCTGTATGTATATTTGTGCCGATTATCTCGCGTTTGTCTGGCCGATTTTGATGCGGTTTTCAGCATAGTATTTGGCAGACTTAGGAGAAAGATTTAGGTATATTAACCGATTAAATACAAAAACAACGGAGGACCGCACTTTAACATGGGTTTGACGTGATTTTCAGAAAAGTATTTTTAGTGTCACCTATTTAACTATTTAATGAGTCGCTTTTGAGATAAGTATCACTATTCACTTTTTTTAAAGTTTGAAGTTGGTTCTTTTTTTATGAAAAGTTATCATGTTTATAACTTTTCATAAAAAAAGAAAGTGTTTAGTGACATTGAAATTTTTAATATACCTTTGCATCTGTTAACATGTTAAGAAAACTTTTTTCACTCTCAAAAAAGCACTAAAACATATAGGGGAGACCTAGGTGAGTTGTGACAGAGGTGAGTTGTGACAAGGAGGATTTCTCTCTACGTATTATAGTTAGCGAGATGGCATTAACGCTTGTTTGTCGTTCTCGACACGCGCTACACGACTCAGTACCTGTCGACGGTGCATGTGGCACAGTTGCGTAAATATATCGTCAGTGTACAAAAAATTACGAAAAGTAAGTTTTTCTTCAAAATATTATTTGAATATATATCATATCTTAGTATATGTGCATTGATGTGTTATTTTTTCTTAAGTTATGTAGTTATTTAAGTCTCAATACGTGGGACTGATTTTTTGTATGCGCATCATGTTTAGAAAATATGAATTATTATTCGGACCAAGACGTCATTTTGAACACCTAGGTGAGTTGTGACAGCCTGTCACAACTCTCCTATCTTACTTCATATTTCTGTTGGGCTATTTTTACAATATTTTTATTAACTTTAGATGTTTGTTGGTGTGTTAGTAGCTACTTAAGGTGTATAATGGCATACCGCATACTTATTTTTTTGAAAATGCCAAATAACTATACACGAGAGACTGAAAATCTAAGAATGTTAAGAAGCGTGCGAAGAAAAAAAAAGAAATCTAAAAAAGCAAAGAAGACTAATAAGAAGAATAGAACAAGTGATGAAGCAGATTGTGAAAATAATTGCTTTTATTTGGTTTGCCTTGAAACCTATGCAGACAGCAGATCGAATGATCAGTGGGTCCAAAGCCTGGAATGCAAAGACTAGGCACACGTAGATTGTACTGGGGACGAGCTGCATTACGTTTGGCATAATTGTGAATCTGATTAGATTAAGATTTTATACTGATTATAACAATAATATGATTGATCTCAAAGCGATACCATATTTAGTTAATGAAAATATTATAATTACTTGTTATGAGAATATTAATACTATGTTGCTTTAGTTGGTAGGTATTAAAAGATGATTAATCAAATCAAATCAATCTTTATTCTTGATCGCAGGATATAAAGATATTGGATGCAAGGACTGAATAGTTACACCGTGATCTGCCTAAAAGGCATATAATATTAGTAGGTTAGTAATTATCTACTAATCTAATCAATAACATGTTATGTCAAAAATTCAATTAATTCATTAAGTATTTATACATTTACAAAGTACTGTCAGCTAGATACTCGTTTACACTATAATATGCTTTAGCTACTAATAATTTACAAAGTTTTCTTTTAAAAAACATTACAATTATCCAGATTACGTATTGTTTTTGGAATTTTATTAAAAAATTTTGGAGCCATACAAAAGATACTTTTGTTCAACAACAGCTGTCTTAGAGGGTATCGTACACAATTTGTCTCGATGACGCAATCTCGTCTTATTTTCAAATAGTTGTTGATACTGTTTGACAAAAATACCAACATCGAATATATAGATTGATGGCAGGGTCATAATATTTAGTTTAATAAAATATGGCCTATAGGTATCCCTGCTCTGTAAATGGCATATGCTCCTTACACATTTTTTCTGGGCTCTAAAGGCAGTTACATAATCAGTCGAATATCCCCAAAATATAATGCTGTATCGAACAGTAGAAACTACGTACGCGTGATATGCTGTAAAGACCGTGCACTGATTCGCGATCCTACTAAGTTTGTACAGTGCACAAGATTACTGGGACAACTTTTTGCAAACATGTTCAATGTGTGTTTTCCAAGTCAAATTTATTATTATAGTACTGATTAAAATACTGATTTGATAAAAAAACGTGCTTGATTTATTTATGTCGTATGTAATGGTATTTTTATATCTTATAGCTTAAATACAATGATGTCACAACTTACCTCGGTACCTGTCACAACTTACCTCGGTGGTAGGAGAGTTGTGACAAGGGGAGTGGACTTGAATTTTGTTATTTTTTTCAGAAACTATTATACTTTAATTAATTTTACTAATGGTTTTGAAAACAGAAGGAATGGCTCTAAACTAATTCACATGAGTCATAACTGTGGAATGTTTCTTAAGCGAGATAGAGCCCCTTATGTAAAAATTGTCACAACTCTCCTAGGTCTCCCCTATACTCTTCTATACGTATTTTTCTATGTAAGCATTCTTATTATTATTATTGTAATGCCTATGGTATGAAGTACTCTGTACCTTTGGGCAATAAGAGTTTATAGTTAAACCGATTACTTTATTAAATTTTACCAAATAAAATTTGGTCTGAGATTAATATGAACTATATGAATCAAAAAATAATTCGCAATTTTTTAAGGATGTTTGCATACCTATCTAACAGAGCCGGAGCAGACGAGCAAAAAGAATTTCTTTACAGCTCACAAACGAATGCTAAAAGATCTGACGATTTCTGACGATTTGGCGCGAACGTGTATGCGATAGCTGTAAAGAGAGTAAAATAACATCATAGTTAAATATCTGGATAATGTCATAATATGATTTCATACAAAGAATTATATAACTCCCTTCTTTCGCCTCCTTCGACGAGTTCCATTCTGCAGTGCTATTCTTTTAAAAATAGAACCCCAAGCTCGATGACGAGTGCAACGCTATCAGGGCGTAGATGTTCCATAAAATACTTACTTGAAAGGGTAATGATTTAATTGAAGCTGTAAACTGTGACTGTTTTTACACGATTACTCAAAAAAGGAGTGTATTGTGTTGAATATTGGGTAAACTTTGTACCTATATTTATAAAAAAAAATTAAAATGGCGGATTTATGAGGCAGTTTAAAAAATATGAAAAGCTAGTTTTTCTTTAATTATAGCAATATGGGTATCAAATTATTTTTAGTTCAATTTTGGCAGTCTTGTTTTTTAATAATTTTTTAACAGAATTTAAGCGTAGCTGATTAAAATTTGTTATCAGTGATTTATTTATTTTTAACACGCCGACTAAATTTTGCATTTTCTTATTAGCTCATAACTTCTTTTAATATTTTTTCCCTATTACAAAAAAATATGCAATAAAGTAAAAACTTAAAATCTGTCCTTAAATGGTTCCAAATGAAATCTTATCAATTGTTTTATGCTGATTTAATAACACAAAACGAAATTTAATGTAGGGCGATTCAAACATACCATTAAAGTTCAGTAAAAAAAACCTTGTATTAAATGTTTGATTTTTTCAGACGACGCGGCATTCTCCAACCCCCACCAGAAAAAATACCAGTGTGACAAATGCAAACAGATATTTGATCAAATATCGGCATTTAAGCAGCACATGGTCAGCAGCCATAGGACCCCGAAATCGTCCAGCTCCATCGACACAAACAATTCGTCTGTCGGAGAAATGAAATTCATGTGCACTGAATGTGGTAAAAGCTTGAAGAACCAGGAGAAGTTCGAACTACACTGCATGGGCCATGGAGACCCAGAACTGGAATGCAACAAGTGCCATAAAGTGTTCGCATCGAAATTCACCTTGCGCACTCATCGCAAGATTCACAATCGCAAATATGTTTGTACTTACTGTTCGAAGTCTTACTCCGACGCAGAAGATCTGAGGGCTCATTCTGCAAAAATACACTTTATGTTTTTATGTGAAAATTGTGATTTCGCCACCAGCAACTCATCAGAGCTAACTTTACATGAGGAAATTCACAAAATGAAACCATTTGTTAAGGAAAGCAACGACAATGTATTAACAGAAGCTATAATGGAAGATGTCATGAGTGACTCGGATATCATAACTCCTTCACCTGAAGGCCATATGAAGACCGAAAATGAAGCATCCTGCTCTTATTCACTGGAAGATGAAATACAAAAAGCGGACTCTGTTATAGCTAAAGTTATGTCTAACAAAATATTTCTATTGCATTCGAAAAAAGCTAGAAAACATAGGAGATATAATAAGGTTTGTAGCAATATATTTTTATAACGTTATGTTACTAATTATAGATATCTGATAGATATCTATTTTAAATCATGAGATCATAAAAAAAAACTACATTATTCATCAATCACTTTTTATCAATTCTCTTGAGACTCCATTGAGATACTATTATTACATAATTGTGGTTCAGGTTGCCAGGAAGAAAGCTATGTAGGAATAAGGCCGCCTTTTATATACTGTTTTTCTCATGCTATTTAATATTGTGTGCAATAAAATATATTGTTATTATTATGAATAAAAAAATAATAAATCTGTCTACCAACTCTTGAGTAGTATCAAGTACTAGCTGTAACCCTCGTCTTAGCCCACGTGGTCTGAGGGCACTATGTGCACACTGACCTGCTATACTGGAGTCTTAAGTTAATCTTAGTTAAAAATCATTAGCTTATCATCATCCACACAGCTGGGGCGTAGGCCTGCCTCATAGAAAGATAAATCTACTGGTGTTTCTGTGGATAACGCGCAAGTCTTCATAAAATAGTCCAGTTGCACTTTTTTCCATTTTAGTGTGCAGTAAAATGGACACCTGCAAACATTACCAACAATGTATTCTTTCCTTTTATTGAAGTCGTTTAATAATTACGTTGTCATTTCGCTTGGATATATTTTGCTATATATTTGACTACTGTGCTTATTCTGGACTTTTAGATAAAGTCAGCTTTCATTTTAAGGGTGACTTTATCTAAAAGTCCAGAATAAGCAAGTCCACAACCGAATGCTTTGCTTAAGCAAGATTTTACGCCTGATTCTCATAGCAACATAACCGTCAGCTTGTTCTTGCTATTTCAATTCAGCATTTTCAGAGATTTTGGTGCGTGACGCCAAATAAAATTTTGCCAACGGATATTCTAGTCTTATAATTTTAAGGTTATTGGAAATAACACAAAATTAAAAACAAAAGCTAATTTGTTTCATTAAATCGGAAAAAAATGAAGATAACAAAAAATAGAGTAAAATTATCTAATGATCAGTAGCGTCAGCTAAATGTAACATTTTCGTGTACTTTGCCAACATAACATTTGTATTCAATATTAGCCACAACGATTGTACCGTATTGTATTATTCAAAACATTATTTATTTCTGCGTATTCAGCCTAAATAATTTACTAAATGATTTGGAAAAGGAAGACATAAAATATAATTAAAATGACAAATGGAATTATAAACAATAGTTGCTATGTTATCAATTTATTGCCCTATACGAACTTCCACTCCCTTTATGTGCTTTTTCTAGGGATGAGATAGACTGCAGCGGACTTTATTTAGAACTTTTAAAGGGGATCAATTTCGTAATACATGATTTTTGCGCAACTTTCACCATTTAAAAATAACCCCTACAAACAAACAAAATTAGAAACTTTACTTCTTACTGATAGAAATTACTTATAGATAAAAAAATGTACATATTAGTTGGCTGTTTGTACACATTTTTATGTATTTTTAGGCTTGCGACGTCTGCATGAAAGTGTTCGATCGAGTAGGAGACCTCAAGAGGCACCTCATAGAGCACATCATACGGAGTACTCTCGCCAAGACACCGGTCAGTAAGAACGGCACCCTCAACATACAATGCGAGGTCTGCCAATCGGAAACATTCACTAAAGTAGACAGGTACAAAGCACATCTTCGCGAACACGCCAAACTTACGTTATACAAATGCACCTTCTGCGACAAATCGTTCAGCGACTCCTCAAATTTCTCTAAACATAAGAAAATACACGGTACCACCTACCTGCAATGTGATTTATGCCAAAGGAAATTCAACTCTAAAAAGATGATCACACAACATATGGAATATCATAACAAAAACTCACCGGTTCAATGTTCGTATTGCGATAAGGTTTTCCATTTTGAGTCGATGCTTAATAAACATATAAAGTGTGCACATACTAAGGAGTTGGTAAACAGGTTCAGGTGCAGATTTTGCCACGAGTACTTCAAGACACTGAAAGAGAAATGGGACCACGAATGGACCATTCATAACGTTCGAAAAATGATAGTCGACTGTTTACTGTGTGGCTCGAAATTCAGGAAATATTCAGAACTGAAGAGACACTGTACGGAAGAACATGACATGGAAATACCTCCAGCTAAAAAGCTCTTGAAAAAGAAAAGATTCAAATAGTGGCTGGACCATGTGAACTTTTATTTATTTTTTCGTTTTAGCACTGTTGTTATTAATGTTTTTATTTTATTTATTTTGTAAACAATAATAGGCCTGTAGCTATCAAATTTCTTAATATAAACAGGCTAATTCTGCTAATGTTTACGTAATAATAGAACCACAACAACTTGCAATATACCATTATACTATAGATAATATATTTGGACTTCATGTAGACCCGAAGTCCAATATTATTAGTGCAATGTTTTCCTAACATATCAATGGTGGAAAATATATAATAATATTTGCTTGACGGAGATTGTACAATGGCAAAATATACTTGTATTTTCGACATTCTATAGAAATACAATTATTACAAATATTTGTTAATTCTGTTGTTTTACTTATATAAACATTAGCAGAATTTTCGTGAAAATAGGTGTAATCAAAATATTTGTTAATTCTTTTGTTGTACATGAGCTGAAGTAATATGAGTGTTTATTTATTTAACCGTTACGAAATATAGTAATTGTTTACAATTATTGTTTAGATGACAACGTTCTTTTTTATTAAATTAGAAAATCGTGGTTTACAAATTCGTTATTGAATATAAGTTTATATTTGTTCTATTTTTAGTTTTGATCGTTGTGGAATATCATTAAAGAATCATTGTGAGAAATTATATCTTCTTTTTCATATGTAAATGTAGTACAAGATATTTAGTTCATAAGTAAATTATTGAAAGGTTTTTATACATAATTATGTTGAAACAACAAGAGAATTGCCATACAATGTGGTTGAATTCTTTGCGTCATAATGATCTCGTGTTTTTTTTATTATTTCGTTATTCGTTCATTAAAAGAAATAATTAAAAAAGGTATTTTTATTTGTGTTATTCAAATAGTCAAATGCTTTTTTTCGGTCAAAAAATATCCTACCGGGACAATAATGAAGTTATATGATGACATCGATGGCTCTTGACTATTCGAATGTCGTCTCTATCAAAACGACAAATAAAGCTGTGATAGAATAATCTGATCCCGATTAGCCAGTGGACGTCGAAACCGATACACAATGTACAGATATTTACACGGTATATCCGCAACAGGCCTAATGAGTAATTACATTGGCTGCAATAAGGATGATATTGGATTCGATCAAAATGCACTCGACGTTCAATACTTTTTTCTGTGTGTTCATAGTGTGTTACGCAACGTAGCTCAACCCTATACGGAATGAAATCTTTAATAATATTTTGGCGTTTCATTCCTGGATACACGTTACTACCATCTCATTGGCACGTATCGCAATTCACATTTCATTACAATTATTTCCAGCGCTTGGCGCACTTACCGCGACTTTTGAATAAGCTATTATTCAATGGGAATGGCGCCATTTAATTAAAAGTCTAGCTTTTATTTAATTAAAGAGCTTTAACCAGTTGTATGCTATATTAACATATCCAATCATTACATCTAGAGCATATCAAATAGGCATATTCAATTTCCATACAAACGTTCGTCCTTTATTTCGGCTAAGAAAATCTATTAAATAGATTATTAATTGTCCACCAAATAATTATGTATTTTATGATTACTAATCAAAATCTTTTTAAATTTGATCATGATTAAGTAGTATATTATTAATCATTTCTTTTCAAGAGATGTAATTACTTAAGAACATTTTATAACTTAAGCAGATGTTTTTAACCAATAGACGAGAATTTGAATGATATAAGAACTGTTTATAACTAATAAGAGTATTCATTCTACTAACAGTACCTACTTCATTCAAATTCTTGTTTATTGTTCAAAACCTTAAAAATTTACTTCTGTAATTCATTTTACTCGACCATAGTTACGGATGAAACCCTCTTATCTATAGATGAGAAAAGTAATCGGTTTAGAAGAGTCCCAGATCTATGCTCACCTTTTTCCAACCGGGGCAGAAACTAATTCTTGCTCCCTTACCCTTCCGCACGTATTTTTTTATTACCATATTTTGCAATGTACGATTTAATTTAGGGGCTTTGAAAAGATGTCCGTCCCATCTGAAACTATGCCCATGAATTTATTTTAAAAGACATTGTGATAAGCTAGTTTTTACTGTATTAAGTTATCTTTATTTTGGCGCCCACCTGATTATGGTGCCTGCTTAAGAAAATGTCATCACTTAAGCAAATTTTTTAACTAGTGTACGAGAATTTTTTGACTCTATATTTTGAGAGTTCCAACTTGATTCAAATTCTCGTATATTTACTAAAAATATTTGCTTAAGTTATGATATCTCAATTAATTACTCTTCTTGACTAGATACGACTGTCAGAAATTGCGGGCGTTGTGTACACAAGACACACAAGTCTGCTATCTCGCGCATGACCTTGGTATGCGCGCGCGTGCGCGTCGCGTCACTTGCCACCGCGGGCCGAACTAGCCACACCGACCGTACATCGGATTTCCACATTTCCACAGTCCGTGATTACGTGCCGCGCTGGCTGCGTCTCCGAGCCGCGAGCACGTGAAAAAAAAACGCGGCCGCGTCAAAAACACATTATAACAACTACATATCACTAAAAACATTCAACATTATCAATAACTCGTATTATACTTCACCGATAAACCATCAGTTCAAGTGTCCGGATAAATTGGGAACTCTAAAAGGTTAGTACCAACAGCAATAATCTTACGATGTCACGTTTCAACAATTCAATGTGCTGCTAATAGGTAGGTACCATAGAGGGATTATTTTGCCTGTTTGTTTGCCTATGAGGCATCGTTAGTTTTTATTGCCGGCAATTTTTGAACAGCCTTTATGATCAACTATAGACGGTACAGGAGCACACTTAAAATTCCATTGCATCAGATGTATTTCTTTGTCTAAACATTGCTCTATTTAGAATCGTTAATTTAGTGTATATTTCACTCTGTTAGTGAAACTATACTATCTGTTCATAAAATACTTGTCTGTTATTTGTCTCGTTTT
This sequence comes from Diatraea saccharalis, assembly GCA_918026875.4. NCBI lineage: Eukaryota > Metazoa > Arthropoda > Insecta > Lepidoptera > Crambidae > Diatraea > Diatraea saccharalis. The sequence goes on from OU893350.1 coordinate 8,972,360, forward strand.
ACTTGTTTTACACGTTTTTACGAGTCTAGCCTCTACCGATCATTTAGGAAAAATATGCTAATCGCTTAATATTTTTTGTAAAGCCGGTACCTATTCTTAAATATGTATATAAAAATTTAATATTCTTCAAACACTAGACATTTTTATTATTTATTTAAACTTAAATCTAGAAATGTGTGTGATTTTAATCATTGTCAAAGCATCACTCAAGTATATGATACTACATAAGCTAAAATTTTGAACTTACCTATATATTAACAGATTGTTAACAGATTAATTATTTACTTTTGCCAAACAAAATGCAAATATATACCTTTTTACGATATATGTCAACGTTCCATTGTAAACATGGTCATGGTCAGATTATAATCTATTGAAGATTTGGATTAGATTTGGTTAGATTATTAAAACGTAGTAAGAGTATAAACTGATAATGCTTACTTTTTACGATGTGTATCTATTTATACCATATAATATACCCTACCACCACTGGACTCAACCCGTAGCTCTACCGCTAGACTGGAGCTCAGGTTGATCTGTCAAGCTGACTAATCTGTATATCTCTCTAGTCACATCTCCAGGTGGCAAATTTAGATTAAATGACTTTTGATCCGTAGTCAATTATCATTTCACCATTCGTTAACTTGACTATAGTTAAAACCTTAACCAGTTGTTAAACCGCTATTCCGTTTTTTGATTTTAACTTAACTTTTTTATAAAAGCATATTTTTGTTTTTTATTTATCTTATATTTATCTTATAGAGAAATACGTGAAAAAATATAGAATCTAGTAACCAAGATGGGATTGTAATGTTGGAAAATAAAACAAGGAATAAGTATTTTATATACTGTAGTAGCTCGGTGGCGTAGTGGATTAGCGCCGCGGCCTGCGATAGTAGTCGTTAAACAACTTTCGCAAGGGTCGGTCACGGGATGGGTGACCAAAAAATTCTTATCTCGAGCTACTCCGTGCTTCGGAAGGCACGTTAAGCCGTTGGTCCCGGCTGGATTTGCAGTCGTTAATACCCTCCAATCCGCATTGGGCCAGCGTGGAGGGTCATGGCCCATCCTCCTTAACCATCCATAAGGAAGGCCTGAGCCCCTGCAGTGGGGACGTAATAGGGCTGATGATGATACTGTAGGCATATTTACCTTTTGTATTGGCTATTCGTGGATTTTATAAGATTTTTAATTATTGAATAATTTGGCATATGCCCGTGGAAACAAGAAAACAAATTATTTTATATAGTACAAATATACTAAGGATGGTCACGATAAAAATATAACTTATTTTCAATAACCCTAAAACCCAAAATTGTCAATGAATATTTTCCTATGAAATTGCATCATAAAACGAAACTCAAAATAACTAATGTCTAAATTCACTATGGAATCATGTAGGTTATAAAAACAAAGTAAAAAACAATAACAAGGGACCAAGTAAATACAACGCAGTTGTACATCTGTTCTTTTAACTATTGGTCATTTGCTTAGCTTCCAGTGATGGTAAAATTTTTCGACCAATGGTTGGAATTCTGACAATTGGTTAGGCTAACTTTTAATCAAAAAACATATTTTTCTGATTTTTTAACAAATGGTTGAGTTAACCACGGATCAAAAAACTGGCCCTTAAGTTGATAATGTAAATGACATAACCCTCGTGCTAAAGCACGTACAGTCTCTAACCATAAGATATGACATCTTAACGATGGTAAATCATACGTTATCATATTTTAATAAAAACCATGTCAAAGTTGTAAAATGAAACGAAATATCGCCATCGTTAAGATGTCATATCTTATGGTTAGAGACTGCATGTGAGTAGCATAGGATAGATTTAGTATCCTATGGCTAGAGCTAAGCGGTCGCATGCCTGATCCTCAGGGTGGAGAGGTGGCTTCAGTGACACGGAGGTGTCACTAGTATCTTCTGAAATATACGTAAACACAAATAAGATTAATTGAAGTAAATAAAGTAGGTAGTTTTTACTGCACTGTCCGTTATTTTATTACTAAGCGCTTGAACCTTGTCCATTTAATAGTCAGATAAAGATATCAGTAGGAGCACAGATTATATACGGGTCAGAGGGTTATCGCCTACTTGATCATTAGATTAATTTAAATCCTAAGTTTGTATTTGGAAAATAACAAAATTAATTTAGACAAACTATTGCTATTTTCTAAAGGTTTTATCATCAATAATATCGAAAGTACAATATAAAATTCATAGTTTTCAAACGATTAAGGTTTTATGGGTAAAATATCAACTAATTAACGATTTGAAAAAGGTTATTATTTCAGTAACCGGTTTTTAGAATAAACGGTGCTAATCGATCAGTCACTTATAATTTATTAAAAAATAATCTTTAAAAAAGTTATTCGGTGAGCTTGCATTCAGTGAACTGGTGAAATAGTATGTAATGAGCTAGTGCGCTAGTATTCAGAGAGATAGTGAGCTAGTATTCAGAGGGCCAGTGAGCTAGTATTCAGTGAGGTAATGAGCTAGTGTTCAGTGAGCTAGTGAGCGTAAGCTTAATTAAAATTATAGTATATTAAGTAGTTAATGCGTGAAAGACTAATAAACATACATCCTCACTACCTTTCGCATTTATAATATTATTAGGATTTACGTTTAATCCTACTTTATGTTTAATAGCTATACTCTCATTAGAGAAATCAACTATTTTTATTTAGTAATTTTAAGAATCTTAATAACCGATATTAAATGAGCCATTTCAAAACTATTTAGGTAAATATCAATAATAAATTGATTATATTGCACACAATATACATTTACATAAATACGTATTACAAGAGCAACTATACCAATTCAGTAAAGAAACTGTGAAGAATAAAAGAAAGAAGAATTAGAAAATCATAAAAGTAAATACACATATATTAACACAAACTATATATATAAAACAAAACAGAATACGATATCAGCTCGAGGAAATGTTTCTTGACATATATAACAAAGAACTCCCGTGATTGTGGACGTCTGATATTTACCGGCAGCGAGTGCCACAGTTTAATAGCTCTGATATAAAACGACTGAGCAATGAAATCAGTTGTGTGGGGAGGGATCACTAAGGAAAGGTTATCAGAAGACCTCAAGTCTCAGAGAGGATTAGAAGAATGAAAAACAAAGCGTTCTTTAAGATATTGCTGTGTTTGAGGATTAAAAAGAATAGAATAAAGCAGCAATAGGATGTGACAGTCTCTTCTGATAGGTAGCCATTGAAGTTGGGTACGATAGTCAGGTAATATGGGCAAACTTGCGTAGACTAAAAATAAATCAGATACATAAATTCTGAAGACGCTCTAGCTTATTTAGATGTATGGTACTTAGGTCAGAATAACAGGAATCAGTCAAGTAGTGGAAGGAGTAGGGTTTGCGCTAGAATGATTTTTATCTTAGTCATTAAAAGACTTTTCAGCCGTTTAAGCGAGCTATATGACAGGACACCAAATACTTTTCTAATGATATCACACACGTGATGACTCCAGGACAAATTGCAGTCAAATATTTCCCCCAGCTTTTTAACATTATCGTGAATATCTAGCCTGTGTAAATACAATGGCTTCCGATAATTGCCGAAGATTTTCGTGAGTGTCAGAGCGTGTCGTCGACTCCAAGCCAAAATATGCTCGAAAATTTAAATTATAAATGATTTTTATAGACTTTTCACTATTTGAGTTAGGTATTAGTTTGTGTGTAAACAATATACAATATATAACGTCTAAACGATTCATTTTGTTTAATACCACTGTATTAAGCAAAACGCGACCTCGTATGTTCCGATAAGAACATACTATATATATGTTATCTGTCCGCGGTGTGTCAATAAAATTATTATAATCTCAATAGCCGTAAATCCGGATTGTAAAACAGTGAATAGTGATAGGATATCGTTAAATAAGCCGGAGTAATAATAGACGGAAAGCTGGTGACAAAACTGTGCAACAGATTTCTAAAGATATTTCAGTATAATGAAGTACTGAGGGTATCTCTGTACAGACTATAATGATTATAACTGATAATTTGATTGATATTATGTACTCGTAGGCTTGATGCAATTGTTTCAAGTAATTACCTAGTTGAGAAAAAATACTCAGATTTTCATTTGGAACAAACACATTAAGCAAACCCTAGAAGTTTGATTCGTGTTATCCAAAAAAGAGATATACATAGTTCACAATGGCGTTCTGACAGTTTACATTAAAGCTTTGGGTATAATTAAGCTTTATTTATCATCGAATAAGGGACTACAAATTGCATATTTCATGAAGCATATGATAATGTTTATAGAGATTCCGTCTTATTTCTTTTATATTCAAGTTAAAGATGTCTGTTGAAACTTGACGCTGACATCATACAACTTATTGACTTAAGTATGAATAGCTTAGCTTTATACTTACACGCATTTTAGTATCCGACCGAAAGTAATTTTACGACCGAAACCGAAACCGAAAACGAATTTCGGCAATGTTCACAGTTTCGGCTGAAACATAAACCGAAACTTCCTTACAAGGATCATATTTTGAGGGAAAAATAAAGAAAAGTTTTAAGTCGAAAAAAAGAAACAGAAATAAAATCTCATCAATTGCATATCAAATCGTTCTCATTTAATTACTTATGTGTGAAAATAATTTTACAAAACAAAATTAATAGAACGTAAGTTAGTAGGTATCTATTGTACTTGCCATTTTAATACCTTGGTAATAAATACTAAAATGAACTTTGAAACTTTAAATCCATAATATTATCACCATAAAATGCACTATAGTCATTCATTACTCACTATCTAACTAATGTTTGTTTACGTTTTTTATAGGATAGATAAAACTTGATTACATTTTAATCAGTCATATTGAATATTTTTTTGATGTTTACTACCAACTCTTATGTTATAATGACATATAATGAAATAAAACTTATCAAATTAAAAATAAATCACTCGACAACTCGCCAGTGGCGAGTCGCCACCACAACAAAACGAACTGAAAACCCAAGCGAATCACGACATTGGCTAGGAAGGGATTCATTCATTCAACGCGCCGAATATGACCGATCACAGCACGAAAACTCCCAAATGCACATTCGGTTTCGGACGTAGTTTCGGCAAGTTTGCCGCCGAAAAACTAGTGTTCATGCCGAAACTCAACCAAAAGGAAACCGAAACCGAACAATCGGTCGGACACTAACGCATTTATCAGAAATAGGTTTTTTAATTTGTATTTCTTTTTTGAGTATGGAGATTTAGACACCGTAGTTTCCTTTGAGGTTCAGACCTTAAATAAAATAACCTGTTTAAAATAACCATTTAATATAAACACTGAATAATAAGTGTAATACGGAAAAGAACTTTTAAATCCATATTGTTGCTTAGTCCGTAGCTGCCACAAAGCTAGCAAAGCCATAACCGACAATGAAAAGAACTTTATTATACAACTTGTATAGAAACCGAACAGTAATTGAATAATTTCTCATTTATTAGCCGACATCGAAATGAACTTCTATTATCCTGTATTGAGATAAGGAACCGTTATTAATTATATTCTTTATTTTTCAAACTACAAAGTTCAAAATTCGATATACTTTTTACTAGGTAGATGTAGTATAGGTGGTTATTTAACAAGTACACTTAGTCAATTACAATAATTATAATAAAATATTCCGAAAACAACGTAATTCTGATACCAAAACTGTTGACAGCATAAATTCCATGAATACACCGGGAAAGAGCGATACGGACTTGCGCACAAGGGGTTCCATACCATTATATACATGATATACAGCCTGGTGACAATGGAGTCTTCGTGATTGGGTCCCGCTTTATCTTTTGAGTACGCAACCCTAAAAAAGAAATATTCTGCTGTAATGTTCCTTGTCATTTTAATAATTTCAATGACGTGATTTGAATGCCTTATGAAATTAGGCTAAAAAATAATCATATTTTTTGTTAGCTCCGCTTCTTGCCTGTCAACGAGACGATGAAACGATGGAATATTACGCGAAAAAGTAGCACTTAAATAATTTTGAATTTGTGTGTTACCTACTACGAAAATCGGAAAGTGTTTGTATCAGCATTTGAATTTCGTTACCAAATGCCAATACGCAACACTTTCCGATATTTGACATAACTTACGCAAGGGCCTGTCACGGGATAGGTGACCAAAAATGATTGTCTCAAGCAACTCATTGCTTCGGAAGGCACGTTAAGAGGTTGTATATAGTCGTCGATAGGCTCCAATCCACGTTGAGCCAGCGTATCAGCGTGGAGGGTCAAGGCCCATCCTCCTTGACCATTCATAAGGAAGGCCTGAGCCCCTGTAATAGGGCCGCAAAATGTCCGATAAAGTATCATTTTTGCGCAGGGAAAATAAGAATCTGATGATTTAAAACACATCATTCATTCATCACGAGACAGATTATAATCTCCATGTTTTTCGCTACCTCTGTGACCATCGCTCGAAGCACTGAAGCGGAAACAATTTCGCCGTAAAGCAAAAAGCTTGAGATAGTTTTTCTACTACTTTTTCTAATTCCACCGTTGGACATCGATACCCTTACGACCTTAACAGGATATGCTTTGATCCGCACCGCTGGCAGAGGGCGATTGTAAATAAACTATATCGTCATTGACCCAAGAAGCGTATCTAACGCACCGTAACGAGAGGGAATCTCGTATTAATAGCAACATAGTTCAGTTCCAGCGCTCTGAAGTTTTATTAGTTTCTAATAAAATGTTTTAATCAGAACAAGACAATGAATATTAAGCAATATATTATCCTACTAATATTAAAAAAGCGAAAGTTTTTATATTATACAGATGTGAAGTTTCTAACTTTGTTTGTTTGTTTATAGGAGTATACCTTATTAAATACTTATCTGAATATGGAAATTCTTATGGGATGCAACGTCATTCTAAGCATATGCATACTACAAATTAACCGATCCCAATGCGGATTGGAGGATAATAACGAATGCTAATGCAGTCGGGAACAACAGCTTAACGTGCCTTCCGAAGCACTAAGTTGCATGAGACAATAATTTTTTGGTCACCCATCCCATATCCGACCTATACAAAAGTTGCTTAACAACGAGTGTAGCGCTTATCCACTACGTCACTGAGCTACCGTAGCTGTAGATAGACAGAGAGTATATGTAGCTTACACTTGGTGAAAAAAATTTCATGATTGAATTAGTATTGCCGAAGTTAACCCCACAAATAATCGTTGAAATTTTTACTATTTATAATATTATAACTATATAATATTATACCTGCGTCTGTAAAAACTATTGATAAAAAAAAGTTACGGCTAATATTGATAGTCGAAGATTTTTATTATCATGTGTACGTTCTGCGTCAGATGATAACCACATGTTTAAAACAATTTAAACAAAATGAGTACTTGGTTTGTTATATCACGTCTGTCTACAGCTTTGTTTTGCAGTGACGAGACTTCGATATCGATCTCAGTTTAGACGGGGTACTCCTAGTCAGAGTTCATTATAAACATAAATAAAAATTTCAAGCCGTCTGTCCATTTTCCACAGTCGAGTCAATGTAGAAAATTGACTTTTCTGTATTGTCTCGGGTCTGAGTGCTGCGGTACCTTCGTTGTCTCATACACTGTATAATACGGGGGCTTTAGTAACTCATCTTGGAATCTGAGTAATGCCTTGCTCTTTGTATAACAAAAAAAAATATTAATGAAAAAAGTTTAAAAAAACCACTTCGTCCGTCCCCTTTGCACTTTGAGACGGGACTCGAACCTATGACCATTTCATTAAAAAAAGAATTGTGAATGCAAAATTAATCAAATATTTAAAAAAAATATGTTATTAGTAACATTATTAAAAGATTATGTCGAAACGTATTAAAATATGTTTATGGCAGAAAAACAGAGGCTGAGGTCATTCATTGTCTCTATTTCATAAACCGTTTCGCCGCTATAACTAGGAGAAAATATTTGGATGAGATACCTATATCTAGATAAAAGAGACAAATTAATGATTTCATTATTATTATATAAAATTTAACCCCTAAGGGTAAATTTGTAAACATTGTAAACGTTGGTGGTAAATTGTAAACGTTTTTAATACACCATTTCGTTTCCAAGAACTACTTATTCCTTTCATTAAGGCTACACTCAGAATACTTCGGGAAATAAAACTTACTCTCTGATCGTTATTCTGCTTAGTCTATTAAATCTTCGCTGATGTCCCATTTCGTTTAATGTCTATATTTTACGCCGAATCAATAAGTAAGTAAAGTAGGATGAAGGTTTATAAAAGCTTATATTTAAGATTACCGTATGGTAAGCTTTTCTCACACACCTTAGATATCGATTTTAAATACCTTTTTTTTTCTAGAAGTTTAGAATGTCATTAGTGGTTTACATGATAACTTAACAATATATTTTATCTTTATTCCTAGGGAACTGTTTAGTGGGATAAAAAGTAGTATATATGTTGATACAGGCTTAGAATTATCCATACAAAATTTCATCAATATCCGTGTTGAAGCTTTTTGCGTGAAAGAGTAACAGACATATATAAATACATCCATCGTCTTAACCGTTGCATTTAGATAATACTAACTGTTTTCCTTCTAAACTTCTTGCGTAAATTATAGTCAATGTCTACCACCTATGATGTGGCAACCCGCAGATGAAAGAATTTTTGAAATCGATCCAGTAGTTTTAGAGTCTATTCTATGTAAACAAACAATTAATATTTATAATATTACTTTAGATTATATAATATTAATAGGATAGGACTAACATCTGCCTACGACTTGCAATAGTCTGCATGACTTTCAAATTCGTCATGCGCCTTCCATTTATTTATAAAATAATTCAAGACGACGGAGGTCGACCATGACTTATTTTTTCTTACAAAGATGATAGCACTCTTGATTGTTCTTACGTAAGATCACAAAAAACTTTAAAGTTAATTTTACCTGCAAAAGTCTAAAGCATAAATAAACAAAAAAATATATTCGATTTTCTTTTGGATCCTTACGTAAAAATTATTCATTATCGGTCGGCTGACTCTTACTTTTCAAAATCACCTAAAATCTACGTTCCAAAATATAATATAAAATAATGGAATAAAAGTATTATTATCAGCCATTGTTTCTATTATAGTATCGAGAGTATTTGGTTTTTAATTGTAAGAAAATTATAAATTTTCTTTCGCTCAATATTTTGTACTCAAGAAATTGTACAGTAAGACTATTATAACAGCTATGAGAAATGTAACTGAATTCAATTGAAAAATAAAACTATTATGTACTTCAAAATTATATGTAATGTAACAGTAGAAACAATTGACTTCCCATACGGGGCGTGAAACATAAGAGCGTCTGTTTTCAACGGAACAGTTTCCCACATAGACACGTAGACGCAGTCGCGTGCTATGACATTTCCCTCTACTCTTTATGAAACCGACACTATGGTTGCTATTGTTCTCTTTTACGTCTTCTACCGTCAACAGATACAATAATGGTATAAAAAGCCGTCAATAACCATTTTTATAAAATTTTAGATATGTCTGAAACAAAGAGGACTTTATATATAACAAAATGATGGCCTATCTGCCAGTCCATATGAAAAAATAAGACTAAAATATGTTGCATAAATTTATCATAGAATACGGAAGTAGAATTCGAAAAGCGAAATTAACAGCTTCATCTTTTATTTCTCATTAAATTCAAAGGGACATACCACTTAGTATTTCATTATATCAATCTTCTGTTTTCATTAAAACGTTAGAGTACAACGTTTCAATACTAATTTGGAGTTTTTGAGCCAATCGAAAGATTATAGGAGACAGTAAGTAATGTAGAGAAGTTCACAAAAACAAGATACCGTTCTTGCGCCACATTCACAGGACACTTTTATTTCATTGATTTAAAAATATGTTTTTCACTTTCTGATACATTATCTTGCAATATAAAACCGCTTTTAAAACGCTTTATCTCACTATAAATTACTACGAGAGATCTGACAACTTTTCAAAACTGCAAGCAAAAAGGCCACATTTTACATGAAAATGTTTTTGGTGAGTTAAAACTTATCTTGTTAAGTTATAAAAATGAAAATTCTTACTAGTTCAGACGTTTAAATGATTGATAACAAACTAAATGTACAAAGTTACAAACGAAATGGTTAGTATTATATATTAATGAATGTCGGATAGTTCAATGTGCTACTTAGCATTAATAAGATTACTCACATAAGCTCGTAATCAATAGGACACAGGACTGGAAAGTTTCAACGATTTTTTTTTAATTAAAGTTTACCAATTAGGTAAGTATAGAATAAGTCTATTATTGGCTCAATATATTATTAAAAGATCCGGCCGAATACGAATCAGAAACATTCAGAGCGCATTAAGAGGAAATCTATATATTTTTTAATCCACTGACTTTTTCTGTCTTGTTATAAAACGAAGACTTTATTACATTGATACAAAGCATAGAGTTTTTTTTTTATATGTTTGTATATGTTACTAAGCTTAAACGATTATCCAATTTTCAACTCAATTTTCAACTAAGTAGGTACAATTTTAGTTCTATTTTACAATAACACATTTAATATTTTCCTGTATTTAAAAATTGTAAGTAAAAATGTAATTTCTCTGTTTTTTCAAAATGTTTAAGTAATATTTATTTGTGGGGTTGCTATCTACTTACTTTGTTTTTATTGAGTCCCTGATATTTCGGCGCTCTTACTTCAGAAATATGTATGTACGTACGGACCTACATATATTAAACATTATTAGATATTTATTTGTGGGGTTGCTACCTACTTACTTTGTTTTTTATTAAGTCCCTGATGTGTCGGCGCTCTTACTTCAAAACTATGTATATACGTTATATACATATATCAAAAATTATCAGATATTTCTATTACAAACTCTTTCACCTTTTATGTATAAAATAATAGCAATTCTAACGGAGTTTATATGTCAAATGATATAGTTTGCAAAACTTATTTATTTTGTAATTTAACAATTTAACCCCAGTTACACGGGACCCTAAAACGAAACTGACAATCTAAAAATTTTATTTTCGACCTTTGTAACGTACCTAAATGTTTCAATAATTCTCTTATAGTGAATGCCACAACAGTAGAACCATAGCAGTGTGTTACTTGTATTCGAAAATAAACCCTAAACTATAAATCGTCTTTTAGTCTATTTCAAGAGACGAACGCATAATCCATGGATCTTTATCGTTATTATATTATTGCTTTTAGACCGTCGTTCAGCTGTAGTCGGGTTATAGTTTAAGAACCTATATTTTGTTATTCCGTGTTAAGTAAGGAAAACTAAAAGGAACTTTTTAATCACCTATCTAAAGAATTTGCGAAAGTTGCTTAAATTCTTCAATCTCAAATTACTTTAGAACCTTGACTAGATTTAACACTGAATTGTTCTGAAATGATTCGGCAGTTGGTTATAACTACCCTAATTTAAAATTCCTATTTTCTTCCATGAATGAGTATCCTGAGACAAATGGCTACGTACCAATAAGCCTATCATATACTCTATTTGCTTTTATGTTAATGAAAAATATTTAAAGGCTGTACTGAGTGCAATAAAATATATTATTTTTAATAAACCTAGGTACTATGAATTGATATTAAAAATAGAATATAATACCGTTAATAAATCTATAAATTATCTCTTTATCATATTAATTTCATTGTCTTTAGGACAACAAACTTTCAATTGATCCTCAAACGACTTTAATTACTTTATTGTCTAGCAAAATATTATTTAGTGTTATTTATTATATCTGCTGTTACTAGCGTCGATCATCATTGTATGCTAATACGGTGTGTCGATTGTCAAAAAGTTGTCCTACTGGCCATTTCACTATGTCAATAACTCCTGCCAGTAGCTACCGTCACTTGACCTACATTCGCAAAATAAAATTAAGGTTTATATCCTTGGTCCTTTGTCAAGTCCATTTGGGTCGCTTTGTGGCATGGCACCCGATATTCACGCAATGCGACAGTGACTAAGAAGATTGGTCATACTATTTAAATTTAATTAAAAAAAAAACAAAGTCTTTCAAACTGTGTAGATATGGGTTCCATTCTCGACAAAATATACAAAATATTATTTTCTTTTTCCAAAACATAGTAGTAAAGTACTTTCATTTAAGTTTTTTACCCATCAAGTTTTATAATGAAACAATGTAAGTGCCCTCCACTGGAGTAGCTATAACTATATAACCAACGTCAGGGTGTTATACCAAGGAAGAACAAACAAAGAACTTACGTAGGAATTGTTTATTGCAAAAGAAAGTATACAACAGAAAAAAAAATGACATATTTGAAACATTATGATTAACGATTTAGGCACAGCACGAGGAAGTAATGCATAGATCTTGAAAATGAGAACACAAGTCTGGCTCCATTAAGAGCTTACTCAACTGTAACAAAAATATGTTTCCTCGAATAAAACACACCAGCACCAGTGCAATACTTTTTTCAAATGGACCCGGTTACTGAATTGAGAATTTAAAATTAAGCAAGTCTCAAACCATACTAAGCCCATCTTAAAAGTCATTTTAACAGGTTTCCGCTTCTTCCTTTGTTCCAAGTTTAACTTGAAAAAACTTTAGAGAATAACCAGCTGAGATTTGAACTTTTCTCAATTCAGAAATCAGCCGTATGATTTTGCATTACGTATTTGAGTATTTAGTATTTTTAATTGAGTATTTTTTCCACTAATCAACATTGCATAGTATTTAATAAATTATCTTCAAAAAAAAAGGTAAGTACAGAATGAAAATAAATAAAAATTGGAAATAACTATAAAACCTAATGATATAATTATAATAATGAAACTAATAAAGTTGTCTATTATCTTAAACTCGCTATACCTTCACTAAACTAACCTAAACATTGCAGAAAATTTAAAAAAATCGCTGCAATTTTGAGGTTAGGTGAGGTTATATGACAAACACATATTAATAATTATGCAAGATCTAGTGACTAGCCAAACGCTTCCTTAGCATTAAACATCGAAGAAAGTTTATACAAAACAGAGAGCGCCTACATGAAGGTAAGCTTTTATTTATGAAATGATTTAGTAGCTCTTTATTTTAGTCTAAGCTTTCAGAAATACGGAAGACCTTGACGTAATAAAATTTTCGTCCTCCAACAAAGTTATGTGAACACTATCTTATTCAATCTTGCAAATAAGTCCCCTTGTGTCTGATTTATTTATGTGTGTTTATGTATTGTATATTTATAGCATGTATATGTGTGTATTGAAGTAGTATTTTTTTTACCAAAGTAATTGTTTGTTATTGGCTTTATTACGCCCTGAGTGCTTTCTATTAGACACCCTTACTCGTTGACTAGTAGATAATGCTGTATGGCATTAAAACCACCGTTTGCTATGTTGTGATAAAGGTTAAATAAATAAGTAAATAAAAATTTGGTTACCCATCCTATGACCGGCTTTTGCAAAAGTTGCTTAACCACAGTTCTAAACAGTTCTAATTGAGCTTCTCAAACATGATGACATTAGTGACACACTTTTCATGAGAGAAGCACTTGACCTGTTTTCATAAATTTGCGTGTTTTTATTATATGTATATTTTCAATGTTTCAAGGCAGTTAAGCTTTAAACCGTATTCATATTACGAAACTAGTTACCTACATGGCATTTATTTCATTAGCACTTTAAAATTTAAAGGTCCCTCTGCATTAGGTAATTTTCAGACACTAACACCCATTTTCACTAATCTAAAATAAGGCATAGATTTACTAAGAAACGGCTAATCTGCAGATTAGTTTAATTCCAAATAAAGATATTTTCTTTTATCTCTTGACATATTTGTGATCTGTCATATTTACATAGTTACATGATTACAATGATGTTGTTAGGTGGTTTCTAGTCATTGGTGAAATGAATTTTCACCTTAAGCGATTCCTAAATATTTAGACGACATATTTGAGGGAACCCTAGGTTTAGAGAAAGCGGGCATAAGAGCAATTATGTATCATGCACATATTTTTGATGAAACTAGTATCACGCAACTAATTTTGCTATTATTGACATGAAGAGTTATACGTCAATATGTGCACATAAAAAAATCTTTGATGCTGTCGGTACCAGTCTCAGAAACACTAATGCACGCCCTTACGAAAATAGTTTAATATGTATTTTATTTCATTTGTGAGATCTACCAACGTTTCTTTATGTACAATATTTTTTCCGTAAATAACTACGTAAATTTAAGTACAAAAAATAATGACATGGTCTGTCGCTTACACTTAACAAATATGTGCAGTAAAAAAAAACAAATTATTGAAGTTTGTTTGTGTCCCAAAATTCAACTTAATTTTCTTAATGAAAAATCCTTATAAATCCACTTTGTCCGTGGCTCTCTCAGTTGGGACTCGAAGTCATAACCATTCGCAATCTGGGCGACTGCTCTAACTACACAACTACCCAGAACTCAAGAAGACTGAGGAATTTTTTAAGCACTTGTTACTTTATCGCTACTACAGAGCGTATTTTTCATCAATATTCAGGCAACCCACCCAAACAGCTGAAAGAAATATTTTTACATATATTTAAACTTTCGATAAAGATGACAATAAGTTCTTATTAATATTTATGTAACAATATTATTCTAGTTTGGTCAATTTCGCTTTCACAATGCTATACTGAAATACATTCTTGATACAAAATGTTTAAAAAATCCACTTGGTCCCTGGCACCCTGAGATGGGTTTCGAATCCACGACCTCTCGCAATCCGGGCGACTGCTCTAACCGCTGAGCTACTCAGGACCTAACAGGACTGACGAATCTTTCAAGCACTAGTTACTTTTTGCTACTACGTATTCTACTAGAGCGTATTCTCATCAATGTTCAGGCATCAACCAGGGACCGAGTGGATTTTTTAAGCATTTTGTATTATGAATTTTCAGTTATTCATTGTAAAATCAAATAAAGTAATTCAACTTAATTTGTTTAAAGATTACATTGCGAATTAAGAAGGAAAACGTTATGTTGTTATATATGGTGATGGCCAAAAACCGGTGCTTCATCTGCATTAGATGATTTTAGTGCACCGAGCCTAGACCCCTTTCTCAACTGCTGCACACATGTATATTTCTGCTTCTTGTACTTCTTTATTTCTTTTATCGTGTCAATGTTTAGTAAGTGATAATTATGTGTCCTGAAGCGTTTGGATTGTAGATGAGGGGTGTGAAGCACCCCCAGGCTTCAGGTATAAAGAATAAAAGTAATAATAAAGTTTAACAATCTTTATTTTAGTTCTCAGGGGGTAGGTTAAGATATTCGCTCGTTATGGTTCTTGTTTCTATAATTACGAGGGGAGGACTTAGCTTTTAAGTTTTGCAATTAGTGAGGACTTCGCGGGTTCGGCGTCACGGGCCGGGCAGAGGCTGAGAAGGGTGTAGACCCGACGTCAGCTCCGGTCAGCAGCACCGAAGGTCCACGAAGCTCCGGAGGACTGGAGTTGATGAAGAAGTAGAACTAGCAGTAGAAACTAGCAGTAGAAACAGCAGTAGAAACTAGCAGTAGAAACTAGCAGTAGAAACTAGCAGTAGAAACCCTGTAACATAAATACAGCACTAAATAGAAATTCAAAAAGTGCAGCTACCTGTGGCCTGGAAAAATTAAGTTAGCTGCATTTGCTATAGCTTCTGTAAAAATCTACCGGCTAAAAAAATATAAAAACGTGTGTTTCAAATGATATCAAAAATCATTTAGAATGAAGTTAAAATAACAGATACTATGATAATAATCTGTAAGTTAAAAAAATACAATTACTAATATATTATATTATACGGGAATCGAACCTGTACTTCAAGTAAAATGAAAACACTAAGTGTTCCCTTTAAAATCATCTAAATTTCAAGGTTATCAAAATTATTTATAGCACAACCCGGGAATCGAACCTGAGATGGAAACAAATCACGAATTGAAACTGAAATAACTAGCATTCGGACAATGTATCGATTATATTTAATTATATATTTAATTTAGCAGACAAAATTAAATATGAAATCTGTAAGGTAGAAAAATAATAAAATGTTAATTTTGCATAGTCTCAGAACTCCGTTCTGTTTCAATATATTGTTTTATGAATGTTATTACTTTAAGTATAGCAACAATTTTATAATACTTCTTTCCTTAAATATCTATTTCACCTTTATCGAAATAGAATAAAAATATTATCAAACATTAGGTTAAGAACTGGATTTTTACCTCAGTAATAATATTCAATGAACAATGAATAAACATTATAAAACAGCGAAACAGATTTAGAATTTAGAAGTTACTTATTGGACTTGTGATTTTAAAAATAAAATACTCTAAGGTAATAAACTTATAAGCGAGCAGCAAAAATTAAATGAATAGAACACTCACCCGATTTCGGGGTTATTTAGCACTTACACACAATTTGAAATAATCAAATCACAATGAAAATTGGACTCGCGAGAAGTCATTTTAAATACTATGCCACCACTATGAGCCGCGCTGCGCTCCTATGTCTGCCTACCTCCATAGTACAATTGTTAACATTGTACCTTCAACTATTTTTAATTATATTTTTCTTTAAATCTATTTGTATTAAAAAAAGAATTCAAAACAAGGACAGTTTATTAAGTAAACTGTTACATATCCCCCCAATTAGAGTAGGATTTTACCTAGGAAAAATCCACTTTTAGACATAGAATAATGAATGCAAAAAAAACATTCAATCATTATTTAACGACTGCTACTATACAGTAGTGACAAGAGATATTCTCGACGAGGAAAGACTTTAGAAGTCTCTATTGATAAAATAAAACCAACAAGATGTAAGAGGACAATACTATCATCGTCTTGAAGACTAATAGTGACACCTTTTCATTCAACCGTATAGAACAAATAGAAACATTATTAGATTGGTAGGCTAATATTTAGAAACGGCGACCGTAATTAACGATTTTCAAATTGATTACTAATTACGATAAGAATTGAATTGATTCTATGTTCCACCTTATACTTATTCAAAATTTGTTTTTGTTTTTTTTTATGTATATTTTTTGTAAGACATATTTTTTTAGAATGTGGTTGAATTCTTTTAGTATTTTTTTTTTTAAATATGAAGATTTTGGTTTCTTTTCTTTTTTTTTTAAATTCATCCTTTTTTTTTAGCAGAAATGGTTAATTTTAAAATCTTTTATATGCCATGAACCCAAATTTTTGCCTTGTAAGTCGACCAATTCATATACCAAAGGCGACAACCTGGTTTTGATACGACACTTTATATATTTTGGAGCTAATTTCTTTGAGAATTGTTTATCTTTGTCACTTTGATAGTAAGTTTTCTTCCAAACGACATCACCAACGTTGAATTCGTGGTTTTTTCGACGTAGATTATAGGGACCACAATTCCTAGAATGAGATTTTATTAAGGAACTTTGGACTTGATCGAATATTTTTCTAAGCTTGCCAGTATTTTCAGCATATTGATCTCTCGGTACAAAAATAAGGTCGTCAGATAAATCGATGTCGAGATAATGCGAACCGCAAGATACCAATTCTCTTCCAAAGATCAAAAATGATGGCGTATAACCTGTTACTTCATTAACAGCAGTGTTGAGTGCGAACTGAATCTTTGGTATATTAACATCCCAAGTTCTATGGTCTTCGTTAATGAATGTAGAAACGGCCGTCATTACCGTTTTATTATATCGTTCAACTGTATTGACCTGTGGTGTATATTTGGGAGTAAAACGTACATTAGGTATTTTATATTGCGCAAACATTTGCTGTAATTTTTGACTAACGAACTGTTTACCATTATCCATTAGAATGGTACTAGGTATGCCATGGACTAACAGTACTTTTTCCTCTAGAATGTTAGTAATAATTTCGGCGGTTGCACGACGTATGGGAAATAAAAGAGTGTATTTAGAAAAACAACATGTTACGACCAATATCATGGTGTTCTGTTTCCTAGTTGGAGGCAATGGACCAATTAGGTCAATACTAAGCATTTGAAAAGGCCTAGAACAATCTTTAGGACGACCCATTAAACCTAAAGTAGGGTGATTTGCATGCTTATGTGCATTACATGCATCACAATTATTCACAAAATTTGTTATATCTTTGTGCATGCCAGGCCAAAAATATTTCAAGGAAATACGTTTTAAGGTTTTAAAAATACCCAGGTGCCCTGAAATAGGATTGCAATGATTTTCCGCTATAGTCGCTTGTCTAAACTCGCTAGGAATCACCTCTTTCCACTCAAATTCTCTAGTTAGAGGGTTCAGACTTTTCATGAAACGGTAAAGTTTATTATTAGTTATTTTATAATTAGCACAAGATGTAGGAGACACCTGACAACTAGAAAATAATTTAATATACCATGGATCACACACATTAGGTATGGAAGGATTATTATTTGTAATTGCAGATATATTTATAGCGCGAGATAGCAAATCAGGCATGACATTATCCTTGCCATGTTTGTGCTTAATGTCAAAGTTAAAAGCTGAAAGGCGGACTCCCCACCTAGCCAGTCGACCAGTAGGATTATTTAAATTAAGAAACCATTTCAAAGACGAATGATCAGTAAAAACTGTGAACTTTTTACCGTTGTCCAAATAACACCTCCAGTGTTCTATCGCAATAATGACAGCGAGAGCCTCGCGTTCAGTTGCACTATAATTACGTTCCTGAGCTGACAAGGATTTACTCATGTAGGCTATTACTCTCTCTTCGCCGTGGAGAATCTGCGTAAGAACAGCGCCAATCCCGTAGTCACTAGCATCTGTATGCACTTGAAAGGGTTCAGCGTAATTAGGACACGCTAAAATAGGAGGCGAGGTCAAACACCGTTTAAGCCTTTCAAAAGATGCGTTCGCTTCTGCAGACCAAACGAAAGGGGGAGCAGTTTTACCTTGTGACGTTAGTTTGTTTAATGGGGCTGTGATGGAACTAAAATTAGGTATAAAACGACGATACCACGACGCAGTGCCCAAAAATCGGCGAACTTCTTTTCTGTTAGTTGGAGGAGGGTAGTTAACAATGACCTCTATTTTTTCTGGATCAGCTTGAAGACCTTTAGAGTCCACGATATAACCTAAATATTTTAACTTTTCCCTAAAGAATTGACATTTTTCAAAGTTAATAGTAAGATTAGCATATTTTAGCTTTTCGAGCACTTGTTTAAGTAAAGAGATGTGCTTCTCATAAGAGTCTGCAATTATAATAATGTCATCAATAAAAACCCAAACTTTATTTTCGAATTCTGGCCCATAAAATAGTAAATCGACCAATCTTTGCTGCGTAGCCGGTGCGTTAGTTAGTCCGAAAGGCATGGACTTAAATTGAAATGTTCCTCTAGAGGGAATGTAAAACGCAGTCTTACATCTGTCTTCAGGCCTAATTAGGACCTGCCAAAAGGATTTAGAAAGATCAATACTAGACAAATATTTAGCATCTCTAAGATTATCGAGAATTTCTGAAATATATGGTAGACTATAGGCATCTTTACGTGTGACGGAATTCAACTTCCTACTGTCTAAACAAAGTCTATACTCTCCGTTTTTCTTTGGGGTTAGGAGAACCGGGTTAGACCAAGGACTTTCACATGGTTCCACAACGTCTTCCTCTAACATTTCATCTAATTGTTGCCAAAGAATTTGCTGTTTTTGTGGAGACATTCGGTAGTACCTTTGCCTAATAGGAACGGCATCACCTGTGTCGATAGCATGCATTATTATTGAAGTACGACCCAAACCACGTTCTTCGTACGAAATATTGCGAAATTGTGAAATCATCTCATCAGCTGTTCTTTTCTGTTCTTCATTAAGATGTGAATACGAAAAAAGATGACGAGGTTCGTCTACAGAAAAATTCGAAAGACCAATTTCATGTGGCGTATCGAGCACGAAACCATCCAATTCAGTAGGAAACAAACCAAACTTTCTCCAAAAATCCATCCCAAGTATTAAGTTGTCTTTGATAGACGGTACAATAAAAAAATTTAAGGTTCGAGTACTATTGTTAAAAGTTATCGGCAAGTTGATATACATGGATGTTAAAAACATTTGACCGCCAGCTGCAGAAAGCTGTAACGGTTCACAAGTACAAAGAGGATAGTTATTAACAGAGAACTGTTTATGAAAGTTATTTCCAAGAATTGTTATACTGGAACCAGTATCCAAAAGACCAATAATATTTTTATTATCCGCAACTACAGAAATAAATGGACGAGAAAAGAATTTATTTTCATTTTCTTGGTTCAAACTGATTACTTTACACTTATCGCGAACTGGAGACGAAGAGCGGTTAGAAAAGACTTTTTTTTTAAAGGACGACCTATCGAACCTATGAGACTGTCTTCTATGGTCAGTAAAATTAGTGCGTCTCCAGTTCTGGTTAATTAGTTTTTTGATTTGGCAATATTTTTACAATTTGGACATTCTGGAACACGAACACCTGGTTTACCACACCTAAAACAAATAATTTTCCGAGGCTGTGTACAACTTCTTAGATCGTGCGTGTTATTGCGACACCTAGGACAAAACTTTTTTCCTGCAGCAATCGCAGAAATAATCGCCCTGTTAGAAATAAAAGAATTTTTAACTAAACTTTTTAGTGGGTGGTGGTGTTCCTCACGATATGCGAACTCAGGAGCAAGTGTCTGTGCATTTGAAGGAGACGGTTCAGCAAAGTTTGATAATTGACCTTGAATTTTCTCAAAATTTTGGCAAGCGGCCTTAAGAGAGTTAATTGAGGAAATGGGTGAAGCTGCGGCTAGAGTGTTGGCATAACACGGTCTCACATTGTGCGACAAAATTTCTAATTTATCCTCCTCCGACAAGGACCTGTCCAGACGCGAAAACATACCTTCCATTATTGAAAGGTAAATGGAAATGGATTCGCTCTTTCCCTGTGTTCGTGAACGAATTTCAGATATGAAACGGTAGTCGAAATCATGGGGACTAAAATCGGCCTTGAGCAAAGGTAAAAGTTCCGTCCAAGTAGATACCCTCGGTTTTACGCAGCGAAACCAATGAAGTGCTTCATCCGTAAATATCTCGTAACCAAATGAGAGAATTTTCTCATGAGATATTCCTCTCGATTCAACAAATTCATTAATTCTTTGAATAAAAGATCGAACGCAAGTCTTACCATTGAATTTAATTTTATTTATATCTGCCGTATTTTGTCTTTCGACAGTAACGTTAATTATAGATTTTTCTAGATCGGATACTAATTGTGTCGGTAGTTTTGATTTTGGTTCAACATAAGGCTTCAAAACAAGTAAATCTTTGTATTGAGAATCAAAGTTAAGTTTACAACTATCAAAAACTTTAATCAAGGCATCACTAGGATCAATTCTATTCAATCGGTGATATATTTGATTAAGCAAAAACTCAGTTCTGAGAAATAAATTTTTGTCGAATTTAATTTTTAGGGTAGATAAATTATTAAATGATTTAGCTAAACTTTCTTGAACACCTTCAATGTCTTCGTCTGGTTCCAGATGGGAAACAAGAATGTCCTCTGGAGAAATTTCCTTATCAAAAATAACTATTTGTTTCCTCAACTCGGCCACGGATGTACCGGGAACCAATCCACGTAGACCAACTTCATATTCAAGTTCAGACTTGTTTAAAGAAAAAAAATTAATAGGGTATTCACTGGCCATAATGAAAGCAATGACTTCTAACGCGGTAGAAAAATTGAAAAGTGATTAAGGGTGAGTGTTCCGTCGAAGCTAACACAAATTCACAGTCGCGTAAAACGTTTGAAATTCAAATTGACGGTACAAAAAAAATTACTAAGAAGTGGGTAGTATCTATAGTTTCAAAATTTTAGTTTTTTTTGAAATAGTTAATATCAATTTAGATTATAAAATGTAACCAATTATTTGAAAACCGGATGCTAAACACAAGCGGTTAAACCAAGCGGAAATGACCGTAATAATGTTATTTCTTTTTAAATTTGCAAAAAAAAAATTTATTATAGAATGATTAATTGGTTTTACAGCTACCAAATGAGGCAGGAACTTGACTCTAAAATGAGTGTGAGATCAGTCGAGATCACACCCAAAAAGGAAAAACTTGTTACCCACTTTTTAATAAAATATAAGAAAAAAAATTAGAAATAAACAAGAACCACAGAGCGAGCGAAATCCTGAGCGAGCCGGGCGCCACTGAAGCGTTGAGGGTTGTAGATGGGGGGTGTGAAGCACCCCCAGGCTTCAGGTATAAAGAATAAAAGTAATAATAAAGTTTAACAATCTTTATTTTAGTTCTCAGGGGGTAGGTTAAGATATTCGCTCGTTATGGTTCTTGTTTCTATAATTACGAGGGGAGGACTTAGCTTTTAAGTTTTGCAATTAGTGAGGACTTCGCGGGTTCGGCGTCACGGGCCGGGCAGAGGCTGAGAAGGGTGTAGACCCGACGTCAGCTCCGGTCAGCAGCACCGAAGGTCCACGAAGCTCCGGAGGACTGGAGTTGATGAAGAAGTAGAACTAGCAGTAGAAACTAGCAGTAGAAACTAGCAGTAGAAACTAGCAGTAGAAACTAGCAGTAGAAACTAGCAGTAGAAGCCCTGTAACATAAATACAGCACTAAATAGAAATTCAAAAAGTGCAGCTACCTGTGGCCTGGAAAAATTAAGTTAGCTGCATTTGCTATAGCTTCTGTAAAAATCTACCGGCTAAAAAAATATAAAAACGTGTGTTTCAAATGATATCAAAAATCATTTAGAATGAAGTTAAAATAACAGATACTATGATAATAATCTGTAAGTTAAAAAATACAATTACTAATATATTATATTATACGGGAATCGAACCTGTACTTCAAGTAAAATGAAAACACTAAGTGTTCCCTTTAAAATCATCTAAATTTCAAGGTTATCAAAATTATTTATAGCACAACCCGGGAATCGAACCTGAGATGGAAACAAATCTCGAATTGAAACTGAAATAACTAGCATTCGGACAATGTATCGATTATATTTAATTATATATTTAATTTAGCAGACAAAATTAAATATGAAATCTGTAAGGTAGAAAAATAATAAAATGTTAATTTTGCATAGTCTCAGAACTCCGTTCTGTTTCAATATATTGTTTTATGAATGTTATTACTTTAAGTATAGCAACAATTTTATAATACTTCTTTCCTTAAATATCTATTTCACCTTTATCGAAATAGAATAAAAATATTATCAAACATTAGGTTAAGAACTGGATTTTTACCTCAGTAATAATATTCAATGAACAATGAATAAACATTATAAAACAGCGAAACAGATTTAGAATTTAGAAGTTACTTATTGGACTTGTGATTTTAAAAATAAAATACTCTAAGGTAATAAACTTATAAGCGAGCAGCAAAAATTAAATGAATAGAACACTCACCCGATTTCGGGGTTATTTAGCACTTACACACAATTTGAAATAATCAAATCACAATGAAAATTGGACTCGCGAGAAGTCATTTTAAATACTATGCCACCACTATGAGCCGCGCTGCGCTCCTATGTCTGCCTACCTCCATAGTACAATTGTTAACATTGTACCTTCAACTATTTTTAATTATATTTTTCTTTAAATCTATTTGTATTAAAAAAAGAATTCAAAACAAGGACAGTTTATTAAGTAAACTGTTACAGTCCATCTATCTATATTGGCTTGTTTCGTAAATTATGGAAAGAATAAATGTCGCCTATGCATTTGACTTGCTGTCTAATTGATTTGCGAGTATTTATGTGTTTTTAGAGAAGATTTCGGGTTATTAGCTGTTTAAAAATGTAACTGCACATATATTATATATAAAGTGTTCAGTTACACCTTTTCAATAAATATCGAAGATTACAATAGTATCGTAATGTAAATTCGAGTTTAAATTGGCACGAATTTTCATCCAATGAATTTTCGGAGCTTATATAACTTGACATGGAGTAACAAATCCGATGTATCGAATTCATTTACGTGAACGAATGTCGCATGGCTAATGGCATAATAGATGTGTTCTGTATTATATCAATGAATCGCATGTTTCCAAGGACGTGATCAAATTAATAGGTACCTACCAAAGTTCTGTATTTTTCCGGGAAAAACACCAAAAATTGTCAATATGCTAAGTCCATAGGTATATACTTGGCTATATTGAATAAAAACCTTTCTAATTTATGACGAACTAGCTGATTTCCCGACTTAATCTAGATGGGTTTCTAAACACGTGCGTTCAAGTAAGTATATTATGTTTGGAACTTTTTTGTTTTATAAATTAGCTTTCACTTAGTGGACAGCATATTATGTTCCATCAAAATCATTATATTAAATTTTAACTGACTTAATAAAGAGACGAAATAAAAATATATTAAATATCTTTTATAGGTTTTTGTCACTATCAGAGACAAAATTACACTATCAAATATTCCAACTCATGTGAACCAAACTAGTAATATTATTTCGTACTAGTGGACGCCCGCGACTTCGTCCGCGTGGAAGTCGGTATCCCGTGGGAGTGAGAAGTTTTCCCAGTAAAAAGTACCCTATGTGTTATTCTGATGTATAACCTATATTGCTGTAAAGTTTTATCCAAATCCGTCCAGTAGTTTTTTCGTGAAAGAGTAACAAACATCCATACATCCATACTTACAAACTTTCGCCTTTATAATATTAATAGGATTGTTTCCTCACACATTATAAAGAGTTAGCAAATAATAACTAACGTAGGCCACCTTGAACCGACCGGCTTGTATAGTTTAGTTATTTAGGCAAGCCTGCGATATGTAAACATACTGATTCATACACACAGCTTCATGAAGTTGCAGTCACTTCTTACTATCAGAGGATAATTAAAGATTCTCATTATAATTATATAAAAAAATTGAAAACATGTTATACGACTAAATTACAAAGTGTGATGTTATTAATGTTCAAAACCAAACTATAAGTTTTAAATACCATTACAGTTTCAAGTATATTTTATTTGAACCTGTAACTTCCCTAAAGAGTATAACGACTCTTCACAATTTAGCTGTATATATTTTTTGTAAGATAAATATCACCTAATATTGCGAATAGAAAAATGAGAAACAAAAAGTATATCCTTTATGATGCGAAACAACAATATAAAAATAATAAAAAGTCCTTTTTGTACCAAACGTATCATTAATTGATGAATATTTTAATTGATAAACAATGAAACATGTTACTGCTAATAAAACCTTTATGTCAGATAATAATAAGTAATTCAAGTAATTACTCGTAGTATGAAATGTTCACTTAAATAATTTTTTATCGGTCAATGTTTCAGTAGATAGTTACTGCTGCGGTCATGGTCACGTCACAGATTATTTAATAGTTACTTACTGACCTACTAATAAAAGTCACTTGTTTCTGTATCACAGTAAAATCTGATGTTTTTGCTGCATCCATCAATTTTTTAGTGATATCTTAGAGTGATAAAATATAATGTAATTATATGACACTCAGTATTTTATTTTGTGTATTTATAATCCAATTGGCAAAACCTCTTATTGACAATAAAAAACGCATTATATTTTTCTACTAACCGCTTCAAGTCCTTACGGAATAGGGTTATAGATGACCTTTTTTATAGATATATTTTTAGACATATGAATTTTTTGACACATGAATTTTTTGACAAAAAAATATATCAATTATATACTAAAAATAAATTTAATTTAATCATGGCACTGCTATGACATCAGCTAACGCCCCTCTATAACTAATATCATTATACGTATGTATAAGGTTTAATTGTCTAAGTTCTGATATGATTAAGAGGGGCGTGACGTCATGCGCTGTTTGTGCTTACATGACATCGTATATAAAATATATGATTTATCTCGTTTATAAAACGAGATGGAGTAATTTAATCAAAAGTCCGATTTCCCCATTCGACTGTAGCATACGTATGAGAGAATACACGACGCCCAGTTACAAGGTTCTCATTCGAGTATAATGCTGTTATCGGTTACTTTCGTCTCTTCGAAATTGAAAAATATTGTAATTAAAAGACAACAAATCACCTATGTATAAAGTTCCGTAATAAATCCGTATCGAATGTAGATTCAAACGTTGTTTACATATGTGAATGTGCTCTCGGACTTATGTTTGTTTTCCGTATAACGTGGGCTAAAACGATAGTGAGGTTAAGCGGTATTAGTGTTGTGATAAGGCCGATAGATACGGTATTTGTAACGTCGAATATTTCAACGTATATAGCATAGGTAAGTTATATAATAAAAGTGTAGAATTCATTTATTATTTATAGCAATTATGTTGCACAAACTGGACATAATTCAGATCCGTCATTTAAATGTAAATTAGTATCGGCCGGTTTCTGAATTGAGAAAAATACAAACTTTACTGATTACTCTCAATATATTAAGTTTTTATTATTTTGCATTCACAATGCTATACTGAAAAATGTTCTTATTGAAAAATGCTTAAAAGATCCACTTTGTCCTTGACACTCTGAGACGGGATCCGAACCCATGACAATTAGCAATCTGGGCGACTGCTTTAACCACTGAGATTACAGGTTAGTCGAATTTTTTTTTCAAGCACTTTATTTTTTGTTATTACAGAGCGTATTTTCATCAATGTTCAGGCAATCCACCCAAACAGAAATAAATATATTTAAAATTATTTAATCTTTCGATAAAGATGAAAATTTGTTCTATTTGATCAATTTTTCATTCACAATGCTATAATTAAAAATATTCTTATTGAAAATGTCCTAAAAATCCACCTTGTACCTGGCACTCTGAGATGGGACACTTAAGTTGTATAAACTATGGGAAACTTAAGTTGTATAAACTATGGGAAACTTAAGTTCTTTTTACTTTTCACACGGCAAAAACTCCTACTTTTTATTGAACTGAGATCAACTGATCATTAAAGATACTTAAATCAGAAACGAAAACCTGTTCGTCTCAAATGTAGTTAAACGAAAACGTTTAAGTACATTTGAGACTTATGTGTGCTTATCTATGTTTGTTCGTATTTAACTTTAAATTTTTAATTCAGAAACCGGGCGCAAGAAAACATATGTATATTATAGTATAAAAGAATATAATTATATTTATTTGATAACGGGTTGCTAAGGAACAACGCTAAAAAGGTAAAATAGTAATACATTTTTTTTAGTACAATGCAGAATGGCACAACTGCCAACTTAGCTGGGTTTACAACTATCGTATCTAGTTTATAATGTCCAGTTATACAAATTTAAAAAATATATAATTAGTTATTTCTAGCGACGGCTCGATAAAATTTGAGGCCCAAGGCAAAACACGGGAACGACGACCATATAAAAAACCCAATAAAATATAAAACTGTTATGTATGTAATTTTGCCAAAGACAAAATATACTCCTAACACACTGTTAGTCTTAAAGAACCAAACAGATTTTTTCTAATGACTTGTAACGGTGCGTCTTTCCACCGTTTATTTCGTCCTAGGTTTCCGCATGCAAACTTTTTGTCTTTGATCTTCAACATCATTAATTTTTATTATATACCTTTCGTAATTTGAAATTTTAAGTAACCCAATACGCTCTTTATAAATGTCAGTTCGTGAAAATTCGCCGAGTTAGAAACATTATACATCATTAATTTCAATCGAGAACAATATGTTGTAAAAGTGTTTAAATTTTTTTATTATAACCTGTTGCAAATGTATACTATATCCAATTAAATATAATAAACTTAATTTCACCAAACCCGATGAAAAGACTTTTTTGTTCATCATCATCATCATCATCAGCCCTTTTACGTCCCCACTGCAGGGGATCAGGCCTTCACGCTGGCCCAATGCGGATTGGAGAGTATTAACGACTGCAAATGCAGCCGGGACCAACGGCTTAACCTGCCTTCCGAAGCACGTAGCAGCTCGAGATAATAACTTTTAGGTCACCCATCCCGTAACCGACCCTTGCGAAAGTTGCTTAACAACTACGATCGCGGGCCGCGGAGCTTATCTACTACGCCACCGAGCTACTCGCTTTTTTTGTTACCATTAATTAAATCAAGTTCTCAAGCTTAGTCAGTCATTTATTAATTCTGGACCTGAAAAGCATTAGGTCGGATGTCGAGAATCTTAGGCATAACTGTATAAAAACAGAAATAGATGCAATCAAAATATTTGAAAAAGTCGTCTGATCCGACTTTATGCATGACTGTTGCTCATGAGTAAAAAGGCACAAACATACAAGAGTTAATTTGCCGGAAAGAGAAAAAAGAGTGTAGCAACGTTATGGCGATAAGTGATTTTAGCTGGTTCTGCACATCCGACCTAATGCTTTTCAGGTCCAGAATTTACCTAAGCATCGAACCCGTCACAAACTTGTTACAACTCATTCCGTTCATATAACTAGGACAAAACAGATTAAGCCGAGTCGCATCTCAAATACGGGCGCTTATTGTTTGCCTATAAGGCCGGCCCTGCTTAATTATATAATTTTCAAAGAACGTATTTACGCAAAGAAAATTGATTTATGTTTTATAATTATTTGGGTTTAATCTCTAAAGCTTTCGTGTTGAAATATATTTAATTTACTAGAACACAATAAATATTCTACATAGTATATATTTAACATTATATCCACTTCAACCTACCGACACTGTATCGCCGCAATTCATTGATTACAAAAAATTCGTGTTTAATATTCTCCAATAATCTACCTGAATAAAAATTAGTCATCATGCATATATATAATCTTATGTACCAAGTCAACACGTTTGTCTTGACATCTTCAATATTTAGAAGTTACATAGTATGAAAACTTGATAATTGAAGCGTAAATAATCAAGTTTCCATAATATAATACTCATATCTAACGTCTATAATAATATTATAAAGAGGTATAATTTCTATTAAAGACATGATTTATGTCAATGTCTTACTTCGTTTAGAACTGATCAGCAGAGGTCGGAATTAGGTAGAGTTATTTATGTAACTGCATCGAAATGTTGATATTAATGTGGACCTTCCCGGGATTTCTAATGGACAATAATTTCTAACTTTGGACATCCGATGTCATTGATATAAGTTTGGCAACGTCGTGCATGCAGTAGTTTAAAATGTGTAAAAGTAAATAACTTTTTATTTAAAAAATCACGGGATTTTTTCTGCAATTTAAAATTAATCTCGGGATTTGAGGCATATTCTTTCGCTGTATGAAATCAGTGTAAGTACATGAATAACTCTACCTAATTCCGACCACTGCTGATGAGTTTTTTGCTTATTCTTCTTAACATCCAAGAGACAGGGCTAAATGGTGGGGCAATAATGTTGGACGCTTCTAAAGTACTAGAAATCAGTTTATTTTAATAAATATTTTTGATTTTGACTTTCTATACCCGTATAATATAGGCTATAATTAACGTGGGCTGAGTAGTGGCAAAATAGTAAGTTTAATATAATATAATCCAATAAAAAAAAAACAGAAATTTTAGCTAATTGCTGCTAGAGTTCGGGCAGACTAATATTGAAACAACGTTATTAGTTCAAGAGCATTTCAAATTCATTTTTTTCTTTATTTATACCCCATCCCTAAGTACGCCTCTGTTCTGAATAGCTTTAATAGCATAATTCAGTCGATAATAAAACTCGTGTCAGACTTCGCTACTAAATATTGAAGACGAAACTCTCCATTTTATAATTGAGTCAACATACTCCCGTATAAGATGAGTGACGTCTCAATATTAATGTCCGACCCAGTTTTTGATATAATAGATTTGGGGAAATTTAACTTCGCCCGTGAAAAGTCCTCCAAAACATGACTTGCATTCCTCTCGCTTTTGTCATGTAAGGCAGGGATGATAACGAGCCTTCTTTGCCCATAAGACGTTCAATTATTCTGTCATTTTGAAAAAAAAAAACACCTTCATGTGTTTAGGTGAGGAGCTCTTTAGCAACTCATCCGTGCTTCGGTATGTCAAGCCGTTTGTCTTGGCTTCATCTGAAGTCGATAAAACCGACCATGCCCCAAAATCCCCAACTTTTAACATTTTTATCCAGATATTTAAGTGTATTTTACAAGAAATGTAAATCTATAAGTATTAAACTTCCTACCATAAAGATATTTAGTGTCAGATAACTTCGGAATAATAAAAATAATTGGACCAGTTCGATGTTCCGCCAAAATATTCAAAGAGAAACAAGAAAAACTAATCGTTATTCGAACTACAGTGGACGATTGCATAACAATAAAAACGATGATACAATTACATGTGTGTCTAGTTGTCTGTCTATCAATCTGATTTTCCACTGACGCAAACACATTCTTTATGTTCTAACAATAGCCTACGTTTAGTTTGTATAATTTGATACGCTTTTTATATTTTAAACAAAAATGTTTAACCATTATTGCCTTTGAAAATCATCCACGGACCCGCCGAAGGCTTGACAAAAAGCAGATGACATACCCTTTAAACCCCTCCCAATGTCGATCCCGATTATAGGAGAAGGATTTGGGATCCAGCAAGGCAAATATTTCAAATACCAATTTTTAACTTACCTGCTCATTGAAATCTACTTTCGCTTTACGTCTACAATAGCAGTTTTTTACGTATAAAAAAGATTCTAAAATAAGAAATAATAAGTAACATAAGCTGCATAAGACCTCATTCATTCCTATTACTATAAATGTATTTTGAATTCGTTTAGGTTGATCTATAATAGTCTTAAAGTAGGATTTATTCAGCTCAACACAGCACGTGCGGGGAATAGATTGGCGCGGCTACCACGCGCTATAGATTAAAAGCTTATATCAGTTCGAGTAAATATTGACTTTACGTGTAGATGTTTGTCTTTTTAACAGAAATATGGGTAACCTATTGTTAATAATAAATATTTGAAAAGTACAAAATTACCAACAACCATTATACACAAGAGAGAGCTATAACTCTTTTATACGATCTTTTCAGGTAACTTAGTCACTTTTCATGTATACGGCCATATGTAACACAAATAGTGATACTACTATTATTTAAAACTTTTTATACATTATGCCGTGCCTGTAGCTATTGCAATAAATATAGTCAAACCTATTCATAATGTTTATAGCTTGACAAAGAAATAATATCAAAGAAGATTACTTATATTCTACTTCTCTTCTAAATTTCTCTAAAAACAAGAAAGGGAAGGAAATGTTCTCTAGTATTTAACAGTGTTATTAATAAAGAAGGTTTAGCTTTGATGTAAATATACGCTGAATTTCATACTATTAAACAGAGACTTAGCAAAGGTTAACTTAGTACGAGGTTCTACAGGAATAATATTCACTCCTAGAAGGTAGTAGGTTTGCTCATACTCTGTATAATATGATTATGGACTAATACTAAAATTGTAATTTTAGCGTAAATTTACTCTGACGTTAAACCTTATTTCTTAAAAGCACTATAAGATATTAACCCACATTCACATATTTTTTTTAAATAATTTTCGCAAACTATAGATAATTGGACAACATATGACGTGAACACCCGGTTTCTAAATTGAGAATTTTAAGTTTAGAACGTCTCAAACTCTACTTAAATGTTACTCAAACAGTTTTTCGTTTCTGATTTTAGTTTTTTAATAATCAGTTAGTAGTTTGATAAAACTAGAACTTTGTGACTTGTAAAACGAAATAAACTTAAGTTATTGTAAATAATCAGTTAAGATTTGATACTTTCTTAAATCAGAAACCGGCCGCATATCGTTTAACCTTCTTTGTGATTTAATGTTCAAATTATTTCATATGCAAGATTTCCCAAGGGAAATCAAACATGAAATATAACTAACGTCGCTAACACAATGCAGTCAAAATAAATATTTGAATAGGGATCTTAATAAACGACTTTTCATTTTTGATACTGAGAAATTAGAATAGTTGCTCAAAAAATAGAAGAGGTTGTATCTACGCAATTTATTCAAATGTCAAAGTGAACCACGACAAAGAACTGGACTTTAATGATTTCCTTAATATCAGAATTTATAAAAAAAAAAAAAACTTAAAAAAAAACGTTTTTACAAAAAAAAATATGGAGTAAAATAACAAACACGGGCCTAGTCAATAATTATGCATATTTTTAATCGTAAATCATGTTTTCCAAATCGTTCTATAGGAAAAGTTTAAATTGCTGTTTTTACTTGTTTATAATACAGTATATGTTTCTACTCATAGCTGTACCCAGCGACTTCGCCCGCAGAGATATAGCCTATGTCACCTGCATATGATGTAGGAGAAAGAATTTTAAAAATTTTAAATCGTTCCTGTTGTAGTCTAGTCAATGCAAACAAAGAATATTAATTTCAAAAACGATCGCATAAATTCAACAGAACGAAGACAACGACAAGAATAAAATAATTATAGTTTCTTTGTCCTTGCTATTGAGACGTGTAATGAAAGATAATAACCTTTTTTCTAGTAATTAAAAAAATGATTCTATTGTAAGTAACAATTGTCCTAGTTCGTGAGATAAACTATGTTTTTTTCATTTCCATATCTTCTATACTATTATGAGGGGCATTTATAAACATAAAGAATACAAAACAATGATTTATAATTTTTTTCTTTATTTTTCTGTCGTCGATTTTTCTGTTTGTCTGTACGTCTGCCCAGGCTAATCTCATAAACGGCTGAACCGATTTAAATGCAGTTTTCACTATTGTATTATGCTTATCTTCCGCTAACATTTAATGTTAGTTTTATTTCTTTCACATCCCCACTGTAGGGGCTCAAACTTTTATTCAATAATTTTTGATCACCCATCCCGCGACCAACCTTTCCGAAAATTTCTTAGCATCAACGATCGCGGGCAGCGGCGCTTATTCGATGCGCCACCGAGCTACGTATTATTATTGTCTGTAAAATGATAATTTGTATGATGATAAAAAATAAATAAGGAAAAGGTTTCTTAGATTTTGGTGCCTTTTGGAAACCGCCAATGTAAGTTGACCTCATTTTAATGACTAATCATAATAATTAGGGTTCAGCTTATAATGGACATGTGGTATAAATCGTATACCACATGTCAACCTCAAGCGAAAAGAGCGTACGCTGTTGTAATTAAGCATTGAGTAGTTTATTTTTTTTTTTTTCTTTTTCTTCGGGTACTGTTGTTATTAGTTAATTTAAGCAATTACTACTACTTACTTACATTAAGTTAGAAAAAATTGATCTACAGACCGAATCTAACGGATTTTAAAATTAGTTCAAAGCTAATAACATAACAATCTAACACCCGCACCAATAGACACTGACTTTAAGTTTGAAAGATGCTTAACTTAAACTTAGAGCACTAAAGACACTACAAATTAAAAATAAGCTTAATTGAACTGTGACAGATGGAGGGACAGACAGGCAGACAGACGGGTGATCCTTTAAAGGTTCGTTATTTTTCCTTTCGAAATACGGAAACCAAAGAATATAAATATATAAAAATACATAAATTCGATGACGCGGTGACTAACTCTCAGTCTGCGATATGGTTTAGAAATTAAGCGACTTTAGAATTACGGTCATAGGATAAGTGACCAAATATTTAATATCTCGAACTCGTTACGACGTTAAGTCGTCTACAGTCGTAATACCCACCGATCCACACTGCGCCCGCGTAGTGGGTCATGTCCCTTTCTCCCTATTCGATTCCATCCATAGAGAAGGCCCGAGACCCAGTAATGGGAACATCAAAAAGCTGGTGATGATGATTTTTTTTTATTTATTTTTTTATGGGATAGGGGGCAGACGAGCAGACGGAACACCTGATGGTAAGTGATTACCGTCGCCCATGGACACCTGCAACACCAGAGGGGCTACAAGCGCGCAGCCGGCCTTTGAGGGACGAATCGTAGGGAGGGAAGGGTTGAGGGGTAGAGGGAAGGGAATAGGGAGGGGTTGGGCCTCCGGTACCCTTACTCACACGACGAAACACAACGCAAGCGTTGCTTCACGTCGGTTTTCTGTGAGGCCGTGGTATCACTGCGGTCGAGCCGGCCCATTCATGCCGAAGCGAGTTCGCCCGCGCGATTTGCATTATATGATGACTTTATAGTAATGTAATCATCAAAAAGTAGCTTATACGTTAATATAGGCTTAGAATTATCAACAACATCAGTTCGCTTGTTTTTGTCTGAATAAACACCCATACCTACGAACTATCGCCTTTATAATATTAGTAAGACTCAGATAGATGCATTAATTACAGCACGACTTTCATATTTTGTGAACGGTAACTTAAAATCAACCTAGCTATACCTAGTATGTTAAAAAATGTGTGTTGTATTATTAACTATAAGAGAAATTCAATTAGTATAGATTGGCCTTCAAGCACTGTCCTATGGCCTCAGGTCTCGGCCTGATCACATTATCACCGAGCCCCGGGGCTTCTAATTCTAATGCACAAATGAGATTCTAGTTTTTGAATCTTGAATTAATACTGACACAGAAATACATACTAAACCATACCATAAGAAATAATTTGTGTAATGATTAAAAATGTATCTCTTATGTTTTTCGTTGTTTAATCCGCGAGTAGACCATAGAGGACATTATAATTTATATGATGTCTAAACACAAAGTTTATTAAAAACAATCTATAAAACATAAAGTTTAATCAATAAATTACGAATTTCAAATAATTTTCTCATTTTAAAATAACGGTTTTCAATCAGTGAGTCACGTGATTGTAAATTTCCTAGAAAACTATGACGTCATTGTTCAAAATGATA
Source organism: Diatraea saccharalis (assembly GCA_918026875.4). Lineage (NCBI taxonomy): Eukaryota > Metazoa > Arthropoda > Insecta > Lepidoptera > Crambidae > Diatraea > Diatraea saccharalis. The sequence goes on from OU893350.1 coordinate 9,007,144, forward strand.
GCACAGAATAACATTGGCAAAAGGCACGTTGCTTCATTTTGAAAAAAAAAAAATATTCAAATCGGTCATATCCACATTGAATCTTTTTTTTTTTAATTAATCGCGCAATTTGCAACAAACCCAAGGGAATATTATTAAAATTAAATTAATAAAATACAAATAATAACATATATATATTATTTAAAATAAACCAAATTCGGATTGATTTGAATCCAATGAAAGATCAATTGTTTTCAAAGTGAATCGATATGCCTAGTTAGCTGTCATCTGGCTGTCAATTTGAACGATTTAGTCATAGATCAATGGCCGCGTAAAATTTTATTGTTATTAATAAATCCCATTAAAAAGATAGAGGTTTGGCTACAGAATAAAGGCTTATTTAATATAATTAGAGTTCTTTAAGACACCTTCGGTAATCTGCCAGCTTGGTCGGTGTCTTATTTACCGCATAACTTTCTAATATCTTGTAAAAAGCATTTTCTGAATTCCCATTCTTCACCGACTAAACCCATATTTTCCATTAGAGAAAAAAATATGTAATATGGACAACAACATATTACATCCAAATCGAGATAGCCAGACAGTACTCCTCTGGTACTGGCACTAGAATTATATTTAGAAAACATCCACAGATATTTGATTATCGTGAGTATTCAACGTCTTTACCAAGTGTAAAAGTACTTTGAAAGATGCGAGTATCTAAAATAATTGCGCGTCTCTGGTGTATCAGCTTCATCGGGTAGAAAGAAAGAAAACTGTCATATATCATGTAGATTCGTCCTCTATCCGTAATTATCCGGAACTTTAATTTCGGTTACGGTTACAGACTTCCCTAATATCCCTGGTATTACTCTAGAGAAAGAGGTCAAAGCTTAAGAAATAATAAAAATTAGTCAAAAAGGTTATTTCATTTAGTCAAAAAAAACTTGAACTGTAGAGCAGCAATATCTGTCAGCTATTGGTTAAGATTAATGAAGAGCGAACACGAACGAGCTTTTAATTTACTTCGGTATTAATTTTGTTAGGGTAGCCTTGCATAAAACGGTACATTCGGCGTTATGCTGAATATTTATAATTCTGCGGTCTCGAATATTATAAAAAGTATTCGGTTAGTTGTTGAGAAGTATCGTATCAATGTCTTTATTTGATCTCGATCTAATAGTGCCGCAATATGCAAAAAAAATAGTCTGTCATTTGACTGTCTTACACTATATTGACTGCATTACTTGAGCCAGCAAAGGATTCAAAACGAATGAAAAATATAATATTTTTTGTATAAAATATATATTTATGATGTAATTATTAAAATAAACCCGATAAAACTGTTTTAAAGTTGATAGAAAAATTATTAATAAATGATAAATGTGCTAATATGCTTGTTTATCTTTTTCATGTAATTATATTACGTCGTTCTACATATTTTTTGTGTGAAGATAGTTGTGAGACTAGAGGCAGAATGCTATCTACATAAGTACATTTTATATTGCGTTTAAACTGTATGGACGAAGCCGCGAGAAAAAGCTTCTTATAAAATAAATAAACATTACCATGTGAAATAAACTGAACAGAATAAAAGAAACCAAAAAGGCCAAATATCAACTGATTATAGCCAAATATTTGGGCAACTCTACTAAAGAGGCTTATTTCCTAATCGGAAGAAGCATAAGAAACTTTTTAACTGGAAATTAATCTCTCCTTTGGATCTTTTAATTGCCCCTTCGTTTGAGGATTAAAGAATTGACTTCCCATATATAATGTTATAGATAAATAATATTTTAATCTTGGTGGTGGTCCTGTAGTATCTATAGATATTAACCTTGCTCTTGATTACTCTAAAGTCTCACTTCACGTTTACACTTCACGTATATTAATGAAAAGCGTATTAATATCTGTTGTGTACTTTAAATATCTCAGCGTACAGACGGCGGATAGCTACTTCGTTTTATACTATGTATAGATTTTTCAATAAGAAAATGTTACTTGCTAGCTTATATATGGTTAACTTTGTTAGGTCACGAAGAACACGATATGCTTCATAATTAATATAGTCTCGATTTCGTATTTACTTTACATTAGAATTCATACACAATCACACAACTTTTCGAGTATATGAGTATTCTGTAACAGATGTGTGGGTTAACTTATAAAACTTCACCGATGGCTTGTGAGATTTCGTTCGTCGAGTGATATTGCAAAGTTTGTTTTGGGAGCAACACTGAATTCACGAAAAAATAATCAGCTGTTTCATACTGTTGGCGACTGTAGTTATTACAATTTTGTATACACCACGAACTCCGGCGCATAATAATATCACACCTTATATAATCTAATCACTCATTTATATTAATTTAGGAAAGCCATTATATAAAATCTTGTTGATTGATGTCTCGTTATCAGTAGACATCGACCTTCGGTGAGATTATTATTTGTTACTACTAGTTTTACAAAAAATCCATAGTAATTATTACATTTTCTCATTGACCTTTTGCCAAAGTAATTATAAATCTAACTGATGTAAGAAGGTCAATGCAATGTTCCAATAGAATCTACCTCTTTCAACTTTTTCCTTGTAAAGGGTCAATAAATAAGGGTCGTATTGTTCGGTCACGTGACTTGATCTGACACGTGTTCTTCTTACTACCTGAGCCCTGTGAGCGTCACGTGTGCATTAAATACTATCTTATTGAATTAAAGGAAGCTTTTGTAACATACATTGTACCTCTATGACTTAGAAAATATATGTATGAAAGAAATATTCATGTTATATACTTATTATTAAACGTTCTTAGTGTAGGCATTATGTGCACTTACTGTAGAAAAGTTTATTATTAGTATATTTCATACAATGATTTATAAAAGAGACAAAAAAGACGTGAATATATATAGCTCTAATGAACTATAAAATTTTGTTCACTTATTACAATTTCTTGTATATAAAACCTTATTGTTCTTCCACTTTGTACACAAAATATAATCTTTGTTTCTTTTTGATTGAAACCTCTTTGATTGAAACTATATCAGCCTCAGATTAAATAAATAATAAATTTATGATATGAGCACCTTATACACACGTTTTTTAAACTAGATCCTGCAAGGTCACACCCGTCTCGACTTGTCTTTTTGAAAATAAGAAGTGGTTTTAAGTTTTATTATAATGATGGCATATTTGCGTAAAAAAGTTGATTTTGTGAAAAGAACACCTAACATAACCTTTAAATATTCATGCGTGCACTGTTATGTCATCATCTAAAAAAACCGAACACTATTAATATTTTTTAAATATTGCAATATATAAAAAAATGTAATTAATAATTATTTATTAATATTGAAATGCAGGTTATTCTAATTTAAGAATGTCCCAATACATTTCTACGTTTCTCAAGGTAAACATTAAAATTACATAGTATTGACAGACTTTTAAAAATAGTTCATAGAAAATAGCAGTTCCAAAATACTGTACTCCAAATATTTCTAAATACTTACATTTTTTATCCAATTCAATTTATTAATTTTTTTAATGTTAAGTTCAGATACAGTAAACGGCAAATAATATTAACCCATCTTATGTAATTGCTATCCCGTCAAAAACATTATCATGTAAAATGTTACCAAGACGCGACCATATCTCTCACACTATCAAAAAGTTTTCAGATCTCATGTAGAGCCAAGTTTCTATCTCTAGATTTTTAAATTTTATTATAAAAAAGATAAAAATTCAACGTAAGCCGCGAAAAAATGCTGTGATGTTCATGAAACTAATGCATAAAAAGAGTAGCACAATATTGATTTAATCGTTTTCAGGCCGGAAATTCTGATGTCAAAGATGCACGTCGCTCCGGTTACCATATTATGGATAAAATAGATGCTATTTTTGAAAAAGTGAAGCAAGATTCCCATATCTGTAGTTAAGACGTAGCAGAGGAACTGTGGATAAAGCACAAAACAGTTTTGGCGCATTTGAAAAAAAAAAACTGGGTATACAAAAAAGTTAGATATTTGGGTACCTCACGATTTCAGAATCATTTAAGATTCTTTATTACGGCGTAATGAAACCGAATCATTTTTGCATAAGCTAATAACTAGTGATGAAAAATGGATCACGTACGACAAGAACGTGCGAAAAAGGTCGTGGTCAAAGGTCATGCTTTATAGACTGTGGTGAAACCCCGGTTAACTCGCAACAAGGTGATGCTGTGTGTATGGTGAGATTGGAAGGCCATTATTCATTATGAGCGGTTACAGCCAAGTAGGACCATCGATTCTGAACTCTACTGCGAACAACTGATGAGATTAAAGCAAGAAGTTGATAGAAAGTGGTCAGAATTAATCAATAGAAGGGTTGTAGTTTTTCATCATGACAACGCTAGACCTCACACATGTTTTGCCACTCAGCAAAAATTAAAAGAGATTGACCTTGCACCTTCAGATTTCCACCTGTTTCGGTCTCTTCATAATATTTAGACAGTGTCAGTTTAACATCACACGTGGACTACCAAAATCACTTTTCGCTTTTTTTCAGAAGGCTCAAAATTTCTATAGCAAATGGGATCGTGATCCTACCTACAAAATGGTGAAAAGTTATCGTATAAAACAGTACACATACTCGTACTTTAGTGAAATGAATAAACTTTAATAATATTATGTTAGAGAATGGAAGAGGCACGAACCATCTCCCGGCATTTTTAACCGACTTCAAAACCCAAAAGGAGGCGGTTATATGTTTGAAAGCAATATTTGTTTTTCTTATCAAACGATGACGAAGGGAGTCCCTGTTCTATTTCGAGCGAAATTAGTTCTCTAACCATTTTCTTTTCTGAATTACTATATTCGTACAACAACTTCAGGAAGTACATTATAGGTTTTAATTATCATCCGTGAATGCGTGTATAGTATAAGTACCGAAACGGGGTTTGTTTTAAGATATTAATGATATCGAAAGTACAAGAGCTATGCAATTGAAGCATTGTATGTTAATTAGTTAGTTGTTGGGATCATTTCTCAATAATTTTATGTATCTAGTGCCGTCCAAACCGTATCTATGTGAATACCCATATACATTCCCATCTCGTAATTTAAAGAATGTGGGGTGATTTGCGTAATGTCCTAAAATACGTATTTTATTATTTAAAATAAGGAGGAAACCTCTTACAAAATTCAGCCTCCTTGTTAAGGTGAAAGCATCAAGTTTTTGAATTTTTCTGTTGTCTGTGAACTAATACTATCTTACATACCAAATTTCAGCATTCTACGAACTTAGGAAATACCCTATAGGTTTTCATGATGAGTTTATAAATACCGAAATAGGGGTTTTTTCAATATCAATAAAATCAAAAGTACAATATACTTTACTGGGATACTTCCCGAAAATTTGGTGTGGCTAGAGTACCTAATCCTAAACATAAGTTAGGAGAGTCCAAAAATCCGACGAAGTGTTTCGAGAAAAAATAGATAGTGCCCTTAAGTTTTTTTTATTTGGTTCGTCTTGGTGGACGGCTACCGTGGCCCTGGATGATAAATGTTGATATTTTATAGATTTGTTATTTAGAAATTCTGTGGTCCCATAATATGCTTTATTAGTTATGATATTAGACTTAAAAATTATACTAACTAAAACTTTATCCTCAAACGTTAATCCTCGAGATACCAAATCTAATAAAAATGATAATATTTTGTCTCTCGCTAACAAATGCTCGATTCATCATAACGATACTCCGGACGGACTGAAACTACTCAGAACTTTCTCCATTTGCTCGCGGCCATATTGCTTTATTTCTACTCATAGAACATCCATCTTTGTTTTGTGGTTCTGCATTGAGAATCGGATTCTCGTGTCGAGAAATCCAAATTTTATATCTATTGCAGAATTAAATAAAAAAAAAATGAACATTGATTCTTTAAAGTATTCCCATGATGATTTCAATATTTTAGGGTTTAACTAAATAATAAATAGTGGACAACTCACTCAGATACCAAATTGAATAGCTTTAAATTACTTTTTTATTGAATTTTCATTGCCTATAATACAGCAAATGGTGGACCTAATGCCAATGCATTACCTACCAGTCAAACCAGTGAAGATATACAGTACATTAAAACTTTTTCTTTTGGATTAATGGATTGATCCTCAGCTTCTATATTGTGATGCTGTGCTTGGCATCGAGTTCGAGGCTTATTTTATTAAAGAGAAGCATAGCATCTGGTGTATTTACGTAACAAGTATAATTCCAGGTTACCCATACACTTATTAAATCTGGTACCTAATAATTAATTTTTCAAATCAACTGATTGAATAGACTACATTTTTAATTCCTGTATGTACTTATTAAACTATAGTTGTCTTTTTTGTTTTATACTGTGTTGGGTTGAATGTTAACATGATGAATGTTTTATTATTATTATTAAGAAGCGAATCAGCCAAATTTTCTTCCCGATCCCCTCATCAGAGGAGACCTGATGGCCGCGGTTCATGGCGACAGTTTAATAGTTATAAAACACGCTAGCTACGACAGACTGACACACGACTGATCTTAAAACTCTTATCATGATACGAGGACTATCTTTAGTACTTAAACAAATTATTTTTTGGTTTAAATAAATGATCGACTAAAATATGTCAACGCGTCTCAGCATGACATTTTCTATAGCAGTAGTATAGTAGTATTCGATGTTTTTTCCTCTAACACTTTGAAACACGGAATCCCAAAATAGTGAGAGCATCAGAAAACTTGTCACTCACAAGTTGTGTACCAGGAATTTTTATCCCATTACGTCATACGTGTCGCCTTGCGGTGTCAAAGAAACATTCGCCGTGAAACTTGAAAGTGAAAGAAACTTTGTGGTTACGAACTTTTAAAGCCAAACCGAAGCTCTTATTTGTAGAATATATCAACTATGTACTATCAGAGTAGTTGTATAATCATCATCACCAGCCGTACGACTCTACTGCTGTGCCTCTCCCATAGATTTCTATGATGATCGGTCCTGCGGTACCCGCATACAGGCGGCTTCCCGCAACCTTTATCATATCATCGGTCCACCTGGTGGGGGCCTACCCAGTGAACGTCGTCCAGTAAGCGGTCGCCATTCCAGAACCTTTCCGTACCAACAGCTATCGGTCCTTCTGGCTATGTGTCCCGCCCGCTACCACTTCAGCTGAGCAATCCTTCGAGCAATGTAACTTTATTCTCTTACGGATCTCCTCATTTCAAATTCGATCACGTAGCTTTTCTCTCTGCATTGTATAATAAGATATACTAATAATTATCCATTTTATATATAAAATAAAATCAACGGTTGAAAAGCATATTGATCCAAGTGAAAATTTTGGAGATATTGAGATATAACTATATAGAATTATGTGGTATTAATTTTTTCTGTATAGTTTTACTCCACGAATTTTAGATTTTTAGAAAAAGGTGGTCCATATATTTTTATCGAAATCATTAAAATTGGTAATATTGTCTTCATAACAAATTTCCTGAGGGAAAATCTCTTAAACGTAGCTTTTTGTTAAATAAGCTTCTTGAATAGAGGATCCCACCAATAGCATTTTCATATAAAGTGTTACCAAACCGAGACCACGTGACTAAGCTGAAACCTGTCAAAATACCAGCGCTCTGCTGCGATGTCATAGTCGTAGCAGCACAGCTGAGACAGGTTTCTGGCTGGCCCTCGTAACACGTTTTTGTTATTGATATTCTCGCATTTTTGCAGATTTGACTCGCATTGTCAAAGAGTTATCAGATCTCATAGTGCCTATAATCAAACTCTACACGTCCTAACTCTACAAGGCCCTTATTTCACAAACTACACCTTCTTTAAATATGTGACATCGCGCTACCGTCAAACAGCTGAAAGCTTAAGCTGAAATATAATGGAATTACCATCTTTTAACAACGGGATTAATACTTAATATTATTTCGTTAAAATTTATCAAAATAACTTGTGAAAGGAACGAAGTAACATTAAGCGTCCAGACGAAACGTTCAGAGAATGCCTAAATAATTTTTAAATTGATTTATTGCGTTCATAACGCGAAAATACACTTAGGTAAAACAACTTTTTCATTTCTTTTGCCACAAAATTTTTATATTATTGTTAGGTTTTCAAGAACGTAATAGCATTCAGTGAATTATTCCGAATTGTAGATTGGCTATTTTTTTTCACGCCGGAAAAGTCGCGGGAAAACAGTTTCATTATAAAATTATAAAAAGTAAAAGCAATGAATTTAAAAGCTACACAAAATCAATACTAATATTATAATAACGAAGAAAGATTTGGTTGTTTGTTTGTATACTATTCAATTAGTCATTGTGTCATGATATAAAACCTTATCCAAATTAAATATTAAATTGAATTCTAAGCCTGGATATACTGAATATACATATTGGCTACTTTTTATCCTACTAAACAGTTCATCACCAGCCCTTTTACGTCTCCACTGCAGGGGCTCAGGCCTTCCTTATGGATGGTTAAGGAGGATAGGCCATGACCCTCCACGCTGGCCCAATGCGGATTGGAGGGTATTAACGACTGCAAATGCAGCCGGGACCAACGGCTTAACGTGCCTTCCGAAGCACGGAGTAGCTCAAGATAATTATTTTTTGGTCACCCATCCCGTGACCGACCCTTGCGAAAGTTGCTTAACGACTACGATCGCGGGCCGCGGCGCTTATCGACTACGCCACCGAGCTACTAAACAGTTCCCTGGGGATCAAACGGGCGAAGCCGCTGACGGAAAGAGGTAGAAATATGTTTCAAAGAGTATAAAGATATCCAAGGTATCCTTTGTTAGAAAAAGCTCAACGAAAATTTGCGGGTAAATATTTTCTTTTAATTCGTAAAACATCTTTTGAACATTAACAAAGTGGAAAATGTTTTGAAACAATAAAGTTCACTAGGTTGCTCTAAGTATTTTACTCTCTATTGTTTTCCGGTTCTGCTTTTTCATTTTTGAATTAGATAAATCTTCTAGAACTTCTTTAAAAAACGGTGTAACGAGTGTTTTTTTTTATTAAATTAATTACAGAAGTCAAAAGGTTGAAGATCAATTGCAAATCACATTTTATTTCACAATCGTGTGAACCAAACGAATAAATTTTGTTTAAAAATAAAACAGCGATTTGCGCAGAATAAAGCGAGAAAAATACACTTTGTACCACGTATAATGCAGCGGTCTTCTATTCATTGTTATTCGATTATATCACTGTATCATTAGAAATTCATAAACTTATGACACTTTATGACTAAAATAACGCAACGGACGATTATATGCCATATTAAACATTTATGTGGAGAAGAAGTGCAAAGTGCAATTTTTAATTAAATAAGGATATATATTGATTTGATATAAAACGATATCAAACACTAGCATGGAAAAACATTACGTTTTAATCGTAAATCTACGACGGCAGACCTTGGATCTAAATATGAACAAGCTTTTTCTCCCTGTTTTATTTGATACAAATTTTTTGCAAAATGATTTAATTAGACGACAAAATCAATTTCCGTCACACACACAACAAAAAAAATGTAATATTTAGGTAAACAAACTCCAAAAAATAATATTTAGGTAATTCGTCGAGTGTCAAACAAACTCGTTGATAATAATTCAATAAAATAAAATATATGTACATATAATTTATACTAATAAAATAAAGATGTAAGATTTTATTGTTTCTTTGCATTGAACGGTCTCCGAAACTAATCGACCGATTTTAAAAATTCTTTCATCTACAGGAAACTACGTCCCACACGGGTAACGTAGGCTATAATATACGCGGGCGAAGTCGCGGGAAATCAGCTAGTATAATATATAATGGTTTTAACACGTACACCATAGTGTACGTGAAACAATCATAAAAAATCTTTGATAGTAAAACTTTTATAATGGTCAAACTTTCCGTTTGAATTTCAACATTGAGTGACAATTAGTAACAAAAAAAGACGTGGATGTTAATATTGACGATTTGCATTTTAAAACTGCCACATTTGTGTTATTTTTGTCGGTACAGATATAAAGATATGCACATCCAAATTTATTCACAAATATGATGCAAAAAAACGCCTTATTAATATTGATTGATGTAGGTCAGTCGGTCTGTAAAAAACGTATGCAACACATTGCACAATCCGACCATTCCGTAATACTAAAATAAACACCCATTTGGCGTTCCCGACAAGATTTTAATGCATTGAAAATAAATAAGATAACTCACAGATTAGAACGGTGTTAATTCTGTTGTATCACATTCTGAACGAAGTGATGAAAGTAATTTTAATTTGGATTTGTTTCAGAGTTATACTTTAGAATTTGTAATCAAATAAATATTAATATACTCTCCTGTACTGTGATATAATCAATTAAAATGTTATTATATTCGATCAATTTCGCATTCGCAATGTGATACTGGAGAATATTCTTAAAGAAAAATGCTTAAAAAAAATCCACCAAAACCTCCTCTGAGATGGAACTCGAATCCATGACCTTTCGCGATCCGGGCGACTGCTCTTTCACCAAGGGCTGGTAGATTTTATAAGCATTTTTCATTATGAAAGTTTACTTGTGTTATTTTAGCTATTTAAAGCGTTAAAAACGCAATTTAATACGATTAAAACTGGATTATAGGACTTCAATGACACTTCTTCTTCATGACGGTAGGATGAGTGACCAAAAATTTATTATCTCAAGCTCCTCCGTGCTTCGGAAAGCACGTTACACCAATAATCCCAACATCTGCAGTCGTTTACACCCACCAATCTGCACTGGACTCAAATGGTGGGTCTTGGCCCATTTTCCCTTTTTAACTCGATTACATTCATAGAGAAGACCAGTGCCCCAGCAGTGGAGTCGTTAAAAGGATGGTAATGATAATGAACACTATCTACACGTAGTTTTTGCAACAGAATTGATACTAATCTCAAGTTATTTATATTTGAGTGTAAGCACGGCGCTGTTTGAGTCATAGCAACAAACTGACTCTTACAGCCCAGAATATAAAAACGTAATAGTTTATTCTATTGGAATATACAAGATAAATATATTTATATCGACTCGCACATTACGTAAATATGAAACGTGTTCACAAAAAAAAACTCTTAACGGAACAATCTGTACCACCACATAATATCAGCATTAAATATTTCCATCTTCTCTATCGATGGTGGCGCACAACTTGTGGGTATGAATACTAACCAATTATTTTTCGGTCATCTTCTCCTGAACCGTTTTTCTAGCAATATCTTTCCGTTTCTGTCGGTCTGCTGCGCTGCGACGGCTCTCAGTTTTAATAGTCTATATCACTGATTTTTACAGGGACTTTGCAAGACTATTCTCTGCGTAATAGATAAGCTGTCGCCTGTTATTGGCTGATTGGTAAATAAAATAGTACTCCTAGCTATTCTTTCTGACGCGAGCCCAGCCACAATATCGGTCATTTTACGATTTCTTAAGATAAACAGTAAGAGTGGCCTCTAGTGATTTTAATATTGTGGATTATATAGATTTACTCTGTAATTTAAACTATAATTGCCTATACAAACAACTGCCTATTTTAAAAAAATCAACAGTTTACCTGAAAAGCTTGCTTTATTGTATAGTTTGTAGCGAGTAAGTGTTTATCTAATTATTATATTTTGGTAAATTGTGAATGTACAAGTTGATCACTTAGATTACGTCCTGAGCGAATGGCAGCGAAAAATGTTGGACGATTCAAAAGTACCTACTTTAAATAAGTATATTTGAATTAAAGTATTTTGACTTTGAGTTGATAAATTTTATTAAAACATTCCTATTATGAACTAATAGGTTTATTAATAACAAATAAGTTATGTGTGTACCAACTGAAAAAAACATTTTATGGAGCAGTGTTTACTGTTGGCCTCAGATGGCCTTTACAGTTTAACCGGACTAAGACGTGGATCCTTAGGACTTCAAGCCGAGCGAACGATTGTCCTGGAAGCTATTTATTTGGTGGGCATCACCCCACTAGGAGGTGTCTCCACATGTTCTTACAACACACCATAGAATTTGCGCAATATCGCAACTAGCGACTAGCATCGGCAGACTGCCACGCAATCGTAACGCTCGGTATCGCAGAGTTGGTATATGCTTTTAGCTAGCATTTGCATATAAGATATTTAAAAACAACTTCACTCGCGTACCTACATTATAGCTTATGTTACCCGCGTATGACATAGGTCAGAGACTATAAAAACTTTCATGTTAATTTTAATAAAGCTTTGTTTGTCTAAATTCGCCTTTTTTGAGTAATTATCAATTAATCGAATTTAATATAATTCAGAAAACTTAAATAACCAAAAACATAATAAAATATGTAAATAATAAAACATGAAATTTATAAAATAATATCAATTTATAACGAAAGATTTAGGTGCTAGACCTACATAGAGGCTACCTCCTAAATCTCTAGCCTTGATTCTAGAATCTACGGCTAGCGTAGGATGCGACATCTTAGCAAAGTCATGACAATATTTCGTTTCATGTTTCACTACTTTGACATGTCGTTTCATGGATAAATTACTAAGTTGGTAACACTGCTATCGAATCCATAATCATCATCCTTTATCTTCATAACATCGATAAGTTGTCGTACCTACGGCTAGGGAGTTAGGCGGTCGCACCCCTGATTACCAGATCACATAATATCAAATATATCTGTTACCAGTTCACCAGGGCTTTAAGAAAATGACATTAAACTTATAATATTGGGCAATAATAATATTATGTTAAATATTGTAATGAAAAGTTACAATGTTCCAAATAATACCTAAATTCTTATTGTTAATATTTATTTGATGAAGACATGGTTTTTTGTAAATGTCCTTAATTCTATTAGAGCTGGTGAGTTTCTTTTATTGGCACTTCTTATCAGCTAAAATACCTAAAAGAGTGGTATGTAAAAAAAATTACGACTCGAAAGTATTTTATTAAAAATTGTATTTTACTTCAATTTATTTGAATAAAGATATTTGATACTGACTTCGCAAGAAGGAACTTATTGAGGCGACATAGAGTTGTGATTATTTTATCAACGTTATTATAATTGGCCCTGGATTGAATTTAAACCCAGACTCATTATTGTGACTATATAATTTCTCAAGTACTATTTTATAATAATACATAAGCGTTATATAAGATTGGTAGTTAACTATGTTAATGTGACAGCGGAAAATAAGTGTTTTGTTTCAATAATATCACTGAGCTACCTACCATTTTGTATCACGGCACATTTGATAAGCCGTTCTAGGTTTTTAATATGTTATTATGTCTTAGTTTTTTTTTGTACTGTTAATGTGTACCGAGATACGTAAACGGACTGGTGTTGTGGACATAGGGATGCTCAGAAGGATGTTGGAGCCAAAAGATAACCATATGGCGACCACGAACATCCAGTAGAAAACCAGAAAGACCAAAGGCAAGATGGTCCGATGATATTGTTCAAACATCCGGCATATCATGGATGCGTGAGACTACCTGCAGATCACGCTGGAGGGAGTTGGGAAAGGCATATATCGAAGAAGAAGAATGTGTACCGAACGGACAAATATTTTTTTGACTATCAATCTTAGTATAATCAGTAAAGTATAGCTTTCATAAGGCAGTAAATTATTCCTTGACAATGGCAACAAAATCACGTCACGGTTATACGTCATCGGGTCTACGGCTATTTCCCATCTGAAATAAATACGATCCATTTAATAACAGGGCCTTCTATATTTCTAGCTAGTTGTACTGTTTTGCTCATAGCCTCCTAGAAATAATATCGTATTTGAATCTCCTCGCTCACTACTATTTTGATTTCTGTCTAAATAAACAATATTCAGAACTAAAAATACTAATGTAATAAAACTTCTTGATTCAAATACATTTTCACTCTACTCCAGACACCGCGTCTCGAACAGCAACAACCTCACAGCAAGAATATGTAGTCAAATTAGCATTCCGTTTCCGGGCAAGTAACAATATTTTATCTTTCATAAATAAAGCAACTTATTTAATGACACTATGTAAATAGTTCTGTTCTGTGAATAAATTTATTTGTTTAATTAATAACCATACTTTATTAATGCATTTTAGAAGATTACAAGTCTATTCTAAGATTGGTGATTCAATAAAAAGACAAATATAGGTAACATCTCATACAAATACACAGTTAAAGATAATACCATTTTCATTAAAATTCAATTAATAAATTGCAACACTAACTCAAATTCATTAATTTGGGAAAACTCGATGGCAACTTTCGCAATGGCTGGTCACAGGATGGGTGCCCAAAATTTACTATCGCGAGATTCTCAGTGGTTTCGAAGGCGCATCAAGCCATTGATCTCGTTTGCAATTGCCATGAATTGGATTTTGAAATGAGGAAGCGGTTTATTATTTATATTATAAAATAAATTGGATTCTAATCGTGCGACGTATCTGGTCCGAAACGAAAATAATAATTCGACGCTGTTCATGATTCAATTTTATTTAAATTTATTACAGGAGTATTGTTCCCAAAAATAAATTGATGAAAATGTAGGACATTGTATACGTTGTTTGAATTTTAAATATTTTGATTGTGTTTCTAAGTAAATAACATAAATAAAATAAATATCGAGGGAGAACGAAATACAGTTTGCGAGTCACATAATTCGACAAAGTTAATTATTAATTTGCAAATTAAAGTGTATCAACATAAAAGTATGAATGCGTGTTGTGTATTGTTTACTTTAAGATATATCTGCAGAATATTTCTAAAACTCCGAATTCAATAATGTGTCCGAATTTATGTCGTTTAGTGTAGAAATTCTATTGATTCCATTTTTTTGTATAAAAATACAAAACAAGATTGATTCATACGTGATATTCTATTCCTATGTCAATTAGAAAGTCATTTCACTTATGCCATGAAACGTTATTACCAATTCAGATTCAGATACTCAGTATAATCGAAAAATAAGAAATAGTAAATAAAAACTAAAATGGTGGAATTATCGACGTACGATTATAGAGATATTATAATTTTTGGAAAGTGAACAGCTATGCTATGTTATTCTCTAAAAAGCAACCTCGAATGCCGTCCGTCAGAGCTTCAAAAGTAACCTCTCTGTAACCTCTATCAAGGCGGTACTCGACTGTGCAATACAAAACTAAACATTTTTTATCTATTAGTCAGTAATTTTTTTTATATTTTTAATCTTGAAGATATATCAATTTTACTTAACATTTTATTCGATACGAATTTGATTCGTACTCAATAATTTTCATGCCGAGAACACATCCTGTTGTGGGCCTGCTGGTAGAAATTTCAATTTGAAATAAGCAGTGCCCTTGTACTAATGTCTGTTACATTTGTTCATATGAAATTGTATGTGTGTACAAAATAAATAAATAAATAGTATTAAACGCGGTAATTTCATTGGTAAAATTTTACATAAAAGACATTGTGGCGATTCATGCATGGGAGTTTTACTAAAGAGGCTGCGTCATGCATGTCTCGCCAGAGCTTTACATCAGAGATTATAAACAAGAATAAAATGTCGGTGTTTGGTTATGTAAACGAAAGTTAATATACTATTTTTTATTGATTTTTCTATTACATAAGCACTGTAATGAGTATATCGTCTTTTATTTAATTAAGAAAAATCAATAACCTCTTCAAATTCTTTGGTTATAGTAATTGAATTCGAGTTTTAAAGACTATAACTATGTATAACTTTTAGTTTTGTCTGTCTGTCGTTAGTCCTATAAGTTATATTTAATATGTACTATAATTAAGTACAAACTTTTATAACTCGTAATGTTTTCGATTTGATATTTTAACGCCTTGTAATTTTGTAACTTAATTTTATGAAAGAGATAAAAAAAGTAGGTATTGAAAGTACCTAGTGAAACATTAAGAAAACCACAATATTTGTTGAATAATTATTCATATTTTATGTAAGCATAGTAAATATATTTTGGTCACCCATCCTATGACAGGCCCTATTGTAACCGTATTGCATACTGAGCGCGCTAACCACTGTCCCATCATGCTTCTTCGATAAAAGCTTTGAACCTAGACAATATTCCAGGATTTGTTGATAGAACTGAAAGGTGGCCATGAGTACTTTTTAAATAAATAATGTACCCTATCGAGTGTGGACTCTATTGATTTATCTATATATCTGACCAAGATACTGCCAAAGTACCTAAAGCTCGATTACAAAATATTTCACCATTTAATTCCCCACTGCAGTGGCTCTGGCCCACTTCATGAATGGTTAATGAGGTTGGGCCATGACGCTCCACGCTGGCCCAATGGATTCGAAAGGTATTAACGACGACGAATGCAGCCAGGACTAACGGTTTAACGTATCATTCGAAACACGAAGTAGGTCGAGATAATAATATTTTGGTCACCCATCCCGTGACCGATCCTTACGAAAGTTGCTTAACAAAAACGATCGCGGGCTGTGGCGCTTATAGCCTACAACACTGAGCTAGTTAATACTTTTTATTATTATTACCGAGCTACTTAAAAAATATTTAATGCATCATATTTATTTGTCAACAGTAATCACAAGAATGGCTGGCTTGTGAAGAGCAGAAGACACGTGGTTACTAGTGGCGCACTGAAGAAGCTGACTTTAAACCATGACGAAAAGGTTCGAATTCAACTGGCAGATCCCAGTTCCGGAGCCATTGCTACAGGTAACTAAATTATTAACTGACTTCAAAATAGGATGTTATTAATTCGTCCTGAATGTAATAAATATATTTCAGTCTATGTGAGCTTCTAAGCAAAAATATAAATTTTTATAAGTAGGATATATATTTAAATATATGGTTTTATGTTTGTCCAAGCATATTTTGTGATTTAAGCAAGAATTATATTTAGTGATATGAGACAATCTGATGGTTTATTTGCATAGAATAAGCTTCGGAAAGACAGGACCGATTTGAAAAGCAAATTACATATTTGTATGTCGCATCATCTTTACGAAGATCGTTGGATTTAGTTTCTTTTATTTTAATTGCTAGTTACTCGATTACTTAATTACTCGATTACTTTATACTCGTAGAGAGAGCGTGATCATCGATACTTTTAATTTTATTAGAATGGTGACACTGACTTTGACAGTTCGTTTATAAAAACCAAGTTGCCGCCATTTTGGCACACATTCTGTTTCCGATCGCCGAGGAGCAAAGACATCCGACGAGATCACGCTCATCTCGTTATATTTTCGTACAAAAAGTGATAAAATGGAATAAATCCACGTTGGTATACACGCCTGCAGTGTTATTTTAAAGATAGTCCTCCGATATGGACGATCTATTTGGGCTTCGTAATAGCCCATTCGGACTACCCGCCGTTATGTATAATTGACTAGATAACCTGGCGAACTTTCGGGCCATATTTTATTTCTCCTGTTGCCGTATTGTTTTTTTTTTTTAATTTTTCTTATAAACAAACCTTGTCCTGATAATAAGGAAGACATGAACAAAAGAATCATTCAATCTGGTGCAATCGTTCGGAAGTTATACGCGTAAATACATATATACACGCCGTTTCGTTTATGTTGCCATATACAATTTGTACTTACAAAACCATTTAGACTTAACGTCCTAGAGCGTACACGTACCTAATGTACGTTTTAATATTCATGAAAATCCCAAATGATGCCGCTCAAATATTCAACTGCTCGCCGTGTTTATGTTCACTAAAAGGTTTTAAGGACATCGTTTTTATATCTTGTTTAAACGACCTATTTTTCACATTTATCAAAACAACAGTAGGTACAGAAGAGTCTCTACTGCCCAACTCAAAGCCATAGGGTAGTTATAAAAACTATTTATTGATTTCAACTATAAATGTGTTTTATAATGATGTTTTTTTATTATCAATGTATTGATGTAAAGATCCCAAAATCTTTTATTAATGTATGGTTACTCCATTGAACACTTCGAGCGACGCTACTGGGGTTTCTGAAGAGTGCTTTTTGTCTATTATACTCTGTAAGAAAATGGTATCTATGGGTAAAATATTTTCGGAGTTATTGATGAAACTTTAACAGTGCTATTAAAAACAAGAGTTAGAGTCAGAGTAAATTTCGTCCTAATTCATATTATACAGAGACTAAGCAAACCTACTATCTTTTAGGAGTAAACATTACTCCCGTAGAACCTCGTACTAGGTTAACCTTTGCTAAGTCTCTGTTTAACTAATACTAAGTGCAGTCGTTAATATCAATAATAAAAAACCTTGCTTGTTAATGACACTGTATGGGTGCCGCTAATAATCGCGGGCAAACATAATATATACGGGACAAACTGAGAATCTTCCCTTAGAAGTCAGTTGAAATAATCTTCAATGTTATTTCCTTTGGGGAAGCACTTGCACTGACCGCCATTGAGCTTTTGTTGCGAACGGAATAACCCTGACAACGAAACAACGCTCTAATATTTGTACAACAACTATCCATTATTCTGGAAATAGTTCTTGAATTAATATAACAATTAAATATAACAATTGGGTCAGCGTGGAGGGTCAGATGAATGAAGGCAATATTCAGTATAGACACGCTGTAAATCACGTAACCAAAATATGTTAAATTACGGAATTTGATATCTCGATTTACGTAGAATTAAAATCAAGTGGAAAAATTAGATAGCTTTATATAACCTACTTTTGACTGTACGATACGTTTAATACATCGGTTTATTTATCTTAATTTTGTGGAAGTATTTGTAGAATATATGAAATAGAGCATTAGATTCTTATACAATGTAACTAAATAAATCAATCAGTTATAAATAAAATAACGGAAATCATATTTTTATAGAAAATCTATGGGGTATTAACATTTTAACATATTTACAGACTTGAGTCGTTATACTAGTTTCAATTGTTATGTATTTTCGCACCGAGAGGCGTTAATCCGCTGTAAATGTTGCCACACACATCGTAGTCACCACCTGAGTTCATAACTTCATTCCATCCTGAAATAACTGCAAACGTTTATCGACGAGCATTGACTCAGTTGTTTGCAATCTATGATTGAACAACTTCATGCGATAGCTCAATGTAGTGGATCGTGATTTTGGCTGGGATTCAAGATTCAAGTATCAAATCTACGGGACGGGACGTTGACCCCATAGTATGAATCAACTTTTGTCAATGTCGGCGTTCACTATCAGGGCCGGTGTCATTGAGGAAAACAAAACACGAGCAACGTTTGGAGATTAGGCAGTTGCGCCTAGAATAGTTTTCAATTCAAATATTTTAATGTAACCACGCTTCTTTCTTTTTTGAAACCTTTTTTATTCTTCGTATTGCAAATTATTTATTCAAGAAACGGGCGAAAATGAACTTTATGGAGAAAAGATAAACGGTAAAATGAATGTACTAAAACATTCAACCGAATTGAAATTATACTCTTTTTTAATTGGAATAAAAAAGTTTCGTGTACATTTGAATACTTATCTAACGACCATAACAAAGAGTTACATTTTGTCAATCAAATAACATTTGGTTTATTCAATATCTTGCTTTACTCGAATGCGTTTCCTGAGTTCTGGCCAACTGATGTTGTTATTTATCAATCACGCAGTCGTAGATAAATTAAGAGTTCGTTAGTGAATATGCCACTATATATCTATATGTAGATAAACAAGAAACAGTCTACAACCATTTACATAATAATAATGTTAATTGTATATAAAGTAGGTTAACTTACATACTCTTCTGTTGTTTCAGATATGAGAAAGTGGAAATAGTTTCTCAAATAGACTATCGATAGAAGCCATGAAAACTATCATTGAACCTTTCAGGTTGACTTGACCTAGATATTTTGCTTGCGTTTAAAAAAACTGTATGCTGACTAACCAGCCGCTGTATTTTATTTGGCCATCGACACAGAGTATATGCACTACCCCATTCGATAAGAGTATCTATGCTTGTGCCGAGATATGTATATTAAAAATAAAAAGATATCCAATAAAGTTTTATTTTCATCCCTACATTAAACATGCTTCTGAGAGTGAATTATTTTTACAAAAAGTAGGATTAATTAACCACAAAAGAACAAAATTCTTGAAATTTATTATGTCGATCCCCTCTCCGTGCTTCAGAGAGCACCGTTGATCCGTTGGTCCTGGCTTCATCTGCACGTAGCCCGCCTGGTGGGTCATGGCCCATTCTCCGTAGTCAATTCGATTCGATTCCATCCATAGGGAATGCCTGAGCCCCAGCAGTGAGGTCGTTAATGGGCTGGTGATGATGATAGCTTTATTAAACTGACATATCTGCATTATTCTTCACACGTCGTTGTAATACCCAGTAAAATAAAGAAGTATCAAAACAATTCATAAACAACAAGAATACACTATCAAGCAGATTAAAGGGATCATAGAAATGGTAACCGATATCCACAACATCTTACTTAATGATATTTTTTTTTTACCCAGTCGCCCATCCACAGGGTATGCCTGAGCCCCAGCAGTGGGGTCGTTAATGGGCTGGTGATGATGATAGCTTTATTAAAGTGACATATCTGCATATTGAGCCACTACAAACTAACCAATACTGATGAGTTCCGCTACTAGAGATCATTGTGCATTAGTTTAAGGTTAGCTACATTAATACGTCCCGCTTGATCTGAAACAGTTTAAATGTTCAAAATCTTTTCTACAAGCTTTTATAGGTATAGCCGCACTTTCATATATAGTAGTCAGGGATCATTCGAATAAACGAGACAACAAACGTTTCCGACCTCCATTAATTCCACTCTATTTACATTTTCCACAATTCTTTGACGTTAAGAACCCTCGGTCTCATTTATTTGCACTTCTTTGACGCCTGTTACAATTGAAAACGGATCGCCCTTTTATGAAAAACCAACTATAAATATTAATGTATCTTTTTAAGGAATGATTGATGGACACTTTATTTTCATCTCGGCCGGCGGTGATTCCGTCAATCTATAAAATAGGCCGAGTATGAGCAGGGGATTAAGTGTCTAAATCAAAATATATCACTATCTCTTTCAATTTATCATTTTAAAAATATCTACGAGCTGCACGCTACAACTACTTGACATGCGAAAGTAGGGTTACCATCTGACCGGATAAATCCGGTCTAGACCGGATTTTGAGGAAATAGGCCGGATTCCGCCCGGATTTCATTCGAGACCGGATTTTTAGTCATGTCAATAAATAATAAGCGCCACCCGGTACGATGCGCAGCGAACGCCAAATTAAAACAACCATATTATGATGAGTATGACCGTCTTGACATGCAGAGGTGCGGGAGGGGCGGCCCAACCTTTTTTAAGTGCGAGATGCGCATGCGAGACAAAACAAACCCCCCCGAAATGCAGAAACTGCTCTAAAGATGTAAATAATAAAGAAAATACAGAACACAATGCTTTTAGCACAGTCTGCCCAGTGAGGATAAGAATGGAGAGACTGGCTAGAAGCAAAGTAGCATACTGCTAAGGGCACTCCAAAGAAAATTGAATTTATGCAAATAAACTTACAACGATCCAGAAATGTGACAGCTGAGGCTATACAGACGGCGACGGAAAGGAAAATACAAATAGTATTAGTCCAAGAGCCGTACACAGGAAACGGAGGAGTATTGGCCAGCCATTCGGGAATCAGAATAACACAAGCAAACTATGAACCGGGGAGAGTAAATAAAGCAGCAATATTAATTTTCAACAACAACATAAAAGTGTACACTCTCCCAAATTTAACAACAACAAATATAGCGGTAGCTAAAATGGAAACACCCGATTGGCCGGTCATACTGGTCTCCTTTTATTTCGAACCTGACATAGACATCAGCGAGTACATACATCAAATAGAAAATATAAGGGAAAAAACGAAAGGCATTAGAATGATAATGGGAGGAGATACAAATGCATGGAATAAGTGGTGGGGGAGTGTAAAGGACGATGAAAGAGGAATAGAAGTAATGGGTACAATAAACGATATGAATATGGAAATAGCAAATATTGGGGGAGCTCCAACATTCCACACATGGAGAGGGGGAAAAGAATATAAAAGTCATGTAGATGTAACAATATGCTCAAAAGATACAATTGGAATAATAAACAACTGGAAAGTAGACGAAGACATATCAGCATCCGACCACAACGCGATCCTGTTTGAACTGAAAACAGGAAAGGAGGAACAAATTGAGAATAACAAAACAACTAGAAAATACAACACAAAGAAAACAGATTGGAAGAAATTCAGGGAAGAAGTGAAAGAGGAAATGGAAAAGGAAGGAATTGTAAAGGAAAAAATAGATATGATAACTAACACGGAGGAATACGAAATGATTATAGGAAAGCTAACGGAAGTGATGCAACGAACAATAGCGAAGAATAGTAAACCTAAAATAAACAAAAATAAAACAGGGATCGTGTGGTGGTCGAATAAACTGGAAGAATTAAAGAAAGAAAAAAACAGAAGAAGAAAGAGAATCAAGAATGCAGCAAAAGAGAGAAAAAATTATACAATTGAGCAATTTAAAATGGCAAAAGAGGAATATATGAAGGAGATGGACAAGGCAAGTGTGGAATGTTGGAAGGAGTTCTGCAATAAACAAGATAGGGAAACCATGTGGGAAGGAATATATAGAGTTATATCGAAATCAAAAAAGAATGGCGAGGATCAAATGATGATAATAAACGGAGTAACAAGCAATCCAGAGGAATCGGCGCATATAGTGGCCGAAAGTTTCTACCCGGTAGACACGGAAGAGGGTGAGAGCGAAACCCACAAAGAGGTTAGAAGTAGGGCGGCGGAAGTGAATGTCGGGAGTAACGATGACAGTTACGACCCTCCATTCACGAAAGCCGAACTACTCTATGCCTCGGGATCGTTCAACCCGAAGAAGGCCCCGGGTGGAGATGGACTGACGGCCGATATATGTGCTGAAACCATCAAAGCGAACACGGAAACAATCCTCGCCATATACAATAAAGGACTGGAATTAACACACTTCCCAACCACATGGAAAGAAGCAACAGTCATAACCCTAAGAAAGCCAGGTAAACCCAACTATAACACACCCAAATCATACCGTCCAATAGGGCTACTCTCAGTTGTTGGAAAAATATATGAAAAAATGATAGTGAGGCGCTTAAAATGGCATATCCTACCCAAAATAAACCCCAGGCAGTATGGGTTCGTACCACAAAGGAGCACCGAAGACTCCCTCTATGACATGGTCCAGCGGATTAGGAGCAATCTGGAAGAGAAGGAGATTGTAGCCCTAATCTCGCTGGACATAGAGGGGGCCTTTGACAATGCCTGGTGGCCGCGAATCCACTGCCAACTCCATAAAACAAAATGCCCAATAAATCTTAGAAAAACAATAGCAAGTTATCTGAAGGACAGGTCGGTTACGGTGAGATATGCAGGTAAGGAGGTCACAAGAAAAACGAACAAAGGTTGTGTGCAGGGTTCCATAGGAGGACCCTTATTTTGGAATTTAATTCTAGACCCCTTGCTAAACAGTCTCACCGAAGCCAACTTCTATTGCCAGGCATTTGCAGACGACGTAGTGTTGATTATATCAGAAAAAAGCTCCCAAAAATTGGAAATGAAAGCTAATAAAGCACTAGACATGGTCAGGAAATGGGGTAAAGATAACAAATTAAATTTCGCGCCACAGAAAACAAAGGCAATGATAATTACGCATAAACTTAAATATGACACCCCCCACCTGACCATGGGAGGAATTAGTATAACTTTAGAGGAGGAAATTAAAATATTAGGATTAATAATAGATAAAAAACTTACCTTTAATCAACACATTGCGTACGTCTGTCAAAAAGCCATCAACATATATAAAGGAATATTATCATCAGCCAAGGTAACATGGGGATTAAACCCGGAGGTCATTAGGACCATATACGTAGCAGTAATAGAACCGATTGTACTGTACGCGGCAAGTGTTTGGGCCAAAGAGGCAGGTAAAATTAAAAGCAAAAAAGTTTTCAATGGGGTACAAAGGGGGTTCGCACAAAAAATAGCTAAAACATACAGGACAGTTTCACTAAATTCCGCATTAGTATTGTCGGGGCTGCTTCCGCTGGACCTTAGGGTCCAAGAAGCATCCCGACTTTATGAAGCAAAGCGCGGGAAACCCCAGGCAATACTAAGAGGCAGGAAGGTGGAGGAAAGGGTGTCTTTGCAGGAATCGAACCACCCCGGCAGCCTGAGCATGATAGAGTTCGAATGCTTGGAAAACGCGGAAGAGGATAGCAAACTAGCAGAAGACCTTGTGAAGATCTATACAGATGGTAGCAAGCTTGAGGGAAAAGTCGGTGCAGCCCTGACCTGTTGGAAAGGGGCTGCTGAGATCGCTTCCCGAAAGTTTAAGCTGGAGCCATACTGTACGGTCTTCCAGGCCGAGTTGTATGCTATCCTCCAAGCGACGGAATGTGTGATGAACAAAGAATGGAAGGACGCGGCGGTGCTCAGCGACTCGAGATCCGCCCTACAGTCGCTACAAGATCCGGACTCTTCGCACCCAATCACGAAGGCGATACAAGGCAACCTGATACAACTTAGGGACTTAGGCCAAAAGGTCTCCCTATTTTGGATCAGGGCCCACGTCGGCGTGATTGGGAACGAGAGGGCGGACGAGTTGGCGAAGGGGGCGGCTCTCGGGTTGAAGTGTAAGTCGCACTATGACGGCTGCCCCATCTCCTTTGTCAAAAGGCATTTACGCAATTTGACAAAGGTAGAATGGGATAGCCGTTATAGGAGCGAAAACACCGCCGCCACTACGAAGGTCTTTTTCCCCAGCGGGGAAAGGGCCTTCGGAGTGGTAAGAAAGATGAAGATTGACAGATGGGCTGCGCAATTACTGACGGGGCATGGAGGGTTTAAGTCCTACCTCCATGATTATAAATGCAAAGACACCCCATTTTGTGAGTGCGACCCCCAAACGAAGCAAGACGTATTTCACGTATTATTGGAATGCCCAATTTTCGGCAATGAAAGACACACTCTACAAAATCACATAGAAACAAAACTTAGCGTGGAAAATTTAGAAACAATAATGACAGATAATAAAGAAAGAGAGAAGTTCATACACTATGCATGTATAATTATAGAAAAGGTAGCAAAAAGGAACAAAGACTGAATGAATTAGGAAAACGAGGACAACAAAATGTAATTAGTTATAAGAAGTAGGCAAGAATTATTGTATAGTAAGAAAAGAAAGGAATTGTAAAAGAAAGAAATTGTAAATATAGAATTAAGAACAAATAACATGGGAATGTATATAACAAAATAAAAATTATGTAAATAGCAAGTAAGAAATATGTATAAAAAAGTTAAAAAGAAAGAAAAAGGGAAAAAGAGCTATCCCAAAAGACTAAACAGGAATATACCTGAATATAAAAAGAAAAGAAAATAAAAAAGCATGACAATATAAAAAAGAACAATAAGACAGCCTGCTATAAAGTGGGGGAACCAGCATAAAAAAAAAAATAAAAAAAAAAAAACCTTTTTTAAGTGACTTTTATTTTCCCAATCTAGTGACTTTTATTTTCGGCCAAAGACCGGATTTTTTTACAGAAATCAGGATTTTTTTGCACAAACACTTGCATGCGACCGGCTTTTCGATTTAAACCCCTGGTAACCCTATGCGAAAGTCTTTTGAAAGATATGAATGAACAACATCGTTTATAGGAATTGTCTGATTCAAGCATTTTGATTATGTTTCTTGACCATTCCAATCATCATTCATTCTGAAAGTAATTGCGACTTTAAAATTTTCTACCTTTGAAAGAGGTTGCGATAGGTTTTAGCCCATATAGTTCGGCGATATAATATACATTCAAGTGTATATCACTATTTAACACTCGTATACTTTTAATTTAAATACATACATAGTTTATTTCTTTATGACTTTATTTTTAGGCTTCCCTACCCAAAGTGTAAAATGGGACTATTACTAATTACTTTTGATATACGAAATATTATATTCTATAACATTAATTATATAAAGTCGATAATCGTCACTAGATAGCGCCAGTATTTTTAATCGAGATAACCTAGAATATTTGAAAATACCATTGGTTTAAACCAGTATAAACAGATTAAGTTTTAGGTAAATTACTACTCTAATAACAAGAACATTGATTTCGTATAATATTATCAATTCTAAAATATCAATTTATTTTATTTGTATTTTAAATTGAATATAACATTTGACTGATTTCTTTATATTTTTATTAACAGTAAACCTCTTGTGTAACTGCTTTAATTTAAAAATATGGTAATGTTTTTTTTTACGTTTGGTGGTCTGTGGTGTGTTTTATTAATTTATTTTAATTATTTCAGGGTGCTGTTTTCGACAGATGGACTGAAGAAAAGGACAATACAGAATTAGAACAGAACTGCCTCTTCAAAGTAGATGAATATGGTTTTTTCATCTATTGGAAAAGCGAAGGACGGGTAAGTGAATAAAATAGGGTCCCGAATTATGAAGCTAAAGCAGCTGTATGGAAATGTGATGCTTAATTGTCTATTTTTATACATCCATAGCAATCCTTATAAATTTGGCATTAAAAAGATATTCACGAACTTCACGCTAAAACTGACAAGGGTACAAGGGATATTGAATGAATGATATCATTAATTTGACGTTAATTGAAATTGTCTAAGGCAGGCGTTAGATACAAATATTACGTTAAGTATATGTTACTAAGTTTGTATAATGTTTTTTTTATAATTATTCATTCCGAAAGCGCTTGCGACTTAAAAAAAACATAATTCCATAAATCGCTACCATAATCGCTATAGCTTGAAAGTGATTGCCATAGGTTTTAAAATTAGATGTTTAGCCTACAGAATAATTAATGTTTGACGTCATGGAGGCAAACAAGGACACTTTGAATAATTTTACTTATTTCAAACTTATGAGCTTTTTTATTGGAATTATAATGCACGACAAAATGTTGGGGACAACTTTAACAATATCTTTCGCCATACAAATTGTAAATAAACAAAGATATATGTTAAAGTAATTGGCGCATTCACCCTTCTATAAAGAACAATAAATCGTAAGGTCAAGAAATCCTGGATGTTACTTCTATAAATTTACAAAGAACTGTTTTGGTGACGGTGCAACCTTTGCAGAAATCGAATTTTTCTAATTAATTTTGCTTCATTTCTACAGACAGTAAGCTACCTTAAGAGACATTACAATGATTGGTGATTTCTAATTAAATCTATAATGTTTTATATTATATTAAAATAATGTTGCCTTATTATATTTCTATTAGTATCTAGCTAAATATCTGGTGGAATAACAAGATTACAACTAATAATCATAAAAATAGGGGCCACTATAACACTAGCTAAACAAAGCTTAGTTTTAATCTTGTTTAGCTGCAATTTTAACTATGTAAACATTTAAGGTAATTAATAACAATAGTTCTACTCGAGTAAACTCTACTTTTAATTCACATTTTGATTGCGCAATGACGTTAACAAACCCAATAAATTTTAAAACTACTATATATAATTTAACAGAATAGAAGAAGCAAATTAACTAGTTAGAAGCAATCTTGAATATGCATCTGTAATCTGGTCTTCTCACTATGAAATACACTCCCAAAAGATTGAAAGAGTCCAGAGGAAGTTCATGAAAATCTTATCTTATAAATGTGGTCTTGGTAGAACCTTAACATCTTACGCTGAAAGAATGGATCATTTTAAAGTTGCAGCTTTAGATATCCGCAGAAAACAGCAGGATCTTCTGCATTTGTATAAGATTATAAACTCCAGGCTTGAATCTCCTAACTTACTAAAGCTTTTAAACTTCAACACTAAGCTGCTCTCACGAAACCGTAAGCAGAGACTATTTGTATTGCAAACCTATAAAAATAACACTTCTTACTTTAATCCCATCGTACGAATGTGTCGTCTTTATATTGAAACAGTCCAACTCAAAAGGTATGTCGCCTTCAAATTTCAGGTTAGGTGTGTTCTCGAATCTCTTTCCAACAGCAAATAAATTAGTGACACCCTTTGTAAAAAAGTCTACAATTTTTCTTTCTTTTTTTTTAGCAAGTCTGCAAGAATGTTTTTACGTAATTTAACTATTTGAATTGTGTATTTTTTTGTATGTATGTATTTGTGTATGTATTGTAGCTAGCTATGTGCTTTCTGCATTGTGAATAGTGTTATTGATCTGTATGTACTATCTGTAGTTCAAGTATATTGGATGTTTACGCTTTTTGAATATAATGTTGTGTACACACGCTTTTGGGGTGCAGTCTCGCTCTTATCTTTATATATGCTTTTTATATACTTTATTTGATTGTAACCTGTTGTGTGAACCTTTAATAAGTAAATAAGAATACGTCCATCAAATCTTTGCCAAAAAAATAAAATATTTACAAGAGTAAGGTGAATCCTTTGAATCGTCAACTAATCCTTTTGGCGTTTTCTGCTCATCAGATCGGTCAAAGTTTCTATTATATTTTCTATCTTATACTACAATAAACCTAACCGTTCAAGAAAAGGATGTTGAGTATGTCAGAATATGTAACACTCGACGGATACATTCACGGTTTTTGAAGGAACAATAGAATTTTATCAAACATTACCATATGAAAAGCCTCGAATTTGTGTGGGAAGGAGAGCCTTTTATTACGCCCTTCTTATTACAAAAGGCTGACGTTAAATCGCGATTCTCAAGCTTTTCTTGATGAAAGCGGAAATAATTGAAAAGTACTCGTCCTGTTCCTTAGACAAAAAAAAACTAAAATGAATAAGGTAAAATGAAGGAAAGATCTTTTACCAATAGTTTATGGATATCTGTGCTATTTTTAAATCCTAGTTGTATATTCTATTCTTTTAGTTAAGTATTAATTAAGAAACCAAATGACAAAGACAAAACATTGAGTACTTCGATATAGATATTATCTGTTTCAGACAAATAAATTTGTGACCATCTAATAAAATTGACTCTTAAGACCTATTATTCTATTATCGTTTTTCAGTACTCAAGCACCTGGAGTTATTTATTAGCATTTATAAAACTATTTCAAAGATGACTGTATTTTATTAAATTTTACTAACATAAAATGTATGAAGCAAAATCAAACTAACATTTTTCTGAGTGTACTATTTCAAGTATATTTCAGAAATACTAAAGCTCGGATACCAATAGTTTCATCATTCAGTTCCGGACTACTGGGATTTTTTTCTGTAGTAGTTCCAAGGAAATGGAATTCTTTTTAAAATCAACTAAATAAGAATATATTTTTAAAAACAAAATACTTTAACTGTATCGAAATACAATACAGTGTTACATTTTTTGTTGTTCCACAATAACTTTCAATTAGCCACCATAAAGAAAACATAATGACTGAAAAATCTCAAGTCTTTGTATTAAAATAATGGTAGTAGTACCCACCGTTAATAAGTCTACACGGAGGCCGTTGTAGAAGGTAATGCTCCTTAATTTAATATCCCTTGAGGCACAAAACCAACTTCGTAATAAATTGGGTCTTCGTCTAAAAATTTCATGACCGACTCGAATTACTTTCGATCATTCGATAGTAGGAAAACATGATATATTTTACGAATAATATTATAATTTAACGAAAGTTAGAGGCTAAACAACAACCAAACATCTAACATTTCAAAAATTTGTTTAGTTTCTTCGATCCTAAAAAGATAGGAAGCCAGATTCCAATTTCTTTTGACGATCAAAAAAGAGAGGTGATCAAATATAGCGTCTGCAATGCGAAAGTTAAGCATCTTTCGCATAGGTACTTTGGTCGTAACATAGGTGATCAAAATTTATAATCTCAAGCTTCATGCTCGAGTGGCATGTTAAGCCATTCGTCCTAGTTGAGCCTGCAGTCGTTCAACGCCCACCAATTCACAATGGGACCTTGTGTTAGGTCATTGTTAATTCTTCCTATTCGATCGATTCCATCCATAGGAAAGGCTTGAATCATGAGTCCAGGCATAAGCACATTAATAGCTGATGAAGATCTAATAAGTATTTTTTAGGTTCTTTTGTGAGTAGCAGTTTATTGATATTAAATGAATCACCTTCCAGGCAAATATTAAGTTCCATGTTAGATACCTTTTTAAATTAATTTTTATTAAAAAAGTATTTAATAAACTTTAACTGTGCCAAATTTCATCCTCCTTCGTCAGCACAATTTTCGTAAAAAAGGATTCAAATCTTTGAATATGTACTATTCTAATCAAAGGTACAAATTTTTTGCAATATATGACGTATTAATGTTATGATATGTGTTATTTCTACTAACGATGCGATTACGTCGAAAAGTTTGGTGAACATCCATCATCCTTTAGGCAATCCCGTGGTGCTACAAAATTGGGATGTTATTACTTACTTTCATAATCCGCGATGATGACGTACGTATAATTTGTTATGGATGAGTCGAAAAGTTATTGAAGCCGTGTAAAAAAATCTTATCAGTACCTACATATTTATTGATACATACACGTTACCGGTAATCTTTATCATTAATGTATTCTACACGATATCGAATGCGCAGCCGGTATATGTGTAAAAGACGAGAGCAAGAAAGGGAGGGAAGGTCCGGGCAGACAGGCAATAAATGTGTTGCGACTTGCGACTACATTATTATCTAATAAAATAAATTATTAAACAATACCATTTAAATCCATTAACTTATATCACGTCAACTATTCTTGTCGTTCATATACTTTTATACACACAATACAGTATTTTTACCCGAATACTGCGAAGCAAAAAGGAGGGTTATGATATTGGCCGGTATGTATGTATGTAAGAATGTTCATCTGTTCCCTTATAACTTTGAAACTACTCATTGTAACTGAACATATGAAGTATTTTAGGAGCGTGTTAGTTGTCCATGTGCTATAAGGCTATGTGACGTTATATTCAATTGACAACAGCGCTCTCTAGGGAGCATAATAAAGTAAGAAACTAAACAATATGTATATTCATTATTTGTATGGTATCAAATGATAGTGTTTAATTAGCACATTTCAAATATGTATTTATAATTGATAGCTTTTGCCTGCGATTATTCTTAAATACGCCCGAAAAATTTATTAAATAAAAAAAAAGCTCTAAACTAAACCTCGAAAATCGCGCTCTAAAAAGTTTGAAACAAAAAAAAATTTTAACGTAATTTAGCTGTAGTCGGGTTTTAGTTTTTCAACTTATTATTTTATTAATCTCTTACCTATTAACGGCCAGTTTCCGAAATTGGAGTAGTACCAAATGTTTACTGATTACTCGTAATAAAGTAAGGTTTCTACGTTTCACAAGGCAAAAAGTGTTAGATTTATTAAACTGCTATCAACTGATCATTAAAAATATTAAAATCACACCTTTTTAAGTAGCACTTCGAGACGTGCTTAATTCGGAAACCGGTTGTGAATGAATACCTAGCGATCCCCAATATTGGCTACAAAGTAAAAATAATAGAATATTCAGATATGGATGTAACTTATAAGTAACTATAATTATCGCCCTTGTACAGGCATTGTGTTGCCGTCAGGAACACATCAAGCAATTAAGATATAATTTGATTAATCACCCTAAAACACTTAACCGCGTTTCTGCTAAGCAATGAATAGGTACTTACAATATATACACTATACACCTTACTAATATTCTACATAAACGAAGTATTTTATCGCAACGACCACCAGGGCATTAGTTCGCAAGCCGGTTTCAAGATGTCGCCTTCTCTGCGGGGCCGCGATCGACTCCCGATTGGCTATTGAATTTTTGATCAAAAAAAATTTTTTTTTTAAACTACAAAGGTAATAAATTGAAGAAATTTCATTTCAAATAGGGCGATTTAAAACAGTATAATTTATTTGCCCGCTACCTCAAATCGGTCAACGACATACATTCCACGCTACCACCTACCACTCGCCTAAATTTAAATCAACACGTAGCACGCTTACCCAAGGGCATAGAGTACAGTCAGCATGACAGGTAATACAAAATTGTCAAATTTCACAAATTTAAACCTAAACACAATGAGAGTAGTGTTCAAAATCCATTGTAACCTGACGTGAAACCGTGTGTACATACATAGTTACGGACCGTTATAAATTCCTGTACATTTTAAAGGTAACATACGTAGCTGTCTCCGTAGGGATGTTTTATAACGTCGACACGATTAATTTCTTAGTGATCGCGAACCCGAATGCAAAGCAGCCTCACAAAATTACATTTGTATATCTCACATTCTTGATATTTCAACATGGTTCTTTATACGAACAATTTATTTTATTTTCTTAACAAGTACATTATTTAAATAAAATAAACAATTTACTAACAAGAACTAGCCAGATACTAAACTTTTTTTTACACGATTGGCTAAAGAACTGAGTGTATTGTGTTTAGAGTTAACGTATACATTTAAGTTTATTCTATCATAACTTTTGAAAGACTTAACTGATAAAATATATAGGATGTCATTAGAAACCTTACATTATCCCGAGTTACGTTCTCTATATTTTTTTTATAAATATTCAATATGGCGGATATACCTATGTCGTTTAAAAAATTATATTTCTACAATTATAAAAATATGTGTATCGAATTAGTCCATCCCAAAAATATATCCTACTTTGTATATATTTACTGGTTATTTGTGAATAAAAATAACAAAAAACGTTTAAGAGTTTCCAACATAAACTTTAACAGTGTTATACCTAATATAAATAAACAAGGTTTATTAGCGTTAGAGTAAATTTACGCTCTGATTGCATTTAGTATTAGTCAAAATTCATACTATTAAACAGAGACTTAGCAAAGCTTCACATAATACGTGGTTCTACGGGAGTAATATTTACTCCTAGAAGGTAGTAGGTTTGCTTATTCTCTAATAATATGAATTTGGACTAATATTAAAAATGCAATTTTAACGTAAATTTACTCTGACGCTAAACCTTGTGTTTATGCATAGCACTGTAAGACTTTGTTATATTTTGATTGTTTTAGCATTCACAATGCCATACTGAAAATTATTCTTAATACAAAATACGTCAGTCCTGTTAGGTCCTGGGTTGCTCAGTGGTTAGAGCAGTTGTCCTGATTGCGAAAGATCGTGAGTTCGATTCCCATCTCAGGGTGCCAGGGACCAAGTGGATTTTTTAAGCATTTTGTATTAAGAATAGTAAGAATTTGTCTTGGATAAACAAGTGAAGACACAATTGCTTCACACCTTCACAGATATTTGACCATTCAGCCATATTCCTTACTGTAATTCCGACACTGTGTGTTTCACTTAACACAAATACTAATTTTATTGCACACACAATACAGAAAGAAAGACAATACACAAAGCAACACAACTAACTCTATTCAACTAACTTTAAATGGGATTTCCTTTTTGCTTATGAACTTTTTCTTTTTATTTTACCGTGAACATTTTATTGCTTAGTTGTTAGTCGTGAACTTTTAACGCCTAGTTAGCAGTAGCGGTTTTCACTAGATATATTACCACAATTTTTTTTCGTATGTGTATCCTAGGTATACAAATAACTACCTAAACCTTATTAAAGCACAGGCAAAAAAAAATAAAAAATACTTGACAATGATCCAAAGTAAAGTTTAGACTAAACTTAAAAATGAAATTATCGATTCTTTTAATTTATAATTGACAAATTTGAAAGTAAAATTATATACAGTGTTCAGTTTTAAAATGGCTTGCTTCATATAGTATTCTTATTATAGTCATTGCATTTTACAATACATGCATATTACAATTTTATTACTAACAGTTCAATTTATTATAATTATTGTAAAGTATCAAGTAGCTTAAGTCATGTATCAGTCAACCTGTAGATAGCGGTATTTTCCGATTTATTAACCATAGTAATAGATTCATATTTTGTATTTAAATTATTTGTGAACCCAAATAAAGAAATATAAAATACGTAAAGCAATCCATGATACTTTATTGCTTTACAGTTGCAATAAGTTTCTCTACTCATCCATAGTAGATGTACATAAATGATAATTAAAATCGACCGTTATTCATTTGTTAGCCGCATTCAATTCAATTAATGGATAATCGTTGGTCATTGCTACGGCAGCACCGATGTATCAAATCTGGGCCAAGGGCTCTAGAGGCTTCATTTTATCTGAAGGTTGTTTATGAATAGGCAATATTTATTAAAAATCCTAGTGCTTTTGAAAGAGTAGTCACAAAGCATAAAGCTTTCGTATTTTTCCATTTC
The DNA here is from genome assembly GCA_918026875.4 of Diatraea saccharalis. Classification (NCBI taxonomy): domain Eukaryota; kingdom Metazoa; phylum Arthropoda; class Insecta; order Lepidoptera; family Crambidae; genus Diatraea; species Diatraea saccharalis. The sequence continues at coordinate 9,041,408 of OU893350.1, forward strand.
TTTTTGAAGTAATTAAACTCTATTTTATTGGGAAAATGGATAAATATGTTAATCACTTTGTAGCCAAAGGATTTGTGGAACACTTTTACAATAATCGTAATAGTTTTCGAGTAGGTCATAAATTAATAACCGTATTTGCCGTGCATTCGCAATCTCTGTCCCATCTTTTTGCCAGGCACGATAAGAGAGTATTAGTATTATTACGCTCCCTCTTAAGAGTAGGTGTAAATCGTCAAAATTGTTTTTCATGAATTACTCGGAAACTATTACGATTATTCTAAAACTTTTTGATTTTTTTTTCAATAGAGACAATTTTATTGATTCTCGTTTAAGATATTATAGAACCCGTTAGATACTTATATGATGTAGCTATCTCATTTTTCATTACAGCTTATTAGGACGTCATTTCTTTCTGCAAAGCCTACTGAAAGTTAGGGATTAAAATGGCGTCTTGGTAAAGAAAATCAATAGTAATATAATAAATAGTTTCTAACTTTATTTATGTGTAGGGGGTAATCTTCGAAAATACCGATCCGATCATGAAATTTCTGACACCTACGGGAAGTTACAGCATGCGCTAGTGTATATCACTAGGCTACAATTTACAGACGATTTCGTCGGAAAACAGCTAGTATATGATGGTAATCTTTTATAATATTTTGGTTAAAGAATACCCTTGACTCTGACTTCACCGCCTTTGTAATGCTGTATGTGAACTTTGCCCTCATTTATAACAAGTGGAAGCCCGCGGCCGTCCCAGCGTAGGAGTGCTGGGAGCACCAACCTTCATTAGCTAACGAGCGGTCTCTATAAGAGGGCCTAGTGGTTTTTACAGTGTAACAAACAGTGTTTAGATTACAAATATTTATTTAACTTTCATATTTGCCTTGTTTCGATTTATAATTTATATGTCCACTATAACAACAGTCCGTATTTTGGTAAGATGGAAATTTGAACTCTAGGGAAAAATAGGAGTAAAAAGAGAAAGTCAGGTATAACGACAAAAATACTACTGTAAAAACAAAGTGACATATTTAAGGAAGGGGGGGGAGCAGAAAATAACAGAGAAAGGTAAATTATTTCACGCAGGAAAATACGAGAAATCAGTTATAAAAGACTGCTTACGCTGTCTGTCGTATTGTAAATAAGTACGTAAGCTAGAAAATGATTGTATTTTAAGTATTAATTGCAAAACATTAATTTATGTTATATTAAAAATATTAGAAAATACGACGCTAAAGGTTAATAATTTTATGAATCATGTATGTATAACGAATTGACAACTCCGATAACAGTTGTAACTGAGTTTTCTACCAACTACTAGCTGTTTTTCCGCAATTCCCGCGTTAATTATAGCTTTTTTCACCTGCATTCATATGATCAAAGAACAAAAGTATGAAAAATAAATTTTAAAGTCGGTTGAATAGTTTCGTAGCCTATTCGATGCAAACAAACAAACAATCATATATTTCCTCTTTACTAATATTATGGTATGGCAAATCTTTCTGGTCAAAAAGATGTGACACAAATAATACTTATAACTGAAAAGAGTATTACGTATTTTCAATTCTCAACACATCAAATTTCCATTTATCAACACAACAGTATCTCGGCATAAACAAACATGTGACGTAATTAAAATGACTGTTCCCCTAAAACGGGAGGAACATTTTTTATGGTTATCACTTTCTCGATGTGTTCCATTATGGAAACTCATTCTGTATACCTACTTAATGTGAAATATTACAATTACTCGTTATAACGCCGTAAAGCGCGTTGCTAATGAACAATCTTGTATCTTGAGATCAGTGACGGACTAACCTCGTCGGAGGCGGCAATAGGCTCCGATTAACAACTTTTTCCAACCGGGGCAGAAACTTGATATTGAGTTTACACTCCTTCCCCTCATGCTCATATATTTTTAACTTTATTATATAATTATGATTTGGAGCCCCCCCAGGACTGGAGGCTCTGTCGCCCCCTTAGTCCGCCACTGCTTGAGATATAATGCTCCAACAGTATTCTCAAGTGGACTCGTATTCAGAGCCGTAAAGGATTAATTGTTGCATGAAATAAAATTTAAGGTTATGTAGATATATAGATATTAAATGAACTTAAACCATTTAATATTATAATCTTAAATTTAACTGAACTAAAAAATAATGTCCCTCCAATCCAATACCCTCCAATCCGCATTGGGCCAGCGTGGAGGGTCATGGCCCATCCTCCTTAACCATCCATAAGGAAGGCCTGAGCCCCTGCAGTGGGGACGTAAAAGGGCTGATGATGAATGAAAAAATAATGAGTTTTTAAATAAAAAAACTGTGTTTATTTTGAATGTAATAAGGGGTATTATTATTATTATATTTTAATTTGGCTTTGTTTTACCGTCATTCTGTAGTCACATCTAATCAATAAAATATAATTATAACACAGGTATACTATAATAACAGCTTCTTCTACATTAAGTGATGGGAAAATTAATAAGGAAGCAATGGGTTGGTAGAAGAAAAAAGTCATACTTAGTTGCAAATTATGCGAGAATGGACCGAAATAGCCAACAGCTTCGAACTTTTTTATTTGGCTTAAGACATGAACTTATTCTGACGCCAACGTCCGCTGATGGAGAGTCACATGAAGAAGAATACTGTAATTTACAGAATTGAATATGCCGTTTGATGAACCGATTTAACTAATTTTAGTTTTAAAATGTAGAAGGACAAGGTTTAAACCATGAGAAATTATAAAGAATTTGCAAGAAATATATACATATAAGAAACATTAAATACTTTTAACAGATAAAAGACGCGTTTATATTTAGTCATTTTAAGACGTCTCGTATCTTCTTAAAATTTGTTTTAATTATTGAGTAGTGTAAAAGCAACAATTATGTTTTCCATTACAAATTATTCGTGCCTGTTAAACGTAATTAGGTTTAATTAACTTTTTACACATAATTTAATTCTGAGGTGGTATGAAATTCACTGGATCTGTAATAAAATTATTGAGACATATTTTCGAAAAAAAAATCATTCTTAAGTCTGTATATCGGCTCGAGCACTCCACTAAAGGGACTTACAATTTAAAAATATTATGTACAGAGGTTTAACGCTATACCTAAGCTCCTTACTTGTGTGTATTCAGAGAGACACAATCCTAAAGTACTTTACCTAAAACAGAAAACTTTTGATTTTGAATCATGATATCAACTTTTGATGTATGGCTAAGGCCATATACTGTGGCTAAGACGGCATTCTTAGATTTTCCGTAATAAAATTAAAGGCGTTAAATTAAATTCCTTTTTTTTTAAATTAAAGGCGGAGGGATCACCTAATTAAATAAGAGGGAGGTTTCTTTCCGACATTTTATAAGCGACATGGGACTAACTCTCACAAAATTAAACGCCCATTATGTCATTCTATTTATAAAATTGTTTTGTGTTTTATTGGATTATGTTCTTACTTGAATTAATTTATGTATTAGCTTGTATTTTGGAAGGACATTTTCAGTTCAATATGCTGCTTCAATTCAATAAGCTAACTTGATATTTAATAAAATGGTTTTTTTTTTAAAGAAAATAATATGTGATGAACGATGAAAAAAGTGGCGATATATCTAGATACAAACTTCATAAATAGGTAGAACTTTCTTGCCTAACTTTCTTGCCATGTGATGACTCCATGTTATGATAATGCCATAGGATACTCCATTATAGGGGCATAAGGGTATTTCGTTTAATTCCATTATTTTGACATGTATTTTAATAAAGAATGATAATACGTATATGAATTTAAAAACAGTACTACTAAAATGAAATGTCGCTATGACATCGCTACAATATCGTAATAGTCAGTGATCAGTGTCTAGGACAGTCAATCAGATTGCGAAAGACATGCTGTTACGAAATCGTTCAAGTCCCGATTAGGTTATTATATTTAATCAATTTTCCACTCACAATGCTTTAATGAAAAATATTATTAATGAAAGATTTTTAAAAATCCACTTTGACAAAATGTTTTTACAAGAATATTCCTTGATTGAGTAGCTCAGTGGTGTATTGAGTAGCTCGATGGCGTAATGGATAAGCGTCGCGGCCCGCGATCGTTATTGTTAAGTAACTTTCGCTATGGTCGGTCACGGGATGGGTGACCAAAAAATTATTAACTCGAGTTACTCCGTGCTTCGGAAGGCACGTTAAGCCGTTGGTCCCGGCTGCATTTGCAGTAAAACGTAAAAGGGCTAATGATGATGAAGAATATTCCTTATTAGATGTCCTTAAATTGTCATTTTTATATACATAAAAGTGGCGCCAAAGCCGAGCCAAAAGACAAACGCATCATATTTTTAACATTCATAACTGACTGATTGCAATACATACATTATTTCATACAAAATTTAACAGATAATCTTCTTCGTTTTATATTTTTTCCTTCTATTTCCAGTCCTTATTTCCTTTTCATCGAACGGCGAAGCGTAGATACTTATTACTCGCAGAATATTCAATTTAGTGAATCGTTTACAGGCACGTAGTTAGGAAAAGTAATAGGTACGCAGATTTGAGGCAAAAAATAAAGTGTCAGTTCCGTGTCATCTTGCTCGTAATATCAATTAGATATTGAACTTTATACAGGCGATAAGCACCAGGTTATTGGTATGATGCACATTATTGGTATGATCAGCCTTTTGCTCATCATACCAATAATGTAAGTGAAGTGCAATGTAAGCCTGAATAAGAATAATAAACATTGATTCGGGGTAAACAGACAATTCTAAAACTCTTTAAGTATTAAAATAACAGGTTTGATGTATTTTTCTGACACATAACTCTGGCATTTAAATTATAATTTAGGCAAAATGTTTAGTTTTAAATATAATTAAGATGTAACACCCACGACATATACAATGAATAATAAGTTAGGATAGGAATTAATATATTGATATTGTAAAATTATTGATCACCAATATACCTCTAAAGTTCCAAGTGTTAATATGTTTTGCTTATATAATCGCTCTAAAACTCTATATATACTGTGCAAATAAAGTCACAACAGAAGAATAAATATAGAAACAAAAGATGAATAAACATCTTTCTCTGCCTTTATAATGTCTTTGTATATAAATAAAAATAGATACAACCTGTCAATATATCACGTAACACTATTATGAACGAACATCTATAGTGTACAATACAGGCCCTTCAACTTTATACAGCAGATGCAACTGACAGCTTTGCAATCTAGATTAAACTTGACACAACTTGTATGAAGCTTCCTGTTCTGAACTAGGTCATTCTGTTATATAAACCTTCTATAGTTGAAGTTTGCACTTCATTCTCTTCTTGTCCATTGTAATTTGCCTACTAATTAAAACAAAAAAATTGAGGACTCCTTAAATTCAATTAATTAACCAAGAAAAGCGAGAAAATTCAGTTAAAAAGTTCGGAACGGAATGAATTTAAGAACGCCTTCGCAAGTTCACTGACACAATGGGATTATGTTTTTTATAATATCTCAAAACAAACTGTTCGCGTAAATCAGGGGTTTCCAAACTCATTTAGTCTACTGCCCACTTTGAGAATAAATAATTTTTAGCGCCTTTATATTTCTCCTACTGGAAACTATTATAATTTCAAATTTAATTAATGGTTGTAAGCTATATGATAAAAGACTTTTACTATAACCCGCAAAAGTTTACTTGAGCGCAGTAGGACCTGATACCAGGAGCGCAGTAGGTAGTGTACAAGTTTAAAATTAACTGTTCCTGAGCCTCTACACAACGCTCCAATATTTTTCTGGGTCTCTTGTCGCCCCCATATTGGCCTGCAGCCATAAATTTATATTGAATTAAATAATGAAGCCGACACAAACGCTGTCTTGATTATAGGCGGAAGAGAACGAGAGGGGTAAAGAACTAAGAAATAATAAACGAGTCAGAAAAATTAAAAATAAATAATTTATAGTAATCTTTTATAACTAAAAAATATTTCCGGTCAAGTCAATAGACAAAAAAATACATCGCCGTTGAATATAGAACCTCTTCCTTTTTGATTTTAATGTTGAATAATGCACTTTTAAATTGTATCTTCTAAGGACCAACGTTACGTGATGTTGTCTAATACTTATATATTTAATGAACCTTCTTATCAAGCTAAACGTACTTACTTACGTATAATCTTACACCAACTTTTGTAAGCCTCAAGGAAACAAATATGAAAGCGCTTACTTTTAAGTTTGAAGTTTCAGGAAAAAAATATCTTTAGACATACTTGAGATTTGCAACTTAAAAATCACTATTTCATCCCTACCAATATTATAAATGCGAAAGTAACACTCAGTTGCACAAACACTTATTTAATTTATCATTAGTTAAAAGCGACATTATCGATATACGATTTTAATGAATTACCAACTTGACACAGAAATGCAGTTAACCTTGGGGAAGGATATAGATAACGTTCTATCGCTAAAAAGTGGGTTGTAATTATTGAAATAGAGGATGAAAATTCGTCATTGAAAGTAACTATACCACGTAGAAGAAGTTGAGGACAAAATTGGAAATATAATATCGTTTTTGATATAGTTTATTTTTTCATTTAAATATCTAACTATATTATACCATAATAAACGAGGAGCAATTTCCAACGCCAATTACATCCCTCTCTAGTATGCTTTCGCAGGCGACCTAATTTCCTTTAGAATATTCCAGAGGAAATTATTTCCCGTTTAAAATCGATACACTTCTATTCGGAATATAATAGAAATGTTATGTAAAATTAATCCAGTTTATAAACAACATTGATTAGAAGATTTCAATAATATGATAAAAGGTAGATATCGTAGCCTATTTATGTTTGAACTAAAAATGTATACCTACTGGTAAATATAAAGTTCTCTAAATATTATCTACACTTGCAAAGCATGGAGTAGTTGCATAGTGATAAACTGATAAAGCATTTAAGAAGAAAAAATCTTACCTACATAACACATTTAATTTAATTTTTTCCCGATAAATTTCAACAAGGTTTAAAACTGAAAATAATGAAGGCATGATAATAGAATGTTAAAAATTGTTTTTGTTTCAGGATGGTGACGTAATAGAGTTGTGCCAAGTCAGTGACGTCAGATCAGGAGGTGTGCCAAAGGTTAGTTTATCCAATTAGAAATTAAACAAGGTTTTATTATTTTATACGGTAAAAATGGTTAATCACCGCAGCTCCCCGGAATGCAATAATTTTACCGGCATTTTTGAAAAGTAAACTTTATAATATAATAAATTTCTTTAAAATTATAATTAGCCACAATTTCCTGCGCTTTGCATTCCCGAGTATTTTGCTATGCATAATTCCATATTTATGCTACGAGACACAGTCAGTTGATGCTACTCGAAAGGAATATAAATTTAAAAACTATTTAATATTTGAGTTTTTTTCAAAATTCCACACTCTAGCTCCGATTTTAAAATCCTCCCGTGTTAGTTCTTTTCATATTTGGAATCATAGGCATGAATATTATTGGTCCATGCCCTAGGAAATAGATACCCTTTTTGTACATATGTGAATCATTATCTACCTACTATCAGAAAAATACAATTTCATAAATTTGAAATGTTAATTGATTTACTAAAATAGTGCTACCTACACGAAGCTTTGGACTTTTATTTACATTTAATCAACTACAAGACACACATTTACTTTTATTTTATATGTAACAGACAATCTAAAAAGAATTCTAAGCTTTTAATATAAAAGCTCTTAATCCAATAAAGGGAAGGTGTTGTCTTACGATCTTGTATTATATGACACTGTTATCATGGAAATGTACAGATAACACGTCATTGTGACGTCATACGGGTCGCTTTAACGTTTACAAATATTGTGTTTGAATGTTTACCATCGCGTAAATGCCGTCCAGTATCATGTCAACATATCCACCTAATAAAAAAAATGCATGCTTTTAATGGCCGTCGTTAAAAACGATGCCGTATGAATCACCGCGTATACCGATATGACTAAATTGTTTGTAGTAATTTAAAATTTTAACATTCGTTAACAATAATTCTGACATATTACGTTTAGTGATTTTATCGTAACACGATTTAGTTTCTAGGTATACCATAATATATAAAAATGTCAAAAACTGTTGGACTAATTTTACTATATTTACCATAAATAAATGTCAAATTCATGTAAAGAATATACTTATGAGTAAAGGCTATTATAAAGTTGATGATTATTTTAAGGATCGCAATGCATGGAATTGATAGCCTTCGCTTTGTTCTATAAAGACTAATTATATGTTCAACCTATGTCCTACAGACTTTGAAAGTTGTATTTATTATTGTGATAATATATATTATTTTGGTAATGACATGATTTATGTAAATGTCATTACTTATGATAAAAAGCTGGTAAGTTTCTTTCGCTTGTTCTTCTTGTCAGCTAAAAGACGTCCTGAACAAGTGTTAGGGGGAAAAAATATTTTTTGGACGATTCAAAAGTGCTTGTAATAGCCTACTTGAATAAAGATATTTTCATTTCATTTCATTTCAATAATTATTTCATTAATATAAAGATGTAATACCACCGTGGAGTAAGAAGCTACTGCTTAGTGATTTATTAAACAAAACGTTTATACATTTACAAAATTAGTACTGGCAATATCAAAACGCACCTCGATTAAGAAAATGTTTTACCACTCCCGCCAAAACCGCGCGTAATTTTAAGAATAATACAAGACGTTCTTTGTCTGCTACTCGTAGCTTCTGCATATGTATTTTTATTTTAGTCATGTTTGTTTATATTGATGAATTAGTGAAATAAAAAAGTTTCTAATTTTAAATATTTAATCGATTTAAAGAGTTAATTGATTGATTTCCGTTAATATACCTATATTTTTTGAATTACCTAATTCAAATAATCGGGTAAGTTTATTATTATTTATTAACAATATTTTAATATACGACGTCCAAAGCCGAGACGCTCGCCGTTTCAATGTGTCGCTAGCCGGTTCCGGATTCGATACCCGGCCGAAAAATATTGCCTCGGGGTTGGGTGTTGTGTCAACTTCATTAGGTACGGGCTTACACATTATTAACGACGTTTAGAAATGAACATAGCGTAATTTTCACGGTACATTGAATATTGCTGTATCAGAAATTCAGCACACCATTTATTCGGGATACTGGCAGTTGCCGATTTCGTGTTATTAACTCTTTAAATATTTACATTTCGTTCCCCGTTCGACTAGAACATCGATGAGTTGAAGCGGGAAAATGCTTATGTAAACGTATTCTTGATCCCGGGAACCACTGAACACACATTTTAATATTTGAATAATTAGTAGCTAGGTTAATATGAAACCACTAACTGCTTTTCCGCGACTTTAACTGCATGAATTATAGCCTGTGTCACCCACGTATGTTGTAGCTTTCCGTAGATGAAATAATTTTCATCATCAGATTAGTATTTCTGAAGATTACTCTCTGCAATCAAACAAAGTAAGAAACTACCTCTTTATTTATTAGTATAGATGAATAATTACTTTATTAACTGTTCAAAGCAACTACTAATTTACTATTAATACTTTTCAAACACTTTGTCACGTTATAGAAAATTAAATTGATAAAATTGGAAACTAAATAATAGATTATAAGAATACTAACACATAATCAAAATTAAAAATTAAAAACACAATGAGAAGATAAATATACTAGGGTTATAAAATTGGGAAGAAAATTATAAAGACCGACTTTCCGCGCTAGTAGCAAAAGTTAACCGACGAAATTAGTTACAAAAATAAATTTTAGTTTTAATTTAACCCTTAAGTTACACAATAGGCTGGCTATCTGACAAAATTAACCCTGCTACTTACCGATACTCAATGAAAGATATCCCGCAGTAGATATGCGAACAGATAACATATCTACTTTTTCGACTTTCTTAAGTGCTTGTACCAGCCTAGACTGAAGATATTGAATTTGAATCTTATGTCTATATACTTTTGTAGGATAAAGAGAGTAATTTATGTACCTATAAAATACTGCGATAATAAGTAAGTGGGTTTGAATTTTAAAAAAGGAATAAGCTTCAATATGTACTCGTATTTTTGCATGGTAATAATAAAAAAATAAACAAAAAATATATAACAACTATATAAATTAATGTATAAAAAATACAGCAGTTGTTTAACAATAATTTCAAAACATAATAACGAATTCAAGAATAATAAAAAACGACAATGAGATAAGAGACAATAAAGTTTAATTTAAAAATGAGATTTAAAATGCGCCGTTACAGTAGTTCATAGCTTATGCTAATAAAATCTTAAAAAGGATAACCATAAAGGATAATTTTGCTTCGAAACGCTGAATAGATTATATTTGCACGAAAATAGGTCACAGGTCACATCCATCCTTACGATGCCTACACGGGTCACTACGGCCATCAGAAATAGATAAGGCTATTAGGATAATGGTCGGAACCGTATAGACGACAAACGATGAAAAAAGACATCCATCGATATTTCAATTTCAGGGTTTGTCTTGAGTTTTTCATCTCAAGAATATTGAGTTAGCAAATAAAACGTATTTTATTACCTTGCATTAGGACATATTGTTTCTAATATAAGTCTTCGGAGCTATTATGCAATCATTAAGGTTTAGATTTCGATTTGTCGTCTAGTAGATCACACATAGCTGCAGGTCAAGTTGATTTTAAACCGAAGTAATGTTTTGTTAGTAGAATTTAAAATCAAATGGAGAAATTTCACATATTTGTAATTTAATGTAGAAAACGATTTTTCTAGTTTTGGTGATAGCTAGCAATGTTAATTCTGATATCCAGTACACTAGTAACATTCTGCTTTAATTAATTAAAGTTGTTTCACCTATTTTGCATATGTTGATACAAAATTTAGTTCACGTCACTTCAATAGTCCTTTTAGTTAAGGCATGTTATGTTCAAAGTATGCTTATACGGCATTTATTGGGTTAAGTCTTTAGAGCCCCGAAATTAAGGTATTTCAAGTGTCAAATACAACCACGTAATCTGACGCTTTACCGAAGAGAAACTAAAATTATGAAGGTCGTCGTATCCTGATCGAATTTGAAGGGGTATACTATTCAACAAACATCAATTAACTAACTAACACAAGCTTTTAATTACGATAACATTCTATTCATATAGATGATGAAAGCTATTACCTAATTACCTCACCGCTGGATTACAGATAGAAGTTCTTTTTACCGGATCACACTAAGGAGAAATGTCGTTAATATAGCAATAATGAAAATTATAATAATACAAAATCGTGATAATTAACGGCTTTTAGCCTTAATGTGACCCTAACAATAGGAGGAACGTGACATAATCTACTCTATAACCCATTACGGATTGGTGGACAGCTAGGCCTACGAAAAATTTAGAACATCCATCCGGATAACCGGCAATAAAACTATTCAATTACTATAATTGCAGACCAAGCGTGCTAACACAGTCCTATGGTGCTCCTCCATTTTTTTACAAAATAACATCTTTGCACTTCCGCAGGACTCTAAACTAAGCTTCAACCTGCTCAACAAACACGGAGACACTCTAGAAGACAAGTCGCTCACCATCTGCAGTGGCACCGACTACATTAATATCAATTACCAACACGTCGTATGCCCTGATGCAGCCACAGCAAAGGTCAGTTTGGGTAATCATTTCGTTAAACCATTCCTTAATTATACTCATACACATACTACAGACTTGATAAAAACCTACGTGACAAAATTCATATAAGAAAGCTTTATAAAACAGATAGATATGTTCCTCAAGACTTCAGTTACTCAGATTAATTTATTAAACTTCTAATTGTGTACAAAAGAGAGACAAAAACAAATACTAATCTTACCTCGAAGACACCTTACAGAAAGGAAATGGAAACCTAACGGATAGAAACATTCAATTGTTTTATTTTATTAATACTTTTATAATACACTGCCATAATAAACTTTATTGATATTGAAGACTGATGAGTATAGTTAATAACAAAATAGTAACGGAAAAGATCCAAATCTGATATTTCTTTTCTATACGAGTACACTTATATGAAGTCTGTTTAATTTCCTGTGTGATACTACTCTGATTCCAATTATATTCCAATACTCATTCACTCGAGCCTCCGGTCGTATATTAAATCAAAGAGAAATATATTGGTAGCCTACAAAATGAAATAGCAATCTCACACCGATTATAATTAAGTTACATTAATTATTGCTCATTAGCACCCGATAATGCAATACAAACTACAGAGTAAAGATAGAATTTGTTTTTTTAACAATACTTTCGTACTTATTTAAATGTTTTCATCGCATCCAAAAGGTATGGTTGGAAGGACTACGGAAGATAACTCACAACGTAAAAGCGAACAACTTCTGTCCTATGACCTGTCTGAAAAAACAGTAAGTCGACACCAAAAACCACAGGCACACAAACTTCTGGCTCTTAATGTTTTTCTTTGGCATAGTCTTGGGGTGTTGAATGATGTTTCGCTTTTTTAATATTTTTTTTATCAATGTCATTTATGTTTTAGCATGTGCGCATTTTAATCAAGAGTATATTATAAAATAAATTAAATTCAACTAACTAAAATACGTTTCAATTAGAGTTCTATGTTCCTAATAATACATAGACTAACACCCATTTTCACTAATCTAAAACAAGGCATAATATAATAATAAATAGGAAAAGCCTTTTAATTCCAAATATTTTTTTTACTTATATCCTTTAACACATTTATGACCTGTCAAATTATGCAAATTCCTAGCGCAAGGCGTCGCGTAATTCATAAATTTTAACATGAAAATTTAGATATGCATTGAAAAATGCGTTTTCACTTTAGGCGGTTCCTAAATATGGAGGCGACAGATTTGGACGACTCCTATGTTTAGTGAAAACGGTTATGAGACGTATTCTAGTTACTCTTTAGCATCCAGGTTTACAAAAACAGTATATATATTTGGCAACAGTAACCATGACATTGGTTAATTCTAAAATAATAATAAACGTATTGGTATAAAGCTCATGACGTTAAAATGTGCACAAATCGTTAATAGTTGATGTTTATGCATGTTTATTCGTTCGTTTATTTGCTTTTTGCCAAGGTGTGGAAGGAGGGACTCCGCGCCATCACACACAACAACAAAATCAGCAATGTGTGTCCAAGAACAACTCTCATGAAACAGTACGTACAGCACGCTTATGCTTGACAATAGAATACATCTACACCTTTAACTAATTTATATTTTATGTACAGTCAGTCAATTTAATAACATATTTCATTATAATCAAAGATTTGATTAATTATTATTAAAAAATGCATTCACAATGCTTTACTGGAAATCCACCAGGTCTAAGTACACTGAGATGGGACTCCAACCCACGACCTTTCGCAATGCGGTCACTAGTAGCGAAATGTAAAAAACACAAAATACTCTGAGAACTATGGAGCATCGGGTATAAATCTGATGTATCGGAATAAGCCGAAATTATATAAAAATTACAGCTTCAAGTTCCTCGGTTTTACCTGGGGGTGTATTCTCTACGTACGTATTTTCACAACTATAGTACATATAATTCTTTTTGTAAACGAAAATGGAACGTCCTACATATTTTTCCCCTACCGTGTAAATCTTTTGGTCAACATGAAAAATGGGAGCATTTTAAACGAATTTTAAATAAATCAGTTTTCTTTTTTGTTTTAGTTATAAAAGAGTTTAAAAAAATTGTTCGGTTATTTTAACATTTCTTTAAAACTATCCTTTGCCCGTGATAATATTTAAATTTATGTACAGAGTTACACCCACAGGAGACAAAACATGTAGTAAATATTAAGGTATGCATGTAATTGTTTTAAACCCGGTACACTTATTGGTATGTTTTTTCTTTTCCTCTATGTGTTTTAATTCTTAGTGATTTATTTCTTTTTTAACTGAGCGAAATCGTAAGGCTTTTATTTTTATCGATCTGTTTTGCACATTTGTACATAATGCTCGTTGATTAATATAATTCATAAGCTAATTATAATGTGAGTAAAACCTTTTTACTGATTATTAATTTTATTCATAAGTATTTCAGTGACATTAAACTTTGGAATACCTTAAGAAGGTTTTATCTCCGACTACAGAGAAGGTTATCATTACAAAACAGGGGTAATGCCCTATATCTATCTAAATCATTTGTTTATCGAATAAGAATTAAACTTTTTATAACCATTTTATATTGATCATGATATAGCCATTATGAAATAGTAAAATATGTTTTAAAAATAAATAAGCCTGTTACATTTTCACTTTACTATTGACCGTTACCTATGATATTATTTCGCATTCCGGTTTCAAGGTGTCGTCATCAATGAGGTTCAGAGGTCGATTCCCAGTCGGGTCTATATAGAATATTAACTTTTCTATATTGTCTCTGGTCTGAATGTTCTGGTACTTACGTTGTATCAGATACTCTATAATACATACATACATATACGATACATACAATACAGGGGCTTTAGCTACTCATCTTGGAATCTGAGCAGTGAATGTGATGTTGTCGAATACTTAATTTTTGGAATGTTAGAAATTTCAAAGATACATTATGTAAATAATTTATTATGAAAATGTATAAGAACCTTTTTTAATATAAAGTACGTTAACCCACGTAAAAGTTAAGATGTATAGGTAGTGTAGGTACATATACTCGAATAGAAGCATTATTCCCCCCACGCCTTAATCCCCACCTTAAGATATTGCTGTATTGTACATTCCATTGTATATCTCCAAGATTTATTAAGCACACCGCCCATTTACTATCGCAAAACAAAACGGCTTTTATTTTGATTAAACCCAAGTCGATCCTGTTGATTACTTTGAATGATATGAAGAAGGTATTGTTTTGCGAATTAGGTGAATGGATACTCGTTACTGGATGTTACTATATTTTTCTTGATAGTTATGTAGGTATCATGTATACAATGATTAAGTATAAGTAATCGAAAAATGCAGCATATTTTGGGTTCATACATTTAAGGGTCTTTTTAATAATCGTCATTTTTACTATGCATTATATGTATAACACAGTAAATCCCGCTTAAGACGATTCCACAGGGACTCAACCAAAAACGCATCTTAAGCGGAAAAGCGTTTTATGCGGGATTGAAAACATAGGATTTATCTGGCATCAATTTAAAAAATAAATCGAATTCGTCCGTCTCTGTTAGAAATATTTCACGGTACGTAATTTTCCAACAATTAGGGAAGTGTCACCATCTATGTATCAAACACATAATGCCGTAAAGATTTTTAAAACAGTCTATCCAGCCAGTTCAAGCGTTAAAATCAGTGATTTGCAAGCTTTTAACAATTTTACGCGCTCTCTCGCATATTATGTGCCTACTTATGGGCCGGTTTAAAGCTCGTGCTAGATGAAGCCATTACACCAAAACTTTTTCTAATTTATCAAACATTCCTGTTGTTTTTTCTCTGCACGCCTCCCAATCTATATTTTTCCTTGACTTCTTCTTTATTATTTAAAATGGTACGTAACGTAGATACTGGTAACTGAAGCTCAGCAGCTAACTGAGTTTGATTTTTAGTTTGCGATTTTTCATCAAAAACACTTGATATATTTTTTTCTTAAAGTGACAATGCCTTTTCGCTTAATTGTAGTAATGTGTGGTACGAGTTGGCGTCGTATTAAACGGGATGACGAATTGTATTAAACGTTAAGAAATGTGTGAAAACATGTCTCAAGCGTGATCATATTAAACGGGTTCTACTGTATTTATTATTATTTTTTATTTTTACACCTGTTTATCCTGTGAACCTCGCATCGGCGTCTGCGATGCGAAGTTAATAAACAATCGTAAGAATTACCATAAGCTTATTATTTTGAGCTCTTCCGTGTTTTCGAAAGCATGCAAGGCAACATTTATTTATTTTAAAATTAATATTCGACAAGTTGTCGATTGTTGCGATGTTCTCCCTTCTCTAATAAATTAATTGATATATTTATTAATGCCGTAAATTAAAAGACGGAAGCTCAGAGTTTATGCAAAATGTTATATTCACTAGTATTCTAAATATTATCTAGTTACTCAGAATACAAGAAGTGATATGAAGCTGAAATTTGTCCCAGTTCCTGAAGTAATTATAAATTAATTTCACATATGGCCGCCCTAACCTAGTTTCGTGAACTTATACATTACAAAGTTTAAAGCCCAGACTTTAAAAGCCTGTCTGCCAGGTTTCAGTTCAAAATTTCAACGACATTGTAACCTAACCTATACATTATAATAACAGTGTCAGATTAATGAGATAATAATATGAATAATAGCTAATAATAATATGAAGCAAAAATATTTTAGGGCATTATAAATTTTCCGCTACTGTGGAGCGTATTTTCACCAATGTTCAGGCAATCCACCGAAAGAGCCGAAAGAAATATTTTTTAAACTTTAGATAAAGATGAAAGTTGTTATTATTATTAATTAATAAAAAAGATGAGTAAAATAATTTTTAAGTATTTATTGGGTCAAAACATAAATCAATTACATTACAAAATATAAAATTGTCTCTAAAATTAACCATTTTCTTAATTTCTATTTTTTACACAAAAATAGTGAATAAATTTAACTATTATTATATATCATTTATTATTATTATTAATATATAATATGAGTCTCTTTGTAGCAGAGGATTAAGATTCGCAATATGCCATACCAATCCCGAGCTTTCTCGTTGTATCTAAGCGCAATCTAAGTATTCTAATTTAATATATTTTAGACGAGTATAGTTAAATTTTTCAGATACAGTCAAAAGAAGGTATGTATATTAATCTAATTAAGAAGGAAACCTTTGTAATTACGACAATAATCAAATTACAGCGAACCACTCGGGACTTAAACGTTAGAGGTTTCTACAAAGTTTTAGCGTCGGCGATGTGCCATATTGTTGTCAAGTAAATATGTTGAACTATATACTTACAACTTAGCCGGTAGCTAACTTAGTTACATTACAGAGTAACCATAAAACACTTTATTCCCTTGAGGGGAACTACCGTACTTAGTCGCTAAAACCATCTACGGCGTAGACCCTAAAATATTAATAAAGGAAGGTTTTTAGTACTTATGTAACTAAAAAACTGCTGTATATTTAAAATTAATGCATCAATAGTTGGCATTGTGTGAATATGCACTACCTTTCATAATTATTATATTTCAATTTGCATTATTTCCTAGACTATTTAAGTACACTTCACTTCCAAATGATAAATAACTATACTAAACAGAACAGAAACCTGTATTACCCTTTATAAAAAAACAGTTGCTTATCCATAGTGGACTGACAAGAATACTAGGAATTTCTTTATAAAATAGCTTGTAAATATTTTCACATAAATTTCAAGCTCCGTGTATTTTACTTTAAGGTCTTCAACAGCCAAATTTTAGTCTTGAGGTAACAACATTTTACTAGAAAATGTGAAACCAAAAAGATTCAACTTATAACCTTTTCTGTAGTCAACAAAGTCGCAAGTGAATAATGGTAGTTCAATTTTAGGTATATTTGTAATACGAACGCAAAATTTTCTAACCAAATGAAAAGAATTACTGGTGCAAATCATTTAAACTGACAAATTTTCTTTGTAACATAAATAATTAAATTGTAATCTGAATTACCTACATTTATTAATCTATGTAATGTAAGTACTGAAACAGAGAGTATTTATTTTTTTATACAATTATATCCAATGGCCGCTGCGTGAACAAGACATTGGATCATATTTAATTTTTCCAATAAAATAAAAATAGTAGCGAAACAGACTCGCATGAACCCCTCATGACATTGAAATGACCAATTATAAATGTCTATAACTACCTATGTCCTATCCATAGTACATACTAACTAACTGTTCTTTCACAGTTGGATGCGACTATGTTTCCTTACTGATCCTCGAGGAAAAGTGCCTGTGAAAGTGGTAGCAAGAACCTTCGCATCCGGCAAGACAGAGAAACTAGTATATCAGTGCCTATCCGAACTTGGTTTGCCGTCGGGGAAAAATGAAGCCATGGAGAAAGAAGCGTTCACATTTGACAAATTCTACGCTTTATACCATAAGATCTGTCCGAGGAATGATATCGAAGAACTGTTCAGATCAATGTAAGTTTATAAGGGTGCCATCGGTATTTATGGTTTATTTGCACGAGGCCAGGAGCTGAACCAGTTCAGTATTGGCTTCGTGTAAATGGAGATAAAACCGAAACTGCCAATCTAGTCCAATGAAACATAACGTTTGCTGATTTTACTGTACTGTCTTACTGGATTGGTCTTCGTGGAAATGATTCCATACATAGGACGTTAGGGGAACAGGGGATGTGGTTTAGGGGAACAGGGGTGTCGGGATGTTCCCAACATTAGCAACATAAGCACTTAATAACTGCGTAATGTTTCTGCACGCTCTCTCTTTCGCTGTACACCTTGTTAGACGCACGTATCTCAGTTATGTTAGCAAGAAATAAACCTATACATTATAAATCACCGTTTAATTACAAGTCCACCAACGACTGTACAGGGGAGGGTTGACAGAAATTTCGATAGCTTTCATTAGGTACAATAAAGATCATGAGTACTATAAGAAATTGTTCGCAAAACAAAAAATATTCTAAACATTATAAATATGTAATAAATATGAATGATGCGTCAATTTTATTCAGCTTTTACCATAGCATCAAATATTATACATATTTCCATATTTTTTGCTTTTTGTACTTTTAATCGGATGTATTACGAAGGTTTTCTCTTAGGTCATTTAACCAAGGGAGAATAATATGTTCTTTGTTTCGCTAAAAGGCTCTCTAGATACCTCTACTGTACTATACTATTAATAATATTAAAATACCGAAATTAGTAACGTCATTTACCTAAGGGATGTCCATTGTAACAATATTATCCAGACTACATACTTAGATGTGCCAAAACAAAACTTAGAAAATTGTTTAAATAAATTGGCACAACAGATATATTTCCACTCATGCTTGCTTTAAAATCATATCCCTACTAAATTTTATCGACAGCACTCAGGGAAAATCAGACCGTATCAACTTGGACCAGTTCGTAAATTTTCTGAATGAAAAGCAGCGAGATCCCCGCCTCAACGAGATCCTATATCCACTCTACGACGAGAAGAGAGCCGCAGAAATCATCACCACGTACGAACAAAACGAGGAGGCAAAAAATGACAGTAAGTTTGAAATTTTATAACAAAACTTTTTGATGGTTTGTAATTTCCAAAGGTAATTTATGAAGTGGATAAGCGACTTCCTTGTGGCTCGTTTAGATTAATCGATAGGGGGCTGCATGCAGAATAAGTAAATCTAACAAACTTCAAAGATATCGGTATACAAGAAATAGAAAAATATATATGAAATACAATATTGATTTCTATATTGCGTATCAATAATTGAATAGGAAACCTATCTTTTTTCATAGCACAAAAACAAAAATATATTTATATATCGTAGGAACTGATTTATTCCATTTGTTCGGAATTATTCTCATTTTAAAACTAAACTATTAACATATTACTAGACTCCGTATAATCTTCAATAAACACAAAGCATAACACCATCCTCTAACATCATCATCAGCTCTTATACGTCGGGCTGGCCTAATGCGAGAAATAACTCGAGATAATAATTTTTGGTCACCCATCCCGAGGCCGACTATTGCGAAAGTGGCTTAACAACAACGATCGCGGGCCGCACTACTTATCCACCAAGTCACCGAGCTACTCTACTACTACAATATTTAAACACTATGACTAGAAGATTAAATGAAATCGTCTAATATGCTCAAACTTTTGACCGTTTCCAGAATGTCTTACAAAGGACGGTCTAATCCGCTATCTGATGTCTGACGAGAATGCACCCGTGTTCCTGGACAGATTAGATTTCTATATGGACATGGACCAACCCCTCGCCCACTACTACATCAACTCCTCACACAACACATACCTTTCTGGACGACAGTTCGGTGGCAAAAGCTCCGTTGAAATGTACAGACAAGTTCTACTCGCTGGATGCAGGTAAGATACCTACTTAATTCGAAGGAAAATTTATGTAGTTGTTTTCATTTCCAAACAAATATAAATCGTATAGTAGGCATGAGAAATATGGAATGCTGGGCGGTGATACTATAATCCTAATTTACGAAAATATGGTTAGTGGATAATTTTTCATTTTTAGAACAGCATATTTTATCTTTAAGACGAGTAAATATTAAATTTAAATACAGAATTTACTGCATAAATAATACTAGGTGTTTTCCGCAACTTACCACGCATTAATTATAAGCCTATGTCAACCCCCTATGATGTAGCTACCCATAGGTGAAAGAATTCTTAAAACCGGTCCAGTACTTTCGGACCCTATTACATGCAAACAAACAATCAAATCTTTCCTTTTTATAACATTAAGTTTTATAGATATTTTTATAACATTAACTATGTAGATTGACAAAAATCTATTCTTAATATGAATGCGAATATAAGAGTAACAACGACTACAAATGCAGCCGGACTAAAGGCTAAACGTGTCTTCCGAAGCACGGAGTAACTTGAGATAACAATTTTTGATAGCCATCTCGTAATAGACACTTGCAAAGGTTGCTTAACAACAACGTTACTAATTTTACTACTCATTAGAACTTATTCAGAGAAGTATTATCTTATATTCTTAATGAAAAATTCTTAAAAATTCACTTGGCCCTGATACTTTGAGATGGAACTCTTAACCTTTCGCAATCCGGGCGACTGCTCTAACCACTGAGCTACCCAGGACCTAACAGGACTACCGAATCTTCAAGCACTCGCTACTTTTTCGCTACTAAGGAGCGTATTTGCATTTGCATTATCAATGCTATACTGAAAAACATTCTTATACAAATATACACATATAACAAATATACAAATTTTCATTTTTATCAAAATATTTCTTGCGGCTGTTTTGGTGGATTGCTTGAACATTGATGAAAATACTAAATACTAGTATCGAAAAAGTATCAAAAAAGCTTGAAAAATTCGTCTGATCTTTTGGGTCGTGGGTAGTTCAGTTATTAGAGCAGTCGCCCGTATTGCGAAAAGTCATAGGTTCAAGACCCATCCTGGAGTACCAGGGACAAAGTGGCTTAAGCATTTTTCTTTAAACATATTTTTCAGTATAGCATTTTGAATGCAAAAATGACCAAATATAATAAGCAGTATCTAATTTCAGGTGTGTTGAATTAGACTGTTGGGATGGCAAAGGTGAAGACGAAGAGCCTATAATTACTCATGGTATGGCCATGTGTACCGATATTCTGTTCAAAGACGTGATCTACGCACTTAGGGACACGGCATTTGTGACGTCAGATTACCCAGTCATCTTATCGTTTGAGAACCACTGCTGTAAGGCGCAGCAATACAAGCTTGCCAAGTACTGTGATGAGATTCTTGGAGACTTACTACTGAAGGAGCCTCTACCTGAACATCCTGTAAGTCGTACTAGTTTCGCATATTCTAATATGTATATGGAAATTCATGTGCTTAGAGTTCTTTTTGAAATCTGATAAATATTTTATGAAAGAACCTACTTATAAAGTGATTTTTTATTGTAATCGACAGTTAGAACCTGGCGTACCTCTGCCTCCGCCCTCAGCCCTAAAACGCAAGATCCTCATCAAAAACAAACGTCTGAAGCCCGAAGTGGAGAAACAGGAGCTAGAACTGTTCAGACAAGGCCAATTTGTCATAGAAGATGAGGAGAAAGAAGATGCATCTGCTGTAGCTATTCCAGACAAAAAGGTATACTTACTTATCAGCCCTTTAACGTGCTAGAGCTGGCCTTTATTATGGATGGTTAAGGAAGATCGGCCATAACCCTCCACGCTAACCCAATGCGGATTGGAGGATATACACGGATGCAGATGCAGCCGGGACCAATGGCTTAACATGCCTTTCGAAGCACGGAGTAACAAGAGATAACAATTTTGTGGTCGCCCTTCCCGTAACCGACCCTTGCGAAAGTTGCTTAACAGCAACGATCGCGAGCCGCGGCGCTTATCTACTAAGCCACCGAGCTATTTAATAGCGATTAAATAAAAATGTTGTAATCGAATAAAAAAAAATAAGATGAGGGTCGATAAAGATTCTCGTATATTTAGCATAATATAGAAACCACCTGTCAAGATAGCAAAGAGTATTATATAAAGACCATTTTGCTAACTAGTAACAAGAAGTAAGCTAGAAAAGAAATATTTCCGGTAGAATTTTAAACCACTATATATATGTGATACGTTGTGTCAGTTCGTCAATTACAACTTTTGCAGCGAAACTACCGCTCTGTCAACTCGCTCGCAATTAACTTAATGGCGCTATTGTGTTGACACAACATGTTATAGTACCATATACCATCACCAGCCTATTACTTTGCCCACTGCTGGTGCTCAGACTTTCCTTAAAGATGAAATTGAATAGGGAAAATTGACAATGACCCACCAAGAGGGCCCAGTGCGGATTGGAAGGTATTAACGATTGCAAACTCAGCAAGGACCGCCTTCCGAAATTTTTTGATCACCCATCCTATGACCGGCCATTGCGAAAGTTACTTAACAACCGTCTCGCAGACCAAGCGGGCTAACTGCGTCATCGAGCTCTTTCGGGTCAATTGTATATTGAAATTGTGCTGTTTCTTTCAGCCGGAAGAAATAGTTGCTGAAGCGGCATCAGCGGGTGAAGATGCACCGCCTCCCGTGGCGTATACCGGCTCCACCACTAATGTCCATCCCTGGCTTTCCTCTATGGTCAACTACGCGCAACCCATCAAGTTCCAAGGGTTTGAGGAAGCAGAGAGTAAGACTTTAGTTACTTTACGTCTAGTAAGCCATGTAGTGGTCAGCGCCAGCTAAATGAAGGGCAAAACACTGGAACGATGTACACAAAAAAAAAAGAAACAAAAAATATAAGACTAATGCAGATACACCACATTAAAGAGTCTAATATTGCCTATGACAAAAGAAATTCCTTAATTAATGTTAGTCTGAGAATTCAGTTCTTTTAAATTCTCGGACAATCGGACATGGAGTAGTTGATCAAAATTATAAGCAATTTTTTTAAGCAAATTAATTGAATAAATAAATAAAAGTTTGGACTTGCCCCCCCCTCCCCCTGTTTAAATGGAAGCTAAAACTATTTTTGCACGGACCATACGGCAACTATAGCCATGGGTTCAATACTAGAAAATGGAATTTAATTTTTTTTTTTATATAATAGCCTTTTATATAGCAAGAAAATTAAAGTCGAGAAGTCTTTGATCCTTACATTTTTATATTTGTACGAAACTTCGGGGGTGCAAATCCGGCTAGCTAATGGCCGATTTTTTATTACCGAATAATTTACTGTAATAATTTATATATAATAAATCTACATTCATATTATAATTAATTATAAATTAATAATTTGATTTATTAATATTATACTTTGACGAACCTTCACTTAAAGAGAAACTTTTATAAAAGTTTTAATTTGACCTCAAGCTGGCACTATATAAGATTGAGAAAATATGAAACTGGAAATTGAAACTATCAGTTTCCATTGAGTATCCAATCAAGTAATTAATCAATTTGATACTTTATCCTCAGAACGCAACATCTACCATAATATGTCATCGTTTGCGGAGACCACGGGCATGAACTATCTGAAGACTCAGGCCATAGACTTCGTTAACTACAACAAGCGGCAGATGTCCAGGATATATCCAAAAGGGACACGAGCTGACTCCTCAAACTACATGCCACAGGTTTGTTATAAAAATATACAGGAGAATCATTTACCTCTTCAAAGTTTTTTTGTTGACCTCTAAGTATAGAAAATAATGGCATGTATATTGATATGATCTTGACGATATAAACAACGAAGATGTGAGACAGCACTAGAGTCATTTTACAGTTAATAATTTTCAATGAAACGGTAAAAAAACCAAATGTATTAAATTCACTTCACGTAATGCAAAAAAAGAAACTACAAAGAACCCATTACATTTATATATTAGCCGGTAAACTCAGCTTACCTACATATTTCAGACAAATTGCCAATATAGAAACTGACCAGAACTTTGCACTTCAAATCATTTATTGTCCAGGCAACTCCCATACAATATAGGTAACAAAGTAAAATTTCTCCCTCTGCGTTTGCAAGGGTATAAAAACTTGTTTTAAGCGCCTTTACATCTCGTAACATTTGTTTCTTTATCATATTATTTAAAGTGTCGATCAAACCCTATGAAAAAATCACATAGCAAAATAGACTAGTAGTCTTCGAATTGGTCTTTTTCACAACTAAAGAATTATACTTTTGGAGAATACGTATGCCTTTCACAAACTAGGAATTGGATAAAAGTGTTATTATTGATAATACCGGTCGTTTCACAGGTGTTCTGGAACGCGGGCTGCCAAATGGTATCGTTGAACTTCCAAACGTCCGATCTGCCGATGCAACTGAACCAGGGCAAGTTCGAATACAACGGCAACTGCGGATACTTGCTCAAGCCTGACTTCATGCGGCGAGCAGACAGAAGCTTTGATCCTTTCGCAGACGCGCCAGTAGATGGCGTTATCGCCGCACAATGCTCTGTACAGGTAAGTCAAGACTTTGATATTTTTCTTTAGATTTATCTCATAAAGTACCCCAAGTTATACTAATTTTACCCTATATCGATTTGTCTCTATTATGCTCTTCCGCTTCACATATGAGCATTATCTCAAACTGTATTTTTTTAGTGTACTATTTTTTTATTGTAATATACCTAGTTCTGCCATAAATACTGTTACAAATGAAATGGACAATTTTTTTTTCTTCAGTTTTATATAAATGTAAGTGTTTTATGTACACTAGAAAAATACTCTAAACAACTGTTTTACATAAAATTTTATTCAAAGTGAGCAGCCTTAGCGTTTATACAAGCTTTTAAACGTACCGGCCAGTCGTCAATACTTTTATGTACGTCGTCCATAGGGACGTTGGCCACTGCTCGCTCCAGTGATCTCTTGAGAGATTCCAAATTGTGGTGTCTCTTAGAACAGGCAATGTCCTCTAAGACAGACCACAATTTGTAATCTAATCGGTTCAGGTCTGGACTGGAGGAGGGCCAATCATCGGCTTTGATAAAATCGGGAACATTATCCGCGAGCCAAGCTTGGGTGGTGCGTGCCTTGTGACCGGGAGCCGAGTCTTGTTCAGTTCTATTTTAGCTGGAATTGTATCGAATGTCACTTATTAGAATAGAAAACCATTAAAAACTGTAGTTTCGTTCGGTTTCGATCCGTTTTCGATTCGATTTGAACAAAATTTATTTAGTAGAATTGGCCCCTTGATCTCTTGTGGTCATCAATAGAGGAGGTCTCTACGAACCTATTGATGGTACGATACACAAACATCCAACTGATACCTAGCTCCTGAAGGATCTTATAAATCACGGAAGGCTCCATTCCCACCTTATGCAGTGCAATAAAAGCGATTATATCTTCTTTAACACTTTAAAATATTTAATTAATGACAAAAATCTTGTTGCTTTACAAAGAGTAACTCTTAATAAATAAAATAGCATAGCAGCATTCCAAATTCGAAATTAAAAAAATTTGATAATCTTTACTTTTAAAATTGTAACAAAATTTATGGCCACACTAGGTACTATGATATTTTATTTCTACGTGAGTATTTATAAATATTGTAATCGGTTTCTATATGAATTCATTGATATATTCAAAAAAATATGAAAATAGTAAAAAATTGTTTGCATTCCATATAGATATACTAAAAGTCAACGGTAACGCTTTGGACATCTTTTACACTCGAACAGTAATTAAACATGAAAGAGGTCGATAGATTTTCGAAGTTTCTATACTGTGAAGACCATAAATAAGCCCCACGATTAGAAATTGTAATATTTAAGTACATGCTTTATATACTGGTCTTGCTTACAGTAAAATTTTCATCTAATTAAACGAAAATCGTACTCGCGGTTGACGCATCACGAATCATCATAATTCAAACTACATATTTTCTAAATCCGTTTTCGTCATGTATATCTGAAATCGACTATTGTCGTTAATGATAGGTGATAGCCGGACAGTTTTTATCGGACAAGAAGATTGGCACATACGTAGAAGTGGACATGTATGGATTACCCTCGGACACCATCAGGAAGGAGTTCCGTACACGCATGGTACCCGCCAATGGCCTAAACCCGGTCTATAACGAAGAACCATTCCTGTTCCGAAAGGTATGTTACACAAACACAAAACAAATGCCCATATGTATATCATCATATATTTTTGTCTTTTATATAATATATTTTTTTTAATATTTGTTTACTTCTTCTAAATTTAAAACAACACAAGTGTACCACATACATATACAGCAAGTTTATGTAGAAGACATGAGTCCAAACTAGGTAGACCCCGTCCTATAGAACTCCTGGCTTCTACCTCTCGAAATGTAAACACAGTATAATTTTAAAGAAAAATAAAATAAACAATAAAAAGAAAATACCGTAGGTGTGAGAGAGTGTGATTGGATCCAAATGTGTTCATTTGTGTGTTTGAGTTTTGAGTGCTTACTAATAAAGTTCTACCTATATCCATATCTTTTAAATCTTTAAGCCTTAATTTTCAAAATATTATCAGTTTCCTTGTAAGTTAGACTAGAAAGTATAATGTTACTACATAATGCCTTGTCATGGGAGCAATTTGTTGAATATATTGCATATTTTACCAATTTAAAAAGAAAAGAAGTCATAAGCGTAAGGTGTCCTATAAGCACGTCTAGGGTAATCTACTTCTAGTTTAAGCCCTTGAATGATCATTATCATATTTTATAAGGGAATGTTGTTTTAAGATGATATTTAAAAAGAACAAATGTGCCACTATCAACTTCGCAGCTCTATATATTTCTTCTGTGGGATATAGCATTGACTAAAAGAAACATATACTTAAAGAAATAGCCTTGAAGCTCTTTCTTATTGTAGCATTAAGGTTTTCGGTGCACCACCCTATGATTCATCATAAGTACAGTATGCTATCACCGATTGACAAAGTGTTAGTTAAATGAACCATATAGTTTTTTTGTCCACAACAGAACGTTGTAACTTGAAAACAAATGTTAATTTTCTTATTTTTTTACTAATATTAATATATTCGTTAAAGTCAATTTTCTTATAATGATACCCAAATATTTAATACCGTCCGAACCGGATATTTCAGGACATGAGCAAACTGACGAAAAACACGAGTATGCATTTAACTTATAGTTTTTAAAGTTAAAGATCAGAATTTTGAGTTACAAATAGAAAAGACAAAATATTTTTAAAGTATTAAGGATCAAAAAATGAGCTCCCAACCAGTGGCATACCAGATCAAAACGCCTCTGAGCAAAACCGTACACTGCACTCCAGTTTTCCCCATTAAAAGTGAGAGTTGAGTCATCTGCATATGATATAATTTTTCAGTTTTCCAGACATTGATTGTAGAGGTCCTTTATATAGCAGAGTCACTTTAATATATGTGCGTTATCAGTTAAGTCCTATTGTAGTATGATCGAGACAACTATTCCCTTTCGTTGGAGTGTACTAAGCCGGTATTAATCCATGGTAAATTAATAGAACAAGGATAAACAGTTTGCATTATCTATGCTAACATTAATGTCCACTAATAATTATATTTTTAATGTTTGCTATGTTCTAATATCTAGAGAAAAATATCTATCTAGAATATCTAGTGAAAAATGTATACATTTTTTTTTATATAAGGTGGACGGTGTATACGTGTAATTACGTACTGAGAACCTAGTATATTATTCAGACAGTTTGTTTCATCCAGCTGATTCTAACAATTGTTTACCATGAATATAACGCCTTCATTCTGATTACAACTATGTGTTACAATTTTGTATTCTTATAATTGTAACATAAATTTGTGTTACAATTATAAGAATAATAACCACCAGGTTTAGGAACGTTATTTACATAAGATAAACAGCATTCGCTAAATACATTGATGTCACACTTTATTTTTATGCTCGAGTATAGGGCACAGAAACTATCAAAATTGTGATACATTCCTAAATAGTATTACACCATAACATAAACACACTAAATAAATTATTATAGCTCTTTTTGGAAGATAATTCAATAATATTTTACTAATTTGAGAAAATCATTTATCTATTTCATATTATGTTATCTATATTTTCTGTTGTTACTTGGATGTTAAATAAACAAGGTTGCAATGCATTAACAATTTGCGAGACATATAATACTATAGTTCTATATTAAAACCTATACACAATCCATGAATGTAAAAAAAAGCGGTGGGCCTAAGATACAACCCTGAGGAAACCCCATTTGTCCCATCAGGTGGTATTACCAGATTTAGCTGTACTCCGGTTTGGTGTATACGACGAGAACGGCAAACTACTAGGGCAGAGGATTCTGCCCTTGGATGGTCTCCAGGCTGGGTACCGCCATATCTCTCTAAGAACCGAAGCCAACTTCCCGATGTCGCTACCAATGTTGTTCTGCAACATCGAACTCAAAATCTATGTACCTGATGGATTTGAAGGTATATTTTTTAATGTACAAAGGAATTAATATCAAAAGTATTGCTAATCATCAACAACCCTTCTACCTCTCCACTGCAGGGGCTTTGACCTTCATTATTGTTGGTTAAGGAGATTGTGTCATGGGCCTTCCACGCTGGTCCAATGCGGATTGGAGGGTATTAATTACTGCAAATACAGCTAAGATCAACGGCTTAACGTGCCTTCCGAAGCACAGAGTAGATCAAGATATTTTTTTTTAATCACCCATCCCGTGATCGACCCTTGCGAAAGTTGCTTTACAACAACGATTGCGGGCCGTAATGCTTATCACGAATTTAAATTTATCAACTAGGTGCATCAAAGTCTAAAGCTAATTCTGCTAAATTAACCAAAACTGCCGTCGGATGGCATAACATCGATGTTGAAAATTCCGCATTTTTGACGAAATTAAGATTAAAGACTTTTTTAAGATATTTGCTCATTACTCATAAACAATGTAATGTAATAATTTGTTTCCAAAATTTATTTATTTTCTAAGCCGTTATATTAAATTTAAGTCGTGTTAGGCTTAAACGTGTAACTGCACCTATCGCGTTATACTGCCAGACGCAAGATATAACATAATTTTCTAATAAAAAAATGCTTGAAAAATCAATTTTCCCCGAGGAACTCTATGAGTTGAGGAATTTTCATCTTAATGGAAAGTTTACAATATTCGTAAAAATATTTCTTTCGGGTGTTTTAGTGGATTGCCTTAACATTGATTAAAATAGACCCATTAGTAGCAAAAAATAAAAAAGCGCTTGAAAGATTCGTCAGTCCTGTAAGGTCCTGGGTAGCTCAGTGGTTAGAGCAGTCGCCCGGATTGCGAAAGGTCGTGATATCGAGTCCCATCTCAAAGTACCTTGGGGAAAAGTGGATTTTTTAAACATTTTTCACTAAGAATATTGTCCAATATAGCATTGTCTATGCAAACTTGATAAAATATAATTATTACATAATTTACTATCATCACTTCTTATAGATTTTATGGCTGCGCTATCGGATCCTCGAGCGTTCATGGGAGCTGCAAAAGAGAGGACAGACAATATGAAGCAGATGGGTATAGAGGAAAGTGGACCAGAAAAGAAAGTTCAAATTGAAGAGAAGAAAGAAGGTTAGTTGTAAGCTTACTATGTGGTTACACTCATAATTTAACAAAGGGGAGGATTTTAAAACGGACTAAATAAACTTCAGGAGAATTAAGCGAAACTAAAATTTCAATATTTTTACTGAAACAAAAATTCCTGAATTTCCTTTGCTTACGGCCAGCAACTTGTTTACTGTACATTGCTGGTTGCAGTGTTAAACCTATAAAAGATACACATAAATAGATTTGTCGTCTAAATATAAATTACTAGCTAGTTTCCCACGACTTCAACCACATATGATGTAGTTCATTGTTAAAGAAATATTTTTGCATTTCATATATTTGAAATTAATAAAATATTCTTTTTAAAATGCTTAAAAGATAAAAGACAGACTTCATTGAAAAATAAACTGTCCGAGTGAGTATTTCACGCAGGTAGAAATATTTTAACAGACATAGTATACATTCAGTGTGATGATAATCCACACTAATGTGCGAAAGTAAAGTCTGTTTGTGTCTGCTACGTGTTCATGTCTAAACTACTGAATTAATTTTATTGAAATTTGGGACCTTGGAAAAAAACATGGGATTGATTTTATTACAAAAATAACGAAATTTACGCGAGCGTAGTCGCGGGCGGAAATCTAGTTATAAATAACGTTTACTTTAGCGTTTACATGTAAACAGAGGAAGCGATCGTAATTCGAATGTTTACTTCAAACTTGTATATATTAAATCAACTAACGCAATTCGTTTTCGCATACCTAGTTGAAGTACGATTGAACTTTTTTAATTATCGTGAAAACAATGGCAAATTATTTTTCTGCGAAATAGGATCATCACCACAAAAATCGTAAAAATATCATAAACTTAAAAAAGTAGCTAAACTTGAATTATTTATACTATGACACTGTTACTTACCTAAAGATATTTAAAAAATGACAGCTTAATATTTAAAAAAAAGTCAGATTAATGTTATATCCATGTAGCAGCAACTAGACACGTGGGTTACATAATGCTTCTGATCAATGAAAACATTTATTTTATATTAGGTATACCTACATTACCTTATATACATTCAGATATTTTTGTATTGCGTTTAACAGAAAGTTTGAAATCAACATTAATATGTAGAACATTAATATATTACAAACGACATATACCTATAACAAATTAAACTAGACCATTCGCTCGTCTAATAAATTTAAAAATAACTGCCAGTTTATTGATCCGACGCAAAACATACTAAACATGCACCTATAGGTAGCTAAAAGCTAAGTTTTTGTTCTAAATTAAAGAATTACTCGTTTCATATCATTCACGACATGGATTGCTTATCCAGCAGTTGCTACCTTTATTATTGTCTTCCATTTCAACGGGAAGGCAACGTTATAATAAACTGCTAATAATAAAATTTTAATTATCAACACGTGAAAGTTCTAAAGACTTGGAAGAATTATTTGTTTAACGTCAACAAATATTACGGTAATAACTTTTTAAAATCT
This sequence comes from Diatraea saccharalis, assembly GCA_918026875.4. Lineage (NCBI taxonomy): Eukaryota > Metazoa > Arthropoda > Insecta > Lepidoptera > Crambidae > Diatraea > Diatraea saccharalis. Next base: position 9,072,696 of record OU893350.1, read on the forward strand.
CATACGGGATTAATGTAACGAAACTTATGCTTGGAAGCTGCCGCGTACAGCATTGCAGAGGAAAAAAAAATCAGTGTTGTGGACAATGATAAGGCGGCAAAGAATTATAAGAGGAGGTTAGATTATAATTTTCCACAATCGGGAGGACACATTCTCGATCCTACAAAACTTAGCAAGGATGGAAGAAATACTGGGAAAAATCGTTTTAACCATAGAAGAGTGCTAGTTTTTGATAATACAAATCTGGAAACGGTAACATCGGAAGATCATTTGTCGTACAAAGGACAGAAACAAATGTGCAACTGACTGAAGGACTTCCGTTAGATGGAGACGTAGTTCCATAATTAAAAGAAAGTTTTTCAAAAGAGTATATTAAGCCTTACGACGCCCACTGCTGGGAATGTGCCTGCCTCATGGGTCCTCAGTCCTTAATTAAAGCAAAATTTGCCAAACAGTTATGACTTTTAGTAAACGATAAAGAATTAGCAAAACATTGATTATAAAATTAATGTTTTATTTCAGAGCCTCCGTTGGTGTTCGAGCCAATCACAGTGGAATCTCTACGGCAGGAGAAAGGTTTCGTGAAGACTGGCCGCAAACAGCAGAAGGATTTGGACGCAATGAGGAAACGTCACACTAAAGAAAAGATGACGTTGCAAAAACAACAGTGCACAGCGTTGGAGAAAATGATAAAAGGGAAAAAGTGAGTTTGAACATTTTTGAAATGATCGACCCCTACTGTACGTATTGAAGGCTCGAACCATAGGATTTAAGCACTTTTAAATGTATAAATACATACGTATAATTTTACAGGTGTTACCTATTTACAAGGCCATTTAATACTCATCAAAATGATAAATAATGTTAGATCTTATAGATAAAAATTCTTTAAGATTTTTTAAAGAGGAAATTATTAAAAATACCCTTCGTACGTAATTAATGTCGACCCAATTCTCATTTGTTTTACGTCCCTCACTGCAGGAGCTCTCCACACTGGCCCGATGCGAATTGTAGGGTATTAACGATTGCAAATGAAACCGGGACCAACGGCTTAACGTTTCGTTCCGAAGCACGGATAAGCTCGAAACCATATTTTTTGGTCACCCATCCCGTGATTATGAATGTTACTTAACAACAACGAACGCGGGCCGCAGCGTGTTTGCTACTTAGAGAGTATAAACCTCTAAGGTCTTTTTAATATAATAAACCAAGCCTAAATTACCTTTCTTGTCCAAATTTAGTAAGGAGCAGTTGAGCAACGATGCAACGTTCCGTAAATTGGTGAGCGAGCAATCAGCTGCTTGGAGCGAACTGGTGGCCAAACATCGGGTAGAGGAGTGGTCTAGTGCTCGTAGCAGACTCAACGAGCAACGGGACTTACTCAAGAAGATGATGGAGCAGACACAGCTTGCGCAGATGAAGCAGCTCGAGGCCAAACACGAGAGGTTACATTTATGATTATTATTTTTGACTAGGAATTTGCTCGTAGCAGACTCAATGAGTAACGGGACTTACTCAAGAAGATGATGGAACAGACACAGTTTGCGCAGATGAAGCAACTCGAGGCCAAACACGAGAGGGGTAACCTCTCAGGGGTGGGTGAGGAGTACAATCATTTTTTTGCTAGGTTTTTACACATTCTGGACCTGGATATAAAGGGAGTAACTGGGGAACTTGCCCGGGCGCCAGTGTTTGGGGGCGCAAAAATCATCATAATACCTATTCACCAGCTAAAAAAATAATGAGCTCTACATATCTCTTCATACACATTATCGGCTACGATGGGGCACCGACATGTTTCAAAATCCTTTAATAAAATAAAAGAAAAATATCATATACTGCAAAAATATGATAATATACCTAAAATCTGGCTTCACGGAGCGTAGGACGTAGGAGCTTAGGGTCAGAGAAAAGGGCACCAAACGAAGTTTCTGCCCCGTTAAAAAGAAAACATAGATCCAGGCCTACACATTGTATATAATGGGATATAATCTTCCATGAGAGTTCAATGCGGATTAATGGGTGTTAACAACTGCAGATGCAACCGGGACCGATGGCTTAAAGCAAGGAGATACTCGAGAAAATAAATTTTTGTCGCCCATCCTATGACCGTCTCTTATGAAAGTCTCACTTCCGCACTGAGCTTGATAGACTGCTTTCGTATGTTAATAATTCCAAGTTGATATACTGACTCGAACATATTTCCTAATCTAAGTGACACTTCAAGTTTGAATCCGTGTTTTCTAAGTAACGACCATTCTTTCCTACTGACTCAAACTACTACTACATATTACACAGATAATATAAATTCATTATCATCATATCAGCTAGAAAACGTACACTGTTGGACAAAAAAATCTCCTTCGAAAATCGTTCGCACTCTATCCTAATCCAATGCTTTTGGCGATCCTGACTTAATAATAAAAAAAAAATCAGACTACATCACATACATTGCTCAGATTCCTAGATGCGTAGCTAAAGCCCGTTGTTACGGAGGTACCACAAAAACCAGACCCGAAACAATAAATATATTTAGAAACATTTTCAACATTGACCAAAAGGATGTTCAATCCCTTGGACCTCAAAGATGGCGACACCTTGAAATCGGCATGTGATATAACTTGACATAATCACAGCATTCACTAAAAGTTAGCCAATCTTGTTTTTAGAGAGTTAAAAGACATGAACGCCCGTCAAGCCAAAATCAGTATGGAGACAAGCAAGGAAGTGGCAAACGACAAAACCCTGAAGACAAAACAGGAGAAGGATCGACGACTTAGAGAGAAGAAACAAAACAACACTAAGAAATTCATGGATGAACGCAAGGTAAGGGCTAGTACACAAATATAAATAAGTTACGACGATGAAACCAGTGCAATGTGCTCAGGGGCGTCGCAGGGGGGGTGGGGGGCGGGGCAAGTTGATTATGGAGAATGAGCTAGCTAAAGTCGACAGCACATGAAGCTTTTTAGTTGTACGGCAATTGTAAGAACAACAGTACAGAGTTCAATTTGTAAAGTTATACGAGCTCTTGACTGTAGAATAAATAAAACTAGTAAATAAGTTATTATTACATTTATTAGAAAAATATAATAAAAATAATTTGGGGTATTGAATGTGCAACACTCCCCTTCTCCCACTTCAACAATATCATAGAGCAGAGCGTAGTTGAGTGTAGAAATTGGTAAGTTCATTCGAGTTTCGACTTACGGAAATGTTCGATCAAGCAAGTGAAATCAAAGACCTTAGTTAATTTACATTAGGCAACTTTTTTAAAATCTCTAACGTCCCTTTGGCGACGCCTTTGGTGCACCTTTGATATAGAATGTCCCTTGCACTTTACCACAGCCGCATTTGTTATTTAATATTCAAAGATGGCGGACGAGATTGACGTCAATCATTTAATTTTTTTTATTGCTTGCAGACCCAAACTATTAAACAAAATCGTGAGAAAGAAAAGTTGAAAGTCACCCATGACAAACAAATGGAGGAATTATCCAAGGATATTGACAATGTGAGTAAATCACATACAATCATTATTACTATTTAATTAAAACTACAATACCACAATATTTAGCGGGAGCCCTTTAGCTGTGTAACTTCTTATAATAGACTAAAATTTTATTAAATAATTTATTTATATAACAAAAGTACAATTAATTTTATAGCTCATTGAAATGTACAAGATGGAGGAGACAGAATTCGAGATGGGCACCAAAACGGAATTCTTTGCATGAAAATACCCCGACATAGCTCCACTATTGGAGCAACTGACTTAGAAAGTGAGTGTTTAAAGTGATCTCTCTTAATGTTTCTCAGTATATTAACTAATGTAAATAAGCAGCTAATATTATTACAGTCTAGAAAGATCATAATGATATAACTATCTCAGGTTATGCACATTTGGACTGTCCAACTGAAATGGGCTGGCTGTGTTCTCTAGCAGCAAAGGTAGTTTGGCTCACTGTTGAACTTTGTCTATATTAAAGGCCCAATTATAGGCCAATTGACATCATATGTGTTATAAAGTTATAACGGATACCATTAACTATGAAATAACATGACTTTAACATATTTAACATGACTTTATTCAAGTATAAGAATGAAAAACTTGTTTTAGACATATTAAATTATAAGTAAAACAGATCAATTTATTAATATTTAATAATTTACAAAGTACGTAATATAAAATCTTTGCAAATATTATTTTTCCTTTTGCAATTTGAATAGATTAGAACCACTTTCAACTAGCAATACTATAAATTGAACTGTAATCGCTATAGTATGTAGGTAATATACGTAACCATAAAATATCTGTAAATTTTTTCCTTATATTCAAACACAAGTCATAAAACTAATTGATATTAGAATTGTATTAATTCTGCCTTTGTAGTAAGACTATTGCTTAAATGTTCACTTAAAATAGGTATATTGTACCTAGTTAAGCATCTACTTTAAGTATCTATTAAATGGTAATGTAGTTTCATAGTAAGTACATATATTTATCGAAATTTGAAACGACAAAAATTATATTGACATAAAATTTCAATTGAAAATAAAGTGATTTTTTCGGCCTTTTCAGAAAAATAAGTATAAGATATTATTGGTAAAACGAGTAATAATTATCGTAATTATATAGTGTACCCTAATATAAAGTGTATTTAATGTTCTTTTTACGGGTATATAAAATACAGTGCTGGATTAAGTAAGCCAAAGCGGGGCCTGCAGTAAATTTTTTGAGGGGGAGCTTTGTTTGCTTGAGATTAAGTGTATAATTGAAATAAAACAAAATTCTTACAAACAGACTTTTGTAAAATTTAATTGTAAAAGTAACCACTAATACAATTATTCAGGATCAATTTTACTTGCAAAGTGAGTATACATTATGGTTCATTTTAGAAAAATTGGTATGGCTCATCATTTTAGAAAAATTGCGGATATTCATCCAATCACCTATTATATCTTTCGTGATGACAACGAATAATCGGAATCAGTAACTTTGCAAACGAAACATAAAAGTCATCCTTTCTTTCTGAATAATATAACACAACTAATATGTGACTTGAGTTTTATTTGTCAGTTTATATTTACACTTAAAAATATAATTTGAGGCAGAAGCGTAACTTAACTTAATTTTAATAATAATATATCTTGCATTTTTAACACTGACGGAAAAATATTTTTTGGGCGAGACCCTTGTACTAGACCATACCGAGGCTCCCAATCGCACGGGACCCGTAGCATTTGCTACTTTGGTACATGGCTAATCCGGCACTGATAAAATATCACCATCAATTGGATGTATTAAAATTCAGTGACTTCAATATACTTATTACACTTTTAAAAGTATGCAAATTATCTTCCTATTCATATCAATATATATTTTATTTATTTATTAATACGTAACTAAAGTGAGTAATTGATAGTATAAAGACAAATCCAAGTTAAAATCTAGAAAGGTTTATGTGACGATTGAGCTTATACTGTAAAAAAATAGGTAGGCATCTACTGGAATTAACGACTGCCGACCACGCGGAATCATCTGTGGCTAAAATGGACTTCTGTTATTAATGATCAAAGTATATTCATAATTTTATGATATTTGTGCTCTTATTGTTAGTTTAATTTAATATAAAGGCGGCAGCCTGGTATGTGTAGGAAATAGGCATTTACTTAAGTACCTACATAGATTAACTAGTTGATTTTTATTGCAATTATCAAGTGACATTAGAAATTGAAATATCAACTTTATAACACATTATAGATATTTAAACAGTATCTTTATTGAGAAAACTATATATAAACTATATTCTATATCATGTTTTAACACCAAGTAGGTAGGTAATAAAGAAACTTAAACTTGATGTCTGGCAAATATTGACTGATCTTGATTCAAAACAATGTTTTGAACGAAAAATGGGTGTAAATACCGATTTCCTATTCTTATTTATGTTACGCTGCGGCCTTTGAAATAAGAATTTAATATGAATGATCATTCAAAAATATTTAACTATGTATGATAAGTATAAATCCATTGAGCGACTTCATTTCACTGTTTTTGGATATTATAAAAATGGTACTTATCTAGTAAGAGTAAACACGGTGGTTCAAATAATTAATTACTCAATAATGTACAAATATATAAAGCTAACATTTAAATAAAATTTATTTGTGTACTTCTTAGGGGATCATTCCATTTAAATTTTATGTCGATTTCACATTACGCAGTTAGTGGACCAATGTTTCTTACTTCGATTTCATATAATAATTGATTTACTGTTAAAGAGCTTTGCCTAAAGACTATCGTATCTATACCAACAAGGCAACTCATTTCAAAGACCACGGTAACATCTCGATAGATGGCACCACTTCAAAGTATTAAATGGTTCAAGTAGATAAAGAGATCTACTCTGTGAACCAAAAAATATCTAAGAATAAATTGAGAAACTACAACTTTAGTATGTGATGTAACGCCTACAAACGAACTTTCAATTACTACCCTTCGAAATAAGATGCATAAAAGTACCTAGGTATATCAATTTAAATGCTATGTATAAAAAATATAATTGAAAATATAAAACAGAAATATGTGTGTCCTTGAATGTAAATTTATATGTTCTACCTTTTTGAAAATGGACCATAATCATTATGTATTATTTTATATTATTTCATAAGATATTTATGGCACTTCGAGAAAAAAAAATAGTGCATTAATAATATAGTAAAAGCCCTTTATTTGATTGACATATAGTAAGTAATAATAAATTATGTTTAAGTATATTGGTACTTCTGATTAACGTAGGTATATTATAAGAAATACTGAATGTTTTATTTCGTGGAAATCAAGAAAAATATAATTACCAAAGAAACTTTAGTATATATTTAAAACTTTATTGATTAAATATAGAATATGTATCAATTTCAACGTGATTTCAATTAAGTATAATAAGTACAAGACTCTTGAAGTCAATATTCAAATAATGTTTATTCAATATTAATTACATGTTTTAATAAATCGAATATTACGTTATTTATATATTCAAAAGTTAAACATTAATACATTCTAGTCAATTTCATCATAGAATTTATTTCTGACTATGTAATTTATAGAATCTTGCACCTTATTGTTGTAATACTATAAAATTATTAATTTAATACTTTAAAAATTAATAGAATGTAAAAACTCTAACATTTGAATAATTTTGAATATTATTAAAATGTTAGAGTTTTATTTATTTAATTAGAAATATATAATCATTTACTATAATTATTATTATTAGATTTTAAAAAAGATAGTGAGAATAAATATAAGTGTTTCATATATGTGTATGTTTAAATGGATTATATTTCAAATTTATTAATTGACATGTATGGCACTTTATTGACTTTGGATAATAAAATTATTCATATTGTAGATATTACGATAACTGTTTAATGAAAGATTTTCTAAATATTGACGAAATTATCATTATATTATTATTATATACTGAATTATGTAGTTAGATTTGGGAAATGTGATAAAAGCAATTAAACATATTTGGCCTACCTTATTTGATTAAAATTTAAAATATTGTAATTTTTATGTGCAAAATTATACTTTATACTGTTTTGTGTTTTAAATGTGTTCATCTGCATTTTATAAAGTATGGCAAAGAGTTATAATTTATTTGATTTAGTCGCCATCTGCTGGTGATAAAAATATAGAAGAACAATTTATTTTCCATTGCTAATGGAAAATAAACTGTACTCTGTGCCATGAACATAAGTAATATTTTCATTTGCAACTAAAATTCACTCTTATTTTAGACAAAATATAGATGATTTAATGTAGTAATCATTTATTGTTGTTGAGCACTATTCACTCATTATCTTGCACATTTTGAAATTTAAATAGCACGTCATGCATTTTGATATTTATAATTGCATACAGAGATATTCATTATTTAATATGGAATTTCCTTGTCGCCTTTTCAAACTAAAAAATTATATATTTTTTTCAATTGTTTTATAAAAGAATTTGAGCTAATTTAGGAAGGTGACCTAATACAATTGTGTCAATTCACACTTGTAATACACAATTCAAAAATTCATATGAAAATGCATCATCTGGAGTGGGTCTTGGCCGAAGGAAGTGGAATCTCTTCAGTAACCACATGTTTAGAATTGAAAATAAGAAACATTTAACATTTTATTTATTGGTCTTGGCCGAAGGAAGTGGAATCTCTTCAGTAACCACATGTTTAGAATTGAAAATAAGAAACATTTTATAGTTTAATCATTTGCTATGTATTATTGTCGACAAAGTGATACCATGCTTAGTGTAAGAATATTGAAAGAAGTAAAGCATATATTCTAAACTCATTGTATTGACATATAGACACATTGCTCTAAAAATCATTGGAATTTGGTGTGATTTAGTAAAGAGTACTTAAAGCCAAATTTCATGGTTTAATAGTTACCTATGTAACATAATGAAAAATGTGTATCCAAAGATTTGTTTATTGATTAAAGTACAATAATTAAATCATAACATTTGAAATATATCTAAGTGTTTTATTTCTACTATTAAAAATACCTAAATATTATTTACTGGATTTAAGACTCCTTATCTTCTTTCTTTCTTTGTACAGACTCTCATCTTGGACTGAAACAAAAGTTATTCTATTATAGTTCAAAAATAACAAAACTTAAGACTTAAAAATAAAAATGTTATATTATATACAGCGTGTTTGGTAATAACTGTATAATCCCAAATATGGCACATACGGTTTGATGAATAGAACCCAGAAAAATGATCACTAAGTCTGAAACCCAGCACATGACCTAGATATTTACCCTAAAAACAGCTGTTGTGTTGTATTTGGTCATTGACTTCATGTGCCGAACTAGTTTAAAAAATAACAGAAGCTAAATAAATCTAACGATAAATGCCTAGAATAAATATGCATCCGAGAGTAATTTATTATTTCAAAAACAAAGAAAAAGTTAGTAGTAAATGACTTTTAACCATAAAAGTACACCAATCTTGTGATTAACGGTGTTTCAAAAACTATTATTAAGAAAACGTCTGTAATAATATTGACTGTATTATTACAGAAGTTTTCTTAATAAAAAAGAAATTGCAAATACTTTTATTGAAGTTAGATATCTGCACTATTGCTCACATTAGTCTATGCAAGAAGGAACGACAGAGACATAAAATCGACGACGATGTGTATTGAGAAACTCGGGTTTCTGATGTGTCAGTAAGGTATGTAGATTAATTGCTTTGAAGTTTTGTTATTTACGGACTTACACAATGATATTAATAATCTAAATATCTCGCTTGTTCTTAGTTTAAATGATAATTAAATAAAGATAATTTAATAAATAATATCTTTTCTTTTCTAATTTAATCAATAATTTTTATGCCTTATAATTTTGTTAATGACTTGGTCTTAAATTTTAATATTGTATTATGGCCTTTTTTTCTTTTGTAACCGTGAAAAGCGTAAACAAAACTGTAATAATAAGTAAACAGCCTTATTATCAATTTCGTCAGTAAAAAAAAATAGTATAATAAGTTACATTGAAATTTCATTGTTTAAATAAAAAAAAATAACGATTTTTTGGTAGGTAGGTTACCTAACACAGAATTTGATGACGCGGAACCCTAAATCGGTGCACTTTTGATTTAGGTACCTACATTGGTGTTCGAGTTGCAATAATTACCTATGTAGTTTTGGTCATCGCTTCAGTCGCGTCCGAGGCTTTCATCGGTGCACTTGTGAGTTTTCAGAATTTAGAAGGTCAACTTACGTTTTCGTTCTTTCGGGACTTTTGGTTTGTTTTTCATACTCGTCCTGTTTACCTGTGTGTTGTGTTTGTGTGCGGTCAGTGCAATGAGTTCGTACTCAAATGCCTAATATTACGAGATGATATTGTGTGTTGGTGCTTGTGACGGAATCTTGCTGCGGCTCGGCGGCTTTATGACGCCACGTGTCAGGAAGATCTGTTAAATCTATTAAATCGAGACAGAGGATATGATTTTACGTCGAGAGTAACACGGTCTTTGTCGAATCGAATGGAGATGTGTGTTTTATGCGGTGGCCGGCATATCGAGACCTTGGACTGATAAAGTGGAGGTGAAGTGTAGGTAATGTTGACAAGTGAGAGCTGAGAGAGTGATCAGAACGCTGCCTCTAGGTATGTACCTGTTTAATCTTAAATTGTTTTAATTACAAGTAAACTCATACGCAGTCGAGTGCGCGCGTCGGCGATATCAAAGTGTATTCTCGGAAACGAGAGAGAGTGAGAGGTAATGAGAGAAAGAGAGAGAGAGAGAGTGAGTACGCCGGGACGGCACTTATAAGCTTTCAGGGTTGTAGCATATTAATTGAAAACAAATTTTTCAAATATTTGTATGAAAATCTCAATTTACGTGAAATTGTTGTTTGACATATTCATTATGTTCTTCGTGCTAAGTTGTATGGCCATGTTTCGGGATTATACATATATTTCCAAACATCCTGTACTATATATATTATAGGGGTGTGATAGACCTTCCATAACATCCAACAAAAATAAGGAGAAAGAAAAAAGGACAAACAAACCTTGCGAAATAAGATAGATAACTAGACTTTATATAACCAATAAACCAAGAGTACTTTGAAAATTGGTTTATATATTGTGGTTGAAATAATAAATAAATCCAAATTAGTTATGAGTAAATCAATGTATAGGTGGGTGCAGGCAGTAAACGTCACTATGGCTGTAACAGCTCAGATATATAAACTCATTTATCTATGTAAGCACAGCATGATTAATTCAAGAACAGAATCAAATACAACCAATATTGACTTCTATGGGGGCCTAGTGAACTGTGTATTAAACCTAACTAACAAACAGCTTCTGAAGACAGTTCTAAATATTCAAGACTATCTACATGATTGTTTGAAATTAGGATCAGTCAATAAATCTTTAATAAAATAAACTTGTTACAGACGGCAGCTACAAATGTTTTCGTACTCTGTACAAGAAGAAAGAAAATAAATATCTTCAAAACGGTTATGTGCATCCACTACAAAATTTATTTAAAGTAATTTTGAATTATCCAACATTTTTACCTATTAATCATTCAAGATGTTTCCTGGCTGATAAGAAGAAAAAGAAACACCCTCCTCTAATAGAAGTAATGACATTTACAAAAACTGTGTTATTGCCAAATCAATACATATTAATATTATAAATTAATCATGTGTAACAAATAACGGAATATATGAAGTAACTTTCCATTACAATATTTATCCTAAAAATAATAAAAAAACTAATCTTACAATGATATCTAAAAATTAAGCAATACACTAATTTTGAAATATAGTGTGTAGAAAAAATTACCTATTAAGATAGCTGGAACACCAAGTCCAAGCATTCTATCTGCTATATAATTAGATACCTTTTAATAAGCTTTTTTAGATTTGAACCAATTGAAATCTTAGTGACATAAACTGCTTGAGACTTCATTGTAGAAACTCACACAAAGACCCCTAAATCGATTACTAACTTTTTAAAGCCTAGTGATAGGCAATCATAATTTTATTTTATTTCTAAATATTAAAATGTTATATGAAAAAGGTTACTCACTGTAGGGATCAAATCTTAAAATTTCTAATTTGTCTGCAAGTCTTTCTCTAATGGCATTAAACTTATGACCACTCACGACACTCTCCATCAGCACCATTACATGTCTAAAATTTACAGATATAAATTGAAGTAAAAATAACTTTATTTTTTATTAGTCAATAACTTAAACGTATTGACAATTTCAGATACAACGATCAACTTACTTGCTCTTTGCTTTTTTCAATAATATATTTGTAAGGAACATTTTAATAACAATCTTTCAATCGCTGATATTCATTAAAATAGCCGCTATGTAATTCAATTATACATGATTTTAGTTTGGCCGATTGTCATGATATGCCCAATATGCCCATTTGATTTTGACATTAGGGATGTCAAAAAATAATAGAAATCGATTTTAATACCTGATTTTATTTTTATAAATAATAGATTAACAATGAGGAAGTATTTAAAAAAAAGAAAGCACTAAAAAAGCACCTCTACTAAATGGCGACTCTAGCAAAACTTGATTTTTGCAGGAAACGTACAAGACCAAAGGCAGCCATTTCTGTTCCTTTTAAGTAACATTTAAAAAACTGAAATTTGAAAAGTTCGAAACTTAGATGTCAATACAAATACGATAAAGTACAAATAGAATATGAGTTGTTTATTGAGTTTTGAAAACTAATTTACTTTTAAACGTGAAAAAAAACGGGAAGGGTTGTCATGGAAAAATCAAGAACGTACCGTAGCGACATCTAGTTTGATTTCGGGAACTAATGTTTTTTTTAAATACTTCCTCATTGATAAATAATTGATTGAACATTTTTTTTTAATATAATTTAATCAATTTTAACTGATTTTTAATTTGCAACTCCCAACATTAAGACTTCTCATCATAAAAGCCAACCACTTTGGCATTACTGAAGGAACACCTAATACGTTTTATTTTACATTTTCTCCATAACATTACTTTAACTCCATCTGTGCACCTATGATGGCATTCCTTCTATGTTTTTGAAACAGTTAAATTGATTCATTTAATCATACATTCATTTAATTCACTAGATGTAGTCAACGAATTGTACGCTATTACCGACATTTGGTTACGTTGATCAAACTTAATTTTTCAAACATTAACACGGGTGTAAACAGAAAACGAAAATAAATACATATAATTTTTTCTGTCAGTCTTTAATATACTATTACCGATAATCACATTTATAATATTGCTTAAATTAATTATCAAATAACAAATATTTCCCGTTTCTTCTCCTTACCGCAAACATAAAGTGACGTAACGCCACTTTTAATTACATCAGAACTTTAAGAATTAAACCATTAGCATTATAGAACGATATAAGTTTGAGAGTGCTGTAACGTCATAGCGATGGGATGACAAAAAGTGATGTACTCGTGGAAAATTTTTATTTTCAAATTTTAAAAATATTAAATAAAATAGTGATACTATAACATATTTTTAGAGATATTTCATGTATATCTATTAAATAAAAAAATTAAAAAGTTGTCTACACCTCTATTACGAAAGTTTTTGTGACAAAAATTTTAAGTCTTATTAAAAGTTTAATTTTTAACAACATATGTATCTACGACTTAAAAGACAAACACAATTAAAATTACAAAATCGATTATTTTCTGAAGAAATTAATTATTTATTAATTGATGTTACATGCTATGATGAAATCGATTGTTGAAAATTGTTTTTTTATGTAAAATGAGGCATCCCTATTCGACAATGATCTATTTTTTGTTCCTCTACCTTATGAGTAGGCAAAGGACTTTCATCCATACAGCCACATAATACACAATAACATCCACAAAGGCATTTATCAATCTTTTCTTTTTTTGTAATTGTTTAATGGCTTTGGAAATATTCATCCAGCTACATATTGAATACATTGTTCTTTACAAAGGCTTATTATCCTTTTTATTTTCTATACAGCGTTATAAGTTCTCATATCTCATTACAAGCTGAAATTATAAACTTGTTGATACGTTTGTACGTATCTTCATTTTCTAGTAGAGATGACAAGATGCGGGGAATATATATCTTCATTAGGCCATCTACTAGAAGCAACCTTTGGATATTGACGGCAGGACAATGCAGAATTAAATGATCTAATGTGGCTGCTATTGACTCCATGAAGCTAAAGAAATAACTGGAGACCAAACTCCTCCATACCTACTTGAAGCATAAAAATTTGACATTGAATGTTTTCTATTTCATTCCTTAGGTCCCCCTCCTCTCTTTCTAATAGGGTGTCCAAACAACTACAAAATAAAGGAGACAAGTTTAAAGAGTAGAACCTTAACCTTTTTGCCTTAATCAAAAAAAAAGTATAAAATTTTCCTAGGTAGATGTAAAGTTTACACATGAGATTAATAGATCTAATCTAGATTCTCCGTCAAATATGAAATTGAATTTATTAAAGTTCCGTACAAAAAGCCTTTTTTCCGAATCTACTGGACCAAATCTTGTAAAATTTGTCATCCTTTGACCTAAACACAGATATACAAAATAATTAGTTTTTATAAATAAGGGTTATTTTCGGTGGACAAATGAGGAAATTTAAAAAAGTTTTGCTAGCCTTACTGTGTCGTACGTATAATAGTATTTAATGAGTCTCGTTAGGGGGTTCTCAAATAAAAAAATATCAATTTTTGAGTTTGATTAAAACTTAGCAGTGTGGGAATTAGAGTTGGCAAAAACTCTTCTTAATAATCACCAGTCTATTAATGTACCCACAATGGGTCCATTCCGGATTGGAGGGTTTTTACAACTGCAGATACAATCGGGACAAACTGCTTAACGTGCCTTCCAAAGCACGGAGTAGATCTAATATGCAAAGTGAACTACAAGACTGCAGACTACGATTGTCAGCTTACCTTCGTTCCGACCGAATTAAAATGGAATAAGCACCCAGTAAATATTTCACCCTAAAGTCAATTTACTGATTTACATATCACATTCTTCTCTTACATTCTCAGATGTAATTGTCATTCTCAGATAAAAATAAAACAACATTATGTTATTTTTAAATTTAATTTATATGTGACTAAAAAAGTACAGTTTTGATGACAATAAATACTATTTGATTGTTACCATAGCAAGTCTATCGGACAACCTACGACGAGATGTTGAAGGTGTAGAAGGCATGGTAAATTAAATTTTAGATCAGATTGTCCCGACTGGAAAAAAAACGAATTATGGTTATTTTGTCTAAACCCTGCCATTAGGGAATTAAAATATTTCGAGACCAATGTTTCATGACATATTACATGTGGTAAAATAAAAATATTTTATTCCTTCCAAACGTGAACTTGTGGCTCGACGACCTTTTTCGCTTGTGTGTCATCTTAAATACGCGTACTTAAAAAGGTCGTCGAGCCACAAGTTCGCGTTCTCACTCGCAAGCTTGTATTCTATTTTTACTACCTAAGAATTAGTACCTAATTAGTAGAATATAGACTTTTACTTACCACATCAGAATAAAAAGGAATTGTTGTATGCTTTAACCGATTCTCTATTATATAATCAGTAGCCACAAAATGATTACTGCATATTTTTTCAGTTTTATAAAACTTATTTTTTTATTTGACACCTTATTAGATCCTTGAGAAAACTAAAAGTAAAATAAAAAATATTAAGTTCAGTTTTATTGTTTATCCTTTATCTTCTTTTCATGGTCACCATATTAGTGTTTGTTTATTTTTATTTTACAATGTGAACTGTGCTTTTATTAGAAAATTTCTGAAATATGCTACTGTAAACAATTAAATCATATATTACTTTAGATACCATATTATTGTAAATTATCAAAAATTGAAGGATTCTACGTTAAAAACATTATTTTTATAAAATGCAAGCAGTCACCAATTATAGTAACTTACGACTCACCTGTGAAATATCAAAAAACGTCCATTTGCTTCCGCAACCTAGGACTACACATTTCAGAACCATTTTTCACGATTTGATAGCGAGAAACTTTTAAATATGAATCACAATTTTCGAGTCAACGAAATTAGTAATTGTCATTCGCCATATTAACACACACGAGGTTGCCATTTTTTGAGGATGCCATTTACCACAACAATGGGGAAATTTAGAAAAAAATTACGGTGTCTTATTCACATAGCATGGGTACGGTGATGTTTGGGGTTTGAAGTTTTTAGATACAAAAACTCGATGTTATTGAGTTTATTTATAATAGAGATAAACGGTTTTGAGATCAACATATAAAACAGGATTTGAGAATAATATTTATTCATCATCTGTTAGCAAATGTCATCGTATCCATTCTATGTGAAACGGTCTATAGTGGAATATAATTTTACAATTTATAGGTTTTAATAATAATTCAACAAATTAAATTGCAAGTCTGGATTATTGATTAAAGAGATTGACATGACGACGGTAAAAAGTTAATAATTTTTATTAATTTGCAGCTATGTATCTGCCTTCTGATTATAATATTTGCGTACCATTTTTTATTATAGATTTTATTTAATTGTAGTTATTGCTTAATAACCCTTTTGTTTAAGTTTTTTGTTACATTGGATTGGATTTCAGTGTATATTTAATGTACAATCTTATTTCTGATATATAAATAAAGTTTCAAGTCCTATGCAATTAGTGACGTGTAAAACTATACTATTAGTACCAATTGCCAAAAAGTTTATGAAACATAAAATTAGCGAATAACATCAATGACCGGTACAGATTCCGGGAAAATTTAGATTTATGACATAGCCACCCAGGAGTCCAACAAAAGGTCAATAGAGGTCAAATAACTTTGCTTCAACCAATAGTTCTGAGTTTGGCCTCCAGTTCTTTTACTTTATCTTCATGATTGACTCACACTACTCGCATATATCCATAGAAATAACCTAGATTCGCTTCAAGTATGCTGGGAATTTGCCATAGCCGAATCGCAATCTATTCATTGTAGTCAATGATATTACAATAAAAAGGATAGATAGGTTACTTGCATTCACAGTCTAGCGAAAGCGTTGATTGTGTGCGTTTATGTACCATAATCATTTTAAAAATGCCATCCTGTGTTATGCAAAATTGTAGAAACAACATAAGTAAGTCGTCTAAAGACCAAGGGGTCACATTTCATTCGTAAGTATACATTTTAATTGATTTGCGTTTTAATCAGAAAAATAAATAATGTGTCATGAAGAGAAAGAGTAAATACTCCAGTTATAAGTTGCGAAAAAGATCTGTCAAAGATTATGTAAGTGACAGAACGGCCAATTCGGCTTTATTGCCTACGCTTTATCTTACATTTATTTGAAAATATATATGAGACTCAAACTCCAGAAAATCGAAACCTAAATCCGGAGCTAAAAAAATACTCCGATTAAGATTTCAATCGAAGCCCTCATGTTGTTATACATATTATATATCAGTGTTAGGTTTATTTTATCGCTTGAAAAGCTTCATTATTTATGCATGAGCAAATAATATATACACTAATAACAAAGAGAAATAATAATGTCAAACATCAACAGTTTTAATTTGAATTGTTGATCGAAGTCTTTAACTCGTTTAAGTAAAAGTAGGCATTAAACATGCATTAAATCACTTTACGTCTGATCAGTGACATGTTCAATGAGGAAGTATTTAAAAAAATAAAAAAACTACAAAAAATTATGTCACTAGATGGCAGCACAAATTATTGGATCTAAACGTCAAAGAGAATAGAATTGTCAGTATTGTATGGATCTGATAACTCGGACTAATATCGAGTTGAAATTTAACTAGTTCGAGTTATGCAAACACAACTTCATTAATACAAAGTAATATTTGAATAAATTTGTTTTTTATTTGTATAGAGGAAAATGGAAACTAAAACAATGGAAGTAAGCACAGAGGTTTTTTTTAAATTTATGGAAATCAATTGAATTAATGTTGCGATATAATTTAAAGTGGCATTTAGCTACGGTATACAAAAATATTATCGCCAAATAGTTTTTTTAAATAAAATAATTATGCCATAGCAGGTCTAGGATTTTTTCATTATAATATTTAACAAAAGTTCTGAAAACAATAACAACTAGGTAAGTTAGTTTTATTGTTATTAGTTGTTTGTTGAACTTACAACAACAAAACTATATCAAGTCTCAATAATATTTTTATATTATGTGTGGTGAATGGATGAATAGGGTTTTTTAATCAGCAACAAAAGTCATAAAAACGATAATTATAAAAAAAAATCCGTTTATTATCTATATACTTACCTGATATGTATCAAATCTACTATGTATTCGTACAAAATAACATAACTTCTGGCTAAAATGACGTTTGTGCAAAGTGTAACGTGTAAATAACTTATGCTTTCGAAATTAAGACTTTAAAATACTATGATCAGTCAAATAATCTTATATTCATAATTAAATCATCTTAATAAACATTCAGCAATCAACAAGTAACGTCTGTTCTAACCGAACAGCAAGGTTTTAACTTTAAATATCAAAATCACAAAGACACGTACAGTTATTATACTATTGCTACTGATCTTGCATGTCGACGGCGGACGTCGAGCCATATGTTAAGTTAATTCGTTCGGTGGGTATGTGCTTTTTGGTTCTTACAAAAATATTGTTAACAATAGACTAACTTCCTACACAACCTCTTCAAATCTCTGCAGTAGTTTCGAGTGCGTTAGGTCGTTACGTTCCCTCAAATATAGTATAAATGAGTTGTATAATTGAAATTAAAAAAGCAGCCCTTGCTGAGTTTCTTGCCGATTCTTGTCAGTACGAGATCTACCTTAGTTGCGCGAACCATTGGCAAAGTTTTCGACTTTCACAAGTAATATGTAACAGTCTAGACTGAATTGATTTTGATGTTTATATTAATATCATTCGTTTTGTGAATGCATAATGACACATACAAATACTAGCTGAATTCTGCGCTCCGCTTTTTGTTCTTAATTCCAAACCTGATTTCGGATGAAAGTTACGAGTAGTGTCCGACCGAAGGTCTATTTTTGGCCGAAGCCGATTAATAGGCATTCGGCAAAAACCGAAGCCGAAGCCGAAGGTTTATAATCTCTCAGTAATTAATTTTGTTCAATATTGTCTACAAGCTACAATTAATATTAAAATTATTTCAAAACTTAAATATTGAAGGTTTATATTGACTGTCTAGTAGTAGTAGTTGACTGTCTAGCTGTATAGAAGTTGATTTACAGATACACGTACAAACTTGTCTTGACGCACATGCAATGTGATATTTTGACAGTGAAGGCGCTTGTGCACTACACTGAATTTTCATGTCCGGCGGTCCGATTTTTTCCGGTCTGATATGTCAAGCTATATGTAGGTAAAGCTAGCCTGTGCACTGTTATGAATTTTTTTTCCTGTCCTCGACGTCTTCGCACGTACAGTAATAAAGCAAGCAATTACCAACGTTTAAAAAATCTCATCGTACAGCTTCAAAGAGAGACGTGTAGCTTCAAAGAGAGCTACCCTAAACTGCGCCGCTCCGATCCGGAAAAAGCTGACAAGTGCACAAGCTATTCATCCGAGTTATTCATGTCATTCGGGACCGGAAAAAGTCGGACCGCCGGACCTGAAAATTCATTGTAGTGCACAAGCGCCCTAACTCCCCGCAGCCTCTGCAAACACTACCAGTCCGTCGCTCTCTCACTCAGTCTTTCGTAACAGTTCGTTCAATCTTGACGGTAGCTCGGACCTTCGGCGAAACTTCGGTTTCACCGAATATGGTTTTTTGGCCGAAGGTGGCCGATGCCGAAGCCGAAGCCGAAGCTTCGGTCGGACACTAGTTACGAGCAACCAATAAGTTGGCTCATCACTAATGTTGACGTATAAACCAAACATCGTTCCTTTACATGTAACATAATTAATTTGAAAGTTATATATTATAAGAAACACAAAACGATGTCATATTTATTCATTTTCGATACTCAATTTACTTTTATAACATCAGAAACATAATTTGAATGAATATCATAAACAAAATCCAAACATTGCGAGTGACATCTAGTATGATTTTAAGAACTAATTTTTATTTTTTAAATACTTCCTCATTAAAGTCTATGAATTATTGGGGAGTATCGTGCCATATGCATATATACTATGCTGGAAGAGATCCTAGTGACACTTTATGACAGCGTTACTATTTTAGCGTTTTTAGTACTGGCATGGCCGTATCTACCTTTTTTAATGTAATATAATTGATATTTTTTAACAGAAATTTCTATTTGAAATACCATAGCTTAGGATTCTATTTTGAATTTAGACATCCTAATTTCATTTACAAAGTTTTCCCACATTTCATGTCAATGGTTGAACAATCGACAGCGTTGTAATCTGTTAGCAGAACTAACAGATTACAATGCTGTCGATTAGTAAGTAAGGATAAGGGTTGTTATGTAGTATTACATGTTGTATTTTTATAAGTTTGACCAGAGTTTCATTGCTTGTTATTCTGGAATGTAGATGGTACCCATAAGAATTCAATTTCTTTGTCTTGGTTTTCAATTAGTAATTCTCTGATTTTTGTAATGTAAATATTATTCTTATACGAAATAAATACATTCTTCTGATAGGTAAGCACAATAAGTAAGTCGGTTACAATAAAAAATATTTGTCGTCACTTATTCCTCTTATATATTTCGAAGCGGTAAATAGGACTTTGAAGTTGCGCTTACTAGAATAATTTCGCTTCACGCGGTACCTTAGCTTGTGATGTCACGCTACCGATCATGACCGCGAAGACGCGGTTCAGTAATATTAAAAGTTCAGTTTTTGAGCATCGCCTGCATCTTACAGTCAAGTTTTGTTTATAGTAATAAAGCAATAAACTAAAATCTGTTAATATTGTATTATGCTTTAGACTCCAATGAATATTTTTAACGAAAACTTTTTTGAACGGGGTATAGCCACATTCTGAGATATATCACATTTACAAAAACCCTAAATATTACTTTCTCATTCATACAACCACTATGAAAACACATCCAAAAACAAAGTATTATAAGTAAGTATTGGATAGGTTATATCTAAGGTATTAAAATATTATATTTCTACGGAATCCTCGGTGCTCGAGTCTGACTCATGTTAGCCTGTTTTTTTGTACTGATTGGTATCTAAACAAGTTTAACACACAGTAAAAGTAATATCTTTACCTTTTGTAAAGTAGTAGTTTATTATAATGTGAGTTAATAACCGAAAATCAATGCTAGAGTACACAATATTTAGTATTTTACAGACTTCTATTTAATTTCGATGCTGTGACGTCACAGGCGAGTCAGAGGCCAAAGACGTTCCTTGCGAAAATACGTACCTCATCATCATCATCAGCCCTTTTACGCGTCCACACTGCAGGGCATTATGGATGGTTAAGGAGGATGGGCCATGACCCTCCACGCTGGCCCAATGCGGTTTGGAGGATATTAAATGCAGTTGGAAAATGCAGCCGGGACCAACGGCATAACGTGCCTTCCGAAGCGCGGAGTAGCTCGAAATAATAATTTTTAAGCACCCATCCCGTGACCGACCAGTGCGAAAGTTGCTTAACGACAACGATCGCGGACCGCGGCGCATATAGCTTTTTATATTACATTACTCTTTGGCGCATATCCACTATGCCACCGAAGTACACGTACCTACTTTTACATAATCTATAATTTGGTCATTTATTAACGGATTTTCGTTTCTTTCAGATTTATTTTAATATTTATTATATTGCGTTGAATATTTAATATCAACTTCATGAAACTTTCTCATTGGATAATAAACATGACCAAGACAAGACAAAGCTCATGTTTAATCATCGTATCGTCTCGTAAAAGTTAGAATCTCACTTGGGAAAAACCTAATCCACCCCGGGGGCTGAGTGTGGAACATTCCTTACTGGATCCTAGGCACTTCTACAAATTTGATTGGGTATGTCATAAGCGTTTTTGACTAGCCTTCGAGTGAGGCCGAGCGGATGGAGAGTTGCCACCTGCCTTTCAGCATCCAGAATAAAACAAGAGGTTTAGAACTATTTAGACTCAGAGGGTAATTAATGGACTGGAATTTTTATACGCTAGTCAGGTTTTACAGAAAGCGTTAGTTGAAGAACCCACAAGTAACAAGTGTCAGGTTTGGAGCCATTTGATGGCCACATTCCCAGTACAGCTACTTTATATAGCTTAATTTTCACGATGATCTTTAACGCGTCGCTAATGACAGCTTGCTATTGTGTGGACTCTATATTTATCTAATAGCAGAAACGTCAGAAGCATATCGGTTTAATACATGTGGTCAACACATAAATGTGTTTCCTCCTTAATACGTCCTTGACGTTTAAGGCAACAGTAGCCATAGACAATAATTTTTCTCGAAGTCTGTGCTCAAAGTCATAGAGTATCTTTTAAGTGAATGCCACGCGAACAAAAAATTCATGTTCACGAAAATTCCTAAAATTTTGACAACTGTAAAATAATTTAACACGTGTGGTTTACTTTCATAAAATACAAAGCGATAATCAATCGAAACAACTGTTGTAACTAAATAAAATATTTTTATTGTTTGCATATAAAGGGTAAATCCTGGTAACATTTTGAAAACAAACTTGTCCTGTGATGATGTTGAACTTGTGAACCGGCGTTGGTTGGCGTTTTGGTGTGACTTGAGTTTTTTTTGTGTTCTTTCTTTGTTCTTTAGTCATATCGCAAATGAAGTAACTACGTTGCCAAGTGTGAGTTTCATTAGTATTTTGTTTTCTGTAGTGTAGTACCTATTCACGTTGAAAGAACAATGATAAAAAACGAAATGGAGAATGGCGGCGGCGACGCTAATTCCAATGTGTCACCGACCAAACTCATGGTCAATTACATACCCGAGTTGATGACGCGGGACATGATGTACGCATTGTTTTCTGCAATGGGCAAAATCGAGAGCTGTAAATTAATAGCCAATAGAGGTTATGGATTCGTGGAATATGAAAAACACGAGGATGCGGAGAAGGCGCGGGCTGCGTTCAACGGTTTGCTCATGCAAGGAAAGACTTTAAAAGTGTCATTCGCTCTACTAAATCCAGAGAACAAAGTCAGTCACAAACCCGATACCGAATCGAACCTCTACATAAGTAATCTACCTCCTGATATGACGCTGGAGCGTTTAAATAGTCTCTTTAGTCAATTTGGAAATATAACTAACAGTCGTGTATCACAAGGCATCGGTTTTGTGTGTTACGAAAGTCGACCGCAAGCTGAAGAAGCTATCAAACACATGAATGGACAGACACCCATACCTGCAGCAGGCCCCATAGTTGTGAAGTTCGCCAACAAACCGAACGCTAACAAAAATGCTCCACGTCCCACACCACGGGTTGGTGTAGGTGCCACTCCATTAGCTTACAATGGAGCTGCTGCTGTCTTTAATGGAACCACACCTTCCGCATTTAATGGCACGAATTTAAGTGCAGCTTTTGGTACGAGACCTGCAACATTCGCTCCTGGCTTTCCCCAAGCTTCACCACCACCACTCCTGCCATCACCGGGTAAGGCCCTTCCGTTTATAAACAAGGGTCAGCAACGGTTCAATCCCATGGCGGCTGCCAATCACACACCTCTGCCTCTCCTAGGTGCGCCTGCGAGCCCTGTACCGCTATTGGGCGCGCCTCCAGCACCACACCAAACAACTGTGTATGTATACAACATAGGTGAAGATACTGAAGAACTGGCACTTTGGCAACTCTTTGGGCCATATGGTGCCATTGACTCTATAAAAGTGATCAAGGATCCTGAAACTAAGAAAAACAAAGGTTTTGCATTTGTCAATATGAGGGAATATGATGAGGCTGCAATGGCTATACAGGCGCTCAATGGATATACGCTCAATGGACAGGTTCTATCAGTTAGCTTTAAGACACAGAAAAGAAATAATTAGGATGTGTACGGACGTTTTAAACGCCGTCTTATTTGTGATTGTTCCCAGGCCGAAAGCTTAAAAAGAAAGATTTCATTCCAATCTCAAAATATTTTTGTAGTCGAGAAGCGAGATCCTCTATGTGCATTTTAAATTAGTCGCATAAGTATTTTTATAAGATTTAACATAGTTTTATATTCGCGAGAGAGCGACATGACTATCTGTGAGTTTAGTTGGCTTGACAGTATCATATATGTGTACCCACTCTATCATATGATATGGTATTATATTATTGGACTTATGGACCTGTCGCACTATGTATATCTGAACACGGTGGGGGTTTGGGCCGCCCCGCCTCTGCTAGTTGCGTGCCCGGGCTCCCATCATTATCCTCCAGGTATTTTATTTTGTGTAAAACAAAGCATTGTATGTTTTTAATCTTTAATAAATTTCATGTTTAAATACATTTATTGTATATTTCTCTATTTTTTTTTCTATATTATTATTCCCGACCCTGTTATGTCCTTATTTACTTACATAATTATACATAATATAATTATTTGTGGCAGTATGTAGTTAACATGTACAGTATAATATATAATTGTGTGTATTGTCTGTGAGCGGCAGGTCAGCTGTGTAAAACTGCTTAAATATTGCATGTTGTGTAGTCAAAAAACAAAAATAAGTTTTTATTTGTTTATGTTACCGCAGGTTTTGTAGCTCTCATTATTTATGCCGTCATTAGCTCTTAATAAATATTATTTTTGGCACAATCGAAAGTCGGGCCTTCTAGATAAAATCGGGTGTTGAAAACGTTAATATTTATTACGGCACAGTCATGGACGATTTAGAGATAGCTTTAATCTCGTAAATATAAGGCTTTAGAGTCCATTAGGATAGTTTAGTAATGTACAAGTGATAACAAAGCACCGACTGCAGTTAACTACGTGAATATTCATTAATGAATATAGCGTTTATCTTTGGCGCGTCCGTAGCATATAGGAAACAGATTAGATAATGATAGATTCATGGAGTGGTTCAAATTGCCAAGTATTTTTATAAAAAATACAAGTGATTCGCCAGACTGCCACAAATGTAAACAAAACTAAGCACTAGGTGCTATTTGTATAATTAAGTAGGTATTCAATGCCTCCGTGCCTCTTACTTGGGACAATTATATACCAAACTACTGTTTTAGGAGTGAAAGTAGAAAGTAAGTATTATATTAAATCGCGACATGTACACGGTGAGTAATGATTTATTTTTTTAATAAATAAATCAATTTAGTTATTAGGTATACTACAAAATATAATGATATCTAATTCACACAATTTCTAGTCCATTTTTATACTGCTTATGACCTAAATGTTTTATGAAAGTACAATAAATAGAATAAATAAAAGTACAATAAATAACTCCATGGACAAAGTGTTGAAGAGTTGTCAAATCTATTCCTAATAAGCATGACTTAGGTACCTACCCAGTCATTGGTAACACGGTGATAAATAAAGCTCATTTAAAATAGGGATGTAAATTCATAAATCGAAAGATTGTTTATAAACTTTTGCCTAATATAATACGCATACATAAAGGCTATCCCGTGAGCCGACAACTTGCCAGGTCTGCCCTTCTCAAGGGCAGTGTCGCCGTCTGCAAAACATTTTTATACAACTATGTTACAAAGACCTTTCGACCTCCACGAGATCAATGCACGTTAATAAATATCACTCATTCATTCTTATAGGTATGTACGTGGTTGTATCATGTAATATCATGTAATTTATAAATCGATTAAAAAACTTCCTATGTTAACTATGCGTGGGTGAGCTTGAAACATAATCTGGGAGGTAAATCGTCGGGCTTCCACCCTCAACCTAATCACAATGATTTAGGAATATGTTTTTATGACTAAAGAATATTCCTTGACTGATATCAGATTTTCTACAGTATTATTATTTGTTAAAGTTTTGTATTCTTCATTTGTAACATAACTGTAACGACAGTTAAAGTGATTTATAAAAAACATTCCCAAAATTGAATATTTTATTAGTATGTAATCAATCGGTATAGATACATCTTTATTTACTCAATTGGACGCTATCCAAATTGGAAAAAAAAATGCTCTGACGCGATTTCAGTATTTGTACGAGGCCCTCCTACCACCCACTATACCTATTTTATTGATTCATTGTTTGAAGACTCAAAACATCAGCAACTAAAGTACTGTTCAGATCTGTTGGTAGAATAAGTTTTATGATTCTCATCTCCTTACAATGGTGTTGAACTGTTAGTCTGTGTCGGTATTTGTGGAAGGTTATAGCTCGTACGACCATTAAAAATTAATTGCGTCTTGTTTCATGAACAGAATATACTATACGTTATATATAGAATGTGCCGTATATTTTCTTCGAGATATATTTTGGTTCGGCTCTGAAATTTGTTGGCTTCAATTTGAGTGATGAATAACACTGAAGCAAAATCTTAGATTACTCGAAGTTAGGATATTAAGTACAAAGTCTACAGTTTCCCGGCTCTCATCTCTCACCAGAGGGTGCAGGAGAGTTTCACACACCCCCCTTCTTGCTAGGTAACGGACAGTGCTAAAAGCTTTACTCGACAAAAAAAGTGCACTACTAAGTGTACTAGTCTGATTCATCAGAGTACTAATACTTCATATTTATAACACTGTTGTTTTAACTTTAGGCCTGCCATGCCTGCCCAGTTCCGATCATCTTACCTCACCTCAAGTTTATTTCATACGCAGACTGGATTTTATTTACCTATTAATTTGCGTGCAATTAATTGCCTTACAAACATGAAAACTTTGTTAATATTGACCCAAAAACCTTGATGCAATGAACTTCCACAAAGTTACACTTAATCCAATAAAGTAAAGAAAATGTAATCTCATTAAGAGTGAGAAAGAGCAACAACCAATGAGACATGGGAAAAAATAGAGCGCTATTATTAGATAATTACTCGCAAACCATTTAATTGTTATTGTAGACTTTCTTAAACTCGCAACCCTCGGTTACATTATGACTAAAATAGTATAATTATGAAAGAAAATTTCATAAATTCACGTTTAAACTCAATTAGTAGTTACCGTTATGCATATGATGTAGAATGAATTACAGCTATGGACTTTAGTATTTTGGTTTAGGTGCCCTCTTAATAGCCACAAATAACTTCTCATTTTTTGTAGAAGTGCTTGGATTACGTCTTTGTGTCATATTCATGTTAGGTAAAGACTTTATACTATGAATTTAAATTACTTAGTTTTCATTACGCTCCTTACTTAATTTTCATAAGTTTAATTTTGTGTGTTAAATTTTAATTAATTTTGTGTATGGAAACAAATTATTGTTACAAAAAAAATAATAACTGGTAACGTACATTATTGAAATCCTATTAGTTAAGCAACCTTGTCAATATTTTCGAATGGCTTTTTCAAAGGTCAATCCAACTTTGTAATGGCAGGTGTTTCTATTAATTAGAATTGTCTTTGCTAGTTCGCCTACATAATTGTTTGAAGTTAGACATGTCTTTTACATAATGCTTATATATTCCAAATCTGAGAAATACTATAATTACTAACATATACATACTAGACATCATATAAATACACAGACCCGAAACAATTTAAACAAATTAATTTCTTCATTCACTTTACCGGGATCGAACCTAGGACTTCAAAAATAGTGACACCTTAAAACCAGCATTCGACTGACACGAACGTAGAGAAAAGAATAGACCTATGAAAATAAGGCTCTCTTTCCTAAGTTTAATTTGGACTACAAAACTACTGAGTCGTTATAATGAAACTTTTAGTGTACCATAAGTTGAAAGATAAGCAAATGAATAAAAAAATAATAATCATTGCAATCAGACGTCTAGTTTACGAGATATCCGTAGACAAACACAGGCATACATACGCACATACATCTATAAAATTTTGCACGCGTGTTTAGAAGCCCATATAGACCAACATATATGTATATTACGCCATTCCAACGAAATTACATGCATACACCTCGATATGATAACCTCCTTTTTTGAAATCAATTAAAAAGTGACTCATTCGGAAAATTTAGTACTTTTGAATACCGCGGATGATCAAAGAACAAAAGCATTTTTTTAAGCGGCATAGGCAGTTGCCATGTTTTCAGTATAAGACGGGCCGGCCCTATCATCATGTTATTAAAATTTCAAACCGAAAAGAGAAAAGTATATTCGTCAAATTTTATGTGTTTCGTTTCACGGTAGCGTAATATGATAATAGGCAACATGTTTGCAACAACGGACGAATACAAACGGGTTGTTTTTTTTTATCGCTGTTGCTGACCGGCTGAACCGACGCGATCGGTCGTCCGTGCACACTATTTAACGAGTCTCATTTTTGCTATGTTTTTTTTCTTTTTATTATTTTATTAATATTCGCTTTTTACTATAAAAGTGAATTAAGTTGTTAGTCGATCCTGGAATCGATTTTGAAGGTGTCATTTCACTGGATTAGGGCAGCCTGGAGTTATAATATTTAGATTAAACAATTAACCAATGTCTCTAGTATGAAACTTCGTAAAAGACTACTCGAGCGACTAGGAACAACTTAATGTAAAAAAATAAGCAATAGTTCTAGCGAAATTGTTTGTTTAGAAATCTCCAATGAGTTTAGGATTGTCATGGCAAAGCAGTTTGCCAACAAAACACGATGCATGAAAAAAAACGGCATGTTCATCGTTGCTGGTTAAGAGTGCACCTAGCACAATAAAAAATAAATCGTGAAGTACACGAAACATAAAGGCAGGTTTTAAAAAAAATTATATACGGTTCCCTAAAATTGCGTTTTAATATGAAACAGAATTCTTAGTTCGTAAATTATTTTTTGTATGTTTTGTTTTGCTGAGTCTGCCTACTCGAAGTTTCCGCCAAGCCGAGTAAAGTATAAAACAAGCATTGATGCTGGCGAAAACTAATAATTTATACTACTTATGATAATTTTATTGTGTAAAAAAACTTTAGTTCTGTTAGATACAGAAAAAATAAGAGGGCACTCATGCCATAATCACTAACTTCAATCGACTTTGTACAAAGAACGTCCAAAGTGAGAAGACTACGTCATATTTATCAGGGATCTATTACAGCCAAAACGTGATTTTTTTTTCCTGTACAAAAAACACTATTTTACTCTTTTTTATATAGAAAATGATAAATATCTGTGTTAGTTTGTAGCCGAGGGAATTATACAGCACCTTCACTATACTTAATCGTAATAGTTCGCTTATTGTTACGAATGCAATATAGTCTTGGCCTTATTGTCATTGCACCGTCAATCTGATAGATATTGATAACAAAATCAGATTATCTGGATAATATGTGATCTATTTTAATCTGGCAATAATCAACACCTTACATCATAAATCTGACATAAATCTGGGTCACGAATTAATTTGACGCCAGACCGATAATCTAATAGCCGTTACGCCCCCTCTTAATTCGGAAATTCGTGGATGTTTGTATGATATGAGATAATATACGAATAGCGCGTTGAAGTTATTAATCGTTGTCTTTTCAGACATTTTGCAATAAAACTGGTTATGAAATAAGTACATTTTTCTTGATAAAAAGAGAATAAAGTAACTAATAGAGAAATAAAAAGCTAGAAAAGAATAGTAGGAACCGATTAAGTATCGGATACTTTAGTCGATGATGACTTAAAATTATTTACGTACCTACGCAATATTATTATGAAGTCGTGTTTTCCTATGCTAAAAGCATTTTATGCTTCCTTTGTTTTATGGTTTTATGTATACTATCTTCAAAAATGTGAAGTTATTTTTATAATATTTTATGAACCATTAATACGAGTAAAATATTAAATCTATTATGTATTATATATAAAATAGATGTAAGTTATCAGTAGATATGTTGAAGATCACAAACTCTGACGTAATAAATCGTAAATTAGTCATTCCTCAACTTGTATTAATTAAAGATATGATCTTTTACACCGACGAAGACAAGATTTGATTATAAAGGAAGCTATAAGCACTGAGCTAAAGTAATTAAAAATGAATGTGATATATTTGTCTAGCTGCAAGGAATAGAAATAAGATTTGGGTTTAGAACCATTTAAAGGAACAGGGTGGAAAAATCAACTGATAAATTAAGGTTCATTGTAATGATAAGGACAAATTGTAATTTTAAGTTGGTATTTCATGTTTTTTATTTTTATTATTTTTTTTTTACCATCATTTACAATTCGCTTGTTTTATTGGGGGTTACTTTACATACCATTGTATTTTGTATTACTTAAAATCTCTAAATTTTTTATTACCTATTTTATGTAGGTAAAATATGAAAATGAGTATTTTTTTTGGAAATTAAATAATCTTATTTAATAATGTTTAGGTACATTTTTGCCATGCCTTCGAAACCTGTTCTCCAAGGAAATTGCGGGATCTTTTTCCTTCCTAGATATATTTTGGAAATGGATGAAAAAAGTATTAAAATCAGTTGGCGAAAATATAACAGCGCGTTGTGCTACCACGATATGTCATATTATCGCAATACTCTACTCTTAATTCATTAACGTTTAAATCAAGTGAACAAATTAGACTGACTTGTATAACCTGACGTACTGTTGACTGAATGAAACATTATCTGACAGAACAAAGACGCAAAATTATATATAAAAAAAATCTCATATTATTATGAAAAGGTAAATGAATAAATAATGTATCCTTATTTGCTTATTTATAAGTTAGTTTTTGGGTGTCTATGATTTGTACCTATTTTCAACTAAGAGATATTTTAACGCAAAAAAATCTTTTGCTTTTTAAAATTGTTCACTTGCAACTGGTTCTTATTTATAATAGCCATAATTATTTCTTTTGTATTTGCGTTCTTTTTCTGTTAGATGAGGGAAAAGTTATTTTTTTATTATACCACCAATGATGATGCATTTTGCGTTTAAGACGTTATGTACTGTTTCTAGCCATTTATTCGAACATTGAAAAAGAACTGAGCAGTTATTGCAAAATTTGATCTCAAATTAAACAGTCATCTTACATTATTTAAAAAACGTATATAGGTATTAGGTGTAATATTGTTATATGCCAGGACTTCGTGAGATGAATGAGTTATAGACTAATCAACTTTTACTTGGGAACTTGTGAGCAACACTGAATTCACGAAAAAATCATCAGCTGTTTCATACTGTTGGCGATTGGAGGTATTACAATTTTGTATGGAACAGCTGATTATTTTTTCGTGAATTCAAGGATGCTCCCATAGTAAAAGTTGGTCAGTAGGTATGCTTAACTCATTCACTCCACGAAGTCCTGGCACATAATAATATTACACCTTATGTTTTCTTTAGAAAACCAGTATTTATTTACAAATAGTAATATCTTCCTATGATATTACTATTCGTTACTTTAAATATACGTCTATATTATGTATACAGTACGTACTCAATAAAGTAACTTCAGCCTCTGAGATAGTATGAAAATCCATAATAATTATATACTATTGCTTGATTTTCCTTCTAATGTCAGTAACAAATTAATTATTAAGTATTGTGTAATTCGAGCTCTATTGAGCGATTTTGTATATTTTAAATTCCACGTATGTATGTGTGTAAATATTTTAAGTGAGAGCACGTTACTTTGTTTAAAAACATTATAATGCACTGATAAATATTTTACATTTGTCTTCTAAATTGGAAAATAAATATTGTTTTTTTTATAGAATTTCTGTTGTTTTCTTGTCCTTTCGGCTTTTCGCCTAAGACCTATATTATTTTGTTTATTTGATTCATTCAGACATTTGTACATTATTCTTTGTACTTTCTAGCGTAACCATATCGGATTCTATACTCTACGAAAATTATTGAATTGGTATTGAGCGCATATGTTTTTATATTGATTTTTGCATAGCGCCACCTATCTTCGTCAACTGAACTAAAATTGAAACTTAAAATACAAACGTTTGACATTTGTGTTAATTACAAATCAGTGATTTATCCTACTGATTGCCATATACCTAATACATATTTGATAAATAACCAAAACACTGAAACCAATGAAAATGAGCCACCGAAATCGAAACGCACGTGGATGTTATTGACCAATGTATACGAGACATATCATTCTTAAATGTACATGTCATTTCAACGTTCTATTGTTTCATTTGATACGTAATATTTTTTTTTATCTTGCCTGGGTTGGCCGATTGCAGTTTATCGGACCCGCCGGATGTGAACCTTGACAACATACTGTCTACATCTATTATTGTTTTTCGAATTTAGGGGGACGCCAGTATCAATGGGCAAAATCGTCATTATATAATACCGCTTAAAAAAAAAAGTCTTCAAAAGTTTTAATTCATAAATAAAAGGACACTTTTAAGTCTCAATATGAAATAAAAGAAAAGAAATATACTCGTACTGGAGAAACATGGCGCATTATGAAGTTTATGCACCGGTTGGAAAACTTCGTAGATTTGGAGTAGTAACTACACTACACCTTTATATGTGCATCGATATATTCGATCGATCGGGCGATGTATTCGGGTTAGGTATGAACTATTCAGTTGAAATAAAAAGACAAAGTAAAAAGCTTATTCTAAATTTTATTTGTCGATTTAACATACAGATGTAAGGCATCCTCCCACCTCGTGTTATTGGCACACAAAACCACCATTTACATCCGACCTATGAACGTTTATAATTATGAGCATAAAATCACTTCGTACAATAAACAAAATGGAATGTAGGTTTCACATAATAATTAATAATGGAATGCCCAAATGGTATCGTTTGGATAATTTCAAAGAACAATCGAAGTACGTTCGCCAGTCGTTCGTAACCATTCGAATACTAGCCAGGTTTTTATAAATTAAATAAAAATTTCAAGACTAGAGTTTTTTTTTAAGTAATCGCGCCGTGAATCTCGATGCGTATATACAATATTGTTACAATTTATTGACTCGAGAAACGATTTGTGACTCAGGTTTTGAAACTTATTTAGAGATTCTTATAATAATTTGGTTGCGATTTGGTTTGTACTAAAACAAGAAGCTTGGGATCGAAGTTGAGAGTAACTAACATTCATATTTATAAAACACTGGATATTGGCACTGACTCAAGTTAACTTAACAAATTATAAACTACACATACATACAATATTACATTTTTTTTTCGTATAAAGTACAATTTACGATATTTTAGCATTAGTGAATCTCGAATACTGTGAGAAATACTGTTAATTCACGACGGCTCTCATAAATATAATAAACAAAACAAAATTTTATTGGACGCAAATAATTCCATATATTGCACAAAGAAAAATTCTGGAAAAGTAATTACAAACAATATATATATCGTACTGGCCTCAAAAACAAAATATAAATAATCAATAAACTTCCAAAACCACTTTTCGTGTCGTAATCTCATATACCACTCCAGCAAACATTAGGCACTGGTTTTCAGCTACATAATATCAAAGCTAATTTTTATATTTTAAAATTTCCGATATAGTTTCTTAAGTTAAATATTTAAGCTAGACGTGAGATAATTTTTAATATTAACCCATGATTACATAGGCCGTTATAAATTAAATAATCTATGAAACATTATTGGTTAAAAATTAATCCAGTGTTTTTGAGTATGAGAGTGAAATATCGAATATAATATCAATAACTGGATATGAGTTTCCTTTTTGTTTTGCACATTTCAGACTAGTAGGTAGACTTTAACGCCACCTTAATTCACCGTGGGATACAAAAGCTGCTCCTTTCTAAATCTAATTATTGATATTTTAGTAAAAAATATCTAACATTTGATTTTTTTTTGTACAAAATTCATACAGCACATTAATTTACTCGATATATATAATATATTCAACTGTTAGTTTAAATATACACGATATATTTATGTCAAAGTTAAAAATAATTTTATATCGAACACAATTGTTCATAAAACATTCTTAAAAATACCTTTGTACTATTTATAATTCAACAAAATAAAAACAAATATTAATTTCAATTGTTTTAACAAAAATAAATGCTGAGTATAATATAAAATATAAGCTTTCGTAATTGTTTGAAGTATTTACATATTGTACATGACATTAAGCATTCTGTGCCTGTTTTACTTTATTGTGTTCAAATTCTACTAGTTTCGTGATCTATTAATCTTTTATGAGACGTAATAGTGAAAAAATCGGTTGAATAATAACAATTATATTACATTAAAATAAATTAAAAAGTAAATATATCCTTAAGAGTTACATACAGGCACTGTATTGTCCATTGACAAGCACATAATATAATGCAACTCCTGACCGTCAAGTCACACACATCGACATAATATACATAATGTACAATGAGACTACACAATTATTTTAAATAATGAACACAATAATTGCATTTATACATAGCTTATTGCAGTTCTTCCGCCGGCTAACGGAGATATGGTCATAAAATGGACACAACATGATAAATCGAGTGCCACAACTATCCTTAACTCACGATGATATATTATAACAGTCAACAGTGAAACATGCTAATAGAACTACTAGAAACGACTCAATGTCAAATGCACGTTTAAATTCCGGAATCTCACTCGTGTTTATTTTAAAAAATATATGTAACCCATAAAATTAAGACTAAAGCTGGAAGCGTTCCACGTACTACCCGCAAGCGTTTAAATATATACAGTTCCGCTTTTGGAATCAAACAAGGTAGTCGTCGAACTTTGTTAGCCTTCGCTACGAGTGACGAGACGGTCTACGTTCCGGGAGCATGCCTTCCATAGTCTCCGGACTGAATCTGACCCTGGACTGTGAACCGCTTGACGCGTCTCGCGCCGACACGTAAGAACTATCTGTCTCACTCGTCAAACTGTCGGGGGGCGTGGGATTAGTAGGCGTGCCCCCCCCTGAACTGCCCCCAGAAGCGCTACACTTTTTATTGTATTTCTTCAAACTGGATCTCAACTTTGTCGGCGCCAACTCCAAGCTCAGATTAGCTGGCCGCTCCACATCTGCTCTGTCTTGAGACTCTTGACGGTAAAAATCTCTAGGAAGCGAATAGTCACTGGTCTTCCGGGGGTATTCCGCTTTTGCTGCACGGAAATCGTCTCGCTTCTCTTTAGGATACTTCTCCGTTCTGTACTGTCTCGAAGGAGAGAACTCTTCAGGATGTGAGTTTGACGCCGATGAGTTCGAGGGAGTTCTCCTATGCGTGAGGTACTGAGTGGTAGACGGTCTAAATACAGATTCTGATGTGGTTTCCCTGTATTCGAACGAGCACTCATCGTAGCCGTAATAGGGATGTTTCACAACATACTCTGCTGTTCTGTCATACGAGTACGGTTCACCACGGTAATAATAATCCCGGTCTTGGGACGGTGACGGTTGGAAGTTTTCCCTATAGTTGTGATATAAGTCAGCAAGATGGTCTGATGTGGATGATGAAGTACGCCTAGGAGATGGGGTGGGTGGTTGTGTGGATGTATAGTTGGTCCCTAAGCCGGATGTTCCGGATAATGGCTGAACTGAATGGCCGTAACCTGACGAGGATGATGGATGAGCGTAGTGTGTAGGTGAATCGGTGAAACGGATCGGCTTTTGCTCTTCTGTCTGAAGACTCGGTATCTGTAAAATATTATGATATTCTTCAAGCTGAATATAAAACTTTTTTTAGTTTACAGCATAAGTACTAGTGATATTTACATTGCTTGGGCGTCTATTTCAAAAATGGGTTAGTATATTTTATTACGATCGTTATTGCTTTCTTATAAAGTCTCGTTTTCGTCTTGAATATAATTTGTATGAAAAAGTGCAAAAAAATGCGGTAACTTTAAAATATTCAAAACTTGTCATATTATTATTAAAAAAGTTTATTATTAGTTATTTGTTAATCGATTTGAGTAATTGAATAATAATCAATCAAACAAAATCCATATTGATTTAAAATGTCATATCTCTAGTCGTGTTCTTTGACGTCACAAGTTACTTATTTTCATCAATATATTGTAATTAAATTTAAGTTTTTCGGTGCCGGGTATTTTTTTAGTTATATAACGAAGTAAACTATCACATGAAATCATTAAAAAAAAATGTGCATATTCCCTATTGCAATTGCAAATAGGTATAAAGAGCTGATGAGAGGAAAATCAAGTATTATAGAGTCGTTAGTAATAATTTTTGAAAATTTTCAACAAATTAGCAAACAATTCTTTGGTACTGCTTATCATCTACTAATACACATTGCCAAAACAATATGCAATAAAAAGTGTAGAAACAATAGAATCCAACTAATATCAGTCTTGTTTCAATAGCCATAAGGTGTAAAATACAGCCCACTAGGTTTCCGTCTCAATCATACTCGACTGGGATCGAGCGCGCGAATTGAAACATTCTAACGGGCAGGGCTTACGAACGGTTTCATAAAATATCAGTTATTATTAATCGGGTTTTGCAAAAATTATCAATTCGTTTCGCGAGCTATATAACAAAATCCTTACGAATCTGAGCATAAGCTGTCCGAGATTAAAATATTTCATACATTTAAATAATTTCATTAGAAAAATATGGCCTAGAAAAATCATTACAAAAATTCGAATCATTCTTACAATTTTGTTAAAATCTTATGCTCAAAGATTATCTGTGCATCAAAGGTAGTGTCAGGTCATACATGTTGCATCATAAATTATCGAAAAATACATTTATTTGCAGTTTTATTAGCATTTCGAAAATAGCCGAAATGTCGTTTTTGGAGAAAAAAATTGACCGTCAGGTGTCATGTTAATTCGTACGAATAGTAGCCTCATTATTAAGCCTTTTACGTCCCCACTGCAGGGGCTCAAACCTTCCTTATGGATGGTTAAGGAGGACAGGCCATGACTCCACGCTTGCCCAATCAGATTGGAGGGTATTCACGACTACAAATACAGCCAGGACCAACAGCTTAACGTGCCTTCCGTAGCGCGGAGTAGATTGAGATAATTTTTTGGGTCACCCATCCCGTGACCGACCTTTGGCTAAAGTTGCTTAACAACAACGATCGCGGGCTACCGAGCTGCTCGAAGTCCCTTATAGTCTTATAACCAATACACACTTACGGGTGATCCAGTGATAGCGTTGAGTGGAGCCCGCAAATGTCTTGTAGGTCCATGATAAGTGTTATGTGCGAAACCGTATCCTTCATACAACGTCGAACTGAGAGGCTCCGATTCAATTTCTGGTCTGAAAGTTAAATAACACCAAATTCATTAACACGCGTTTCTTCTCCTCGGAATGACGACGAACTCATTCTTATCGGTCGATAATTTGGTCGTTAATACTTTTACACTGGTCGATGACACCTGCAGATCTCATCGAACAGTGTAACTAAGCCATGACGATTATATTTTATAAGATATTCTGAACTAGATTCACAGAATTTGGAAACAGCGTATTGAAAAATTGCTTTGTATTCAGCAAAGAAATGCTTAATAACAAAAAAAAAAAACATTTTTATCCCTTTTATATTAGTTCATGTTAAAAGTCCCCACAAAAATCTCTATAGGATCATTTAAGGCTAAAATCACTTTCATTTGAGTACAGAACAATTAGGCAAATTTTGTACTATCTTAAAAATAGACGAAAATTAAATAATAATTTAAACATGCCTTTTAAAAACACCAATTAAAATTTTTAATTAAACCGCTATCCTGTTAAATTCCGAAGATGTCGCTCAATACATTTTGTCTGTGAACCCATGATATGTATATTTACCTGTGAGGTTGTAATGTCGGATGTAGAGGAGTGACGTTGGACACTCTCACGTCATATCCCGCCGCTACACCACCCAATAATGCCGCCATATTGTATAACACCAACTCTATTATACTCGGCTTTTTATATTTATAACCTGTAATGCGATAAATTAATGAAATTAAAACAATGTTCAAAACACTATCTGTACATTGCACAAACGTCCATTAAGGTTTAATGAACGTCAAATTTAATAATGATGACAATTTTAATGGACGTTTGTGCAACTGGCTGTATAAGTGTTATATATTATGAATAAAAAATATATATTATGTGACATGAAAGATCAAGGGCCAGGTTGAGCATAATATGTTCTTAACTATACTATGGCTACCGAATTTTTTTGTAGAATTCAAAGAAATTCCAGAACATTCTACTTCAATGCATGACGATCATATTAAACTACTATCAGATTAATTTTTCTCCAAAAAGTGATATTAAATATAGGCAAAACATATTTGTATTCATTCATTTAAATTGTCCAATCACGTGACTTTTCAAGCCGTGTTGTCACATTTCAACAAACAAGATTATTTGTTGAAGTCTCAGCAAAGAAATATGACATCACACGATACTCCATCATAGTCGCCCAAGTTTCAGTTCTTGTAATTCACATATTATAAATAGCAAGTTAATATTTCATAAACAAAATATACTTACAATTTATTTAAAAATAATACAATTTTTTTTTCATATAAGAAACCATTTCCAACATAATTTATAATAACAGTTGTTAAAGTCAAGTAGCCAATTGAAAACACAGTTTGACAGGATGAAATCCAAATCTAGTTTAATTTTTGCAACAAAATTAACGATTCTTATTATAAACGTTCTCTCAAAACTATCCTCGGGTTAGACCTCAAAAATTC
Organism: Diatraea saccharalis; assembly: GCA_918026875.4. Taxonomy (NCBI): domain Eukaryota; kingdom Metazoa; phylum Arthropoda; class Insecta; order Lepidoptera; family Crambidae; genus Diatraea; species Diatraea saccharalis. Next base: position 9,110,902 of record OU893350.1, read on the forward strand.
TCCACTCCTGTCTAGGCAAGAGCAAGAGATAGACAGGAGCGGAGTTTTTTTTAATCTTATAGATACAATAACCATACAGCAATGTAATACGTACCTTCAGTGCTATATAAAGTGGGCATCGGTATTGTATATCTGGACGATGTGCTCAACGGATATTCCGGACCCCATTCCTCCGGACTGAAGTCTGTGTAAGGAAGAAAACAACCTATGTGAATGGAAACATAGGCGCGTTAGTGTGAATATGGAGTGCGTGCGATGATAACATCAAGGTTGTATTTTTGATAGAAGAACCTTTAATTGAATCCAGAATTTTATATAGAATTTTCAAATTAATTTTAAACCTTATTTAATATTGATTAAGCTCAAAATAGATAATGTTTTGTCATTTGAAATTGACTAACTACATCAAAACTGTACCATTTTTAGCTATTTGAGATAAAATAGCGCTGAAAAGCTTTAAAAAAATACTAAGAGATTTCAAATTGTATATTTTCATACAATGATCTTTGTATCAAAGTTACAACCTTATAACATAATAGGCATATGAAAATGCTTATAATAAATAACTGTTGCAATGAAGATAGTTAAAACGACACAAAAGTATAACTAAATAGCATATAATTATCACAAACTGTAGACAGAATAAGAATTTTGAAATAATATATCGAAAATGGTCCCATTCGTTTCTTTTCTACATGCAATTAATGTGCAAGTCTACACATGCCAAACAGTTCATTCGTAAACGAAAAATAAAGAAAGCGAAATGAAAAGTGTATAACCAGAATCTAACATACTTACATGTGCATATCGTAACTTCAGATGGCAGCACTTACAACTTTATTCAATTTGTTATTCTTTCTCATTTTGTTAATATAAAATTTTGTTATTGTTTTATTCCCGTATTTCTCCTTTCCCTATTAAAGGTCGCCAGAGAGATGAAGCAAAAGCGATATTTTAATGTTTATTTTTTGTATATTCACCCTTCACCAACTCATCGATTGTATCGTATTTTAAGTATCGATTTATTTCATTGATTATTCCGGCTCGTTTTGTTATTATCCGTAATTGTTCCTGTAACTTTTCCTACATTTTTTAGGGTATATTAGTAACTATTAGATTAGTAAAACCCATGTTAAAAAAATACACCAGCTTTGATTTTATGGAAAAGGTTTATTTGATATATATATAAAAAAGGATCTACGTATATAAAAGAACCAGATCACCAAAGAGCATCTATAGTATTTCGTATTTTTTACAAATCGAAAAGCAGAGCCAATTGACGCTCCAAAGATCACATACTTTTGACATCTGAGCCTCTTTTATTATAGTTTGTATAACTATTCCACCACCATTGTACGAGGAACATTGTTATTGCCAAATGTTACAGCGGATCTCGTCTATTATAAAGTATATAGTTTATTACAGTCTAGCTTTGAAAGCCTATGTGACTGTGTTATAGGTACTTCGTTTATTCATTGCTAGAGAGATAAATTCAACTTTATAAAACTCAAATGACACAATAACTATGTAATAGTTCATTTACATTGATCGATAGAGCCCGCATGTGGAGTGCAGGTGACATGTTGAGCTCATTTCATTAATTAATGACCAATGAGCCAAAGAAACCGCACTCCGTACAGGTCCAATCGACCATTGCAAATGAGTCATAAGCGCATGTATCACATAGACTTCCACATACACATCTGATATTAGAAAGAACATCATTGTAAACATTTGAAAGCGTGCCATGTGACGAGTGAAAAACAAAGCAAAGATCATATACAAACTAACAAATAAGTAAGTACAAAAATACATATATAACATCGTATCGTATATAGCATAAACTATGAACTGCTAAGCATGCATAGCACTTATTTTCAATAAGGTAATAATAAAAAAAAAACTCTGGCTGAAAGCAAACAAATGCTTACAATTTACATTACAAATATGTGTCAAAAATAAAAATATAATCAAATTACCGCAAAAAAAGACACAAACTACAAAAATCAACTACTTTAAACAAACGCACATTTTTTTGAGTATCACACATATTCAACATTCATTTTTACAATCAATTCCATAATTACGTACTACAAATAAAAACTAAGTCTTACTTCAAAAAATATATTTCAATGATGCTTGCCTTAATGTATAAGAAATACATTTAAATTAGGACAAACATTTTGTGACACACATAATATAAACACGCTCTAGTATAGAGAGGAACGAAACGTTTTTAGAACATGGCAACTAGTGATGTAACGAATACTACTTTACCGAACACGAATAATTCAACATGATAATGAATATGTCATACTAGCCTTTTTTACCACGATAACATATTCCTTAAAAAACATAGTATTTGTAGCCGAAATGTTAAAAAGACAACCGCGAATAATTACGATTAGATGAATTAATTTGTTTAAATTGAATTGTATGTAATATAGCGCGTAAATGCGTTTTCATTTATTTACACAATGCACAGTCATACCGGGATGTGTTTTATGTTTATCATCTTAAGCAAAATCAACCCAGTCTTAGAATAAAAAAGTTTTTTAATAGATAATTTTTGGTGTACGCGATGATGATATTCGGCGAATACGAACATTTGTATGCGTTGCATCACTAATAGCAGAAAAAATATTTTTTTCACTGGCAACATTTTTGATAAAAATAAAATAAATATGTATGTGCAATCTAAAAGAAATGAATGGAATCAACTCAACTAATTCAAAATACCGACCATCAGTAGCGTGTTTATTTTGTAAACAAATTATTATACTTACAAGGATATAGAAGACTATCCTGAGAGGTTCCTTTAGAGCAGCGTGAAATTATTGTTTCTATTAATATTAGATTACAATAAATTGTTTGTAACAAATCGTTCTACACAATTTGCTAAAACCTCTATGGTTTGGCAACTAAGAAATCGAAATGTAAAAATATCAGCTGCATTTTCTACTTTTTCTGACATTGTTTTTTTTTTATTTAGCCGAGTTTTTACAAGTCGAATTGTAGGTCGCCTTAAATTTGTTGTTTTTTTAATACAATTTGGCAAGATCCTAATAATTCTTCAGTCGATATATAATTAAGTCTTTATAAATTAAAATTACTAGTGAATTTACTAAATTACCTTGATCATATACCTAGTCAAAACTTAAACCATAAAATGCTTTTTGGATGTCAGAAAGAAATATGTTTGGATGTTATATTATTTTATAACACCATTTTCTTTCGGTACCCACTGTGAATATTTTTAATTTAAATTATGTGGCATTTTAAAATATAAGAAAACGCAATAATGAATGCAAAAATCAATTCCTATAATTCATTTTTCGTTAGCAAATATTGTCGTAAAATTTACATCTGTACAACGAACTCACCACGAGAAAATACGACCTTATTGCTCTAAAATATCACTAAAACCAAATGAAAAATTGAAATTCCGCTACTACTCTTCGTACTAACTACATAGAATAAAGGAATCAAGACACTGGTAGGTACTATCACTACTTCTAAGAGATAAATCTAAAAGTAAGTCTTTTTATGTATATTTTTGTTTTCTATTCCCTTACACGCTAACTTAATTTATGAAATCCTCGGAACTTCACATATTTAAACTTACAATAAATGCTAATTGGGAATATCAGAGCTTTAGAGAAGTTATTAAATAAATTAACATAGGTACCGTATAGGTATCAAATTGCAATCAGATTGTTTAAAAAGGGTCAAAAGTAATTTATCCAGTCGGAAAATACTAAATAGGATAAAAACAAAAGTGTCTACACTTCAGGAGGAATGTTAGTAAAATGATATGTATTAAAAAAAAATATGGCAACACTTTTGTACATAGTTCAATGAACTGTCGTCGGCGTTCGGTTTCGTTTATCTAATTTAAAAAAAAAAGTTATCGGTTCGAAGGAGGTCGCGTTTCGTATCATTAACTAGTCGTCTCGGAGGAGTTCGGTAGTTTCCGAGCCGAGGTTGCCCGCGACGGCCAACAGGCCGGTGAGACTGTTCGAGCGGAAGCTCTTGAGCAAAGTCTTTTTGACGTCCTTCCTCGGCGAGGGCGCGTCGAACACAGTGTCGTACCGTTGTATGTCCGCGGTGGACGTGAACATCGGACACAGGAGGAACCTGTTGCGGCGGGGCTCGGTGTTCTCGTATATATCGTCGTGGCTGCCGGTGCGTTTGCGCGCTAATTCGGTGGGGGCGCGCACCTGGGACTTGGACTTGCGCGGGCGGTGGGGGAGGGGCGCGGGGGGTTTACCTGCGTGCTGGGGCCGCGTGGCGGGGGGCAGGTCGGGCGCGGACGTTGAGAACCGCGGCGAGTGGCGGGCGCGCGCTAGCGCCGGCAGCGGCAGGTGGCCGCGCGACCGCTGGTGGACGCTCGACGGGCCCCACGTCTTGCCCTTCACGCCGTCCGCTGGCACTGACACCAAATTCGATGGCATTAATTCAGTGTAAGCCGTTACGAGCACACGTGAACGTCTAAAACTATGGCGGGAGACTTAGTACTCACTGTGCAAAACCGGCAAGAAACTCAGCAATGTTCTCCCGTTTTATTTAACAGAGAATAGTGTTATTGAAAAATGACTAGTAGTCACTCTCCACTACAATGCCAGAAATAAAACAATTTTTTTTTTCGACAACCGGTTGCCGAGACATGCGTATGCATTGTAACTAATCAATATACGATATTAATAGTAAAATAAATGCGCACTGGCATACATAATAAATAAATGGTTATACATAACTATAAATGTCACTTCTAAATAGGGAATATTACGCAAATAAACACATGTAGTAAACAAATTCAGACATTATGTGTTTTGGAAATGATTCCCTTGCTTCTTACATCCGAATATGCAGCAATGTATAAAATTAATCACAATTATAATTGGATAAATTAAGACTCTTTGTTATTATTAGATTGTTAGTTAAGTTTTTCACCTTCCTATATTTAATGCCTAACTTTGGTGGCTATCGCTTTACTCTTTGCTCTCTGTGAATGACGTATGAAATTTGTAAAAAAAAAATACGAAATGTACTAGTGCTCCAATATGGCAACACAAAGTTGCAGTAATACGTCCTATTATATATTAGACATTATTTTAATAAAACTAAGTCTTCCTTAGCTGACTGATTCGTATGATGGCTTCAATGAGTAACTAGGTTAGATGTCCGGTTGCATTAATGCATAATGGACTGGACATAAATTTTAAACTCTAGTAACACCATATATTGCCACTGTAAATTATCATTACCGTGACTTTTGTATTTGTACTCGTTTGTGCAAAACTGCCATTAAATCCGTCAAGCCTCTCACGAAAGTATGCGTTAATATTTCCGTCGAGTATATAAGGTCGAAAGTCGAATAAGTTCTGACGTTCCGAGCACCCTTAATGTTTAGTTGAACTAGATTTATATAACATATTTCCTAATTTGTTTCTACTACATCCACTCACGAGCTATTGCCCTCATGATGGCCGGCGATCCTGGCGGCGTGTCTTTAGCGACGGCGACCAACTGCTTAACACTGGACTCGTCTTCCGACGGTCGCACTGTCAACGTGTGCCGAAAGTCGAGCGGTGATGATATCGTATCCTTCTTCACCAGTTTCATTTTGCTGAATTTACCTGCAAAACAAGCTTCGCATAAGAACAAGTATGGGTGGTACTACGGTGGGGCACTTATCTCACCCTTAACCATATCTTGAAGCTAAATTTTTAATTAGTTGACTGCTTAGAGAAAAGAATTTTAAAATTTACATATGATCATATTAAACCACTAATTCTTCTTTAGTGTTTATAAATAAAGGAGAAACATATTTTTATTTATTTATTTTAATTGTTCTCCAAAAACCACCAGTCACGTGAGATTTCGAGTCGTGACGTCACATTTAATAAACATGAATACGGGTTGCCCTCGCAACAAAGATGTTAACGTTTAGTTTAATCAAATGTGACGTAACACGATGCTCTGTCATGGCCGCTTAATTATAATATTGCTTAATTATATATTGAGTTTTTTTTTTACTTTTGCCCCACATGCTGGTTACACCCATGATAACAAGGGCAGATGATGGTCGGGCGCTCTGTTTCATTATGATATGTACTGGAGATCATAGCACAATTGAAATATTAATGATAAATTAGTTTTCTGTTATTTCTTGTCCAAAGTACAACAACATACAATACAAACCTTTCCTCTTATTAGGCTGAGGCGGTTGATTATGCGACATGTTACTGGCGAAGATCAATATGTGGAGCTCTCTAGCGGCTAAATCTATCTCCCTCATCTCCAATTCACGTTCCTTTTGCGCAAGATTCTGTTCCATCAACCTTTGCTGCAGTTGAGCTCTCGTCAACTCTTCCTCGCGACACCGGAGCTCCTGTAAACATTTGAAAAGAACATATCGAATGTTTACATTGGAACCAGGATGTATTTTATTTAAACAAATATGATTGCAATGTTAGCTACCTAAAAATGGATATTTATATGAATTATGAAAAAAAAAAATAGTTTTTTCATTAAAGTTGTCATGTAAAGAAATTTTTCTCCCTACTTATTAATCTATTAGTCTTAATAGTGCTACCACGGGAATTAAGACAAAACAATATTTCTTTGGGTTGACATTATAATGTTACTTAGATAAAGTCTACTAACAATATCAGACTATAATAAAACCTTAACAGATAAATTGAAATATGTGTCTTATATGAAACCATATTTTAAAGTCGCAAAGTGCTGCATAAAGCCCAGATGAATTATATGGTCTAAACAGACTTTATCAGTAGGCATAAATAAAACACCATACATAAAGATTTTCATTGAAAGAATATGCAAATTATTATTTTGTATGCAAAATAAATAAAATTACATCTAGGAAATTATAATAACAACAAGGAAACAAAACTAACAACATTAAAGTCACTAACCTCTTCTATAGTTTTGCATTCCTATTAGCAAGCATTATCATGGAAAATAAATTTCCTCATTAGTACAGTGGAATGTTAAAATAAGCTCTATGACGAAATGTTATGAGTTAAAAAAGGTTAATCATAAGAATAAACTTTAATAAGCATAACACTGTTATCAAGCTAGCTTTATGTAGAGAGCCTTAGGGTTAAGGGTTTTTGTTGCCCAAGCTTTGAACCTTGTTTGGGTTGACTTACATAAAGACAGAGGGCATTCGATAGCACGCTGGAGAATCGAGGCGAGAGACAAAACTCGATTTACCCGCTTTAGCAAAAGGCGGTTTTGAGCGACAGAAAGGATACGGCGAAAGAAAGAGGCAGATACCGTGCTGTTATATGTAGGTCAACCCAAACAAGGTTCAAAGCTTCTGGATATTATCGTTACGTAGGTTACAAATACTTTCGTTTTAAACATAATTTTAAAATTAACCTATTGGAATTTTATAATAATATTTACAATCGAAGCAAACATCGTACTGCTTGAAATAAGTTGAATTAGTGTGTTTAAATAGTTGAAATAGTGTGTTTAAATAGTTGAAATAGAAAGTAAACTTTCATACCTTCTCTTTCCGTCTGAGATCTCTCAACACTTCTTCGATCTCCAGTCGCCAGCCGTCTTGCATGGTATGGAAAGACTCGTGGGGTGCTCGAGTGAATTCTGACTGCCTGATGCGCTCTAATTGTTCCAGAATTTCGGGGAAAAGTGGCCTTTCGCGTGGGTTCGACCGCCAGCACGCTAGCGATACAAAAATAAAAAAAAAAATAGATTAATAACCTTTTTAAAAATATTGACTTACTGAAAATATTATGTTTCATACTCCTTACAGGTCCAATTATTAATTCACTTAGATCACAGATTTAAACCTCTTTTGTAACATTATGATTAGAAATATATCATGTTGATTATTTTTAAAATTAGAAAGCTTGAGCTGCTATTCGTATCAATTAATATGTTACATGTCCATTGTTGCTCAGCGATTTACTGATTATAATTTAAGCAATTGTTTAAGTCGCGGCCACCTACCGGAGCACATTCGAACCTATTATATTTACCTTGGTTAGCGCCCACATATGTTATTGCTTACAAGTTCATATTGTGAAATGGTTTAGTACTGAATTGATTGACAGTGCTATCCTTCAATTAATATTTGGTACTCAATATAATTATAACTGTCCGATTTGGTGCCGACGAGTTAAGTTTTATTCTTTCGGGACACAATATAGTAACTCTTGGAAAGGTACAAAACGAAACTTGGCGAGATAACAATCGCCGATAAACTTATTATGTATCTTTGTTAAAATGAAATAGGTATTACTATTACTACCAAAGAGGAAAGATTTGATTGTTTATTTGTTTGCATTGAATAGGCTCTAAACTACTGGACCAATTTTAAAAAATCCTTCACCCACAGGAAGCTACATGCGGATGACATAGACTATAATTTACATGGGCGAAGTCGCAAGAAAACAGCTAGTAATAAATAAACAGAATATAGAATGATAACAGATATATTAATGATAATGATGCGCCGGTCGATTAGCTCTAAAATGTTGACCGGCTTACATTTACATTTTATTAGCTCACTCGTTTTAGGAGAATTACAAGCCCCTGCAGTGCCTACATATTACTAGATGCCGTAGTAGCATCTGTGGACTATGAGTTTTTTGTTGGACGGTAGTAGTAAGAGAAAAACTGGTATCATACTTTTTCTTCAAGTAAAAAAATAGGCAGTACTCTATAGCGAATTACGTTACCAAGAGCCAATAAGCGCCATGCGCCCATTCTATTTGTAAGTTTAAAAATAAATCAAATAAAATAATTACTTGTAAAACGGTAGGAGGTTCGTTCACAGAAACTATAATACTATCGATTTATCAAATGTTCATAAACGAGTGTATCCATTGTATGAACGGAGAAACATACATTGTTATATGTAAATTATTTGATGACAGTATAGCACGTCCAATGACCTAGTTTAGGCACCCTGATGTTAATCATAGGTATGCAAAAATGCAAATACGCGCACCGAACAAAGCTTATTAAATTTATTTCTAATATGCTTTCAAATAAAGATTATTTTGTTTCCTTCTTACTTGCGGAAACAACTCGCCGTAGTACGTACATACTCAATATAGAAGAGAATAGAAATGGAGAGAAGATAGAGAGAGCTACAGCTATATATTGCACGCCTTTGGATGTAGTTAGTGTCTGGGTGCATGAAAACAAGGTGAACTACTTATTACATCTGTGATTTCCTTTGTGCAGGCTTCCACACCCTCCAGACTTTTATCAGGATAAATGTATTCTATGATGCTTCGGGTTACTTTCCTCTAAAAGCCAGATACACTTTTGTTTCTCCATTTCAATCTTATGTTTAAATACGCTAATCTCAGGAACTATTTACTGGTTCGAATTGAAAAATATTTTGTGGGTTGAATAGTTCATTTTATTGAGTTAGGTTAAAGGCTGCATAACATAGCTATGACCAATAGTAGTGGAGCAGCAATGGAAAATGTTTTAAAAGCGAAAAATCACGCTGGCGAAATGTTATTAATATAGTAAATAAGGAGAAACAAATAAAGTCACTGCCACACTTACGATATTATTATAGTATGGCTTCATAGGTTTACCTTCCATTAGTACTCTCCAAGGTTCAGGGCAGGTGCTCGGTATGGGCAAGGTTAGTTTGTTGACAGCGACGCCGTACGCCACGGCTAATGCGTCGATGCCCTTGTAGGGCGTCTCACCGGTCAGTAATTCCCATAGCAGCACCCCGTAGGACCAGACGTCAGATGCATGGGAAAAGGTTGAGTTCTTTATAACCTGCAATACATGCAATTGTGTTAGTTGTTATTTTCTCGTTACACATTGACAAAAGTAATCGATAAAAATAAGACCTATCAGAAACCAGCAAAGTATTTCATCTTCAAACTGTAAAATTGAAATGACAATACAATTTGAAATTATTGTTCAAACAGGATACATATTATTTTATTATTTGAAACAGTTTAGATTAAACCATTACTTTGACTGTCATAGAGGTGGAGACAACGTTTTATATTTTAATTTTATACATGAAATATACATCTAAAAACATAATTCATATAACAATTTTCAAAATTTCCCACGAAAACGCCACTTCTGTTATAGCGTCGCTATGACGTCACGGCACTCTGAAACGAATATCGTTCTATGTATGCATAAGGTTGAATTCTTAAAGTTCTGATATGAGTAAGAAGGGCGTTACGTCACGCGCTGTTTGCGGTCACGTGACAACGAGCATAAAATATTTGTTTTTTCATAATTAATTTAAGCAATATTATAAATATAATAAGCAAATCGGAAAAGGAAATAATAAGGTAATAGTATATTAAACACTACCAAAAAAATTAAATTATTTTCGTTTACTGGCTACATCCGTATTGAAAGTTCTGTTTGTTCTTCAGTTTTCAGCGTTGTTGATTCTTACATTTCGGATAATTTATTATATCTATATAAAAAAAACACGATTATTGAAGCTTGTTTAACATGTGTCGGTCTATACTCATTTGTTTTTATTTTTAAACTCCATTTATAATGTATTGATCTGGTAATGACATGGTGTTTGTGACATGACATGACATTACTCCTATTAAAAGCTGGTGAGTTTCTTGCTCATTTTTCTTATCAGCCATAAGACTTCCTCAATGAATGGTAGGAAAAAAAAATGTTGGACGACTCAAAAGTACTTTAAAGAAGTCTATTTGAATAAAGATTATTTTGACTTTGACTAAGTCAATCATAAGTTAATTCTAAGATTTAGGCATTGATTTATTGCAATCATTGCATTATAATTATGCATTAGTTCAATACACGTCTGAAATTGTCATATTAAAAGATTTCGTCCCACAAACCGAGACAGCACAAGGCAAATGAATATGGATTGCGATTCATTTCCGAATCGAACGAAATCTGTGCCCACTCTTCAACGACCATGAACTACAAAACTTATTAGCAACTAAGTAATCATGAGGATGAATTATACGATATCAATATGATGTATGATATGTATTCCTGCAGTCCGTCAGTCCCAGAAATTGTTGGTAATCAATTATAATAATACAGAGCTAATTCTAACAGTCATAATACAGCTGTAATTGTTACCATTTTTACACTAATCTATTTGTTATGACTAATTTCAAATTCTATAACTCGTGCTGATAAAAACGTCAGACTTTATCTTTGGGTATCCTAAAAACATTAAGCGATTAGCGCAACTATATCCGTTAGGTGATAAAATATAATATTTAAAGAAGTGCCAAAATTAGACAGTAATAATTACATCGCTATTATACTGTAAATAATATATGATAAATTTATAACAATAAACGATAATCTGAAAATAAATATGCAACTTTTACTATTAACGTTAATTGAATTTGATTTGTACATAATTGTTAGCATTTACTATATCAAATCTTTTAGTGATTGGTCTACACTCTTAATAATTTTAGGCTCATTAGTTACCATACCCATAAGGTCGATCAAAGCGGAGGCCGACGAAACGAATAATCTGTACACCTCGCAAATGACATAACAATTCTGACGATTAGGTACATAGTGATTGTGTAGAGATTTATATGTTTTCATGCAAAGAATTCTAGAATTCGTTTGTTCCACCTCCTTCGACATGGTCGTTTGATACAGATGACTGTTGTAGTAACTATTACAGAATATAAAAAGAAGTTAGAAAGACCCGCGGTTCAACTCTACCGCATAACTCTTAGTAATTTCGTATGCCTGCTTTCAAATGTCAAACGAATAAAGTTTCATTTTGACAGATCAATCAAGGCTTCAGTTATGCGATAGAGTCGGTGCTATATCGCGTAACAAAAATATGCACAAATGACTGCTAATACCGACATATACCTTTTTTTTTAACGTCGAGGAAATGCATTAGGCACTACACCTGCCACCCGGCAAGCGACAGGGGGTGTGTGGGACTCTCCTACGTGAGTCCACCCCGTGGCTAGCCGCGCGGTGGGCTCCCAAAGGCCTACCCACAAAAAGCCCTACGGTGTACCCTCCCCTGGGGATTAGACCCGGGATGCCGTGACCGAGTCGCCGGGACGCTCACCCCCTATCGGGATCTTTAGTCCCCCTCACGGAAGGAGAGGCTCGGGTACATCGAGAGCCTCTCCCAGAGAGGCGAGGTCGTGCAATGCAGAGGTAGCTGCTACCACATCTGCTGACCTCGACAATACCGACATATACCTACCATCAAATCGTCTACTACATTAATACGCAATCCCTATGTTTGGTAATGTATTGAGCACTATAACCACATGATTCGCACAATGACAACGTATACGTAAATTTACTATTTCATGCAACGGTGGTAGTCATCGAAAGTGGGAAGACATTGGCTATCGATGAAGCTTGGCGGATGATTGCCATTCTATTCTAAAGCTGTGTTATTATGTTCTTCTGAAGCTAAAACTTATTTGAATGATTACCTCAGGTGGCATCCAAGCGTACGTGCCTGCCGCTGACATTCTAGTCGTCTTGTAAACTTCTCGAGCTAATCCAAAGTCTGTGATTTTAAGAGTCTTATTTTCGAGAGTGTCGTCCGGTAATATAGTTTCACTGAGGAGTACTGTAACAAATAAGTAAATATTTATTAATGACTCTGCACTTTTGGAAGAAATTAATTTAACATTAACGCTTAAACACTTGCATTACGAATAATCGTTTAAAAATAAAGTGATTGTTGTAACTATATCAAGCATTTCGGTCTTGTAAGCATGATACATTCACTTCACTCCTTCACACTATCCGACTACATCCTGGATAATTGACATACAAAAATCTAGGACGAATATTTCTTTATTGTAAGAAAGACATTTAGGCAGATTTTGTGTAGTATACAAAAGTTATTGTAACCAATAATGTCATGTGAATTTTCAAACACAAGACAATCGAATTTATCGGACATAGTGTGGGTTGGTTTACTCTCAAATGGTTAGACTACATGACCTGCAAACGTATGGGGGTGTCGTAGGAGTTCGTAACCACAGACTAACCAAACTGAATATACAATTTCTTATTTACATATAGGCGTACGTCCTGAATTTAATTAATCAAAGATAAATATGGTCTATAAACATTTGTTTTTAAATTAAATAAAACAAAGTTCTAGACATGTAACTAGCAGGAAATCAATAGCTAGTTGTTAAGTAACTTAAATCTACAATTTTTTAGACATGATTAAACAAAAGAATATTAAAATAGGTTCAATAACTTTTGTTCATGTAACTCCATTTAAAAAACATTTATTTGTGATAATGGTTGATACGATATATACTGTATATAATGTACAAAATGAAATTTAATAATATAACTAATATCCTATATTATGTTTTTAAATCAGGCAAATATAATTTGAGGATACAGCTGTAACTTTCACAAGCACCGCAATGCAATTTCTCACGGTTAACGTGACTGGAGTTATAAATAATTAAGGTCGATCCACACTGTAATATATTTTAGGACGTACGTAGTTTACACGAGGGAGTCCTGTAAATTATTATTAAATAAGAAATACCCGATGAATGTATTCCTACTATCCAACAGTAAAGTTCAAGTCAATTCACACGCCAACTAAGATCTATATGAAATTAAATATGATAAAAAGAAAGCTTTAACATAATGACGAGTACCGATTTCATCAATTCAGTGTTGATAGTATCTTTATCTTTATTTCGATACATTACAATGAGGCAGTTTCAATTATAATAATGAACATCAAATTTAATTTGCATGGTCATCTCTAGGAACAATATGTTTACGAAGGACACAATATTGGTTTTCCTTTAAATATTATCTCGTCATTTGGATTAACCCACAAAATCTTGTACACGAGCTTTGTACAACTCATAAAATTAACATTGTATGAGCCGTTCATACACTATCCAATATTCGAATGATTGACGCGTACCTACGACACATCGCACGTACACATCACGGTCGTCGTCGTCGACGACGATTCATACGTCGATCATTCATTACACAAAAGGATATATTCACACCGCACAATCAACAGTCGGGCATATTGTCATTTGGTGAAATTATGCTTTAATATTATTACATTTAGCACTAACATCACGCAAAAAATTGAAGTAATTAATTGCAGCTTATGCTAATAAGTTAGATTATTAGAACAACCTAGTTTCGTTATAGGGAGGTATTGAACCTACTACAACAGACTTTGCTTGACAAACAATAGTAGACCGAGACAATAGATTTAGGTAAAGAATTAGCGTGAATAGCTTATTTTTATTGAAGAGTTTGCTGAATCTCATTCATTGTAATAAAAAATATTACAATAGAATTTGCATATAATTTTGAACTGATGTCAAAATATAATTGTGCATTATGGTTTAGATTTTAGAACAAAAAACATGGCATGTTACCGATTAAGTAAAACATATTGCAACATTTTTGATAAGTTCAGTTTAGGTTTGGAGATGAATTAAGACAGTGAAAATATACGATTATACAACAATATCACGCGTCTGAAAAATTGTGTGTGATAATGTCGTTCATGTCATTCTCACAATACAAGCTTTAACTTCTTACAATCAAAAGGATTAAAAAGTAGTAGGTACAAAAATAATTTCCATAGTCTTCAGTTAGTTCAGACATTTCTTTTAACTGCCGTTGTTCATACACACCGCTCCTCGGATCTGTCAGTATTGAATAATTCAGCATATGGACGCGCGGGAAGTGGAGGAAGTAAAGCCAACAGGATACAAGTCCGGTTCCTTTCAATCTTCGACTAGCGAGTATTCAAAAGAAGGTAGAATATATTTAGCTGTCAAACGCTTTTTTGCATTTTTTTTTAAATTTAATACGTTTATTTTTCTTTTTACGAATAATTTCCAGCCTAGATCAACATACAGGTTACCATCCCAATAAACAGTTTTCTAGAGAACAAGCGGGCGAAGCCGCGGGCGAAAAGGTAGTCTAAAATAAATACCTTAACCAATGATCACATTTTGAAACTACTTGAAAATAATCTTCTAATTAGCTATCTGGCTTACAATAATACCATAAATTGTCGCAAAAGCGCTAATATGATGCTGCTAAATACAAATAATAGTATATTCCATAATTGTTCATAGAATTTGCGAATTTGCCTTGGTAGATATTCACATAATTCCCGTTTTTGTGAGACATTACAAAAATAAAAATGCACCGATCGATTCTCGAGAGTCTACTCTAAACTATATATTTCATAGTTTAAAGATACGTATAAATTAATAGAAACGAAGTAGTTTAAATGGTAGTTGAATTATGTACAATCGTAGGCTAAAATAGCATAGACGGTAATATTGATTGTGTAGTGTATGTGTTTCATACACAAAATTTCCCTTTCATGGTATTAATAAGAAAAAGACTATTGATTCAGCGCACGTGAAAAGCGGCATCGTTTCTATCGGATCGTATGAGTTGAATTCATAATGAATTTGTTTGTGCCAACAAGGAATACAAACTGGTTTTAAACAGTAAACTTTTAGTGTTTTTCAAAGATTTAATATAAAGACATTGATAATAATATAAAATCGTATAACTGCTAAAATGTAGTAAGCTTCCTATTTTGATAAGTCGTATGAATTAATGAGTAATGTTACAGTAAATTTAAAAAACTTAAAGGTCGCCTGCGTGAAAAATAACTAACTGAAAAAAGGCTGGAACAAGATAAAAAAATATGCAACATCATACATAACATGCAGTCTGAGGTATGCACAAATAGATAATGATTTGACTTATTATTCAATTTCATGCCTCCGGCTGCATATTATTTATGATTGATGCATAAATTTTTTATCTTTTGTTCCAAACCTTTTGAGTTAGTTATTTTTTACGCAGATGGGTTTTTGATTCATTTTAGTTAAGTATAATTTTGTTGCCTTTTTATAGTTAGACAAATTACCAGGTTGGAAAGAATAAAGTTTATATTTTTAAACTTTATGATTGTATTATTTATTTATGTATTCCGGTAATGATAACTATGACATTACTTTTTGGAATCCTTGAATACCTTGCACTGAGGAACATTTGGAACCCCTTTAATTTGATACCCATATTGTAGTATTTAAACAAAAAAAATATAATTAATTACAATGGCGTCGCACAGTCGCACCATTTGATTTTTTTAACGTTACCTATCTAAGAATATTTGAGCTACTAAGACAAATCTAACGATACTTCAATTCTCTAAATCCGTTCAGCGATTCTGAA
Organism: Diatraea saccharalis; assembly: GCA_918026875.4. Classification (NCBI taxonomy): domain Eukaryota; kingdom Metazoa; phylum Arthropoda; class Insecta; order Lepidoptera; family Crambidae; genus Diatraea; species Diatraea saccharalis. The sequence continues at coordinate 9,127,165 of OU893350.1, forward strand.
GATATGAGGTAAAGAATATTACATATTACATACATACAAGGTACGCGCGAAAAACATAACCCTTCCTTTGCAGTCGGGTAAAATGCTGAAATTCAGACCTCATCAGTTTCAGATGCTCTGAAATTACTAGCCCTAAAACCTAAGAAGCTGCAGTTTTTGAAATGTAATATTTGTGTTTGTTTTTCCCGTTTTTTTTAAATACATCTAGTGATGGATTTAGAAACGAACTAATAAATTTTAGAACATAAAACAATTCAATACCCATTTTTAAAAATTAAAAACATGAAATCGGTAGGTATGTCGTGATACTCGGCGGTGTGTAATAGATTGACTATCACCTTTTTGTTTTCCGAATAAAATAAAATATTAGGAATTGCCAGTATAAAATGATATCTAGGATATATGCGGTATATTAGTTAATATGGAAATGTGAAAGGGCTAATTATGCAAGATAAACATTTGTTACGAACAGGGGCGAGGGTGCAAAGTAAACAGCTGTCTGTTTGCGTGCGAATTTAACTATTCTACTGCACATAATTAGGGGTCGATTCTGTTACACTATCCATGGAACTTATGTTTTATCTTGTCTATTGCCTATTTCATTAACCTAGAACAAAGCATGACTTAACTAGAAATCAAGATTTCAAAGCATATTATATCCAAATTAGCGTCAATAAATTTATTATTTTAAGTATTTATAAATTAAAATGGTTCATATTTTCTGAATATATTAAAGAAACCTGTTATTTTTCACTTGTAGGAGACACGCCATTTTTTTTTATAATTATCCGATAAATATATGATAATTAAAAATTTCAGCTCAAACGGGGACTGCGAAGTGGATAAAATTTAACTTGCAAGATTTGATTACAGAAAGACAAACATCGGACATGTGAAACTACATAAAGGCTTTTATTAAAAAACACGATCTGCATAATTAATTGATTATACAACGATAAGTAAATAACTCGATATGATAACGTAGTTTGGAAAATAAAAAAAGACAATTTCTGATTTTTGGGAGTTATAAATGTTTCGCTATCTCCGCAAGTTTTATGCATTTTTATAGCGGCACTTGTATACCACGGTCGACTTTTACGATTGTGTGCGTGTTAGTAAGTGTCTGTTACATGCAAACTTGCAATTCTTCTTTCTATGAGAATTTTTCAATTCAAACTATTTAGTAGAACACTATTACTTAATGTTTATTTAATTCAATTCAATGTGAATAAATAATAAGCAGCAGTGATAAATACAGTAAAAGAATTTTTTTTATAACAGATAAGATTAGTCGTGTCATACACATAATGAATTAAAAAATTAAAACTAAAATTCAGACAAAATCATAACGCTAACGTATAAATAAGCTATTTCAGCAAATAATTTGATTACTTATTTGGACAACCTACGTTAATGATATGACCAAACGTGGATTGCCATATCATTAAACGATGATGCTTAAACGATATGATCAATTTAGGTGGCCGTTTCATAAAATATAACCATTTCATGAAATGGCCGGCCAGCTTATGAAATGATCAATTCTACGATATGGCCGCGACACATGCATCGATCTTTATAGAATGTTTTTTGGCTATGAGAAATGAACTTAATACTATAAAGACAAGAAAACTAGATACAACATTTACGATATATTGGCATACGAGCTACTTTTCCCACACCATCTTAAAAAACCTTGCCTGCAGAAAGACCATAAAAATGGATATTGAATCATACAATTTTTTTTACATCTGCTATATGAAAATAGCACCACAAAGAGATCAAACTCGACATCAAAATAAAAAAAGCATGTTATGTTAATCCGTAGGTAAATTTCATTGGTAATTTAGAGCTGACTTTACGAAACTAAAAACAAGTATCACAAAACTAATTACGGCACATTTGAAACTAGTCTAAGACACTAGCTCCGTTAATATCGAAACTTACTATGCGCAGATGGTGCAACGCTAGCTAGTAGAGTTTCTATGACACTAATTTCGCCAAGTAAATTGTGCTGAAATTAGTTCCGTGAAACTATGTAATTTCATCAAAAAGCACATTTTTTTTTGTTAGAATCGTACGATACTATTTGCGAGTGCGTCGGTATATTACGGGGGTTAGTGTCGTAAAACTAATGCAGGCATTGCAAAACTGAATGTTAACACGTGCAACTGCTAGCAAAATAAATGCAATCAAACTAGTTTCATCCAACTATTTTCGTAATGTAAATTTGGATTTAGGAAGTCGTATTCCCATGGATATCTATTAACAGTCTACATACTAAAGTATTCAAGTCTGTTTCAAGCTTTGTATTTCCTGAAGTTTTGCAATTAGTGAGTGATGTTTTCCTGTTATTTTTTAATTGTAAAAAGGGAGTGGAGACCGCGCGTACTCCAAAGGTAACAAGGAACGAGAGCTTATTGTTACGTATGGCACGCACTCAGGCCAGACACCAATTAATTTGAGAGGGAACATTTGTGAAGTGTCATTGCGACGTCTGCGGTTATTTTGTTGTTTTTTTTCTCTTATTGTGTGTTTTATGAATTATATATTTTGTAACCAGTATTATTATTCTTAAAGTGTCTCTAATTTATACTAATATTATAATGAGGAAACATTTGATTGTTTGTTTGTAACGAATGGGCTCTGACAATACTGGACCGATTTTAAAATTAAAGGGAGCTAGCTACACGTTTGTGATTATGACAAAGGCAATAATTTAAGCGGGCGAAGTCGAGGGAAGGCAGCTAGTCTTTGATATAAATATAATTCAACAGTGAATTAGATACAACAAGTATCTTTATGATGTCATGACGTCAAATATGGTGTGTGAAAAACCTATATTTTGATTTAGACTTTAGATTACAAGAAAATTACATACATACTTAATTATGATTAAAAAATATTGTTTAGAAAGTGATTAAAAAGTGTTTCGTAAATGATTTCCCTATTAAATTAGCAACCTCATTACTGATTCAAATGTGATGTTGTTATAGAAAAGGTAACCATTTTCAGTTATGAATTTTTACGTGATCTACAGCTTTGATTATAAAAACGTGGTTGCGCATGCGTACTCGGCGTCTAACGTATGTTGTACTCGGATGGACCACCCACACATTACATGTTTATACAACATAATAAACAAAAGTAAAGTGCTCTCTGTGAACTGAATTGTTTTATTATACATTCTATATTAAGCAATAAAATCGTTATTATAAACATTTGCATTAACATAAATATTTGATATAAATAAATCGCATCTTTTAAGAATAATTAATCATACGGCACACTTTAATAGTTCTAAATGCTATGTATCCAATAAAAAAAATGCATAAAAGTGAGAATGCATAACATAATAATTTGAAATTGTATTGATTTCACGTCAATTATCAGCTAATCAGTTCTAGTTAATCCGAATAATAGATGAATAATCCTTTGTATGTCTACAATTATAGCCCATGTAAATGGTGTATGATGCAGTTTCCCTTAGGTGTTTTTTTTTAATTAGTCCTGTAAATTCATTAGGAGAAAAATGCAAAGAAGAACAAACAATATTTTCTCTTTATAAGATTCTCTCAGCATAGTTAGCTGTCTTGATCTGCTTACGGCGATTCTGGACCAAGTCAGTCCTGCCGTCTTTTTTATATCGTCCGGCCACACTTTGTCTTCCCATCAGGACCTCCAGTGTAAAGACTTATGGCTCCATCTGTCATCATCTTTCGGCACACGTATCTTACGCATTGTTATTTCAGTCTCGCTATCATTTCACCTATATCGGTTACTTTGATGTTATTTCGGATCCTGCCCCGTAAAAAAATCCGAGCATAATGGAATGTATTATGCTTGAAATTTTAAATATAATTATAGTATTAATATAGATAAAAAAAAAACAACTTGATCTGTAACAGGATCTAAACTATAGCAACATTGATAGTTTTACAAACCGGGTGGCGGCGGGCGCCAGTAGTGATTAAATAGTGATAAGCAATTGTCGAGAGACACAGTTTGTAACTGCTCCGAACTGTAACCGGTTATTTACAAATCCATTTATTTTTTATATTTTGTGATAAGCTATGTTATTGCTTTATTTGCATGCAGTTTTTTTTTCAGTCAAATAAGCCCTTATCTTGTGGGGATCGCCTTGGTCAAATTTAAGTAAAATTTCATTGATATAAATATCGCCTATCAGGATTCAGGAACTGGTATTTCACTAATACATAAGATTACAATTTTATATATACAATTACATGCAATTTATACTGATTAAAAATATTGTCACTGCTATCATTTCAATAGAGCGTGTACAGTGAACTAGCTCAACGAGAAAAAGTATATTACAACATCGTTGAATTCTTAGAAATGGAACAAAAATATTATAAGAGATCATCGCACTTCTATAGGCGCCTCAGAGCGTCCTTGTCTAGGAGTCACGTATTGGGCTTATGCTAATCTTACTGCGGTGGGTTTTTTCTACGATTTCTTTTGATAACAGTTTTGCGTGGATCAGAAAGACCTAAATTTTGCATTGCATTTTTTGAATGATTACAAAAAAATATTGAATGTAGATAAGCTGGTTAACATTTTTTACGCCAGTATAAATAATGGTTAAGAAAAGAAAGAAAGCTTATTACCAAGTGCCTTTGGGTGGTTATTTTATATTCATTTTGTATAAAACTATTATTAAGCCATCTTAAGCCCATGACATCAAGCAAAAAAGTGAAAAGCAGGGCAGATGGATATCGTTACTAATATTGTAACAAAATATACTTATGTTATTTTTAATGTGAAGTGGAAAGTGACTTCATAGTCTAGTCATTTTGCAATTAAACTTCTATGTATAAAATAATACGGAGAGATAAAAAGTAGCAAGTTATAATAGGTAGGTAATATTATTAATTATACTATTAAATGAAAATGACGATAGCCTCGTGTCGGAATTAAATATTTTATCTCGAAATAGCGAGCATTGTTTTGGAATGTCATTATTAAGGACACAGTCATGTTGCCGACTATCAACAGGTCGTTAAATGGTGACACTAAAGTCGATATATAAGGTTCAATGGTACGAGGAGTGGCCACAACTAGCCTTGTATAGAGGGCTCACTTATCTTAATTGTGCACTCTTGTAATAAATCTCGCGTTTCATCTGACTTTCTTAACGACAGTGCTAAGAAGTGGTAGAACGCTCGCACTGTTTTGTTTGATGCTTACTTTTATACAAAAAAAAGGCTTAAATTTTTTAGAAGATGCAGATTCGTTGTTACTTATAAATTAATGTCGAAAAAACGTGTTTTCAAAGAAATATATATGGAATAATAAGTTGGTGTGACAAATGAATAAAATGAATATTTCTGCAGGAAGGAGGTCGTTAGTGAAATTGGACCACTCTCACGTACCAAATTGTTGATACGATGTAAATATGGACAACTTGAAGGTCAATAAGAAAGCAAACGAGGGAAATGAAGGATAGGCGTCAAGCAAAAGACTGTTGGAAGTTGAGATCAATTTTATCTTTCCCATCTGGGAAACTGAAAGTCTACTGGCTCCGTAAACGAAATTTCGCCTATTTACGAAACGCATAATACGACTCTAAAGAAAACCATTTTCGATAATTTATGATGCAACGGAGGTAGGCTCTAACACTGCCTCTGATGCGAAGACAATCTTCAAGCATATGATTTTAGAAACATTAAAACAACGATTCTTAATTTCACAAATTTTCGTTCGTAGACAATATAAAAGTAGTGTTAATCTGTAATTGAAAAACAATACAAAATAATAATTTAATAATTATTATTATAACAATTAACATTTCCTATCCTAAATTGAAAGCGAGACAATGTTATTAAAACATCAACATTATTTATTAATCAGAGTCCTATCTACAGTTTCTAAAGACAACAACACAGTAGTCTATGAGGCACTCGTTGAAACATTTCGTCAGGTTTCACTTAATAACGTAAATATGTTATTTTTACAAAGACTGACAAACAACTTTAACACACCACCGTAAAGCTTAACTTTGAAGCACATTGTATGTTGCAATAAACAACACATTCCGATCGATGTGTAGCATGGTGTCACTTTTTAATGGTGTAACACGAAATTATTGTTCTAAAGATAATGACCGTCTTATAATTTAACTAACTAGGACAAGGTTCGGATAGCATTGTCACATATTTTTAGATAATGGTACTAGGAAATAATACGATAGTTTTGGTAATAAAAACATGTTGAAAAACAATAAATGTGTGTTATTATATATAATTAAACATCGCGGTAAGATAAATTTCAAATGTCTCAGTGATAAATAATTTAGCATTAAATAACCAATAGTTTATTGATTAAATATATTCTTTTTATTAAAATAATTATTTAGCAATGCCAGGTTAGTAGTAACAGTGGTAGATAAGTTTAATAGTATTAATTTTTAAGAATACATTAAGTTAATAAAAAAATATTAAATAAACAATCAAAACAGTCTTTAATAAAATTAAAAATGGTCGAAATTGGAAAATTAAGTGACTACTAGTTTTAAGAAAAACAACGTTGTATATTCATAATTTTAATTGGATTTGTTAATAAAATGCGTAATATCATAGCGGGCGGTGCCGATATTCCAGTGACATTTTCACACGCGCTGCGGTGCAGTGCCGGCCCGAGCATGGCACGGGGGCCCAAGGTTACATTTCTTCGTCGCAATGTTAAACGAGTATAACAACTCCCTTACCATAGCGAATATTATAAAAAAATTAGCACTAGGTCATTATATTTATTTATGAAAATTACAAAACTTTTAGGCAAGATAAGGTTTAATATCAACATTTGTTTAGAATGTGAAAGTGTTTTCGCCGGCGTGGTATTCGGTATTTTCGCGATAATAACTATCCTATGTCCTTTTCCAAGGTCCACTCTGTTTTCAAAGGACCACACTAAATTTCTTTAAATTTTTAGTTAGTTTAACACAAAACGTATTTAGTTCAGTAGCAACATAAAACGTAATAGACTAACAGGGTTACTTTCGCGTTGATAATAGATCACATATATACTATGGATAATGCAAAATCGTTAATAAACTTTTATAACAGCGCCAAGATGTTTTACATAGACTTTTGTTTTAAGTACAAGACGAAAGTTTGAACTTCTTACTCTATTTCAATAATCTATGAAGATATTTCAACGACCTACTTTCGAAATGAAATATCAATGTCAAGAACAATCCAAGATTCCTATATCCGAGGGAAGTGATAGATGTTATCTCAAAATAGATTTCTTTTCTATCTCCGTTAGTTCCGAGAGAAACGCACAGGTTGAATTTACTATACTATACATATGTTGCATAATAGTCAGCGACTATGAGCCAGATGAATCATATCTAAACGGAGATGTAAACCATCACTTTCTGCGTGACTCAGGGTCCGGCAGCATCAATTGCTATTAGTCCGGTTAGTCAAATTTTTGGCCACGAGTGATTTCTTAGACTGTATTTATATTAAGTCATTACCATTGTTAATCTTGCCGTTGAACTTTTTCCCTCAGATATTTCAATGCAATGCCAATATTTATGTTCAGACTTTTTATTATAGTTTCGTTCATTATTCCACTTGGACACCATTTGTGAAATAGCTTTGATATACGGGACAAAGTAGCTAGATATTTGAATTTATGGATGAAATACGGGACGATTGGCAAAACAACGATTCGATTAGAACACACCCTTATATAAAAACTTATTTAAATTTGGGTTGTGTTCAAAAGAAAATCAATAATAGGATTGGCACATTTTTTTACCCTGTGAGGGACAATGTTTCAATACGCAAAAAAACGGGATTTCAATTTTATCCGGGATATTTAAAAAACAAATTACCGAGATGTTTTAAATACTTTTCAGAGGAATGCTCAAGTTTTAACATATTTTTGCCGTATTTGACATATTCAATAAAATCAGTCTAAGTATATACGAGTATATTAAAGCGAAAGTTCACTCACTCATCACGAAATCTCAGAAACTAACTACAAGTGCAAGGAGTTTCAAATTTTGCATGCGGGTTCTTTTTAGGACGTAGGTGCTCACTAAGACGGGATTGTATGAAAGTTAACCCCTAAGGGGAAAAATCAGGGGATGAAAGTTTGTATGAAACTTCGTTACTACAAGTGCTAGGAGTTTCAGATTTTGCATGTAGGTTTTTTTAGGATGTAGGTGCTCACTGAGACGAGATTTTACGAATTTCGACCCCTTTTAGCTCATAGTCGCATTGGGGCTTTTCAGACTTTTGAAAAGCCCCAATGCGTCTGAAAAGAATATTTTGTATTCAGATTAGATAGTAACTTCGTATGGCCTCTCTTATCTAGATTTTAGTTTATCTGTTCAGAAGGGGAATTTTAAAATTTGTTCGTCCAAAACTACATACAAAAAGTTGGTACAAAAACACAAATCATATATTATAACCGATTTTCTGTCATGTCTTGTCCACCTTGTCAAGCGTAGGTTTATTACCTTTTTCGGCAAAATATTTCACAAAGACCATAGTTAAATTTAATATAAATAAAAACCTACAGGACAAATAAAATCTTATCTTCGTAATAAGATACTTATTAAGATGTAAAAAAAAAACAATTAGTGCTCAATATTCAAAATCGTTTTATTAATGAGCTACATATTAAGGTTACATTTAATCTGATTAACTCTTGAAGCAATGTCCCACGGTGTCTAAATACCGGTCTACATAAGTCGATCACTTGATAGCTAAACGAATAATTAGTGTGTATGTGTTGCTATTGAAAAAGGCGACTTAGGTATGGATTTCGGTAATCAACTAACTCGTTAACCATTGCTAATTTAATAATAGAATTTCATTACGATTGTTCGAAGTCGAAGACTTGAAATGTGAAAATAAAAGGCGTAATGAAAATAACAGGGCAAAGTTTATAATTATTCAGTACTTGTGTGTGGGCGTAGGTTAGTAAGTAAAACTTTTATGGTTAGGCTATAAAAAGAAACGGTATTTCAAAGTCAGGTAGGTCGACGACATCAGCGCAAGTATTTAAGATCTGCTAATGACTGATTCCAAGGACTCGAGGAAAATATCAAGACACATATTACTTACTTAACAGATGATTACATTTATTTTATTAGTAGAAAGTACATTATCGAATTACATTCGTTTAACCGAGCTTCTGTTACTGGTGTCGGCTTTACAAAACAAATTGGGGTTTTCCCACGATTCGACGTCAACAAAGGTAATTTCTGATAAACCGCATAATTAAGTCTCACGCCCAGAGTATTCGGTCTCACTTACAACTTAACTGCACCGATCATAAATATAAAATATTAATAATTTTGATTTTTAAATGTAGTAACGAAATATATTACACCACACAGTTAAAATTCGATTAACGAGATTTGGAAAGGAAAATCTGATCTTTTGAAAGATCAAATGAAAACAAGATTATTTATGTTAAATTATAATATTCGGAGTCAGCATTCGGAGTGATAATTATAAAACACAACACAAACCCTATTTGTACTTTAGGACTTGTCATTAAATGGGAATTATCTCTAAACAACTATCAAATATGGTTTTCCTGATAGAGAAAATTGTCTAGGACTTTATGTTAAAAAATACATTCATCAGAAATAACTATTAAAAAAATGTTTTGATAATTACGACCTATCCCTAGTATTTATAGGGGAATGGTATCAGAAATGCAAGATCATCTAAATGAAAATCCGAATGACTGTCGATCGAAACACGGCCTTTCTCAACAATACATAATTTAAAGTCGATTAACGAGCTTCGGAGAAGAAAAAACAGTTCCTTTCAAAGATCAAATGTAAAATAAAGTTAATGCAAAATAATTAAACTTCTAATATGGCATATTTCATATTTGGTGGTAGTGAATATATCTCTATCAGTGAATAGGAGTCCATTGCTATAACTGTGCAACTTTGACCTTATAATGGCAACTGACAGGAAGAGGCAATAGGAAAACAACTAGAATAAATAAATTAGAACATCTTAATAATGGTTAAATTAAGTGATCCTCGTTCCGAGTATGTTAAATATATATAGGTAATTAATGAAAAACGAAAATAGAATAACAGAAAAACAAGTTCTAATGTATGCAAATAAATATGTTGTTTCTTAAGTGGTCCGGTTTTTGATATGCGAGTGACGTGACCACGTAAATGCAGCTTTTACACAACGTGAATTTTACACTCATGAGTAAACATTCGTTCTTAAATAAGCATATAAAATAATCGTGCTACTAAAGCACGCTAAGCTTTTAGTCAGTTTAGGGTTGCTGCTAAATATCAGAGTCTTTTGATGACATCACATCTCTGTACTCCTCAACTTTAATGCCTATTATATGTAAGCACTTTCTTCTTAAATTAAAACAAAAAAATGTATCTTATATTTTTCTATTATCCGACTAACGGACTAAATAGGTTTTTTTTTTCAGATATCCCTATACTCTTGTTGCCTAACGTTATGCTAATCTGATGGCCCATTTGGCACCTAGTTTTATCACCCATATTTTCTTTACTTATTTATTATTATTTCTTTTTCTATTATGATTAGTGTCAATTGGCTATTCATTGTGCCAATAAATGGCCCATTTGGCACGCAAGTTTTTTTTTGAACTAGTAAACAATGGTAACGAAGGCAACGTTTTAAATGCTGATCCGATTATGAAAATTCTTTTTCTTACGGGAATCCATATCAGGGCGGCTGCTATAGGTTATAAATTACGCGGGCGCTGGAAAACAGTAAGTACCCAATTGAATGAATTAACACGTTTCAATGATATAATATGTTAAGCACAATAAATAATTTTAATACAGCTCGTTCAACAGCGTGTTTGGATTTATCAATTTGTACCTTAAAAGTGTAAATTTTTATTGCACCATTCAATTCACGCTGTAACAATAACAGAGTTTACATGAGTAGCGATCAACAGGCGCGTGCACAGAACAAAGGCAGGCATCACATGGCAGATCGTTTGTATCATACTCGTGAAAGTTCCTTCTCATGTTACATACTGTGGTACAAACTTCTCCAAGGTTGACGTTGACACTAGTAAACAGTATGGCAAGTAAAAAAAAAGTGTAACGTATCAACTGTTCGTTGAATGGCTACTTTATTCCGTAGTGGCAGTCGATGCGATGGCGTAGTGGATGCGATGGCTACAAGTTATATTGGCGCTTATAAATAACGTTTCAGACGCAAAATTTATTTTTACAACAAATGTGTTAAGATCCCTTATAATATATTTTTAAGGACCCTTTTAATAACTTTTTTAAGGACCGAGAATTCGCAGATCTGTCGTTACTTACTTATCATAAGTTATAAACAAAGCGTTACATAAATACAAACAATATTAACAAATAGCCAGAAATAAACAAATATCTAAAAACGCATTTCATATTGGGGAAACGCTTGGGGAAGTTAAAAAGATTATTTACATTTAACTAAAGTATGTAGGTACCATTTTGGTCGATAACTTTTTGTCGTCTTGTTATTGCTATAGAAATTTTGGGGCTTCTGACTAAAAAACCACGACAAGTGGTTTTGGCAGTCCTCGCGTGATGTTAACCTGACACTGCCTAAAGAATTCGCAAAAGAACAGGTGGAAATCTGAAGATGCAAGGTCAGGACTATACGGCAGATGCATTATTTACACCTCCAGCAAAACTCGCCTAATTTTTGCTAAGTGGCAAAATGTAAGAGGTCTAGCGTTATCATGCTGAGAAACCACACCCCCTTCTATTGATTAATTCTGGCCGCTTTTTCTCAACTTCGAGCTTTCATCTCATCAGTAGTTCAGAATCGATGGTCATGCCTGGCAGTAACAGGTTATAATAAATAATGCCCTTCCAATCCCACCATATTCCACCAGCATCACCTCGCTGCGAGTTAACCCGGGTTTCGTAACAGTCAGTAAAGCCTGATCGACCTTTGACCACGACCTTTTTCGCACGTTTTTGTTACACGTGATCCACTTTTCGTCACCAGTTATCAGCTTCTTGGTTGGTTCGGTTTCATTACGCCGTAATAAAAAATTACAAATGAGTACACGGTTCATAAGGTTTCTTTCAGTGAGCTCGTGAGGTATCCAAATATCCAACTTTTTTGTGTACACAGCTTTTTTCAAATGCGCCAAAACTCATTTGTGGTCAATCCTCAGTACTTCAGCTACGTCGTAACTACTGAAATGCCGATCTTTCCTCACTTTTTGAATAGTGGCGTCCATTTATCCGTAACAGATCTACCGAAGCGACGTGCATATTTGACATCAAAATTTCCGGACTGAAAACCAAATCTGTGCTACTCTCACAGAAACTGCTCTAGGTCCACAAACGTCATAAATTATTCTTCCCGGTTTGCATTGCATTTTACCTTTTTTGTAATAAAATTTTTAAATGTATCGAATTTCTTCATTAGATTCACTCATTTTGACAGTTAGAAAAACATATGAAAATTTTAACATTTTAATGATACCAAAACCCTCCAGATACAAAAAGTACAGCCAGAAAGACTTAATTACAAGTTTATGAACACTAGGCGCGATAAAACTTTTTTCCCAACCTAGTATATTGCAGATGATCTTTTATGAATGTAGTATTGTTGATAATACAAATTTTTCTTGTATTTTCATTTAAACATCCAAATTGCCTAATTATAAAAACTTGATTTCAAGCAATCGCACACCACACTGCTTTCCACTAACAAACAAACATAAAAATGAATAATCAGTTTTGGCTAAACAATTTAAGATGTAAAAATGATTAGGTAAAGTTGTTTGTGACATACATAATTTATTAGTTATGGTTATGTTAATTGTTTTGTTGCCTATATAGAATAAAAAAACTTTACTATTTATATTGTAATTTTAAATAAAAGTAAATTAATTATGGATATTTTTATTTCAGTTCTATTCTTGGAAATATAAGAATCTAGAAAACAATAGCAAAAACATATATGTGCTTTTTTGTTACAAAATATTGAGGGCTGCAAATTTGCTTATATGCAGCAAATATGCAAAATATCATTAATATGGCAAAGCAAATTCTGGGAAATTTAATTTAATATTTGATAGAGATATCTTCTCCACATTGATACTATTTTTGCCATTAACTACACAGCAGGTTCATGATGCATGCAAAAAGCACAGATACAACAATTTTTCAAAAAAGTAACGGTTCATCTGACAAAGTTTCTTTTTTTTTTGATTCATCATTCTCCCTCCAGATCACATCCAGCAAATAATAATTTCAATAAATAGAAGCCCAACTTCCCAATGAAAATTGGAAATGTCTATCTTCAGAAAAATTGTAAAAAAATATTTAAGTGCTTTCCTGGTTATTGTTAATATGATAATTATCATGATAAATGTACCTTGGTAATTATAAGACTACACACTTTCTTTTTGTAATTTAGGACTTATTATTCTTTAATAACAAGTCCTGATATGATAAAATTATTCTTTAATTATTTTAAACAAACTATCAAATATGGTTATTCTGATAGAAAAAATTGTCTAGGGTGTAACAAGAACACAAAAAAATTTAAGAGAAAATAAATGTTGATTTAATAGGGGATCGGAAATCTTTTATAAAAAGTGTTTTGAATTAATAATTATGGTGATAGACTATGTTGAAATTTTAACCATTTAAAAAAACTGCATAAATGGTTGTGACGTTATTTGTGGGGAAAACAAAAGCGATATTTAAATTCATAAATAAATAAAACAGTAAACTAGCCCCTTGGGCCTGATAAAATCAAATAAATAATTAAGATTATTTTGCCATTTGAATGTTTCCTGTGCTTTTCCTGGAGAGGTTTACTACCAATTTACCCATATATGTCACACACTCTGATTCGTGTTTCATTTGATGTGAGCCACATATTACAAATATTTTTAAAATATAAATAATTGTTATTTAGTAAAAATGTTGGGCGAATAATCTTTCAACTTTATGAATTTTTACAATTCAATTAAATATAACATAAATTCAATTAAATATTTTATTTAATTGCTATGTGGTCCCCTACTCTGAATGCCTTTAGTTATCGTTATAATTAAGATAATTATCCTAATAATTATCCATAAAAATAATTAACTTTATAATTAAGAACTTTGTTGTTAATCCATACAGCATTTTGAGTAGAAAATGGATCAAATAATAGTAATTAAACATATGTATTAGTCATGGAACACAAGAATACTTTTACCTAATATATGATTTGATATTCAATGTTGCACACTTAGATGAATGGTCAGTCACATACTAACTCATACTTCTGTTAAACAGTGATGGGTCTTCTGCTAAACTCTACAGTGGGTAAAAAAACATTTTAAAAAACAAATGGTTAGTTATTTTCGATAGATGTGGAGGGCTATCAAAATAGAGTGTAGATGCTAAATTATAAAATGTGCTTTGAGATTTTATTAAGACAAAACAAATTTTAGGGCTTTATGAGGCTCTGAGAAATTTAAATTTTTGAATATTCATATGAATTATAAGTAAATAAACTTTGCTTGACTATCAAACCCTGCAATTTACACAAAAACAAAACACTTTTTATTTACTAATAAACATACATTGTCAGGTATTAAGGCTTTCATCAACTCATAATGTTATTTCATTTTGGGAGAAACTATGTATGTAGGCGTTACAATAACAAAAAAGTGTTGTGGGTTCAACAATATATTGTGTAAGTGTTACGTATGTGAAAATTTAAAGATGGGACTAAAGAATATATTTGATTGAAAAATGGATGACCTAGATTTGTTTTAAAAAAAAAATCTTAAATGTCTCTATATGCAAGTGCTGTATTTTGAATACTAATAGGTAGAATCTTGATATTTGTATCAATGTATGTATCACTAACACCATTGTGTGCAATTTCAGAGATTTAGGCAGTCACAACTGTTATCAAAAACCTATGGCCGATGACTGTACTTATAATTTTAAAATAAAAATGCAGATTAAATTACACCTGCATTATCATCATTTAAAAAGACTCAGTTGAGCAAGATCAAATTTGAAACCCATAAACTTCCAGAATTGGGTTGAGATCCAGTGGAACTGATGAATTTTTCAAGAGCTCACTCTGTCAGCTATTAAGTATAATTTCATCAAATTTTTCATTCACAGTTGTATTATTATTTATCTTAAAGAAAAAAAGCTTAAAATAGATGTACGAGATGAGATTTCAATCCGGGTGGTAGCTCTTTACAAATCAAACTAAGTATTCTTAATTAACATAAATATCAACACACCATTGTGAATGCAAAATAAATAAGGTATAGGTAGTAATTCTTTTAGTTATAAAGTTTGTTATAATGCATTGTTTTTCGACAAGAAGTTATTGCCCATATCAACAATGTTATTTAACATCAAAACCTACCTACCTATAAATGAAATTAATTCTGGTAATTTGTGAATAAAGTTTATAGTATCAACCATGCCTGCTACAACAAAATATAAATTGCCAGTTTAGGGCAATTTATATTTTGTTGTAGCTTTAGTTAAATACTACAAATCAAAACTGCAATATGTCCATTCAATGACAAGGTAAAGGAAATAACAGATCATAGAAAAGAAATAACTTTTAAGTAACCTATTAGATATTGCTTATTTCATGACTTATGACAACCACTCACCATTAGAACTTTTTAGATCCCTATGTATAAGTGACATAGGGGCTCCCACATGAAGATATGCCATGCCTTGAGCCACTTGTATCGCCCAGTCTACCAATATACCTGGTCTTATTTTTCGCCCAGATAACACTCGGTTCAAAGGACCACCACGAGCATATTCCATCACCAAACACAAATTTGGTTCCTCTAAACAGACACCTTTTAATGACACTATATTTTCATGTTGTAACACCCAAAACAATCTTGCTTCTTGTAGAACACTTTCCTTGATAACTTCGATGTCCTCGTTAGCGTCCTGTCTAGCTGCTTTGACCGCCACGACTTCATCATTCCAATAACCGCGGTACACTTTACCGAAGCCACCTACACCGATAACTTCTTCAAGCTTAAGCTCACTGAAAGACACTCGTGGTGGCTCAACGGCAAGGGGATCTTCCTCCGTCACGTACACTGCAGGAAAGATCCCCACACGATCACCGATCTTCCCGGTCCACCAGCCCTCGTCGCCGGAGATATTCGCATCTTTAGAGAGCACTTCCACAATTTCACCTCGACGTAAGGAGAGCTCATCCTCTCCTTGCGCAACATAGTCGTACACAGCTGTAAACAGAGCAAACGGCGGCCGCTCGTCTTCGGCCGCCATGGCCGCGCGGCCGGCCGCAGGCCGCGGCGGCATCACCCCGGCCGCGCCCCCATCGCTCCTCTCCTCCTCGTTCAAGAGCCTCGACACTGCTGTAGCCTCCACCCACCACCGTACATAACGCTACACAGGAACGCGTTTGGTTATGATCACCGTATTATTCCGCCATCTTTGTTTCTCTCATCGATCATGGCGATGTTGTATTGAAGTTTATACTTCGTTAAATTACAACACTTAGGGGGAACACTCGCGACAACAAGTTTCGTTTTTTGTATGTTTGATCTTCGCTGCAACAAAGATAATTATTTCTCATTCATCTATCATGATAATCGATAGAGTGACGAAATGACAACCATATCACAGCGAAGTCAGTAACAAACTGTCTGTCAGTCACTTGCTTGAGTAGTGAAGTCCGTGTAATATAGTGAGTGATATAAATCATATCATCTAATGTGAGCTACATTTACATGTATATATTTCGCTATCTTTAAAATATATATAGTAAAAGTTTACAATTAAGAATATTGTGGTAACATAACACGCTGCTGTATGTACTATGAACTTTTATTTTCCTTTTTCCGCTTGTGACGCTTTACACGGAAAATAAAATAAAAATTTGCACTGAAAATGAATCCCAGTTAATTTTATTATGCTGATTTTACCATATAAGTACCCTATAATTATTCGAACCTTGATAGAAGTCGTCAGGTAGTTGACGTAAATAGAATAGAAGATGTTTTTATTGACAACACACATCACCTTACATGCCATATACGGTTTACTACATGCAAGACGTAGATGCATGTTTAAACTAACCGTAGTTTAGGAAGGATGGTATTTTGTATATCGACGTAATATTTTCCTACATTATTTCATGATACTTCCCATTGTGCATTCCACTACAATAAACTTGCAAAAGTTACTGATATTATCTGCTTCTTTTGCTATTATTTCAACTATCTTTTTGCCCACAAAATCAGAACGGCATCGAATCCAGGCTAAAAGGACCCTTCTTTTTTACATATAGCGTTTACACAGGATATCTTTTATTTTAGTATTATAGCGTGAAAATGAAGAATATTAATACGTTTTAGCAGTATTATTTCCGCCCTAAATTTGGGGCTAAAAGCCCTAAGATGGTAAGCCTGTGTTTTAGAATAGACATGCCTGACAACATAACAGCCCTAGAACAAAACCAAAATTGAAAAGTATTGCATTTAGAGAGTTACAAAACAGAATTGACATCAATATAAACATTTTATTTTTTATTTTTATTGAGTAATTTATAGACAAGAAAACGAATACTGTGAAGTATAAATGAAACGAGTGCTCTAGCAAGCTGGTCTATCGTGACAGATTTAACTCTTATCAAAAAGTGAAATAAATGGATTTATCCTTTCTTGTTTAACCTAATTAGAAAAAAAAATGAATAACCCAGCAAAAACATCCATAATTTTTTTTAATGAATTTAAAGCGATATGACCGATATAAATTTTCAAATTTAGAATATTAATTAAAGCTTATAATCGTTAATAAACCGATTTTGCTGAGCAGTAATATTTGTATGTGCAATTGATTGTAAGCTCATTAAAAGATACATGTCTTTCATCTTAAGGATACATTTCATTTTTTTCTTGAAGTGTATTTGTGCAAGGTTTTTGTCACATCTTGAATTAAGCAGTTGCCAAAATAAAAATTGTAATATTAGCGTTCATATAAATTTTTGTCAATAAATATTAATAACATTGGCATAACAACCTATATGATCAAAATTTACATTTGTTTTTTTAACAAAGATTGAGAACAATATTCTGAAATTATTATTTATTTTTAAGCTGGCTATACAGCTTCTTCAGTAGTTAGAGTTCGACTTATCTGATAGATGGCGTTGTGTACACAAACATGACACCGCCATCTTTCTGATCCGTGGGGGTACTTATTGCTTGTAACAACATTTCGTCTTTTACATATTAAACAAGTTCGATTATAATGTTTTATTAAATTCAATAGTGTGCTAGATTTTTTAAAAGAAGTGATAAATAAAAAAAAGAATAACAATTTATTTATATTTATGACAAGAAAGTATACCGTTATTTCAAAATGTTCTTTAAGCGGTCCCATGGTGTAATGGTTAGCACTCTGGACTTTGAATCCAGCGATCCGAGTTCAAATCTCGGTGGGACCTGCAAACTCTCTTTTTTTGTACTTTTTGTGTTATTTTCTTTAAATTTATAAATATTTTACAAACAAATGAAATTGTATTATTATTTTAGCACAAATTTATCCAATAGAAATGCGAAAAACTAAGTTAAGAGCGCTAGTCTGTGGGAGTTTGAAGGGATGCTGGGTAGGGAGCATTATTGATCGGGCGAAAAGGCGATGGTCGTATCCATTCGCGGCGAACACCCAGCCCGCGGACGAGGGACGGCATTTCAATTTTGAAAACACTCTTAAACGCCTTAAACACTATTTAATAAACCAAAAAAATACATTCTCGTCGCCCTCTAAACGAACAACAGTATAAAATTCCGGTATACTCGACGCACCATTGAAAAAAAACTGCAATTCCCCCGCGAATATTAAACACTGCAAAAATGTGACATGAGATAGTGACATCGCTTAAAAAATTCCCTAAATGCTTCCATAATATGCTTAAAACAAAAAAACTGTAAATAAAAAAACCGTTAAGTTGTGATAACAATCGATTAATGCCAATGTCTTTCGGTTTCTTCATTCGTTTTTCCTAAGTGTTGAAGTGCAGTGACTATGGCCGATTTGTTATCTCCTGGTTAATATCAAGATTATGTGTTTATTGTTATACAAAATGTGTCGTTTCAGCAGTATTTTGAAGAATAATTTTTGCCTCAAATGGTGCTGGAGAAAGCGCTGGCCGGGACTGAAGAAAAATGGAGTCTCTTTGAGTGAATTATGTTCGATAAGTGTTTTTTCTTAGCTGATTCTGTATTTAGATTATTATCAAGTTAAGATTAATCAACAAAAATGAATACTTTCAACGCACCAACGACGCAAATCAATGCAATTGATAAAATGACAACTGTCAAATGTAAATCAGTTGACTTAGAAGGATATGTAATCATAGTTGTACAAACAAAAGATAATAAAGTGAAATTATATGGTGAGTACCTTAATACATCTATTCACCTTTTAAAAAACTATCTATCTTCTCAATGCTCTTGCCTTTAGCAAATTTGTAAGCTCGGCTTGCCGCCTCTTAATTTACCTTTTACCTTACCAGCACATCTTAAAAATTAATAATTCGATGTGTACTTATTAAATATTGAGTACACTTTCCTAATTTTAATTAATCGTTTTTAAATTTTTCCATAAATTTATAACGAAGAGATAAAGTTTTAATTAAAAAGATTCACTAAGATGTCTGTATCGTAATTATAATAAGTATATAATCGTATAGTAACAATTGATTATAATATAAATAAATAAATACCCTAATGCCAAAAGTACCACTATATTTTTGAAAATGTTCGAGCTTTAAAAAAAACTTAACATTTTTATTTTTATGGTTTTTATACCTACCTACACCTATTTCAAGAGAAATTAAATCAAAACTTGTGTCGCATACCTATATTTTATATAATTTTTCGACACGTAAATTCTGAGTTAATCTGGTATTTTTAAATAATAAAATTTGGTATTATAGTTAATGAATCTTGACCTAATTAATATTTATAATAGCTTTTATATATAAATAATTACTTACTTTAAAAAATAAACTGGTGCTTTGAACTCTTTTTAGGTCTTTTTGATGAATATTTAAATAGTGTTGGAAAATTTCCAGTAACTAAAAAGTACAAATTCGGATAATCAGAATTATTTTTTGGAGCAAATATGTTTTAGAAACTATAGCATTCATCTATATAGGTATTATTTTAGAACATAATTTATAACTCGAGAACGGCGAGAGCGTTTTTTATGATATTTGTGTTTTTGGCTTTGGTTTCGCTGGGAATAGGAATAAGTATTAAAATATTATATTTTATCAAAAATATTATATTAAATTTGTCATAATAAAACGCAACTAACAGTTCACGTAATGTGGTCTACGTCTATGGTTTAAATTATCACGTATTCCCAAATTAGCTGTGCTTATTCATTGACTGTTAGAAGGAACCAAGAAGTTTATATATTTTTACATTCAAATTTCTTGGGCGGAACAAAGTTCACCGAACTCACTATTAAATTATATTGTAGATACATATACATTCAACGTATCAACTTATTTTAGAAATTCAGGGAAACTATAATTTTCTTAATGGCAGGAAAATTTGATCATAGCAATGTAATTTAATTTTGTAAAATTAAAACGCATTAAATTTTCAGGATCACCATCGGCGGGAAATTTGGACAATTTGGAATTAGCTGACGAAATAATGGATGTGAATGAAACGAGATTGGAGGATATGACAAGAGCAGAAGTGTTGGGACACATACACGAGGTACACAAAACCGCATGAAACATAAAATGCATGTAAAC
The DNA here is from genome assembly GCA_918026875.4 of Diatraea saccharalis. Classification (NCBI taxonomy): domain Eukaryota; kingdom Metazoa; phylum Arthropoda; class Insecta; order Lepidoptera; family Crambidae; genus Diatraea; species Diatraea saccharalis. The sequence goes on from OU893350.1 coordinate 9,147,990, forward strand.
TCTAAAATTTCAAACCGTATAGGGGGTGTAACATTTAGGCGCGGATTATCCGCTACGGATTAGTGGATTCGCTCTACTCCAGATATGCAACGCATTGAACGGACTGTATCTGAAACATATGTATATTTTACCGTCCGCAACGGAAATCCGCCTAGGTCATTCGCGTCGCAATGAACCAGGCCTTAGAATGGTCAGTACGGGAAAGTCTTAAATTATAAAACATATGAAGATGTTTTTTTAAGGAATCGCGTCATCGAATTTAGTGTGAAGAAAAATACATTCACACAAGTTCTAATTTCGCACTTACAACTCAGACGTTTTGAAAAATAAAATTTTCATTATTTTTATTCAGACACTTATTGTGTTGTTAATGTTACTATGACATATAAGATGTCTTAAATTAGTAAAATGCGAGAAACATTAAAACCTTTACTTTAGACTTTTTCTATTTAATATGCAAATCGTTTAGGTATAATTGTCTTTATTGCTTATAGCTCTTTCTTTACACATTTCGACACTTGTTAAATATAGTTAATTTTAACGCAACTTCATCATTACACCTGCTAAAAAAACGTCATAGTAACATTAACTGCTTAAGACCTACACAATTAGTATCTAAATAGAAAGAATGTGGTCTGATGTTTCGTTTCATTTTACTACTTTGAACTTAAGTAACGACGAACGAACGATAAAGAATGATGATAATAGATTTGATAGCAGTGGCACCAACTTGGTCATTTATCCCAAATTTATTGACACCATTAAAAGACATGTCAAAATGGTAACGTGAAACGAAATATGGCTCGAATTAAGGTTAGAGAATTAGGCGATCGCACCCCAGATCTTCGTATGTCTTATAGTTTCAAACTTTAACCCATAACCTGTGCCCATAACTCAACCCATATGACCGTTTTAAATTTTACAGCCTTGTTATGCGGAATACCTTTAGTAAATGGGGGAAGATCCGGGATCTAGGTAGGAGTCCACTTGATCCAACCCCACTTCACTCCCTCTTTGCAGGCTGGCAAAAGACCGCCTTTTTCCTAGATGGTGGACCGTCCCTGCGAACTAATCCCACAGAGGAATGGAAGGGGTATCAGCCCTATCCGTTAGTACAGCTGTTATATCCTAAAGCAGGAATCAGGATCTCTTGTGATTAGGTAGAGAGAACTGAGCGCCACATGGCATAGTGTATGACACATTTTTCCATTTCTTGACATTTATAATACTTATTACACTGTGTCTGCTACAAATCAGATTTTTATACGTGCGTGATCATAATCCAAATTCATTAATTCTCATTCAGCAAATAATATCATGTGTGACAATAATTCATCATAATTTAAAAAATGCAGTAAACCAGTAGTCGCTAATGTACCATTTTGTATCAACTGATAAAAAAAATACTTTTGAAAAATTACTCGTGAAATCACATGAGTTTTATTATCAGTATTATCTTATCTTCCGCATACTAAAAATGTAATAACCAGGAGTGTTGGTTCTTGCGACTTCGCCTGCGTATTTTATAGCCTATTTCACTCGCGTATGATGTAGTTTTCCAACGGTGATATTATTTTAAAATTGGTCCATTAGTGTTGGATGCTATTCAATGAAAATAAACAACCAACCAAATTTTTCCTCTTTATAATTTTACGAAAGATAGATATATAATAACAATTGACGATCAAAAGTATCTACAGGACTGTTTGGATAAACAAAGAAGTCCAAAAGTGTGCCAAGTAGGTATTTATTTTATTTAAAAATTAATGACTGAAGATCTATTTCTCCGAAAATGAAATTTCGTCTTTTGCCGAAGACGTCTTTTGTCGAGGTAGGACCTGACTCTACCACGGATACACTCATAATCTTCACCGATATGATTTTAACAAAATTATAAGAATGATTAGAAATTTTCCGAATTTTAGACCTCAATTCAATTTACTGCATTATAATTTTTTAACGTATAGCTTACTTCAATGAAACCTGAAACAGTCATTAGTTTATTTTAAATAACCAATCAAATCGGTGCTTTTACTTCTCATAAGATCGAGGCACTTACAATACATTTTTATTATTCGATCGTGACACTTCACTTTGGTATTCGCAAGAAGTTAACACGTGTTTTTGTTGGTATGAACCTATTTGGTAAATGAGCATATATAACCAACCAATATTTTGTCGTAGCTTACTGAGTAAATATGGCAATTATCTAGGTTTTAAGTATGATATACATAAACACTAAAACTAATAGCATAAAGAGAAAATATATGTGCACCGCACTATGAACAAATGTTATAAAAAAAACATTACATAATTAGATTGAATTTTTAAATTATTAAAAAAAACTTTTCGAAATATTTGGTTTACATTTAAAATTTTCCATGTAGGTATTCTATTCTATCTATTCTTGCAAATTAATTTATGATATAATACTTGTATTTAGCATTTATTTATTAGAAACAACACTGTATTTTTACAATACATAAGTGGTCGCTACAACCTCTGTCCCTTCCGTAATTTAGGCCATTTCCCGAGTAATGGTGATCTTTCCCCGCTCATCAACAGGTCTCTACTTTCATGACATTTGACCTTTTTATCTTTTGACATTTTTATCTCTGAGACAGGCATGGGCCTGAATAATGTCAGTACAGATAACATTACGCAAAATTCTTATTACAGTTGCATTGTCACCTATTCTTATTCTTTCATTTTAAATTCTATATACTTGAGTTGAAAAAAGAATATTACTTCTAATTTTAAAATTTGGAATAAAAACATGCGTGTATACAAATTTTTGAATATCTATCTTAAATATGTAGGAAGTGTACACAAAAATGTATAGTATAACCGATTCTTATTCTTTCATTTTAAATTCTATATACTCGAGATGAAAAAAGAATATTACTTCTAATTTTAAAATTTGGAATAAAAACATGCGTGTATACAAATTTTAGAATACATATCTTAAATGTGAAGGAAGTGTACACAAAAATGTATAGTGTACAAAATTTTACAAATAGAGAAGAGTAAGAAATTAATAACGACTTCATTAATACCATCCTTACTTGATTAGTTTTATTATATATTTTTTTTGGAAAACATGCAGCTAGTTAATATTATAACTACGAATAATTAATATAACAGAGAAGGCTAAACTCTTGTAAATTGTACAAGAGTTTACTCTAGGAGTAGAAAGAAAAGAAATGATCAAAATATTAAGATTTTGTGTTGTAAAATGTTTATCATCGCAAAATAACAAAATAAAACGACACCTGACAACAATATCGTTGAAATGGCTCGATAAAAAATTATATTGAAATTGACGTTATAAAAAAAGTAGAGACACATACAGAGTAAACGCAAAATTATTTGTTTAATTATATTATGACGCAACAGTATTATTAAATCCATGTGCTTCTTTAAATTTGACCATCTGACATTGCCGTCTAAGAGCCTTAAAATAAATTTACTAATAAATTTGAGAGCGCAGACCTTGTTAATTTGAGAAATTGGATGTTCACGGTATAAATTAATCGAATTGTCTTAGCTTCGATTTTCTTAAAGTTTCGCTCAGGACAATATATTTCTTAAGAAGAACAAAGATTTGTATTACTTTTTAATCTGCAATTATTTATATAAATTGTCATAAAACTAGTTATCATCCGTAAACATTGATGAAAACAAGCAAGGGAAGTTATCTTGCAAAGTTGTCTGTTTGGTTAGGTCTCCAATATCTCGGGAAGAGTACTTGTCCGGGTAATACTCGGGTGATAGAGCCGCTAGTATCAGACTGGTTATTTGATTTATGAGGTACACATTTTCCTAAATTAATAGTGGATCAAATTAATAATAATACTTATCTATAGACATCTTCGCACCCATGAAATGGAAAATTGATGAGAAAGTTTGGATAAAACTGATCCTATCCTATCTAATGCTTTTTTTTAGGTATTTATGTAATCGAACAGTACCGAGTTGGTTTGGGTCAGAAATTAAAATTAATATATATTTTTTTTTAATATTTACTTTTAATTATTTCCTTCTTTATGTAATTTCCTATTTCTTGTTACAGTGTATTTCGTCGTGTGTCATCAAACTACGAGTGAAAAGACGAAGCGAGACTAAATTATGTAAGTCTAATTTTAAATCAATAAATGATAAATAAGAAATATATTTTTGTTTAAAATTGGTATATTTTTAAAGAATTAAATTCGCACTGGGCCTGCGATTAGAATGGTAGGTTATGGCCCGATCTTTCATTTTTTGGGGCCTACTCTCAAAAAACCTTGTGCATAAATGGTGCTCGGGATTCCGATAGCTCATTCTTCGTATGTGATCCTGTGCATAGGGAAGGTAAGTGCTAAAGTTATTTAATAAAATATTTTATAATTATTAATAATCTCTGCCTGCCCGGCGATATGGCGTGAAGATAAAGATATAGAATAATATCATCATCATCATCTGCCCTTTTACATTCCCACTGCAGGGGCTAAATAATAATAATAACAATATAAAGTATTTTAATTAAGAGATCTAAAAATTTGCATGCGTTACTTATCCTTACTTCTTTATTAATAAACTAGAATACAAGAATCATAAAATCGATCCATCTGTATTCAAAAAGACAGGGTTTCTCAAAATGGCGTACACGGGCCCCTAGGGGTTTCTTTATTCGGCAGTAGTGGTGCGCGACAGGATTTAGGTAATCATAGCACGATTATTCCACGATGAAGTTGAAAATTGGTCAAAATTACTCGTATAAATTACTCAATTTGTGATAAAAACAAGGCCATTCATCTCATTAATATTAAAGAGGTATTTCTTTGCCCATTATATTTTTCACCTTTTATTTAAATAAATTTCTTCAGTGAGAAATTTTATTTTCTTTATTGGAGGGGAGGGGTTGATTACTTCGTTAAGGGGTTTGCTATCATCTGGAGTCTTTTACGAGGTTCTAGACAAATTTCTATTTCTACGTCTTCTGAGAAGAAAACGTCATATGCGACACGCGTCTAAATATAGCCATTTAAATTTATTTATCATTTGTATTTTATCCAGTACATTTTTATGTAAAATAGTTTGTTCAGTGTTCTTATACAACACCCCTAGCACCATGGTGGATTTATATTTCCGTATGATTGTATGGTATAGTATGTGTATTATGTGTATGAATTAAAAATAAAATTTTTGTGAAGCTCATTTCTAACAGGGTCTTTCGTTTAAGAGCGGCTCCAAAATTATGGTAGTTTTGGCGCCCTCTTGACTCTGGCGAACGTGGCAAGTGTCCCTGAATAGCGACACTAAGCACAGAAGGTCTATTATATTTCTACGTACACGAAAGTTTGTCTATTTTTGAAATGCTAATACGAGTATGAAGTTGAGGAGTGGGGGCTCGCTACGTCACAGCTTTGTTGTAAATATACAAAAGTGTGACGTCATGTGACTTTTTAACTCAATATATCGCCGTGATATATTGATTAAATAGGGTTAAAAATTACATCAACGACTAACAGACGGACTTCATCCGTACTGACGGACAGACAAAAAAATTTAGTTATCATCTCCATTCATGATGAATGAATGTAGAACAGGTCCTACATCCGTGTGGATCTCTGATCTCTTTTTCTAATCTGTGACCACTACGGATAATCTTTGCAAACCGATATGATTAAACAAAATTATTTCAAATAGATTTAATATTTAATATTTCACGTACATTCCATATAATTAAAATTTTCAAAACTATTAAAATATTTCAAATATCTAATGTGCATTTAAAAATATCGATCGGACAAGTTATATTCTGATGTCTATCAATATCGATCGAAAATAAAAATAAAAACTGTACATAATTAAAAAATATATATTTTTACCTCTACAATTTCAATTCCATTATGAGATCTACTTTCTGCCCGATGATTATCCCCTGCTGTAGATTAAAAAAATTTGCTTGTACCATAAAAACTATCATTTGTCGAAACTATTACTTTTATTTTAGCACTCTAGTTAATTTACTAAATATATGCTGTAGTATGGAGTTAATCAAAAGGGGTAATTAAAATTTCTATTGTATGCAGTTATAAATTCTTCATGTGGGAATAAAATTAGATTACAAACAAAGTTATAAAGTGGAAAATACGAGTTGGTATGATATCATTAGATAGCGACGAGAAAGTCGTTAATAATATAGAATAAAAAAAAAAATAATTTTTAGTACTTTTATCTGGCTGGTTTTTGGCGACATTAAAATGTTACATCAAAAGTATTGATATTCATAAACTTGCGAGTTCTCGCCCGAGCCCAGATCTCGCGAGATTGCATTCCCTAGTTTCTAGTCTTTTTTCAATAATTTTCTTACCATCAAAATGAAGAGTCTAAGAACTTTAAAAATATTATCGAGTACAGAAATAAAAACTTAAAAAATTCAACCCACTACAAACTTTAAAAAGTTGTAAATAATACTTATCTCAAAGCGACTATTGAAGCCGGGGGAGGTCTTCTGTAGGTTTATTAGTTAATTTTAAGCGCCCGATTGCAATAGCATTTTCTTGAATAAGGCGCGTTAGAGATACATAAGTATTATTCATTTATTTTTTTAAGTTGTATTTTGTGTACGTGATGTGTGTTGTTAAAATAAATAAATTCTATTCTATTCAATTGACAACATTTTACAAGTTTGAAGTTGGTTCTGTTTTCTGTTTTTTTTTTTTTTAGTTTTTTTTTATGCTTTTTGTGATATTGATATTTTTATATAATAGGTAACATTAAAAATATTAAATTGCTGTATAAATAAAAATATTAAACATGATGTATTATGTGAATATTAAGTTTTAGAAAAAAAGATTTTGTTAATTTGCGCGACATATTTTTTTTCCAATAATTCTATACTCATATTATAAAGAGGAAATTTGATTGCTTGTTTGTTTGCATTGGATATGCTCCGAAACTATTGGTCGGATATAAAAAGTGTTTATATATAAATAATAATAATAATAATGTCTTTATTTGCAATAAATAGGGTTATATATACAGTTGTGATATTTCAGTTTAAGAGCTTTGACCTATTTAGCCATCTTGAACAGCATGCAAAAAATAATAACAATAATACCTAATAATAATAATAAAATTGATGAAACTTAAAATATTTCATAATTACATAAAATTGTGTCAAATTTAACAATAATAGTATTTAATCAAAATATTACAATTGTGTCAAAACGTTATTAATCATGTCAATTTTATGAAATTGTACAAAAAAAATAAAAAAAAAATATTAAAAAATGTATTATATAATAAAAAAGCTACATAATACGCGTTGAACATAGGCTATAACTTACAGGCGAAGTCGTAGTGAAACAGTTAGTTTGAAAGAAATAAGTTATGAACTTAATTCAATTCAAGAAGGAACCGATTGACATCAAAAAATATATATACTCCTTGAAGATAGAAGTTCCTCCTTTCAGATTATGAATGAATTAAAAATAGGCACTCTTTGGTTTCGTGGTTTTTGCTGAATAACATAAAACACAATACATATAATCTGAATATTTAGGTGATATATGGTGATAAGCGTGTTTTGTTTTGTTATAAAAGGAAAACTACAGATTCGATTTCGATAAAATTTAAATTTGACCACCCCGATACATTATGCTGTCGAAATTAAAAAGGAATTTTGAAAATCGGTCAACAATTTGCGGAATAATCGGTGAAAATACATAAAAATACATACATCGCCGTTGAACATATAACCTCCATGTTACGACACGAGTATTTGAATGTATTTTTTAAAAATAAACATAACATAGAGGATTGATCGAATGACGTCTCGGGTTTTTTCTTTTTAAGTTTGTCATGTTATATAGTCTTTTTTAAAAGTCATAAATTCCCTTCCTTTTGTTTATTGAAGTATAGGATTATTTTTTACTGCGAGCCCGCGTCGTCTACACTCCTTTTGGATTTTTAAGTCGATTAAAAGGAGCACGAAGTTATGGTTGTGGACATCAAGAACGTACAGCCAAACTAATTTGTCGCGTATTTTTATCGGCTTTGGTGAAATGGACGGAAAAAGCCCAAAATCGGAGAGGATGGCAAGAAATGAAGGAAGTCTACATCCATGTGCTAGAGATGGCTAAGAAGAAGAAGATTTGCTTTAGTATTCTGTTACAACTACAGCGTCGAACGCAGTAGAAAATTAGCTATTCTATATTATCTCGGGTCTTGGTGTTATGTTACCTACTTATATCAGATCTATAGCATGAAATGCTTTAATAATGTCGAATATGAGCAATGTTGTATGTAATGGCTGATTTTTCTTCGAACTTCATTTGGAAGTTATTGCTTAGTATAAAGCAAAGTTCATGCCAAGTCTTTTTAACCAACTAAAGACAGAAAAGGTTCTCTGGTTGACATGTATATTTTGTCTGTTATCAAGAATAAGTTTTTGTATTGCAGAGAAGTCAGAATTTAATACATTTTTTTTAAACTTTATCCGAAGTCGAAGTAAAGTTCATCTACAAATCTTTCACATCAAAAAATCAAATTCACGCATTACTTTTGATATTATAACATCAATTTTGTTTTTCTAAATTCTGAATGCAATTAACAGTATTCATGCGGGTTTACCGACAAATGGGGAATTCATGAGAAAGTTTTAAATATAGTATAATGTCAATGGTATGAAAAATGTGTCAAATTAATTCAACAATGTCTATTGCTGTTTATACCTACTATTGGTATTCAATAGTTTGTTTTATTAAAAAGGGAGAATATTTACGTATATTAACGACACTATTTAAAAAAAAAGACCTAAAAAATTTTGGAGATTATACATAGACAACACTAGACCGTCGATATAATTTACATAAAATTAGGTAACTATTAAGCGAAGCAACGGATAGATAGATGAATATTAAATAATACACAATTACACTGAAAAAGATACCAAATCTTTATTTTGAACTACGCAAGGACTAGGAACAAAACATTTTAAGTCTTAAGTATATAGCATACTCTCAACTAATAGGATTAAAACTTCCTTCTGTTTGTTTGTAACATTATTACTGAACTTGAATGGCTTCTTTAAGGACATCGTCAACTAAAATGGCTCCGGAAATGAATGGAGGGGGAACAATTTTCATTACTGAAAATCCAAACTTCTTCGACTTTCATTCATCCAGTGCCTGTTAGCTGTTTTCTTTAACTACTTTTATAGAGATGGGCATTCAAAACCATTTATATTATTTAAATGCGACAAGGTTGTAAAACACTTGTAAAACAACTGACGTCTGAACGTTTGTTTCACTCAGCTTGCAAGTGAATCACGTTTGAGGTTATATTAAATGGTGTTGCTGTGTTTTAGTGATTACCTTCCATTCAGAAGTGCGATCAACATGTGCAGCTAAATAATAATATAAAATATATACTTCTTAAATGTCCCACTTGCATAATTAGAGTAAACAATATTCATATTTGCATAATAATCACAAGAATAATATTGGCTAAAATGCCCGATACAATTTTTTATTTAATATATAATAATGAAGACTTTTATACTCATAGAAGAAATTACACCTACGTTCCATTATATTGAGGAACTTGTGCGTGACAAAATTATAGACATTCGTGAAAATATACTCATTTCACTTCTAGCGAAAATATCTAACAAGCTTTAGGGAAATTCACCAGCCAGCTTTTCCTTAAGGAACGCTAAAAATGTTAAATTTCTCAAAATATGGGTACTAGCTCATTGTATTGAGGATGACGTTATGAATCCAGTATCGGAAACGTTAATATAGGATGTTTTAAAAGTATTTTCTCTAAGATAAATTACACATTTAGAACAGGAATCCAGGCAACCCCGCATAGTTAATAATTAATATTTTATAGTTATTAATGTTAATATGAAACAAATCGCAAAGTGTTTTTTTTTTCTACAAAAGTTTTTCAAAATTTTGATTAGATATAGAAGATAGTAGCTAATCAGAAATTTATCTGTTAGAATCACGTAATACACCTTGTTAATGAGACATGCTTTAAAAATCCACTTTGTTCCTGGCACTCTGATATGGCATTCGAACCCATGTCCTAAATCTGCAGTCGCCTAGATTTTGAATGGTCTTGGGGAAAGCATTTTTCATTTACAATATTTTTCAGTATATCATTGTGAATACAAAAATTGATCAATAATAATAACATAAAATACCTATAAAATATATCGAGCCAAAAATAATATTTTAGATTTTATGTTGATCATTAACAAAAGAAGAATGATGTATTTAGTGTGTACGTCTTGTTGTATTGCATAAAGTGCCTAGTTTTACTATTTTTATCATTTGAAATTCGGTGAATGATTGTTCAACACCTGAGTATGAAAATATGGTAATCAAAATTCTCACGTATGGCAATACCAAATAAAACTCACGAGTGAGAGAGAGGGAAACTGGTTTGCTAGTTGCTGCGAGCCTCCATAGTTACTTGGCTGTGTTTTGAAGTCCGTCCGATAATATTTAACGATAACAATTACATGTTTCGTTCTAAGTATATGTTGTTTTAAGGAAGACATGTCATGTTAGTTTGTTCTCAGTGGACTTAGTGTTAGTGTTGTTTTGTATAGAAAGTGATTGGTCAGTTTTGTGATTCTTGATCGTTGTGCTGTGCTCCTTCTGGTTCTTAGAGGTGAGTGAACTTCACTCGCTGTGCCAAGGCTTTTGCCCTTTTCCACTACTGCAGTTCTCTGGGAGAGATAAAAATAAAAAAAACTTCCGGCCGGTATTGCGATGAGATGAAAAATACATAATGTACCGTGCTAGTTGAGTCCTTGGAGTATACATATGTATTTTCGCTAGTGCTAAATTGTAAGTTTACCTATATAAAATGTACAACACTAATGCAAGTAGATACAGAGCATTGAAAGGTGCATTATGTACTGATGCTACTGGAATAATAATATTCGTTTGAAAGTTAATAATGATCATAAGAAAAATTGCTGTCAGACGAAATCTAAAGTAGATTATTGAATACTGATTCATTCATCACGCAATGAGACCACGTATAAGACAGGTTTTGATCGGGTTTTACCACTTAATGGAATTTCATATAATATGACATAAAATTAACATAGTTCTATATAAAGTTATAAACAAGAGTTTCCCGGTTACTACGTTTATCAATGTAGGATATTCTAAGTTTTATTTGAGAGAAAATATAAAATCAATTCACTACTTTCTCTCTGCTTCTAGCGGCCACGTTTAAATGCGTGTGTAAAACATTTGCGTGCTTTTGAATAACCAGTAAGCTAAAATATAATGCATTTATATTTCAAACCAGTGGGTCTAGTCCAGTATAGCTTCCATTTAGGTGCTCAGGTTTTTTATCGCCTATAGGATTAGTAGCTATATTTCATACGTAAATTCAATTCTAAGCACACAATTTCATTATGTAATCTTATAATTTAATTAAAAGCATTATATTTGAATTCAAGGACAGCTTTATGAAGTTCAGATAGTTCGCAGTATTACTGGTCCTTCGAGCCGGATATTAACTAGTTATCTATGGATACGTATTATGTGGATATAATTTTGATTATTAGATTTTGTAAGCTGAAAAGGGCTGATATAATATGTTGTTGTAATAACTTCAAATTAAGGCAGTAGAAATCAATATGGAGCTTCATGGAGCAGTAGTAACCAAATTGGTCTAGTTTTTAGTGACGGAATGCTACCATTATGGACATTTTTTATAGGCTGCTTCAATTCCATTCCTAATGCTGACTAATGACTGGGCTATTAATGATAATTAGGAGAATTTTCTGTAATTATTTAAGTAACTATATAATTTAATGTAGTAGTTGCTTAAGAATGCACATAATTTATTTTTACTCATGAATGATTGTGACATTTTTTTGTAAGTATAAATAGTATATACACGTACAAGAGTCGATCTTGAAAAATAGCCAGCATGATTAAAGGTCACCGTCGAATTATAAAATGTGAATAAACAATTAAATAAACAAAAACTGAGTATTATAGCCCTAGGATTGAATTCATTAGTAATACAAATTTTGTGATTATTTTAAATATATATTTTAGTTCCGTTTTACTATCACTGAACGTTGTAATGTCTAAAATTTTAATAAACTTGAACAAGACGTATAGACGTTTGTAAAAGTTGAAAAGCTAGGCCACCAGTTCGCCGCGTATACCTAGAACTGACAAAAACTAGCAATACTTCTCTTTTCACCTTGTCAAATGAAGGTTAGTAAAAATGGCAGCTTAAACAGGTATATTTACTCTTTACTCTTACATTTGCATAAATATTTAAGCCATAATTTTTAGCTGTTTGGTAGATAAATGTTACTATGTATAGTATTGTAACGGTGCGCCGTACCACCTTTTATTGTTCCTAGATTTCAGTATGCAAACTTTTTGTCGTTGATATTTAACATCTTTGCTTTTTCTTATTCACCTTTCGTAATTTGAAACTTTGACAAATCAAATGTGCTCTTTATGAATGTAATTTCGTAAAAACATCTTCTGTTGTGAACATTTAAATCGTATAAATTTAAATATGAAATATTATAATGACGAAGTTATCATGATTAAACGAAATGAAAAATGAAACCAAAAAAGGGTTTTTTCTTTACCCTTTACTTATTTACCATAAAATAAATCAATTCCCAAGCTTAGTCAGCTTTTCATTAATTCGCCCAAGCATCGAATCCGTCACAGTATTTGTCCGTTAGCGCTATTAAAAGATTAAAAGGTCCCTTTTCTCCAAAAAAAAAAAAAAAACAATTTAGCATTCACAATGCTATACTGAAAAAATATTCTTAATGATAAACGATTAAAAATTCACTTTGTCCGTGGCGCTCTGAGATGGGACTTGACTAGAACCCATGCTGCATGACTGCTCCAAAAGTAGTAAGTTTTTTTTAAATGAAAACTGAACGGAGGTCATAGCTGCATTAAAATCTAAGCAAAAATAATCTTAATAATGTAGGTACGTACGAAATTATCCGAAACTTCGTTTTTCAGGGAAACGAGAGTCGAACTCTTCGTGTTATCTATGTTAAATCACATAATAATTCAAGTATTCGTTTATAAGATTGATAATAGCGTTTCTTTCGCAGAGATTTAGGATTCTATTGATCACCGATGTCTGATCGATCTACTCTTAGACTCTAGATCTGTAAAATTAAGCATCAGAGATTATAATTAGTCCATGTTTGCGACAGATTTAAGTTTGGATAAATTAACTTCTATCCTGCTAATACTCACTGAAAAGCAAAAACATTCTAAATCTTATTCTTATGAAAAAAAAATATTTTTATTGAAAAAACGCATACGTTTACCAAATCGCCAAAGAAGATTATATTTATTTTATTCTTTTAGTAAAAAAACTGCTAAAGGTAATTAAAACAGGATATCTATTAATAGATTAATGACTTAATTTTAAAATCGTCAACTTTACCCGACTATTGAAAACATTGGATAACATAGTCTAGTAGGGTAATTCTGCTAAAGTTGGCGTAAGTATGCAAACTCAATAGTGCTTTAACTACAACCCTTTATATACAGTTCTTGTTACTAGATCACAAAATATTTTTTTTTGCCCCAAAATATATTAGTATTCTTTTTTTATCATCAGTCCTTTTACGTCCCCACTGCAGGGGTTCAGGCCTTCCTTATGGATGGTTAAGGAGGATGGGCATTGACCCTCCACGCTGGCCCAATGCGGATTGGAGGGTATTAACGACTGCAAATGCAGCTGAGACCAACGGCTTAACGTGCCTTCCGAAGCATGAAGTGGCTCGAGATAATAATTTTTTGATCACGCATCCCGTGACTGACCCTTGCGAAAGTTGTTTAACAACAACGATCGCGGGCCGCGGCACTTATCTTACTTTTTTGTTACCATTCATTTGCTTTATGACACAGTTCTTGTTATTAGAAGAAAAATTAATAAATTTACCTGTCACCATTGATTTGTGAGGAAGACATTGCACCAATAATTTTGAACTTCAGGAAGATAGTAGCCGAGATTCTATTGAGATGCATTAATTAAGTAAACATAAGCAAAATTGAGGCTTAGGTCTCAATCCGTATGATTCAAAACGAGATTCAATGCTCTCTTGTATGTTTTGTAATAGGGACGGAATTATAGACGTCAATTAAATATTTGCATATGGAATGTATCCCATAACTTTATGTCAGGTTTGTTTAAAAGGTATAACCATAGGAATTCATCGAATTATTAAATGTTAGCATGCTTAGTTACATAAAACGGACTACTAAAAGAGCGCAAAACATCAAAATTTACCATCTTTCAATTGGTTTTATAAACCAAGCTTCCAAATAAGCAATGAATAAGCAAAACTGTCATCTTCCATGGGTTTTATAGTCAATCAAACCATAAATTTATAAATAAAAAATGGATAGACAAACACAAAGTTACCCCGAATATTCACATTTTTTCCTCATTTATAATATTAATAGGACAGTACTACTTGCTTAATCATAAGACATTACTTGTTTTCTTCGCTGACATATGGTGAAATCTTACGGACTAAGTAATTATTTTGCAGTGCAACGGTTTATTGAACGATATAACAAGCTGACTCACAGGAACAAGAATTGATGCTAGATTTTAATTTGATGCATGTCAAATATGCCGTTCAAATAATTTTATAACTGTTTCTTTTTCAAATAAAATTTAATGAACGGTTGTGATTGCTTCTCATAAATAATTGATCATCGTCTTAAGCTTGGATTGTTGAAGTGTATACCTACAGTAGCTCATTAGGCCCTGTCTTGACTTTATATATCGAAAACGGCTTCTTAGGGTTGATCTAACTTACGGATTTTTAATGTCATAGAGTAGGATAGAGCACGATTAAGTTGAAGATATGGCGAGATTTGAATTGAGTTACTACAAAATGCCAAAACTTTTTAGCAATAAAACTAAACTATTAATTCTATAAATTAATTTAAAACTAACAATTTAACAGCCAGTTGCACGAACGTCCAATAAAATTGCCATTAGTTTAATAGTGACATTACTGATACAAATTTTAAATTTAGAACATTCATTAGAGCTTGAAGTCGTTATTAAACCTTCATGGACGTTTGTGCAAATGACCGTAAGTCTTATAATCAATTGGAGGAAATTAACTTTTTGCAGTAACCAATTTTCAGGCGTCAATTACTTGCTATTTTACGAAATAAAATAATAATATATCCATAAATGTAAAGATATATGACATATTCATTATTTTATTTTAATTTGAAAGTTGATTGCTCTTTGAATTTGTGCTATATCCATCTAAATCTTAAAGGCATAACCCTTGAGCTAAAGCCTTGTCTGTAGGTATTTTACATGAATTATCAAGCAACTCTTTATTTGAATACAAATAATTGTTAATTCAAGACATATGGCAAAAAATCATTCAAAAATACAATCATATCATTATATCATCAACTTATACATTCTTATATTTGTGTATTCATTAATAAATTATATTGTTCCATCATTGAGATACACAGAGCGACTTCAGGGCATTTTTTTCACAAACACCGACCGTATCTTTGCCTCGTCTTGTTTGCAAAAAATAATAATCGACATTATAAAAAACCTGACAGCCTTGGAGAAGTAACCGCTTGTACTGAGTTATGACCGCGTCATTACCATATTACAATTTTGTATGTGGTGCTTGCTCGCCACACCTTAAATGTAATGTGTGTATTATAATTTGACATGTTATGTTAAGTTGAATGACGATGGAGATGACTGCTTTAATACGTTTGTGAAAGACGACATAGACAGACATGGCGGTTAAGTTCCGTGAATTCACACTTTTTTTTCTATATCTAGGACAACATTACGATTACAATAATTGTATCATAATGAATTGAAATCAGCTATTTTGACTCCTATATTTATATTATTAAATGAGGTCTAATAAGTATTCGTCTTTTATTCTTCTTGCTTAGCATTTTAATATACCTTTCCTTTGTCCCTCTATCAAACAGTCTAATGCATCTTGCGTTTTTTCACAAAGTTTGCATTTTTGTTTTTTTTTGTTTGTTTATTTGCCATATTTCTTCGCTCCATCCATTCGTAACTTACATATTTCAGACTGCAATCAACCTTCCGTTCGCTTTATTTCCAAACTCTTTTATCCAAACGACATATGAATATGTATTGTATTTGCTGAAAAAATCTGAGTTACCTTATCGTATTTATTCCTCATTCTTTGTTAAGCTTTGGTATTCGTTACAATTATTTAATTACGAAGTGATTTTATACTTCTAGCCGCCATTTTTTGTGGTTTTATTCTAAAAAAACAAACAAAATTTTATAATTTCCTCATAATAATATTAGTATATGTGAAGTACGTATCAGAGTTTAAGCCTTTTTTTTATAATATAGATCGTGATTTAAGTTTTATTAAGTCTACCGTAGTTATTTTTTCTCAGTTGTTGTTTTGCAGTTCTAAGAGGAATTGCATTTATAGTAGGTAAATGATTAGACCTTGCACACTAGGCGGATGATCAGTAGCGTTCTCGTCCGTGAAACGCTTAACTGAATTTCCGTCAGATATATTCCCTAAATGTCTTTGATTCTTATACAATTTTTTCCCGTTACTACTGTATTTGAATATGTTATAATTATCAGCACCGTGGCCAAAATGTGGACAGAGAGCGTTTACCACGGCTGCTGACTCACTGGCGGGTGACGTAACGGTGAGAAGCCGACTCACGATCCATTGTCGTAGGCACTAGCACAGAAACCGGCAGCTTTGTCTCACAAACAAACGTAGATAACGCTGCGATGCCAGTAAGATTAGCGAATGAGGTTATACATATTTGTAAACTTTTTAAAACCATATGTTAAAGTCACAGAACAGTTTTTTTTTTGTTCTGTAACTCTAACCACAGAATTTATTATGTATGTGTGTACACTATGGATAACAGTACATTGTTTTAGACACATATATTATAGATGTGTCCATGATGTTTCTGACGCACACGTTTACAATAGACGTAGTCTAGTATTAATTCTAAAATCTAAAACGGATCGAAACCGAACGAAACTACAGTTTTTAATGGTTTTCCTATTCTACAAAGTGACATACGATTCAATTCCAGTTCTATTTTAGCTGTTTAGTTTCGATCCGTTTTCGATTCGATTTAAACACAATTTATTTAGTAGAATTGGCCCCAGTTATACTACCTGCATTGCGCATTGTACGAGAATTCAATCTAACTGTATTGTTGTGTTATATTGATCTTTTATAGAATTGTCACATTGTATACAGTGAAAGTGAACGAAGAATGCAGATCTAATGAATTAACGTATAGATTTTCACAACAGATAGGTAAACTGTAAACTTAGTCATTTGATATTGTTTTGAACAATAGTTTAATCGTTTTCAGGGTTCCGTACTCAAAGGGTAAAAACGGGTCCCTATTACTAAGACTCCGTCGGTTGGTCAGTCAGTCTGTCCGTCTGTCTTTAGATTGCATCTTATGAACCGTGATAGCTAAAATTTTAATAGATGATGTATTTCTGTAGCCTCTATAACATATTTAAGGGGTGAGGGGGAATTTTATACAACAAAAGTGATTTTTGCGTTTTTATAGATGACTAGCTTTTGCCAGTGGCTTCGCCCGCGTGGTCCCTATGGAAATGTTTAGTGGAATAAAAAGTTTTATTATCTAAGTCAGCTAATACTCTACTTGTATACGAAATTTCATCAAAATCCGTTCAGTAGTTTCGGCGTGAAACTTCACATTCATAATATTAATAGGATGGTACAAAACCTTTCGTGTGCGAGTCCGACTCGTACTTGGTAGCATCGTGACAGACGGATAAGCTATCAAGCGATGCTACAACGATTCTGCTTCCTTTTTTTATTGGTACGGGACCCTATAAATGACACCTTCATAATTATATTTTTTCTGTTTCACGAGTAATTATTAATAAATAGAAAATAGCGAATCGTTACAACAGTCTGTCTGTAAAAAAATACCAGCTGTTTGCCCAAGACTTTGCCCGCGTAAATTATAGCCCTGTATCACCCACTTATGAAATAGCTACCTTTATGTGAAATAATTTTTTATTTCGGTCCAATAGTTATTAAAAGCCTATTCAATGCAAAAAAGAACAAAGAAACAAACGAACAACTCTTTCCTCTTTGTAATATTAGTAAAGATTCTAAATTTATAACCACTTTTCATTAAATTATGAATGTTGCCTCGCACGCGTCTGTCGAACTCGATTAAGTCGCTATTCACATTCTCACAGACATATTGTAATGAATACTAATTCTAGCTAATTAGACCTGATTCGAAATATATAAACTTGAAACACGTAACGTTATTATTTAGACCAGACAACTTACGCTTGTAAGATAAGTTAACTGTTACGTTTTTGAATTGTCAACATTTCTTTGGCTTAATAAACGCTACTAATTTATTGTTTCATTTATATATTTATTATAGAGCTAAAAGCGGTTATCATACTTTTGGTTTTGGTTGTATAATTGAAAAAAATATATAAATCTGTTTTGTTGAAATCTTTAGTGATGTATTTCAATTCAGTCCTACTTTATTTTAATCAATATTCATCATCATCAACCCTTTACGTTCCCACTGCAGGGGCTCAGGCGTTCCTTATGGATGGTTAAGGAGAATGGGTCATGACCCTCTACGCAAGCCCAACGCGGATTGGAGGGTTGGAGGGTATTAACGACTGCAAATGTATCCAGGACCAACGGCTTAACGTGCCTTCCGAAGCACGAAGTAGCTCGAGATAATAATTTTTTGGTCACCCATCCCGTGACCGATCTTTGCGAAAGTTGCTTAACAACAACGATCGCGGGCCGCGACGCTTATCCTCTACGCCACCGAGCTACTTTGATCAATATTGTAACATCAAAATTATTTGTCGGTTAGATTAACTGTGAAATCAAGAGCTTTAACCACTATAAGTACCTATTATCAATACTATAATATGTTATTTTATTACTACACATTTCCTTCAGATAAATAAGCATGATGACTAGTTTTTGTTTGTTTGTTCGTGTGCTAGATTATTGAAGAATATCAAACACGTACTTTTTATTTTTTTCCGTAACCAATAAATAACTTACGGTGATATTTAAGATTGCTGAAATATCGAATGACTTCACGCTTTTGTATGTTGTCTAGGAAACTGTGACTTGAGCCCCACTCCTTTAACAGCCAGTTGCAGAAGCGTCCATTAAAATTTTTAAGGTGACATTATCCATACAAATTTCATATTCATTAGAGCTTAAAGGCATCATTAAACCTTAATGGACGTTTGTGCAACTGACCGTATGTCATTTCTTATTTAAATTGAAGCAAAAATATATATACGTATCTAATATTTTTCTGTTATCTAACTAACGGACTAAATCGTTTTTTTTTACCCACTTGTCATCCATATTGGATAGTTCCAGTCATTTATTTAAAATTAATATGTACTCTTATCTTTATAATTATTATTGTAGAGAAAATCACAAGGAAGGGGTCTAAACATTCAATTAAGCTCCGAGCTAATCAGCTAGTAACTTATAACATAAAAAGGAAAATATATGATTGTCTGTTTGTTTGTATTTAATAGGCTCTGAAAGTAATGGTTGACGTCGCGGAATATATTTTTTATAAAAAATAAACCTATTCATCTTAAATAGTTTTAAATTATGGACGTCCCATTATTTTTTCGTTTAAGAAAAATCTAACAGTTTTGTTCTCAGAACACGAAAATGGTTTTGTTGGTTACTGATATATACATATATGATACTCGTAACATACATTCAAAACTATGTGTTCTAGAAAGTTGAAATTTTGTTAGTAGCTTTAAAATTTCAACTTTCTAGTCGCACTACGCTAAAAGTGTAATTAGTATAATACAAATTATTCTGTCCTAGAAAACTATAAAGGTAGTTACATAATTTCGAAGAAATTCGCCGTATCTTGGTTTATGCTTTTTTTTTTTTTTGTTTTTCACGGTCAACTTCTTTTCCTAGCAAGTTTGCCGGCTGGTTGGGCCCACATAGAAAATGTATCGTGCTTGCTAAACAATTTTCATTCAGTTTTTCATGCAATTCCGACAATTAGCAACTGTTTTTTACTACGTTACTCACGTGAGAATAAAAAAGAAGTTTAAATAGGTGCAAACGTTCTTCTATGGCCATTGCAATAATATATTTTATTATCTCTGCAAAGTACCGTTCTTTCCGCCTGTACTGGAATGTATGAAACTGGTTTTACACATAACAGATCACTGAGCTTCGGGTATCGGCTACGAGTTATATTGAACTGAAAAACAACGTAATGGAAGTGCAATTTTCGAACGGCGACTACGGACCTCGATAGCTTTCTGATGTTAAGATAGGTGATGTATCATCATTAGTGACTGGCGTGGAGAAATGTGAATTCTAAATCATTATCTCACGATATATTTTTATTTTAACGCTAATTTAAAATTTTTGCTTATTACAAGTAAAATTATTTTAAGATAGATGTATACGTTCAGATGCGTCCATTTCTTGAACTGTTAATTACTAAGTCATCCAAAAACTTTAAGGTAGATTATTGTACCCGACTTATATGATATTCGTGAGTATTCGTGAGTAATTTTATAGATGTAATTGAACATGTTCTAGATTTTTTATAATTGAATTTTTTTCGATTTTTTAGTAACCAAAATGATATATTTTTTATATTAGAATCTAGAAACAATATCTGTAAAGTTTTAATTTGTATATTAGTTATATTCTTTGGTATGCTGTTTTGTGCAGCAATTAATCAAATTTAAAAAAATGTCCTTAAAAATATTTATTTGTAGAATTATTATTACTAAAACATAAAACTCGTATATAATTAATGTTTCATTAGATTATTGAGTTCCGTTTGTAATTTCTACAATTTAATCTATAAATCTCCAAATCCAAAGCCTTTATCGTACGAAAAATTTTCCGCGCCTGAGAAACCGCATAATCTATGGCGCAGTTTATGTTGATAAATAAAAGTAATGCCTTATTCAATGTGTGAAATAAATAAAAGCACATACTATCGCGTGTCATGGATGAGTTAAAAACTATATTTAGTGGCAAGATGTTTAAAGTCTAAAGACAATGTGGAAATTGTTGCGTTCATCGTCATAAAACTGCGGTAAGCCAATAAAACTGCTGGAGAACGATTGAAATGGTGTAAAATTTTATATTGCTACGTTTACGAAATATTACACGAGTTTTCGGTGGAGTTTAGATTTTGTTTTCTCCCGTAATATGACTGCCACTGTTTCCTTGTTTCTACTTTATTACGCGTTGTAATTGAGAACATAAATAATCCTAATATATACCTACTTTATCATATTATAGAGAGCACCGTATAAGCGCTGCGATCGTTTTTGCTAGGCAACTTTTGTAAGATCTGGTTACGGGACGAGTGGACAAAAAAATATTGTCCCGAGCTACTTCGCGCTTCGGAAGGCTCGTTAAGCCCTTGGTCCCGGCTGAATTTGGAGTCGTTAATATTCTCCAATCTGCATTGGATCAGCGTGGAGGGTTATGGCCCATCTATAAGGAAAGTCTGAGCTACTGCAGTGGGGATGTAAAAGGGCTGATGATGATGACGATGAATCATAATATGTTATAAAGAGGATGTTGGAAATAGTTATGATTGTTTTATGGTTATGCTTTTTTGTTTAGTATGATTCATTTAGGGAAATAAAGCGGGTCACATGAAATAGGTCACGAAATCGATGAGTTTAGATGGCGGACACCTGATATAGACTAAGAGTATATATAACAAAGTCAAAATAATCTTTATTCAAATAGATTTCTTCAAAGTACTTTTGAATCGTCCAACATTTTTTTCCCTACCGTTCGTACAAGACGTCTTTTGGCTGATAAGAAGAACGAGCAAGAAACTCACCAGCTCTTATAGGAGTAATGACATTCACAAAAATCATGTCATTACTAGATCAATACATTATAAATAGAGAGAAAAAGACTATGTCTTATAATGAGAACATAATAATTTAATAATAATAGCAACAAGATAATTTAGGATAGGTATTTCTTCTAAACTCATTGAGATATGGTTAATAAGTTTAGAAGAAATACCTATCCAGTTGCTGGACCACCTTAATTCCAAGCATTCTTATTATATCAGTTATATAATCACCGTTATATAATACCTTGTAATATGCTTTTTTTTAATTTAATTTGCATGATATCTAATTGTTGTATTTTGCTCGGGACCTTATTGTAGAAGCGCACTCAAAGACCCCTGAATGAGTTTTTAACTTTTTGCAGTCTAGTGATAGGCCTTTAATTTAATTTAATTTCTTGTATTGAAATTGTGTACATTACATCACTTTTTATAGAAAAAAAGTAATATTTTTAAGATCGTTTATTTAATTCTCATATATGTATTGAGAAGCAACAGTCACTATGTCTATTTCCTTAAATTGCTCCCTATATATCAAAGTTTTATATATAGGTATATGAAAAAAAATAGCCAAGGGCGAGTCTGACTCGTGCCCTGAGGGTTACTTACCGATAATGTCAGCCCTCATCTGCCGATCTGCAGAAGGGAGGGATGCGTTAATACGCGATCCCACCCGCCTTCTATTTCAAGAGTGCCGCCCAGGCCTCCCACCTGTGGTTCCTGCGGGCTCACCCCAATGCTGTCTCCTCGGGCCTTCCCCGCAGCACTCTCTTTCCTGCTGAGAACAGGGCTCTGTCTCCCCCCAGCGCCGCCAAGACAGCGCTATGCAAGCATAACGCAGTCTGGCAACGCCGGCTAGAGAGAGTCCCCGGCTCCATGCCGTGTCCGCAGCCACGCCCCCTGTTCGGTCGCCCGGCCCATCCGACCCTAAGTTGTAACTAATCAGAACAGCCACCGAATCTGGCTATGCGATTGCTGGAACTCGATGTTATTATTGATTCAAATACTTATCCACCTTTTCCACTCACCTGTATTTAGATGTCAAACGATTATTTTTATTAGGTATTACAATTGTCGTTGCTGATTAATATAGCACAAGTTATTTAAAGTATGTATCTTAGAGTTGTAGGTACATCTATAATATTCAAAAAACAATGGCGAACATATCATATGTATCACACTACAGTCTTATTTCACAATTAACACACATCTAAGTATATCATTATATTAGTAACTACGCAATTGTAAGCCTAATTGAATATTTATCCTCGCTCTGATTAGTATTCTAACAGTGCTTTGCTACCGTATGAATAAAACGAAGATTTTTTCATAATGTACACACGGCTGCATGTCAGGTTACCTATGTCAAATCAGCAAGTGATTTTGTACTCTACCCTCATTATATTAAGGTATAAAATTAAGTGAAGAGATTTGTCAGTTTTGTGACCTGACTGTGAGCTTTTGACTGTACGTCGAAGCCAGAAAAAAAACGGAAGATTGACACAATGTTTTGATTAGACTAACCTGGGTCTGTTGATAATTGTCTATACTAATTTTATAAAAAGAAAAGATTTCATTACGGGAAGCCACACCATGCGCGGATGACAGGCTTTATATATACTATATTTTAATAATAACATTATGTGTCTATATTATGTTAACATTTGTATTATAAATACTTATACATTTATATTAATCTGGTTATTAAATATGGTTGTCCCAAAAAAAAAATTCTGGCTTACAGCAAACCTCGATTGACATCGACTTTCATTGTATCAGATTGAAAAACTTAGACTCAACGTGCAACACTGTCTTGACCGTTGAGTGCATTTGATTCAATCCTATATAAGTATTTAATGTTACAAACTATATCTAACAATACAATGTTACAGTACATATACTATATACAATACACTATACAATCTTGTTATCGATCCATTTTGAATTTGCGTAACTTTTGAAATTGTATATTAAAAATTTTAAAATAGTATCTAATGTTTTTCAGTTACTTTCTAGGTCTCTCGAAAGTTGTCCATATAGTAAATCACTCTGTACAAGTCTGTGTTTCTTGAAAAAACTGATTGATAGGCGTTCTTAACTAAATCTATGTATGGTTGAAGACGTGTATTAACGGGCAGACATCCACCCACGGTCTCTGATGATAAGTACAGCCTAGACTCCATTGAAAGCCGTCACAATGGATATTGCACAACACATTGAATCACGCGCAGGGTGGCGTCGGAATGTGGCGCGCGCGCAGAATATGAATTATTGCGTCTTCCATCGCAGGCACGTTGTTCTAACATCTTCAACTATGGAAACACGTGGTGTGACTTTGACTGTGACATTCGTTAAGTCATCACTTTTTTACTTAGATACATTTATAATGTTTTGATGATAATGATATTTTTTCTCTGGTATATTTTTTGATTATTATATTTTAGATAGGTTTTTTTTTTAATTTATGTCCAGTTGTGTCGGATTTATTAGTATCTATCTAGTATGTTATTATTTCATTATCTTCAGCCTAATAATGTGCCTGAACAGAATTGAATACGGAGAATATGCAACGATTTGCCACGCAGGCCCAGAGCGTATTGGTGTGTGTTAATGACTGTAGAAGTGAATACCAATGGCTTAACATGCCCTCCGAAGCACGGCGAAAGTAACGATAATCAACCGGTCACCCATCCCACAAGCAGCCTCTGCGAAAAATGCTCAACTTTTTAAATTCCGTTGCATTTTGTTCAATTAAAATTTAACATTCAGTTCTTTTGTTGACAGTATCGGACATCGGCCACAATATAATCCAAGATGCGTTCCTCATCGCTGTGGAGGAGCAGGCTCGGCAGCGGCTGCAGCGGCTGTCGGCGCTCAAACGGATCACTCCCGTCGATATGTCTAAACTATCAGTAGAAGTAAGTGTCAATATCATACATACTATTGAAATGGCGTGGGCATTTATTTTGTCCTAGGTTTCCGCATCCAAACTTTTTGTCTCTAATCTGTAAGTTCATTTCTTTTTTATTACTCGCTTTTCGTAATTTGAAATTTTTAGAAACACGTGATGTTCGTTCTAAATATTTGTTCGCAAAAATATATTCCGCTAACAATACGATTATTATTGAAATTATCATTGAAATGAATTATAAAAAGTAAATGCTGTACGTGTATAAGTTTGCATCGTATGTCCGAAAGAAAACCCAGAATTGAGTGGTTTTATTAATATTATCATATTTTTTGGAAAACCCATAAAGAAATGTTTTATATTAATTTCTATTTTATAGTTACCGTATTTTCCTTACTTTTCAAGCCTAGTAAGCCTACCACCATCAAAGCTAGCCCGGACCTGTTTTAATACGACGTTGTTAAACTCCAAGTTTTTTGATTAAAAGTTGATATATATCTACGTTGGTATCTAAAATCTTCATGCCAGAACTCTTATGGTGTAAGTCGAGAAATCTTTTCGCTTCCCTGATATCAATAATCGCACAATATTTTCAAAATTTTAGATTTTTTTCTGTGTATCTAAGCTAAAAACTATAGTAAAAAGACTGAGCGCGTTTCCTCTTTGAATAGCCAGACTAATTCTTTGGGCGAGGTACAAACTAGTCTTCCAATATACAAATATGTATATAGTGCATTAAGTCACTAATCGCATAAAATAGTGACATATTGCTATTTATACAAAGATCAACATAAAGAAAAGATACATCGTCGTCATATAACATCCTCCTTTTAGTTTTTGAAGTCGGTAAAACATTTCTTTGATCAATTATTAGAAACAGGCATTATATCCTTTCCTTTTGTACTTCAATTTATATTGGTCTTATTTTGTTATAAATATACGTTTTCTAACAGTACTTATATTAAATATTTTGCAACGGTATTGTGCAAATAAAGTCTCATTTAGTTGGCAAGTGATGTAAGTTCGCCACGCCTTCGCGACGATCTCTAGACTCGGCATGCTCTCGTTGTGTCGAGTGCCCCCCCCCGGCTTACAGTTGCTCCAAGTTACGAGATATGGCGGTTATAATTTTTTTGTATGACATTTCAGTAAACGGAACGTAGATAAAATATTTAATTAGATGAAATAGGGAGAAAATTCTAAATATGAGAGTGCTTTATCGTTCTTCATGTGGCTCTTTTATATGCAACAAAACTTCTGTTGTTTGTTATGCCCAATGGAGCCTATGTGTCCTAATTATCAGTTCCCTAATAGAATCTAAGCAAAGTTATCATAAGGATATTTACTGTTTTTTATTTATTTTATGAATGTATCAACATCCCTAAAACAAAAAAAAAAAACAA
Organism: Diatraea saccharalis; assembly: GCA_918026875.4. Taxonomy (NCBI): domain Eukaryota; kingdom Metazoa; phylum Arthropoda; class Insecta; order Lepidoptera; family Crambidae; genus Diatraea; species Diatraea saccharalis. Next base: position 9,174,281 of record OU893350.1, read on the forward strand.
ATAAACCACCTCATTTTATAATTTCTGGAAGTAAAGATTTCCTAAAATATATGGAGTCTAGGCAAAGATATTATAAACAATTAGTATTAGGTAACTGTCCGATTTTTCAATTATTACTTTATTTTTAAGAAGCAAAATTAAGACTGTGCGATAGATAAACAACAAAGCGGAGGATAATAACCGTTGATAATTTGGATGGAGAAATCAAAATAATTACTAAAGGGAATAAGCACGGATCTGCTTAGGGCCAGTTTTTTGATCCGTGGTTAACTCAACCATTTGTTAAAATCTTTGACAAATGGTTAAATATCAGAAAAATATGTTTTTTGATTAATAGTTAGCCTAACCAATTGTCAGAATTACAACCATTTGTCAAAAAATTTAACCATCACTGGAAGCTAGGTTAAGAAAATGACCAATTGTTAAAAGAACAGATGTACAACTGCGTTGTATTTACTTGGTCCCTTGTTATTGTTTTTTACGTTGTTTTTATAACCTACATGATTTCATAGTGAATTTGGACATTAGCTATTTTTGGGATTTCGTTTTATGATGCAATTTCATAGGAAAATATTCATTGTCATTTTTTGGTTATAGGGTTATTGAAAATAAGTTATATTTTTATCTTGATCATCCTTAGTATATTTGTACTATATAGAAATAATTTTTCTTGTTTCCACGGGCAGATGCCAAATTATTCAATTATTAAAAATTCCACGAATAGACAATACAAAAGGTAAATATGCCTACAGTACATAAAATACATAGTCCTGGATTTATTTTCCAACGTTACAATCCCACCTTGGATACTAGATACTATATTCTTTTCACGTATTTCTCTATAGGATAATTAAAAAACATATATATGCTTTTTATAAAAAGTTAAGTTTAAAATAATTGGAAAAAACATATCTTTGTTGCTTTCTAATATGTATTATTCCTGAAAAATAACACATAGTGCACACAACAGAACAACCATAAACATCCACATTGTTTGATAATCTATAGATTTCTTTCGTCTATTTGATATTTAGAACAAAATCCTAATGTCAAAAATGGTATATAGTTCGCTCCGTTCATTCAAACCGTTAGTGTTGTCACCCAGAAAAAAATTACCCATGTCAATGTATAGCGAAAAAACGACTCATTGTGCTGGCAACAAATTGGTCAGTGGTTAAATTTGACTATGGTTAAATTTGGCATCAAAAAACGAAATAGCGAGGTAACAACTTGTTATTGTTTTAACTATAGTCAAGTTAACAAATGGTGAAATGACATTTGACTACGGATCAAAAAACTGGCCCTTAGCCACTTGTAACTAAAAATGTCAGTGACAGTTAGTTCCTTAGGCTCGTAATAGATGGTGAAGATGTTATGTTAAATGTATATATCTTAAGATTAAATATTGCTACACACATTCCAATATTAAGATGCCAAACGACACGGAAATATATGTTTCGTTGGTTAAGGTTATCGTATATAAACTGCTTAAGATGTTAAAATACTTTATATTTCGATGCAATATTATAACATCTTATCGTCTGTTATGAGTTTTATTCATTACAAAAAATATTTTTTTTATTGTATAACCACTAAAATAATAATAAGCGTTTAATTAATTACCTTTGTCTGACTAAATAAATTCTATAAATACAACAAACGCAATATCTATATTAATATAATGTAAATCGCTATTAACTTGTGACACGCAATTGATTGTTTGTTGGCTAGTCGGCTGCAGGGACTGTTCGTTACTCTCATTCAGTTGTTGAGCGTTCTCGATCCGACTTGAACCCCGGCTCTTTCGATCTTGAATAGCCATCCTAACATGACGCGGAGGGATTATCAATATCAGACGAGAAATGACGACAATGCAATAATTTCCAATCTTATTTATAAAACTTCTTCCAAGAACAATTTCCATTGTAATAATATTTTGAACACCTTAATGCGCAGATAAAATTGTCGAATGCATATTACTTGTGTAATTTGCACGTTAAGTATTTTTGATGAATATCCAGTGACAATGTTGGTTTTAGGGTTGCGGTCTTTGTTTAACACCCGATATAATACAATGTTTTACGATTCTAAAACATTAAAATTTTTAATAATAATTAGTAAAATTCTATCTCTTGAAAATAGGTTACCTGAAATAGTTATATATATATATATATATATATATATATATATATATATATATACCCGTTATACAAAAAGTGTCAAATAAAATATTATAATAAATAATGTATAGCTTTATAATACTTCGTAAAACTGATTAAACTGTCAAGGGTTTCAAATCACTTGTTGCTTATATTTTTTTATCGCAAACGTACACTCATGTGCCATTTTTGTTGATTGAATTGGAGATGGGTCTGAAACATCCGATGATGTATCGTGGTGATCCATTAGCATTTTAATAATAATTTTGACCATTGCTCCTTATTATACCTATACGAATATATGTATAAATGTACTTATGTGTTTAGGCGTTAGGGCCTGAGTTTTTCGTTTTGCATTAACACGCAAAGCGAAAAACACTGGCCCTTATTAAAGTTCTCATCTTACTAAAAAAGAGAAATATGAAAAATGTGGTATAGGAATTTATTAGACAATGTTTATTGTTTCAGCTTAACAAAAGGAAAAGAACACAGCCTGAAAACAGACAGGAGCTGAATGGTTACATAGCAAACTCTACCGTATATGTTACATCCATAAACGAAAATGGAGCAATAGAAAGCAAACCGACAATATCATCACCGAAATCACAACCCAAATCGTTGCAATCTAAACCAGCACCAGTAATAGCTAACGGCATACAAACCGATAAAGAAAAGAAAAGAGAGGTCACCGATGTGAAAGAAGAAAAAGTGGAGCCCGAGAAACACGAGAAGGATTCAAGTGAGAAGAGTTTAAATAATAAAGTAGAAAGTGAAGTGAAAATCGATAAAATCGAAAGTGAAGTGACTTGTGATAATAAAGATATTAGTAAAAGTGACGCGTACAGTGTTGCTAGGGAGCACTTGAATAACGGAAGAAGTGAAAAACTGTTGGGTGAGCCTGATCACAGGATCCGTGCTACTGTTGTTGTTGAGAACAATAAATTAGCAACAGGCGAGAAAGGGTGAGTTATATGTATTAAAAACATCTTTGAATATCTTTATGGAAATCAATAGGATATTTTTAGCTGCGATCGAACTAAAAACGGACCGAATAAAAAGCGGATTATACCGTGAAAACGGTTATTTCGAATGTAGCACGAAAAACGTTATAATATATCACCACAGCTCAGCGTGCAATCAAATTTCGATTTGTTACAATCAAAATTACATCTTGTTTACGGTTATAGTGACCTTATCAAGTGAATGAACTAGGAAGCCGTATTGTCACACTCCGGCCAAGGTTTCTAACGATCGCTGCTGAAAGATATTATCTATTAGGGCTACGAAAATCATTAATTCTTTTTTTACTACTAGGGCGTTTACAATAACGAAGTATCAGAATATATGATTTAATGCGTGATATTCCTTTGATGATAAGTTAGACTAACACTTATTCAAACAAATAAATTTTAAATAAAAATAAACTGCAAACAATCGATATAAAAATTATTGATCTTATTTCATGGAAACCTTTGCTTTCCGAATAACACAACACAATTATTTGTCAATCTATGTTTATACTTAAAAATATGAGTTTAGTCGGAAGCGTGGCTTATTTTATTCCTTGCATTTTTAACAGTGATTAAAAATTTATTTATTGGCTCTAAACTATACCAAGGCTCCCAATTGAGCGGGGCTGATCCGGCCCTGGGCGTCGCACCCGGCTTGATAAACTAGTTTCAGTATCTTAATATCAGTTAAAAGACAAAAAAGTGCATACTAAAACTAAAATGTGCTTAACCGAAAATTAAACAGAATAAATGTAAAATTAAGCAGAATAAATGTATTATTCTGTTTAATTCTATTTAGTTATATCCGCAAGGGTTGGTCACGGGATGGGTGACCTAATAATTATTATCTCTAGCTACTCCGTGCTACAGAAGGCACGTTAGGACGTTGGTCCTGGCTGCATTTGCAATCATCAATACCCTCCAATCCGCATTATGTCAGCGTGAAGGGTCATGGGTCAGGTCCCTGCGATATTTTGATTATCTTTTCTATATTAGCTGTTTATTCAATGTTATCGGATTATAAAGGTACTAGAGTCACCCATAGAACACAGAACCCATTACTCACCGTATGACGTATAAATATTGCGAGTGACGCAAATGCAACATGAACATGAATGAAATGTAACTACCATATACTTTGGGTTTAACAGTAATGTGGTTTTTTAGCATTGGGATAATTAGTAGTTTATTTATATATTTTTTTTATTTAGGACGTTGATGTTTTCGATGGCGTCATAGGGAATACCTGGTCAAATTATTATGAGTTATATATTATTTTTGACCATGACTTAAAATGTATTAGAAAAATGAATAACACATACAGTGTTATTAATAAACAAGTTATACAGTTGGAATATAGTATAAAATTTATGCTGAGACTGCACTAATACTAAATTAGTCAAAATTCATATTATTAAACAGAGTCTTAGCAAAGGTTAACCTAGTACGAAATTTTACAGAAGTAATATTTACTCCTAGAAGGTTTGTTTATTCTCTGTATAATATGAATTTGGACTAATACTAAAATCATAATTTCAGCGTAAATTTACTCTGACGCTAAACCTTGTTTATTAATACCACAAATAAAGTAAACTTTTTTATCTTATATCTTTTTTCGTTTCTTACTTGGTGACTTTTGGTAAGACCATTGTTGTAATATTTACATTATCAAGTTACCAAAAATTTACACAATAAAATTGAATATAATATTATCATAATTAGATGTCGATGTTTTGATCCTTGATTATACGTTACTTATAAAGATGATAGACTATGCGCTGATCTAGAAACCTGTTGATTTTCCTGTCCGATGAGCGAAACGCCGCGAACTACGGATAACAGCAATTATCAATGTAAGACATATCATCTGAGCAATTATTACAAGATTTTAGATACTCTATGTTGTTATATGACATAAATTGGATCAACGAGAATCGTCATTAAAAAAGGATTGTAGAAAACTAAATGCGATTTACATGCATACACGGAAAATTTAAAATTTCTCTAAATCGCATCATAGCTATATTAGTGAGACACGCATTTATCAATTTGTATTTTAAAAATGAATATAGTTTAATCTTAGAGGTAGCTCGATGTTTGGTAATTAAACTCCATCTTGTCTCTTACGAATATGATAAATAGTAATTGAACTGCATTTGGGAAGTCTGTTTATCTATTTGGAATTTGTGATTTTGTTAGACTTCTACGTTTAAAAGTTTTTATTATTATTATTTTTTTTTTTCACCAGCCCTTTTACGTCCCCACTGCAGGGGCTCAGGCCTTCCTTATGGATAGTTAAGGAGGATGGGCCAAGACCCTCCACGCTGGCCCAATGCGGATTGGAGGGTATTAACGACTGCAAATGCAGCCGGGACCAACGGCTTAACGTGCCTTCCGAAGCACGGAGTAGCTCGAGATAATAATTTTTTGGTCACCCATCCCGTGACCGACCCTTGCGAAAGTTGCTTAACGACTGCGATCGCGGGCCGCGACGCTTATCCACTACGCCACCGAGCTACTCCTACTATTATGTGTTGAGCAGAAATTTGCGATCTGAGCCGTTACCAATTGGTACACAAGACGCTGGGTTTTTGTAGCTAAAAAGATGTCGAAAGTTAGTCGACCTTCATTGACATGGGAAGTCAGGGCAATTAAATGTTTTGCAATATTTAGGTCACTGAAATTAATTCTAACATTGATTGTTACTGATACTGATAGTATATTAAGTAGTTAATTTTGAATGATGACCAAGAATGAGTTTAAGAATAGGTTGGTACTGTGAGTAGTGCACTTTGCAATAATAATGACAATGAAATGTTTGCTTTAAGTCATATTGAAGTGGAACAATGGTGTGTTTAATAATAATACCACATTATACGTATATATGTACATGTCTGAGTGTTCGATGGAGTGTTTAACTTTGATTTTCATGGAATCGTCTTTCCACGCCAGCGAACAGCCGTTACTGAACCGCAGCCTCGCCGTTGCTACATGTTAATATTGCCGTATTGAGTGGCTAGAGCAGTCTGCTGGCGTCACTTGTCTGAGTGACACTTGTCGATGGAAACTCACACGACAGCTGACCCTTTTGTCGTCTATTCGAGAACGTAGGGTAGTGTTACCTGTGGTTTTACTCCCCCCCACCTGTTCTGCGCCTGCGCATCGAGACCCGTTTTTTCCCGTCTCTTTCCCACGCAAGTGTAACCTTGCGCTTGAGCGTTCATCCCATTATTTGAATTTAGAATTTTTTAAAGTTACCTGCTTACCGGACGTGTTGTACGCGACATCTCGACGGTTTGGTGATTGTTTGGAATTCTTGCGGTGTTATTAGTAGTTACGCGAGTGTTGTTTAAAATGTATAATTGACTGTTATAAGTGAAATGTGAGATTTATGATTTGTGATAGTTTGTGAACGGCACCAGTATGCATTATAAGCAGTTATTTAAAAGGTAATCCTAACGAATCAGGTTTGAGCTTCTTCTATGTTAATTATGTGTTACTATTTATCTTTGGATTATATTCCACTATATTAAAGGTTGTATAAAGTTTATTCAGGTGTTATTGTGGCGTGTCGCATGTATATTTTTATTACGTAGTTAGCATCTTAGAACAGTTTAAGATTACATTATTATAAATAATTTTGTGTAATTTATAAAATGAAAAGAAATACAATAGATATAAATTGAAAGTTAGATAATTTTAATTTAAACTCATCAAAAAATCTTTAAATTATTATGGAGATGTTTTAAATAATGACCACACAGTTTGATGCAACTGGTAAACCATATTATTACTTGACGTTTTATGGTTCAGTCACGTTTAATGACACACACGGCATCGTTAATGCATCTTCAAATATAATTATGTCATTAGTAGAACTTCACAATTGTCTGGATAATAATTGGAACTGTTTAATTGCTTTGTTGTTTTTAGTTTTTCGAAGATTTAGGTTTTTTTTGGGTTTATAACTGTCCCGTGAGGTGAATGATGATTTATTATGAAAACTAATGTTTTATTTTCTCATCCCACTTTTATTATGTACCTATTTTTAAGTCAAATACCCTAACCACCAGAAATGGAAAAAATGTAATCTATTAACAATTATATGAAGTAGGTTACTGCTGTTGAAATTGACATTTATATGTATGGTACTCTTTCATCGTATTTCCAGCTCTGACTTACGTATTTCCCCATTAAATATTATTCAAAATTCCTATAGAATCTCTGGTGGTTATGAGATCATTATTTATAAGTATATATGTAAATGATTAAATTATATTAAGACAACAATATACAGAATTAAAGGTACTTATCTTAATAGTCAATCTGAATAGCGTTTTAGTCTGCCTACAACCTTTATAATCTAATCGTTAATTTGAATTAGTTTTAGCCCATTTCCTCCCACAACCTAGTCCACTAAAGTTACTTGTACCTAGAATGGCTTCTTACTTCTATCACATTATTTAATTACAAAACTATAGTACTTGAACCAAATCGTATTATGATATTAAATAAAATAGACGTATATCTACGTCTCTCACTTGTCCGTTTCATAGTCCCTCACAATATTCCAGTATAAATTATAAGGATGGGTACACACGATAGCTTGGGGCTACGCACAAGCAGTAATATCTCGTAATCAACGCTTCGTGCAGTATAAACCACTACGGCATGCTTGAGAAACAACAGAATATGGATTAGGGTTTTTTGTTATTGTTGAGATATTATTCTGTAAAATACTGTTTCATGATGCAGGAAAAGAATACGTTTGCGGAAAACAAAGGTTTATATGTGTACCCTAATTAACTCTATCAGAGATACGGCATGTTTTCCTGTACAAGGTATATCACGGTGGCCAATCTCATAATGAGTTAGTGTAATAGCTATATAATAACTTCTTTTTATTGGCGTGTAAAAAATTTCTTACCTATGAAATAATACAAGAAAACACCACGTTTTAGCATGAAATTTTTTGTAACAAACCAAAATAACCTTCACGCCTTTGATTCCACACACAATCTAATCACTAATTGTTAGAGATTGCTTTTTAAGTTTTGCTTTTATAAACGACAGACTATCATTAACTTCCATTAATTTAACCATGAAAATCAATACAGGTACATACCGTAACAGCAGCAATCAACTTACAATTAATCAAATAAAACATAACAATCAATTAATGAATGCGATTACATTGATGTGATTTTACTAATTAATGTCAGGTACATAATTGTCCATTAGGGTTTAATGACGCCAAATTTGTATGGGTAATGACAATTTTAATGGACGTTTGTGCAACAGGCAGTAAGCATTACAGAACGACAATTATCAAACTACTTAAAGTGAATAACTAACACACGTTTTTATTACATTGCTTGTTTTGCTACACATAACAACATAACGAGAAAATATAGAAGATAAAATTATGAAGACAAATATTATCAAAAAATAGATAATATCTAAAATTTCTCTAGAAATGAATTAACATCGTAGTAGAATTCTGATCATCCACACTTCTATGATTACTCTTGGATCTATAAAACAAACATAATCACTATGTAAAAAATTGCGGTAGGCGTCATGTACACGTATATGGAACATATATCTTAAATGTCGTTTTTAGAGATTTTGCAGGTAGATAATATGGGTGACGACTGGCTAAAAAAAAAAACTATATAGTCCGTCAATCAGATAAAAGAAAAATATTAGATACGTATTTTTTTTACTTCAATTTAACAAGAAATAGCTTAGATAACAGGCATTGAAGTTGAGGAGTGAGGGCTCACTACGTCAAAGTTTTGTAGAAAATGTACCAAATAACATTTTTAAATGTTATATTTTACTATAAAGGCTTAAAGACAATCCCCAAAATAAATCTATTAGATTCTCTCAGAATCTTACAAATATGATTAAGCTTTAAGATAACTATTCGTTGTTTGGTTTAAAGTACCACGTGCTCACGTCTCGATTGAAGCAATATCAAGTTCTAATACTTTGTTGGAAGACTAACATGTCTCGACGACCAAATGAAATTCCTGAAGATTGAGCATAAAGTTTATTTCTTTAAGTTAACGAGGCAAGATAATAAAATAGCACTTGTCGATATTACAGACACAGATGATGGTATCTTGCACGAAGTAAATAACTCCAAAGATTGTTTGATGTTCATTAGGTACTCGAAAACCATTACTTACGTCTACTGGAAAATGGTCTTGATTTGAGTAATACCGTAGGTATTACTTAAATCAGACTACAAGAAGACTACAGACTTAAAGAAGACTACAAAAATATCGAGGAATTTCACAGGTCACTTTGTAAATTTTCGCAGAGATTTTTATATTAATTCATATTTTAGCGTAAGCGTTTGTCATATTATTAGTTTTCTCATTTTAGTTTACTTTTCAGACATTATTGGTTTTCTTTCCAATAAGTTTGACATAAACGGTATGCTTTAGGTGTTTGAGAACTGGAAACTCGTCAGTAGCAAACGATAATTTCCGTTGAGTAATATAACACTTAAAAACATTCATAACAACCGTTTCCACAAAGGAAATTTGTATCAAAACTTGTATTGTCTGAGGCATTTCAACCGACGGCAGTTTCTTAGAGAATCATCCCTCCTTTCTTAAACTGACATATCTACCGGCGTATTTGTTAAACGAAGATCAATTTTCTGTGTATCGTTTTAAGGACCGTTTTGTGATACCGCTCGATGTTGGTTAAGTATTCTTGATACTGGATCATCCTAGACAATAATGGCGTTCAGTATTCTGGAGGCATACACGTTTCCCGCGATATCACGTTAATATTCTTCTGTATCGTACTGTTGTTTAGGAATCAGTTACAAATTATTTTTTTATCGTAAAAGTGACATGGAGGAGTGGTTTTTATTTATTTAATCGAATTGTAATAGTATTTGATGGTTATTGATAAAGCATAATTGTTTACACAATATTACGAAACGGATTATATGTAAAAGTGTTTTATCGTATCTACTTTTCTAATGTTTACTTTCTTAATGCACATTCATTGTAAGATATCTTATGTAAATATTAAACTTTTCGGATTCCTCTGAACCATTTAAAAAGAGTAAGGGATTACGATTAATTCTTATTATACATATATTAAGGATAAAAATTACTTATTGATAATACAAGTACGTATTTAAATTAAATTTGTAATGATTTATCTTGACTGTTTTTTTTATTTTGTTATACACTATTATTTGTTTTAGTTTAAAGTATGTCAAGTTGAGAGACTCATGATTCGAGGAACAAATGAAAAAATCAAAAATAATAATTCGAATTTGTCTGGCAGCATATTTTGGTGAACATTTTCAGTTAGGGATACTTCTCATGTTACTATTTTACTGTGCCTAGATCATTTACAGTTTATTTTTAAAGTGCACCCAGTGGTTTCAGAGCATATTTATTCAATGCAAACAAATAATCAAATCTTTCCTCTGTAAAATATTAGTAAAGAGTACGTCATGTTTTTGTAACCATCATAAATTATTAGAATAAAACAGCTCTGTCGTTAAAAATTTACTTTGGCATTGAAAGGAACATGTGTTAAAAGCCCCTACTTAAAGAGTACTTGACATGACCCATTTTTAACTTAGGGCAGGTACCTTTTAAAGCCAACGAACCGTAAGGAGGGATTCTTATCTTTCCTCCTTGGGAAGATTAGCGGCATTTTTTTACTGATCTACTTAAGGTTTTTTTCCCCAGTGGAATTCTAAAGATTTTGCTATATTAATTAAATAACGGCAAACTAAAGGAGTTGGTAAAATGTCTGCACACTTGTAGTTATAACTCGTGCGAATTAACATGACACCCGAGGGCCTAATCTACTTGCAAGTCCGGAAAATTTCGAATCGTTTCTTATAACATTGTTTATATTTATTTAGTTTTTTGGAGTCGTATTAGCATATCAAAAATAGAAGCAATTTCATTTTCGGAGAAACAGAATAGGACTGTTGTTGTCGTGCTCATTCGTATGAGTAGTAAATACAAAATTGGCGTCTATACTTTCGAGATGTTAGATTTTTCATTTTTTTTGTGATACACCTTAGATGGGAACTCAAAATTGACTTGATACCATAACAATAACTGCGTCCAACTTAAGAATGAAATTTGGCATGCAGGTTGTTATGACATAGGCATCCGCTAAGAAAAGATTTTGATCATTTCTACCCCCAAGGGGATAAAAAAGGGGATGAAAGTTTGTATGAAACTTTGGCAATTTTATACCGATCGAGCTGAGACTTTGCATGCATTAAGCTACTATGACGTAGTCATCTCCTAAGAAAGGATTTTTATCAGTTCCACCCCCAAGTGGATAAAATTGGGGTGAAACTTTATTTCAGGTATTTTACACGATATAATTAATATAATAATTAATAAATATTCGTTAGAAATGCTGCTCAAAGTAATTTCAACACGCAGACGTAGTCGCGGGCTAAAGCTAGTGTATAATAAAGAAGGTTTCGCCCGCATAGTCCCTAGGAACTTCAGGCTTAGAATTATTCCTGTAGTTTTTGCGTGAAAGGGTAACAAACATACATACGTCCTCAACTTTCGCATATATAATATTAGTAGGATAGGTTTCTGAAGATATTGCGAAAAAGTATTACCTACAGAATTTGCTTTCTAATGCCAATAAAAATGTTGTGTATAGTCTTCTTGTTATAATATTAATTTAATTCTTCGTAGCCTCACATCATTCTATAAGGGTGGGTCGGTTCATATATATGAAGGAAGATGCGTAGCGTTTCGTTGTTTGCGGATTATAACTCCCAACCTTGCACACTCGACGTCAGGGGCCTATCTCATTCTCTTTAAAATTGACTATTGAAAGATTTTTACAAACTTCACGCTACAACTATTTGACATGTGACAGCGATTTCGATCATGACGTTTTTGTAAGATATTGAATTTAATTTAAGATATCACTGATTATTTAAAAACTAATAAGATATATGTCCTAAAGCAATCTTAGGAGGGGATTAGCTAAGTTCAAGAGTGAATCGGTTCTTTCTAGGCAAGCACGCTCCATCTTAGACCACTGCATTGCTTACCATCAGGTGATCTGTGGTCAAGTGCTTGCCTATCTAGAATAAAAAAATAAAAAAAAACGTTTTCTAGGTTATTGTTTCTTGATCATTCAAAATCAATGTGACTCTAAACATTACATAATTCCATAAAAAGTTATTGCTATACATTTGATAAGCATTGCGATAGACTTTTAAATGAGACTATTAGTCCACAGATTCGTTGATTAGATACCTAATACAATTGTTTATATCAACTATTTTTAAATGTTTCGTTGAAATTATATTTATTCTAATAATACTTTAATAATAATGAAGAATATTTCTGATAAAATTAGTAATTAGGTATGTATCTGACACCCAAGTTTGTATGATGTCGTCAAATCTTATGTTCTGTGTCTTATCACATCTATTAAGACGACGGCTGCACGATAATAGTACACTTATGGTCAGGTTACCCATTATACTGTAACCGTCGAGGCATTCTTATTTTCATATTACACAAGAATGTTTCTAATGAGACTACAAATGTTATGTCTAAAAAGGTATAATAATAAAATGTATCACACATATGTGAAAATTTGGACCGGTTGTTGGAACTATAATTGGGCTTAATAATGTTATAATGTTCATTGATGCAAATACTATTAATAATATTAATGTGAAAGTTTCTTTGTTTGGATGTTTGGATGTTTGTTCGTCAATCACACCAAAACTACTAAACGGATTTTGATGAAATTTGGTATACAGATAGGGTATTAGCTGACTAAGATAATAGGATAATTTTTATCCCACTAAACATTTCCCTCGGGTCCACGCGGGCGAAGCCGCTGGTGAAAGCTAGTATGTAATAAATAAGGTGTATTTTTTTTTATTAATAATCTATGTCAATACCAGATGTGGCGAAACTGCAGAAAATACAAGTTTGTTTACAAATCAATAATATTTAATTGTAATCTTATAAGTAAACCGTGGAAAATGGTTAAAAACTTCACCATCGTTCAATAAATTTTCAAAGCTTTCTACTTTGAGCGTAAGTCACGAATAGAGAGTTCGGTATTTAGAAAAAAAAAAACGCTTAAAATTTATGGAATCCAAGTGTGTCCGTGACTTGGAGCAAAGTGGGTGTATCGAGCGTTTAATCTTTTAAGTAGACGGTAATTTGTGAGGCTGTTCAATACATCTATTTATACTTTAGTAGAATATAATTTTAAAACCGATTAGTAATTATGTAATTTCAATCTTGTGAGTGTATAGTGAAATTCATACGCTATTATTACACTGCAGATAATAATTGATATAATATAAATACCTAATATCATTCTGATAAATAAAAAGAAAAAGTTTAATAAATATTGATTTTCTTATTGATATTAATTTTGTGAAACAAGATTATTCATCCAATGCACGATGCACTGTTGTCATAAATTTTGATTTATATTTAAATGCTTTATTATTAGCATAAACATGATATATTCAAAAATATAATGCTACAGCATTCTCAATTTAAATAAATACCGCCTTATCTAATAAAATAAGACACCAAATGATATCGCATCAAGTAGCGCCCTGACATCTATACATGTATGTGTACATAATTTTTAACAAATATAATAATTATAAATATAAATAAATAATTTTGCTATTAATAAAATTAAAAATTAAATGGGCATTTCATGTACAGCTTCACTGTAGAAGGATGTTGTGTTAGTTACTCAGCTGATCGAGATTTAGCCGTGCAAATGATTAGCGCTTTTCTATTATAGGGCTGGCCGCCTAATTGGACAGATCTTTTACTATATACTAACACTTTAAACTTTGAATTTCAATTTTAACAGCTGCAATTTTAAAAGTAGCAATTTAGGTCTAAGTCAGGTAACTGTCTGGTAATCTCTTATTATATGATGCAATATGTGACAAGGAGAATCGTTTTATTATTTCATACTGATATTATACATGCGAAAGTAGAGCTGTATATTATGTCAGTTATGCTCTCACGCCTAACCCACTAAACAGAGTTCACTTGAGATCGGATTGCTTTTAATTGTGATAAAAAGCTTGAAATAAGGAATTAAAGTTTATACGGAAATACGTCATTATCAAAGACAAACTTTAAAACTTAATTTTAGGTATTTTACACGCCATAATGAATAAATATTCGTTTTGGAATTGCTGCCCAAAGTAACTTATATAATTATAATTATTATGGATCGGTTATATACGTAATTTCTCGGGAAGAAATAAGTAATACGGAATAGCCGACTAAGTACCGCTTCTAGTTGATAATTACGTTTCGACATAAATATGATAGTATAGCGTGAGTAAATAAACACAATTGTTTACGGCGCACTGTAACACAATAACATCCATTCGTTTACAATTTCTAAGAAGTATTTGGTGAAATTCCCACGAACATTTTGGCGGTTAAAGAAAACGAAACCTTCCGAAAACACACTAACAAAGGATCATTCATGAAAAAAAAAGAATAGCCTCCGCATACCGAAGTAATCTGTGGAGGTCCACAAAAAAAGGACAGGTAACCGATTTGAGAATGACGTAACGGTGTGGCCAGTGTCGGCCTAAATACAAGGATGGACGGACGGACGGAACCAATTTTTTGAATTCCGTTTTCAATCGACATCCATATTTTGAAGTCAGATGTTAATTATGTAAACTGTAGCTTATGTTTATTCTTTATACTATCAATAAGTTTGAATATAAAAAATGGGCCAACTTTTTGCTTTTTTTAAATAAGACTGTAAACTTGTTTAGTTTTTATACAATAACGATTTCGATTCATATTAGGGCATTATACTTTAAATACACATTTTATAACAATTTTTGTTATAGATTAAAAAATAATGGTCTTTATAAGAATCCAAAAAATAAATAAGTGTACCATGTAAGTACTTACTAAAATATATTTAATAATGACAGTTATAGAACAGATAATAAGAAACGCCATTTAGTATAATAACTGAGCCGGGTCAATAGTCAATTTCTTATAATCTCTAGTCTTCAACATCATCATATGAAAATTTCAATTCGAAGAACCGGTTGTTATTTAGATAATAATCTGTTTTATGCTGTCTCCGTTAGCTTCTTATGGTTATGATTACGCATCAAATTACATATCTTGGATTATCTAAATTTAAATTAAATATTAGATAACCTTACTTTGCTCAGATACTAAGACGAGTGTCTTAAGTCCTAGTATTATGGTATCTGAGACAATGAAGGTACCACAATATTAAAAATTGGGGCCCAAGACAATATAGAGAAGTTTATTTTCTAGATTGCTCCGATCGGGAATCGAACCATAGTACCGAATAAGGGATGGCGACACCTTATAACCTGTGTATGAACCACTCGGCTACGGATGTCGTACCTGTTTTCCCGTGACTTCGCCCACATTAATTATTGTTTGTCCTGTCATCTGCGTATGATGTAGCTTCAAGTAAGTGTGAAAGCATTTTAAAAATAGATCCAGCAGTGTCGCAGCCTATACGATGCAAACAAAAGCAATCAAATCTTTTCTCTAATAGTAATAGTGTGATATAGATTGTTATTTAGATTCGTTGTAGATATGTACAGTCAAAACATGAATTAATAAAAATTTCTTGATATAAAAAATAACAAACTTTCTGAATAATACATATTATCTCCACTTTGGGAAAATTTATAAATATGTGAGTCGAACGAGATCGGACAACTTTCAAAAACTGTTTTAAATGAATCAATATGGATGCTTTTGCCCACAAAAAATATATTTTATGTAAATAAGCTTTATTATGTACCCAAAGCTATGTTTTTATGAACTTTTTAACAAACACACAATTTAATTTTGAATGTTATTGTTGTTCGATCCTATTGCAATAGTTTTCGAATAAGTAATTAAATAAATTAGATGGATAGGGAAGTCTTTTTCTTTCAGAATTTCGAACGATCTCTTCCTTATAAATAAGGACAGTACTTTGGCTTAACATCCCCTCTCAAAGTAAACATAGAAAGTACTTTGTAAATATTAAGACGTAATTGCAATTTGTAAAGTGTCATAAATCAGGTAACTTTTAGAACGAAGTCATTAAGGCGACGACTGACACCTCCCACGTTGCCGAAATTATGTAAAAACGTGGAAGCTGTTTATTTATTACTAGCCTTTCCGCCAGTGTCTTCGTTCGCATGGTCCTATATATACGTACATATAAACCTTTTTTAATCACTGCATATTAATGTAATCAGCATTAAAATCTTTGTGTGGTTTAAAAAATCTAAGCGTACAGTCAGCAGGCAGTGTCTTTGTTTTATACATAGGTATAGATCGCAATAAAACTCCTTTCAAAATGGTACAATTTTAATAAGAATACGTCAAGTCTTGGCGTCATTACTAGTTTTTTGTTTAAAGGAAACTTAGTTTCAAGTTTTTTTCGTAGTACAAACAAATTATAAAATATCTTTTTATTTACGACTTAAATATGAATTGGAGTCCAGTGAACGTTGTTTAGCTGCGCCTTAAATAAATTCAGGGCATTCCACGAGTCAACACAGATTAAAGGTGTGTTCAGACGGTGAGGAGTAACCAAACAAAACTTTATCAGTCGTGCTCTGTGTACCAGGTAATTGTCGTGCTATTAGTCACTGTTAGGATAAGCGACTGCTTGGATAACTAAGTGGCTTGAAAGATATAACGAACGTTAAGAAACTACAGTTTCGAAACGAGTATAATATCTTCAACATTTATTTTTATATTTTGATTCTGTTTGAAATTTTATTTTAGCTGAAGAGTTTTACATATTGTGAAACAAAAACCAGTGCGTCTGCCTTTGTCTTATCTTGAAAAACTTATACTCGTATTGAAGATTTATGCAATGTTCGACATTGGACCGGGTAATTCACGAATAAGAACTTAAATAAATACTTAACATTAGAACGAAATATCCCGGTCTGTGGAACAAACGCGATGTAATCATGACAACTATTTTGCGGTTGAATTGCCTCTATGACATCGTTTTGTCCCTTACTTTCCTATGTATTATAGAGTAAGATGACAAGGAGGAAGATAACAACCGCCAAAATCTTGTTGCAAACTCTTTCTTATGTTTGTAGTGAGATTGTTTTATGTTTATGTTGCAAATAAATTAATAAATGTTGTGTTCCTACTCATTCAACTATTTTTTTTATAAAAAAAAACCACCGAGTAAATTATATTTAAGTACCCAGTTTCGGATTATACTTTGTAAATACATGCTCAAAAACATTTATATGCTTCATTTTCCTGTGTAATTTTAAGGCAATTTTATTAATATCTACATCTTGTCCTATTTAGTTGCAAGTCAACAGATTGGCAATTTCACTTCGCATTTACAGATTATACGGCTATTTGTGCAATTCACAGTTTAACACGAATCTTAACGATTAGCCTTCGTGATGGTATGCTCGTCTGTATGATCGCATGAGGGGATAAATTATTAAAGCTATCGATCTAAGCAAACCTTATTTTATAATATTAAAAATAATACTTATAAAATAAGAATTTAGCGTATTATAGAAAAATAATGGAAAAGATTATTTTAAATAGAATGTGCTATGTGTGGCCAGTGTGGACTGGTGGGTGTTAACGACTGCAGATGCAGCCGGCACCGACCCGTGCTAATGTGCCTTCCGGAGCACGGAGGTCGACACGGAAAATTTTTGGTCACCCATCTTACGAACGACCCTTGTAAAAGTTGCTTAACTTCCACTTCGCATATCAAACGCATTACCCACTACCATATAAAGATGGAATAGATAATGAAATATGTAGTATAAAAGTAAGCGTTATTTAACCATTATATTATTTCTACGCTATCCTCCTGCGGAGTAGATAGATATCACTATAATAAATACTTCTGTTAGGAAACTTTTATATGTGTCATCAAAATGTGCTGTCGACTCTACATGTACATGTGTATCGTCTTAAGATATCTAATACCCTCTCAGTGTCACCTAAGCAGAAACAAGGTTTAGCGTAGAAGTAAATTTACTCTAAAATTGTAATTTTAGTAATAATCCAAATTCATGTTATACAGAGAATAAGCAAACCTACTACTACCTTCTAGGAGTAAATATTACACCCGTAGAACATACATTCTACATACAAGAGTGTGCAGTCTGCACATACATTCTACATACAAGAGTGTGCAGTCTGCACATACATTCTACATACAAGACTGCACACATTATTAGTCAAAATTCATTTTATTAAACAGAAACTTAGAAAAGGTTAACTTAGTATAATATGAATTTGGACTAATACTAAAATTACAATTTTAGCGTTAATTTACTCTGACGCTAAATCTTGTTTATTAATAGCACTGGAGTGCATGCGAAACGAAATAAATATAGAAAAATCCTATGCCTTGAGTTGTCAATCGTGCTTATAATATAGCTAGTTCATATTATATTTTGAACAGAACTTATAAAAAATTAGTATATGTACATATACACTTAACATAACCTTACAGCTATATTTTTTACATTTAAACAAAGTTTTCCAAAAAATATTTTACGAATTAGTTATCGGGATAATAAGTGGGTTCTAAATATTTTTAACTTGATTTGATAATATTTTATTTTAAACTTTGTTTTCAGGTTTTTTATATATTTTTGCAGTTATTGCAACATGTAAAAATGACAAGAGAATTATTTAGAAATTTAAAACATTGACTTGTCGACCCTATTACTCCATGTGACTGCAACTTAACACCGTGTAACTGAAGCATCTTGTGACGGGTTCGGAGCTTAGGTGTTGGTTAGTAAATGAAACGGCTGACTAGGCTTGAAAAGTAGGCATATTTAAAAAAAAAAAATAAACAGTTAAAGAGATATAAAATAGTAAGTAAGTAAGTGTAAGTATTTAAATAAAACAATTACATACCCCTTTTCTGGGTTTTATAATAGGTAGAACCTGGGTAGATATTTCATGATTATCATGTACATTTACATGTTTCTATACTGCTGATTTATATGATAAAGATAATTTTTACGCCAGATGAATTTTTCCGAACTGACATTCAAAAAGAGCATATCGTTACTCAAAATATCAAATTACGAAAAATGTATAGTAAAAAAAATAATTTTAAAGATTAAAGACAAAAAGTTAGGATACTGGAACCTAGGACAAAATATATACAGTACGCCGCACCGTTACAATCCTGGTGTCTATAAATTTATATTCGTTCTCATTTATATACAATACAGTTATGAGTACATTTAACGTTTTCACGTCACAGTTTTTGCGTAAAAAGTTTGCATAGCTGTCATGTAAGTCGCGTAGTAGGAATAATACAATCAATTGAATGCTATATAGGTAAATAGGTTATAATTAAATTTAAAATAAATAACATCGTCAAAAAGTAAGAGAAAAATATCAATTTAGCAAACTATACTAAAAGTATTAGTATTTATTACAGTCTAGTGCGAGTCGGTCTCGTGCACCAAGGATTCAGTAGAAATAAAAAAAATCACGTTGTTGTATGGGAGCCCGTCAATTATTTATTTTATTATGTTTCTTTGTATTTGATTTTAACATTCAACTATCTACCTATTACTATATCAAAAAGTGCTGTACTGAAGTAACAAAATTTGCCATAACAACGCATATATTAGAATCAGGACCTTGATTTTGTGACGTTTTTGTGCAGCTGGAATACACATCGAACTTTCCGGAATATGACTTCATAGCGAATTGATTTCCAGCTGGTGATACTTGACATACAATTTTTCTATAAACGTTTGTCTAGTTAAAATTTTCATGAAACAAAAACGATCTATTTATGAGGTTTGGTCTTTATTTATGTTTGGTTTTTGTATTTTAATAAAGTTCAATAACTTGACATATTATGCTACATAAGGATCTCAACTATTCCAAATATCTATGCCGTGTAGGATTCCAAGAAAATGTCATTCCAGAAATGAGGAAAAGGTCTTAATAACCTCACAAAGAATGGTTTAAAAAACATGATTCTTTCCTAAGTGGTAAATGATTCAAATAGTTTAACAGTGGCTATATAGATTTATATTTTTAATAACAACATTTTCTTCAACAACATTTCATAAACAAATCTTTGTTTAATTTTAAAGCGTAGCCGAAGATATTGTTACAAAGATGTTTAAGAATTCAAGTCGAGTTTATTTTAGAAACAATTGTTTGCAACATAGTGTTGGTGCTCCAATGAAAACGTTAGAAAGTGTTAAAATTAATTCAACAAACACATTCACTGGCCGTTCACATCTCAGAATTGTAATGCTTTCACAAATAATAATATATTTTTATGGTAGAAACACTGATTTGCTTAATAAGCTTGTCTTTACGCGTTTCTAATACTGGTGATTGTGTTAATATAATATACGGTTTTCATTTGGTTTTCTATTATGATATCTGTTTAAAATTAAACCATCAAACAAATAGAGATTGCGATATTAAACATGTATTTTTTGGCGTAATTAATAAATTACTGCAATACATGAAATGTCGTATGACTACACACTTTTTTTTTTAATTTTCCAGAAAGTTGTGACCTAAAGCCCTCCTAAAATCGAACCACAAAACTTATTAAGAGTTAAATTTTCGATTTTTTTCTATTGAGTCAATGAGGAAGTATTTGAAAAAAAGAAAAAATCAAATTACCAAAGATAGTCATTACCGTTCTTTTTAATTAACATATTAAAAAACTGAAATTAGCCAAGTTCGAAACATAGATATCAATACAAATATGAAAAAGTACAAATATAATATGAGTTGTTTATTGAGTTTTGAAAATTATTTTAACTTTTATACATAAAAGAAAACCGGAAGGGTTGTCATGGAGAAATCTAGAAAGTACCGTAGCGACATCTAGTTTGATTTCGGGAACTAATGCTTTTTTTAAATTCTTCCTCATTATTGAAATTTATGTTAAAGTTTATAGCAAATAACTTCGTACAATCTCGCCATAATTCGGATAATACCTACTACAATTGGCGTTGATGTTTATTTAATGTTCGTAACAAATTATAATAACATAGTAATTCCCACAAATTTACCACCCATGTTTAATGGCCTCAGAGCCTATGTGTTATTTAATTCATAAACAAATGAATAAGTACTAACCGATTCATATCATAATATTTATACTAATCGTAATAAGTCTTTAGTACCTACTTGTCACAATGTAAACACAGCTTGATAAGGTACTTAGACGTCAAGTGTAAACAGTGTCATTACTACATTGAAATATAATGTGATTTGAATGTGTGTTTTATGATAACAAATAGTAAATTGTTATATTTTACAAATTCTTTAGAATCCATGTACAAATTTTAATTAATTTTTCTCTATTTTTTTAACCTTAGAAGATAGAGACAAAGAAGAAAAGTCTTTTTGGAAATCGATTTATTTTCGTTTCACGACACTCTAAAGTCAAAGTTCGACTGAAACTGCACACCCAATATAACTGTTTTCACAATATAGTTTTGCTGATCAGTAACAGTTCAATGTACATGTTTACGCGTCGTGTTGTGATGACGATTGATCATTTAGTTTTGTGGTTGCAGTTTTAAATATTACGTCAATCGGTTTTCGTATCTAAACTAAGGTTATGCAGAGAAAAGATTGGACCGATCTTAAAAAATCTTTCACCAACGGGTAAATACATCATACTAGCTATTGTCCCGCGACTTCCATATCATCCGCATATGATGTAGCGACCCGTAAATGAAAGAAATCTGCCCAGTACTTGTGGAGCCATTAACGCACTCAAACAAATAATCCAATCTGTCCTCTTAATAATATATTATTATTATAAAGAGAAAAGATTTTAATGTTTGTTTGCATCAAATAGAACCGAAACGACACGACTGATTTTAATAATTCTTTCACCTATGGGAAGCTACATCATGCGTTTAACATCATACAAATTTATGCGGGCAAAGTCGCGGAAAAATAAATATATATACATATACTACATGTAATTTTAGTAGAATGTATGACTGAAACGATTTTAAAAAGACCAAGAAGACTGAAAGATAATCCGTATGAAGACGATAGAGGCCATTATATTTTAATATGGTGGTTATGGTTAATGTGCCGGTTTCTATATTGCCTTTTCTTAAATAGTGATTCTTAAGCAATATGTTTGAATCAATAGAAACAGGTATTATCGTTAGATACAATAATTTCCGAGATATGCGTTATAATTAAGCGTCACCAGCCAGATTCATTTATCGAACTGTTATTATCATCAGGGGCACAAGCCTTCCTGATGGACTGGAGTGTATTAACGATTGGATTGGAGTTTATTAACGAATGGAAATGCAGCCAGGACCAACGGCTTAAAGTGCCTTCCGAAGCACTTAGGTAGCTTGAGTTAATAATATTTCGGATGCTTGCGTAAATTGCTTAGCAATGACGATTGCGGGTCGCAACGCTTATCCACTACGCCACCGAGCTACTCTATTTGAGTATATACATACTCAATTGAACTGTATTTGACATTAATCAGACCATTAATCACATGCGAAGCTGTAAATCAGTTGACTCAATAAACTTTTTCATGATATTGTGCGATCCGATCGTACGTGACGCTTCCCACGCTCGATGTGGGTGTGCCATAATTGGGGCTATTCGTCGACGTATTGATATTTAAATTACTGAAACTGTTTGACACATTCCGTCCGACTGGTGACCTTTGATAATAATTTGTTTTTCATCAGATCCACTCGCAAATCAGGATATGAATAGAACTAAAAATAAAAATAAAGCAAATTTAAATTGACATTCGCAGAGATTCGTGACAAAATAATGAATCTAAAGACATCGTCCACAAAGAATAACCGTGAAATGTGTTTTAAAATTGTTCAAACTAAACTAAAAGCCAATTTTAGGCTTTTGTCATTGTAATGTTTTAGCGTTTATATAGATGCTAGCTTTCCGTCAAAACATCAATATACAGAGCTTTTTCCATTAAAGAAAAAGGCTGTATTAATATCCGTTGTGTAGTATAAAAGACTAGCTTTTGCCCGCGAGGTCTAGTTTTAAGTCCAGAAGTAAGAAAATTCCATAAAAACTTTCATCCGCTAATTAACCCCCTTAGGGGTAGAAATTCGTAAAATTCCGTCTTTCCCGGGTTATTTTTAGGACGTAGTAATCACCTACGCCCTAAAATGTACCCTGCAAAATATGAAACTCCTAGCACTTGTAGTAACGAAGTTTCATACAAACTTTTATTCCCTAATTTAGCTCCTTCGGGTGGAATTAAAAAAAAATCCTCTCTTAGTGCTCCTCTACACTCCCTAAGGAACTCTCATTCCAAATTTCAACTTTCTATGCTCAGTAGTCTCGGCTGTACGTTATATATATAAAATTGTATATATAAAATTCTTGCGTTACTGAGTGACTGACTGATAATTGTAATGAATTTACTTATTATTATTATTATTATTTGTTTATATTTTTGATTTTAAAATTTATTGCATGTTTTAATTTTCAATTTTATTTATTTGTATAAACTAAATTTTGATTTGTGTATATGAGTGTCAATGCTTGTAATAAATGGAATTAATTAATTAATATATATATATATATATATATATATATAGATTTCATCGTAGAGACAGCGGGAAGTGAAATGTTGAAATATTCAATAGCATTCACAAAGTTTACAACAATTTCACAGGACGACATTATTTTTCTATAACGTGTTTCTTTAGCCGATAAAGATTATTCTTCAATCACCTTTCTGATGATCTTTATATACCTATAATATGGTGTTTCAAGCACGCACGCACATACACACACATACACACACACACATACACACACATACACACACATACACACACAAATGCATGTATGCACATAAGCGCATACTTGAATATCGTTCTATATATAACTTATTGTTTTTTTGCTTCTAATACTTACAATTTTCTTTGAGGCATCTATTAATTACGTAATATCATTTGAGAACATAATAAGTTTTTCCGAAGCACGGAGGAGCTCGGTCACCCATCTTATGACCGGCCATTGCGAGATTGCAGACCGAGCGCGTTAACTACTGCGCCGTCGAGCTCCGCAAGCACCTCCTTTGAGAACATTATGGTGTTATAAAGTTCATAGGTTTCTTGTAAATGTGAACATATTGCTGAGGTTAACTAAAACCAGTTGTAAAGTAGCCAAGGAATTCCTCAATGTTGTAAAAGTGACAATAACCCAGACGTGGCTTGTAATGAAATTATATTTCAACTTTCCACTTTCTCCACACAGCCGGCGAGAGGTATTGTTCCGGTGGAGGTTTTATTACTCTAAAATATCTATATTTGCTTCTATGATGTACTATTTAGAGTTCCATAGCCAATGGGTGAATACGGCACCCTTGTCCGTCCGTCTCTTCACCAGGCTGTATCTCATGAATCGTTAGTTATAACATGTCACATGAAAAAAAAACAGCTAATGTATTTCTGTTAAACATAACTAAATATAATAATTTAAATATTTAAGCCCCCCCTAATTATTATGCGTTAGTTTTTAATGATATAGTACTTTTCATGCGCTAATCCGAATTATTTTTCTAAAATAATGTCCATCAATGGTACACTCTCATTGTGCTAATATTAACCTGTAAGTTATCGTTGTAACTATTTAAAATGACTGTACCTCCTTACTTTGTAGTTTTTATTTTGGTATCATTTCAATTATCATGTTTCTTTATATGTGGTTAGTTATCTTAGGTGTATACTTAGTGTTATTTTCATAAAAAAATAATTCTGTGGTTATTTTATACCATTTGGGTTATTGAGTTGTTTTGTTTTATAAACGTAAATGTAAGTGAGAAAGTGTTTTTTTAAGCATTTTTCATTAAGTATATTTTTCAGTATAGATTTGTGAATGCAAAATTGATCAGTGATATAGATCACCATCATATCCCCATTGCTGGGGCACAGACTTTACAAATTGACTTAGACCTGAGAAAATGGACCATAACCACCTCGATGGCATAGTGCATTAGATGTCAATGACTGCAGATGCAGCCAAGACCAACCACGAGTTCAAGATACTAGAATGTTGGTCACCCATCCCATGGCTGGCCCGTGCGAAAGTTGCTTAACTTCCGCAAGCGCAATCGAGCTTTTCAATTTTACCATATTTAACCCGTACGAGTCGCCCTTGTTAAGCAATAAGCTGGCTAACGGTCTGCCGTGTGACGCATAACATTAATTTATAATCATAAACCGGCACTAATCAACTGTAATGTGATGTATACGCAACTTAACGATCTTTATTGCTAATTTCTTTGTTATTACACATCAGAGATTCAAACTTTTTGCGGGATTTGTTCATTTATTTAATTCTCTATGTTTTTCCGTGACTAACGTCGACTGTAGCCCATGTAACTTTTTAAATACCTTTACTTTACTTTTTAAATATACGTTATTATATCGCATATAATTATAAACTTGTTATAAAACTTTTTTCTGTAGCAGTTTATAACGTTTATCCACTTCAGTGTACATTAAAGCAATTACTTCATATCAGCCATTTGCACAAACGTATATTAAAAATTTCATTAGTTTGTTCGACGTTCATTAGAGCTTAAAGGCGTTTTTTAATCTTTATGGGCGTTTGTGCAACTGACCGATGTATTAGGTTTAATGTCAATTTCATTATTTTAATTATTTCTTTATTAGTGTATATATGTTTCATGGCGAATGCGATAACGACGAGTCAATTAGCAACTTGTTAAGCCATTGTTGTCGGTCAACCAAGACGGCTTATACGGAAACATGATGTTGAGTGTTTATTTATATTTTCCAGTGTCATCTTATCCTCGAAAAACCTTAAAATTATACATAATGTTATTCAGAGACGAAGGTCATAATTTGTATAAATCATTGTACGAATAAATCATTGTTTTATATTTGGCACTCTCTCCATACTCCTCATTCCAAAGACATCCAAAGTGAAAATATAAATTAGGTGAAGGAATTTTTAAAATTGGTTTTTAGAATTTTGTTTCATGCAAACAAAAAATCATATACTCTTTATAATATTAGTATAGATAAATACAAGCTTTCCGCCAGTGGCGTCGCGTGATTCCTTGGGGACTGTTTATTGGGATAAAAATCCTATATCTTAATTCAGGCTTAGAATAATCCGTGTACCTAATTTGATCAAAATCCGTTCAGTGGTTTTCACGTGTAAGAGTAACAAACATAAACTTTCACATTTATAATATAATGAGTATATAGATGCAGTTACATTTAACCCGCCACACCTTTCCTAGTACAAATCAGTGTCATTTGGCAATTATATAAATTAATGGTCAATTCAACATTAATATAAAAAAACGAGCTCGAGAGTGCAGTGGTTGGCGCGTTCGGCCTGCAATGATCTTAAAAAGTGTGACCAAAAACTTATTACCTCGAGCTCTTCTATACTTCCGAAGGCAATGCAGCTTGATCCCAGCTGCATTGCCTTCGGAAGTATAGAAGAAAGCAGTTAACGTATTAAGTCGTCCCGACTGCATTTTGCAGTGGTTAATACCCACTAATCTGCAATGGGCCCACGTGACTGGGCACACCTTCTTATTTATTTATATCCATAGGGAATAAAACATTAATAGGCTAATGATGATGATCAAAAATATTACCTGAATTATTAAATGGTGTAAATATTAAGAAATCATATCTTGACAAGTCAGTTAGTGTTTTTTTTTGCTACAATAAATTACAGCGCCAATTAATGTTATCTTGTTACAAAAATACGATATTCATTTCTGTAACGTTTACTCGACAATGTTGCTTATTATCGGGCATTGGTAAAAGCTCTCGATACCATAGAGAAACGAGAAGATAGATGAGTAGCGCTTAGTAGAATTGTTATGGCCCCCTTTATCGGGATGCAATAGGGACAATCAGGATTTATAGAACCGTTATATATTTGCTCTCTGGGGCTTTAATAACGTTTTGGCTTTTGTCTACAACAAAAAGAAACTACAACATTGAGTTTATAGGTATTTTGTATCAAGACATTTTTATTGAAAATTCTCGTCTTTTAAGGATTTGTGAGATGTATCAAATTAGTTCAGCATTTATTCAGACAATGTCATTTTGTATGATTATTTTGTTTTGCCTTTTTAGATTTATCTTTCTTTATTTATAGCAATACTATTGAAGATTAAAAAAGTTTTTTAAAGTTCCACAATCATATTTATTAATTTTGATTCATAATTAATCACAAACATAATCAACTTCATGGTCAAATGACTGTTTTCTAAAGAGCCATTGTAAAATAATCGATAATCGGGCCTGTCCTACAATGTAAATCCGTTCAAATCACATTAGTGCTCGACATTTGACGTCATCTATACGAGCCTCTGCCATTGGCGCGAACAATTCATTTTGTTTATCAACTTTTGTTATCTGTTGTGAACAATTAGTCTGTCATACCGTGGTCATACCTGCCAGTACGAACGTGTATTTTGCTTTCGAAAGTCATAGGTCTGTCCATTATTTTTAAATGAAGAAAAATTGATAATATATTTTTTTGTTGTGTTTTACCGTTTTACTTTGCTTTCCTCTTTTATTTTTTGTTAAAATTGTGAATTCTGGAAAAGTGATTTCAAATGTGTTGTTTTTACATGATGTGGGCGTAGTGTCAGTGTTTGTTTTTTATATTAAAGGTAGATAAATGGATATTGCTTTGCAGATACAGCTTTGGCAGTTGATCATGGTAGAGTAAATACTTTTTTAAAGACAGTTGAATGGCTGGAACAAGCCTAGCTGAAGAATTTAATCTTACAGGGACATAGAGTTAGCTAATTAAGTTATTATTAAACATTGGGTAGGTATAAAACATTTAGGAAGATTAGATAGATTGGGTAGGTATAAAAATATGTGAAAAGAGATTTACTAAAATAATAATATAATGAAGCGGGAACTCAGTCACGGGATCGTATAGATATTTGATTTGTAGATGACACATTAAATTAAATTAAAAAGAACTAAGTCACGTATATCAAGTAAAAATATCAAGATAACTTTTACAAACGATTTTTTTATAAAATACTTAGGTATACAACCCTAATTAAAATCTAGCAGTATGGCTAAGTTCTTTGATTGTCCCAATGGACAAAACAATACTAAAATTTACAGCCCAAGTATTCTGTCATGTAAGCCCCATGGGATATTTAATAATAATTTTAATAATGATAAACATACTTCGACAATGAAACTGCTAATTATTGGTCAATAATAAACAGATTGGGTATATGCTTGGCTTCTCTAGGGATCCAATTAGTGAGCATTGATCTAATTTACTATAATTTATATAAGTAAATCCACACTACAAATAGGTATTCAAGGACTTTATTATTTGTTTAAGTTCGGTTTCTTCAGCCATTTCATTAAGATGTTACAAGAAGGAACTAAAAGGGACATTTTGATAAAAGAGCCCGATAGCATAGTTGTTCGGATAAGAGGTTAAGCAACATTCATAAGGACCGGTCTAAGGATAGTTAAACGGTTACTCCTCAGTGTTTTAAATGGCATTTTAAGCGATTAGTCCCAGTAGACTCAACAGTGGTTAACTAATCTGCACTGGGTTCGCGTGATGGGTTATGGTCCATTTTCCCTACTGGAGTCCATTTATATGGAATGCCTGTGTTTAAGCAGTGAGTAAATCAATCAATTTTCATTGATAAATAAATAAAATACCTTAAATTTTAATACTTGAGCTATCTCTTGGCAACAGTAAAAGTCAATATCAAACGGCCGGTTTCCAAATTGAGAAAGTACAAAATTTTAACTGATTGTTATCAATAACTTATGTTTTTATATTTCACAATGCAAAAAGTTATAGTTTTGCCAAACTGCTATAAACTGACGATTAAGAATTAAGAAACGAAAATCTGTTGACTTGAAGTTAAAATACGGTTTGAGATGTGCTTAACATTTAATTCTCAATTCAGAGACCGGATAAAAATAGGTTATCTGTGTTTCAAATAAACTCATTTCAAGTACTTTTAAAATCATCCAATACTTTTTCCTTACGCACGAATGTCTTTTGGCTGATAAGAAGAACGAGCAAGAAACTCACCAGCTCTAATGCAAATAAATGCTTATATGAAATCTTCATTATTCAGAAAAGTTTGAATGTGAATTTATCTAATATGTAACAAAGTGAGTGAATGAGTGAGTAATGTATTTATATACACTCAAATTTATCTTTCGACAATCAGCTGATAAAGTTTGTGAGACATAAATATGTGGACAAGTGTGCGTGTGCCAAACAGACTCAAAGGTGTGCGCGGAAGTCGCGTCACGGTTGTGGATGAAATGGTACGTTTCCGGTTTAACTCGAATTGTCCATTTTTACCGAAAACGGTGATTGATGTTAAAATAGAATTTACTGCTTGAAATTTAGTTTATTTTGTGACTTACAGTGAAATCAGCGGGTCAATTAATGAATTAAGAATTATCTATTTGATAAAGATGAATAATGCAAGATATAACAGTTGAAAACTAATTACAACAAATGATTTATTATATTATCAAAGACTATACTTTTTTGGGTTCTGTACTCATAGAGTAAAAACTCAAAGTTTGCTGGTGAATAATGCGTCACATATTCCAATATGTACCTACGTCTTATGCCCCATAAAATGACTACTGGATAAACTAGTTCTGGAAGAGTATACTCGATAAGAGTTACGACCTATAATTTTATTTGAGAGAGTCATTTACGTCCAACACTTATGATGTTTAATTTACGTCGAAAATTTCGAAAAACATTTGAGATCGTATTCACCATAACTTTAAAAATACCGTTATTTGACGGAGAAAAAACTGATTAAGATGGCGTTTCAAAATCATTTGGAGAAAACGAGGGTTACGCCCTTTGAGCCGCTAGGTATCGATAATAAACTTAAGGTAAACAGTACACTGGTAAAATGCAAGTTGTTGAGATTATTATTACGTAAATATTAACAGAATTGACGCCCTGTTACTAAAGTTAATCCTAACTTTATAATAAGACTGTAACTGTTCCAAACATATTCCCCGAACCGCACAATATTCGTGAAAAGGGTCCAAAGTTTTTACTTCAGTTATTAATATAATGCGTAGTGGACAAGGTGTAGCTCAGTGCCGTAGTGGATAAGCGCTGCGACTCGTTATCGTTGTCGCTAAACAACTTTCGCAAGGGACTGTCACGGGATGGGTGACCCAAAAATTATTATCCCGAGCTCGTTCGTTAATACCCTCCAATTCACATTGGGTTAGCGTAGTGTTATGACGCATCCTCCTTTACTTTTCATAACGAAAACCTGAACCCCTGCAGTGGTAACGTAAAAAAGCTTATGGCCCTTTATGTATAAATAATCAGCTTGTAAAGTCCAAAAACAGTTTGAATAATTGCAGTGCAGACAAGTGTGTAACATGATTTATGTGCCGATTTCGAACGCTCTCTATTCATTCTAGATTTTTTTTGTTCGAATCTAGAACACTAGGTTATGAACAAGTACGAAACAGGTTTTGTAATGTACGTGCTTCCTAATATAAGTAGGTATAATAGTTACGTAAAACGGAACGGATATAATACTATTTTAACTGGCCGATTTTTTATGTATATCTAACTTCAAGACCATGATACTATTTTATTATTGCAATTGTTACTTATTAGTTAGAAGTAAGTCTTATAATTAGAAAAGAAATTCTGATTTTATGTGGTTAACAGATAACAATTCTACTTTTGTTTAATGGACATTATACGGTTTTTATTACTTATTGAGCCATACAGTATTTGAATTTTACAGACTGTTATATTACAGAAGTAAATAAAATCAATGAAGACTTTTCATATCATGATATGGATATGATTAAAATCACAAATTGGTTACTACAAACAATGGTTACTATCATCATCAGCCGTAAGACGCTCACTACTGAGCATCAGCCTCCCCCATCCGCATCCAGCGGCTTCCCGCAAACTTTATAAGATCGTCGTCCACCTGGTGGGAGGCCTACTCACTGAGCGTCGTCCGGTACGCATTCGAGAACTCTTCCGCCCCAACGACCATCAGTTTTTCTCGCTATGTGTTCCGCCAACTAACGCTCTAGCTGAGCAATTCTTTGAGCAATGTCAGTAACGTTAGTTCTCCTACGGATCTCGTCATTTCTAATTCGATCACGTAGAGAAATACTAAGCATTGCTCTCTCCGTTGCCCGTTGGATGACTTTGAGCCTTCTTATGAGACCCATAGTGAACGACCACGTTTCGCTTCTGTAAGTCATCACTGGCAACATACACTGATTACAATGGTTACTATGGCAATATTTAAATTTCCTACACAAACTTCCACTCTCATTGTCTTACCTTGATTTGCTGTTAGAGGTAAAATATAGTCTATGTTCATGACATATGATCTAGCTTCCAGTAAGTGAAAATATTTTAATGTAAATTTAATATTTTTGCTCTAATATGAGATTATAATAGGTATACTAATTGAATAGTACCTATATTAACAATTATGGTACATTAACATACAACAAAATGGTTGGTTTAAGTTTTTCCGAGTGAAATCTTTTGTGAAGGCCTATTCTCAAGCCACATCTTATAAAAAACCACGAAAAATCCAGAGATTAATTAATAAAAATTAGACACAAGACTACGTTTTTATTGCACTACGCGTCATAGTTCTTTGCTGTTTTCTGGTTATTACTTGTACGTTGAAAAGTTCTGCATACCGGACATTTTTAGCGAGAGCACGACTATTTCACGAGTTGCTACTTGATTTAATCAACCACCAAGCGAGTACCATTTGCTTTCACCGCAATTTTAATTGCACTCTATTTTGTGGTTCATGACCATAAATCAAGTACGTAATGTGGAAGTTATTAGCTTTTTCGTAATTAATAGTTTGTTTACTATAACTGCCGGTAAAAATGAAAAAGTTTAAGAGTTAATTAAAACGGAATTTATCAAAAAACTCTAGGACGTTCTTTAATTTTTTTGAGTAATTTATATTTTAATATTTATATATACCAATTTCAGATATTGTTCTCAAAGTCTGGTTAATTTTATATGCTTAGATATAGTATTGGTGTTGTTCATGCATTCGTGCGTTTATGTAATAACACCCTGTATGATCATTTTGACAAGTACTCAGTAGATACAAAAAACTGTAAATATTTTAAAAATTATAGCGATCTATAAACTAGTTTAAGATTAAAATAGCTTTATGGCGTTATAGTTTAAAATAAGTTGTCATGTTAATTTGTAAAATTTATAAAAAAAAATATACTTTTTTTATTAGAACTAAAAAACAAAAAAGTCTCGCCATCTTCTATACGTACCGCAAGGTGACTTGCATAATCTCGCCGACGGTGGACACGAAAGTATTATTAACCCTCCATGAATTCTCGTGGTAAGCGGCGAATAAAATTTGAAACGGCTCGGAAACATGGGAAATTGGCTCCTTTCATATTTGCGCGGTCTTGTCGTTTACGGTTACCAATATCCGTTGTTCGGTCGCTTTTATATGAGCCATTTTGAAAGATATACCTACCCATTGTAACTTATTTTTAATAATTTTGATATGATTTATGCTTCTCTTTCTCGTATTGTGGCTCTTATCAACCTGGATATATATATATATATATTTTGTATTTCAATGTTATATTTGATATTACAAATAATATCTATGGTTTAATTCTTATTGATAGTTACAAAAAATTATACTTAATTTTAATATTTGTTTCGTATATCTATTTTCTCGTACACTGCTCGTTTAATAAAACTACTTTTAAATGATTTTATCGCGTGTAATATTGATGTATTTCCGAAAAAATCTATCAAAAGTCATTGTACTAATTTTGATATTACTTACTTAATGTTTGAACAGCGCTGACAAATAGGGTTACCACCTAGGTATTTTCCCGCGACGTTTACGTAAATTATAACCTATGTTACCCGCATATAGGTAATGTAGGTGAAATAAATTTTTAATGAGTTACAGTAGTTTCGGAACTTATTTAACGCAAACAAACAATCAAATCTTTCCTATTTGTAATATTAGTATAGATAAAACTTCTAAGCAGTTCTGAAAGTTTTGAAATTTCCTGAATATTATTATTATTACATTCAGTATGTTTAACTACTTAGGTGCTTACTGAAGCTTTGTCTGGGAAGCGACTTTTGCAATTTATTTGTGGGTAGGACTTTCATTTATAGTCGTTACTGTTATGATTGTGTTCTTTGGAGAATCACAAGTTCTTATATATCATTGCTTAACATTTATATATACCGTATTAAGGTCGAATTATGTGGATATTATGTTCAATTCAATGTCGGTCAATTTTGTTATATTGTCTCAGCTTTGGATTTTGTAGTTCCTTGGTTGTTTTAGGTTTGCATAATACATTGGTTAATGCTACTGAAATTGATAACTGAAAACAATAGTTATTTATTTATTTACTAAGTTTGTATTTTAAACAAACTTTATCTTCATATAAACAAGTTTCCATTTTAAATAGATAAATTCATATATTATTGTATATAAAATCAGCCCATTAATGTACTTACTGTTGGGGCACAGGCCATCCCTGTGGAAACAAATATGTATGCCATGTGCCTTCCGAATCACAACGGAACTCGTGATAATTCATTTTTGGTCACCCGTGGAACACTTGCGAACCTTAAGTGCTTACCATTGCGCCAAGCTCCTCATATTATTATTTTAGTATAAAATAAATAACGAATCAAACGATGCTAATTTTAGACTTTGAACAAATACTGACTTCGTGTTGTATAATTCTCAACATTTAATTTCGTTACATATAAAATTCTGTATCTGCTCGCACAAATTGAATGCACGATACGCAATGGATTCTGTACAGCTCTACACAAACACTCCGTTTACTGGCAGCATCGACCGCACGCATTATATGAGCAGACAATGGAATGCGTGCCGATGACTACTCACTTATTATAACTTCCATTTGACGTTTGATACCAGCAAATCCGTACAATCTTTAGCGTACCGTGCATCCTTTGAGTGCGTACAGATAGGACTTATGAACGAAACTAAAATAAACAAATAGATAACTTGTCGGTAAATCTATTGTCAATTCGTCGGATATACATGTGTTAACACCTTTTTTTTCTGAATTGTGTTGGCATCATCGTAGCCATAAGAAATGAATGAGCCTCAACAGTAGACTCATTACAAGATTCACGATGAGATAGGCAAACAGTTGCCGAGTTGTGGGAACTTCAAATAGTGAACTGTAGTGGGCGGGGGACTCTAACAGCTCTACATTGTATTCATAAAAAAAGAAACTGATTGTTTTTATTTCCTGTCAGCCATTGATCGTAAAGAACTCTTTTGTGATATAGAAATTGAAAGACATTACAGTGTTAAAAGAAGTATAAATATAATTAATCCTAAATAGTCAACCAGTCCTAAATAAGTACATAGCACTTTAAGCAACTCAACGACTTTAAGCTGTAATGAATGTTCTAAATTTGTAAATTTGTTTAGGTAGAAGTGTCCTTTTAAAGTAACGATAATCTTAATGGATGTTTGTGCAACGACGCATAAGTGTCTGAAATGTCATCTTTATTACACTAGAAGTTTTTCCGCATCTTCGCTCGCCTATATCACTCGTGTATGATGCAGCTTTCTGTAGATGAAAGAAATTCCACGATC
The DNA here is from genome assembly GCA_918026875.4 of Diatraea saccharalis. Classification (NCBI taxonomy): domain Eukaryota; kingdom Metazoa; phylum Arthropoda; class Insecta; order Lepidoptera; family Crambidae; genus Diatraea; species Diatraea saccharalis. Next base: position 9,209,223 of record OU893350.1, read on the forward strand.
AGATCAGTATTTCTGAAGATTAAACCCCTCCAAATAAACAAAGTTGGACACTTTACCTCTTCATGATGTTAATATTCAATAGAAGAGATATTTCAAAATTGTGTTTTGTGTTTTAGTTTTTTAAAATGCGGGAATATTTGGGAATAAATGAATAGTTATAGATTTCTTTCATCATTTAAATTTATTATTAATATGCACTGACTATGTACAGACTTTGAATTGAATAGTTCAGAATAGCTTTAGAATTACCTTCTCGCTCAACCTGCCGGACATATCTTTCTCGTATTGTGCCTCTTATCAACCTGTGTAGATATAATAACATTGTGTATTGTCAGTTTGCAAGATGGCGTGTCTAATAGACCGATATCGATCTATTTGTACTACTAATGTAGTATCATAGATTTAAATAGAGTAAGTACTTTGGCCTACCTTCGGATAATAATGCTCTATTTAATTTTGTAAAACTTGATTACTCAAATCATACAAACGAATAGTACTTTTGTATAATTATTGATTCATATTTTTATTTTATGGTCTAACGCCTTGTTAAACTACCTTTACTTGCGACCCAAAAACAGATCGCGTTAATTTCCAAGAGACGCCTTTAGCGAGCTACGTAATCGCTGCCATCCTGACTTAGAATGCACAATAATATATAAAGACACTAGTTTTTTCCCGCTACTTCATTCGCGTAAGTTGTAATCCATATCGTAGGTGTAAGATTTTCATTATTGGAATCAGTATTTTCTCCCACAAATAAACAAACAATGTTATAAACTTTATCTCTTGATAATACCAATTAAATAATTCATTTGAACAAACTACGGCGTTTTAATTAATACTTTATTAGCACTGATAACTCTGATTAGTAACTAAAATGTAGTGTAATAAAACTTCTAGATTCAACCACACTTTCACACTGCTTCGGATAGACGTTTGCACGCCATCTCGTTTCGAACAATTACGCCTCTTACTCTAGTAATGTCCTTATAGGAGGACTAGTCAAATCAGCTTTTATTAGTAAGACATCATAACGTCCGTTTCCAGACAAGTGACATTATTTTAGATGAATAAATCAACTTATTGACACTCTCTATAAATAGTTCTGTTTTGTGAATAAGTTAATTTATATAATTAAAAACCACATTTTATAATATTACATATCTTCTTTATTTATAAGTAAATTGGTGGTTCAATAAAAAGATAATTACAAGGTAACATCTCATAAAAAAACACATTTAATGTTTTTTCATTAAATTCAATTCTTAAAAAATCACATCAGTAGTACCCATATAAAATAAATTAATAATGATAGCTTATTAAAGCTAGCATCAATCTATGAGCCTATAGCGTAAAAATAGTCTTATAAAATGGGTCACGTGCACAATAACGTACCCGCTTCATACCTGCCGTCGAACAGGTAGTCTATTATAATGCGCCTTTCATAGGGGCTGTTGCTGACTAGTGTTGCTGTGGTATAACATACAAGAAGTAGCGGGGAAACAGTCTGGTTGTTATTGTTTGTTTAGTTAAAGCAATGGGATCTTAATTGTGCAGCCTAAATCTGAGGTAATTTTCTTTTTTATATCGAATACGAGGACTGGCGTTCAACGTAATCTTATTTTTGGATGGATGGATAGATGGCTACAGCACAGCAGAAAGAAGGGGCACTTAACTTATTAACGCCATATCCACTATATTATTTTACTGAAGTATGTATTTTTTACTTAATAATAATAATAATAATAAATATTCTTTATTGCACAATAGAAAAGAGACAATATACAAAAATCTTACGCAAACATAATAACAACATCGTACAATAGGCGGCCTTATCGCTTGATAGCGATTTCTGCCAGGCAACCTAACAAAGTACAGAAATTAAACTAATAACAAATATAAGCAGATAGTGCAAATTAAAATAAAGTAATAACGCGGACAAATAGAACAAAAGTTATAAGAACATAAAAGTGACAAAACAAATAGATATATAAAGCGTGAAAGCATACCAGTGACAAACACAGTGCGACAAGTGGGGGAGGAAAGAGAGAAGAAGAAATAAAAAAAGAAAGAAAAGAGAGGAAGAAAGGAAAGGAAGATTAAACTTCAGACAGGTAAAAAGATTTTAACAGCGATTTAAAAATGTCTAAAGACTTTGCCTGTCGTATTGACTCCGGTAAGGAGTTCCAGAGTTTGGTGGCCTGAAGCGTAAATGAGTTGCTGTAAAATTTAGTCAGATTAGGTGGTGTATACAAACGATAATTATTAGAAGAGCGAAGAGATAGATCATGAGAAGATGAGAGAAATTGAAATCGAGTTTTAAGATAGGAAGGAGTCATGGGGTTGAACAGTATTGAGTACAGAAGACAGAGCATATGCATATCCCTTCGTCGACGGATGGGAAGCCACTGGAGTTGCTTACGGAATTCGGAAACATGGTCATATTTACGTAAGCCAAATATAAACCGTATTGAGAGATTTTGGAGACGTTCAAGTTTATTTAGAAGGTCAACTGTAAGGTCAGGATAACATGCATCAGCATAATCAAGAAGAGGTAAAAGAAGTGAATGCGCAAGTGTAATTTTGGTTGAGGTAGGCAAGAAATTACGCAGTCTCCTAAGGGAACCAGACGCAGCAAACATCCTCCGGCTCACCTCTGCAACTTGTTGACGCCAAGACAACGTATTGTCAAGGATGATACCCAAGTCCTTTACAGCATCAGCATAAGGCACACACACCCCATCAAATTTAATTGGAGGTAATTGGTCAGTTTTAATCCTAGAAATATAAAAAGGACTACCGATTATAATACATTGTGTCTTGCCAGGATTTACTTTAAGACCGAAAGAGTTACTCCAATGGACAATTCGATCCAAGTCTGAATTAATGATGCTAATTGCATCAACAAGCTGCTCAAAGCACTTCTGGGAGTAAATTTGGAGATCGTCTGCATACAAATGATAGGGAGAAGAAAGGTGTTGAGTGATGGAATTAATAAAAATAGAAAACAATAACGGAGAGAGCACACCGCCTTGAGGGACACCGGCTGTCGTAGAATACCACGTAGAAACCGAATTTTCTACACGTATACGTTGCCGACGACCTTCTAAGTAGCTACGAAACCAGTCAACCACCGTTGGAGATATGTTAAGGGAACGCAGAATACCTAAAAGGATGTCAAAATCAACCGTGCCAAAAGCGTTGCTGAAATCCAGTAATGTTAACACAGTAAGCTGCTGCTTTTCCATTCCATGCCGGATATCGTCGGTGATGTTTACCAGAGCAGTAGTAGTACTATGCGCAGGACGAAAACCAGATTGAAAGGGGTTAAAAAGATTATGCCTGTAAAGGAAATGGTTTAGCTGCTGTTGAATAAGGCGTTCAAACACTTTAGAAAGTACAGGAAGAATGGAGATCGGGCGGAAGTCAGTAACATTAGCAGGCTTAGATTTTTTAGGTAATTTTTTACTTAAATGTCACTTTATCTCGCAAAATAGAAGCACTCCAACCACTAATCAAATTAACTACTACTTATATGTAGATATTTGTTTTTTGTTTATATAGATATACGTCGCAAATGAACTTCACAGGTTCGCGCCAAAACTTCAAAACCTTTTCGCTTACCACCATATTTTTTTAAATATTAGTACAATCGGTATCATTAATGATACAGGATATTTAAAAGATATGAATACGAAAGAGTATTATTTTATTAGACAAAAATTCTAAAGCGTCACGTTCCCGAGATATACAAAGATAGTATATGTATCAGATACGTGACATGTTATAAGATTTAGCCTATTTCTATTGATGTTACTTAATCATTAGTATAGATAAACTAATGCACGGTTATATTGAAAAAAAGACAGGACTGCTTTTATATAATTAAATGACAATTTTCAAAAACTTTTTTGTGCTAAATTTATTATTACTCATGTAAGATAGAATTATAAAGTTATGTACAGAAATATACAGTTATGTGTTTTTAAAGGACTCTTTCATTTCAACGGAATAAAAATGTTGATAAATATTACTGAATTAAATATTATAGGACAAACTATTAACTCAAGCCGCTTTTGTTTGGCTATCTCAATTGAATCCAAAACTATTCTTTTTTTTATCTATATAATTTAAGTTATTCGCTGACAAGATTTGAAAGCATTATTCATTAGGATTTTCGTAAAGTAGCTGAAATTTTACGGCAATTGTTGAAAATAATATGTTGACTGGGCACTTACTATCTAAAGGTCATACGAAGCTTTTAATAGTTGCTTTTAATCATAAATAATATAAATGCTCTGATTATTTACTGTACGTCTAAGTAGTAAATTATAATATGTATAAGTTAAGGAATGAGAGGAAATAATACTACTCATGGAAAGCTAGAAAACCTTGAATCACTGTTAGTCGATAAGACTTTCTAAAACGTCAGTTATAGGGGCTCATTTGATGACTAAACGCGGCAGAAAAAAGAGTGTTAATTATAATCTGTAATTAGCAAACTAACTATAAACAAAAAAACTTCAAGTCTAAATGAAAATAAAAACTAATATCGTTCTTTTTTATTTATGCTTGTGCTTGCTAAATTTATGTAAAATTGCAATTTATCAAGGAGAGCTAACCTGTGGCCTAATTGTGAAATTTGAATGGTCAAGATACGTAATAAAAACGGTAATTAATCTTTTGGTAAAAAATCTTACCTTAGATAATTCCAATTAACGATATCATTCATTCGATATCTTTCAAGAACATGTCGCGATTACAATCACTATTACATGTCAAACAGTTGTAGTGTGAAGTTCGTGAATATCTTGCGAATGTCGAATTGAAGGGGATTGAGGTAGCTTTTAATAAGGCTCCTGTTTGAGTTTTAACAAGGAGTTCCTCGTGATAGTTATTAAGTCCTATTTGCGGTTACTTGAAAGAAATTGCTCTTTAGCGCACAGGCGACTGTTGTATCCTTGAAAAGTTTATAATTAATTGTTACGTTCAATTTACATTTACAATTAGTTGTTCATTAATTAATTATCATTGTATTTACGTTATAAACTGAAAAATTATTTCTTGAACCAGTGCGAAAGCCCTTACTATTATATTGATAAAAAACAACCAAGTACGAATCGGACTCGCGCACGAACGGTTCCGTACCATTACCCATCAAAAAAGTAAAAGGAAATCACTGACGGTTTCTATGGATTTGTTCGAAATTTTTGAGTTAAATACAATTGGTCGACCATTACTCGTAAACTTGTAAATTTAACTTAAGTGTGATAGTTTTTGTTTTAAACTTCGTTATATATAGGTACTACTGCCGTAACACTTGAATTTTTACTAATGACCGTTAGTAGAGGCTCTAAAGAAAACTAGCTCTTTAAAGTTTAATAAATAAGTCACAATCGGCTTACTAAGTCGTAAAATGACCTTTCCACATCCCCAATGTTTTTTTTAGAAAGACCTATCCAACGACGCCCCATACTATGGGGGAGACGAAAAAAATTATCATCTCCACTTTACATGTAGAGGTATTTTCGAAATTTTACTTTACCACTTTATCGGCGTAATTAAAGTCAAATTACAACTTTCTTGTACCAATAATTTTTGAGCTAAACCTCGGACGAACAAAGTGACGGACATGATGAAACTATAAGGGTCCTTTTTTTACTACGGATTCCTAAATTTATTCAAATATCTTCCAAGAAGTCATCGCAACAGCAATATGTCCAAAATCATGTTCAAATTATGTTTTTATTCACGAAAATAAAAAAAAACCCTCTTTTAAATCTTTTGTTTTTAAACAGTTTTTGTACTACTAAAGTAGGTATGTATTTTGTCGTTAACATTAGTTATTGTATAGATGAAATCAAATAATGCTTTGCGTAGAATTGACGAAGCAGATCGTATACATCTATGAACTCGTTAGTTTCGCGACGCTCCAATGCACCGACCAATGTAGAAACATCAATATAATATTACTGTTATCTACCGCATAATGACGTTCGCGCCATCTGCTGAACAAATATATTTTATTGATTCATATATAGTTAAATGGGATACTAGATTTCCCCACATAATTGCAGCTCTTTTATATCACAGTTTTTGTTACATTTCTTTATTCTTAGGTATTAATTTATTGCACACTTATAACTTATATTACAGATGATTTACTTGACCTTATTTCCAATACGTACTCTAAGAGTAGGCCAGTTATCCCGCATTATCTTATATTTTTTTCTTGATTTTATATTGATTGGTTATGAAAGAGGTTAGAGTCGTAAAATTCAATATATTTTTTTACATTACCTAGATGAAAGAGTTAAGGATAAAAAAGCTAAAGAACCGAAGTTTGCATTCTCAAAGTTACCTTTATAATTATCATGAAAAAAGCCGTAGTTTAGTTGGGAGAGCATTCGCCAATTTGATATTTTTACCTCCACGTAAGACTGAAAATTTTCTTAGCGATGAATATATAAAAAATATAAGGTTTTGTCTATTGTTTTCACTTAAGGAGTAAAATTAAAATTTGTTAGAGCATTTTCTCTCAAATGAGCTTTTATTAAGCAACACAGTTTGAGTAATACAGTTTACGTAGGGCAGCTTTTACGGTAGGGCTTCAATTCAAATTGTTCGGGTAATGTTTGTTATTTACCCCGGATTGTGCCGCCTCGCTGTGATTACGTTAGCCGTAGAGCCGTTGATCCACAGAAGCCCGCCTAGCCATCCTTCTGGGTACATTTGTTAAAGTCTCGTCCAATGTACAGACGACAGCAAATCAAATTATTAAAAACTTATTGCACGCTACACAGGACATACTACAGAGAAGCTAGATAACAGAAAGCAAATACAAAGAGCGGCCACATTGCTTCACAGCAATATTTTCGACGGCAATCCATGATGAAGGCAAAAACGGGTTAGTCAATTGACATATGCGAATAATGCAATTAAATAAATGAAATTTAACGAAGTCATTAAATATAAACATATTTTTATTACAGTGTTAAGAGTTTTCAAGGAAGTGTATTCACTTGTGCAACACTATTAATATTTATTCCTATTTTAATTATCTCAATAGAATTAACGGTGCGTGGATTCACTAATCGGAGTTTTATTTTATGTGATCCTGTGCGTGCGAAATTGGAATGTACTGAACATGGTTTAAGTTATAAACTTTTAAATTGCCATCAAATGTATGAATAAATTGTATATTTCCGTAATAAATAGTTTCAGTTACAGCCCTTAATAGAGTCATAATGCCTTTAGAACACGAGTACATTTTGGTTACATTTTTAGTTACCTGTAATATATCTCTTTAAAGAGCTTGCACCTTCTGACAGTAAGATCCTGCAACGTATTTTTATAATAACTTATATAAGATTGTGTCAGATTAGGAAACGTGTTAGAGAAAAAACCATATAGCATATTATTTCGAATTACATCGGTTTATAATGATTGAATAAATATATTGAAAATGTGGCGGTATACCTAGCGATACACCGGCATAGTATTCATGTTATAAACAGGGGCGCTGTCTAAAGAATTCTCTAACGTGCATTTTCCATCTACATTTTCCAAATGCTTTACATTATAGTGTATAATGTAAATAATAAACTTTCAATATTATTATCATATTATGTTGGGAATTCGCTTTCGTTTATTTCTTGTCCAATTGAATTTGGATCGCACATTTTGTTCTCGGCAACAGTTACGGGATTCTGTGGGCCAGCAATAAAAGTAAGCGCTCGGCTGGATCAGGACAAACGCGAGACTAGACCGTTTTGTTTAATAATAAATTTGCAATGAAATTAAAGATATAAAATAAAGGAATGACGAGGATCTAGATAAGATATATATAGTGTACGCAAAAGCTTCTTTTACAAGATTTCGAAATATAAGCCATCAGATTACAGATTGCGTAGTGGATATCGCGTTGGGTTTTCTATTGCAGAATTAAAGCAGACAATAGTCCTCTAAAAAGGGTATCCAAAAATGTTGTTATCAGTGTTTCTCCATGGAGGAAGCTATCCCATGTGTGGGTAATAATGATCAATTTAGGCGATCATATCAATCATAATCCGATCACTCAGATTGTTCTTATGGTTGTCAGGACAGTCAAATATGCTTTTAAAAATAATCATAGTTTTTCCTATTCATATTCATACTTTTTTTATAAGTTCATACTTTTTCCCGTACATTAGTATTACTACATCCACTATAATGTTTCAAAATGAGCTTTGTCAGAATCCAAGGTCTTACTGTATACTAGCAGTGTGCAATGGAAGTACCTATATTAATTAATAGTGTGTATTTCTTGCATTCATCGCTTTGTTGTAATGCAACCAACAAATAACGATCTTATCATAAAGATCGCATAGATTACTTATTGTTAGCACGTGCTATTGTGTTATGTTGCGAAATTGAAATTGATTTTTAATCGTACGACGTTGAAAGTTCATTTTGCTAATATGAAATTAATTATGTAAGTCTTTTTATAAATCAGCACCTTTCAAGGTAATTAATTGTAAATTTCTATCGATAAATATGTAAGAATTTTATGATTGGTCGTATCCCATAGGAGACAGACAGTTTTATCTCATTTATTATGAATTATGATTATTTAATTAACATGTTTCAGAAAATTCTATGTTTGTTTCCGTTAATTACAATTTGATGAAAGCCTTTGCTTACTATGATCCCTTTCTATTTATTAATGCATAAAAAGCAAATTAAGATCCTTTTCTTTTAATGGGATATTATATGGTATATAACCTTTATGATACTAGATGATTTCAAGAGTCTATAACAGTAACGTAACACCACCTTTGTTGGTGTTTTCGTGAAAGACCTATTGTTAGTCAGGTTAATAGATAAAAAGAATATACCTGTAACAATAGGGCACTCTATAATACCTATATTAGATATCAGTCCCTTGTGAGTCCCTTACATAATCCTTCTTGTACCTAGTTATTGCAGCTTTTTAATAAAGGATAATAAGTAACAAAACCATACTATCCCACTTAATATTATAATTGTGATAGTTTGTGAGGATGTATAAACAAAAAGGATAAACCTTTTGGAAAATGATATCTCTTTTGGAGTGAATATTAAAAAAAAAAGAAATACGTAGACACTGACAAAATTTTATATTATTACGAACTAAATGTTCTTAATTTATTAAAGGAAATTCACTATTAATCCTATAATTATTTATTTTTACTAGCTGTTTTCCCGCGTACCTAAATTATAGCCTACGTCACGCGCGTATGATGTAAATTCCAGGTGAAACAATTTCCATGATCGGATCAGTATTTCCGAAGTTTACTCTTTATAATATTTGTGTAGAAAAGTATGTGGTACCTAAAATTAAGTAGATATTTGTCCGCAACCCTCAGTGCGTGAATACGAGGGACATTTTGGCCGGATTTTTCAAAGTATACACCGTTACGTAAGACGTCTCGACGTACACTTGCGTGCTTCATGCACCGATGCCTCCACTTGGCAGTTGCGAGAGCGGATGTGCTTCCTCGCCAGTGAAATTACAACGGTCATTTTTTGTCAACTTGTTGCGTAGCGTTTAGATTAACATCTTTACGAAAGATTTATTATTATAATAAAATACTTATTTTCATTTGTTATTATTAGTATAAATAGTATATTAGACAATCAGCCAGTTGCACAATCGTCCATTAATATTTTCATTACTTTAAAGTGACATTACCCATACAAATTTGATATTCATTAGAGGTTTAAAGCGTCATTAAGCCTTAATGAACGTTTGTGCAACTGGCTGTTTGTCACATACTCACTTTTAAACTATCGCGCCGCATTATTAGATAGTTATTATAAGTATGTAACATCACATACATTGCTCAGATTCCAAGATGAGTTGCTAAAGCTCCCGCATTATGGAGTATCTGAGACAATGAAGGTACCACAACACCCAGACCCGAAACAATATAGAGAAGTTCATTTTCTGCATTAACCCGACCTAACCTAACCCGGCACCTCAAAAATGGTGACACCTTGAAACCGGCGTGCGAACCACTCGGTTACGAGGGTCATCGTTTAACATCTTCGGAGGAAATTTATCATAGATACTTACCATTTTTATAAAATGATAGCACGTGTATACGATTAATTGTTTAGCTAGTTTTAGACTTCCGTACCTGAAGGGTAAAACGGGAATCCTATTACTAAGACTGTCTGTCACCAGGTTGTATCTCATGAGTCGTGAAAGTTAAACAGTTTTCTCAGATGATGTGTTTATGTTTCCGCTTGGACAACAAATATTAAAAACCAGAATAAAATACATATTTAAGAGGACTCAGACACAACAAACGTGGCGTGAGTCCGACTCACACTTGGCCGGTTTATTTATTACAATATAAATAATAATAATAATGTTTCTTTATTTTTCTCCACATTTAGACGTAATATAAAAAAGGTGCAATTGCATACAATATATTAATGGGCATCAAAATTTATTGTGAAGACTGGTACCTGCGATTCAGTATAGAACCTGTTTTATAGGTCACCAGATCTCCAAAATCAGGAATATAAGTGTAGTATGGGGACATCTTATACAATTAAATCCAATGATTGCAATAGCTCATAAGTAAATGTAAAAACTTATCGTCGACACAGGTACACGCCCACAAATGCCCGTATATATACAAACGTTTAAATGTTTCTTTTTTACAGTATTTTTTTCTAAACAGTTGGTGTGTTGATTTGTAACAATATTATGAATTTAAAAGAACACGACATGCATACATAATTAATATTTACCTGATTAGGTACACTACTTTTAGGTGAGCGGTCATAATTTTTAATTTTATTTACGAAAAACTTTGAATCGACTCGATTCTTATGTTTATTGTAATCGTTAAATAAAGGTCATAGATGAAATAACACAAAGATAACAAAGAAAGTTTTTCACAGAAGTTTACTCTCAAGAAATTATGAAATAACCTTTGAAGTGTACATTATATAAGAAGCTATATCATACATATAAAATATAGCCCAAATTTTCATTGTAATAATGTATTGTATTTGCTTTCAGGACAAGGAGACGGTCGGGCTCCAGTATAGTCGTATTGGAGGCGGAAGAGGAAAAAAGACCACCCCCGGATGACGACAAAGAAATGCTTACCATGCTCTCGCTGTCTTCCGACACCGGTGAGTCCAGAACTATTTATTATGTCCCGCTAAAAAGAAAACTGACTCAATTATAATATCGGATATTCATCCAGTTGCACAAATGTCTATAGAATTTGTCGTTAAAACTAGTACGAATAACATAACACCCGAGGCCATGTTTTATTTCTCTTCTTACTAAAATTGTTTATATCATATCTGCGAATTTTATATGTGCATCAGAAGCAGTGTCAGGTACTACTTCCGTTGCATCATAATTTTTGGTCAGTAGAATCTTCTTCTTTAGCCTATCTATACTGTAGGCCTCCTTTCCATTAATTTCGGCATGGAGCTTTTCCCAGCGGATCCACGAATGCAAATACACAATGAATACGAATATTCGTGATAATATAAAAGTTTATTTTGCTTTATTTTTTCTTTACTAATATAGAAGGTAATGATATGTTTCACGTAGGTTGGAAATTATGATAGAAAAGAAAATGTTACAACTTGCATCTTTTATATTAATTGATTTTATCACATTAACAGATATAACAGCAATGTCAATAAAACAATCGAATGTACACTTATCATAATATATACTAATGAAGGCTTTACGCGAGAAAATGATTATTACAGTTGGTTAAATGTATATATATTATACATTTGCTTGCTTCTTGTCATTACATCTTAGTTTTATTGGCAACGATCCCTGTTTTCTGATAATAGAACTTGTGTTGGCCATAATACTGTCAATGTTTGCCTATTTCGCACTGTATTCCTTATACTTTATCGGTAACATCAGTTGAATAGTTTCCTGTGTTATTCTTATGTGATTTGGTACTGTGTCTTGACTTTTGAAGTATTCTACTTCATATAACACTGCAGTAATATATATTACATTCACTAGATAAAACATATGTATATTGTTGCTCAAATAATATTTCTATACTTGGAATTTGATTTGATGTGATAAAGAATGCGAATTATTTACATATATATTATTGGTTAAGGATACATTCTTAATATCATCATTTAATATAACGTTTCGTCGCTTCTGCTCAAGCTTATGAATTTTTAAGGCCATAGAAAAAGACAGAACATGATTAATTTCATGATAATCGAAAATTGAATGTAACTACTTAATTTTTGTGTAAGTTGGAAGCTAAACTTGCCACCATTGAAGTTTTCTGAGAACATAATTTCTTTGCTCTTATTATCCTCCTTATTTAAAAGAATTTGAAATCTCAGTATTCCCTCGTTACTTCACAAGTAATAGTCATAAATTTTAACAGGAACTTCTTTCAAGACTACCACCAATGAAAATTAACCTTAGGATTGAACTTATCATTAGACTGTAAGTTAGCAATTTTTTAACAGGCCGCCCATCAATTTGAATGTCTGTATTTTTCAATGACCTCACCAAGAACAATTGTACAAAATACAGGAAGAGATTCAAACATACGTTAATTGTTTTTTATTATTACGACTGATGCTATTAAAAAACTGTAATTATACTTGAGGAACTTCATTCGCTTTTTATGATAACACATAAGTGTGTAATGTATTCGGCTTTAAACCCATTTCAATTAGAGGAAACTAACGTGTAAACTAAAAATAACATAATTTTTAGTTTACACGTTAGCTAGCACTTATGTTAGCACTTATGTGTTATCATAAAAAGCGATGATAAAACGAATAACCCTTAAAATGAACTTGTATTTCAGCAGCTTGATAAAGCCAATAAAGCAATAAATGTCATCTAATACCAAATTCGCTTATGTACCCCGTTGCCGTTACAGCAAAAACGACTCGTCATCGCCTATTCGATTCATCATACGTGTAAAATGCTCGATGTATCCAATACAATCTTCATAACAAACTGCCCGGTCGATTTTGGGAGGATTGATGGTCGGCCATGATTTATTATGCAGATTGTAATACGAGTATGCGTCCGAACAACCAGCTATTAATTTATATGTAACATATGAAATTTGAAAATGTATTATTTTCTTATCAAGGTTAACTTTTAATTCTTTTATTTCGTATTGACAATACTTAACTGTTTTAGATCAAATATATAAGAATATTACTTTCAGATATATGTTATTGAAAACAGTACAGTATTTACAAGCTTTTGTTTAGTTTTACCTGTCCCGTGTTTATCTTTCTGTAATGAATTATTGAAAGCTAAATTTTATTAACTTTCCAGTTTCCTTTAGAGCTGAAATTTGAATTATACTTTTAGTTTTGATGACAATCGGTACAATTTATGAATTCAAAATTGCCGCTATAACCAAAATGGCGGTGTACATATTTCTTAATAAACCCAATATGGCAATCTAATGGCTTAAATTAAGTTTGTTTAAAAAAAAAGTTTTATTTATTTTTATAACTTATATTAGAAACCCTTAGTAGTTTTGTAGATAAACTAACAATTCCATTTTTTTCTTTTAATAGAGTGACGCTCGTTGTTTTGTAAATATCATCAAATTTAATGCTAAACAGCATTGATGATAACTTTTTACGAAATAAAGAAAGCACATTTTCAGAAGCCCACTTTAAATCAAATTGAAATCATCAATATTAATGCGCCAATTTTATTAACCAAGAAAATATAACGACCTCCGTCTAAATTAGATTTTCTAAAAATATACGTCTGACCGATTTCGCAGTTCGTTCGGTGTTATATTTCAGCTAATTGGTTGATAACCGAGTGGTCGTGGTTATGAACAAATTTATCCGGGTCATTTGCCCTTTGACGGGAATTACCCTACAGCTATTAATTTCCCAGGCCGTGCTTCATGCTTCCTTATTTGGGCGATTAGTCGCCTTTCGCGGGAAAATTCTCGACCCAATCGCACCGACCGGTACTATTTTGATATTATCATCTAGATTTATATAGTGATCTGTCCTGAACCGGTTCAAGTTTCATCTTGTTAATTTAATGTCTACGTTCTAACGTATACGTCAAGGATGCGATGCTATCAATGAAATATTTTGAAAGAGCCTTCAGCTTGTAATCAAGTTATCGAATTAATTACTAGTTTTTTATTAATTTAAATTAAACTTTACCAGGAATTTTTCCTTTTTCCTCAATTTTAAAAAGGTTTGTTCAAACGTTTTTAGAATTGAGAATCAGATAGCGTATTATTACAGTATTTTGATGTTATTGTCTCATATTAATTACTTTTTTCAACTACTTCCAGGTCCCCACCGTGAGATGGCGGTGGACGTACCGGACAGTTTCATCGCGAGGAACAAAACGCCTCCTCGGTACCCGCCACCCCGACCGCCTCAGGTACGACTCCGGGCCTCCAGGGATGATGAACCCCTACTATTATCATCAGGCGGCTCTGGTACCAGCTTCGGCAGCAAACAGAGCACCGTACTGCAAAGCACTATAGACATCTCTGGACCCAGCTCAGACGGCTCGGGCAGTTTCAAGAACAACAGCACAATTGAGTTACTGTCACTTCCTCAGAGTTCAGACGGTTCAGGAACTAGTTTCGGAAGCAAAAAAAGCAAAGGCTCCTCTGAAACCGCCAAATGTGGCGACCTTATTTCTAATGGCGAAGACTCTTTATTAGACTGCAGGGAAGGCGTCACGTATTCAGCTCGAACAGACTCTGTGCTGATTCGGGAGGCGGTATACGCTTCTTACAAGTTGCCTCCTGGGTTCGACACTACTCCAGTACTATTAGGAAGGGAGGTGGCCGTCGATGTTCCCGACTCCTTCGTTCAGATTGTGAAAACAACTCCTAAGTACCCTCCGAGTATTAAGGGTACCGTGGACAGAAAGAGCGTACAGGTAATGGGTACACAAACGCTACGCATGTAACATTGCATCTGGGGGATCAGTTGGTATAACTGCGGTTTTGCTGACTTCAGTTCCTTTACTAAAACAGGGTGAGCTTCTAACTAACAGGTGTCGGGTGTTTCTTAAATATTTAAATTGACTATCTATTAATACAAAAAGGTATCATGTTTAAATATATATTTGTCGTATTAATTAATTCTTATTTTGTTATTTTTTTATGGTTTACGAACCCTCACTACTTATTTAACTCTCACTCTTTTTATAAGTGGATAGTTAGCTTAACGAAACTCTTAAAGACCTCAATTTGGAACACTATCTTCTTTACTATTATACTTGTTTTAAATATTTCATATTTACAATATTCAAGATCATCTCTCGCATATTGCCATTAGATGAAGACTAGATAAATATGACATTTAACTTGTCAATTTACTCTACGAGATTATCATAATCGAATATAGATTTTTTATTAACAAATGTAATCAATAACAAGATATCACCATTTTGTTCAGTAAAAGATTGTTCAATTGTTATTGTAGTGCACAATCATTTCACACATGTCGTAGAATTATCACAAATCGCTTAAACAGTCATTATTTATAAATCATCATTCGTTCATAAATTAATAAAAGCTTGTTGCACAAAACGCTCTGTCCACGACTTAATTGAAGGTTGGATCATTGGATAGATGTTAGATCATTTCAGAATTCAATTTGGGTTCTGAAGTTTTCCTGCGATTTCATCAGTGGGATCGCAATCGTAGAATATTTATTTCATGTTCTCGTTCCCCTGAGATAGATGTGGATGAGGCTTTCGTTTATTTTTTCATTACATCCACTCGAAAATATATCACACAGCGCGCGCTTGAAGGTTTGAGTGACGCATTCTGCCACTACATTCCACTCACAAAACATTCAATATTTTAATGCTCTTTTATATTATCTAATTATATGAAAAAAAACCGGCCAAGTGTGAGTCGGAGTCGCGCACTTAGAAAAGTAAAAAAAAAAACTTTTTACTTTGTCGGCGTAATTGACGTGTAACTCCTGCCAAATTACAACTTTCTAGCATCAATAGTTTGTGAGCTAAACTGCGGACGGCCGGACTTAGCGAAACTATAAGTGTTCTTTGTTTACTAAAACTATCATATCTGCATAAATATTATAATTTTAGGTAAAACTTTAGAGGAAAATATAAATTAGTTATTGAAACGTTAGTTAATTTTTTATTATCATCATTTAATGAGATATTATACTTGGTAGAATTATCTGGGCAGAGGCATGCAGTGTATAGTCGTCTAACAGTCAGGTCTGATATAATTAATTATGAGAAAATCAGAAATGGAATTGGAGGAATAATAACCATTGGATAAAAGAGATATGCTGTCATTTATCTTAGAGTACAGTGTAATCATATAAAATGCTCTATCATTATTTTTCTCGTGCTCTAATGGCATTTCTTCTCATATATTACCAAACTCAGAAATGTAAATCTTCTGTTTGACCATTTATTTATCTTTGCTTATTGATAAAAGCTATTATTGTTTTTGAAACGATGCCATATTGTGAAGGACTTGTATATAAAGAATAAAGAAAATAATCAGATAACATAAAATATAGAGGGTCCAATATGGAACCTTGGCGTACTTAGTGGTATATGAATTAAGATTTTCAAATTATATTATATTGAATCGCAGTTCATTTATTATAAAGTATTATAAAAATCGTTTTATTCATCATCTACTTATCATATCTTATTTGACACTTGGTAAGTATTTAAAAGTATAGTGTATCATATTATTTATTTAACTGCTTTTTTATTTCAGATTCTTATTCTATAGTCACTTATTCTTTATTATAGTCATAATTGTCTATTATTTTGTTTATTATAATGGATGCATGTAATATTGGGTTGACATTGTATGTAATGGGATTTAATGAGAAAATACGTATGGAATGCTGTTTATAAACAGGATTGTGATTGGGATTAAAATTGACTTGTGATTCAGTTGTAATAGGACGCTTTTTAAAAATTTTGTCTTATTTAATGTTACATAATTTTATGGATATGTCGCAAAGGTTTGTGATATATTCATAAGTCTAATTTTTACAAAATTTATTTCTATACTTATTAGTAGTTATTGTACAATAATGTATATATAAATGTTAGTACTATTTAATATTATAACAAACGTATCTTTATCTCTTATTGATATGAGTCATTGAATTACAAAGCTGAAAAAGCTGTTTTTACAACGTTATATTTTGTAAATATGAAATCCGCATTATGAGTGTAATTTTGTTTGTTATTTAGTAGAATCTCCAACATATTTTGCCGGTATCACGATAAGAGTACTTAGACCTTTAACTACATTAAAATATTGGACATTTTAATAAGTCAGGTTTGTTCAACCCTTAACCATATAATTCAGTTTTATAATTATCGACTGCAATTTGGGCTTTGTTCTTTTGATCACAGTCTATTTTACTATAGTTACTTAATTTTCCATTACCAACATTTAATAAAATATTTTTAGCGTCCGTTTAGTAGCTAGCGCAGAGCAATCAAGCTTTCACAAGTGCTTGTTGTTACAAGACTGAATAAATAATTTTGATTTTGATTTTTGGTACGAGACGAGCAATCAATTCAAAGTGGCCTTTGTGTCTATTTGTATTTCATCAATATTTTCATTACAGATATGAATTTTTATTTGCAAATCTTGACATAGTTTAAAATCTCATGATGTCGACAAAATGAGGTTAGTTTATCTTAAATAAATCTTTCAAAGTTTATATATGCAGAAAATAACGTTGTTTTATATCATATTTTAAATAATTATGTGTAATAGATAAGCATCCTATTAAAAGCATGTTATTATAAGAAACTGGGAAAGAAATATTCTTTACTAATCGATGATAATACGGGGAGAGATTCAGTGGTCGAACTTCATAACAGTATTGGAGTTCAAGCTGATATGGTGTCTAGAATTAATTTTTATTGCCATTTAAATATCACCTACTTATGTGGAATGATGATAAAAAGGGCCTCAAATGCCAAAATCAATTTGATAAAAGAAGTTACTCTGTATTTTCTTAAATAAATATCACAGTTTTTCCTTGAATGGAATTACTACAAATACAAGCAAAATTAAACAATAGCTCTTCCCGAATCATCTTCGGTTTGTTTTTGGTATAATAATTGAATTTATTGTATTGTACAAGAAGGTAAATATTTTCATTTTCTGAAATTAATTGGGTTTAATTATCACAATTAGGCATAGATAATATTTCATCTGGGTTCATTAACCCGTGTTAGGATACCAATATATATTAGACATCTATACACATCTATTAAATATCGTAAATAACTATTGTTTAGATCTCAAGCAAATATACATTTGTAAATTCAAAATAAAGAAAGAACCAGAAATACCAAACTCGAGAGAATTTAGTCAATAAGTTTTTTCTTTTCTGATAAGGAAACCAAGAATTGGATAAGGTGTCGTACCGAGATGTCATGATATTAACATGTGGTATATACTCGACCAAAGAGGTTATAAGTTAGAGTTAACCGGTCTTTTACAACAGTATATTTTAACTATCCATACCAATCTTATAAATACTTTAGAGGCTGCATGCGTGCCAATTCTGTTATTATTTCCTAAACCTAACTAAAATGGATTAATTACTTCGCTAGCTCAGTGACTTTAAATTTAGGGCCAATTCAGCTCAATCGGGTACTTGACTTTAATAGTTTTTAACAGTTTCAGATACAGTGGGCCGTTAACGTAACTAACCAGATGGTAACAAAAATAACTAGTTATGCTGACACACACGCTACACTCACTTTACCTTTATAACTCTAAAGTTAAAAAAAAAATAGAGACGTATTTTTTCACTGAGCTTATCTTACATAGCGGGAAGTTAATTAGTTACAGTATTAAGTTGCATTTAAAACGGCTTGTAACGTTATAAACCTTGTTTTTTGCTTGTACATTGACAACTTGCATGGTCGAGTGACTTGTATGATTATTTCATGGTGTCATCTTATTGTTTTTGAAAAGTCTAGTGTTAGAATATCAACCAAAATAAGTTTAAATTGGATTCCTGTGATCTATTAACATGTTGTTTAATTTGTTTTTTACTACTCTATTGTGAAAATCAATTCGTTTTGAGGTTGTTCTACCCTAGACCAGGTTTAAGTGTTTGTGGTTCTTTTTAAATCTTTATAACAGAATAGTTTAGTGACTTGAGATCTAAGCAATATGATTAATGGCTACTTTATAATGTTACAAAGAGAAAACATTTGTCTTTTTTTTTGTCTGTGATGGGCAGGAGTTGAGCTGCATCAGGCAGCAGGTTATTACCTTTTTTCCATGGCATTAGTGTCTCCTGTCGCTCAAAACCGCCATTTACTAGATAGAAAAAGATAACAGGTGTGCGATGGTTCGCTGCGGAATCTTTCACGCGTTAATCGAAGGCAAATCTGAGCGATAAAAAGGACAGGCCGTTGGAAATACGCTAGCACATGTAGCTCAATCCAAACTCAAAAATTACTGGTTTGATTTTTAAAATTCTTTCACAAATATACCAGTGAATAACATAGGAATTTATTAATTGTAAGTCTGCATAAAAGACGTGCGTTCAGCTATTTTAATGTTATGATGGTTTTTAGCAGGTGAATGGAACAGCCAAGATTGCAGCGCCGGCGGTGCCGCCGCGGGAGATTGCGCGGGATCCGCCTCCGCGACCCCCCGCCCACGAAAATGTCACCAAGGAGCAAATGGAGTCCATCAAGAAATATCAGGTCAGTGGCTCTATGTTTACAATATATTAGGAGTTGGTGCGAGTCCCTGTTTGGGCGCCAAATGTACAACAAAAAGTATTGTTGTGATGAATTCATAATGTTGCGGGTAGCCTATGGATGCGGGCAGCGTAGGACGAATCGTCGGGGCGATCTACGGGCCTATGGTCTATGTTCCCGTTTTACGGTTGATGATGAATTCATAAATATGTGTTTTAAATGTTGACGGAGAAAACCCTTTTTTTTCATTCATAAGAATTGTCGTATTAACCTAAAAACAAATGTTTACTTATTTGATTTTATGCTTTTAAGATACGAAACTCTAATCCTCAAAGCAATCAATTCGGAAACGTACAAAACGAAATTCGGTCTCGATAAACTTTTGATATGTTAAATCATATAAATTTTAACATTCGTTACATTTTTATCGATGCTGGAACAGAACAAACAAAACTCTGGAATCCCTCTTTTAATAAAAAAAAAGTGTTTGCGTGTTACAGTTTTCATTTTTGAAAAATTTTATCTTAACAAAAAACCTGTCAAGTGCGAGTCCAAACCGGTACAAACCGGAAGGTATTTATAAAAAAATATTTTTATTATATGATGTACCTTAAAATTTACGGTTTTCGTAACTTTTACTTTATGTGTACTGAGTTCCCGGGAAGTACCCTGTATGTTTTGATTCCCTTGCGAGTTTCGAAAATTTACGGCATAATCGGCTGTATCTTTGATTGTATTGCCTTAGAAGTTTGCTTTTTTCACATCTCCAAGGGACAGTAGATCTGTGTATTTGATATAAATTTTTGATTGATATTTCTACGCATTCCTGAGTGATAGAGTCTTAACAGACGGAACCTTAAAAACCTACTAAATACTACAAGGGCTACATGAGCAATTCAGCAGTCTCACTAAGTTCTTGGGTAATTAAAGTTTTTATAATTCATAATAACGAAGAGTAATATTTTTAACCAATAAGATATCAATGCTGTGCATATTTGGATATATATAAAAAATCAATTAATTTAATAAGTTTACACAATTTTTTTGTTATAATTATATATACCTATGACACATATCGTGCCATTTTGTTTACTGCACAGAACTATTTCTTCTATACTTTATTGTATGTAGTGCTGCCCTCTGCGGTATTATTTGTATAATAACCATTTATTGGTAGAGCAGGCAGTGGGCCGGGCATCTGAAATTGTTGAAAATTTGCGTGGTATTAGTATTTACAGTCGTTTATTATTAACCAACATCGAAAAATAATAGTATTTTTTCAATTTAACTGTTTTCTTGTAATCTATATTGTACTTATTTTGTTTTAAAGAGTATTTATAATCTCAAAATTACGACTCGAAATTATATCAGTAGTTTTGTTTTAATATAATAAATGAACTGGGGGAACAACATCGTTTAAATTAACTTGATGTGGTGGTTGTCACAAAGGAACTCTAAAATAAAAAATGTTTATTGTCATAAATAAGACTTGAAGAAAGTCGTAAAATAATTCTTGTTTTGACAAATTCAAACTATATATAAAACAGACGTGTAAAAACTTGGCCATGAAATCTTCGCCTAAATCAAAATTTAATAAGTTAGGGGCCTCCAAATTTCCGTATTTGTACACACTAATCGGTCCATTGTGAGTGAAAAGATAGCAGTATTAATCCAATCAGCCCATCTCCGTCCAGAAGCGCAGTAGCATTTTAGGACCTTCACAGGCTTCGCGGAGTGTTGACAGATTGCCTAGTATGTGTCCCTGGTGTGCTGCCAGCCAATTGTAATCCAAAATAGCGTGATCAATGGTTTCTTCTGTTAACATACACGCCCTGGAGAGAAGGCAGTTCTTGATACCTATGTAAAGTAAAAAAAATGCATCATAACTCATGGTAAACCAAACTCCTAAGCTTGATGCCAAATTGAAGGTTTATTTCTGGGATTTATTAATTCAAACAGATAGTATTTCGAAAGGGTATATATTTTAAGCACGGTACTGTTACCCTTGTAAAATTTCTAATAGTAAAGTAGGAGTTAAATCACTGCAAAGTATTTTAAATGTACATGTTTTTAATAACAATACGAAAAATGTGGTGGTCAAGATTTCTTGAGGAGGAGGACTATAAAAAATATATGTATATACTGAATCCTCGATATTAGTAACCTTTGCAATCGATAGAATTGCAATAGTATAATTTAGCGAAGATTTTTGTAATGGGATTTGTATTAGAGATCCGTACCCAAAGGGTTAAAAACGGAACTAAGACTCCGTTGTCCGTCCAGTAGTTGGGGAGTTGAAATTTTCACAGATGATATATTTTTGTTGTCGCTATAATAACCAGTGGTCGGAATTAGGTAGAGTTATTCATGTACTTACACTGATTTCATACAGCGAAAGAATATGAAATCAGATTCCATCTAGGCTAGAAGCAAATGTATTCGCTTGTATTTATAAAAAAGGCGAAATATGCGTATGAGAATTTGCTTAAGACTATCAATAATTTGAATTGTAAATTAATGTAAACTAATAAAAATTTTATGTTAATTATCTTTGGTTTATTTGTCTATCTCTGACGTTGTTATTATTATTTAGTTGTAAGATTGTTGGCCACACGGGATTGTCCATTAGAAATCCCTGGAAGGTCTACATTAATATCAACATTTCGATGCAAGTCCATAAATAACTCTACCTAATTCCGACCTCTGATAATAACAAATAAAAAAAAAATGGAATTCTGTTCAGCTAATCTTTTTTATCCTTCCCCATAACTACAAAAACTCTATTCTACTCTGGATAATTTTCTTGGGTTCTGCTAATATCGCTTTGAATAGGTGTTTCTTGTTGGTAAACGTTAATTTTTTTATTAGTAAAAGAATAATATAGTTGCTGCAGTTTTTATAAATATAAAAGCTATCGAATACACGTAAAAAAGCTGCTAAATCATCATAGATACGTAAATATGCATTAATATTTAGAAAATCGGCAGTATGTTTTTTTTCTCAAAAACATCGTTGTAAAAACCAAACTACTCATACAATTGATTTGTTGTAAAATACAAGTTTTATTTTCATTAGATTTCTTTAATGATAAGCATGATATATATTTCGATAAGGATTTTTATAGTTAATTTAAAGCTGTCCAACTTATCTTTACAAAGTATTCGTATATCTTTAACTGTTTATCCACACCATTAGCTGCCCTCGGAAGTATTTCTAGGGAACCTTTTAGTGGGATAAAAAGAAGCCTATATGTTAATCCAGACTAAGAATTGCCTATATATCAAATTTCATCATAATCCGTTCAGTAGATTTGCATAAAGATGTAACAAACATCGAACCTACAAACTTTCGCCTTTATAATATTAGTACGCACGATTAGCTTTCCGCCAGCGTCTACGCTTTCGAGGTCCTGTTCTATACCTATACATAAACTTCGTCTTGAATCTCTTTGTATATTGATGAAAACCGAAATAAAATCCGTTTCGCAGAGCGATTCTGTAAAAATCCGAATTCGAATGCACTTCATTTAATGTAGAATTTATATTGATTCCATTTTTTGTATAAAATACAAAACAATATTGATTGATTCATACGTGTCTCATATTTTCTTATTCCTAGGTAATTTCGAAACTCATGCCATACAAACGTTATATTACAAAATGTCAATTTTGAGTGAATTCGAATTGGTTTTTACAGAATTGCGGGGCTGTAAACGATGTCACAGACAATAATTGCTTGTATTCAAATTCTACATATGACGTCACCCGTTGGTTTTTTTGTCTACCATTTCCTGCAACACCATTGTTTGCAACGGTCAAAATCATTATAAAAATCGGTTTATGGTGAATGTCACCTCATTGTTATTGGAATGTTTCTATTTGGAAGGATACTCACACTGTGATCGCTGAAATGTATACACGCATAACTTCCAAACGGCTGCACGAAATTGAATGATTCTTTTTTTATGTGTTTCTTATTGTCCGGCCAGTAGAAATTTATAAACTAGAAAATAATATGGCGACTTAAGATATATAATATGGCGGTATAAAGTACGCCGTGTCAGCTAGTGGGTTAATAAAAACTAAATTTACTTTTCAAGATATGCTTTAAAAAATCACCAATCCCACCTAGGACCTGCCCAAGATGGGATCACCACCAACAACCTCTCGCAATTGGTGCGACTTTTTTTAAGAATTTTTCTATAAGAAAAATATCAATATAGCATTGTGATTGCAAATTGATCTAATATAATAATAAATTAGTCCATTCAAATTGAAGTAAATCATTGAAGAATATATATATTTTCATAATGGAACAAAAAATTAACACTGTAAGAAGAGACTTAGGACGAGTAAGATAGATTTATATATTTTTTTATTTTAAATAAAGACGTGAGTTAGAAAACGAACTTTTGTTTGAATCTAAATAATCAATTATGAGGACTATTTATTATTGTTTGTGGTAAACGAATGTTAAACACTGAGTAAGCTAATTCAACGATTTTGTTTTTTAACGATCTTCGCCATTATTATGACGCATGTTTGAGAAAAGTATTAACATTTATTCAACGTAAATATCCCGATTTTAATCCCTTTTTTTTGTATATCGGCTCGTAATCTTGAATTTTAAAGGCTCTTAACGAATTTCAGTCAGTACAGAGCATAAATAAATGCCTCTTTTACATAATCCCAATGAAAATGTATTGAAAACGTTATTAAGTACGTGAATAAATTATTCCCAATAAATTAAACTGCTGAGTATTTTTGAAAAGAGTATATTATTAATTTGACTTTTATGTAGGTAATATTTTCCACGCCACTCTGCTATGCCCCTCGCCCCCTGGGTAAGACTACAGTATTAAATACAGTATTATTAATTAATTGTACGATCAAGCCCATACATTGGCAACGCATCGTTTTTATAATAGCCTAGTTCACTCATAATTAACAAATTACTTTTATGTAATTCTGAGTCCTAAGTGAAGTTTTTTTTGACGTTTACATTCACCGTCGATTATGTTTAATGATTATAGTATGGAATCCGGTACAGCGCCCCTGGCGGTAACTATTAAGAACTAAAATTCTTAACACGCTCACTAATTATCGCGTTAACGTAAAACTTAGACTTATTCCATTTAATTTTCATATATCAGCGTATTAAGTCGGCGCGTTATCACATCAGTTCTCACCTTCATTAATTAATCAAGATTTTTAACGCAATTTTGTAAGTTTCTAAATGTCAGTTTTATCATTTTAGTTCTATCCCGAAAATTTATATATTTTTTTTAATAGCTGACCGTCGGTTTGATAAAGGTTTTGCGAAAGGTACTTACTTTTCCGTTTGTATTTTTCTTGTTTTTACAATAATATAGTGTAAAATTAACTTGCACAAACGTCCAATAGGGTTTAACGACACCTTTATACTCTAATGAATGTCGAATTTGTATGGGTAATGTCGCTTTAAACTTATGTAAATTTTAATGGACGTGTGTGCAACGTTAGTTAATTACATAACTAATAAAACAAGTTATAATGTATCGTCGGTTGTTAATGATAAAACGTTATTAACTTTAATTGCTTTTTGTAACAATGAAAGCTTACATCACTAAACCAATATGCACTCTGTTATCCCGGCCAACTGACACGTATAGCCAATTGCCCAACCCGGTGAGAAATGAACTAACGTCAGGCTTTTGGTCTTGCAACAATAGGATTTCAAACGTGTTAATTGATTTTAGCTCTTAAATCCTACCCTCTGTAATTCAATGTACGCGATATGTTGTTACTTCAATAGTTTTTCAATTATATTCAATGTTTCTAAACGGGTCTATTTTATGGTTCTATATTTTAGATATTATTATTAGAAATTTTGGATCGTTTGCAAGGTTCGTGATCAGTAGAACAACTACTAAATTAAATTGAGAGGCAGTTTTCATTTACAAACTTTATTTTCTAGTGTAGTTGTTGTCTAGATGGCTCAGTGTCTGTCTGCTAATAGGTTAAGAAACTTTCGCAAGGGCTAGACATTGGATGGGTGACCTTACCTATCTTATCTTGAACTCCTCCATGCTTCGCAAGGCACCTTAAGCCATTGGTAACGGTTGCATCTGTAGTCGTTAATACCCATAAACTTGCATTAGTCCCGTGTGATGAGTTATAGTCATTCTACTTAATTGATTCCATCATTCCACCCATAGTGAAGGCCTGAGTCCCAGTATTGGGACATTAAAAGGCTGCTGAGTTTTACGCGAACTTACAAAAAACATCCTGATAATTCATAAACGGATAGTAACTTTTGCATTTGTTTGCAGTTTCATTACGTCACTATTCCAAGATTTTATAAAGGCAGGTAATACTTCATAATTGCTCATCCTCTGCATCCATACATCTATATAACGGAATTGGATAATTACTATAAATGAAAGTACAGAATTGTCACATTTTTTAATGAAATAACATACAAGAATTTTTTTTTTATGTGCATAATTCAATAAACTTACAACAGTAACGGACTTGACACTGATCCTTTCTAAGCTGTACGTAAATAAATTCTAATACCATTGAACGGGTATGCGGTATCCGTTGAATACATTATCTACATATAGTGTGTTTTATAACATATATCTATATTACCAATGGAAGTAATATCCGGCCAAAATAAATAACACATTTGAGGTTTTCTCTCCTGTCATTGTCAATTTTATTTATTTAGGCGGTTAATGAACTCATATGGAATTAAATATAATTAAACTTTAAAGACAAACAATTCAAAGTCAACCTCCTCGTGAAACTTGGTTTGATAATATTAAAATAAATAGAAATTACATTAAATTGATTTTAAGACTCCGTTCTGGACACTACCCATCGGCAAAGTTTAAATACTTAATGAAAATGGCTGACTCAGATAAATGTCACGCCTGCAATAAAATTGAAGATGTACAACATTTGCTGATGGAGTGTATTAGAAACAAAAATGAGAGGGAGTCATTTATGAAAGAATTTAAATTAAATGTTTTAGATATAGGATTAATACAAAGTATTTTATCAGAACCAAAGTCTATCATTGCACAAAAACTATGTAAATTACTCGTAAATTTAAGATAAGCTGTAGTAAATGCTGTAAAAAATTACCTAGTGAAATATTGTTATCAAATGAATTTAGATTTAAGTATGGTATGATGGGGTTGGCATGTTCTAAAGAATAAAAACCCCTTAAAAATTAAAAGAATAAAAAAAAAACTTTAAAGACGGCTTACGTAGCCGAATGCCGCACGCCACTTTCAAGGAGTCATCATCTCTGAGATTCCAAATTCGATTTCCAGTCTGGTCAAATTAGAAAATGAATTTTTGTATATTAATATTTTCTCCTTTTTCTTGCAGCTTTAACTACTTATCTTGGAAACTGAGAAATACATGTGATTTTATCTAATATTATTTATATGGTCGTTAGATTTTTATTTCTATTTCAAAATGCGAGCTAAACTTAATTAAACTTTAACTGACTTCAAAATACGTATTTAATACGTAATGAGTCGTAAAACTGTAGTAACAGTAGCTGTTTTAAGACCAAACTACGCTGCGTGATTATCCCTCCGCTGTTAATTTATCTTGATACCCGCACCGGTCCCATGTCTATTATATATCAATTTAGTTAAAGTCCAACTTTACTCGTATACAATTATGTTAGCTGAAGTTTGATGAATTAAACGCGGCGCTGTTGAAATAATTAAAATTTTGATTAAAGTACTCACCATGATGTTTTCGTGCGGTACAATAAATGTGAAATATTCCAGTTAAGGCTCATTATTCTCATGTAGCGGAATTTTATATTTTAGATATGTAGAGCTGTCTGCAAAATTAATTTTTATTATTGATGTTTATGAATTATACATTTTTATAAAGGAGTATAATTACAAAAAGTAATGAAAAAATTGGGAATTGAAGTGATTATTTCGTAATGTTTCTCCATCGAGAAAATTTACAAAGACCTTTTCGGCGTCCTTAACATATATAATGTATTTTTCTCATTTTCAATTTGATTATTTGGATGTAACTTCTTTGTACTTAATTAATTGAAAGACATAATTGGTAAATATAATGAGACACTGTTACTGGTAATATTTTAAGATCTGCGTATAAACGTGTTTCGTATAATTACCTACGGCGGTTCCGTTAGTTTTATATTTTCAATAAAATTGAATTTTTTATGTGCCATGACGAAATACAGAAAACTTATTAATGTCAATGATCCGATGGAAATGATGATAAATATATCCAATCGAAATAAACGGCTTAGCATTTAAGACCAGAATATTTTTTTTTGGTAATTATAATAATATTTATAATATTTAGTTTACAATTTTATACCAGCCTATTTTATCGTCAAGACAATATGCAAATATTAAAGTCAGTATACAATAAATTGTCTGATTTTATATGAAAGAAAATGTCAAAAAAATTAAGGTAGTAAAAAAAAGGTAGTATAATTTAGTTTTCATAGTTGTAGAATAAAAAAAATAGTTACAGTTTTAAGTTATTATGGACACACTTTTTGGTTATTATTTGTCCAGGAACATAAATATACTTAGATTAAAATTGATTGTTACTTTATTTATTTGAAGGGCCTAAAACAACCCATTGTATAAGTGTATAGAAACCGATTTTATAATGATTTTTTGACGCCGTGTTGCGCTACTTTACACTTCGTTTGCGAAAAAATAAAATAATCAATTATTATCACTAACTCCATTTGTAATAAGGGAAAAATTCTAAAAATTTCGCTCCTGTAGAGCGATTCTGCTAAAGTCCGAACCAAAATCGAATTCCCTCATGTATCAGAATTCACATAATTTAGTGAAGAAATTCTATTGATTCATTTTTTTTGTATTAAAACACAAAACCAGATTGATTGATTATATGCGTCCTAGTTATTCTATTCTTATGTCATTACGAAAACTCACTTCACTTATGCC
Source organism: Diatraea saccharalis (assembly GCA_918026875.4). Taxonomy (NCBI): domain Eukaryota; kingdom Metazoa; phylum Arthropoda; class Insecta; order Lepidoptera; family Crambidae; genus Diatraea; species Diatraea saccharalis. Next base: position 9,237,947 of record OU893350.1, read on the forward strand.
ACGAAACGTTATTAGGTATTCAATATTGAGCGATCGCCGTCTTTCAAGTGAGTGAATTCGAATTCGGGTTTGGATTCTACAGAATCGCAGGGCTTCACTTTTTTTTATTTATGATGCAGCTAATCTCAGGAGAAATGCCACAATTAAACTTGTTACCTGTAAGTGTTGCCACATCATTAACTACAAGACTGAATTTAGTTTAATTTTCAAAACAAAACTCTTTTTTATGAACAGTAATAAATAGACTGTATTTTATTTATGAATAGGCTTATGATCACAGGCACAAAATTCAAAATAGTATAAATAATTTAAAGTAGAATCACAACTACTTGCATTTTGCCTTTGCAGTATTTACCTAAAGTCCAATATTATTAGTGAAATGTCTTCGTCAAAATCAATGGGGACAGATATATATATTGAGATCTAGTAATATGAAGTGTGTCATAAAGGATTTGTATTTAAAGCAAATTCTCTTATGACATTCTAGTGCAGATTACAGAAGAAATTAAATATCGATGTAGGGATGGTAGGTATGTAAAGTATAAATGTTATAGGGCGATAAAATCCAAACCCTCATAAGAGTTTTATGAACTTCCAGCATGACAAACTTGAAAAACGCTTTGTTACACCCAAATATCACTTTCTCGGGTCGAGAATGAGATGTATGAGCGCACCCGAGAAAAGTGACATTTGAGTGTAGACAAAACGTTCTCGAGTTTGTCATGCTACCCGTGCTGGACGACAAACAGCTTACGCTTTTTCTATAGCTTCCAAATCAGCATGGACTATCACTGATATTACCCAAAAATCGCAGTTAGGTTTAAAGACATTTTTTCCTGTCCTTCCACTTGAACCAACTAAACTGACCAACTGGTTGTTCAGAATGGAACTCGATGAATGTTTTTATTCTAATCTGACCTACTGGTTGATCGCGTATTATGTTTTGGGAAGAAATATTCCATTCTGACCAACTGAACTGACCAACGAAACGGATCAACTATTTATCTTACCTCAAGGAAACAACTTTTTAGTTGTTTATGAACTTCCGTATTAAAACTTCACTAATGAACTGTCCTTATAATGAAGTGCCTGCGTTACTTTATTATTGTTATTCTAAATAAAATAGTTGCTCAATTCTAGAAATCTTTAAATCTAGTTTTAGTCGCGAAAATGAAATATTTTTAATAAATAAATATTCCTATCGCTTAAACTAAATTTTTTAACAAAAAAGTGAGAAATAATACTTTTCTTAAAAGCGGTGTAATTATTCAAGAAATTTTTATTGAAGTCGGACGGAGGTTTTCTTTTACAATAGTAAATGACTAGTGGCCGCCAGCGACTTCGTCCGCGTTTTCCATTATTTCTTCGCTCCTAATAGTTGCAGCGTGATGTTATATAGCCTAAAGCCTTCCTCGATAAATGGTCTATTCAACACAAAAAGATTTTTTCAATTCGAACCAGAAGTTCCTGAGATTAGCGCGTTCAAACAAACAAACTCTTCAGCTTTATAATATTAGTATAGATAATCTTGAATATTTGGTTTGAATAATTGATTTGGTGTTGAAAAAAGACAATCAACACCTTAGTCTTATATGAACAAGGAACCTGTAAAGGGTCCGAAACGTTACAAAATAAAAAAGATACAGGGGCGGTGAACCTATTTAAAAGTTGTTTCATTCATGGATAGTGCGCGTGAAAATAAAACAAATCAATATATTATTTCTTACTTTTTTAAAGCATGAAGTCTTTATGTAGGTATCTATGTAAAAATGTATGTTAATATTACGAAACCCCTGGAGACTGTGTATTTGTAAGATATAATCAGAGGTCGGAATTAGGTAGAGTTATTTATGTACTTGCATCAAAATGTTGATATTAATGTGGACCTTCGTGGCAACATCGCGTGTATTGGTATTTTGCAACTTTGGACATCCGATGTCATTGATGTAAGTTTGGCAACGTCATGCGTGCAGTAGTTTAAATTGTGTAAAAGTAAATAACTTTTTATTTAAAAAATCACGGGATTTTTTCTGCTCTTTAAAATTAATCTCGGGATTTGAGGCATATCCACTTTATTCTTTCGCTGTATGAAATTAGTGTAAGTACATGAATAACTCTACCTAATTCCGACCACTGGATATAATACATATTTCTAATTTAATATATCATCGATTTGCAGTAAAATCAGAGAACAAACATAAAAAAAACATACATCAGCGTCGAACACCGAACCTCCAACTTTTCGATTTTGCAGTCGATTAAAAAGTTGGACGAGAAAGAAAAGTAGTTGGTCCGTTTGAAGTAATTTAAATTAAATAAATATGCCTATCGGCTCAACCAAAAAAGATGGTTCGTTGAGAAAGAAAAATGGTTGATCTGTTTCAGTTGGTCGGTTTAGTTGGTCAGAGTGGAAGGACAGATTTTTTTATTCTCATAAGAACTGACATGTTCACTTACAATGTGAGTAAAATTATCTGTTTTTGTTTTATCTAAAATAATACAAACTAAAGAAAAAAATACAGTTAATATATAGTTCTAAGCTTTCAATTAGTTGTATGATATTATTTTTTGAATATAGAGCTATTTCCTTATGAAACAACAAAAACAACTTTGTCTAACTTCGAGAGAGAACTTCCGGAATGGCACTTAATGGGCACAAATTAGCAGAACAGCTTAGTTAACAGGATTTCAGTTAGAACTTCATATTGCGATTTTCCATTTAGGCTCTTTGTTCATTTCAGTACTGAGATATAGCAAGATACTCTTCGTTGTAAGGATGATGCCTGGAAAAAAACAAAGAAATTATATTTTAACGTCAGTCAGCTAGGAAAGTGTTAAGATTTTGTTTCAATTTATCAAGAATTAGCTTAAATAAAAGTTAATAACGTCGAGGAGTGGGGGATCGCTACGTCACAGATTTGGATAAAATGAACGTGACGTCATTTGACATGTTATTATTTATGCTTAATCAATGTATCGTCGTAATTTATTAGTTACGCAAAAAAATATATAAATATGTATTTCGAAAATATATATACTATGAACAGCTCGAAAAGTACATAGTATATACATAGTAAGTACATAGTATATATACATAGTATATATAGTACATAGTATATACTATGAAAAGCTCGAAAAGTTCGAAAATCTCCCATACGTTGGGGTAATTAGTGTTTTTAATTTAATTTGAATGTGGGTTTCTGTGGTAAAGGATAAATAGTCAGGTGTAGAGCAGATTCGAGCGGGGCCATACATGTGAACAGTTACCTACATTGCTCGTTTTCAAATAAAATTCCAGGTCGTGCAGCATGCGAATAATGGATGCGGTATACAAACTGACCTTATTTTTCCAGATCTACTTATTATTTGCAACATATTATGTAGCTATTCATGACATTGTAAGAACACAGTATCATTTTTACTTAATCCTATTTTTCATTATGGGTCATTTGCATTGGACAATAGGGCCCGCATGTGTAAACGAAAAATCAATGACCAATCTATGAAAATAAGTTACAGGAATCGCTCACACTTCACAATATGAGGGTTCTATCGATCAATGTAAATGAGTCCCGAGTCTTTTAGATTTTTGCGACCTCACGAATCATAATAAGTCGTTAGTAAGATTGGAGACATATATCTGCAAATGAAAAGTTTCCAAAAATCTCCCTCACGAATTGATAAATAATCCAGGCCGATGAAGTCGTAGAGCTTTCACTTTTATTATACGTAAAAAAGTGTGAATTATTTCTTATATCTTACAGTATGTATTATTTATTTGATATTTACACCGTCCACTTCTTTCTAACCACATAAAGATAAATATAAAAAGGAAATATTTGAGTTTTAATTGACTGCAATGGAAAACTGACTACTGCTGTTTCATTAATTTTTTTCCTATGCACTATCACTACTATTACAAATATAGCTACTTTTTTATATGGCGGCATGAAGTTCTTGGTGTCAACTAGTAGAAATAAAGTATATTATAACTATGCGCGTAAAAGGTGCACAGTTTATTTCGTACTCCATGTTGTTGTGTTAGGGCCGAGAGCCGGTCTTGAGTCAGGCAGTGTGCCGCCTACCGCAGCTGCGCTAGCACGTGGCTGTCCGCGCAGACCGCGAAGTGATAACTGTTCCAAATTCAATTTCAGTCAGTGACATGTTCTATTTTTAAATGTATTGTTTTGTTTTTATCGTCAACAAATGGCTCGGATCATCAACAAGGAGTTGCTAATGCAGGATCTTTTTCGTTGGTTTTGTTATGTGTATTTGTGTCGTGTTTATGAAATGGCAATCGATAAGTAATAAAATACTCATAATATAAATTATATTGAAGACGAAAACTTCAAACAATGAAAACACATTAATATACAGTGTGCTTAAAATTAGCTGTGTAAATTCTATTGTTCTTTCGATTACTCATTAAATGTATGTATATACAGACATACTCTATCACTATTTGTGTCATTGAAAGGTCTGTTGAGTTATGCTCGGCACATATAAACAAATCTTATTGAAATTGATTTTAGAAAAATATATTAAATATGTAAGAATCATACTAATACTTAAAATAATCCCCAGCCCTGACATGGGATTTAAATCCATAACCTAGTTACTGCATAAAACAAATATTAAACCGACAAATTATTGAAAATCAAAAATAGAAATATTATTCTATATTTCTAAAATTAATTGATTTAAATTAAAAATTATAAAATTCATGAACTACCTACCCTTGGATATTCAATACATGACATCCGCGACTAAAAGACTCGCACGCCTGTTTCAAGTTATCACCATCTCTGAGGTACCGACTTTGATTCCCGGCTGTAGTGTGTAGCAAATGAACTTTTCTATATTGTTTAAGTCTGAATATTTTCTAACTATCGAAACAACGAAGGTGTTGTTTCGATAGTAAACTACTTTAGCTACTTTATTATTATTTGGCAGCTGAGACAATTTGTGCTGAATTCTAATATTTATAACCTTATATTTAAGAATTTAGTCTATATTAAGAATATCCGTTTTATAGTTAGGTATACTCAGAAAACGAGCCTTTACTCATTTTATTGCGCGCTTGTAGCACGTGCAAAATACAGTATCTACCTATAAATAAGCGCAATCAAACCGATTTGGGTAAACACGAAAAAATAAAATTAGTTACCTATTGATTTTGATTTTCACGCACATTACTTAAGACTTTTGTCAACGCATAACCTGTAAAGGGTCCGAAACGTCATAAAAACGTGCTCTACTCCCGTTCAAAATAGTCTGTGAATAATTAAGGAAACTAATATAGCGAACTGTCTTAATATTTTTTTTTAATTCTCGCCTGGTTAAAACTTATAAATCATAATTGCTTTCAGCTATAATGTATCCTCCATGGTGAAGATGGACGATTACGATTAAAGTAAATATTCAGACATAAGTACTTTTTAATTTACCCAATTATAAAGTCTAGGTTATCTTATTCCATTGACAAAATAAATGTTTAGATAGGTATATTATAGCTAAGTATTCTTATGATCGTGTAAAATGTTCAAAAAATTTCTTATTTATCCTAGTAGACGATCGTATTCATATAACACGAAAGCTTTTTTAAACATCGAAATTATTACGAGAATATTTTTCTTCTGACGTATGCTCGCCGATGTCGAAGGCTCTCGGACAGGTTCCGTCAATGTTTTACGGCTTCCATGAACTTAATAACTGCGCGTGACGTCGTGACTTTATATTTGTCTATAATCTTTTTTAAAACAGTTTAAGAATCAAAGAGACTTACAAGACTTTATAGTTTCATTATTCGTGTTATACAATTTTTAATATTAACAGTTTCCAAACGTCGAAAGCATTATTGGCAGCTTAGTTTTAAAAATCAACTATTTAGAAAACAGTTTGAGTTATAAATAAATTTTAATCTAATACCTAATTCTGCGACAAATGCATTAAATCCTCCTTCTTATTTCCCTTGGATTCAAAGTTACACGGATCTCTTTAATGTTCGAAGACTAACGCCAAAACAAGTAAATACATAACACTGATTACCACATTATCATAAATACCTGTGTTATTTGTATATAGTTTTCCTAGATCGATATTTTTATGTTGTACTAAGAGAGCTAAAGCAAACTAATCATTAATTTTAAACCAAATGTAAAATAAAATCCAAATAAATTGTAATTAATTATTAAGAATAAACTATTTTAATGTTATAAAAAAAACTATACTTAAAAAAAACTAATCGCCAACTTATTGATGACCTTCTTGCCTAAAAGTTTTCCTTCTCGAAATTACCAAATTGATTCGGTGTGAAAGGTATAAGCCTTCCAAACAGATTTATTGAAAAATTAAAACTATAATTAGAAACTTAGGTAATTTATATAATTTAGGAGTGAATTTACATTATATTACTGTCTCAATACAGGTTTATATTTCCGATAAATTTATAAATTAATAAAGCAATAAATTTATAAAGACGTATTTAGAACGCAAAGTTATTCAAATTATTTTCTTCATTATTTTGGTTTTTGTAGTTGAATAAAAAATGGATAATTCTGAAATTCACCTTGTAGCTAAGTACTGGCACGAACGGTTTTACATTGAACGCATTGTTTTGTAAGGAATTAATTAAATATAATTTAGATGCTTCTTATGCCACGCAATTATACCATCATCTGTCTTTGTCTCATTGACATACATAATGCGAATTATATTCGATATAAGGAGAAATATGACAGACTCTCACATGCCGGTATCAATCCCATTTCTAAGCTGCCGAATTCGATTCCCTGTCGATCAATATAGAAAACGAACTTTCTGATTTTATTTCGGGTCTGGATATTATGATAACCTGTTTCGGATATGGATAACACATGAACATGACTTTTATTACTTCGAGATTTGAGCATATGATCTTGCCTGATATTTACGATATACTACGTTTCCACCTGCGTAGTTTATATATCGTCTTGATTGTTTTATCACAGGGGCAAAAACTTATCAAATTTAGTAAGATAAAAACTTATCTATTTGTTAGGACAGGATTAGAACTTTCCATATACAAAACATCATCAACATCCGTTTAGTAGTTTTTATGTGAAGAAGTAACAATCATCTAAACTATTTTTCGCCTTTATTAATTTTTTATTCCCGAAAGGCACACAATGAGAAAAAAAAAATTATATTAGTACATAAATAAATTTATTTTGGTAAAAAGTAAATGCTTACGTTTATTTTTCACTAGCTTTCTGCCAGTGGCCCCGCGCGGTCCTGTATTATACATATAAACATTTCTCTTGAACCACTCTATATAATTATGAAAATCGTATTAAAATTCACTGTGAAGTTTAAAAGATCACAGCGTACATACATCGATTAGCTCGGTGGCGTAGTGGATAAGCGCCGCGGCCCGCGATCGTAGTCGTTAAGCAACTTTCGCAAGGGTCGGTCACGGGATGGGTGACCAAAAAATTATTATCTCGAGCTACTCCGTGCTTCGGAAGGCACTTTAAGCCGTTGGTCCCGGCTGCATTTGCAGTCGTTAATACCCTCCAATCCGCATTGGGCCAGCGTGGAGGGTCATGGCCCATCCTCCTTAACCATCCATAAGGAAGGCCTGAGCCCCTGCAGTGGGGACGTAAAAGGGCTGGTGATGTACATACTTCAGGAAGCGACTTTGATTTATACTATGTATAGAAGTCGGGAAGTTAATACTCAAATAAACAATGTATAAAACAAAAGCTCCTCTTTCAATTTGCCGAAAATACTTCTATCATCATGATAATTTACACGAAACGTACTCAAGTGCAAAAGGGAAATGATTTATTTCCCTTTGAAATTTGCCCCGTTGTCATATTATGATGGACTTTTTTATTTTAATTTTGAAATTTTGCGGACGTCGTTTTATTAATAAATACTGTTCAAATTGGATTAATTTACAGTCGAGAAAGTTCATCCACTTTTTAAACAAAAAGTTTTCATCGATTCTCGTGTAAGAAAAGTAACGTAAATAGAATAAAGTCTAGAGTGTGAGGAACTAGCTACTTGTTCAAAATAAACACAAGAGTAATTTACTACAGAAGGTCCGTTGTTTGTGAATGTTGAACTTAAAATTAATTGAGTAAAGGTCCATCGGGTGGCTCGATAGTGAACATTAATCAAAATCATATGAAGTAAAAGTAATTATTTTATTCGAAATCGTCGGGGAAAAGATTGAAGCTAATATGAATACACTATTTAATCTACAATTGCAATTCGGGCACCGACATTAATCGACAGGAATTAAGTAAAAGAATATAAATCTATAGTTTACCTGTCAAGGATGTGTAACATCTGAAAATTATAATACACGCGATAAATCCGTTCAAAATTAATTTTATTTAATGAGTAAGTAGTGCGCGTGAAAATATAAGAAACAAGAATATAAAATAAAAGAACTAATTTCATATCAAAACAAAAGAAAAAAGATTGATCCTAAAATATAATTTCGTGCGTTTTCTTTGACGCAATTTTAAAATAGTGACCCTCACAGTGACATAGGCAATTAATTTCACAGTTTTAATTCAGTCGGTTTTTATGAGTTTTAATCCATGCCTCACGTGCCGTCGATTGTACATGAAATGTTAAAAATACAAGGGGAGATTAAAATTTAATGAATATACTAATGTATACCTGTAATGAAATACTCATTTAAAACACATTTCATACCTTCAAACATTGTACATTAGAAATACATATTAATAATGTACTCATTAATAATTGAAAAAAAAAAAGTTCTCTTTCATTCGCAAGATACGTGTTATTTTCGGACTACGCTCTTAAATATTGAATGTCTCGGCAAGTACCAGCATACTTAGCTTACCTGAATTTTCCCCTACTACTGTGAAAATCAAACATGCCGCGTTCAAAATACAATTGTAATGTCTTATTATATAGGTACACACCGGCACAATTAGGGGACTACAAAAAAAGGGTCGATTTTTCAATTTATATAGTTTCTATAAGTTTTTGCACTCATAAAATAAATACATAGTCTTAAAATATTTAAAATTAAAGCAAAAGAAGTTTTTAGAAAATACACTTGATTTGCAAAATAAAACTAAAACTATTATGTAATTCATAGATTTCATATTTACAATCTCTAATTTTGTGTTACTAACACATTAATATGACGTCCTAAATCCTTGAGTTCTAAAAGTAATACTAAATGAATACCAACATCTATTCCAAAGTAGTTTTCACAACATTTATCGTACCAAGTATTTTACATCTGCAAGATTTTTCCGTTCATTTCTAATTCAATTGTTTCATTATCGAATTTGATAATGTTCTTATTTGAAGTTACACGACAAAGGAAAACATAAGTATTTGTTACACGTAGACAAAATAAACAAAACATTTTAAAGGATTTTATATTTATAATATGGTACTCGGTTTAAAAAAGTATACGTATCTCATTATTGAAATTGGATATTTTTTTAACGAGCGCTTTGTACGAATATATAGAATGACGCCTAAGGTTGTTTGTAATTAACGTTTCCCTTGGAAAAATAAGCATGTTTATTTTCTCGTGTTTCTCTACGGCATATTGTATGGCGTATTGTGTATTTTTTTCATTGTATCTGCATGAAAAGGTAATGAATGTGTATGAAAATGTAAAAGTTGTGAATAGAGTTTTTATATATTTAGTGCTAGTTTTTATGAAATATTTATAAACATTTTATATGTGTTCTTCTATTTATTATATCTGATCAATTTTTTATTCACAATATTATATTATATACTAGCTGTGCCTGCAACTTCGTCCGCGTGGAAAGTAGCCTAAGATACTTCTTAGTACATAAGCTATCTGTGTGAAAGACCTGTTAAAGTCGGTCAAGCTGTTTTAGAGATAAGCCGGAACAAACAGACAGACAGATAGACGAAAAATTTAAAAAAATATTATTTATTTTGCGCAAAACAAACTCATGAATAGCCACAGGCGTTCTCCCAGTGAATTATAAATTATAAAAAAGGTTAACGCTGACTAAACATCGACAACGTATCCTTATTTTACTTAATCTAACGCGAACACAGCAGTTGCCAAGTAAACATTGCATTTGAATAATAAATTAATAAATTTGTGACCAACATTTGAATTATTTACAAACCGTTTTACACCTACAAACGAATATAAAATAGTTTAGTGTATATTTCAACATTGAATTGAAAAACTTTTGCTTCTAGTTTAAAACTAGACTAAGCCATGAATTTGCTGTTTTCCTACAACTTCGCCAGTGTAAATTATAGCCTATGTTACACACACATAACAACTTTCTGTAAGTATAAGAATTTTCATGACCCGATGAGTATTTTCGAAGATTACCTATACAAACTAACAAATTTCTTTTGCCTGTAGATTTTACGTTTACTATGTGAAAGAATTTTTTAATCGCTCCGTTATTAGATCCCGTTCAATGCATACTATCAATCAAATCTTTATAGATAATATATATACATATATATCTCATGACCCATGTTAATGTAGCTTTATAGTCCCCTGCGTAGTTTTAAAGATTTAAGCATACATACATAGGAATATAGGAACAGAGAAAGCGACCTTGTTTTATACTGTGTAGTGATATAAGAAATTTATAAACAGGACCACTGCAAACAAACAAAAGCAAACCCTTTCCTTCTTTAATATTATTTTAGAAAACTATCCTCTTAGAACCGTCCATCTTACACAACGTTCTGTTCTAAATATTTAATTATGTTCATATTCCCTTAGGCAAACTAACCTACTTGTAAGGTCAAAGTAATGTATTTGATATACAAAGTAACCTTGAACATAATTTTGGGAGGTTTATAACCTTTTTTTAATCAATGAAATGGTTTACTAAACTCCATGTTATTAGGAGAAAACACACGGTTGATGACACAGATATGGGGGCTTTGAAATAAATTTTGTTTAAATCGAATCGAAAACGAAGCGAAACCGAACGAAACTACAGTTTTTAATGGTTTTCCTATTTTACAAAGTGTTAGAATTCCAGATAAAATAGAACTGGAATTATGTCACTTAGTAGAAAAGAAAAACCATTAAAAATTGTTGTTTCGTTCGGTTTCGATTCGATTTAAATTTATTTAGTAGAATTGGCCCCCAGAATAGTGACAATTCATTTAAATTGAGAATACCCTATTATTATGGAATAATATTTAAGTTCTAGATTAACCTGTAATTTACTTATTTTCGTTCGTTCGTTTCGTTTATATATTTTCGTTTACGTTATAGCTAATAAAACTTTCAATTTCTCGCTGTAAAAGATCAGGATTCCATAAATAGAACCAGAAGTAAGACCACGTCGAAGACGTGAGATGTGGATCAATCAAGTAATGGTTAACGCAGCAATCGAATGAACGTTACACAATTTATTCGAACTCGTTGCGGTGGCGACAAATTCAATATTCGAATGGTAATATCCCTTCGATGTTTTATCGATGAGACCGATTCTAAAAAAACATTGACGTCACAAACGGAAAGCAATAGGCATAGAGTCGTGATGGTACAGTATGCGCAGTAGGTAAACGTCTGCATATTGAGTGATTCCTTAAATTTTTTAACACAAGTGAGGATCAACCCTTCTCCTCAGTACTAAGGACACAACGCGACGTCCGAGTGTGCTAAATAATTATGTACACCAACCTTTCATTTCTTTAATGATTTCCATTTTCCAAATATTTAAAAGGAAAGTGTGCTTCTGCTCCACATGACTTTAGGTCATCATATAATTTGCAGATTGAAACTGTTAAAATGCAATCGGTTTATTTCTCAATATCTTTTTGAATAAAAAAAGAAAAGTAAGCATAACGCAACGGGTTGGCGTGAAATTCGCACTATGGGTTAGTTAATATCTTCAGAGTTGTATTCTTCGTGTTAAGCGTGGCCGCTAGTTTTACAGATTTAAAAAATACTATTATATATTTTTGTTGCGAAAAAGAACAGTCATCTATTAAGCAATAAAGAACAAATGCATTAACTCAGTTGTAAAAGTCAACAACTAAATACTTTTGAATGAAACACAACAACTGTTGCGTAATAAAAACATAAAGGAAAGTCGCGATTATATATTTAAAATTCCTTTGCCGATATATTTTTCTAAATAACCACCTCAGCTACAGTCACAATATCATGCGGAATGTATTGGTAAATTTATTGCGTCCTTTATTTACGATTTTTGCTGCCCCATGTTTATTCAAAGGCTATTTTATTTGGCCAGTAAAATGTTTATGAATATGGTGAGGGAGTAGGGATGGGGAGTGTGGTAGTAATCTGTCGTTATGTAACTGACAACGGCCCTCATTTCTCGGACTGAAATATCCATAGTGCAGACGTCTCATGTGGTCCAAGTTATAGAAATGTTTTACAAATGAGCCTATTAAATCCATCCTAATTCATGCTTGATATCTGTGATAATTATTTTTTTTATAAAATAATCTTTACTGTAGGCAATTAAAATCTCTCATTTTGAGGATTAAAATAGGTAATGTAGTGCAGATGTCTCGTGTGTGCCAGGTTATAGAAAATTCTTACGAATCAGCCTATTACAGGTTCCTTTCTATCAAATCTAATTCTTGACCCAGGATTGGATAGACCAATCCTAATTGATCTGTTGAAAGTTGATTTATAGAAAAGAGCAGAGAGTATACAAAGGAGCAGATCGGGCTTTAGGCACGCGGTAGAGGCACTGTTCGATGTTGACATCTGTGGATGTAAAATCTAAGACTAAGCTTAGCTTCCGATGCGCAAAAGTTAAGCCAAGCGTGCCAAGCACGAACTTAGATCGACTTTTAAAAAAGTTGCCTTATCATTACCATAGTAAAAATATTATGTTATATCAATTAAATATTATAGTATGCTTTTTAATTTATTTAGACATAAGAATACCATCTTATTAAAAGCCATCAACCGACCAAAACAAGTAAACACGTCTCAATTTGACGTTTTGTCTTCTGTCATTGTCAGTTTGCTTTAGGCGGACAAGATTAAAATCTTTAATCCCAGTTAAACAAACAGACGGATTAAGTTAAGCTCTTTACTTAACTCAAAAAAAAAAATGCTTTATCTTTGTATATTTTCATTTTGTTCGATTCCCACGCAGGTGTTATTTAGTTTAGATTTTCATTTATACACAAATAATTTACTCTATTTAAAACATTTCAAATTGGAAACAGCTTATACAGTTTTCATTTTAGATTAAGTACGTACTTTGGTGTATTGAACGGCATATTTAGAAACAATTTACTATTCTACGAGAAGCAGTACAATTCTGGCTCAATTCCAATTGCAATAAACTTTAAAATAATGAGACATAAGGTTCTACAGACAAGGATTTTTAAATTTATACGTTAACCCTGCCCAGCACAAATCTTACTTTTCAAGAAAAGCAAAAACCTTTTCCTGTATTACACATTTTCCTGTACAATTCAACTAATTAATTATACGCGTATTTAACTAAGGCACTTGCATTTCTGCTTAAGGTTTGCTTTGCATAATACCCCATTTTTACAATTTCGTTCTTTTTAATTAAATAAAAATATAAAATTACGCTTTTAAATTATTACAAAGAAAAAAGAATATTAAAGGTTGTGTATTAGCGTAGAGTATTATTTGATGTAATGAATTAAGTATGTACTCGTAATAGAAACATGGCCGAGTTCTAATGTGGTTAATTCTAATAAGCTCACATTTTTAGTGGTCATTAACTTTGCAAGCTTATTTTTTTAATATACCCATAGAATGAACTTGAAGTGGTAACATTTAATACGTTTGTAATCATCTGTACATTAAACATATATAAAGTTTGTATTCAGGACTTTATTACACATATTAAACAATGAAACTGTCAACTCTTCCAAATTGGACCGCTCAGTCCCGACATGGAGCCGTTGAAACCCCTTTTGTGTATATTGACAGCCGCAATGCCTGCCTTTATTCTAGCACAAGCTAAGAAGTGTTTTGGAATACGTCTGTCACATATTTTTTTATTATTTTTTTTATATCAAATGAAGACCTACAGCTTACAAACAGGAATAATATTAAGAATATAATAGGAGGCAGAGGGTCAGCTACAGATCCTCACAATAATTAAGGTATTGTCTATTTGTATACAATTAGTTTACAACTGAAAAAAAAAATCATTGATAAATGAGTGCCTTGCTGTAGATGAATAAGTATTAAATAAATCAAAATATTTACATAAGTACGTAAATTTCTGGTAAATCGATTAAATACAAATCAAGTAGTAAAATAAAAGCCCATTTTAATAATAAAAAAAATTAGAAGTGTTTTTATAATTCTTTTTTTTTTTTGAAAAAATACTTACCTTCTTTGTTATTACTTATTACTAAGCAATTTCGGAACACACCTAAGATTACTTATTTATTCAGTATGTTCTCCAGTTCTGATACAGGGCACAACATGAATCTTAATTTGCACCTGACCACTTAATAACTTATTTTGCCTTTCAAATTTCGTATTCATGACTTGGGAAATACGGCAACCAAAGGGCTTTGTGTTTATCGTTTATTTCAATCAACAATTAATCTATACTTATAATATTATAATGCTGAAGTGTTTGTTTGTTTGAACGCGCGAAAATTATGTTGATTATTCCGTTTATCGAGGAAGGCTTAGGCTATATGACATCGCTCTAACACTAATATAAGTAGATCAGTAATGAAAAATATTGCAAAAACGGAAAAACCACGCGAGCGAAGCCGCTAACGAAAAACTAGACTTTTAGATAGATAGATGATAGATAAATTATTCATACAAAAACACACAACTTGTTCAATACAAATAACAGTTGAGAACAGAATACGTAATAAGTGATATACCTGTGTGCAGCAGTAAGATAAGGGTCAATCGGTGCACGTAAATCACCCAAGAATGGGTGACGCACCGATTTTCAGCCGTCACCCAGTCCAGAGTGAGCGGGGCAGATTATTGTCAATGTTATATTAATAAAAAGAATTCGAAAATATCCAAAATAAAAGATAGAAATATTCTTAACGTAATGTAAGATAAATAATGATAAATTAGATATCGCAGGGGTCAAGTTAGTAACAAATTAATATTAACATTTTTTACATGTAATAAATTACTCATACATGTAATGCATTACTGATCAAGTGTTGCATCGCCATAGAATTAATAAATAAAGTAGGATATGCCTCTATTTGACTTTGCGTCTGTTAGAAGCAGCTTTATGACCATTATTGACTTTACATTCAAGGTTAATTATGTAAATTATGCACAATTCTAATGTTATCTATTTCTATATTTTTGAAAGTTTTTACCCATATTATAAATATACAGAATAACACAAAAACACATATAATTTCACAAATTAGGGAGTAGAATTTATTACAATAAAATATTTGTAAAAAAGTTACTTCTCCTAGTTTCTATGTTACTTTTAGAAATTTTATTTTTATTTGAAACCCATTATTACTTAGATTTAAATTACGAATAATAAAGAGTTTAGTCCAGTTTCAATTCGCACATAATACAGACACAAACTAACTGTAATTAATTAAATAGAATAGCATTATATTAACAAAATACATGATTAATTAATGACCGAACAGACTGGTTCCATATAGAAGTATATGGAACCATAAAGTTGATTCTTGTTATTTCATTTGGATAGCGAATTAAATATATTACAAACCGGTACTTAGTTTACAGGTGGGTTAACTTTTATGTCGATTCACGAGGTCTATTTATGACGTCGTTTACCAGTTGTATAAAAGTGTTACAAGCTAGTGGATAAGCGCCGCGGCCCGCGATCGTTGTCGTTAAGCAAATTTTGCAAAGGTGTGTCGCGGAATGGGTGGCCAAAAAATTATTATCTCGAGCTACTCTGTGCTTCAGAAGCAACGGGCCAGCGTAAATATCGTGGACTATCCTCCTTACATCATACGCGGTTGAAGTCGCGGGAATACAGATAATAATTAAAAAGACAAACTGTCAGATGCCCCGAAACAATTTTCGGGAATATATTTAGTAGGCTATTTCAATAATGACCGCTCACCTAAATTCAATAACAGTGAATTATAGTCGATTGTCACATTCATACAATGTAAACATAACCATAGATCACAAACTCTTTTACTGTATGTGATCTATAGTATTTTATTGCCTTAATAAGTGCCTTTATAATCTTATTAAATATCTTTATTACCCTAAAACACTGGTATAGATTATTACAGATTGTGAGATGTTTCTGTTTTACCAATAACTTTTTATATTTAAAGTGTTACTGAAAATGTTTGAATGAGATAAAAGCATTTAAATATAAACGTGGTGTTTTAAAATGTTCATCTGCATTGCAATGTGAAATTGAAAAAGATGAGCTTTCATTTTTTTTTACTGAAACTTTCCTTTTATGTGTAGTTTTTTATTCTATCAACACAACGGTCTTTTTTAATTATTCTATACAGGAAGGATTTTTTTTCAGTACATAAAATTTTATGCTTTGGTGAATAATTTTTACGGTTTTTTCTATCTTTTAATATATATTGTCTTAACACTCTAAATTTACACTTCAAAATAATTAGTTAAGGAATTAGCACTTTTTAGCAAATATTTTACAGTGTCTATATTATAATTATTTGGTCATACATGTTCATGTATTCAAATAATGTCCACAACTTACGTAAACATTGACCCCAAATGACGTAATGTAACCAAAAATAAACTTAGTACAACAGACATCTCGATTAACAAAAAAATGTTGTTATGGTCATACGCAACTTTTGCGTAACAGTCGAGGCGCGCACAGCCGGGTGGACCCGTACAATAATGCTATTTGAACAACAAACTGAATTGAAAGTTTTGAACGCTTTTTCTTATATTATTTTTTTTTTTAGCTTTAAGAAGTTTGATAACATATGTGAATCGAATAGAGAGAACGGGCCATGACCTACCATGCGGTATTTGTTGGTGAAAAAAGTCGATAATACGACATAACAAACAAATATAAGAGAATAATAACTAAATACATGATTAAATTATATAATACCTTATAATTTCATTATTATCCGTAACATTGAAATTTTCTATTTATATAAAAAAAAAAAAAACAAATTATGCTTGATGCATATACCCTATTGAGACGTAAGATACTGGTATTTGCGTCGATCACTGTCGCCTGTATTGGAACGCGCAGGCTTTTCCGGTCACCCAGTCTGGTTGACACGTCTGCCGCATTATCATTTAGGGTCAGTGAATAATCTTCTTCTTTTCAAACGTGTTTGAGTACTAAGCAGGTACCGTTAGCAATGCTTATGAAAAATATATTTAAACTGGATGAAGAATTCAATCTGTTTTAAGACATCGCTAACTGGAGTTACATAATTTTCGGGTAGATTTTGAACTACTGATTCAATTTATTTACTTGTTTTGCCGCTCTTTACCCGCTTAAATTATAACCTATGTCACCCGCGTATGATGTAGTTTGCCTTTGTTGAAGGAATTTTTATAATGGGTTAATAGTTTCGGAACAAATAATCAAAACTTATCTCTTTATACTATTAATATAGTTTATCTGTTTAATTTTTAGTTAGATTCTGTCTTCATAACAATCTACAGAACGAAAATGAAATGAAAGAATGCTTGAGTAATTCAGTTTTTCCATTATATTCTCAAAAGATTCATTTTAGTTCTAATATCATTTTATTTCTCTTATCGTTCACCATGAAGTCTCAAGTTGTTATATGGAACATTCTATAAAAAAACAAATAGAATGAGTCATACATTGGTTATGAATATTAATTAAATTACTTTTTGTTTTTCTTTGTGACGTAAATACTTCTTGTTATTTATGGAAATCTGCATTAATTATGTACCTACATCGAATTAGAATATCAGTTTATAGTACTCTCTGCATTTTATCATTTTCTGGTCAAAGCATAGACTTTAAAAGTACATACTATACGTCATATCTTTTTTTTTACAAGGTGGGATAAAGAAGTCTTTATGGTAAATCCGTAGTTATCGAATGTTATTAGTACTTCCAATATCTTAAAAAAATAAACATATAAAATTTCCTTTAAACGTAAAAATGTGTTTCTTTCCTTTAGAAGATGATGTAATAAATATAAAAAATTAAGAGATTCGCTTGATTCTGACAATTTCTTACATAAAGAGTGGCATCAAAACTGGCAACAATCCCTATATGCCTATTTTATATCATTGTTTAACCTGTACAGGATAAAGCAAAACAATGTTTTCTGTAATAGAATAACTTAAATAATTCTGACTATTAATAATAAAGAATGAAAATAACTTAGAACACTTTCTCAAGAGTATTCATAATAAGATCAAGATGGAAAAATCTACGTTTCTCGAAGAGATTCCATTACTCATTTCGTTTGCATGTCATTATTTTTTCAAAAGAAAAAAGCACATTCAACGTTTCATACTGTAAAATGTGTTAGTGAAAATATTAAACGAACGAGGCATTCGTTTACAAGTATTCAGTGGTTGCAGTGGAATCTCTGCCCGTTTTTATCCGTGTTGCAAAAGTCTGTCCATTCATCAACTTATTCCTATAGAATGTATTCACTATTCATTTAGAAACAGGAAGCGGGAAGTACGTGACAAACATACTGGTCACTATAGCGACAGATCGGGACAATGTCCCGTAGCGTAGAATCAATGCACACCCTATAGTTTTAATTTTTTGTCCCTTTCACACTGTCGAAAAAAGACTGAGATGAATGATGCTCATTCAATCAGGTGCATACTTTTTGTTGTTACTTATTAATGTTATCGACATAAAAGTTTTATGCTTTTTTTAACCTAAAAACTGTTTTGAATAAATTTTGCTTCAATAACTCATAATAATTTGATGTCGACGATGACGTAATCATTAATTACCGTTCCAAATTGGCTATTGTGCGGTTATGATACTAATTAATTTATTGCATGTTGAACATTTAAAGAGATTTGGAGTCAATTTATGATGAAACTTAATTTATAATTACAATTATGGTACATTAATTGATGCGAGAACGAAGTCTCATTTTCTGATGTATATTTAAAGTAGCTTTATGGATGATTCATTTGTGAGTTTATAGAGACAAAAAGTTTTAACAATGTATATTTAAATTTTATGTCAAATGAAAGTCGATCTGTGTAGGATAAGAATTTTTAAAGGTGTTTGTTCATTCTAAACAAGTGTTCGAAGAATATATTCTCAATAGCCGGCAAATAGTTAACGCATCTAATAATAGCCGCCGTATTGATAGCATCAATCACTGTCGTTCGACCAAATGGTACATAATGGACACCGCTCAAATGCCTAATTTAGCGATGCAGAAATAAGATCCTTATACGAAAAGCGTCACTTTACGTACAGTGTTAAACCCGATCCGTTCCAACGGACAACAGCAGGGTTATATGGGATGGTACAAGGAAACTCACTCTGTATATTTTTGGGCTGATTTAACGATAATTCGTGTGTTTATACAGGCTTTGCACTGGTTAGATACGACAAATTATAAAACCTTTTCTTCAGTGAATCCTAACTAGATTATTTATGTGTATTAATAGATCTGTAGTCTACATGAAACCTTTGAAGTTTATAGTTTTAAAACATTACATTGTGTAGAAATTCCTTTGTTTGCTATTTACACGAAGAATATATATGTATATATGTTTTAGTTTCTATTAAATATTACTGCATTTTTTACATTGATTACATATTTTCAATCTTTCGATTTTAATAATATTATGACTTATTTCCAGAGACTTAATTTTCCAGACTGTAAAATAATAAAATTTAAATAAGAATCAAACAATAGAAAAAAGGTAAAAACCTTTTTTCTATTGAAGACTTTTATATAATTTGCTCCTACGCGAGGTACTTACTTTGACTACAATGTGATTAGTCAGTAATATTTAGAATTTCAACGGGTTCTTTTGAAAACGTGTATCTAACATTTCTATACATTAAAAATTACCAGGAATTTCTCCTTAAAAGTGTTTCATTAAAAAAAACTCGTTTAAAAGAAGCTCTATTAATTTTTTGAGGCATTTGGGACATGTCCAAAGTATAAATAGAAAACATGGCGTCATTTATCAAATTTTTCCTTCACATTTAACACGCGGTATGACATTTCGCGAAAACATAATTTTCATCTGCGAATCACAAAAGTTCACGAAGTAAGAATGAAGTTGAGACAATTTTTGTCAGTAGTATTGGATATTTCATCCTTAGACTTTTGTCATGTTATAATAAAAATATATTGTGCCATTCATCAGTTAAGTAATAAGACAGAAAAATATGTTCGTTAGCTTTTTAGCGTCATTTTTTATGACAGACAAGAATTTAGAACTTTAACATCAATTTGCGTTATAAAATTGATATATATGGACTACATAATATCTTGATCATAAAAATGTGTATTCATAAAGTAACTTGACGAGAGAATGTCGGGCTTATTTCTAAATATGTAAATAATTCCAGACCAATCCATTCGCTTTATCTTGCTTCAGTCATTTGCTCTGAAACATCATTGAAATTCAAACGACGAATGTACTCGTCTCTACATTATATTATTGTATTTTTTTGCGTAGGCATCTATAAATAAATATTGTAGCATAGGTAATATCTGATCGTATTTAATTTCTGGTTCTCTTAAATTTGACATTCCAAATTTTGTAGAACATACCGTCTATTTTTAGGAATAAATATAATAAAGTTTCGCAAAATATACATGTGACATATCAATAAAAAGGTTTATAGTGACAATTTTAAATGTACTTATTACTTCTTAAATAAAAAGTATCTCTGGAACAAAAGCTACTGGACATTTTTTTTAAATTCTTTCACCTCCCTTATCTATGGTACACGCGATGACAGACTATAATTTACGCAGACAAAGTAGCGGGAAAATAACTAGTCCACAATAATTTAAATGATAACTAAAATAGCTCTAGAGTACATTAAAGTTGGAGAAAAACATATGAAATGAGTTTGTGTGCAAATTAATACGAATGTGGGTGGAAAAAACTCTAGGTCCCACAGAGAATAACACTAATCAGTATTATTCAAAGAGTACTTGGACAAAACCTCTTTGTTTAAAAATCGCTTTTTGCCTTTTGGGAACTTACTCCCAATTACACGATTGCGAAGTATGAGACAAGAATAATGATGGTAACACTAAATTCACGTTACATTTTCCGTTCCCTTGCAAATGTCAAGGCATTTATGCATATAGGTATGATTAATATTTTTGGGACTACTGTTTTACTTGTTACAAAGAGAAACAAACAGTTTCTATTAATATTATAATCGAAGGTTTGGAGTAAGTATTTTAGCATTATAAGTAACTTAGCTGATAAGTTAACAAAAATATTTAGGTACTCGATAAAAAACTGGTGAACTTAAACAAATGATCTTCTCTCTCATTTGTTACTTTTTGTTCTAAATGAGCGTATTTCCTTTGATATTTAGGCAAAGTAGACAGGACATAAATTTTTGGCATCAAGATATGTATATTTCCTTCTAAATTTTACAACTATAGTAAAAATAAAAGCACTCAAAGTAATAACCATGAAAATTGTTCACGATATCTGTTATGGCGCGAATTCTCCGTTACCTTGCCATATTTGTGAAAGTTTAACGTTCACTCCATTTATTATTTTGCCATATCCTTTGTTTTTCAATTAAATATTATACGTTTTTTGAAATAGTTACTCAGTAGAAATCGCCTGCTGTGTTTTCAACATTTATTTGGGTCAAAAGATGGGATTGAAATTTATATACAACTTTTTTAATACCCACCTTTTTGGAGAAACTCATTGTAATTATTTTAGTTGCTTATTTTTGAACTAGAAAAAATAAGTAATTCAGTATGTTATTTTAGCTTCGTTCAAAAGAACATTAATTGTGTTTTTTGTCTTGTCAATTAAGTTGTAATAATTATTTTCGAATGTTATGTATCCGAATGCTTGAAAGGAGAGACATCGATATATATTGCTTAACTGTTATGAAGCCATAAGGGTACCGAATTTAATAGCTTTGAGATTGTCAAGGGATTCATTGACAAGATCAGTTATATTAACATTATTCGAGTTATCTAATTCTCTACGAAATTCGATTAATTGATAATGGACTAAATCGTTAACATTAGTTAATTTTTTATAAAATATCTATATAGAACATTTGGATAGGAAATAGTAAAAAACTTTAAAAGAAACAATCCAATTAGATTCTTAAATAAAATGAAGTAAAATTGGATTTAAAAATGTTAAATTCCACAACAAAACAAATAGATTTCAAGTTTACTTAAATAATACTTTATATATTTGCATTGCCCGAAATTCCTATGGAAAATATAATTTTATAAGAACAATGTTGTAGTATCAATGGCCATTTATAATTACATAATTTTACTACTGCATTGACAACATGGCAGTTTTAAATGGATCACGTGTAATTCACGCGTAATAAATGTCTTTTAATGTATTATAGAAAAAATATTACTATAATTAAAACACTTTAATGCTTCACCTTCAGCCAAGTGAGCAAGAAGTGTAAGGCGTATTCTCGAGTTTTGCCGCTCTAAGTTTTTGAGGATTATGAACTATTTCTCATTGAGAAGAAGTATAAAATTTACATCAAGTATTTGAGACATATTTACCTAGCAATAATTACTATGGTAGTCTTTTACGCAAGTTTTATGTGATAACTCCGCCTAATGAACTTCAGGTACCTGAGACAAAATGCTTAGAATACTTCTACACATTGAATTTCTTAAATTTATATTAGATATTTGAATATTGAACCATGTAATTATTTTCGCTATACATACGGTATTTTTATCAATCGAAAATTCTAATACATTCCAGCAAAACTAATAGCAGTCAGGAGTCTTAAGTTATTCCTGGCAGCCATCTTTATCTTGCTGGTCTCCACAAATTCTACTTCGCACTTCTTCAGTACCATAGATAATAGAAAGTTGGTATCAAGTAAAGAGAAAAACTGCTATAAACTTTTTGCCATTATTTTTATGAATTGAAGAAAAGTATAACAGGTAAATTGCAATGCTATAATGATAAATATAAATAAAGAGACTTCACCGGTTTAAAATATAAATGAAACAAATTGCATAACAGATTAAAGTTCAGAATTTATAGAAAATAAAGTCCTATAAAGGCTTGGATAAAATATCTAACATTAAACATCTTCGTTACACCCATTTTTCGTATCATAAAAAAATTACGAGTTTCGATGTCATACTTTTATGTAGGCCATAAATATTATATCTGTAAAATGCGTGTAAAATATTTAACATGCTTCCCCTGGATAGAGATGGTTAAATTTTACATGCCTACGTAGGGTTACGAGTGAAATATGGCCGGCGTCCCGGGAAACCCGTAAACCTAAAACCACTTACTTACATTATAGTTTATCGGGACTAGTACGTAATCGTCAAGAGAATAGAGGTTTCAAAATGGCTGAAGTGTTGAGTCGTATTTAATGATAGGCTTTTACGAGCCACCGGAGAGTTTTATTAGAGGAAGTTGTGTGTATAGTGAGGTCCGATTTACTATCGGGACGGTTTTGATTGGCACATTTTATCCTGATATTTTACATGGAATACTTCATTGCAGGTTTGGAGCTGTTTGTTTTATTTTTATAATACAGCAAACTGTATGTTAATGGCTTCTCAAAGAACTAGGCAATTTTGTTTAATACAATAATTTGTAAACTATAATTTAGTTAATCAAAGGTAAGACATGTCTCCATGTGTCATGAGATATTTGTTTTATTTTATTTCTTGTTATTATCTATCTTCATCAGCCTTTTTACATCCCCTCATTCCCTTATGGATGACTAAGGACGATGGGCCATGACCCTCCACACTGGCCCATTGCGGATTGGACGGTATTAACGACAGCAAATGCAGCTAGTACCGACAGCTTAACGTGTCTTCCGAAACACGGCGCAGCTCGAGATAATAATTTTTGGTCACCCATCCCGTGATCGACCCTTGCGAAAATTGCTTAATAGTAACGATTTCAGGCCGCGATGATTAAACACTTTAGCTCCAAAACTAGTACTGTTCCAATTTTAGAAAATTATTTTACATACGCGCGTGAATTAGGCTTAAATTTTCATTAGTGAAGTCGCAAGTAAATAAAATAGAGAAATTGGACTGGAATAGGATACATGAATTAATAATAAATTAAGCTATTTGTATACTTAAGATTTTACTTTAAAAGTGTAACCAGACTACTCAAATGACCAAAGCTTATGTAGGTTCATACAGAATTAAAGACTAAAGATCAAAGAAAACAATTTTATTTTGCTGGGGACTATCTACCTCTCACAGGCACTTCCTTTGTGGTATTAATGCAGCCCGTTTAGGTGTGATTGCTTATAGATGTAGTCGAAATTATTTTCCACTTTGCATTTAAAGTGGGAAATAACTGTATGAAGTGTGAGAGATAGACTGCAAGCCATAATATTCGTAAGGTTTAGATTATCATTAATTTTATATACTCAATAAACGTTACATTGGTCACAGTTAATGTTGTGAACACCTGCCCTGCGCTTCTGTAGAAATCCGGACCCGAATTCGGATTCCCTTAATTACTTACGAATTCTTCAAGCACTTGTAACTTTTCCGCTACTTTGGTATAGAGCGTATTTTCATCAATGTTCAGGCAATCCACCCAAACAGCCGAAATAAATATTTTTACAGATATTTTAACTTTCGATAAAGATGAAAATTTGTTCTAATTATTATATTTCATTAATTTTGCATTCACAATGCTATTCTTAATGAAAGATGCTTAAATACTCCACTCTGTCTCTGTTACTCTGAGATAAGACTCAATCCGGATTTTTCAGTATAGCATTTATCATCATCATCATCATCACCATCACCAGCCCTTTTACGTCCCCACTGCAGGGGGTCAGGCTTTCCTTATGGATGGTTAAGGAGGATGGGCCATGACCCTCCTGTATATCATTGTGAATATAAAATTGCCCAAATATAATAATAAACCAATTTTATTATTAAAAGCCAATAGAAGCATGAAATAAAAACCAAATACTTAGCGAAACGTCAAAAGGCAGAGTGTATTTTTTAGTGTCAAGGTGGTAGTGATCCGAGGTTAAACTAGGCGATGCATCTGTAACCTAGATGGGTGCTAGTCGGCATCTGTCTGTTGTCACCTGCTAGACAGAATGAATTTATGTCAACGTTGATATTTAGATACAATAGTTTTTGTGAATGTTCTCTTTATAATATTAGTATAGATTCATTAAAAAATAAACGTTCAAGAATCAAATCGATGTTTTATCAAAAAAAAATTAAGTTGAATGAATGGAAAATAATTCTTGATTAATTTTATGTTTTTAAAAATGTTGATAACGTTCCAACTGATAATTTCATTTATCATGCTCACATTTGTCAAAGTTTAATTAATCAAAGAACGGCTAATTAACATTTATTATCTGTTATCTTTTCTGAATACTCAATAACTATAAACCTAATCTAATACAAAAGTTATTCTATTATGTAAAGAACGCCATGAACTCGACCTCGAGCACACAGTATAAAGTTTAAATTACGAGTAAATAAAAACTTAACCTTTTCAAGTAGGTTTCATTTAATTGAACCACCATGTGGTGACAGAGCTGCGTTTGTTGTTTATGATCTATCGGTACAAGATTATCGATAGTAATATCCTTTTTCCATAATGCCAGTATCGCTTATATTGACATTATTACGAAATTAGTAAAGATATATATCTTTTATATTTACCAAAACATTCAAATCTCGTAGTCATCTCTGTAAAATAATTTATACACTGAAACATTGTTCATTTAACTGAACGTTCGAACATCTGTTTTGCAAAACAAAAGCCGTCCATTAAGTGTGTTTTATTACACGCCCCTCGGGCATTATCGTCATCACGGCACATCGAATACAATATCTGCCGTGACAAACTCAAGATAGCAGCTTCTGATAAGAACCAGTGCTAACATACTTTTCAAATTGTACACACGCATTGACTGAAATATGAAAAATGGTCTGCTGAATTTTCATAGCACATAAACAGCTGTGCTATAAGTGCTTTAAAAATGATACTCTAATACAAAATGGGAAAAGTGGTTCAAACTTTAAATGCGTATTTGTTAGACACGACGAAATGTTGTATGAGCGTGGAGAGACTTAAACAGTTTTGCTTGTGTCGCAGATATGAAGGTGAAAATGAGGTAATCAGTTAGAATAAGAAAAGCCTTTTAACTTTGACTACTGAAGTTAAAGTTCTAGGTAATAGTTATAATATAATTTTTTGCTATGTTCTATTTATTGTAAATGTTCGTCTGAGATTTTTCAAGTACCCTTTTCTGTCATTGAATTCGATCCGTCATTACACATTCTGTCCCACAATTGTATGGTTATAGCTATTGTATTCAGGCTACTATAAATAGTATAGAAAAGTCATGTTTTATTTATCGATTTTCCTATTAGAATATATATGCCAGTTATTATTTTATTTGAAAACTACACGGATACACGGATAGCTTATTATATTATTTTATTTAAAAACTACACGGATAGCCTATTATTCTAATATTTCTTTGTTTTCGTTTGATGAAATTAATTTCTTAAACTCTATCGTTGATTCTATAGAAAAATCCTATTCGCGCCAGCTGATACTGAAAGATAATCTCTTATCGATAAATATAACGGGCATTATCTCATTCTCACAACAATGTGTGATACATTTTTCTTATTTCAACACCGTAACTGATAAGCTATTGATCACAGGAAAATACGTGATCTAGATTCTATGTCGACAGAAATCATTTGACGTCTTCAACTAAATCATACAAGAACATTTGTCATTGTAACACTTTTGGAAAGTATAAAGTTGTTGTATTAATCCTGGTCCTCCTTTGGACAGTGATCTTCTGAGAAATTTGAGTAAAATTAATGGTTCAACCGAAGGCGACCTAATTCCAAACAAGTTACAATATGCACCGTTTAAGTTAGTCACGACGGCAGTAGAATAATGTTGCTCAATTTGTCTTATGTACAGTAGTGCAAAAAAAAAGTGAGAGTTGGAAAGGGACTCGCAAAAAGCTTTTTACAAATGACCTTTGCCTAATTATATAAAAACGTACACAAATCATATTAATTATAAATAATTTTCAACTAACACGATGACAATAAACACACAAGCGGAGAAAACTGTCATCTTAAATGTTATACATTACAATTAAATTTTTTATTTATTTATTCAACAAAATTTCAACAGCAGTTTTATTATTTTTATACAAAGAAATAATTATACAGGACTGACGTCAATTTTGGAAGCTTATTATCTTTACAAACTAATTTCCATAAAAAGCTATATAATACCTATACTTTTTGATGCTCCAAGAACTTAGTTTATCATAAGTAAATACAAAATCAAAAAACAAGTATTGAATCAATATTATCGGCATGCCATTAGTAGATATTGAAGATTTTCTTGATATTTTCCCTAACACGACATTTTAATCAAGCTAAGTAATTAATTGTTCTTTGAACGCATTAATGTCGACTAAGCAATTTTTGAAATTAAATTTTTTCATAGTCCTTTATATAAGATTATAACGAATTTTCTAAAATTTTTAATTTATGGCTACTACGTATTTGCTTAAGTTATATTTAATATACTCAACAATTATTAGTCCATCACATTGTTACGTAATAATTATCTTTTATAATAGAAAAACAGTGCTATTATGTATTCATACCAGTAATATTAGAATTTATTAAAGCCATTAAAGCGCTATTAGCAACGACCATTAACACCTTAAAAATGACCGAGCCATTTGTTGACTAATTCTTATTATAAAAATTAACGCTAAAACAAAACGAAATCTTTTAACAGTTACGAATCAGTTTTTTGAAAAATGAGTTCATAAAACTACATATCTTGAAGTTTACACTATCATTCGACGTGTTACAATGTTAGAATAAAATAGTGAAGTGTTTATATAAAGTGGTTATGGCGTTAAGTGTAGTGAATAGTCGGATCACCGTTAGTGTATCGTGATCTATAGATGATGGTGTCGTCATCGCCGCGCGCGCAGACTCGCTCGCAGCACGACGACGACGACGTCGACCCACAAAGAATAAAGGCCTACTCAGTAAGTATTGTGTAACATTATTTTGTTCCTAACTGTACTTCGGATGCTATGGGGCATTCTGTGAGATACGACTACAGATTCCTATGAAGCTAGTGTGGTGTTTGTAGTGCTAATTTCTGTAACCAGTTCTTTATATAGACAATAGATTTATTTATTTAAATAAACTTTTGATATATTCTGTTTTCATAATGGTCTGTTTTGTTCATAAAAATATGTTGGTTAGAGTACGATATCCGTATGACTTTATCTACAGATCACACTATTTTAAGTTTACAAAAATCTATTGGTTTGAGTTGTTCGAAATAATAACATGTTACGCAATACGATCTTATTGTTTAAATACAAAAACAATGTTCCGACCTTAGCGACGTGACTTCGGAATCTCATAGATCATGAACGCAATTCACACTGTGGTGCTAAATACAAATGATTGAACAGTGGCCGGCAAACAAATCGTATTGCAATATTACGCGATCAATACTTGAAGCAATAGAAACAGCGATCTACGAGTACCATTATAATGTTCATGGAATTTACTTAATCGGGAAAGTGATATAAGAAAAAAATAAGTGAACTTCAAACATTATGGTATTATCAGACAAAATTGTAGACTTGATAAAAACCAAATATGTTTCTGACCAACACACCTATTTCTTTGTCAATAGTTAAAAGTTATATCAGTATGTATGTATGTAATGTGAATAAAACATTATTCTAGTAAATTCATTTTGATTGCCTAATATAAAGAATACAATGGGATAGAAGAAAAAAAGATATTTTAAGATTTATCGTTTCCATTATCAGCATAATTTTATTTCCAAAAAAATATTTAGCAAATAAGGTTTGTGAAGTCGAGACATGGTTCTATAATGATGCAATTAATTAAATTAAGTATTAACGTTTACTTTAAAATTAAAAGTTGACAAATTACAATATTGATATACTCGTATATTGCTTCAAAAGAAAAAAAAATACAAATAAACTATTAACAGTGAGTCATATACCTGAAAGTACCTAATTAGATCAAAATGTGAACTAAATTTTTTTATAATATTTGGTCAATTTTACATTTACGATACTATATTTAAAAATATTCTTAATGAAAAACGCTTAAATAATCCACTTTGTCCCTGTTACTCTGAGATGGGATTCGAATCCACTCGCAGATTCGCAATCTGGGCGAAAGATCGTGGGTTCGAATCGAAATTAGATTTTTTAAGATTTTTTTGTTAATTAAAAAACTTGTTTCTTCACTTCTATGCAGTCTTAAGGTTCTGTCGCATATTTCGTGGCCCTACATGGGAGTGGTACTACCACACGTATTGTAAGGCTGTAGCGTTCCAATTCTTGCGTTGCGTAAAGATTACAACGTTCACATAACTTTTGTTACTTATTATTAAGAATTGGTCGACGGGTCTCTTTCTAATTTTGTGGGATAGATGAAATTAATTTATATTCAAAATCAATTATGGTGGCAAAATGTATTAACATGAGTTAATACAATATAAATATATTTATCAGTAAATTAGCTCTTTAAACGTCTGAGTTTATAAATCAGCACATTTCACCACGAAAATATTGACAAAAATTGTTATTTTTTGATAAATGTTTTGGTCAATTCACAAATTATACCAATATTAAAAATTTTGTTTGCATCAGGGCTCGAAAACCGCTGACTCGATTTTGAAAAGTCTTTAAACCTAGGAGAAGCTACATCATACGCTGATGACAGGTTATAAATTACGCAGGTGAATTCGCAGGAACAGCTACTATAATAGATATTTAGAATGTTTGCACATTTTTTAATTTTATGCGAAAATAACTGCATGAAAGTCGTAATAACTTGCGCAATCTCGCATATGGTTTCCTTTATCGCAAATATTTTAAACATCTTGTTACGTGTGACCAGCATGTGAGAGTTGAACATAAATTTTTGGTTCAGTGGTTTTTCAAAATTCCATTTAATTTATATCTGTACTTGTGTCATAAGTATGTTATTATTCACAGGCTTACCATAAACACATTAAGGTCAAAGGGCACCGATAAAATATTTTATGAATTAAGCAACGTTTTACGAAAATTTTTAGTAAGAATTCCTTAGCAGAGTTGCGTTTGATGTTGCCATCGCTTAAATTCCAGTTTAGATTCCGGTAAAATTCTGGATTTTCATAAAACTTACGTAAATATAGATCGACTAACGCAGCCTTTAGTACTTTCGGAAATAGTTTTTATTCAATTTAACATCTAATGCAGCAATAACGCTTCAACGCTGAAATTTTCAAACACTTACAAAGCAATATCGTTGCTTACCTATAATTATTATTCTTTCTGTACTTTCATCATTTCTGAATTCGTTCAATTCAATAAAAATACCTACAAGTCTTTCTGCTCTAACGTAATACATTTCGTTTAGTCTGATTAAATCTGTGAGAGACATAAACAAAGGCATAAAACCGCCATAATATCCACTTGGCTGAGTGTGAAATGCACTGAATATTCTGGATCAGAGATCACCGCTCTTGTTGTTCAATAATTGTACATAAGCGGCACTCTTAGCGAGTTATTGTAGCAAAACGAAACTGGTTGGTAGATATATTATTATTATTATTTTATATATACAGAAATGGTCTCACCCTTTTAATGAATTGATTGTAAAAGAAATCAACTAGAATCAAATAGATTTAATAAATATTATATCATATCAATTTTGCGTTAACAACACTGTATTGAAATATTTCTTCGAGATGAATTTAATAAAATTAAAATCTAAATTAAATTTGATTTATGAAAATATGAGATTAACCATCGTCTTCTCAATTTTATTCATAATCTTAACACAAAAAATGAAAATAAACTTGCCGTTCAAACCTTCAGACTTCAGAAAACCAGAGGATCATTTCTGGTTAAATGCATTGCTATGTTCAATAAAGTTCCAAAAAATGTAGTTGACCTACCCATATTACCATACTTATGAGTAAAGGCTATTATAAAGTTGATGATTATGTTAAGGGTCGCAATGCATGGAATTAATAGCCTTCGCTTTGTTCTATAAAGACTAATTATATGTTCAACCTATGTCCTACAGACTTTGAAAGTTGTATATATTATTGTGATAATATATATTATTTTAGTAATTACATGATTTATGTAAATGTCATTACTTATGATAAAGAGCTGGTAAGTTTCTTACGCTTGTTCTTCTTGTCAGCTAAAAGACGTCCTGTACAAGTGGTAGGGGAAATATTTTTTTGAACGATTCAAAAGTGCTTGTTGAAGATATTTTCATTTCATTTCATATAGCAAAAATATCCTCCTCTTATGAATTTTCAAAAAACTAAATTTTATTAATGATTTAAAAGACATTACTAAAACATCATTCAATTATATCAACATCTAACAAAAGGAAAGAACTACAACTATTTTTATATAATTCAATTCACGCAAAGTAACGCCTGATTCTATGAAATATGGATCAGGGTTATGTTTTGTTTTATTTATTATGTCATTCTTCAGTGCCACAAAGAGAC
Organism: Diatraea saccharalis; assembly: GCA_918026875.4. NCBI lineage: Eukaryota > Metazoa > Arthropoda > Insecta > Lepidoptera > Crambidae > Diatraea > Diatraea saccharalis. Next base: position 9,269,691 of record OU893350.1, read on the forward strand.
GCACTGACTGATAGGTCAAACTTATAACGACCCTCTTTTTGAGTCAAGGTTTAAAAATATGCTTCAAAACGCCAACGATAATATTAATCCTGTCCATTAAAATATGTTGTCAAAACCAATTTAGAAGAACGCATCAAACTTTTTAGACCTCTAGCTGAACCGTGAAATTAGGACTGCAAAACTTTCAGAACCAATAAACTTCGTACGTTGACTTTTAAAGTAATAGAAAACAGCCTTTTTTTTTCTTTTAACGAGTCGTTAAAAATTTAGTATCACACATTAGGTTTATTTTTAGACACGGCTATGATGTGCGCTTCTGTAATTATTTATGGATATTAGAGAGATCGGAGCTGGTTATGGAGCACTCTTTTCTGGAACCGACCCTACCCCCAAAAGAGAGAAGATACACTATCCTTCACACGGGTCTCTGCGGATAGAGAGTCCCACACACCTGCCGATAAAAAGTATGAAAGAGATGGATCAATATGTACACAAGGGTGTAGATAGGCAGAACACCCGGCTTTGGCCACTGCCCTCTTTTAGGCTTTTTGACACTTGACGGCGTTCAAAATAATACTTTATCGTGAACGTTTTGTAAAATGTTGTATTATGGCTAAACTAATATTGTTGATATATATAATGTGTCAAAGTTCATTTACTCGTAACTCAAAATGAAAATTTAATGATGGCTTTAACTCCAAATTTCATAAGTGTTTTTCCCTAAAATTTAATGTATTTTTTATAATACAAACTTTTAAATTAGACTTCAGCTTACTTCAATATTTATTTTTTATTGTAACAGAAATTGTTTTTTTTTATTATACGTTTGTTTTAAACGTCTTTTATTTGGATATTTTTGTCGTTATTGTGTGAATATTGTTTCGAAGTTCGCACTTTCTTTCTATGTCATTTCTTGACAGATAAGCTATATTGTGCCTCTCACAAAACCTTCGCGGTACCATTCTGAGGTCGTCTTTTTACTTAACAATGCTAGTATTGAGAGCTACTCCCGATGCAGACATATGTCAGTGTAGTGCTCTACTTTATTATTAAGATCAATTTTTTTATAGACAGGAAAAAATGTTACATAAACAAATAGGACAGTAATTCTTATTACTGTAGTTGGTATTTACTACAGTCTACAAAGATTAGAAGAAAATAGTTTTATTAATAATACGATTGATTCGTTTATTTTTTTTTTTTCTTCTTTGAATATATTTAAATATTATCATTTGAATCGATGCTTGTGGTAGGCTATTAATGCGACCAAAACAAAAACGCAACACTAAGCTTGAATGTTTTATTTGAGATAAAAAAACAATTAAGTGTATCTATAAAAATATATAGAATAAAGTAGTTCATTTTAATTATAATAGAAGGTTATTTATTTTCTTTTAGTAAATTAGATACATAAATGTCGGGATAAGATGAATAGTGTCGATGGTATGATGCACTTTAACTGGATTACAGACACGCTTATAAGAATAATAATTCCAATGTTTATGACCATGAAAGTTTAAAACAACAAGATTTCGCACATTCATTAAATTTAGTAGCTAATTCTTAGTCTAGTTAAAGATATAATAGCTGTAGCATAAGCTATTAATGTGCTCATATGATTACCTAAGGATATTTTTAAAAACCATTCGGAACACCAAAGTACAACTTCTTTCATTTACTTGCTACTTGTCACAATCGCTATTTATATTATAGCTTATAATCGCTTCAAAATCCTTTTGGAAGCTAAGATGTACTATAACTGATACCTCAAACTCTTAACATAACACCCGTCTTTTGCACCGGGATTTTGAAACTGGCGAGTAGGTATGAAAAAAAATGTGAATTTCAAGGAAATAAAAGATGTGTGTAAAAATTCTTTTGCCACTCAGCAGGCTATTCTGTAATAAATAACTTTATCACGTTTAACTCGACGTCAAGCGTTACAGCATAGAGTATCTTTCAAATAAAACCTACTTTAAAAGGTAATAAAGTTTTCATTTCATTAAACCACTACGCTGTGAGAGTGGCTTGCCTGACGTTCGGCGCTGTTTTTATAAATGAACAGGATAGCAGTTCTCTCTTTCTATCCTACAATAGATGGCGTGAAGGTAGAAGTAACCTAGAGAGATCTAACCTTCAAACATTTTGTCACACAGGAGCAGTTGCGACGGCGCAAAGAAGCGGAAGATAGGATCGCAGCTCAGAATGAATTTCTACGTACGTCCCTCCGAGGGTCACACAAACTTCAAGCGCTTGAGTCGACGCCGCCGTCGTCAGGAACAGCCTTCGTCAATGACGCTTACGAGGATGACGTCAGCGATGACTCTGTGCAATTATACACCGTTGTTGGTGAGTTTTACCTCTGGTTCTAAGTCCTAACTGTACTGAGTTTTACTTTTCGACTGGGCGCGCCGAGTCAAGCCTAATAGGGAATATTATGCAAAGCTCCGCAGGCAGCAGTAGTAAGCCATTAGTAAACAAACAAACTTTTTCGTACATTTCGTATTTCTAACCAACTACAAAAATCCAAAAGGAGGAGGTTAAATGTTCGACGGCGATGTATGTTTTTTTTATGTATGTTCACCGATATTTCCGCTAATTGTTGACCGATTGTGAAAATTCTTTTTTTATTCGACAGCTTAAAGGGCTGTCGTCGGCTCATTTAAATTCTATATAAATTGCATTCTGTAGTCTTCCTTTTATAACAAAACAAAATACGCGTTTTACCAGATGTCATCTAAATATTTAGATGATCCTTCGATTAACAATAAATCTATTTTTTGTGAGTCAAACAGCGCATTCTTTTACTCTACATTTGAAGTCTTTACGTCAAGAATAATGACGTTATGTGACTTCTCAAGAACGTCAAAGATGCAGTTACAACGATGCAATTAACAACCAAAACTAAATTTTACGTTATATAGCAGACGAGGTTAGGCAAACCTTTGTATACCGATGCCGGAAACACAATCACTCATTTGTGAATCTAGAAACACGGTGCTGCTCTACATCAAAGCTTTGTAGAGACACATCAATAGACAACACAACAATTCGTGCCTAGTTAAAAAAAATACACAATTAACATTTATATATCTATCTCATCATAAATATTATACTTAAGCCGACATAATCTCACTTTAATACTTTTAAAAGAAGGGTTTTTACAAAATTGTCTGTTTGGTTGCATGAAACATTATTTTCATTAACAAGACGATGAATTGTTTTATGTTAATAACATTCCTGAAATAACTCAACTTTCATAATAAAAATATTGAAATAATATTCAGCATATAACATTTTTAACCATTAGCATTGTAGTAAATATCGATTAAACTATTTTCTAATTGAAGATTATTTTAAACCAGAGATGAGATCAGTATGAATATCCGTCTTTTGAAAGTTAACTCTTTAACCAAGAATAAAAACAATATAATAATCCGGCTTTCAAAATTGACTCCTAAAAAAGGTCAAAAATATGAAGATAATAATAGTACAACAAACGATTTACTCTTTTCGAATGCTCTCGAAATAGGTTGAGAATAATGTTCCCAATGAAATCACAAACTCGTGTTTGATGATAAACAAAATATGGGGCGTATAAGCTAGCTAGTGCATATTCATGTCAAGAGGAATACAACAGGGGTCGACGAAATATCGTTTATTACACGCCAAAGTCAATGCTGAGCTGTTGTTGCTATAACGAGATTTTATCGATAGGATCTTGATAGTGTTGCGGCATTAAGAATTAACTAACAATTAATAGTCTTTGCCAGTATCGATATTAATTAATTATATCGATATTAATTAAATATTCGTTAATGAAGATGACAAGGATCTCTATGGTGCAGTGATTAGTGAATACAGTGTTTTTTATCAATAATGTTAACAAAGGCTCGTCATCGGTTTAATGACAAAATATTTATATGTTAATTCTAGCTGCAGTTAGACACACTAATCAGCAGTAACTAGATCTCGGGCAATTAAATTGTATAGAGCAGTTGCTCGGATTGCATAATGTTTGAATACCATTTCGGGCTCTTGAATCTATCGAATTTTCTAAGTAATTTACAAGCGAATATTTTGTTTCACCTGTTTGTCTTTTTGTAATCAAATCTTGTAAATTTCACGCAGTTCCCCGTGTCCGTTTGAGAGAATTTGTAACATACCTTTAGTTCTGATGACAATGCAATTATATATAATCGGTATTATTATTAAAACAAAATGAGGGCGTACATATTTCAGAACGATCCACCCATTATGGGACGACCGATCAAATTTTTAATGTTTTCTTGTTTCGCTAAATATAATCCTATAAAAATCTGATCAATTTTGCTATAATATATCCAAATTGTCCCAAATTATCATTTATTATTTGATTAGTGTGACACTAAACACATAATTGTATATTTAGATGCCTCATCAAAGGCCTCGCATAAATCAGGTAAAAACTAATAGGTCAACTTAGTTCCAGTTCGCTCGTCAATAGTAGAGCCTCGTCTCGCAGGTTTATGTTAGCTTATAAGTGGGTCGAGGTATCTTCGTTTCATTTCAACTTATATCTAATGATGAGCTATCATGACGAGAATGATTTATATAGTCAAAGATTATCTAATTATTTACATCATATAGTAGATATACTGCCTACCCTACCAAGTTACACGGATCATCATAACAACTAAATACAAATAATACATGACTAATATATGTAATAAGAGAATATTTATTTAACAATAGTGAAACATGAAAGTCTGTACTAATATTATAAAGAGGTAAGTTTGATTATTCGGTTGTTTATTTAGTTAGTTAGTTCGCATCGAATAGGCTTTGAAATGGACCGATTTTAGAAATCTTTCAACTACTGGAAGGTACGTCATATGCCTGTGACATAGACTTTAATTTACACGAACAGGGTACGAGAAAACACTTGGTAATTTAGAAATACTGTGAACATATGCCATATAAAATCAGATCAAATAGACCTTAAATTTGAAAATATTTGAATGTTTGTTTGTTTCTTTGCACCGAATATACTCTGATAATTAAAAACTATTTCACCTACGGGTAGCTACATTACATGGAGTTGACATAGGCTACAATTTATACGTACGAAGTCGCGGGACAACAGCTAGTTATGTATAACCTTTGGGGCATTTTGGTATCTTTATGACGATTCATATGTCATCTAATAGTGTATGCTTTGTACTAAACGCAATTTATTTACTATAAACTTTACATCAAGGTTTTCCTTAACATTAAGAGAATGCCCGACCGCAAGAGAATTAAACGAAAAAAGAATGTCAAGGTCATTTTGTATCACACGGGTCATTCTTACTATCTAATTTACATTAAGAACAAAACAAAACATCTAGAAATAGCATAAAATACCAGTTTCTAAATAATTGTTATTAATCAATATTTCTCGCTTTTAATTTTCAATAAGTAATACATTTTTTTAAATATATCTTATTACAGTTTGTTTAATGTAAAATTAAAAAATATTGCTTATATGTTTTTCGCAAACTATTGCACGTATATAATATGTTATAAAATAATATATGTTACGTGAATAATGCAGTGGAAAAATGCAATTATTGAAGCCCCATTAAAGTTCCATTATTTCGTTAACATTAGAGGATCGGGGTCCTGCATCCAGTAGCAAGACGAATTCGCCAACATTTTGACTGCGGTGTTTCTTGGTAGCTATAACAACGAGTCATATAATATTTCACTCTCGACTCGAGAAAAGTTACGTTTGGTGTAGATAGACAAATCGTTTCTCGAGTTTGTGATGCTACGCGGGTATAGCATACTGCGGCTTGTCAGGCGGGCATGCTAACTTTGTGTGTAGCAGTCATTATTCATAGGGGCTTGCAATTTCACGGACCATTGTTCACGTTATTTGGGAAACTTGTACTAATCTGAATAAGGTAATTCATATAAATTATTTAGTTTCAAATTCAAATGGCGTAACGATATGAACGATTGTAATATAAAAACTGCAAAAATGAACTTTATTAATATTTTCGTACCGCATATTTTTGTAAATTGTAGACAAAATGTTCGTGATACATTTATACCGATGCTTTTTTATATTTTTCAAAGCGAAATTCTAGTTTCAATGGTATTACCATTGAAACTTCTGCCTTTAATATTGCGCTGTTATTAAACAATATCTGTATCCGAAACTAGATTATGTATATGTATACGTGAAAACTCAGACTTTATAGCCAGATAAAATCTGTTAAATGCAGAATCTTCTTGTTTTTATATTACACAGAGGATAGTAACCGAATATGAAAGAGTATCTCTAATAAATAATAATTCAATTTGCCTCTAGATTTTCTGAATAGCTAGAACTTGTGAATTTTCATTAAGTCCAGCAAATCTGCGATTTTCTTATCGATTTGCATAAAAAGGCTTCACTTCAGGACTATAATTAAATACTTAATCGTTAATCATAGTGGTTAATGCCAATTTATAAGTACATAATTTATTTATCAATGTGGGTTATACAGTAATTAAAAAAAAAAAACAAGATGTCACTTCTATCAAACATCTCTTTATTCCAATAGGTCTTCAAAACTAAAAAATGATTTTGCAACAATGTCGGAGTAAACCTGAAAGTGAATAGCCTTCTTAAGGTTTTCCGTAAAGAGCCTCTGTCACATTGTTAGTATGTAGTAGGAAATTAATCTACGGAAACCATACGTCGATACAATGCAAGGTCTTTATATCGAAAATAATCGATATAACACTTATAAAATTAGTCACGATTCAACTTTGACCTCGCAATAAGAGGCTAGTGGTTGGAGAGCCCTGCTTTAAGGTTTAAGGTACCCAGCGTTAACAAAAAATAAGACTGTATTCTCATACCTACCTTCTTTCAATTTATAGTCCCACCTCGACTTCGTATAGATGCAAATTAAACCTGATCGATAGCATTCATTAAAGAATATTAACAAAATCAAGCTTAATGTTTTCTGCTATTACATATAGTGCCTGGGTAAAAAAAAAATCCATTTAGTCCGTCAGTCAGATAATAGAAGAAATGTTGGATATGTACTTTTTGCTTCCATTTAACAAGAAATGACTTAGATAATTGTCATTAATATTGAGGAGTGGGGGCTTGCTACGTCACAACTATGTAGAAAATGTATAAAGATGTGACGTTATTCGACATTACAACCATTAAAAACTTAAATGTGTATTGTAATAATTCAATGATTAGGCAAAAAACAAAAAATAAGTGTTATATATTATTTAATAATCTACCTGACTGACAGACAGACAAACATAATTTAGTCATATTCCTGTTGATGCGAATCAATATACGAATGAGTATATATGAGTATAACAATCTTATTAATTTTATAACATTGTTTCAGATTACCAAGAAGTATGTTCAGCACTCTCGAGGGTACAAAAAGCGTTGGGTTCCGCCGGTGAATCAGCGCTGGCGGCGCGGGTAGCGAATGCTGCGAGCACGTTGCTCTGCCCATCACTACGGACCGCCCTGGCCACTAGGTCAGCTGTTCTAACCGCCGTCCGCCATAAACGGTCCGGACTATCTGCGCCGCATACGCACCGCGCCACGGACAGATTGAAAGACGTAAGTAATTCACTTAGTAATGTTTTATTAATTTCAATGACAATTGTGTTATTACCAGAACATTTTTTTACGAACTGACATTCAGATCAGACCATATCGCGTAGCTCGAAATTTCCAATTACGAAAAATTAATAATAAAAAAGTGATGTTAAAGATCAAAGACCAAAAATTTGGATGCGGAAACCAAGGACACTGTTACAGTACCTTACTTTAAGAAAAACGATACATCGTATTATAAACTTTTTGGTAAGCACCTAGTCCTCAACTCTTCTAATTTTTCATGTATTGTGTTTCAGTGCATAGATGTACTGGACCTGCAGACGGGTGCTGGCGGCGAGAAGTCCGCGATAGCTGCAGAACTGTTGTCCATCCTTGGCGGCCTGGAGCTAGAGAGCTTGATCCAAGCCCACGATCAGGCTGCAGCACTCCTCGACCCCGCCTGCTTCAGCAGAGGCAAGAGGCATAAGGTCGGTATTGTATTTTAACACCGCAACCGCTTACTCTCTTTTCATGAGTAGCAGGATATGATTTTGAGCGATGTCATAGCAATATATTGTTTAATTTACTATTAAGACATGTACTTTAATCATACTACGAGTATTATATTTCATTGCATTGCATACATGTAACTTACAAACTAAATACATAAATTTCAGTTAATAATATTCACATGACAGGCATGGCAAACTTTCAAATATTCACTCACTGTGCATTTATTTATTAAGATATTCTTTAGTATTTTTATAAATCGAGTATATTCTTTTACGTTTTTTTAGGTATTCAGGTAATTTACTCATATTATAGATTTTAATTGACATTTTATTAGTTCCGGAACTGTGTAAAGTTACGAGTAACTTAGAAGGTATAGGTATTTTGATTAGGTTAGGTTAGGTTAGGAATGATGCTATTGGATTTGAAGTCGTTCATCCCAAATTTTGTTGACCGAAAGACAAATATCGCCTTAACAACAATAAGGTTTCGTATCCTATTGCTAGAGTAATGACTCTCTAGACATAATGTCTATATTCATATCACTCTATAGTCATATCATCTCTAGAGTTGGATGGTAACATTGGATAATTATTTCTAAAGTCTATAAATACTGATCTATCTTTTTATTGAGGAAACACATTCATTTTCGCATTAGATTGTCATGTAATTTTCAGAAACGTTGCGTTAATTATTTTATTACGCATGAGAAATTCACTGTCGTTACGAGAGTTGCGGATGTTGGCGACCTATATTATATATACGTATATAAGGCAGAGGCGTCAATTCGTTAGTTTTTTTATGGTTAATAATTTACATTTTATATATTCTTTCGTATCTAATGTAAGCTTCCTATTATTCTAGGCATACCTTACATTAGATGTTGATGATTATTATTAGATTTCACGCGTTTCTGTAGTTTAATTTGTGGAGTAAAATTTGATATTTTCATTGATAAAAAAAAAATAGCATGAAAATGTAGCATGAACACAAAAAATAGCAACATATTAGCTTATGCCCCGCCGCTAAGGCACTAGCGTAAAGCCGCTAATGCCGAAAAATAACTTGTATGGATTTTTACCTTAAACGAAGAAATGTACAAGTATTTACCAAATATCATTCATAAGCTAACGAAAACATTATCCGTTTAAGTTTTTGAATAAACCGTGATTTATTATCATGAAATGATTCCTTGGTGCGTGGTTATCTCAAGTGTGGCGAATAAATGGATCGACTCTTGGACAGACCCTCGTAAAGCCAGCGGAGAGAGGAAATTACCATAACATTTGCATAAGATCAACACTGGAATTTCGTACGATAATAGATAAAGTAATATTGTACGTAGATATACTAATGTTAATTGAATGTTATTAACCTTTTGACTTCATTAATTGGCGTTTCTGGTTTTGTTATTAAGAACACGCAAATAAAATTAAAATATCTATGCTTGTATGTCTTTTAATTGATTAACTTTTTTCAAGTATTTTAGAGCAATTTTAAAAGTTAATATAGGTATTAATAAAAAAAAACATGGACAGTCATGAAAGTAGGTATTTATTGATTCCAAATTTTTTAATAGTTTGTTTTAGCTGTTCATTTAATTTCTTGAGAAAATTTCATGTAATTATTTGTATCTATGAGATATTGATAGTCGTGCTATTTAAATATAGTTTATTTTATACATACAATGAACAAACCAAACTAATTTTAAGTTTGGTCCTGTCAAACTGCTCTTTTAATTTTGAAAAGAACTGATAAAAGAAGTAAATATCTGTTTTTATTATATTTCTATTGATTGTTATGATCCTGGAATAATTTTTAAACAAACCCAAAATTTAATTAAAAAATTGGTACAACTAAATTAACGCATTTAAGTTCTAAATCTTTGTCTATAGGTGATACGCACTTAATGTCTAAAGTCTATGTCTGTCAGAGACCATAATTATATTTTTATTCAAATTCTCACGCTTAGTACCAGGATAAAAAAATTATTGCCGTCGAACATATGACCCCCTTCTTCTCGATTTTCAATTCGGTTAAAAAGTTGCCTGCCTCCATTCGGCCTCCGTAGCCGAGTGGTTCGCACGTCGGGTTTAAGATGTCGCCATCTCGGAAGTCTGGTTCGAGTCCCGATCGGGTCAATATAGTTTTCCATAATACGGGGGCTTTAGCTACTCTTCTTAGAATCTGAGCAAAGATTTATCCCATCTAATAAACACACAGAAACACGTTATTTAATTTATTCCATCTAATATACACACAAAAACACGTCACGTTACGTCAATTGATATTCATGTCTACCTTCAATGCATTAAGGTATAAAATCAAGTATATAATTTGACCTAACGTGCTGCCATTTAAATGATAGAAGATTTTTCCATATAAACCTTAGATTATATTAATGTATATACATTTGTTACAGACTGGAAATAACTATAATCACAAAGGAGAGAATGACAAAGCTTTAACTGCACATTCGCCGGACGACCCCAGCGAAAACATCAAAATTATTAAAATTGAAAAGACTAATGAACCACTTGGTAAGATAAATGCTATGCTTAATAATAAACTATCTTTAATAATGACAGTTATCGAGAAGCTCGATGGCGCAGTGATTGACGCGTTTGGTCTTCGATTCGAAAGTGGAACATCTTTCACAAGGGCTGGTTATAGAATGGGTGAACAAAAGTGTGCTTCAGAAGACACGATGAGCCATTATTCTCGGCTGCTTACGCAGTCGTTAACACCCATCAACCCGCACTGAGTCCGCGTGATGGGTCATAGCCCATTCCCCTATTTGGTTCCATTCCATCCAAAGAAAAGATCTGTATACCAGCAGTGGGGATATTGATGACCAAATAAATATTACAACATTTATCAAAAACTTTCAAGTAGTTTGATTAATTTCTAAAAGACCTAAAAGATAAAGAGAAAACGAGCATTTGAGTATACGTCTGTATTGCCAGTTAGTAAAGTAGTTGAGAGACAATTTTGGTCTTATCGGGCAGGTGAATTGATTTTGGCCGTTTTGAGAGTTACGAGGGAGTGAACATACACATCACAGCTATCAACAACATAATATTTGAAATTACAAAATTTTAAAAATGTTCACGGTAAAGTAATACTTTTGACAATGCGTTAGTTATAACGCTTAGAAGTGTCAAACGGCCAATAAGGGGGCAGTGGTCAAAACTAGGTCTTCTATCCTATATTGAAAATACATTTACTTTATCTTGTTATAGGTGCTACAGTAAGAAATGAAGGGGAAGCTGTTGTAATCGGTAGGATAGTGAGAGGTGGAATAGCGGAGAAGTCAGGCCTTTTACACGAAGGAGACGAGGTGAGAAACATTAAAGTGATTTCTTATTAATAAATAAGCAAATAGTCTTATTATTTAATAAAATACCAGCTATATTTCCGCGACTTCGCCCATGATCCGCTAAAATGTAAATAATTTCTAAAATGAAAACTATTACTATTTTCAAAAATAATTAAAGGATTTTTTGATTGTGCAAGAAACCGGCAATGTATAAGCGGGTAATGTTTGCGCAGCTCCTGGAGGTAAACGGTCTCGCGATGCGCGGCAAGTCTGTGCACGAGGTGTGCTCGATGCTGGGCGCGCTGACGGGCACGCTGCACGTGGTGCTGGCGCCGCGAGCGCGCGCGCCCCGCCCCCCGCCCCCCCACCGCGTGCTGCACGTGCGCGCACACTTCGACTACGACCCCGAGGATGATGTGTACATACCATGCCGCGAACTCGGTTAGTATAGAATAACTTGACGGCGCTGAGTAGCTCGGTGGCGTAGTGGATAAGCGCCGCGGCCCGCGATAGTTGTCGTTAAGCAACTTTCGCAAGGGTCGGTCACGGGATGGGTGACCAAAAATTATTATCTCGAGCTACTCCGTGCTTCGGATGGTACGTTAAGCCGTTGGTCCAGGCTCCATTTGCAGTCGTTAATACCCTCCAATCCGCATTGGGCCAGCGTGGAGGGTCATGGCCCATCCTCCTTAACCATCCATAAGGAAGGCCTGAGCCCCGGCAGTGGGGATGTAAAAGGGCTGATGATGATGATGATGACGAGGCTAAGTGTGGAGCAATCTTTATGGATGTCAAGCTCTAACAAAACTGAGGGTGCATCAAAGGAGGTTTGGTGGGTCCATCTGCGTTTTGACTATAGCCTTCGGGCGGGATGTGGATGAAGAGTGCTGTCCCCCTGCTGCTTGTCATGTGACAGGGACATTGCATAATGAATCTTCTTACGACATAAAAAAATGACATGAACAGTGTGGTTATTTCAAAAGAATGTAATTACTTTCTAACACTGCCTTACCCAGTTTTGGATGTTTTGTCTGCAACTATATCCAAATCAAAGATTCTGTTCAGAAAATAATTAATATAGAAATATACCATGAAAACAAACACAGAGGTACTGTAAAATCTATCTTGCGGTTCTTACAAGACCACTTTTTGAACACAACTTTTTTCTTCCAGGCATAAGTTTCCAGAAAGGGGACGTGTTACATGTGATCAGTAGAGAAGATCCAAACTGGTGGCAAGCGTTCAGGGAAGGCGAGGACGACCAATCACTAGCGGGATTAATACCAAGCCAGGCGTTTCAGCATCAGTGAGTTTTTATTTCGATATTAATTACTACACATAGCAACTTGAAAATATGACTTATCCTTTCAGCTAAACGGTCATAATTCCTAGAAACAATAAATGGGAGTGACGCCACTAAATTCGTGATGCTTTGTTTTCAAGATAAAAAACATAAACACCCAGTTGCACAAACGGTCATTAAAATATTCCTTAGTTTAAAGCGACATTATCTTATTATCCATACAAATATTCAAATTTACAATTATTTGAGCTTATAGTCGTCATTAAACGTTAATGGACATTTGTCCATTGTGCAACTAACCAAAGTGTTCTTCAATACGATTCGAAAATTCAAAGATTTTTCCTGCAACTTCATCCACGTAAATTATAGCTTTTATAGAATAGAAAAAAATAGAATAGAAAGCGTTCATTTGGCATTAAATACAAAGTAACATAATATTACATAGCAAAAAAAAAAACAAAAAATAAAAGTTTTATCAAACGGACCTCTGCTCAATATGAGCCGAAGCAACATTTGCTACGGGATTATCATCGCGTATGATGTAGCTTCCCGTTAATGAAAGAATTTTTAAAATCCGTCCAGAAGTTTTGGAATCTGTTCATTGCAAACAAACAAATTTTCCCCTCTATAATAATCTTAGTATAGAAACACCTACCCAACGCTTAATTTTGAGTATTGGTAACCTAATTCAATTAGAATTCTTAGTCTAATGAGAACTGAAGTAATTTATGTTTGCATCTTCAGGCGTGAATCTATGAAGCTGACGTTAGCTGGGGAAGTGGCGGCGCGAGACAAACCACGTAAAGGAGGCACTCTTCTGTGTGCGAAAAAACCACCGCGAAAGAAGAAAGGGAAGAAAGCAACTAGCGAAGCAGGATATCCGCTGTATTCTACATCGGGAACAGACGGTAGGTCTACTTATAATGTCTAACTATACTTTTAGAGAATGCAGTGACATCCTTTTTTTTATCATCAACAACCAGTTCGGTTATAGTCTGTTCTACCGATTTGATTTCATTTGTACGAGTAGGAGAAATCTGCCCAATCGCTGAATGACCGAATGACTTAAAAAAGATTAATGAAAAAAGGTTCTCATTTAATTTTTTTTTTTAGATTTTGAGCAAGAGGAAATTCTGACGTACGAAGAGGTAGGGCTGTACTTCCCTCGAGCGTCAAACAAGAGGCCTATAGTGCTAATAGGACCGCCCAACATTGGTCGACACGAATTACGACAGCGCCTAATGGAAGACAGTTCCAGATTCGCTGCAGCTGTGCCCCGTGAGTATATAAATGAAATACTATGATTATAAACACATTTTATTGTATGGATTGGTGTATATTATTATTCTATGGCTTAGTAATATTTAAGCATATTTGAAGAATGAAACATATTTGAAGAATGAAGAAAAACTAACATTTTTTTCTTTGTTTTATATTCATATATGAAAGTTGATAATTCAATGTTTATATTCATATTTTTTATTTAAATAGTATAATTTCTTAACAAAAAATGTTTAAAAATCCGCTTTGTCCCTGGCATCATGAGAAGGGACTCGAACTCATGACCTTTCGCAATCCACTCAACATTTTGACTGTTCAACGTTTTTTAGCATTTCTTAAGCGTTTCTCATTATGAATATTTTCCAGTATAGCATTGTGAATGAAAAATTGATAAAATATAATAAATAATAGTAAGTTTGTTTACTATTATTTAGTATATTTTATCAATTTTTCATTCACAATGCTATACTTTAATGTAGGTATATTAAATAAAAAAATGTCATCCAGCAAAACTGCCATTGTCAACTTTTTATTCTTTATCTCCGATGTTAGTAGGTTAAAAAAAACCTGGATATGATTCACTGTATAGAACATAATATTTAATTACGTGCACTGCATACTAGTCCTACGAGTAATGCGCCTACCACACGTGCATGCTTGACCACAGTTTTACTTGCGCATGCCGGCTTTGGGGTTTGCGCATGCTACCATTTTACCAACTACACGCACAGTGTTCAGTGTACACGTGTGGTAGGCGCATTATCCTACCTCGGGGATACAAGCAGAGGCATAGTTACCGCAGTATCAGCCATAATCAATGATACGGGGACCCCGGGCTACAGAGGCTCCTAACCTGTAAAAAGCATAAATTTTTACCCTTCAATTCGGCCTTTTCTTTTATATATTTAAATTTATTATAACATTGTGAATGAAAAATTGATTAACTTATATATTGAAGAATTTTTATTTATTTTAAAAAAAATTGTTTAACGTATTTATATTTTTTTATTTTAATTTAAAGCTTAGGTAACTTAATGTCGCGTCGTCCAACTGAAATAAAAATTGTATACTACACAGTAGGGTATACCCGCAAAGGATACGATGTAAAGATATTTAGATTTGAAATTGCCACAACAAATTATCACATTTATTTTATACTTGTAAAGATACGTCTCGACCCCGGAAAGACCACGAAGTACCAGGGCAGGACTACCACTTCATATCGCGCACGCAATTCGAGGCGGATATCCTGAATAGGAAGTTTGTCGAACACGGTGAATACGAGAAGGCTTATTATGGTGAGTGAAATAAGCTTCTAGAATTATAGATCAAATAGCACAGGCACTTGATTGATTTGATCAGTGTTACTAACGTTATTACATAATAGGGATGTCGATAGTTTTGTTTGTTTGTTCGTTAGGTAGATTATTGAAGAATACGCATTTTTTTTTGGTGTAATCAATAAATTACGGCGATACATTGAGTTGAAATGTCTCATGACTTCACGCTTTTGTATATTTTCTACAAAACTGTGTCGTCGCGAGCCCCCACACCATTTCTTGTTTAGATTGAAGCAAAAGAAATATATTTCTAATATTTTTATTTACCCAGTCGTCATCCATATTAATTATGTCAGCGACATAGAGATTATTCCACCCCAGAAGAGTAGATTTTTTTTGAATCCATCCAATTTCTGCATGGACATATAGATGTAATGTGGAAATAATTTAGATTATATTCCAACGAACAAGTTACTTACCTACAAGAAAAATACTAAAATTTCACCAGTTTTGTGTATCCGAGATGGGATTCAAACAAATAACCTTTCGCATTTTAGGCGACTGCTCCAACATTTCTTAACTAATTAATTATAATATACATTTTGAGAATGTAAAATTTTATCCTTTTTTTTTAAAAAGGAACATCCCTCGAAGCAATTCGCGAAGTGGTAAACTCCGGCAAGATCTGCGTATTAAATCTACATCCTCAGTCACTGAAAATCCTCAGAGGGTCAGACCTAAAGCCTTATACGGTGTTTGTCGCGCCACCCAGCCTAGAAAAACTTCGCCAGAAGAAGATAAGAAACGGGGAAGCTTTTAAAGTAAGTCTGATTCAGATTGTTTTCTACCTTTTTTTAAGTCTTAAAACTGTAGTTTACACTATTTACTTTATTTTAACTATTTATTTTATCAATTGACATTTCTTACTGTATAAGTAAAAAGTTACAGTACAAAACGATGCAAAATTAGATACGATTCTAAAATTAGCAGTGTTCGATAAAACTTATGCGTAGTCGATTAAGATTTATTTGCGCTCAATGATAGATTATAAATCTGAGCAACTCGCTGGCGTAGTACATAAGCGCCACGTTGTTGTAAAGTGACCATCGCAAGGTTCCGTCACGGCATAGGTGATTAAAACATTGTTATCTCGAGCTACTCCGTGCTACGGAAGTAGTTGGTCCTGACTGCATTTGTAGTCGTTATATCTTACAATCCGCATTAGGCCTTCGTGGAGGATCTAGTGTATCCTGCTTAACCATCCATAAGGAAAGCCTGAACTCCTGCAGTGGAGATGTAAAGGGTTAAAGGGATGATTAATTATATCAAAAATGTTTACTTAATTTCAATGCAAACCCTACGTTATCTAAGGGGTTAGTGCAAATCTAACTGAAATTCGTCAAGCGTATCATGGATTTATGCAAAGGGTTGTGCAAGGTTGATTTTAACTTCTAATATATATACATATCAGTTCTGACGAGACAGACAATTAAGCGACCTATCTTCCATCAAATATATAGCCCCTTAAGATCTGTTCAAATCCATTAATATTTTCAATTCAAAATTATATAAGTAGAATAACACCTTATAATAAAACTTACTATTTTATTCCAGGAAGAGGAGCTTAAAGAAATAATAGGTACAGCTAGAGACATGGAACTAAGATGGGGCCACTTGTTCGATATGATTATCATAAATAACGACACACAACGTGCCTACCAGCAGCTGCTTAACGAGATCAATAGCTTAGAACGGGAGCCTCAGTGGGTGCCTGCTCACTGGCTAAAGCATACCTAGCGGGGGCAGAAACACGGTAACGGTCGTGCTAATAACACAAATAACGTTAATAACGTTTTAAAAAATAGCGCTATCGTTACCAACGCAACATCACAATCCCGAGTGAGCACCGTGTACAAACTGGTACCGCTCCTGGAGATGTTCACGCGAATGGTTTTACATTTGCTTCTATACTTTCTAAATGCGTGCGATAGGAACACGCGGCGTTTTACAGGTCGGTTAAAATTTATGGGTAGAGGTAGGGAGGAGAGTAGCTCGAACGCGATCTCCGAAACTGTAGAGAATATAGAATATAGTGATGTGTTCCCTTTGAAGTGTTTAGACGGAGACGATCGCCACGAGCCGTACGAAGAGGTTGAACGTAAAAGATATGTCGCGTAACGGTTCACGAATGTCGGAATATCTTTTTAGTCAGAAAATGTGTTGTTGATGATAAACTATATAAAAATTAAAGATTGTCGAGTCTTGGCTGTTAATGAAAACTTGTGAAAGTCCAAAAGATTGATTCATAAGCAGTGGAGAGAAGTTGGTTAGGACTGTGTTTCCCTTTAATATTCAGATTTTTAAACTTTATTTTTGAACTTTTCACAATACAATTATCGTAATCCAAAGGCGTAAATATATTTTGTTTTAATATTCAACTAAATTTCTTTTTTCTCTATAGCAACTGAATTTTTTATTCTTCAATTTGTTTATCTAGTTGTGCTCAAGAAATATTATTAGAATATTTTCGGTATACTTAAAAGACACAGAAGGGTGCAGCCTAAAGTAGAATAAACTGTTTGTAAACAAAGACCAAGCACATCTATAACATCTTTTCTAATAAAATTAGTTTGAGGACTTTGTATATGTTATTATTATAATGAGTCAGTTAACAATAAAGTGTTGAAATGCGAGTTATCTTGTATATTTAATTTGAAGTTGAAAATCTTTTTAGAGTTAACTATGCGTCGTACATTAGTAATGTTTTAAAAATGACCCTTAAATAATGCGCTATAAGGCTCGCGTTTCAATACTTTGTTAAGTTGGTGTTATGTTTATCCTTTTTTTGTTCTACCGTTATTGTTCTTTCTTTGGCATTTTGTACTTAAATCCTTGTGATTTTTACCTACATAAATAATATTGTGTATTTAGGATAATTATATTATTTTATTTATCTTAGAAACCTCAGTTCTATAATAGATCTTTCTCGCACCCTTTCATGTCAAAATTTATTATGAAATTTTTAGATATACTCAGAATATGAAATTTTATTTACTTTTAGGTAAATATGCATTATTATCAATTGCGAAACTTACAAATTTTATAAAAAAAAGGTACTTAATTTAATATGGAAAATTACCTAAGGATCTTTGATAAATAAAGAGCAGATAATTGACGATCATATTGTCTAGGGCTCAGACAATAAGAAGCGTCTAGGGTGAAATTTCTTTGTATCGTCTTATAAACATACCCACAAACCAATAGTTTGAAAACAATCAAATGATTACAATTGGATATGTTTTTATATGCTGCCTAATTGGTTTATTTCTAAAATTCTTCAAGTACTTGCTGGTAGGGCAAGAGTTACATAATTTACAATTAATTTTAATCAATTACGACATCATTTTTAATTCGTTAAAATTAGAAATGAGGTCGTTTTATCTAAATCCCACTTCTATCCCTATTACTAATTTTAACGAAGTCTAGAAATATATCATTGTAAAGAGGAGTTCCTGAAGATCAGTTGAATTTCACTTCTGTAGTTTAGAAATATAACATATGACATTTTGCAATATTTTCTTGAAAATATATAAATAGAGGTTTTTTCAAATAGTCAGTGTCTTAAATCTACCTATCTAAATTTGAATTCTGTACTTTGAGCGATCTATGACGCAACTTTGTGACAGATATCAGCTTATGTAGTTTTATATAATAGAATCAAATAATAGGTAACTATCAATTTGATCCCTCTTCGTCATTTTTTTCTCAATGCATAGATTTAGAAAACCACACATATTCGGTAATATATTTGACACTCCTATTAAAAATGTTTGCAGAAATCTTAAAATATTTAATAATGTAGGATTTTCAAAGTATATTCGATTTTTCTAAAGCGTCAAGACTTCGCGCTGGAATAGGTAATTCTTAGAATTTTTTTTGCATATTTGATTGTTGATTTCCCATATTATAAAATATACCTACCACTAATATATTTATAATAAAGACGCCCAATAATATTACAAACTAAATATTCAACAGTAAATTAGAGATGTTATAATAAAAATATATAAATTAAAAGTTAACTTTTAATAATGCGAGGGAATTTATAGTTTTCCATTTTATGATAGATAGTTAAAAAATCAAAACAATAAATTGATTATTTCTCTATTGCCAAATTTATACGTTAGATTTAAAATAATTAACTATATAACATTTTTAAAGACCTTCGGTAGACTTTTCGTGGGATTCTGAAATTGTGACTCTTTAAATTAGGAATTTACTAGGAACAATAAACCAAGTATTATGAACACTGCTATTATAGTGAGTAGAAAAGCAATATTTTATAACAATATTTAATCAAAAACCTTACTGTACAACGACATATCTGTTTTTATAGTATACCCTATATTCCAATTTTTCGGCCAATCAAGTGTATTCCTTTTGGTAAATTTACCAGAATTAAGGTAATTAAAGTTACAGTAATGTATTCGTGTGTTCAAAAGTTTGGTGTGTTCGTGTTTTTGTTGTGATCAATTGATAAATTTTATTTAATTAGGTAACAGTTTATTTTTACATATAATTATATACGGTGTGATTCGACAACTACAATACAAGTTTGTGATTGGGTAAATTAAAAATTTGTTGGTTACGTTTCAATTTCTCTTTAAAATATTAAGAACACTAGAAATCTTTCTAGGATTGTTGATAACATTATTTGTTACACGCATTTTTAAATACACTTACCCGGACTAGTAATCTAATGACCATAGATAATAATACGTTTCGTTCGATACGACTTAAGGTTTCGTTTTTGTCGATCGATATCGCGTTTTTAGGGAGTGTTCCCAGTATTAATTATTATATTCTACCTCATTTTGTTTATTTTCCTTTGTGTTAAAACGTCACAACTTTATTCTTGATGTTGTCGAATTAGGCCGAATCTCATACTTACATACCCACAAATACGTATGCTACTTACTACATTGGCGTTTCCAGTAAGAATATCAGTCTAACAAAAATATATGATTGCCAAAGAAAGAAATAATCATTTGTATCCGTAAACTGATGCGTTAAGGCAATAATAAATTTAGCGATAAATGACAACGTATTGTTACACACATGAGATTCGACCATTATACACCGAGTTAGAGGGAGATAAGTAATGATAGTTAATTGCAATACAATTTCTAAGATGAACACAATATTCTAAATATCCAGGGGTAAGTATTCTAATTAAAGTTTGTTTACCTACATTATTTGTATATGTGTGTAGATAAAATTGTGCATTCCAAATAATTTAGTGCCAAATAAATAAGGCCACGACAAATAGTGGATACAATAACCTTTTTTTTTTATAATAATCACAATTTTTAAATGAATATTATGTTATTTTGTATGTATGTTGTAGGTACCTTGAAATATTAATTACCAATGTCATGTTACATGTACCGATTTTTGATAAAACGTGTCATAATGTTTTAAATTTGATCGAGAATATGCATTAGCTGCGTAAGTTTATAATGTATTTGAACATAAAACCGGTAGCCTGTGAGGTGCTAAAATTTATCGTTTTATTTTGTTATATATCATATTCTGCGTGCTTTTAAGTTATTGCGTTTTAGTGTGCACGAAAAATATATATTCAAATTATAATATACTAAGAAATGCCGACTTGAATATACTTAATTATAGATTAAATATTTTTCGTGCACTCAAATATGATAATGTCGATTTGTCGAGTTTTCACAGTATTGATATTGTCTAATTTATAAATAGTCCTGTATATAATTTATTAACAACTGAATAAATAATGAAAAATATAAATAACATGTTAATAGAGAACAATTTAATGTAAATAATAGAGTACCTATTAAATTTAATATCAGATAAAATGTTCGTTTCATTGTCTTTCTTTATTTGTCTTTGATTGTCTTACAACATTAAACACCTACCCCTCATTGGATTTAATTACCTGCTAATATATAGAAATATTTTTTGTATAAATAAATAATAGGTTGGAGAAAAAGTTTCTTCGCATTTTATATGTAATGCAAAACATATTATTAAAGTTTATTTACATTTATCTGAAGTATGTAGGTATCATTTTATTTGATAACTTGTAGGTAGGGACATGATTCCATTACTATAGAAATTTTGAGGCTTATAATAAAAAAACCGTGACATGTTAACCTGACACTGTCTTAAGAATTCTGAAGAGACCGAAACAGGTAGAAATCTGAAGTTGCGAGGTCAGAACTATACAGCGGATGCTTTAGTACCTCCCAACCAAAGCCTTAATTTTTGCTTAGTGGCAAAAGATGTGTGAGCTCTAGCGTTATCATGATGAAAAACCACAGCTCTTCTATTGGTTGATTCTGGCCGCTTTCTCTCAACTTCTTGCTTTAATCTCATCAGTTATTCGCAGAAGAATTCAGAATCGGTGGTTCTGCCAATCGGTAACAGCTCATAATGAATAATGCCTTTCCAAACCCACCATAAGTACAGCAGCCTTGTTGAGAGTTAACCCGGGTTTTGCCACAGTCTTTGAAGCCTGACCGACCTTTGACCACGACCTTTTTCGCACGTTCTTGTCGTAAGTGATTAATTTTTCATCACCAGTTATCAGCTTCTTAAAAAATGGTTTGGTATCACAAATGAGTAGGGGAGACCTAGGTGAGTTGTGACAGAGGTGAGTTGTGACAAGGAGGATTTCTCTCTACGTATTATAGTAATCGAGATGGCATTAACGCTTGTTTGTCGTTCTCGACACGCGCTACACGACTCAGTACCTGTCGACAGTGCATGTGGCACAGTTGCGTAAATATATCATCAGTGTACAAAAAATTACGAAAAGTAAGTTTTTCTTCAAAATACTATTTGAATATATATCATATCTTGGTATATGTGCATTGATGTGTTATTTTTTCTTAAGTTATTTAGTTATTTAAGTCTCAATACGTGGCACTGATTTTTTGTATGCGCATCGTGTTTAGAAAATATGAATTATTATTCGGACCAAGACGTCATTTTGAACACCTAGGTGAGTTGTGACAGCCTGTCACAACTCTCCTATCTTACTCCATATTTTTGCTGGGCTATTTTTACAATTTTTTTATTAACTTTAGATGTTTGTTGGTGTGTTAGTAGCTACTTAAGGTGTATAATGGCATACCGCATACTTATTTTTTTTTTAAATGCCGAATAACTGAGTACGAGAACGAATAACGAGAGACTGAAAATCTAAGAATGTTAAGAAGCGTGTTTTAAGCGAAGAAAAAAAAAGAAACATAAAAAAGCAAAAAAGACTAATAAAAAGAATAGAACAAGTGATGAAGAAAATAACTGCTTTTATTTGGTTTGCCTTGAAGCCTATGCAGACAGCAGATCGAATGATCAGTGGGTCCAAAGCCTGGAATGCAAAGGCTAGGCACACGTAGATTGTACTGGGGACGAGCTGCATTACGTTTTGGCATAATTGTGAATCTGATTAGATTAAGATTTTATACTGATTATAACAATAATATGATTGATCTCAAAGCGATACCATATTTAGTTAATGAAAATATTATAATTACTTGTTATGAGAATATTAATACTATGTTGTTTTAGTTGGTAGGTATTAAAAGATGATTAATCAAATCAAATCAATCTTTATTGTTGATCGCAGGTTATATAAAGATATTGGATGCAAGGACTGAATAGTTATACCGTGATCTGCCTTAAAGGCATACAATATTAGTAGGTTAGTAATTGTCAACTAATCTAATCAATAACATGTTATGTCAAAAATTCAATTAATTCATTAAGTATTTATACATTTACAAAGTACTGTCAGCTAGATACTCGTTTACACTTTAATATACTTTAGCTACTAATAATTTATAAAGTTTTCTTTTAAAAACTTTACAATTATTCAGATTACGTATTGTTTTTGGAATTTTTTCAAAAATATTTGGAGCCATACAAAAGATACTTTTGTTCAACAGAGCTGTCTTAGAGGGTATCGTACGCAATCTCGTCTTATTTTCAAATAGTTGTTGATTCTGTTTGACAATACCAACTTCGAATATATATATTGATGGCAGGGTCATAATATTTAGTTTAATAAAATATGGCCTACAGGTATCCCTGCTCTGTAAATGACATATGCTCCTAACACATTTTTTCTGGGCTCTAAAGGCAGTTACAGAATCAGTCGAATATCCCCAAAATATAATGCCGTATCGAACAGTAGACGTATGCGTGATAAGCTGTAAAGACCGTGCACTGATTCGCGATCTTACTAAGTTTGCATAGTTCACAAGAATACTGGGACAACTTTTTGCAAACATGTTCAATATGTGTTTTCCAAGTCAAATTTATTATTATAGTACTGATTAAGGTACTGATTTGATAAAAAAAACGTGCTTGATTTATTTATGTCGTATGTAATGGTATTTTTATATCTTATAGCTTAAATACAATGATGTCACAACTTACCTCGGTACCTGTCACAACTTACCTCGGTGGTAGGAGAGTTGTGACAAGGGGAGTGGACTTGAATTTTGTTATTTTTTTCAGAAACTATTATACTTTAATTAATTTTACTGATAGTTTTGAAAACAGAAGGAATGGCTCTAAACTAATTCACATGAGTCATAACTGTGGCATGTTTCTTAAGCGAGATAGAGCCCCTTATGTAAAAATTGTCACAACTCTCCTAGGTCTCCCCTACACGGTACTAGTAAACCTATTAAGGTTTATTTCAATGAGTTCGTAAGGTATCCAAATATCCAACTTTTTGTGTACTCAACTTTTTTCAAATGCGCCAAAACTGTTTTGTAGTATAGGCCGATCTTGCTCTACTTTTGCAAAAATGACATCCATTTTATTATTAACGGGGCGACCGGAGCGACGTGCATCTTCGACATCAAAATTTCAGAACTAAAAACGCTTAAACCAAATTTGTGCTAC
The DNA here is from genome assembly GCA_918026875.4 of Diatraea saccharalis. Taxonomy (NCBI): domain Eukaryota; kingdom Metazoa; phylum Arthropoda; class Insecta; order Lepidoptera; family Crambidae; genus Diatraea; species Diatraea saccharalis. The sequence continues at coordinate 9,293,924 of OU893350.1, forward strand.
TCTCACAGAAACTGCATTAAGTCCTTAAACGTCACAAATTTTTTCGTGGCTTGAGTTGCATTTTAACCTTTATTGTAATAAAATTTTAAAATGTATGGAATTTCTTAATTAGATTCATCCATTTTGCCAGTAAAAAAAACACATGAAATTAACACATTTTCCTAATTTGTATTATAAATTTTTGAATGTTACCAAAACTAGCCTACTAGATACAAATATAACCAGAGAGATTTTATATTGCAAGTTTATGCATATTATATGCGAAAAGACTATTCCTAACCTAATATTAAGATAACATTACACACATTTCCCAAATGTGGCAATGACAGTTTCGTTAGCATTCGTTCACTGTCGGATTCTATTCATATTTTTTTTTCTGATGTTCCAAATGTTGTTCACATATTACTCCTCCATGTTTAAAGCATTCCGTGCTAACAAGTTTTGATTGTAAGAACATCCTAGCTATTCTTACCTATGTCTGATATGTGGCTTAAGCTTTGCCTTCCTTGGTCTTCCTATTCACTGCCAAATTTAACCACATAAGGAATGAACGTGCTATCGGTTTTGGGGGTGGCGTCTCTGCATATTTCCGTGCAAATATTTCTTTCTCAGTGATTGGTATTTCAGCACAACCACCAACGGCTGATAGCGGCATGCATCTTTTCTTAGAGGTCGAGCTGAGTCACTCTAAAATTCTTTTAGGCATGTACTTTAGCCCATTATTACAATAAGAAATAACTTCTTTCCTTCTTTTAAATGTAAATTAGATCTTCTCTGTCCTTACAGTCACACTATAATCATGGGAGACTTTAACACCTGTCTCCTTAAAAATGACCCCCGTTCGGCAACATTTCGAATAGCTCTGCAATCTATAGTAATATATATGTTTGAAATATATTTATTTATTTATTCTTTATTGCATTTTAACACAATAGGCGGACTTAATGCCAAAGGCATTCTCTGCCAGTCTACCAGTAACAGATCTCAATGCTACTCAATTTTCCCAATTATTGTCCTTCTTATAATCATCTCCTCTCCTCAAAACATTCTAGTCGATGCCTTCTCGTACTATGACTTGATTTCTCTCTCTTATAAGGTTTGTCCACCGAAGGTCAAGCCTAGAATTTTGTTACAGCGCAATTTTAGTGGTTTTAATCTTGATAATCTCCGCGAGGATGTCATTAATGTGGACTGGTTACAACTCCTTCACTGTGACACGGTGGATGGGGAGCTCGGGTTGCTTATGTCTCATTGCCCTTTATGATGTCCACGCACCGATTCATCTGGTCAAAATGAAGGAACGTCAATCACCGAGGCTCACGGAAGAGATAATATAATTATTTAAAAGTAAAGCTGCAGTCAAAACCAAATACAAATGTCAACCTGCCAGACATTATGAATCTATCCAATTGTGCAAAATATTTGAATCTCCGCAATCAATGCAATAAGGTGTTTAAGAATGAACAACTCCAATTTATTCATAACTCCGTTGAAAATGCGGATCCAATATAAGTCTAGAAATGTTTGGAATCCATGGGGAACAACGTCAAACATTTCCGACAACCGCTTTAGATATTAATCTACTGAATAAAGGCTTGTTCTTATTGCGATTTTGATTTAACAAAGAAGTAGAATACTATGAATCGTCTTTCATCTCTTCCGTTGTTGATCGAAGGTCTTTGACAAAGAATATGAAAGATAAGGGAGATGTGATAAATTAAATGAGACATTTTTCATAGAGCCTGCGTATCGTTATAATGCCCTATAAATCTCTAAAATTGAAACTTTTATAAGCTCTATGTATCAAAACTTTTGTCGTCTCTTAACTAACAACAACATCTGTCATGTTCATTGTCAATTTGACGTTTACTGCTGTTGACGTTTGATGTTTATAAAAATTCGTGTTCTTTTTTGTAAACTTCCTTCAATAATTAAAAGAAAAACAGAAATTGTGTGGTATAAAATAATTTCCTTCGCTAGTATATTATATTATAAAACTAATCAAAATGCCGTCAATGAAAGTGGAGGGTGATAGCGATGGTGATGGTGACATGTCTGGAGGTGATACGGAGCGTTCTGGAGGATCATCTCGAGGTCCTGATAGGGACTCTAGCGCCGAGGAAGCTGACGAACCCGACTCTGATGATTCATCAGAGATGGATGAGAGTGAATGTGAGAGGCGCCGAAATGAATGCTTGGACAATTTAGGTTAGCTTTTGAGGTTATGTTTACAAACAATTCATTTATTTATAGTTTTCCAGTTTTGTTATTTCATAAAATAGGTTATATGATTCTAACTTAAACAAATAGAGATAAAAAATATTCTTTAAATCATAAAGAAAAGAATAAGAAAGTACCAAAGAATATGAAGTAACCTACTTTTATTCAGAGCTTTATTATTCTTCGGAAAATATCATTTTAGTTTAATTATAACACATGGTTGATGTTTGTAATATATTAAAATGAATATAGTATTAAATGAATCTTATAAATATTAGAATATTCGTTATATAGAAAAATACTTAAAAAATTCACCAGCTCTAAGCACCTAAGATGGTGGCACTTGAGATAGACTGGTATTATCGACAAATGAATACTCTTCATATATAACATATAATATGCATACTATGTTTTTGTTGTGACCCAATAACAATCATTGTATTCAATCATATTCAAAGATATTTTACTTAAAAACACAATGAAAATAGTTTTTTTGCCCTTATCTCAGCATACAGACAATGGGGTAGTGAGTTTTTTTTTATACTATGTGTAGATATTAACACTTGTGTAAATTAATTCAATTTAATCTCCATGGTATGATTTCTACCTATTGTTAAAGTACTTATGTTTTCTACTTCCAGCAAATTTAGAACGTCAATTTGCTATTCTGAGAGAGCAACTTTACTGTGAGCGTGTAAAACATGTTGAGTATCAGCTTGCAGAAGTGCGCGGTGGTCGTTCTCAAGAGTACCAAGGGCCATTGAGAAGGCTCCAAGAGAATATGAGGATAAGGTAAAAATTTGTACATTGTATGTTATATACTGTTATTTATTAAATCACAATTTTAATAATTTTTAAGTGCCTGTGTGCATTATTTATAAGCTTGGTCTAATTTCGGTACATATAAATGCAGCAATACTTTAAAACATGAAGTTTACAATATGTTATATTAAAAATACCTTAAAGATAAGTCTATATTGGGTGATAGTATAATTTGTTGAATATTGATATTTTTATACATTATGTTAGTATCCAAAAACAGCTTATTGATTAGAACAATTAATTTTATTTTCTATATTCGCATAAAATTTTTAAATTTGTTATAGGAGGTCATATATTTTGATGAAATTTGAACGGAAGAGTGCCTGAAAGATCTTAAGTACACATACAAGAAAAATTGCAGGTGGAAAGCTCATGTATTTATGTATCAAAATTATGAAAAACTTTTTTCTTAATCATTAAAGTGTAAATGATTCACAAGGAGTCATCACTTTTATGTGTGAGATTGTTTTGCAAAATCTTAGACAAGCCTCCATTTATACTTGGTTGTAGTGGTGATAAATAAAAAATTGAACAATAAATTAAGTTTTAACATGTCTAAAAATGTAATAAAATCTATTAAATACATGTACTTACACCCAATCTAAACTTGTTTTATTAAATATTTGATGTTTGCAAAAAAAAAAGAACATAAAGTTAAAAATTATGAATCAGACTTTAAGTTGTAACAAGCTTTGAAAAATATATATTTTCAATAATATTAAGACAAAATAAAGGCCTGTCCTTTGAATACCAATAACAAGTTTAACAATTTTATGTGAACAAAAAGTTTCCAAAGGCATAGATTATTATGATAGCTTTATCAGATACTTCAAAATGTCTTCTATAATATTATATGGCATGGAAGCGGCTTTTTTATATAAATCAATAAGAATTACCCTTTAAAACTTGTTAGGCTTATTTACTGTTTTGTTATGAAATAATATTTCTTTTAGTGAAACTTTTAATAAGCACTAGTATTTTGACGCAATGTAGTAAAACTTCTAGAAGAGATTTTTTTATAGAACATATAATGAGATTTTACTCTGTCATTTAACATATGAAATGAACCAGTATACAGAAGCTCATAATCCCTCACACAATAGGGATGTTATTTTTTACTTTTTGCACAGTGAAAAAATTACAGCTATATGTTGAGATAAAATGTTGCATGACGTCGTGCTTTTGTATATTTTCTACAAAACTATGACGTAGCGAGCACCCACCCTTCAACTTTAATGCCTATTGTCTAAGCCCTTTCTTGTTAAAATTGAAGCAAAAAAATACATGTCTAATATTTTTCTAATATCTGACGGACGGACTAAATAGAATTTCTTTTTTTACCCCGTTGTCATCCCTATTGTTCAATAACTGCATTAAAAATACAACAGCCATCCTCACCTCATCATCACCAGTTTCTTAGTATCCCACTGCTGGGTAGCGGTTTTCGGATGGAATCAAATTGTGCATGAGAATGGCCCCTAACCCACTACGCAAGCCCATTGCGGATTGGTAGGTGTTAACCCCTGTATAAAAGAAAGTTTACTAGGTACCTATGGAATTTTATTTTACGAATGAAATGAACCTAGATGGTGGTACTACGTTCGACTGCCAATTCTAGAACGGAAAATCTATAAGTTATAATATATTTAGAAAATATTTTTTTACTCTTAACAATTTCGAACTGCATGATTCAAAAATAAAAATGTATTTAAGGTAGTAAAAGAAACCCGATGAACTTAAAAAAATAAATAATAATAGTAATAAACTAAAAAAGTAATTTAACTATGTTCAAAAGAAAATCGAAAGCATTACATAGTTAATTGATTGACACTAGATTAGACACAAATGTTTCAAAATATGTGGCGCCATCTAGCAGGTGGATCTACGGATCTACGACTTTATCTAACGAGGGTAAAAATGTATATCCCTCAACACGCTTCCGCATTTTTTTCGTCTCGAATCAACATTCGTGATTTATTTGGATTTTTCATAGATAGAATGATACGGAACTTTTCGTGCGCAAGCCCGTCACACACTTGGCTGTTTTTTTTCTCAGTTAAAACTATTAAGATTAACTTACAACAAAATTTATTTAAAATAATATAAATAAATGAGTAAATAGCCAAACGTTTCGAGCATATCTATAAACAGATATGCTCGAAACGTTTACCAATTAGTCGACTTGAAAATGATTTGTAAAGTTGAAGGTAAACTGATGACACCTAAATCCTTATTTATTAATTTAAGGCAATCGACATCATTAAGAAACCTCTCTTCTTTGTTAACTTTTATTAGTTTCCTGCGACTTCGCACGCGTAAATTACCGCAACCCGCGGGTGAAAGAATTTTTGATATCGGTCCAGTAGTTTCCATGTTTCTCTGAGGTCTTAAATAAAATAAACTTTTTTGTATGTATTGGATTAAAACTAGCCTTTTTAAGAGAACTGTATATCCATAGGTCGCTGGTTCATATCCGGCTCGAAGGACCACTTAATTGTTGCATTAAACAAGCCTTTTTAAGAGAAAACGTTAATTATTTATTTTAAATAATTTATATAAAATTGAGCACACTCACGAGGTACCAGAAATCGAGAATAGAAAAAAATGGCAATGTTGCCGACAACGAAACATATAAAAAGTGATACCAGTTAAAATTATCAAATACTACTTAACAATTATTATATGTTCATGAATTGAACAGTATGTCTTATCTATCTAAATTTATTTCATACTAGCTGACCCGGCAGAGATATAAAAAGATATATATCCTTTTATTAATGTTCTTATGTAAAAACTTTGTCTTGACAATAAGGAACACATAAAAAAACTCATTATATTTCGTGCAGTCGTTTAGAAATTGTATCTATATAACTTCTGACTGCACGAAATTTAAAGATTCTTTTATAGAATATTAGATGTTTAGATTACGTAAGTATTTATAAATATATACGGACCATACGTATATGATATGTGTTTTATATTGATGCAAAACAGAAGAAAACCCATTCCCTACGTATACATGCACAGGTATAATACTATATAAGTAGTACTACTAATATACTACCCATAAATAAATTTCAAATTCATGTAAAGAATATTCTTATGAGTAAAGGCTATTATAAAGTTGATGATTATTTTAAGGATCGCAATGCATGGAATTAATAGCCTTCGCTTTGTTCTATAAAGACTAATTATATGTTCAACCTTTGTCCTACAGACTTTGAAAGTTGTATTTACTATTGTGATAATACATATTATTTTGGTAATGACATGATTTATGTAAATGTCATTTCATTACTTATGATAAAAAGCTGGTATGTTTCTTTCGCTTGTTCTTCTTGTCAGCTAAAAGACGTCCTGAACAAGTGGTAGGGGAAAAAAGTTTTTTGGACGTTTCAAAAGTGCTTGGCATAGCCTACTTGAATAAAAATATTTTCATTTCATTTCACTAGTTTATTTTGTTGGCGTCTTGCCTTTTTGGCCCAACTATCGATGCACGCTGGTGAATCTTGAGGCTCAGTGCCCCTCGGCTATACCAAGTAAATAAGTGTGCGGCCACACGATACGTTGCGGAGCCGCCGTCCAGTTGCGGCTGTTGCGGTGTTGCAGCGGCGTGACGTTACTGACTGAGCATACGTTACAAACATCACTGACGTTACGGCACCACGCCGCTAGAGACCGCCACTGCAGCGCATCGTAAACGCATCGCGCACACTAACAAAACCCCTACTAAATTGTCAAAATAAAGCCCTGATTGATATGTCAGGTCGCCTGATCAACTGCGGATCAATCGGATTGGTGTTATGAGTGGTATACGCGTGATTAAGTAAATAAGTAGTAAATAGATTTTAATTTCTTACGTAGTGATTGATTAAGTGTAAACACATAAATAAGTGTTAAGTAACAAGTTAAACTTTATTTAACTACATATCATATGTGTGTATGATATTTATATGTGTAATGTGATTTGTATGTAACTGTATCGATGTAGACATTTTTCATCTTGTAATTCATCATTTGCATTTTTCTGTTTGTTGCACCGCTCTTATAAATTTTCTGTCCATAACTCTCCTGTTGACTCTCCGGTAGAGAACGCCTTAAGGCGTTAAGTCCGTTATTTGTATATTTTTTTATTGTGTAATAAAGAATAAATAAATAAGAGCTTCATTGGAATTACATACCAACTAGCTACTTATTTTTGTGTACACGTAGGTACTAAATTAGACACTTAAAATTATGACGACCTTACACGTTATTAAGTAAATTATGAACTTAATTTTAAGTGATTAATTTAGTATTAACGAACAAATAAGTAATAAGTAGCAAGTTAAATAAGTAGTTAACTAAATTTTATTTACTATTCATTTACTTCATTACGTGTAAACCAGTAATTAAGTTAAAATTTACGCTCTACTCATCTACTTAATTACCTGTAAACCAGCCGTTAAGTTGAAAATTTATTTACTAGTCATCTACTTGATTATGTGTACCAGCCATAAGGACAAATCCTGATTGACTCAGCCGGTTGGTTTTACTCAAAGGAAAAACGGTTAAAATCCAATAACGTGTTTAAGTGGAATAACAACATCATTCTAATAGATCAATAAATAATGAATTTAGAAAATAAACCATGAAATACAACATATCGCTTGTCCCGGCTTTTTGGTCAGACTTACACTCTTATATAGATTCGAGATTAAATAATTACTTGAAAAAATGATTAATAGCTTCAAATATAGTATTCATACTTTGTTAAACAAATTTGCTTAAGTAATTACTTATACTCGACTATAGATACGGGTGTAACAAACGTCCTTTAAAACTGACGAATTTTTAAATTAAGAACATTCATTAGAGCTTAACGTCGTCGTTGGACATTGAGGAACGGTTGTGCAATTTGGGCATTAAAGTATTAAATTCATTTAATTCCTCAAAGTCAGATTAGACGGATTCACTATTCTATCGATTGTATATTGTTTATGATTATTATTTTAAGTCATTTATATTTTTGACAGCATGACTAAATAAGCTGTGGAAAGCTACCTACTGACTGACTGGTTAATAAAAAAAAAACAAATTAACCTCTTAAATGCCACCATTTATTTCATTTTTGTTGAAATAGTCTTTTATTAAAGTTAAAATTGATGAATATTTAAGGCATTTTGTAGCAGACGTTTTTGAATTACAATTAATAATTGTTTACATGTCATTAAAAATAGTTTTTGAAGTATGCGATGAAAGACTGGATTGCACTGTAATAGCAGTTAGTTAAGGTTCATATTATATTTGATGAATATTGTCACTTTAAAATTGACTGGTGAATCTTGGCTTAGTAAAACAATAACTATAACCAGCGAAGCTTGGGCGGTCATTATCGATAGTTAAAGTTATGACGTAATCGTCCTTTGCCGAATGGTGCAACTCATTATTTGCTTAACCGGAACTTTAACATGTTTGTGATTATTATAGTAAGTTTGTGCAACCAACCTCTAATGTCACTTAAATACGGCTACGTATGTGGCCGTAGTGTAGTGTGTGTATTGTAGAGTCGACAGTTCATATTATACAAAACTGACGAATTTCACCATTTGATTTAGAACCTTATGCTTCTAATGTAGAGTTAAATAATAATTCCGATTATGAGTAAAATAGATATTAAGTATTTGTATGAAAATCATTAAACTCCAATCGATTTGATTTGCAATCTTAATCTTAATACGGTGTCGTTTAATCAGAAATTGGCTTAAGAAGTGTGGACTCTGACACTCGTATCTATAGTCGAGAGAAGTAATTGCGTGAGAATATGTCATAATTTAAATAATAGACGCGAATTTGTATAAAGAACGCACTGTAATTAGTTAATAATAGTAGTATCCTAACTATTAATAGACCTTACTTCGTTCAATCTCATGTTTATTTATTAAAATATCTGCTTAAGTTATGATTTATGACATATACTCAACTAATTACTTCTGTCGTCAGTACAAAAGAAACCATAATATTAAGTGGAATTATATTCTTGTTATAGAATCGAAGTTGCTGGAGTCTTGAAGCAGTTACGTATGGAGAACATCAAACACACCTACGAAGCTGAGGAACAGGCCGCTCATCAGCATTTTAAGGTAAGATTTTATATTTTTTCAATGGTTACTAGTAATAATATAATAGGTTTACAAACAACGATTAAGCAGTTACTATAAATTTTTTTTAGTCCATTTTTTTAATCATTTAGTAAAGCAAAAATTTGTCTATAAAAATCGCGTGACTTCTATACTAAGAACTTTCATTTTAATAGAATTCGAGATATTTCTATACATTGGTGTGCCTGCTACCTTGATACACATAACTTCCTTTGATGATCGTACGAAAACCGGATTATCGTCGATCATGGGCCATTATAAGGGATCATGCCGTCTACACAATGGTGATGGCCTATGATCAGTAATCACCCATCATTAGCGATTGTGTAGAGGGGCTATGATGATTGTCCGATAAACCGATACAGTAGATACAGTGATGGACGATCGTTGCCGATCATGATCGGGTTCCACGAAGCACGCATTGAGAAATGCTGCGCTAGAGCAATTTCTGGTCCGCTGGAGGTATTGAGGAGGGTATTTTGAAAAATCGTCGCTGTCGTCCTAATTTTGAATGTATAAATATTTTAAGGACATCAATTTGACTAAACCAAGAACTTTTATTTAAACCTATTATATTAATTACAGACCGCTAACCAACGTTTGAATTAATTTCTATATAGTGCTATAAAAGAAGCTAAGCAGGTGACTGAATAATGCTCTCTGTCTATTTATTTTACTTGATTAAAATAGTCTTAGAAACGCCTATGTGGTAAGTCTTTTACGTATGCTATTTTATTTTAATTTTGTATGATTTTTAAAACATTTATTTACGTTTAATATTAAATAAACAAATCAGACAACATCACATACAAAGCACCCGTATTATGGAGTATACACCCGTATATGGAGTCTGGAGACAATATAGAAAAGTCTATTTTCTACATTGACCCGACCGGGATCTCAGAGAACACCTTGAAACCGGCGTGCAAACCACTAGTCTACGGAGGTCGATGTTTTACATATTTAACCAAACTTTCCAGCCAAAAAACCATGTTCAATTTTATTTAATATAGGATTTAAACGATCACAATTTTGGAGAGTTTCTTCGTTGTATAAGGTAATGTATACTAACTAGTACATACATATATGATTGTAAATAATATGTATTTAACCATTCGAATAGAGACTGTGGTTTTGGCTGACTGGCTGACAAAGCAACTGATAGTTAGGTTTTTCAACTAGCCCCCATTAATTGATCTTTAATGTTATGTAAATGAAATGGTTATACCGTATAAGATAAACAAATTTCTTAATACAAAGGACAGAATAAAAATTGCAAACAGCCTAAAGGTTTCTCAAAAAGTAACATTTTAAGCATAGAATAACTAAAAATACCAATTAAAATTCCTGGAAACACTTCTTGTTACAAATAATATCTAACAAACGGCAAAGTGTAAATAAAAAAGCTTATACATCGCTTACTAACTGAAAATTATACATTCACTATCTGACCTTTTACCAAATACAAGTAATTAATTCATACGAATAATTGAAGTCAAATATGAAGAGAGAGGTCATCTAGAACATTTATTTGAAGTCATTAACCTCCCGTAGCACTATCAGTAGCGTCCGTGTAGCCACTAGGTAGCACACCGTAATGTTTACATATGCGCACACTAGATGGCGTTACTTGTACCATTCCGAGTCGTAGACGCTTGGTAGGTACGGAGTTTTATCGGATTGAAACAACAAATCTATATTTATAAATTGATAAACGCCTAATCAAAGATAAAATGCGCTTCTGAATTTATTTTAAAGTTAAATAAAAGTAATTCCTGACGCTTTAATTCATATTTCTAATTAAAAACACACTTTATAGGTTATGTTTTATATAGACGTCAAATTATAAATGATTAATGAACTGTCATTTTTTTCTAAAAGTAAGTAATTGAGATAATGCTCAATTTAGTTCTTACTTTAATTTTTCTGTTAATGACATTATAACATCTACCATTGTCAAATATGTCTTTACTGATTATCTAATATTATAAAAATACTTTACAACGTTTCATTTAGGTATTAAAACCATAAGCTAATATGGTATGAACTATAACGAAACAAAATATTAAAACCAAACAAATAAACTTATGTTGTTATGAATATCTTTGGAACTATTACCGCTTATATGATTACTAAAAGTTATTTCCATTGACATGTTAATCCATTTATCCGCTTAATATTCGTTTAATATACTTACAGCCAGATGCACAAACGTCCATAAATTTTCATTAGTTTAAATCTACGTTACCTATACCAATATGACATTCATTAGAGCTTAAAGGCGTTAATTATCCTTAATGTACATCTGTGCAACAGACCGTTAGTCTGACCAAGAGTACTCGCGTTATTAAAAATGAACAAAATATTACTCTTGAATTTCGAATCTGTAATTTTTTAAAGATTGTTTGTTGTCTTTTCTTATTTTTGTATAATATACATTATAATAAAAATGATATTAAAATGAAATGACTTCTTTTAAGTAATATTTAGCAGCAATGACTTAGCTCATGAGTAAGGAATACGTTAAGGATGAATTAAGAGAAATAGTTATAGGTTGTGTTAGGAATACTAGTTTGTGATGAGTAAGGAAATAGAATGAGACATAATAGGATGAATACGGAACAACCTCATAAAGAGAACCGCATCGCTGTGATTGCATTACATAAATTAGGTATGGAGCCAAACACAATTTTTAAAACTCACCTAACATTTGGTATTAGTCAAATGGTTTTGTACCGGGCTATTGATAGGTACAATGACACCTCATCTGTTTGTGACAGAAAAAGAAAAGACCTGTCCGTCCACGTAGTGTTCGTACGATAAAGGAGATTCAAAATCACACAAAATATATTCTAAATAAACTGTAATTAAAATAAAACAAATTCCGTAATATTGACAGTGTTGAAATTGACACTCGTAAACATGTATTTGAAATAAAGATTTACTTTGTTAGACAAGTTTCAATTTGTTAGAGTTAGACAACTTTCAATTTAGTCATCCAATGTTTGTGCATAATGTTTTATTACAATTGAATGAAGGTGCGTTTAAATTTCTAGTTCAAATTTATATTTCTCTTGACAAAAAAACCAATGCGGCTCTTAACAGTTTCTTTTAACAAGTTACGGCATTAAAAAAAAACTGAATTATTTACCATCTGATTATGTGTGAATTTTTATAAAACTTTTTTTTTTAATATTAACAAAATAAAGCTTCCTCTTTATTTATTACTGATGACCATTAATATGTGAATGAGTACTACAACCCCCTCTAATACAACCATCTCTTAAGAAATTTACACTAATTGGAAAGTGGATAAACTATAGCCAAGATATTATGATAAAATAATGTAATTCTTTGTTTCTCTTTAAGATAAATATTAATTTAATATTTTAAATGCAAAATTGGTGAAATATAATAAAAATATCTATGAATAATGAAGCTAGTTTAATTGATTTTGTCACGCTTGCTGTTTTTCTGAGACTTCGCCCGCATAAATTATAACCTACGCCACTAGCGTAATATGTAGTATACCATAAGTAAAATATTTTTATATATCGTTCTAGTAGTTTCTGAGTCATATGCTTACAATGAAATTTTTTCTCTTTAGTTTATATTATTTTACATAAGAAGTTACTGTTGTTGACCTAACCATTATTTTTACAAGTTTTTTTTTTTGCAGAACCATATATTTAATATTTGTATTTAAGCCTGTATGGCCAGAGGCCGCACCCTGGAAATTACATAAAATAAGTAAAACATTTTAAATATATCCACATATTTTTGTCATAGCGTATTAGTAATTTTAGAAGGAAACTCCATTATTTCACAATTTAGATTAAGCTGGAAAGATTTTCAGTTTTCCACGAAGGTTGTTTCATATATTACTGAAAAAAATTAATATTTACATTTAAAAGATAGTTGCCTCTAATCAGGCGTACATCATACGCGAGTGATGTAGGCTACAATATATGCGGCCGAAGTCGAAGGAAAACAGTTAGTTTTTTATTAGTTTAATATTACGTGTTCAATAAATTACTTATAAATATTTAAATTAATTATGTCATATTATTGTTGTATGTTATTTTGTTTAAATTATTTGTCAAAAGTGTAATTATGAAAAATCAATAGTGATTTAACTAATACCCTTGTTACTAGATCATCATCATCATCATCATTAGCCCTTTTACGTCCCCACTGCAGGGGCTCAGGCCTTCCTTATGGATGGTTAAGGAGGATGACCCTCCACGCTGGCCCAATGCGGATTGGAGGGTATTAACGACACGATCGTTGTCGTTAAACAACTTTCGCAAAAATCGGTCACGGGATGGGTGACCGATTTTTGCGAAAGTTGCTTAACGACAACGATCGCGGGCCGCGGCGCTTATTCACTACGCCACCGAGCTACTCACTAGATCACAAAATAATAAATATATCTGTCACCGTTGTAGGTATTGTGAGGAAGACATTGCACTAATAATATTGGAATTCAGGTAGATAGTATAATGGCAAGATCCAATTAATTGTGATTCTCTCTTGTTATTGCTATTGTGAGATCATTAATCTTTCTTCTTCTTCCTAATATTAGGCCTTTACCTATGAAATTGCCGTTTTTTCATGAAATAAATGATCTGTATTTTTTATTTCTATTAATCATAGTAATCACCCATGTAATGGTTGCCTCTTTGCCAACGCTTTAGTAGCTTATTGGTGCTTGAAGAAATCAGCAAAAATTCTTTTAATTTTTTTTCTCGCCAAGAAGTTATCCAATTTCTGCAAAAAAGTAGAAGTTTGCAGGCGCAAGGTCTGGTGAGTACAGTGGATGACGGAGAACTTTCAACCTCAGCTCTTGTAGCTTGGAGACCGTCTGCTGTGCAGTATGAGGTCGCGTGTTGTCGTGCAGGAGCAGTGGAGCCGAATTTACCAAATCTGGTTGGAGTGCGAGTTGGAGTGCGAAAGTTCTTCACAGTATACATATCTACTAATGCTCGTTCCATTTGGTAAAAAGCTGTGATGAATTACACTCGCGTTAGACCACTAAACAGTGGCCATCACTTTTCTAGGTAAGTTTTTGGTTAGGGCATTGTTTGGGTGCTGTACCAGGGTCCAACCAACTTGCTGAGCGCTTACGATTGGCGATCAGGATCCATTTCTCGTCACAAGTAACAATATCGAGAGCTGCTGCAAATTCATTCAGCCGTAGATTGATTTTCATCAGCTTCCAAAATCGTCTTTAATTCATAATTATCGACCAAAGTTTTCGGATAACCACAGAGTTCATTTTTCAAGTCAAAATTTCCAGAAATGAAGCGCGCAAACGTCGGCGTCCGTTGATGTTGCGTGCCGCTTGTGCCGTTTTGCTGCCACGACGGTACTTACTCGTTATTACTCGAATTTTTAACTTATCCATGACGACGAAAAATGTTCGAATGTGTTGAAAACAAAACGTTTACTATTAAACAAATGACAAATTTAGAAAAAAGAATTCAATGTTTTTAAAATAAAATTGATTGAAAAAATATTTTTATTTGAAATGGCCAGTACGGCAGGACGGCAATATCATAGGTTAAGACCTATTATAAGTAATTTAAAATATACACGTTAGTATGACGAACAAAAAAAAAACCATTATATCGGCATATTTATTTTATTAACGAATAGAAAATTTCGCAACGCGTCAAAAAAACTGAAATGTCACTTCACAGTGATGCAATGAAAATTCAATTAAGAAATTACTTATTCAAATATACAGGGTGAGGTGGACGGCGACGTTTTATAATTTGTTGCCAAATTCACCGCACACGTTTGGCTGTACGTTAAATGATTATGTAAATTAAATAAGCGTCTTACGTGATTTGAATTTATAGACCAAATTTGTTTGATCAATTGAAAACGTATACTGTTAATGTTGAGTAATTTTATTCAGTACATGTCAATTTAACTTACATGCCTGAGTTACTCAGTTAATTTAGTAAATTTATATTAAAAATGATAAAAAAACGTACATTATTATATTTGATCAATATTTCATTCACAATGCTGTACTGAAGAATATTGTTAATGAAAAATGCTTAAAGAATCCACTATAACCCTGGCACTCTGAGATGGGACTCGAAACCTTGACTTTTCGCAATCCGGGCGACTGCTTTAGAGCAGCACTTGTTGCTCTTTCGCTACTTCAGAGCGTATTTTTATCAATGTTCAGAGACCCAAACCAACAAAGAAATATTTTAACTTTCATTGAAGATGAAAATTTGTTCTAATTATTAATTAAATTATATTTGATTAATTTTATATATATTTATATTTGAACAATATTCTTTCTCCCTGGCACTTGAACACATGACCTTTGGCAATCCAATTATTTCCAATTATCTAGAAAATCAAATTCCAATTATCCATAAATATATATTGATAATAATAGTTCTGTGTTAGCCGCTTATCATCCCCTCAAACTATAAGTAGGCTGACGGAGTAATTGTGATCTGTAATACGTTTTATTGTTACTAAGCATTTAGAGAATTAGCTTTGTAGTGGTTGGTTAAAAACTTAGTTAAAAACTTATTTCTTATATTTATGTAAAGTATATTTGTAGTAAGTATTGTGTATATGAGCAGTTGGCAGGTGTGATATCTAAAAGTATTATTTCAATCTTTTTTTCAATTTTGCAATTTTTCTATTGTATGGGTGATATACATGCGTTATTACAATAGCTTTATCCTTGTAGTAAAACGAGATTGCAACTCACAATGCCTCGTCAAAAGAATCTAGCACACAACGTTATATTATATTATCAGATTTCTAATGTTATGTCTGAGCGTGGTAGCCTCATAATATTGATTTGAAAAAAAAAATAAGCGTCACGAACCAACCCTCTCTACAATAAATTTGATTGTTTTTCTTGATACTTTTCATTTTTCAGGAAGATTTTGGTAGGAACAAAATAAATATATTATAAAACTTTAGGTCACATTTTCGATCATAGATGGCGTTGTACTGTTAAGCGGTATAATTTAGTTTTTTATACTATTATAAGACCAATATCATATTAGATGATTGGCACTTTTTCTCTGTTGAAAACCGTATTGAATTTTTTTATTTGTCCCACCTAGCGCCCTAAACAATTTAAATATGGCGGTTAACATTGCAGTGAACGAAATCACAAAAGGATCATCCCATGGTGACGCTCGGGACAATTTAACACAATTTTTTTATGTACTTAAACTTATTTTTGTAGTTATATTAAACAGTACACTAAAATCGTAATCTAAAAAAATAAAATCTTTAATTTACCAGAATTACACATGTTTAAGTTATGTTTTTCAATAAAAAAATAAGTGTTAAAATTTGTGACGGTCGGGACTTTTACTTTTTAATGAACTCCAGATTTATAACTACTTTTAAAAGTTTGTAAGAAACTATCAATTTTATTAGTGCATATAATTTTATTTTTTATGTAAATACTGAAAGGTTTAAACTTTCGATTATGTATCGAAAGATTCCAATTAGAAGAATGTGACGGTCGGAACAAGCCGTTGTGACAATCGGGACAAGTTACAAAAGAACAAAAATGCATGTATTTTGATACCTATATTAACATTTTTTAACATAAAATATACGTTATCTATTATAATGAAGAAGTTTAAATATTATCCTATCTCGCAAACATCAACGTTTCCATTAAATTCACAATAAATTCGGTTACCATTGGTATGGCTATGGCAACGGCCATCGGTTCTTCTACTTATGTGTCCTATCCACTGCCACATCAGCTGAGTTATTTTTCGAGCAATGTCAGTAACATTGGTTCACCTACAGATCTCTTCATTTTTAATAAGATCATGCAGAGAAACACCAAGCATTGCCCTCTCCATTGCCCGCTGGGTGACCTTCAGCCTTTTTATGAGACCCATTGTGAACGATCACGTTTTGCTTACGTAAATCATGACATACACAGTTCGAAAACTTTCATCTTAAAATAATTGATGATTTTCTTATCGGTGTTCATCTTAAGATCCACTCTTTGGGACGAAGTACTGAGATGAACAAGCCGGTTTTCGAAGAGGCTATAGTACTGAAGACCATATTAATTGAGAACCTGAACACATGGTTCACGGCTTTTTGGGAGGTTGTAAGTTATCGAGTTGGAATTATATCCTTACCACATTTATGCAATATTTGCACAAAAACAAATATGTTGCTATTAAGTATCATGACGGTATACTGTGTCCGTCGGGACATGCCTTAATATTAATATTTAAAAAGGCCTTAGCTACCTTTAAATTCATGTCATCACTCCATTTTTCAATATTTGTTACTGACAACACACACTTTTTACCATAAACAAATATTTATGGGGTCAAAACTAAGAAAATTGATTAAATTGCGACGGTCGGGACCTAATTCTAGTTACCATATATTGCTTAATATCAATGAATGTAACTTACCGTTTGGTTTTATATTTACGTAGTCAATTTCAATATTGGAATTTGCTTACGTCAACAACATAGCAATTGACGAACAAAATGGCTAAACTATTTACTTCTGAAATCAGATATAATTACTCTATGAATTGATCTTGACTACGTGTGGTAACAACTCATTGAGTGAAAAAAAAAACAAAATTGCAGTATTGCAGTTTCGTAAATCTAAAATTATGTACCGTTATCCTAAATACAGGCTATTTATTTATAAAAGCTGTTTATCAATGCTATAATTTCTTACCATACGATATAAAATCCGACGATAATTAATAAGGTGTAGAGTAAATTATTAAAACTAAATCTTTTACAAGTTGCATGCAAACTTTTATGTGCCAGTGGCACTTCTTCCGGATTCATTTCGCTGTCGAATATACAAACAGTGATTGTACATAAATAGCTTATCCACAATTATATAGATTGTATATGTTAGATAGGCTCATAAAAGCGGTCTTAAAACTGATTTCCATTGTTGTTTGACGAATGTAAAAGTACATTACACTACAATTCATTTTCAAAGAGATATAATTAAGTTATTCCATGAAAAAAACTAAATGAAGGCTACCTAAATAAATAAATAGTAAGTAGCTTAATTCGTCTAATAATATATTTATTTTCAATAATGGCGACCTTAAATTCATTTATTTATTTATTGTGAAATAATTATTTATTTCCGCTTGTTGTACATAGACACTAACGTTTAACTATAACCATGTAAAAATTCCTTATAAGTCAGATTGAAATTAAACACAAAGTTCAATGGCAAAGTTTATTTATACAAAATTACAAACTATTTGATTATATATGCATTATACGCCAAACCATCTCAACATACCAATATTATTAAGAGAGCAGATTTGATTTTTATTCTCTTTTGCATTGCAGACACTCCAAATTTACTTAACCAATAAAAAAAAATACGACACCTGCTCGTATTATTTATATATATACAAACAGGAAAAACGAACGTCAGCGCCATCTAGTGACGATAAAAATCGTCTACTAACAATGTTTAATACTGAAAAGTTCAAGGTGAAGATATTAAATTGTACATTAAATATACATAGTCCGTTTGTAGGTTGTATCGATTTCGCAACAGACGTCCTTGTGGGGCTTCACTGTTCAGGGTTTCAGAGGATTTGCTTTAAAGAAAATTCTTTGGTTGGTTTGATACTAAATATACTGCACAAATTGTATATTTTTATTTAATTATATTATTTGCGTGTGTTTGTTTAAAAATGAACATATATTACGGGTATTCTTATAACCATCTGGTATCAAATCTTTTTATTTAAACTGTAATATTATGGCGTTAATAAGGTCATTTGTTCGAGTCCTATCTCAGAGTGCCAGGGACAAACTGAATTTGTTAATAATTTTTCATGAAGACTTTTTTTTCAGTAAAGCATTGTGAATGCAAAGTACCAAATATATTAGTTAGAGATACTAGCTGTTTTCCCCCGATTTCGCTCGAGTAAATTATTAACTTATATCACTCTTGTATAATGCAGGTTTCTGTACCTATTCGAGACAAAGAAGCGATCAAATATTTTCTCTTTTTGATATTCTATATAAATATAGAATACAAAACGATTAAAACATAATGGCAAGAATTCTGTTGCACGAACTAGAGTAAATGTCATAATGAGTTTTCTCGTATTGTGTAAAGAACTACAATTACAGTTTTTCCATCATATTTGACTACGCAATAACAATAAAACAGACGCCTTTCTTTTAGTTTAGTTTAGCGAGTGGTGCAATAAAATGGGCAAAGTACTCTTAAGAAGGTTCTCGAGTTTTAAATATAATCTTGTATCGTGTTTTAAATAAGAAAATGCAACTTTCCACGCTTTCCACCCCTTATAGCCCCTTTTAGGGAGAGCACGACCGTTGCTACGTTTCCCGGGACCCTTTTACTGTCGCCCCTCGTATACGTTATTTTGACAATAAAACATCTTAATCTCTATATATATCTGCGCTTACGTTACCCAAAATAGCAATTAGTCAGGTGGCTAGACAGACAAGGGGAAAGGAATGGTGTTTGTTAACAGTAAGTGAATACATAGAATGTGTTGTTCTGAAATCATTTCCATACGTTTCCTAGAACTTATTCACTAATAAAAAGTTGCGTACACCTGAAATCCTTAAATTTCCAATAGTTCTGTTCAAATAGATATCATCCAAAAAAGCTGTAATTACAAATAAGAAAACTGTGAATTATTTCTATGGGATTTGATACAGCAAAAAGAGAATTTGTAAAATTTTGTCGTTTAAAACATGAGTAAGTATAAAACAACACTTTCACTTTGTTATATATGTCGCAGCCATTACAATACGAGGGTCAAACTGAAAGTTCTTAGAAAATCAAAAACTGATTACATTAGCCAGTTATTAGTTTTATTATATCTTTTCAAAATATTGTCCATTCACGTCAATACACCGCTGCATGCGATGGAACCACTGGGAAAAGCACTTTGCCCACTCGTCCTTAGGGGTCTCTTCAATGGCATCGCGATACGCAGCCACCGCTTCTTCAGCATTCATAAACCGCTTTCCTTTAAGTTTTTCTTTAATTTTTGGAAATATATAAAAATCACAAGGCGCGAGGTCGGGGCTATACGGCGGGTGACCCAGTAATTCAACGTTTGATGTCGCCAAATAGTCGATCGTTCGCTTGGCGGTGTGCGACGAGGCGTTGTCGTGGTGAAGGAGGATCCTACTGCGAGGTCGTTTCTCTCGAACTTTTTCCAAGACAAGTGGCAAACAATTGGTAGTGTACCATTCTGCAGAAACTGTTTTTTGATCCTCTAACACAATTGTTGCAAAATGACCTATCCTTCCAAAGAACGAGGCCACCATTTTTTTTCCCGCACTTCGATCTCTCTTCACTTTAGTTGGCAACTCCTCGAAAGGAAACACCCACTGAGCAGATTGTCTTTTGGTTTTAGGATCATGACAGTAAATCCAGCTTTCGTCACCTGTTAGTATGTCGAACACAGCATTTGAGTCACCTCCGTTAAATCTTTCAATCATTTTACGACACCAATCCACACGATGGAGTTTTTGAGCCTCAGTCAAATTATGAGGTATCCACCGGGCGTAAAGCTTCCTGACCGCTAAATGTTCGTGGAGGATTTTGTGCACTTGACTCATACCGATGCCTAAGCTTGTCCGAATCTGTTGATAGGTCACTCTTTTGTCAGTCTCTATCATACGCCGCACAACACAGATGTTATCTTCAGTCGTCGCCGTAGAAGGCCGTCCCTCACGTAAATCATCAGTGAGATTAGTGCGACCACGTTTAAACTCATTAAACCAGTTGTAAACAGTCGCACGAGATGGGGCTTCATCGTGAAAGGCCAATCGTAGTCTATCATAACTTTCTTGTTGACTTAAATGACATCGAAAGTCATAAAAAATCATTGCACGAAAATTTTCTCGTGTTAAATTCATGATGACGTGACACAGACAATTTTCAATTTGCCGCCAAATCGTAAAACAAATGACAAATGAATGAAATATATACTCAGTAATATTGGCAAAGAGTTATATTTTCAAATTTTAGAATTATTTTTTTATTATATTGTTTATAAGTGGCCAGTTCTAAGAACTTTCAGTTTGACCCTCGTACAATATTTATTTTGTTTTACTTCCAATGCTATGAATTAATTTTGGTAATCCCGATGTATTGACTGCTAATTAGTTCAGCTACTCGGCTGATCGAAAGTCAGCCCGTTGAGTGAGTGGTCGGCTGATTATAGCACTTGGCTGCGTCATAGAGTATATGCAGCGGCGAACATAGACTGGGATTCAATCGAATAAAATCGAAGCAGGTTTTATTTGCTCGAACCTCTAGTGTCGTCATAGCGCGATCGAAGTTGTATTTCTATCAGAATAATGCCACTTTAGTTATGTTCTTATTCACCACATGTAGGCCAATTACATTTCACTGGAATCTCATCTAATTTCATTTTACCATTGCTATCTACCTGAAGTCCAATATTATTAGTGCAATGTCTTACTCACACATCAGTGGCGACAGGATTTATAATAATATTGGACTTCAGGTAGATAAATCAATGGCAAAACGCAAGTTGGTGAGATTACGTAAACATTATCAGGATTGGCCTGCAGAAATAATGTCACTTTCATCTTCGTTGCTTCAAAAAGTATATAATGGCTTTATGTAATTTTTTCGAAAGGAGGACTGTATACATTCTCTGGCAGATAATCTTAAGGTAATTTGGAGATTTAAGTACTTCTTAATTCACATTCACAAAAATACAAAAAGCTGACACTCTATATTTTTTTTCGCTTGTCGTGTGTTGTTAATTTGCAGACATTGTGTTGTAAATACAGAATAAATTTTTCTTTGGCCTTTATATAGATATAAAGTGTCACTATTTGAAACAAGGAGGGTATTGAAGAACATCTCACTACTTTATTGGTCATAATTAAAGTTATCTTTGTTCTCATTAAATTGTCCACCATCGTTCTTTATTTAGTTCACTTAATCAGTTAATTTAATCCATCTTATCTTAAACGCTTTCCGTTCTTCTTCATCACAGTGTACCTTGCGATCTTCCTCTAATCTCGCCTTGGACATTCCTCGTCATTCTACCAGCTTTTTCTCCTATTCATTTTCTGTGCACGCTGTGCGGTTATGGAACTCACTTCTGGAGGATGTCAGGAAATCTCGCTCACTAAGTTCTTTTGGTGATAGAGTTTAATGCCGTTTCTTTTCCTTATCTTAATTCTATCTCCTTGTATATAGTTTATATTATGATATATCATTTATCCTTCCTATCGTTGCACCCAGTACTCATATAATCTTTACTCTTTTAATCTTTGGTCCTCCATAGGTTGCCTGGAAGAGATTGCTGCTTAGCAATAAGGCCGCCTTTTGTATACATTTTTTTAATTCTCTATAACTTGTTTTTGTTCTGTTGTGTGCAATAAAGTATATTATTATTATTATTATTAAGACCTTAAGCTAAGCAAATTGTTATGTGAGCGTTATACATTCTATATATCTTAAGTCATATCCTTAAATACTCTTTACATTATTTACAAATCTTGTACAAATGCGTAGTCGTATGTTTTTATCAAATAATATACATACTATTTTTATCAACAGAATTAATAGTTACTGCGCATTTACGAATGCGACTCATTTTTATACGCATCAAGAATACACTACTATGCCTAACTACAATGTATTTTCTTGTCGTAAACATCTACCAATAACATTCTCTGATACGCATTTAAGATGGGTAATTTTTAAATCTAGGATTTGTTCTATACAGAAGTGCATTCTAATTAATTAATAAACGATTAGGTTTTCAAAAGTGTATTACTTACTATTATTATTACTTTTTATTACTAACTTGATCATCATATCAGAGTACACGGGCCTGGTGGATTTTTTTAAGCATTATTCATTAAGACTATTTTCCAGTGTAGCATTGTGAATGCAAAATAATCAAATATAATAATTATTAACTAGATGTTTGCCCGCGACTTCACTAGCGTAAATTATAGCCTATGTTACCCGCATTTGATGTAGCTTCCCGTAGTTGAAAAAATTTTCATCACCGGATTAATAAATATTTCTGAATATCACCCCCTACAAACAAACAAAACAATAATGTTAGTATAGATTGCTAAAATTACGTTTTTGAAAAGGCTACATCACTGATGATCTATTTACAATCAGTTTCTTTTTTCGAACACGATTAAAAAGAGCATAGAAAAAAATATGTAATCGTTTTGTTGAGAAATAAAGTTGTACTAAATATAAATAAAAGTCTATTAATATTTATACAAGGCAAATGGGATTGACTGATTTATTAAAGCACAGCTCAAACTACTAGACGGATATAGGTGAAAGCTGGCACACTAATAATTATTATGTTATAGAGGTTCGATAAGACATAAATTTGAAAAAGCAACTGCTTAGTTTGCTTAGGATTTTCAAATGCCATGTTATCCACATAGATAAAGACGGTGGTAGAATCAAAATTAATACTAGGACTTTTGTTGAAAATATACAAATACCTGAGTTACTCCTGTAGAACGAACTACATAATTATTAAAAAACAAACAAAAAAAAACTTTGTTTGACCTATAACAGAAAGTTCAATGAAACTTGACTCTTGACTGTTTTTAAAGGGTAACTCACGTATAAAAAATTATGTTTTATTGTTTTAATTGATGAC
The DNA here is from genome assembly GCA_918026875.4 of Diatraea saccharalis. Lineage (NCBI taxonomy): Eukaryota > Metazoa > Arthropoda > Insecta > Lepidoptera > Crambidae > Diatraea > Diatraea saccharalis. The sequence continues at coordinate 9,317,801 of OU893350.1, forward strand.
GCAAAAATATTTAACCATCGGTGACCTTCAATAAAGACAATATGTTGGTACAACGATACGTTTTATGTTGATGTTTTGCAGTGACATTATTGTGTAATAAATAATATATACCAAAAGCAAAATATTACATAATTTATTTACTGCTACTTGGTTTTACACATAATATGTTGGTGTATTAGTTAAATGTCTTATATCGCCCGAACCCGAAGCGCCTGCGCTGCCGGATATGACGTCAAGGCTTCATGAATGGCTCCCAGTGTCGATGACACCAGGGGCACATTGTTCGTGCACATGCGTTTTATCGCTCAGTTCGTAAGTCAACAGTATATAAATGTCATCGTTCGTAATCAACTATGTTAAGATTATCTGTTTAATTACATGTTTGATTGTTATTTTTTTTATATTTTTGCTCAAACTAATTAAAATTTCATCTTAGTCTTCTTCATACTTCGTAGTGTAATTTGTAATGTAACGTATACAGTGTGTCTGAACATCGGTATCCAACCCATTAAGGCGCAGTAATATAATCATTTTTATAAATATATCCACCATAATAAGGAATTTTGCCCCATTTGTTTTAAAATGGCGTCCATATGTTCAGACACACTAAATATAACAAACCTGACCAACGTTGCCCTGTTTGAATAATGAGTTCGTATGTATATAAATATCATAGTAGTATACTTTACTGTTTTTTCGAACTTTCCAATTCCCAAACAGTTTCTCTCATTTTCCTTGACGCTTATTATTAAAAAACATATTTAATCTCCTCCTTTTTTATTTTGAAGTCAGTTAAAAAATATAGACAATGGTCTGGAAAGCAATTGTTATCAAGAAGCAGCTTCCGAAATTAGTCCGGTTTCTCGAAATATTTTCAGTTTTGTGTAGTTTATTAATATTGACCGTAAATATGGTTATTCAAGTTATTATAACATGTTTGAAAGCAAACACTAAAATATTTTAACTCTCTGTTACCTGAATATTGATAATCTCTTAATTCAAAACTGTATCTAGTTACATTAAAATATACACGCCCACATACTTCTTTGTGAACTAGCGTTCACGAATTCTTCATTGAGTAACACTGGCCTTTGTTTGGCGACTGATTGGTGTACGTACAGTAACGGCTCTGCTGAACACTTCCCCGGATAACCTCGTTGTGAAACCGCTTGTTTTGCACACACTGGCGTTATTATTACTTTTTTATAATTGACTTTAATTAAGTACAAATATATGGTATTCCAAAAAGTATAGTTATATAAAATCATAGACTATAATAAACCTAATAAAAGCTATTTACATATTAGAGCGCAGTTGGTCGTATCAATTTTTTTTTTGAATTATGTCTTGTTAATTACTTTCACACTAATTCATCATATTGAAGACCAATATGATTATATATCTGTCACCATTAATTTGTGAGGAAGACATCGTACTAATTATCATCATCATCAGCCCTTTTACGTCCCCAGTGCAGGGGCTCAGGCCTTCCTTATGGATGATTAAGGAGGATGGACCATGATCCTCCACGCTGGCTTAATGCGGATTGGAGGGTATTAACGACTACAAATGCAGTCGTGACTGTGACAGACCCTTGCAGAAAGTTGCTTAACGACAAAGATCGCGGGCCGCGGCGCCTATCCACTACACCACGGAGTTACTCATATTGTGCTTTAAGTAGATAATACAATGGTAAAACGTAAATCGTTGAGATTCTATTGAGATGCCATTATTACTAAAACGTCAGTATATTTGGGCTGTTACATTCGTATCCGCATCGGTCCTACAAAAATTGGGATTACCAGTCAGTTAGCCGTGGTGCCAATTGATAGCCATTTTCGTATGATAGCAGCAGGTTATTAACGTAGATAATTTCGCGTGAATCACGATTAATATGGTAATGGAGCTTAAGCAATACTTTGTATTTGCGAATTCTGATTATTGACTACAGCTGATGAGGTCGAAATCTAGAGATATTAAGTTTTTTGTCAATCAACCGCAGTTAGAAAATATTCCCCCATCCAGTTTCTGTAATCATGCTTGCGGTATTATTAAAACGGCTTTGAGTGATACAAATTACTAATACAGTCATTTGTATGATATTTAATATTTATTTTTAACGTTTATTTGCATAAGTATGGAAAGTAGATGATGTTGCAATTTTTCTAGTTAACAGACATATTTGCCAGAAACTTGACATGCAGAAGATATTACAATAATCAAGGAATACAATAATAGTCTTGATATCAATCAAATGTAGAACAATTCTCAATATCGTGTATGTCTAATTGTTCTGTTATTGCGTTATGTAGTAAGAAGTTTCTCATTTTATAAAATCTGCAAGTCTTCGTAGATTACTAAAAAAAGAACAGTTCCGTATTCCTTATATCTTTCGTGTGTCTGAGTATGAATTCGCTTATCAATAGTCTTATTGCAAGCAATAGTGAATACTTGAATACTTAATGTATAATAAACTTAGTCTTCAATATAGTTAAAAGAACACATTATAAAAGTTATTTAAGTCAAATTTTTAATAATATTTGAATTCTATATTTAATCTTCACTGAACTTTGATCAAAAACATTGTTCTAAATAAATAGACGCAAACAATAACATCCAGGTTTAGCAGTTACGTCACTTCCTGTAATGGCAAAACAAGATGCAAATATTCGTATGTGTATGGCTGAATGGCTGATGTATTTGGTGCTATTTTAAATAAAGTAACTTAAATGAAGGTAATCTAATATTTTACCAGACGGATGGCATTTGATGAAGTGTAATTTAAAAAAAGGAAAAAAAACGTTCACAGAATATATATATGACAGTTTTAGACATTGTGGATCTTTTAGTTCCCGGGAAAGGCTCGCCAATGTTCCCAAGAAGAGCTTATTATTGTATGTATTCGTTATTTGAATTTTATTTTCATAGAGAAATCTAATGGTCATTTGCGATCACAGGGCGTATTTACGCCATCTAGCAATTAGGGAAATAACGACAGGTTTTTATTAGCGAGTTTTAATTAACCTGCTACACAACGTCAAACCTGGCCCCTACCGCGTAACTAAATGTATCTGCTTCATAAAGCTGCGTCGCTTATATATGTTAGTAAATTCAACGTTCTTAAAAAAATCAGTTGAATCATAAGATTATTTGCCTGGAATTCATTTTACTTGTCACATATAAACTTAGAATTGTATGGCTATTTACAGAATTGCTAACATTTACCTTGTTTTTATCGAGTTCTCGATGTTTAGGCGCTGTCGCAAGCGCCATTCTCATACCACTGTTCACTATGTCACATAAATTATTAATAAACTTCATCATCATCATCAGCCCTTTATCTCGTCCCCACTGCAGGGGCTCAGGCCTTACTTATGGATGATTAAGGAGCATGAGCCATTCCACGCTGACCCAATGCGGATTGGCGGGTATTAACGACTACAAATGCATCCGGGATTAACGGCTTAACATGTCTTCAGAAGCACGGAGTAGCTCGAGATAATAATTTTTAGTCACCCATCCCGTGACCGACACTTGTGAAAGATGCTTAACGACAACGATCGTGTACCGCGGCGCTTATCCACTACGCCACCGAGCTACTCACGCCAGTTATACTTATATACTTATAATACTTGAAGTCAAATATTAAAAGTGCTATGTCGTCCTTACAATTCAATGGTGGGTGACAGATATATAATAATATTGGACTTCAGTGAGATGATACGATGGCAAAATGCATATAGTTGAGATTTTATTAAGATGCGATTATTATGTTAACATTAACAGATATGACCTATTATTCAAGTGTACCCTAAACTGGCGTTCTTGTATGAAAAGGTCGATGCACGTGCAAGAAGTGAGAGAGGTATATCAGGATCGTCCAAATGGAAGAAGGTGGTCTACTTACCCCGTCGACGAAAGACGTGACATTATAATATAATATTAAGAGGAAAGATCTGACCGTATATTTGTTTGCATCGAATAGGCTCCTTAACTGGACCTATTTTAAAATTTATTTCACCTATGGGTAGCTCCGAGGATTGATAATTTATGCGAGCAAAGTTGCGGGAATCAGCTAGTAATAGACAATTTCACAGAATTAAAATTTATATCTGTATATAATACTGAAATTCACACCGCGTTCTCATTTTGTCTTTTTTTAATGGTAAGATAAAAAAATATATATGTGACCTGTTTTATCTCACCCCGATACCCAATTTGTAGTAAGATTTTGTATTTTAACAAACTTACAACGGTCGGTCGGTTATTGAGGCTCTTATACCTATTGTTTCTATTATGTATTAAAATTACCATAAAGCGTCACTAAGCGACTTATGTCTAAAATGTTACGTTTTTAATGATCTTGGTCACTGAAAATTAATATTTTTTATTACAAAATACTTAAGGTCGATGTCATCATCATATTTCAGACCACCAAAATATAGTGGACATGAGCTGATCTGTTATCTACCGTATTATTTTAACCGACTTTAAAAAGGATTATTATTTTTGGAATTGTAAAAACTATTTTAGTTTGTACGTCTGAATGTGTTCCACGTGTTTCTCGCAAATTAGACATAGGATGGGAATAAATTGGGACACGACAGTGCCACCGCCAAGTCGAGCGTGAAGGAACACTGCTGTGCCATCCTTTTCTGGAACCATTGCGCCGCATTTTCCGGCCCCTATTTGATACCTCTGGATGGGACTAGAACGCTGAAATTAATTGAAAAGAAATCTAAAATATAAATAATTAACGTGAATGGGCAATTCTAAAAACTGTTGCTAGTGTATAAAATAAAAAAAACTACTCCTAAAAATAAAAAGGTGTGGGCTAACCACGTCTTGTCAGCTTTTTGCAAAAAGATTAATCTTTTGTTTTGATTTATAGATTTTTTACCATAGAGAGCAACATTTTCATTGTAATCTAGGCAACCCTCGTCAAACTTTTAAGCTTACTTGCCACAGTGTCAATCATTTAAAAAAAAACTGTTTTGATTTATAGAATTTAATTTAGTTTTTAAAATAATTTTGTAAGAAGTAATTCTTGCTATAAATAATAGAGCAAGCCGAAATAGTCTCCAAAAAACGTAGCACCAAAAGACTGTGTACAACCATGGATGTGCTCACACTTTCAAAAAGGCAACCTAATATTCGACAGGGAATAGAATAAACTTTCATGTAACGTTAAATTTAATTGAATAAGAGTTTATAGTATATTATTAACACCTGTGTTACCGTTTGCTCCTGACAACCTGATAGAATTAACCTAAATCGAGAGAAAGACCAAGGTTTTCCAGTTCTTCTGTAATCCTATCTCTATCAAAAATATAATAAGAAAAGTATTTCAAAAACAAGCTTTAAAACATAATTAATATTTTTATGCTGGACAATTAATAAAAATAACTTTTTTTACAGTGTAAGTTTATACTAAGTTCTTGACTTAGCTAGGCATTCCATATGTATTCTATTAATCTCACATATAAACATCTTATTCCACAGTGAATTTTAAAAATGAAATGTTTATTATGATTGGTGGTGACTTCTTCGCTACGCAAACCCTATTAGCAATTTACATTCAAAATTCGAGTTTTTATATAAATCTCAATCATAGTTTAAGAACATAAAGTAACAATTGTAAAACTTCAGTGAGAATTATAATATACGGCTGTGACGGTGTTTTCCTTAATAAATAGCCGGTAGCCTGACCTCGACCTTTTTTAGTGATAATAGAATAATACATAATTTTGACAGTATATAGAGTATTAATTTGAGTTAAATTGCTTGTGATAGCATGTTCCGCTATTTATATATTTTCATAAATATAATTTTAAAATAAAAACAATTAAATAAAAAAAAAACATTAAAACAATAAAATCATTTAAAATAACAATTAGAATATAAACATTCTATTGTTCATATTGAATTATAAAATTGCCAATTACTTATTTAAAAATAAAATGTAATTTCCTTTTATAATCAATAAATTGCAGACGCCAACGTTATATTTATATAATTTATTTGAATTGAAAACAAAACCAATTATTAAGGCATTCGTAATCAAATTGATCAGTGTAAGAACCTTGTGCTAACTATATTTTTACCTATAGCTAAAAATCCAAAGACCGTACAAAGTAAAAAAAAAATCAATCGAATACACTTTAGTTATATTTTTTATGTCACTACCTCAGAACTTTAGATTAATTTTGCGGAGAAATCATACAGAATGCTACCACAAGCAAATCAGTCGAACATAGAACCTTCTCGAATTTGACTTTGAGGTTGGTTAATATTTGTTACAGTTGTTTTTGTTTTAATTTTAACAATACCATTAGGCTGTGTATGAGTAATTCAAAAGTTACAGAATAACGAATAATAAACAAAAACTCGGACATGAATAGTCCGGAATACATAGGCAGTTAAGTGTTTTAAAATTTTATGGTGCTATTTCGTTATAATTTTATACAGCCATTTTGTAATAATCAAAATGGTTTAGGAGTACCTAATAAATAAAAATGTTTATGGCACCCTAGAGGTATTTTACGCAATACGTTGTCGAGTTATAGACACTTTGCTTTATTAATATATGATAAAACTTTAATATGCAACAAATACACTTTTTCAAATTTTACTTACCTATTTCGTTATATAGTTCTATGCTAGGCGGCCAGAGAATTGGTAACCCTGACATTATATTCATGGTCGCGGCGGATTCTTGAGCCAATGTTGTATTTTAGAAATAAATACTTAGATATTGCAAATATCTAAATTACAAATAGCTGTGAAAGTTATGTTTTGCTTTATTTAAGGTTTATTTGTCTTAATTTTACAGACCGGATTTGTTTCTTGTTATTCGACTAAGAGAATTATAATAATCAATTTACCTTGCAAAAACTGTCTCACATGTTGTGGTTATATTATTACGATAAAAACTACATATTTTTATTTTATACTACAATATAATAAAAATATGTAGTTCTTATTTATGTTTACGTTTATATTCGAAATTAATTAAAAACAAATCTATGATATTGTGAACAAGATATTTGTTGTTAAAATTATAATTCTTGGTGATATAGATTTCTGTTTACATAACTAATGCTTCTAGCATTACACGATTTTGCCATCAATCATATTGTTATGTTTTTAATAATTACTAAAGGTTGTTGGAAGTAAATCCCTTAAATAATGATTCAATTCTATATTAAAATCACCGTATAAATAAACGGAATCAACGGCATGGCCCGGAATCGGTTCAACGACCCCACAGGTCAACGCCCTGGTGGCTACGTTTTCAGATTCGGCTTTCTTTGTACTGAATTTAACGTTAAACATTATATAAAAGTTTTCTATGGAAACTTTGACGGTTTCATTCGTAAAATATGTATATGCTTAAATAAGGCGCTGCTTGTAACAGAACAAAATATCGAACACCCTTTAGTTAGATTCCATTTGTGTTTTTGGGGCTAGTTTTCATGGGTATTTTCATGAATGCTATATGATTTTCTGTGGTATTATTTTTTTTAAATAAGTAGATTCAAATGCAAACTAAAACGTATAACAAATTGGTACTTGATAATAACAAAATACAAAGGTGCTAAATAAATTTAAAGAACTTTTTGGAAATCGTACTAATTGTCAATATTAATAAACTACAATACCCAATTATGACTAAGTTTATAATTTCAAGTTCTTGAATTTGCCAAGAGCCTGTGTAGTTTTTAAGAACTGATTTTCTAAGTTTCTTAAAAGCAATAACTAGAGAACAGAAAATCAAAATCAAACGATCTATAACTAGATTCAGAAAACCAATGTATTCTTCAAATATTTTTTTTCTGTATTAACAAAGTGCTTTGGATATAAAACGAACAAGTAAACTTTTAAATATAAAATATTATGTAATATGTGACTTTCTTTTTCCTTGCTTCATTGGAATGCTACGCTATGCTGCAGTTTATAACTTCATAGCATAAAGTAGCTATGCACGTGCAAAATTAGCAAACCAGATTTCCTAGAGTCCTTATAAACTGTTAGATAGTTGTAAATTACATATAAAATATTATATTTTGTTTATTACAAAACTGCTTCGATTACAATGTAGTAAACTCTTAAAACTGGTTAAAATTAATTTTCCTTACGTTCAACCAGTAACTGTAATGCCTAAAGATGCAGAATTTGTTTTTTTGAGAATATGAATTTTCATAAAATATTTGGACATTTGCTTTACTTATTTTGGGGGTGGAAACCCTTGCCAGGGTGAAAACTCTTCATGACAAATAAATCGAGATTATCTATTATTTGCGAGTGAACGTGTAAATTTTTCATCGCATAAACCAATATTTGTAGACGATTTTTCACAAATATATAATTATATCAAAGAAATATATTAAAGTTATATTTGTAATGTCCTTAGATTAAGTTATTTATAACAAAAACATACAATGGCCTCTAATAACATCTAACCTTAGATTAAGTTATTTATGACGAAAACATACATTCGTCTCCAAAAACATCAACCTTCGAAACAATCGAAATATCGATCACCTTTGATTTTATGAAAGAATGTTAATAAAATAGTTGTTTATTGTTTGGCTCTAACTTTTCTTATTGATTTATGTTAGCTTTACAACTGCTCAATAATGTTACAGAATATTTATAGTACAGATTTGAATAAAGTGGTGGTATCTAGTTTATGTTACTATCGGCGTGTTCTTTTTTTTTCTTTCTAGTAAATCCAAACCTTACTTGCCGATGAGCTGTAGTGAGTTGGGGTTCTGAAGGTCTGTCATCAAGTTTTAAACTCGAAGCTTTTTCTTACAATGTTCATATTAACAGTCGCTCCTGAGTCTACCCTGAAAGATATGGATTTTTGAAACATTCTCTTTCAAATTCAGGTCTCCGGCGATACGTTTTAAATTAACAAATTTCTTAAACTTGGGCGTTAGCGGATGAGAGCTGCCACTTGACCAACTTCTACTCCAATAGTGACTATTTTTTTCGTCTTGATTTTTCGGAAAATATCACCAAATAGAAAATTTGTGTCAAATAACCACATATTATACTTAATACAATATATATCTTATGGTGCGGGCATATAATGCGGGCATTATTAATAATGATCGAGCATTGACTAATGTCTAGTTCTATTGGACTAATTAATTTCTATCTAAATTATTGTATTGTAATATAATAATTGGGCAATATTTTACAATAAAACTTAATTTGACGTGGCGCGGGGAGAAAAGAACGCGTGACACGATTAATGAATCAGATTGTTGGTTTTCTTAACAGATAACAGTAAAAGTTTTGTATCATACAATTTTTCATAAGAACACGAAACTTTCAAATATATAAAACAAGGTCTAAATTTTAATTATCTGGATTAATTTATAGAAATAAAATTTTCTTTTTCTATTTTCTTCTTCACTATCTATCACACACTTCTCCGCGCTTTGGCGTATGGTGGGGAGGATGTGTTTCTACTTCCCCCCTCCCCCTTTTTGGCGTAGTCGACGACTATAAAGTGCTTACTTCAAAATTTCTATACACCTACAAAAGATATGTAAGAAAAAAAAATGTGGTTTAAAATCTTTGTTTTTAATTTTATATGTTTTGTATTACCTATATTTTAAATGTCATAACTATTATCCAAATACTGATTATTAAAACTGTTTAATATTTAGTTTATCTTAAGTGATCTCATTTATGTCCTTGGGCTAAATCGAAGTGATAGTGTGCACATTATAAATAAAAATGAAAAATTACTAATTAAATATATTTGTACTCGTATTACTCTGCCCAAAAGGTTATGAACAATGTGTGCTTGGTTAATTAAATTATTTGAATAATTATTACCAAATTGCTCTCTCATATTGGGAATTTTTCATAAAGACCGGGCATTGGGCATTGTGTACAATGCATAATTTTTCACATGATCCATAACATAATACCATGTGAGCTTGCAACAAACAAAACAAGAAATTTGTGCATAAAATGGGCATTCCACAACCATATCTTGAAAAAAAAAATTGAGTATCCACTTGTGAACACTTTGTATTTGTTTAAACCACCTTGAGAGCTTACCAATACCCTTGTTTATAATTAACAGGTCTTTTTTTTTTGACAACATACTTAAGATACCAACTTTGTAAACGAAAATAACAGAATGGGTCGAGTGATTGGGATTTCAGTGTTATAATATTATAATTCTTTTTTCTGCGATATTTTTTTTATAAAAAACCGCCCTTTAATAATCAACCTTATTGAAAATAATAAGTATACAATGAACTTTTTTATGTACTCTAAATTTCAACGCTTAGAGAATAATCCATTTAGTTTTTTGATATACACCTAAAAACAAAAACAAGTGGTGGTCGAGGGTAGCTATTCCGCGCTATGGCAAAACTGTATTTTTTGACTGTACTATATTTTACTTCTGTATCGACATTTAAATTTACTATTGAAGGTACACTTACGGGAATTACAAAAAAATAATAATTAAACTTTAATTAAATACTAGTAATTTACTACCTTCTGACATAATTAATTACAATCTGACGTAACATTAACTATTAAAACCGTCAAAAATGATCATTCAAATTTGACATCACATTATTACGATACTTTTTTATCCAAATAATTATTCTATTACGCTGTATTATTTTTTGATTATATTTATAATATTTACTTTCTGGCATTATTATAACATTGACCATATTTCTTTCTGACATGCTTCTGATGTACATTTTGTTTGTTATTTTGATTTACATTTTTTTTCTACTTTTCTTTGATTTTGCATTAGCAAATACATAGATGCTAATATTATAAATAGGAAAGATTTGATTGTTTCAAGTGAAAAGGCTCGGAGACTACTGGACTGATTTAAAAAACCTTTCAGCTAGAAGTTACATCATACAGGGGCGGCAAGGGGTATAATTAACGTGGATCAAGTCGCGAGAAACTATCATACATTTGTCAGTTCTAACGTTCTGTGATCGACAATTACTCGATGCATCTGTACACATTTTAAGGTTTTACGTAAATGGAATGAATCGTTTACGTAATTGAAACAGATAGCTATAATATTTATTATGTGAACGATTGTGTCACTATTTTGTAATTAAATGAATAGTATAGTAATAATAAAATGTTTAAAATTTGTAGTTTATTAATATATTTTTTTTCTTTCTTCTTCTTCGTAGCCATCTTCTGCTGCACGGTTGTAAGCCTGCTTCATTTACGTCCATTCTCCCCGATTTTGGGCTTCTTCCATCAATTTTATTCCAGCTGTTCTTTTTATATCGTCGTATCAACGCATATTTGGTTTTCCTTGCGGGCGTTTTTCGTTCTAGGATCCACTTCGCAATCACTTTACTCAGGCTCAGGCCTTATGAATGGAATCGAATCGAATAGGGAGAGTAGGCCATCACCCACCACGCGGGCCCAGTGCTATTTGGTGGGTATTAATGTCTGCAGATGCAGCGGGTATCAACAGCTTAATGTGCCTTCCAAAGCACGGACGAGCTCGAGATAATACAATTTTGGTCAATGTTCGGGCATTGCGAAAGTTGCTTTACTGTATCGCAAACCGAATGCGCTAACCACATTTACCCCATAATTCTTTATTTCTGGCAACGTGACCAGCCCATTGCCACGCTACATACCGCGTGACTTCTTTGACCTTGCTCTTGTCTCCAAGCCGCTCATTTCTTTTCCTGTCTCTTAGCGTAACTAACCAGTTTCCTTTCTATTGTTCTCTGGGCTACTTTAAGGTTTATGATAGTTTCTTTTATAAAAACCCAGGATTTAGAGCCATAAGTGGTTGCAGGTAGGATGTGGGGCTGGATCCGGCGGGCTTTATGCCTTATAGCCGTAGTTTAAGGCTTAAGGTTGTTTCCCCCTGTATTATCAAAAAAAAGGTGCTGGTAGAATACATGCCAGCGAGCCTTTTGTTCAGTCATGATGTTAGTTCTTCCAAAATATTCCTTTAAAATGATTACTAAAAACGTGTTTTTAACCACTTATTTGTAATGGAAAATTTCTTCCACAGAAAGAAAAAAATATATTTATATTTTCTTCACAGCGAACTGTTTGCGCAATGTCTGTATTGAGAGAAAACGACATAAAAGTTATTTTCCACTGTATGACCGCTCCAAATCGCTACTGTTATTTGTTCAATTCGGGGCTAGTAAGCTTTTCCTTTTATTTTTAACCGATGAAAAACAGAGGAGGTTCTTTATGTTGTTGCGTGAATATTTTTTCTGTTAATCGCGCATTCCTTTTACAGATTTGTTCTATAATTCTTCTTATCATTAAAGAGGGTAAAATTTTGTCAAAATATATATATTGGTGTCAGTGGTTTTGTTTTTGCAATTGGTGCAATTTAACGAAAGATTCATAAGTGTCTCAGAGGTATGAGTTAGGACGCTGCGGATTTTCCGTCGAGTGTGCAGGGTTGAATGTCATATGGTTATTTGTCAGTTCTGACGTTCCACGACCTAATAAATGATATGAAATTCATCAGCTCCGTTAGGTGAGTGGTTAGAACAGTCGCCCGGATTGCGAAAGGTCGAGGGTTCGAATCTCATCTTAGAGTACCAAGGATAAAGTGGATTTTTAGCATTTTTCATTAAGGATATAGCTTGACCCTCAAAAAAGACAAAAAACGCATATTTTACCCTCCTGTAACTAAAATGATAAATTAATAATAATGAAAAGAAGCTTTGAAAATTAAGAAATAATACTTTTATTAAAGGTCTTTATTCCAGGTATAAAAATATTCCCTTAGTAGTCGTTTGTTATTATTATCCTAATAGAAATATGACAATTATTTAAGAGACAGAATACAATGTAGATGGGGTATCAGACACCCAGTTGTAATTGTTCATAGCTTAAAGCGACATTAACGATACAATTATTCAAATTTAGAACATTCATTAGAGCTTAAAGTCATCATTAAACCTTATCGGACGTTTGTGCAACTGATTGAGAACCTGGAACTTTTTTATAGAGATATTTGTATATTTGTCCTGATTATGGAAGTGTTAAGGCCAGTATTCAATCAATTACTTTTGCGTGAAAGATAACAAACGCACAAATATATAAAATTTCATAATTATAACAGTAACACTTCCGCAATTTCGTACTATACGATGTAAAATCAAATTTTATCAATAAGTACATAATTTAATCAAATAGAAATATGCACGGAAGTATGTACATAGTAATTAATATATTTAAATTAAATATTTAACAACATCATATACATTGCTCAGATTCCAAGATGAGTAGCTAAAGCTCTCGTATTATGGAATATCTGAGACAACGAGGGTACCACAACACCCAGACCCGAGTTAATATAGAAAAGTTCATTTTCTATATTGACCCGACCGGGAATCGAACCCGGGACCTCAGAGATGGCGACACCTTGAAACCGGCGTGCGAACCACTCGGCTACGGAATAGTTTACGATATCAGGTAAAACAGTTTGTGTAGGCTAAACTATACCAGTGTAATTAATGAAATTATACCAGTAAGAATACAGTTTACATAAACATATATCAACTATATATACCTAGTTTTTATTTATTGTAATATCATTGACCCAGTCCATTTTTTGTAGTTTGAGATAAATAGTAAACAAACAACTGTCAATCACAAATCGCGAGATAACAAACTACTTATATACTCTAGTTTATACGTTAACACATCCATTTTCACTGAAAATAGCTTAAAACCATCTAAATATATAATAATAATTTCTTCATCCAAAATCCTAATTCTAACAAGGCATAAGTTGGACATTTCTTAATAGGGAAGCGATTAAATGAATGAAAGAATGATTTGAAATTGTCACCTATTTGGTAGGTTTTAAATAAACAGTTCTTTTATATTTTGATATATTACGATTTATGTGCAATATTAGTATCTTTCTTAGTGATTAGCTATTGTCGTTATCGATTACTATTCATTTGATTTTTATTAAAATTTGTAATCGGGGCTGATAAAATTTTATATTATCTGTGGGTCAGGTAGATTATTGAAGAATATTAAACATGAATTATATCTTACGACGTCTCATGCATTTGTGTATTTTTTAAAAATTCGTAACGAAGCGAACCCCTACACTACAACTTTACTAACTGCTCTCTAAACTATTTCTTGTGAAATTGAAACAAAGCAAACGTTTCTAATATCATTAGGTGGAATCATTATGAGGTTGTTTAGAAGATTTATCATTACTTTCATTTTGTTAGGTTATCATTAACTACAAATCAGTATCAAAACTTTGCATATAATCAGTTTCTTTATTTGTTACATTATTATATGTATCACTTGTTATTTTACAATATGCTTTCGTATATTATATTTTAATCCAATCAATTTTTATTAATGCTATTAAAAGTAACTGTATTGGCTGGTAGGTCGCCGTTACCGTTTGCCGTTTTATTGCAAAATAATGATAATTCTGACTGTAATTAAAACATTTTTATATCAAACTTATTGGGTATAACAACTTAAAGAAACTACAGTAAGTCACACGCAGGTAACTTATTTAATCTACGAAATCAGAAATTAAAAGCAAGATTTAAAATCGTCCGGCATATGATCTAAGTATATCTATGTAATAAATTATAAATATTTATTAAAAAATATTATACTTAACAAGATAAAACTGTTACTTTTTGTCATAAGTTATCAACTGATCATAGTTCATTTACTATCGTAGTAGGTATAGTAAGTATTGTAAAACCTATGGGATTCGATACTAAATAATTAAAAGACAATATTCACAAATTTTAATTCATAGGTAGTATTCAGTAGATCAGTAGTCCCCAACTCTATCAAATGTCAAATTTCATAAGGACGCTATTTGTTTAGGACGCTAAACTTTTACTAAATGATACCTCAGACCGTCATAGCCAAATTACTTTCAAACTCATATTTCTAGTTTTTATTTTAATATCTACTTATATAGGAAATACTTATCAATTGAAAAGCTTTGGATTCAATTAGACCCATAACAGCACAATGATATAAATGAATAAAAAAATGCAAACATTATAAAAACAGCAGTTCAAAAGTTCCAATCTTAATTAACAATGCCCGTTTTTAAGCCTCGTTGACCCTGAATCAGTTTTCTTTAATGTGTTTATGTCGTCAACCCCCTGCGAAAACATTTTCAACTCCAAGAGGTCCATATCGACCATTTTGGGACTCTGTTATTACACACGACACAGGACGATGAAAGTAAAAAACCAACAATAATCGAGGGCGATTCCTTAATCTCATAAACCAACGCCCAGTTACAAAAATGTCCATTAAAATTGTCATTAGTTTAAAGCGACATTATCGATACAATTTCGGAACATTCATTAGAGCATAAGTTTGTTATTAAACTTTAATGGACGTTTGTGAAAGTGGATCAAAATTTAATTAAATAATGACACAAGGTGTCGTGTTGTAACTCTTTAGATTTGTGTTTGATAAAAAATGTATACTTGATAGAACTTGTACAACTAGATAGGTATATTATATTTATAGAAAATATACCAACACAGAATACAATTGCGTAGAGGTTACATAATTCATTTTATTTCACACTAAGTAACTGATAAAATAACATTAGTTACTAAAAAGCTCCGAATCATGTTCCCAGTACGATGTAGAAAGGGTTGAAAAACAGTTCAGTGGACACAATTAAATTACCTACGTAGATATAAAAATAGCCGAGCACGACAGGGCTTTCTAACCTTGTGAAGAGCAAACATAGTATACCAAGTTACTCGACAGATGGCGTTACCTGTAGCGAAAATAATTTTACACCGACACATTTTCAGGTTACGTCATTTTATAAAATTATATTTCACAACAGCTGTTAATGTTACAGTACATAAATAATTGTAGTTTTAATCGGATTATGTATAAATGTAGTGCGTATTTTATACATATTAATATTAGGTTTCGAATGTGCTCATATATAATTTATAATTATGTATAAAGGGTTTTGATAAATATTATCTTATCTATGTTGTTTGTTTAAAGATAAATTTGTTATGTATGTACGTACGTCGTTGAACGTAGGTATTTGCGTAATATATGGTAATAAATAATATGAGGTTAATTAATAGAGGACACAATAATTACGCCTTAAATTTCATATTAGTTGAAGTTACACGCTTATTATGGTTTTATATGATTAAAAACATAACATAACACTATATAAATAACTAACCTTTCCAATATAATTTTATTTAAATACTTAATTTCATATTTTGTTTATTAGCTAATATATTATTATACCTATTGGTCAACACATATTTCCACATTTCTAAAGAGAAATCGAAATATCTAATTGCATAATTAGCAATATTTATGCTAGGTGTTTCCATGCCAGTAATGATATTACTACATATTTGCCAAAAGCAATTAATCCATCTAGTACATGATCGATTAGTTCAATAATTCTGACATTTTAATATTAACTAACGTTTCATTCAGGTTTCAATCGTTCCAGTTATAAAGGCTTTATCGATATTCAAGAATAAACGACCTAATAAAAATCTAACAATAAAAGCAACAAACAAAATGGCGGTTGCGATGCGAGCAGCCGCACGTAGCGTTTCTGAAAGCGTCTGTCTACAGGATGATGCTGTCCCTTTCTAGCGTCGTAGCTACGGTATGGTATGAAAGAGCCGGACATAGTACCCCGTGGGGCCTCGCTCGTGTCGAGGTGACGTACCCTTGTCGACACACACATGAGCAAGCGCGCGAGCATCATAATTCACGAGGTCTTCTTCGATTTGCAGAATATTTTATGATCACTTCACTTTCTGGTCATTGAACGTTTTAAGCGAATAATTTCATATGAATTTTATGCGTTTTAATTTCAATATAATGTAATATAATGTATTTGTGGTTTATAGGTACATTATTACAATAATAACGAATAAACATTAAGTTTTATAATAAAGTGTGTATAATTAAAAGGCTTTTCAAATATTTTATTTAAATAAACAATCTCCTCTACATTTTAAATAGAAATCAATGAATAGAATATTTATTTCAGTTATAATAAATACTTTTTTTAGACTAAAACATGAAAAATATCCATTGTACATACATTTGATCTTACATTGGTCTATCCTATAACTATTAATTACGAAAACATTGAATATACGTCTCATGATATAATTAAGGTTTATAATGAGTCATAAAATTAATATTTAAAAAAAAAACAATATAATTTGCAAAAGCGTTTTAAAAAATATTTTTTGTTTTTATTTAAATAATTTAATAAATTAAATCAATAGCATTGTATTAAATTCCATTAAAATGTTATCTTCCTATTTTTACGAGCACGTATTATGCTAAGATAATATTACTCATCATTGCTATCTCAATATTCTTGAATTAATTGAAACAGAACAATAACACTTACAATTTCAATATTATCTACGTAACATTTGCATCATAAAATTGGTAGCTGGAAGTTTACGTTGTCGTAAACTTAAATCATAAATAAGCGGTATGTAATAACAAAATATCGGTGTGCCCTTGACTCACGATGATGTTACATTGATAGTAGTTTATAATGGAATGAATGATTGAATCAATTGGTTAACTATGTAATTAATGAAATGTATATTATGGTCATGTGGGTAAATAAGTATCTGTATAATTATTATTTTTTTAAACACAGAATTTATCTCAGATTTCTTTAATTTCTTTTGTCGTTTTCTATTTTCCAGGAAACTAAACACAATGTGTCCATTTTGGTTCACATGACAGATTAGAATTAATTACTTAAACTTGTATTCTAAGTATACTTGGGGTCTATTAATTTTATACATATTCTGTCTCATTAATAATTTTATCACTTTTCTAGGGTTCCTCAACCCATCTATCTATCTATTCATCCGTCTTTCGTAAGCGACTTTTTTCCGAAACACTAGTGTTATGTATTCATATGTGTCGGCAAACAAAGGGAGATCATGCGACATAAATAAATGTATGTTTAACACAGGGTCGTCTTTTGAGGGGTTAATTAAAAAATAACTCCTACCTAAACTTAATATTTTAATTAAATTTCTTTTACATTTTATGTATGATAATATTGATAATGTAATTTATTTTGCTTAGCGTCAACAGGCAATTCCAAAACAGTGGAAGATCGGATTAAAAAAAACGCTCAGGTTTTGCCAATCCACATTATTAGTAGGAATGAACATCGAAAGCTTTTTTATTGTAAAACTTTCCAACAAGAATGTGTTAGGTAATAAACTAGATAGGTACTGAAACGTCCGTGCACATTACTATAGGTAGGTTTACTCTTCGGACGATTTATGGTCAATGGTGGCCGCTGATATTTTGAATTATTACTTTTTCCGCGTTCGAATTCGCGTGGTCATGTTTTGCTGGTTGATAAACTTTTTTTCTGATCGAGACCGGCATAGAGTCAGTATCTTAGAATTTACTTGTAAGTGATTTGATGTATATTATTTGCCAATAAAATCGAGTTTGTAGAATTACATACAGGATTTCATTAAGCAACCCTGAGCTACTGCTTATCCCACGATTACGAGTACTACACAAAATTTTCTTTGTAAATAATCATTAAAATTGAAATCCCTTTCAAGTAGGATCGCTTTCTATTGAATTTACGCATAAGATGTTTTGATTGAACTTCCTCGCTGAACTGGAAGCGAAAAAAAGCTTATTATGGGATCTGCTATTTCTCATTTCAATAATCCTGTTGAAATTATGACTTGACAATACATTTATCCTAGAACCGTTTATTGGTTTTTACCAATTATAAAAGTAGATTATAATGTTTATTCAGGCTTCGAATTAAAACCAAATTTTATTGTAATCCATTCAGTAGTGTTTGCTTGATAGAGCAACAAACTTACATGCATCCTCACAAAATTTCGCGTTTACAATCCTCCTAGGATATAATCCTCCTTTTTGTTTCACCGCCGTGTCAAATGACAAACCTTTCATAATATTTTGAATACTGCCAGTATTCGTTTCTTTTTTTACATTCGTAAAAAAGGTTCTTATTATTAATGACTAATGCGTCTCCGTAGCGGGATAAGTGGAATATCAATATCAAAATAAAGTAAGAATTATTTTTCAAATCATATAAGACTAAATTAATTAGCAAGTCAATATTACTAGTGGTCATCTGTCAAATGTCGAAAATTAGAACAATATGAAAGCCTAACTTCTAAATCATTGACTTCTTCTAAATGACTGATATTCATTAAAAAAAAAAATAGTAAAAAACATGACTGCCAAAATCAAAATAAAAAATAAAATTTATTTATTATGACTTGGCTTAACTTTCTCATTGCAGTTGGGGAACCGTTCCTGTAGGACATTTGCAATCTAAGAAGTCGATTGCAATGTGAATTTCCTTTAGCCAAGTTATTATGCAACTTGTTTCTTTTAGGAATCTTTATTCATTCGATTCTGGCAGTAGCATTTTTTTTAATTTCTTTTGGTGAACAGTTAATTATGTGTAAAAATTATATATTTTTGGAATGAACTCATCGAGACCTTTAATGTGAAACTGCAATAATTACCCATACCATAATGCTATACTTGAGGAAAAATTACATTAAATTAAAGATCCCGATGAGTGCATTCCGAAAATATTATAATTTGTATACATAATTAACTGCTTTCGGGATGATGTACATTATCCGTAAATTATTTCAAAACTTATAATGGAATAAAGCAACTCATATTTATATATACATAAACTCGAAACATAATATATTCCTGATTTGACTAGTCGTAAAATTAATAGAAAGATTAAAAGAAATTTTAAATCAATTTTAAATAATAATATATTTTACTCCATATAATCTTTTTGCTCAACTTATTATGTTAATTATAGTAATCGCATTAGCCCAGGGGTCTACTATGACTACGCATAATATTTATAGCTGTATGTTGTTACCTTTAGTTGTACTCATACTATGGCAACTCAGAAAGTAATTTTTATTTTAAATAAATGTATGTATCTTGATTATATATTGTCGCAAGGGCAATGGTGTCTAAGGATTTGGCCTCTAAATGACACTCGGGCAAGAGTGCACTACTAAGAAGAAGATTATATTCCAGTATCGAGCTCTGAAGTGTATAAAAAAATCTAAGTTAATATACAAGAAACAACTTTTTTTATTGCTTGGCTAAACAAAATTCTCATTGCAATCGGGGGACCTCTTAGATTACAAACGTTCCACTAAATGAAACGGTCTCCAAAAAAGATTTTTTTAGTCAAGCTCTAATACAACTCGTTTCCTTTATTTTTAGTTCGATTTTGACAGTGTGTTTTTTATTTTCTGTTCCTTGTCTATTCATATTTAAATACTAATTAAATAGTAATTAAATACACTTTAATTAAAGAAGAATGTTTTTCATATGTTACGTTATGTTTCTAATTTTTCTCTATATATTAATATCTGTTAAGTCTTTAAAAACTTGTGGTGGAATAAAGAAGCTTACCTCAATATAATACACCATTTTTAGGCAGTCGTGTAAAAATATTTACAGGTTTTCAACTAAGTACCTATTTATATTTTATCGGGATACGGTGCACAGGTAACCTTAAGTATAAGAAATCTACATTATGATCAAATAGGCTACAGAATATAAAAAAGAACAGCAATAGGCCAACATCAACATTCGCAATCTGAAAATCCCAAAGAGTACCTTTCTATCTATAAAAACTGAATTTAGGCGAGGCTATACTTTTAAACCCTACTTCTCTGTAAGAATTGTATTTTCAATTTGTTTTTCAATTTAAGTTTTATGAGAAAATATTGGAAATTTTAGTGAATAATGGGGATTTGAACTAACTAAATTTTCGAGTTTGTCCTTTCATTGTTTTAACGATGAGAAATGCGCTTCCCTTCGGCAAGCTGGCGAGATTATGCGGGGCTCTCCCCTGTGGATCCACCCACATAAAGAAGGCTAGTCAGAATGCAGGAGCACAGGAGCAACTTCTGTAGTAAAATAGCGACATAATAATATATAATATAAATAGCGAGCTATGAGGAATCTCTTAGCGCGGTAAATGAATATTATTTTTTTATCCACCATTTGACTGCGATAGAATCTTTATTTCCTTTGTCATTTTTCATTACAGATCATTTAGACCTTACAGTGTACAAAATCAATTGAAAACTGTATTAGCCACATCTACCATCCTTACGATGAGTGAAATAACTCGGAATTTTAGGCAAACCGGTATAAGTACATATTGGTGATCAGAACACTGAGAATATATTTTCCTATTAGATTGTTTTGTATTGACAGTTGATTTGACACTTTAATATAAAATATATTATATATTCTTTTGATTGTCAAACAAAACAGAAATTAAATCTTTAATAGGACGATGACTAATTTCTTTTTATTGTTTGTCCGTCAGGTACATTATTAAAAAATACTTAACACGTAATTTTTCATAATTAATAAATTACAGCGATAAATTGAGTTGCAATTTTCTACATATTTGTGATTTAACGAGCCCCCATTCATAGTATAAAAAAGAATAGTACGCCGACTCGAGTCCCGACCTAGCGATAATAGCCTCTTAACAAAGTAGAGCCTTAATTCTGCTAATGTTTACGTAATAATCGCATTTCAATGGAGTCTCAACTACTTGTATTTTGCCGTTGTACTAACTGTTTAAATTTCAATATTATTAGTGCAATATCTTCTTCGCAAATCACAGGTGACAGATATATTAATTTCTTTGTGATGTATTAACAAGAACTATGCAATAAAGGGGTGTAGTTTAAGCGCTATCGCCCCCATAATTACCCTAACATTAGCAGAATTGTCCTACAGTTGCAATTATTGTATGATAGGGTTTCTTAAATCATACTAAGAGATGTTATACTGTTCTGATACTAGATTTTACTACATTTATTGATGTTCTTTACTTTTCTGTTTATTTTTCTACTTTTATGTTAATTTTTTTATGTTTTTCCTTTTTTAAATTCCTAGTAAACATTTTTTTCTCTAAACAAATACTTAACTTTGTAGGTGTTTTATTAATTTGTGCCCACCAAAACAGCGCTTTCATGCATAGTGTATTTATTCTTGAAAAATATTTAAAAATAAAGGGTTTTTAGATCATTTCATATTATTAAACTTACCAGCAAACGTTTATTAGTTCCTTTTTATTTTATTTTTCTTTATTATTTACTTGTGTACATGTTGATTATGACAAAGAACTGTGTGGTGAATTTTTCTTTCTTTGTTTATGCTTTATACAATTACCTACTTATTGGAATTAGCTATGCTTTTCTGAATAAAAGTCACTCCGTCTAGAACTTGACTTCGAGCATAAAACTTCAATAGAGTAAAACGTTTATACCTTTTCAAGAAGTTTTACTTGATTGAACCCATATGTTGCAACAGCTCTGGACGTCAAGCTCGCTCAAGATTTTAATACGTGAAAAATTAAGAAAAGTCAAATATTGACCGCAAATCTCGTAGCTTATAACAACGACTTAATCGTAAAAGTCATTGTAACTTAAAAGTAATATATTCTTATTTTTTATATTCATAAAACTGTTTCATTACAAAAATAAATTATTACATCATAACACAAAAATCGTATCGTTGATCTCAAAAATAAATATGTGTAATAATAAATACTAAATTGATTTCTTATATTTAAATCAATATAGTATATAACAACTTTTAAACGGTGTCATTTACACAGCGTTTGTAGTTTTCTTTTATGGTAGTTTTGGGCCCTTTACAAGTGACGTGTTCAGTCGTATGTCAAAGTGTTAATGCTTATGTTTATGGTTTAAGTTAGGCTTAGGTCTCCTTGCCTGCGAATTATTCGGCATTAAAAAATGTTTTTCACTACGCGTGAATCGCGTGATACCTAAAATCTGTATAATTTTTATGTTATTTCTTGTTGAATACGTCGTAATTTTGCATTTTATTTTCGTATACCAAATAGAACTAATGATTCAAATTACCTTGTGAAATGTTAAAAAGTAATATTGTCTGCGAACATTTTTTATCTTTGGTTTATCAACTTTTTTTTGATAACGCAGGGCAAATGGCCCTAAACCAGGGCTCTCTGACCACCCTGCCCTGAAATGTGGATGACCTACATGGTAAAACCCTAAAAATAAAACGAAAGCAACGCAGCAATTAATTGATTTTGGTTTTCGAGTTTTTGAACTCTCATCCTTATTTAGTGAGGCGGAGAAAAAGAAGCTTATAATTTCATTTTAATAATTAGTTCATAGTCCGCTTAACAATATTATCATAAAGAAAAATGCTTAAATAATCACCAGCCCAAGGGTCCCGAGATGAGAGATTTTTCTTTACGATAAATATGAATAAAACATTATGAAGGCAAAATTGATCAAATATAATAATATCAAATATAATAATATCATATGATGTTATAATATGGTATCGTGGGACAAAACGTGGAGTACAATCAGCACATGAACATTACGCTTGCAAAACCCAAACGGTTACCAAACCTGATGGCATCATTTGTAACGTAACACTACCATGACAGTAATTGACAAATACTAATTAAACTGTGTCTTACCAGAGTACTTACCATCGTAACTGGTACGAAGCTTTTAGAGATTAGCAAATCAATAACCCAATTGTTATTTGCTTATGTAATCTTTTAATATGTATAGTTTTATTGTTTAATTGGATTAAGCGTTAATATTAATATAAAATACTTTAAACCTAATATATATAACAGTAACTCTACGAGCACCACCATGTTTTCGTTCCATGGTATAGTTTTAAGACCTTTTGGTACCACATTATGCAAAAAATATCTGTCAAAATGGATAATAATAAATAGTTGTGAAACTACATCAGATAGCACAAATCTGAATCAATGAAGGTACTCCGGGTTTATATAAATATTAGAAAATATATTTTTTTAAATTAACGCGGTCAAATTTCAAAGCATGGGACATCAAGACACTGACGTATGAGGCATCTTGACACTCAGTCACAGAGGTCATATTCATTTTATCATTATTATGCTAATATTAAAGGTTATTTTAATAAATTTATATTTCATTATTAAAATTAAATTTTAAAGTTATTATTTTTCTAAATTAACTGTAGTACAGTCTGTGCTTTAAAAATACGTAAATAGTTCAAGAAATCTCAAGACAACAGCATACATACATAAAAATAGAATAAAATGTTGGTTAGCTGTCACTTAATTAATAGATCCGAATAAGCTTAAACTGAAAATTTTTAAACTCAAATAAAGTAAGAAAACACTAAAATACAATGGAATTTCTTGAAATTTAGATAGGCAAGAATATTTTAGTATGGGAATCTTAAAAATATATATTTTTGTCACAGAGAAACATGTCACGATATATGTATATACTAAAACATATTACAATCTTTGTTACCTCTTTAAATTATGAAAAAAACAAGGTATTGTTAGTTATTTTCCAAATTTGAAATCGTAATAATAGATTAGTGAAATTGCCTTTTAATTACAAAATATATTAACGAATTGTTCACTTGTCTTTAAGTGCCACTACATTCATAAAGTTCTAATCTCGATATGAACAAAGTAACCAAAGAACTTCTTCTTCTAGAATAGTATAAAACAAAATTGCTTCCTGCTGTCTGTACGCAGAGATCTTATAAACTACACAACGATTTTAATGAGATTTTCATCTGTATACAGAGTGATTCAAGAAGGTTCATATGTATAGTACAAGACTACGCAGGCGAAGCCGCTAGCGGAAAGCTAGTTTATTTATTTATAAGGGACGCTTTTACAAAGCAATGTTATATACACATGTGTTGTTAAATCCGACAGCTATTTTCAAGTATGAAGTGTCTATCGATCACTTAATGTTTTGTTTAAAATTTAATAAAGCATAATTTATCATACAAAAATTAGTTATTTTCACATTGCAAACGTTATCATGAGTGGTGAGTGACGTCACAGCAATCAACAAAGGCACGGACAACTAGGCGCTTGCTGTTGCGACGTTGCCGCGTGGCTGCAGGAATGCGGCCGCGCAGCGTTGCCAAGTCTCCTCTTGATATGTCAGGCGATAAACGCGAGTGCATTGGGCGGCCGGAGCACCCGTATCCGCCATTTTGTTTTATTTACTCCATCGAATACATGTCCATTTATAAATTTTCCCACTATTTTAGTTTATCTCGAGCTGAAATTTGACTAATACAATTAACTTTATTGATTTTATTGTGCATACAATTGCATTATTCTATGTTTAGAACATATGAAAGGTAGCATGAATATTGTAGTTTAGTCACGTTCCGCTTTGCACGTGCAAAAACTAATGCGCAGCTGCATACGTTGAGATGCGATGTAAGTTAGTTGAAAAAAAGAGTGAAATAATTCAACTGTAACCATAAAAATCTAACTGCAAAAACAGTTGTACTAACTGTAGCAATTCATCACACTTCTTCAGAATTCGTAAGAATATGTTTTGAAAAAGTTCGTATAGTATCGTGTTCGTATAGTTTTGAAAAAGTAATAATAATATTACATTGAGATTACAAAATTGATGTAAGCTATACTTAGCTTTATGCACTCCAAAAGTTATATATTTTTGTGATTCACTATGTATTTTAGAATAACGGTAGCAAAAATATAATAGCTATCAAAAATATAGTTTGTAATCAAGCTTTTTTGGTTTTGTTTGAGAAATTCTATGGTTTCGATTAACTTGGATGGCGAGTTTAGAAACACCAACAAAATCATATATGTAGTTTTATAATAACACTTTTCTCTTAAATTATGCTAGAAATAAAATACAATTATTAAAAACTGTAATTTATTATAAATTATTAAATGTTACTCTAACTACTGATAAAGAATGTGCAAATATCACTACAGAAAGACTGGAATGGTTATTCAATTTCTTTTGATTCTTTATTTTTTAGTAAAATCACAATAAGACTTCGAAAAAGGAAGAAGCAATCAAAAAAGTCCGAAAGTATTACATGGGCAATTATGAATCGATTTAAAAAAAAGGTCGACGTTTTATAAAGTTAGTACATTTTTCGTTCAACCTATTCTAAGTTGTAGGGATATGCATACACACTGAAAAAATTTTAAATACCATTTTGTGTTGAAAATTCTAAATTCACAAAGTAACTCTAAATAGCTTTTTTAAAACTCAAAATTTTACGACTAACATATTTCATCTTAACTGTTCGAAAATATATAAAAACGGGTATTTTATTGCCACTTATAAATAACTAGTTTTTGCCCGCGATTTCACTATCGTAGTATAGTTAATTTGGGCAATGTTATATAGTAGAGGATAATTGCTTAATTAATTTTACAGATAATATAAATACTAACTGTTATTTACAATTTTATAATTAATTTCTTGTCATTTATTTATAATCCTTGCCATATTATGTCTAAACATTGTATTTTTCACATATCTTTAATCATTACGAACTGCTATACAAATAATTAATTCCTTATTTCACCTTCTTTAACCTCTTTTTTCGCAAAATAGGTAACTCTTCCTTTTTCCTTAAATCAACTTTATCTCTGTAGGTAGCTAATATTATTAAAATCAATTCAATGGTTTAGGTGTAATACAGAGTTATATCGTATATTTTCTGATAGGAGGGATTAATATTTTCTGAAGTGGTTTTTATTTTTATTCATTTTTATGGGAAATTGTGACACCATTAATTGTTACAGTGGCAAAATAGTGGCTCAGCATAGAATAGAGTAATTAGGTATCTAATAATTTTCTATTATTTGAATAACAGACTATATCGAATTTCTATTTTTTTACCCAGGAATCAGCCCTATTATGTAAGGACTTATGTAAGTATACACTTATACTTACATTACATTACACTTACATTAAGTGTAAGTGGCACTAGTTTTCGTGAAAGCAATACATGAACTTTTTTTAAATAATAGTAGTTAGTCTGCAACCAGTTTAAAAAAATTAGAGACAGAAAAACTGAGAAAGTGAAGAAAAGATCCTAATGCTTCCTTTTTGCGGGGGAACTAAGTTTGTACGCTTATGTTTCATGGTGTTTTTCCTACTTAACCTCTAAAGATCAGCTTTAGTGTTGGGGCTGAAAGACGAAGGACGAGAATAAAACCTGGTTATACTATGTTTGCGCCGTCTTTCAATATCCTTGTAATTTGTTGTTGTTCTTGTAGATGTTGCAGATTAAGTCGTGAAATAAAATTGGAGATGCAAGATGTACAATTTTGTAATGGAAAAAATATATGAATACAATATATTGCGTTCGTAATGGTTATTAGAGAATTATCGATTGTCATCTTCCGTCTTCTACCCCCACTGTCGCTTGCGCAGTGTTGCGTTCAGGAACAACTATGTTAAAACTAAGAAGGTCATATATAAGATCTCACATTCTAGAAAAAAAAATAATAATTGGCAAGTTTTCTTGTACAGAAAATCAGCGTCGGTCTCTTTTTGCTTTTAAGAAGTAAAAGAGATCGACATATGCTGAGCTAGACACCCGTTTGATTCAACCGTGGGACACGCATCGCTTTAATACCTACTCCAATGTTATTATTTTCTATCTTTTATGTTTTCTGATTTTTTATTGTCTATAAGTGTCCTATGTATGTGTGCCAAATAAATGAATTTGATACAGAAGTTACTATTTAAGATCAGTTGATTTTATGACATAATTGATCTTTATTTTTAATACATTAAAAGTATTTTGGCAGAGACTAAGATTTAATTTAATTTACGTCTCCACTCCACGGGCTCAGGCCTTCCTTATGAATGGTTAATGATGATGAGCCATGACCCTCCACGCTGGCTCAAGATTGGAGGGTAGCATCTGCTTTAGGTCGTTATTAATCTTTTATAATGTTTTTCTTCTATAATAATATAGAATAATAATAAAAAAATTGTATTCTTCTTTCCAGTCCAGTTACAAACAAAATTTGGAATAATATTTTAATTGACTAATTACTGAATCCCAAGTCGGTGGTATATGCCAACCTTCATTTCTATTAAAATTCGGATGAAGGAGCTGAATTAATCAAAGGGAGCTGAATTGCTTTTCTTGCCGGAGATTGTTTCGCCAGTTCTTTTCACACAAGAATCCCAAGTTTGGAACTGGTGTTAGATTATGGTAGCCAGGGGTAAATAAACAAGTCAAATGTATTATTAAAATAATTTAATTCAATAAATGTAAACGTTGCCATAAAATGTATTTTTTTTTTTGTATTATGAATGTAAAATATTATTGTTTTGAAGCTATACTCGTTATTAAAAAGACAACACCTTAGCCTTATGTGAACACGGAACACGAAAAGAGTCCGAAACGTTAATAAAACTAAACAAAAACGCGATGAAACGGTTTTAAAGTTGTTTCATTTATGGATAGTGCGCCTGAAAATATAAGAAATTAATAAACCTTTTTAAATATAAAATATCAATTTTATTTTAAATCTACTAAACGCTGCTACAAGCTTTAGTCTGTTGGATCGTTATCTTTTTAAACACTAGAAATGTATCTAAAAAATCGAAAACATTGCTTGGTCTATTAGAAAGTTGACTTTATAATTACTTATGAAGGCACGAACGAATTGGGAATGTAATCACTAATATATTATTTAAATGACGTTAAAATTATAAAGAGAAGCTTATTACTAAATATGGGATAAACCAATAGTAGACTTTTCTTATTAAAAATGTCATATTACATATCCTCTAATATCACATATTTGACTTGGTGTTCAAAGTCCAGAGCGCGTAAACCAAAGTCACTAACTTTCAACTGGTTTTGTAACAAGAAATAACGTCCAAATTAACTGTAATAAATAATAATGAACACATTTGTAAGGATTATATCACATTCACAAAATTAAGGTATAATTTTTTTCTATTGATTAAAATAACAAAGCTAAGGCAGATAACCTAGTTTTGGTCATTTTTAAGAGTTACGAGAAAGTGAACTTTGACATATCACAGCTGTAAACGTTATTAGATTTGGCATATCCAATATTTTAAAAAGCGTTCACGCAAAAGTAATATTTCTGCATATGCGTTAGTAGAAGTGCCAAAACCGGGTCTTCTGCTCTAACCCAAACATTCTGGATCTGAACTATTGGATCGATTTAAAAAATTCTTTCACCTGCGGGGAGGCTACGTCATATGCGGTGGACATAGACTATATTTTATCCCGAAAAACTGCAAATAAAAGGATGAAAATGGATGTGGAAGTTTGTATAGGCAATTAAAACGTTACTATAGTAACCATTGTTTACTATTCAATTTGTCATTGTAATTATATTCGTGACACGGTATGAATCGATGTCCAAATTGATGTCTTGCTAATATTTATCCCGCTCAACAGTTACCTAGGGATGACGCGGGCCAAGATGGTGGAAAGCTAGTTTTAAATATTACTTTTTGCTAAATTAATTGATAATTTATTTGGTTGTGAGACAATGCAAATGTGCTTGATTAGTCTTTGGTTGTTTCTTAATTAAGTTTCAAGTACATTTTTTTTCGGTTGCTTACTCATCAAAACAGAAAACGTTACAAATTGATTTTTACAAATTATTTCTATATTATGACTGAAGCCATATTGCAAATTTTACATCGGCTTATTTAATTCGGTTGTTAACTTTTACAAGTAGTTGACTTTTAAATGTTGCGCCATCGGTTCGTAAATTAAAATTAAAAGCTGAAGAAAGCTTATTTAAACGGCATTAAGAAATATCTGTATCCGTTATATTAACGTTTAAGTAACATCTACTATATTTTTTATGTGAATAGTTTGAAAACAATATAACATGAGTGGCTAATACAAATAGTAAAAGAAATATATAAAACCGAAGTAATACATCTTAGTTCGTTAAATACTCTCTTAAATGTATATATGAAAGCTGTTAAAATATGTTATTATCCCGGTGTTATCGGAATTATAATAAAAATCTTGATGTATATGTATAATAAACAATATTTACGTACTAATGAAATTTCTTCGTACTAATGAACTTTAATCAGAGATTTTCCTTGATATTTGGCTTTATTAGAGAGTCTTTTCCCTGAATCAACAAACATTATCTCACTAATGTGTTTTAAGATTTGATTTGAAGCTATCTATGTAACCAAACCTAATATTATATTTATTTATTAATACAGGAACAAATAGTTATACAGATTTATATGAACACAAAATCTTAAAATAAATTAACCTATAGCTCCCTACATTACATTCGTTATATTGCTATACTGTTCAAACGAATTTTTGAAAATATTAAAGATATTAAAAACGTTAAGGAAACATAAATAAATAAATATCCATGTATTTATGCTATGTATAATGCGCAACGCATCTACCAAAAGAGATGGACGACCAGTCGGTCGGCGACCGGCGCGTCCCCAGTGTACGAAAATTAATTATTATAAAGAAAAAAAATTTGGTCTTTTGTTTATTTATAGTTTGTTATTAGATAAACTCAAAAATGCTGGATCGATTATAAATTCTTTCACCTAAGGGAAGCTACGTCATACGTGGGTAGGGTAGCCGTATCTAAGAATTTATTCAGAGATCCCAGGATTTTTGGACTTTTCTCAGGATTACGGTCGGTTTATGCAAATCTCATGAAATATCAGGATTTTTTTCTTTTTTATTAAAAAATAATAATAATAATTTTAAACATCTCTTTAATAAAAAAATATACAATCTAATAATAATCTTTTTAACTTTCAATGTGCAACTAGATAATTAAATTCCTGAGATCCGCAGTATATGCAATGATAATAATATGACTTTTTTGAAGTAGTAGGGGAAAAAATATTTTTGGACGATTCAAAAGTGCTTGTAACAAACTTACTTGAATAAAAACATTTTCATTTCATTTCAATTGTTAACAATCAATTTGCACATTTGAGAAAAAATCGCACACTGCAACACATCCCAGTATTTTTCAACGGAAATCAGTTCTTTCCTCCGGACTTTTGATTTTTCTATACGCGGGTGACAAATCCTTTATTTTTGCAGGCGAAGTCACTGAAAAATTGCTATTATGTAATAAAATATATGAAAAAATATAACTAATTTCCAGTCGTGAAAAATAATACTCACTTTAGTGGAGAATCAAGTAGCAGCAATGCAGCTGATATTAGAATATTCAACATCTCCTTGGCCCTCGTAGCTGTAATAGAGAACTTTAATTATTCTTAAATAACAATAGAAATATTGCGGATAAGTTAAACATTCGTACATTTTTTCCAATAAAAACTGTATTACAAATCGAAATCGAACCACATATAAGGATACGCAATACATTTCATACTCGACAATGTCCATTTAGGACCTAAACCTTTAGACCTAAATGGACATTGTCAAATATAGGGTCATTTGCCACAGTAGTCGCCCGCCAAGACGAACCAAACAAAACAAAAGCGTAAGCGTACTACCTACTTTTTCTCAAAACGGTTCGCCAGATTATGGGACCCTCATAACTTATATGTGGATTATACTAGATACATCAAATTTTCGGAACACAATCTGATTAAATATACAAAGTTTCGATGGAAAGCTATTATATTTTTGATTTTATTGATATCGAAAAATCCCGTATTTCGGTACTTATACACTCACTCACTGATGACGATCAAAACCTATAGAGTACTTCCTGAAATCGTACAAAGCTGAAATTTGGTATGTAAGATGGTATTAGTTCTCAGATAATAGAAAAATTCTTAAACTGGGAACTTTCATCCCCCATATATTTAATATAGGGGATGGAAATTTATATAACACTGTCGCAATGGTGATACTAAAAGTCTGTAAATTGATATAGGAATTCCTTGTTATAAATTATAAAATACGTATTGCAGGATTTTACGCAAATCATATTATATACCCTATTATTTAAATAAAGGTATGGAAGTTTGTATGGCTATTTACTAACTTCATTTAATGCTAGTACAATCATAATTGTTTATGCATAGGTATTTTTTATTACCAATTAAAATAATATGTGTAACAAGGTTTATAATCCATATTTACCTATTACTATTTACTATATTTTATTTGCTAATATAATATACGGAAAGAAATGTCCCTTCGTCATCCTTACACGCCCGAATGGAGTACTGTTAAGGTAAGATTTTTTATTTGAATATAGTTGGAAGGCTATTGAGTGATACAAGATATTTTTTACAGCAAAAACATCTTATCTCCAAGTATCCCTCACACTAAAAGTGATATCGCTGTTATGTTATACTCAAATATCATTATATTAACTAACCGTTTTCCATAACTTCACCCGCTTAAGTTATAAACTATGTCACCTGCGTATGATGTAGCTTGCCATACGTGAAATCGTGAAAACTTTTTAATAGTGTGAGCTATATGGTTTCGTCTTGGAAACATTTTACATGATAATGATTTGGTGGGATTGAGTTTCCTCCAAAAGCGTTATAGTTACATTTTATTGTGAAACGATAGAATATGATTAACACATTTCTTTGATGTTTTCGTTACGGTTCTAGAAAATGTTTAAGGAAAAAACATAATAATTATTAAGGAAAATCATCAATTGGGTCAAATTGCAAAAAAAAAAAATTAATATACGAAAAAATTACAGTAACAAATAGTTTATTCATGAATTCAAATTAGTGCCTCTTACAAGAAACATAAGTTGCCAATTTAATTTTCATAACGTAGTTTAAGTTTAATAAGGAAAAAATACAATCTTCGTTTGGCCGTAGCGGAATTTTGATTTTACATTTATTCAAAAACAATTATAGATATGAGATTACACTAAATTCTACAAATAAAAATGACTAAGTAGTTTTTAATATAAACTTTATATTCTTAATGAAAAATGTTTTAAAAAATCACCCGCTCCAGGTACTTTGAGATGGGACTGGTGCATTTTTTAAGTATTTTTCATTAAGAATATGTGAATGCAAAATTTATCAAATATGTTATATTTGAAGAGTTAAATTCTAAGACAATGAGTTGCAAAACAGTCGCAGAAGATTTACATTCTATATTCATCTCACGAGATTATTAATCTGGGTCTTAAAATTATACATCGATACTCTATGTTTCGCATCTGGCATTTTAACGAAATAGGTTCATGAATTTTTATTAACATTTATTTCTATGATAATGTGCTGTGCCTCTTGTACCGCTTTTCTGTCACAAGTTCGCACTCAATAGGGCAGATGACCCGGTTTTGGCCATTTTAAGATTATAACGCAGTTTTGTTAATTTAAAGAATTCTGAGGAATTGAATTTTGACACATCACATCTGTTAATCGTATTAGTTTTGCTGTAATGTAACTCTTTGAAAATCGTTCATGCGTTATGGCTTTAGAAGTACCAAATGGCCTAATAGGAAGCAGTGCCGAAAACCGGAGCTATTGCCCTACTACATAATCTAATGGTTACGAAATATTTTGAAATGCGATAATAATATAACGCTAATTATTAAACAAATGAGTAATTAAAAAAATATAATAAGATTAATTTGAAATTAGAATCCTTAACCAAAAAAAACATTGTTTTGAAATAGCCAGCGCGGCAAATCGGTAATTACATAGATTCAGCCCTATTATTAATCAAAATGTGCTGGTATAAGTGATTTTTAGTTTTACGTAAATTTAGCATTCACAATTCTACTCGTATTCTAATATTAACCGTATGAAAATACTTAGGAAAAAAGCAAATGCACTTTATAATTAAATTATTTGATGTGACATTACATGATAGGTTACATAGATTCTAGATTACACGTGATATATAATATTAGACAACATCACGTACATTTATCAAATTCCAAGATCTAAAACAATGAACACCAGAACCTAAGACCCTAAGACAATATAAAAAAGTAATTTTCTACATTGACCCAACTGGGAATCGAACCCGGTACCTCAGAGATGGGCGACACGTTGAAACCGGCTTGGGAACTTCGTCTATTTATGTAGAATGGTAGTAATTAGCAATAGCAAATCTTCAAAATTAATAAAATTAATTGTTATATTTATATATGGTAAATCTTTGCAGTATTAGTACGTAGCTATGTCCCAGTGACCTACTGTAAACTCACTGATGGCTGTAATTTCGCCTTGGCCTACAAATTAAATATCGAATCTGTCGAACAATAAGATATAAACAATTGATTCTGTAAGGTCACGCCTTGACAGTAGGTGAAGCAATAGATGGCGACACTAGTAAATCCACGAATACTTGTAGGTGTTATTTTGAAAATTCTTCTGCCTATTACTCTCAACTAGCTTTTAGCCGCGGCTTCGACCGCGTTGGTAACACCTCAGCCGCCCATGTCCGCATAAACTTGCATAACGAACCATCAATACATAGTATAAAACAAGCCGCTTTCCGCCTGTCTGTCCTTGTGTATACTTAGATCTCACTGGGGATCTTACTCAATAATCAATAAGTTTATTGTTTCCAGGTAATTTAAAATAATATTACATATTAAGTTAGTCTCATTATGGACCCTGTCGGGCACAAGAATAATAGAAGGAGGGGCATTCGTTTTTATTATTGTAATTTATAAAAAATAAATAATAATTACATCTCTAACAGTACGCAACGGATTTTGTTGCAGTTTTTTTATTAGATAGGATGTTTTAAAAGGATTTTTATGTATAATACAGGACCACACGAATACAGAAACTGCTGGCGGAAAGCTAGTTTATAATATTAAATCAATATCAATAATTGTATTGATTAAAGTGTTAATATTTATAACAGTGAATTAAAAAGAGCTCGTTAACCAATTGTAAGAGCTATCAATACAATCTACGAAGGTAAATTATATTGTATGAAAAAAAAATTATCAAAAGAAGTTAAGTGAAATAAATCACTAAACTTGAACCTAGCAATCGTATTATATTCCTAGTAATAATCAATCGCTTTCGTAGAACAAACAACAATAGAAATATAACTTTTTTTTTCCTTGTAAATATTACGGTTTAATTTATCTTACTGCGACATATAGGTATATAAAAATCCTATACTCAATCCTACTCATATTATAAATTCAAAGGTTTGTGTGGAGAGAACGTTTATTTATGAAATTTGGTATATGGATAATACTTAGTCTAAATTAACATATAGAGTATGCTACTGAACGGTTCCTTATGCGCCTACCACACGTGCATGCTTGACCACAGTTTTACTTGCGCATGCCGGCTTGTACACTGAACACTGTGCGTGTAGTTGGTAAAATGGTAGCATGCGCAAACCCCAAAGCCGGCATGCGCAAGTAAAACTGTGGTCAAGCATGCAAGTGTGGTAGGCGCCCTAGTAAATTATATATATATATAAATATAGGTATATATCGTTTCAATATATGTCTGTATTTACATTTTGACTGCTGTTGTGAATTGTGGTTAAGCAACATTAACATGGACCAATTGTCAGATAGGTTATGCTAAGGTAGAATAGTCAGATCTGTAGTTTCTCCGTGCTTAGAAAAGCAGGATTTCCTGTGAAATCTTTTCTCTGTAGTCTGTAAATAGTTCGCGTCCATCAATCTACGAATATGTTATGTTTATTGATTGTCTATTCACTCTAAACCTATATATACCTATACAGTCTGTTCTTATTTTATTTAAGCCTTCCGAAATTTCCTTATTTTCTAGATAAACTTTACATGTTGTCAAATCTTAATTCGTACTATAACAGACTTTTAAAAAAAGGCTTTTAAAGTGTGATATTAGTATTTTAATAAACTAATTTTTAACTTTTTTAATAAATTTATTACAAGTATTTTCGGACCCTTCACTTTAATTTACTCGTAATAAATAAAAACGTTTCCATTAAATATAAAAAAAGTATTGTGAATGTGTCCAATACTATTGTTTTGAAGGTAGCTATACTCTTAATTAAAAAAACAATCACCTTAGTCTTATGTGTACACGGAACCTGTGTAGGGTCCGAAACGTCTATAAAACTAAATACAAACGCGATGAAAGTTGTTTCACGTAGTTGGATAGTGTCGTACTCGTAGTATTTCTTTTACATTAATTGGTATTAATTTTGAACTCGAAAATTGAAACTAGTGAAAATAGTTTTGTGCTTACTACAAATTATATCTGTAGTGTCTATACCTGAAATTTAAAACTTTCATCTTTAAATTTTTCTAATAAATATGCTTATAATTGTTATAATACAATTAAAATACGGTTAAAATATAATACGGTTAAAAATACTAATACTGCTATTTTTTAAATTCCTCAATAATTTTAGTACACTTCCAAATTATTTTAGTACACTTACGCCTATTTTTTTGTAATTAGTTATTAGAAAACTAATTTATTTATGTAAACGTTGGTTTTTGGTTACTTTCTTACTAATTATTTTCCCGCAACTTCCACGGATTTTGAAAATGCTTTCACCTACGGGAAATTACATCTCCCGTTGGTGAAAGAATTTTCGAAATAGGTCCAGTGGCTTCGGAGTCGAGTCAATGAAAATACACGAACAATGAAATCTTTTCCTCTTCATAATATTAGTATAGATTAATATTATGTTTGGTATTGTGATATTAATTAGCGAGTATTAAATCATTTCAAACCGAGAACTATAAATGGAACGTCTGGTATTTAATTATCATCATTAGGCGTTGGACTTTGGTCTGATAGCAATATTTAGGTTATATGCAAAGGCCATTCTAATGTAATTATGAGTTCGTAATCGCAGCTGAGTACATGTGCAATAAATAGATATGATATTAATTATATATTTTTTTAGATATAATAATCATTTAAATAATAGTCTAAGATACGATTAAGAAAATATCCCCTCGCCTATTGTGAGAGGGTTATAAACTTCATATACAAATATAAATCATACAAATTTCATATATATAGATACGATATAATTATAACTGTACCAGGAAAACTAAAATGTAATTAGTAGTCTTAAAACCGCTTAATTTAGATAAGCCAAACCATACTTACTTCGTTTTTAACGAATCCGATGTGTTCCTATGGGAATTCTAAGGTGAAAATAAATAATGGAACGTCAGTAAAATATTTTATTATATCAATTACTTTCCGAGCTTAAAGACTCCTTCTTTAAATTCGGAATATAACATTTCTTCTGTTCTGATTAGTCAAAGTAAGTATCTATAACGCAAAAGCATCTAGATTTTTTTTAAGAAAGGTAATTAAATAAGCTTGATAAATTAATTAAACAGAATCAGTAAATTCTCAACGAATTTGAAATTAACTATAATTTTTACACTGTTTAATTTTATTTTATTTTGATAATTATGAATATAAACAATTTTTAAGAAATTTATGCATATTGTAATAAAAGCAAAAAATGTTGAACTTTAATAATATCATGACAATATTATATACTTTACATGTTTTCAAGTAAATAAAATCATTATTATTAAGAAAAACGCATATTAAACAACAAATTCAAATGTAAAACTGAAAATTCAAAGATACTTAATAAATTTAATCTGCATAACTTATAAAATCGTAGGCAACTCTTATCAGAATAAGATATGTCACATTATACCTAATCTTGGGAACCTGAAAATTATCATACAAATCTGATAAGATGCTCCAGCACGATCGAGTGAAAACAAAAAAACATTTATATTCATTGATTATTGTTATTTCTAGCAATATTATAAATCGCGTCAATAGATGGCGTGAGTAGTACTGATAGAAACGTTCGATCTCACGCCCCTACAGGCTACGTGTATATAAATAGCTCGACGCCATTTTACGATTGCGACAAATAATTTAGTTATATAACCTCTGTAGCTAGTCATTGTGACAGATATAATGTATAATCTATTTTAAACAACTCTCCACTAATGTCTTTTGCACACGAGACATATCAACAACATAAGTTCGTTGTCTATTTAACCGATATTTTGTTATAACATATTTAGATATTAACTTATTAAAACTCGGTTGCAGTATGCTATATTACATAATGTTTTAGAATAATAAGCGATTGAAAGTTATATCCGGCCATTGTTTTATTCAGCGATGGATTCTCGTATTAATTAAAACAATCTTGGTTACATTAATTATAATTCGAACTCGCTATATAGGTTACAACGCGAGCTGTTAATTAAACGAAAAATGATTAAAGAGGTTTTGTATTCAAAATATTTAAGTACACTGTCGAAACCATTGTAAGTATGTTACACTGTATAAGCGATAAGCTTTGACTGAATTTGTTAAAACTCCTAACGCCCATTTATTCACTGAACTGCTTAAAACACATAGTACTATTTTTTATACCAGCTCACAAAGCGAATGTAGAGAGAGTGTTTTTGCTAGTCATACGGCAATGGACGAAGGAAAGAAACTCGCTAAACATACACAGGGTTTCTTCTCTTATCAAAATCAAGTATAATTTCAAGAACGTGAGTTGTTCCAACTTCCGACGAATTCTTCTTGGAACAGAAAGATATTTTAGCTAAATTCGGGAATACTGAAAAATAAAATTAATAGTTTTAGCAATTACTTAAGTACTTTTTTATTAATAATCAAAACATACTATAGAGATTCGGCTTCCTAATTAGATGACTGAAAATATCAATGGCGTTATTTATTTTAAAGTATTATAGTTAATTAAAAAATAATTATTGCCTCAGAAAGAATGTTTATTGTTATTAAAAATGTCTAGTATTTGTTGCGGCTATATATGTGGTACTTCATTCGATTTAAATAATGATACAACTTATATCAATGAATAAAAATTAAAAAATTGTTTCGAAAAAAATATTTTTCGGGAATGATCGGCGAAAATACTATATTTCGCCCAAGAGTCAGGCATTTTTTCCGTGTTTATCCGGCGTCGACTATTTAGGTAATAGCAGCCCTAAGTATGAAGTAAGAATACTCAGCTAAGTAATTGTCCTTACTTAAGTATACGTCAAAAGTACTCTTTTATTAACGCGCATCATATAATGTTCTCTATGTGGATTACAAATAAACTATTTCAAAATTTTCAAAATTATTTCGAATTCTGTCGATAGACTTGTGATTCGAGACGGGATATATCTTCCGTGAGATATGCACTAATCCATAGAACACTTCGCGGAATACTTAATGAAAAGAAACCTAATTTACTTTTTTTTTATTTCCAGACACAGCTTATTTGATAAGTTAAGGGGGGCGTGTAATCGTATACTTTGCAGGCTCCGTTGTCACTTGACTGAGAAGTTGGTCGTTGTTATAATCAAACCTCGTCGCGATTTCAATTTATATTACATTCTAATTTCTTAACGAAAAATTAAAAAAAAAATACAAATTTATTAATAATTTTGCTGTAATAAAATTAATACCTATTAGCTGCGTATACGGCATCGTTTCTAAAAATGGTGCTCACGACCCCTACGTGTTCAATATTATAGGGGGTATTGTAATAAGATGTCTATAGAAAATATCATGACATTGCATAAAAAAAACTTTGATAAAATTCAAATTGATATTACGTAGTTGTAATGCAGAGTGGGTTATTGTTGGTTACATTAAGAACTGTACTGTAATATTCAGAACTGTACTGTAGAATGTTTTAAAAATGCTAATATTCTCAAGGCACTTAACGATATTACAAATATATGAAAAATCTCAGCCCTTTCTTGTGCTGGTTATCTTATAATTTTCAAAATTGTTGTAATCTTATCAGGTTCAGAATTATTACAAAATAACCATGAATAACAATACTGAAATAGTGCTCTGAAAAAAGCTCATGCAGATATACATAGATACTTATAGATAGTTAGCTATATGTACACAAAAATACCCCTCGTAATATCAATAGGAAACTAAAATACAATTATGAAATACGGTATTAGAGATTTGCTAAGATCGAATAAACACAGTCTAGGGCCTTTTTACTAACTAGTTTCATATATATAGACAACGTTACATGTTCATCATCATCAGCCGGAAGACGTCCGCTGCTGAACATAGGCCTCCCCCTTTGAACGCCACGACGGACGACATTGCGCCAGCTGCATCCAGCGGCCGCCCGCGACTCGGACGATGTCGTCCGTCCATGTAGTCGGGGGTCGACCCACGTTACATGTAAAAGATCGAAAAAACTTGAATGACCAAAATGATCTTTCAAAATCCTTTAGTAAGGCACATATTGGAATACGCAATGGTAACTTCCTATACGACTCGTATGATAGTAATGGAGTGGATACAAAAGAGATTATTGTGGCACTTGACCTTTATACAAGATAAAGCTAAGCATCTTAGATCTTATAAATGCAGATTGAAATGATTCAAAAATAATCAATCTTGAATAGGGAAAACATTTCTTGGACCTAACATTTATTCATAAATAAGATTATGTATCATAGTTCAATAAAATTAATTATAACTTTCTCTGACAGGTATGAACAGTTTATCAAAATAAAATTATCGTTTTTACTTATTTTCCTTGCAACCAATTCACATTTTCTCACTTTTTTATTTGGACCAACCAAATTTATTCAAACAGATCCAAATCAATTTGGATTTGTAAGACTAATAAAACTTGTTATGT
Source organism: Diatraea saccharalis (assembly GCA_918026875.4). Lineage (NCBI taxonomy): Eukaryota > Metazoa > Arthropoda > Insecta > Lepidoptera > Crambidae > Diatraea > Diatraea saccharalis. The sequence continues at coordinate 9,358,370 of OU893350.1, forward strand.
TATTTATATAGATCAAATAGATTTCAGAGTTTTTGGGACATAATTTTAAACATTTATGCCAATTTATAAAAAGGATTTTTATGCCATCTCAGCATAAAATATTAATAATAAACTACATTTATATTAATAATAAACTACAAAATAGGAGTTAGTGAGTTTTTTAAAGTGTCAAATGTCGTCTACAATTTCTTTGTATATAAATTTAAAATTGAAAGTTAGTGATTTTGGGAGTTCGCGCCCTCTTAGGAGATGGAAGAGGGAAGAAGAGAAGATAAAATTCTAACAAAATATGCGCTCTATCTTGGGTAGTAACACCCAGAGAGACCCGTAGCTGAGTTTGATTGTGAAAGGCAAAATTACAAAATTTGATTTCAAAGTTTGATTGCTCAAAATAAATAATTAAAAGTACATTTTTTTGTATGTATAAATAAATATCTAGTATAGATCGTGTATACATATGGCAAACACAATAACTATAATAATTGAAACAAAAAGCCGTTGGGCAAAAGATATTTGAAGTCTAACAAAGCCGCCATCGTACCGGCAAGTTGGAAATTTGAAGTTAAAAGAAATATAGAAGGAACTGAAGAAGAGTCTAAAAATGAACCAACATACTATTATAAAAACAAAAGAATGGTAAAACTGCAAATAACAGAGCAAGCTAAAGAAATAATTAATTCGTAGTATTCCGAAGAAAAGTTACGAAAAGCCAACCATAGCAGACTGGTTACGATGTCCTTCACATTGTGAGTACCTACATAAGCTAGAAGATTGTTTCTTTTTGTAATTTTTGCAAAATTCCAAAGTTATATATACTAAATTTGCCTTTAACCCTTTCATGTTGCTTTCTACTTTACACTCGTTTTGCACCGATTCTTAGTCGGATTTACATTTATATAAGTACACCCGTCTATACTTCAATGTACAGCGAGTTGTTGATTTGCTTAGTTCTTATTTTCGTTTAAAATGAACTAAATAAGAAATGATGTACTTAGTTTTAGAGATACTTACTAAAAGATTTTTTCTTTTTATTAATTTATTATTCATATTAGATGATGCTCAAAGACCCAGACTTAATATGGCGGAATAATGATTTCCTTTGCCTGTATAAGCGTGAAACGAACTTAACTTAAGGTATAAAGTGGGTGGTTCGTATGTCACCGATAATTTTAGATTAAAACACAATCCTACGTACTATCAAAATCAACTGTCAAGTATTTTGTGAGCTCGTTGGCACTATGGCAGCTGATTAACATATTTATTTATCAACTAGCCCGCGCAACTTCGCAAATGTAAATTATAGCTTATGTTACTTGTGTATGATGAAACTTCCTATTGCAAAAGGATTTTCATGATCGGATCAGTATTCCCAAAGATTACCCCCTACAAACAAACATAAAAGTTGGAACATTAGTATAAAAGAAAATAAAAAACAGGCTTCATAACTATTGTACCGCTTATAAAAATTCTTTCACGTAATAGAAGATTATACGGAAGTGACAAAAGTTATCATTACGCCGGAAATATCGTGGAAAAACAGCTAATTTATTAAACACTGGTAACAACTGTTTAATTTCATCCAAAAATTACAATAACATTGTCCTTTACTGTTTTGCACTAAAATTTCTACATTATTGAATTGATGAAGGGTTATAAATTACTCAAAGTTTTGTTATGGCATATTTAATCTACAAATTTTAATAAAGGTTACCTAAAAATTCAGAAAATCCCGTATCATTTCCATGTGATTTTCTTTTATTTCCTCACTGTATCACCATAATTTTAATATTATTGGGTTTTTCCTTCACTTGCCAAATAACTGTTCGTTTACGACTTTTGTATGATCTTATCAGCTTGTTATGTCTTCTTGTGGGGTTCACTACCACTCCTCTGCTATGATGATTTTCAATTGCTGAAACTTTTCAGGTTTTAAATCAGATCTATAAGCTAGACAACGCTTAAGTGCTTAACTCTTGAAGATACTGGGTCACTATACTAGCCACGAAAGTCTGACGTTGTCGTACATTAATTAGAAATCTAATATCCAGAATATCTGTTATGTAATTATTGGTATTATCGCCTTCATTTCAAAAGAAATCCGGTTAAGTAGGTCTCTTCAAAGAAATGACACCCATGAACAATGAAGGAGACACTTCCGAATCGAATTGTTTCTCTTACGTAATATTGAGTGTAACGTTCTCTAGGCCTTCGCATAACATTGTGGTAACCGTCAGAGCTTTCATGAGAGCATCTTTGGTTATTAAATAACATTAATTCCCACTGTGCCAATTCCGACTGATATGCTGTCTGCATATTAGGTGCATTCATACAAATTCGAACCTTGCTTGCCGGTGCGCTACAATGACTTTGGGTCATCAAGCTGGTTTCTGTGGCATTAAGTTTTGATCTTGAAGTGTTCCTACAGTGCTCATACTAACCGGCACTCTACAACCTTCCCTGAGTATACTCTAAGCGACAACTGCGCAAAGATGAGTATTAAGCAAAAACGTAAAGACTTACACTCGTATTATGTAAAGTCGTGAGAAGTAATTAATTTAGAAAATGTCATAACTTAAGCAAATATTTTAACCAATAGACGGGAATTTAATCTTCTTACTTCATCCAAATCCTTGTTCATTTGTTATAAGTATCTTCTTAAACTATGACATCATCATCATCGGCCCTTTTACGTTCCCACTGTAGGGGCAAAGCCTTCCTTATGGATGGTTAAGGAGGATGGGCCATGTCCATCCACGCTGACCTAATGCGGAGTGGAGGGTATTAACGACTGCAAATGCAGCCGGGACCAACGGCTTAACGTGCCTTCCGAAGCACGGAGTAGCTCGAGATAATAATTTTTTGGTCACCCATCCCACCCTTGCGAAAGTTGCTTAACGACAACGATCGCGGGCCGCAGCGCTTATCTAATACACCACCGAGCTACTCAATTATGATATAAATCAAATTATGATATATTTTCAAGTAATTATCTCGACGATACTCTACTATAAGGAGGAAATTATGACATATTCTCAAGTATTCATCTGGACTGTAGATACGAATGTGAGAAATGATCGTCTGTTGGATTTGCGACGTGTTCTCTTTCAGATGCAGGTCTCCGGCGATAATTTTGCGACTTCTAATAATGTTTTTGACTGTTGGGTCTTACGGTTTAGAGTACGTAGGTACTGCTGATCAACTCAGGTTCAATCTTCTTGCCACGTTGCGTAGACGTTGGCCTTCATGAATGAGCCCACTAGCTTGTGCTTCAGTAGTATCCATATTTTTCGAGTAAAATTTTATGGAAATGATCACCAAATCAATGATTTATGTAAATAAAAACCACAAATGTAATTTAACATACTTAGCATAATTTAAACATCATGATAGTTTAAACTAAACACAACGAGAAATTCATGGACAAACCAGACACTGCATTATGTTAAAAAAAGTAAAGTAAGTACTTGAGCATTTTGCATGTGTCTTAACCACCTGAAGTACTTACCAATATCCTTATTTATAATTAATATGTCACAATTTTAAATTATGTGACAGCATATTTTAGATAGCAACTTTTTAAACGAAAATAACTTTACGGGCGATGATAGATTTAAAGAAAAATCGTATACACACCAGCGCATAGATATTGTATCCAGAGGGATATAATATGAATATTGATTAGGCTAATGTGATAGAGATCACATTAGCCTAATCTGGGTTTTCAATTATCGTTTAATTACTTCCACGAATATTCATTACAGTTTAGAAATATTCATTTGTTCTGTTTGTCATATGCCAACTATTTGTTTAAAAGGCAATTCAATTTTCTTATCGAGCTTAATTGTGAACGTGACGATATGATTGAGGATTAGTTAAAAAATATGGAGCGAATGTAACTGGAAACAAGAAGGTGGAATGACGAAATCAAAGGATAGTGCATGACGTCACTTGTTTATGACGTTATCACATTGTGGCGATGATGTGATAACCCAACGAAAACTTGAAGAATGTAATCAACATTATAATTTAAGTATTCACATTACTGTTGCACGCTAAGCTCGACAAATTAATGAAATTAGTCAAAATTTTATTTATTTATACTAATTATGTTAAAGTTTTTACCAGAACATTAAATTTAACTATCCGAAACTACTTCTTCCTACGTACACAAATATGTTTCATATCAAAATAAAACTATAGGAAAAGTTTTCCATAGGACTTTGTTACCTTTCTGTCCAAGTCTATCTATTAAATGAGTTTCAATAATAATAAAATCTTGTTTATTATAACGAGAAAATGTTCTCTAATTATCCATTATAAATGTCTATGTTTAACTATAAACGATACCCTAATAAGTTATTTTTTGTATATAAAAACAAACAGTCGTTTACAATTTAAATACAATCAAACCTCATTAAACTAATAGACCTGACAGTTCCATTACTAAATTCTAACGAAATTTATCTAATTGCTAAGTATTGACAATAGTGATGACATCCAACAAACTTAACCTACACATCAAACAAATAGCCTCTCCACAATAATCTCAAAAATTCACTCTGATTATTCATATTTAAATATCTCCCACTTTTCCTTTTTATTGATTTAAAGATAGAGAAAAAAATATCAACGTCATTCAAATTGTCAATGTGAAATATAGAGGAGCGTCTTATAAAAGTGTTCCCAGCCTAATTTATGGCAGTAGGTGAACAATGAAAAATGTTTTTTGAACGTGAGGAGACTCTAGGGATTCTAAAATTTATCAATATATAGTAATGTGGACTATTACTGTTTATTATTTTGTAAAAGAAAACTTCATCCAGGTAACCACGTATATTTTGGAAGGAATCAATATTAAACCTTTCGAGATGCAGATTTATTATCAAGAAAGAAATGTACTGTTCACTAATCTGAAGAATTCCAGAATTTATTTTGTGTTTTTGCAATTCGAGCAATGTGAATAGTATATTGGTGGTTCCAAATGAAGTACGTTATTGTGTAACACTTCCATTTTTGCCATACAAACTGACTACGCAATACTTATATTGAATGTTTTATTGTCGTTCGAATATCCTCTTTAAATACATCTATCAGTATAAATGTAAATCGTTGACCTCTCACGTTACTTATCAGTGCTTTAATATGACTTAAGTAAACTTTGGACGTCAAACCTAAATAAATATTTTAAATTGTATCTACACACACGCCGTAGATTGGTGAGGCGAGCTATTGATATGTTCGCTAGTCGCCCATAAACGTTGAATATCGTTAAAAACCGAAGGCTTGCCTTGATATTCTGCCAAGGAGCATTTATTTTTGTAACGAAAGTCAGCGCTGGGCCGCTGGCGCAGTGTCAGGGAAAAGATCCGTTAGTCGAGCGTCGACGGAAAAAGCCGAGCAGACCCGACTTATACCCGACCTTGTGCGTTCTGCACCACGAATGCGCATTGAAGACATTGAATTCATCGTTTTCTTTCTAATTAGCATTGCAACATGTATTTTAATCGCAGCCGAGACTGCCAATATGTGTGTTTACAGTGTATGGTAATATATATTTTCGAAAACTATGAGTTATTAACAGATAATATGTATTAAAATCGTCATGTATTGATGTGTAAAGCCCTATGCCCATCTATTTACATTATTGAACGGAAGACGCTAACCCCTCGCAGCCGTCGTCGGTCGTCAGTGTTTTTTCTCTCTTTATTATTATTAACTTGAGTCGCACACTCGGAAACGTTCACGTACGGGCCGTTCGAATGTGTACCGCTTTTATACTTGGCTTCGTTCGGATAATGGCACCGTGCATTATTCCGTTTTAGAAACCGACGCGTAATGAATGGAAATTACGAGGGAAGCAGGATTGTTGGAGATACGAGTTGTTTTTTTTATAACATTCCTGTTTATTGTCATTGTAGTTCACTTTATATTCATTTTATAGTTGCTTATATATGATACATGTATACATATAGATGTGGTTAACTAATTAGAAACTAGTGACTAATAATGTCTTCTAGACATTTCTTTTTTTATAACGCCTAATGAAATCAAAAACATTCACTAAATCTAAGGGACCATTGCTTATCTAGTTCCACTGAAAATGGAGTGGCGAAGGATCGAAAGGTCTAAGTATACCTAAAAAGTGTAACGAGCGATTAGTCGTTTATATTGTTATAACGTACCTATTAACCTCTAAGGTCACGGTCTGTATTCCCAGTTAGGTCAATACTAAAAGGGCCTCTTTTAATTGCCTCTGGTCTGGGTATTGTGGTACTTTTGTTGTTTTCTGATTTCTATAATACAAGTGATTTAATTACTTAATTCGGAATCGGAACAGTGTTATGTGATTTTTTTTTAATATTTATATTATATTTTCTTAACGGAATACATATTCGTCGTAGTTTCCGGAATATTAAATTGAATTAGATCAAAGCTTTTCCTGTTATTTTCCCGTTTTTTTTAATTAATCACTTTCTTCTAATGGATATTTCATTAACTCCATACAGGACATTGACTAAATCATCATTAAATGTGTTGATTTTTATTTCTTGAATCTTTTTATATTTCATTGTAAAGTCTAAGAATATTTATGTACTTATTACTTAAAATATAATACAGCATTCAGTCATTTCGATTGTTATTTGTTTTTAAAACAAATATTCTATATATCCTTCTAGTTAAACTAGAAAGAAAAAATCCATTTTGGGTGTTAAGTTTTAAAAGTGGTTAGAATATTTTTGTGTAAAGCGTGACTCAAATCTTCAAGATAACGGCTAGTGGATTTTTTTTCTGGTTCAATAGCAAATATCAATATCGATTTATCATATGAGCATAAAATATTAAATACTATACATTATCAAAGCTGTATTGTCAGCTAAATGTGATGTCTTATATCTTAGATTTTTGCCTTTTATCAATAAGCTATTGATTTGGAAGAATAGCGAATTGGTCAATGGTCATTTTAATTGAAATCATTCACCATTTATTAATTTTGTCATTGGGTATCCAATATGTTGATTGCGATCCCTCCTTTTTTTATTTATAAATGGAATGTCGAGAAACAGCCTTTTAAAAGACTTGTTACCTGGATATACGGTAATTTTTTATGTCTTAAGGACATCACACGTACTCGTGTATTTCTTTATTTTAATACGACTTCTATTGATTGATTTAATTTGGCAATACAGACAAAATAGTTATAATGACTAATTTTGACTGTCTGTCCGTCAGGTAATATTGAAAAATAATAACGTATTTTTTGCATAAGCATTAAATTACGCCGATACATTGAGTTGAATTGTCGGAAAACGTCATGCCCTTGTACATTTTCAACATAGTAGTGAAGTAGCGAGCCCACACACCGCAACTTCAATGCCTGTTTCATTGAAGCAAATAAAAAATACATATATAATAGATCATCTGACTGGCAGAGTAAATAGAATTTATTTTTTTATCCTTAATATCAAAGCTTTACTTTATTAGAAATTTTACTGTAAATTTGTATTATTTGTTTCTTTGTCCAATATTTATTTGAGAATAATAACTCATTAATAACTAGAAGTTAGTTGTAACTAACCAATTTAACCCACAATAACTTCGTTCGTTTGGATTTATAAATCGTTCTTCTAAGGCCTTTTTGGGATGATTAAAAATACCTTGCTATAAGTTAACGGTCCAAGGCAAAAAAATAATTTGTGTAGCCCAATTTCACCAAACAGTTTACGAAAAGTCAAGAAACATTCAAACATATCCAACATTTATATATGAACGCGTAGGGTATTGTATGGTATCATAATATGATTATGTCATAATGAATGTGTTGTCAACAATACTAACACATATGAAAAACAAACGGACCAGTGTACATAGAGATCCGTGTGGGGGCAGCCATTTATTAACATTCCTGACTCGTTTGCGTGAGAGCGGCAATTTCATATTATGAAAACAGCTCTCTCTCTGCATCTCGGTTGGCGGCGAGAAATTATCAATAGATGGCGTTGTAATCATCATTTAACGCGTTCAATCTTGAACCTGCTAACTGATAGCATTGCTTAGATATAATAATAAGATTGAAAATGGAATTTATTAATAATAAAATAAAACCCATCACTGGAAGATATTTTTTTGTCTCCAGTGTGATCATAATATAAACAGATTATGATTAATATGAAACTAGCTTTCCACCAACGGCTTCGCACTGCTATAAATAAGCTATTCCATGGTGCCTAGGGAATATTTATTTGGATATCTATTTATATCATGACATGAATATAATTACAATGACAATTTTTATAGACAATACTATTTATACAATTTATAATAATTCTCCATACCAACTTCCACTTCCATTTTTCCCCTATAGTTGCTGTGTTTCGGGACAAAATATAACCTTTGTTCACCGCATATGAAGTAGGTGAAAGAATTTTTGAAATAGATCCGGAAGTTTCGGACCGTTTTCGATGCAAACAAATAATCAAATGTTTCTTTATAATATTAGTATAATTAAGAAAAGTTACATACTTTTTCGTTTACTCGTTTTGGTGTACGATTTACATAAAGAGGAAAATCTTTTAAGTTTGTTTACGAGCTTATAGAAAACTCTGTTAAGCATCGTAAGGTATCACGTTGTGACGGGTTCGGTGCTTGGGTCAATTAATAAGGCTGATTAGCTTGAGTATAGATTTATTAATTGTAAAGGTTAATAAGAAACTGTAACAAACAAAATAAATTTAAAAAACAGTTCGTAAGTTACTTAACTAATACATACTTATCAAATAAATGAATACATACCCCTTGTCGGGCTTTTAGTTAAACTTTTGGATCGTCCAAAATACAGATTACAATTTAGTTCATATGTTATATAATTTGTATCACAATATCACATTCTTTATCACAATCAATGAATTATTTTAAATTACATAATAAAATTTATACCATTAACATTGTATAATAATTTTCATGTTGTGCATAGAAGAATTTCTTACGAACTGGCATCCATAAAGAGTATAATTGATTAGTCAAAATTTTAAATTACGAAAGACGAGTAATAAAATGAAATGATGTTGAATTTCAAAAACAAAAAGTTTGTATACTGAAGCCTAGGAAAACAAACGGTGGCATGGCACACCGTTACAACGTATACGCACGTATGTAAATCAAGCTTCTCTTAGCACACTACATGCCTTAACTTTGCAAACACACATTAGTCAAAATATGTGGCTTGGTGGTTTTTCTACCGTCGCATAGGCGTAAAATAACTAATGTACTGTTAATTACTAGTCTGATATATGTATAATAGTTCTTGCATACGGAAATTCTTATTTTCCTTATTTTAAAATGTATTCTTCTTTCTGAGGTCTATTTCTTGCAAATTATAAGTGCTTTTTTCATAACCTACTCTTATTTTTTATTTTCCAACAATCTGGACTTACTCTATAATGACTATCCCTATTAATTTTTTCTTGTATAAAAGTTTGTTATCTCATTTAAATATTATGGTAATATTATTCATATAATAATAGCGTGAAAGTTTGTATACTGGCTAAGATCCATATACATTTTTACTCTCTTATTCAAGTATTAAAGAATTATTTCAAAAACGCGTAACACGTATTTGTAATTTATAATAATAAATGTATGTATATCTAGAAGTTTCGGATATATAGCATGAAGTTGATTGCAACCTTAACAAACTAATTTGGTTTACTAAAAATAATGAAATATAAGTTTTATTATTTATAATTAGGATTTATATTTCAATTTTCAAATCATTATACGCATCAATTTTGCGGAATTCTCATACAAAAAACACCCCGTAATTTAGGGGGAGGGAGTAAAAGTACAAAATCTTTGTTTTTTTTTTGTTGTCTGTAAACTAATACTAGATTACATATAGGATTTCAGCTTACTTTTACCTTAACAATTTTGATGATAATCAATGAGCGAGTTAGTGAATAAGTTAGTCACGAAATCGGAGTCCTTTTAAGTATCAATGAAATCTAACCTCATTTATATAATAACTCCATTCCTGTATTGACATTATATCCCGAGAATGTTTATTTGGTAAAATCCAAACCCAAGTTGTAAGGGTTCAAAAAACAACGAAGCTCTTGTAGTAGTACTCTTACGTTTTGTTTAGCTCGTCTTGACATTTTCGAAGCTAACACCATCAGTATAGTAGCTATCGCTAGTCAAGGAGCTGCATAAAGATACACTACAATAGGTTACCGCCAAGCATGACTTGAAAAGAAATCATGTGTTCCATCTAACTAAATCCTGCTCAAAACTCACCTATCTTATATAAAGACTAAGTTTATTACCACGTTGAAACAATTATCCGATCAAAATATGTCAGTACGTATCAATTTGATGTTTCCTCTTCTGTCATTGTGAATTTGCATTAGGCGGTTAATGGTTTAAACCAAATACTAACCTAAGTCCTCGTTTTATAATAAGTCGGAATAGGACAAATATTACGTCACTGATTCACAATATTCAGTAACATTGTAACATCATTTTCTCGCAAGTAGGAATTCGGTATCGAGTTGCGGTAAAAGACTACAGTACAACAATAACTCAATAGTTTTTTAAATTACCAATATACCATTTCACTTACTATATATCATAATCGGTTATGTAATTACTATGTATATATAGTTTTTATTATATAGGAATTAAGGTTTAGTCCGTCCTTAAACCTGAAATCGTTCGTTAACCTCGAGAAGAATTAAACATAATTGCTACTTGGATGATTGATTTTCAATCGTTAACCGAATTATTGAAACTTAGTAGACATTTTTAATGACACGTTAATGTTAATTGGATTATATAGTTTAGGAGCTTAGCAACCAATCAGTCTAAAGATTAGTTTACTCTTTGTGATAATTTTGACCTAAAGGACAAATTCATTCATTCATTCGGAAAAATTAAGTTTTCATTATATCTATCTATATATTCACGTATACCTTGTGGACTAAGCAAAGAGGACCGCGTCATCTACTTTTATTGCCCTTTTCGTACAAACTCGCCGGTTTTTATGGCTTCTGACATCATTTTACAACAGAACGAAATTAATTTTTTGGTTCTAACCTAATAAACATATGTAACTCAATAAGCATTTGGGCCATACTCATATTTATGTAGTCCTGCAAAAGGACAAGCTAGCAGACTGTCACATATTAAGGCAGAGATATATTGTTATGGGTTGTTCCGTATTCATCCTATTACGTCTCATCCTATGCATTATTTTTTCCTTACTCATCCTATTTTTGTTCTTCACTCAACCCACAACGATTTAGTTTAATTTTGAATTCCTTACTCATCCCCTCAGTCTTCTTAGCTCATCCCAATTTGAAATCACTATTGTTATGTTTTATGAATGAATTAATAAAACCTTTACTCAGGTACAAGCACTTATGTTTGTAAAATAGAGATGCAGAATCATACAGTAACAAAATTAATGAATAAATAAATAAATATTAGACAACATCACATACATTGCTCAGATTCCAAGATGAGTAGCTAAAGCTCCCGTATTACGGAGTATCTGAGGCAACGAAGGCACCACAACACCCTGACCCAAGACAATATAGAAAAGTTCATTTTCTATATTGACCCGACCGATAATCGAACCTGGGACTTCAGATATTGTAACACCTTCGCATGCCGGCGAACCACTCGGCTGCGGAGATTGTCGTAATAAAACTTATTTAAAAAATATATTTACTATAATCACTAATAAAATGACTGTAGTCCTCACGTTCGATGGCTGAACCAAATCAAATAAGCTATAGTTAACAATATAGCTTATTTGATGTGGATATGCTGATGGTGGCTTTCTATTAAGTAGCGTCTATAATTTCAATTTCAATTTATTTATTAGCCATTTATAACAATATTGTTATACAAGGTATGTCAGTTCACAATTCATAGTTCAATTAAATCTTAATCTCAAGAGAAAAAAAAAACTTACAGTATCTAATTACATCATGTCATAAAAGTAGATTCGCTTATACGCATCGTCAAAAATTCATTCAAGGAATAGAGCGGATTTTACTCAAAAAAAGATATCAGAATTCTTTTAAAGCTACTGTGGTTTTTGTTTGTAATACTTAAAGGTAATTTGTTATACATTATTATTTTTAGATAAATACCCTGTTTTTGAACTTTTTTTAGTTTTACCTTTGGATGACGTAACTTTTCATTATTACGTAGATTATATCGATGAGAATCACCTTTTTTTGCAAAATTTTCCTTCTCTACATGGATTTCCAACAAGCTATTATATATATATAAGGAAACAACGGTCATTATTCTGTCTTTCTTAAAATAGGCTCTCGCTGATGCACGCTTACTTACGCTATTTAGAGTTCTTATTGCCCTTTTTTGTTGTTTGAGCACACTCTGTATTTCAGCAGCATTTCCCCATACTGTGATAGCATATCTTATAATTGAGTGAATATATGCATAATATACTGTAATGAGTGTGCGTTTGTCTACTAATGGCTTCAGTTTCATTAAAGCATAATTTGTACAGGTTATTATTTTGCAAATATCTGTAATATGGTTAGAATGGCAGATTGTGTAGTCTACTGTATAGCCTAGAAATTTGTTTTCCGTTGTTGTTACTTGATTTTTATTTTTTTAGCACAATACTTCATTACGATACTCTTGTTAGTATTCGTCATAATTCCGTTTGCTTTGAACCAATCTTTAAGAATATCCATCGCGTAATTAATTTTATATCCTAAGTATTCTTCAGATTTGTCTCTTATACCTACGTGAGTGTCATCCGCAAATAAACTAATGTGAGACCAATTTGGCACAGCACTAGCAAGATCATTTATGTATATTAAAAATAATACTGGTCCCAAAATAGAGCCTTGAGGTACTCCTACATCTATTTTGCATATGCTTGAGTTGTAATTATCAACTGAGACAACTTGGCTACGGTTTGTTAGATAGCTATAATTTTTTTTAGTATTGTAACGTCCGAGCACATTACTATAGGTAGGGTTTACTCTTCGGACGGTTTATGGTCAAGTACTGGCCGTTAATATTTTAAATTATTACTTTTTCTTATTCGAATTCGCGTGTTCGTGTTTTGCTGGTGAATAGTCTTTTTTTCTGATCGAGACCAGCTTAGGGTGAGCATCGTAGTATTATTATTGTAAGTGCTTAACTGTAATTCTTATCAGAAATAAATTAAGACTAAGGAGTGCTACCAGTTTTTTCATTGCGCCACCCACCTCCACCATTAGACTAAGTTGCCATAAGTCGCCACATGGTGGAGGCGCAACGTTTCGAAATACAGCGATACCTCTCGTGAGCCAAGCGGAGAAAACATATAAACGAAAAAACGAAAATGGAGAGATACGACGGATTAAAAGGTGATGTGGCTGATTTTTTTTCTCAATTTAATATTATAGCAGCAGCAAATGGATATCAAGAACTGACTAAAAAAATAGTGTTGGCGGCATATTTAGCGGGACCTGACTGTTATTTTATAATAAAATAAAAGACAATTGTGAGAATTTTCAGGAACTCGAGAAACAAATTAGCGAAGAGTTCTCTTCAACTGCAAATCCTCTCGCAAAATTTTTTGCTAGAAGACAGGGTGCAACAGAGGACCCACTCAATTATTTTTATTCGTTAGATTATTTAGGATATAAAGCAGGGGCAGCAGTGGATGATAAATGCTTCATCCAGCATTTTCTTGGGGCAGCAAATTTTCAAACCAAACGGCGTTTAGGATCACAGTTGTATATGAATAGACAACATTTGAAGGAGGTGATCAAACAATTAAATGAAATTTATAATAGAGGGGATGGAGAAGCGGATATCAATTTACCTGTAAAATTAACGAATATTGTAGATGTTCTTCCTTCCTCTAGCAGACAGGGCGGACAAGGAGATCAGCAACCTTCAACATCAATTCGCCCCACTAGAACATTTAATTCTCCACCTTATGCCCCTCATAAAATCCCACCTCCCGATCAGATGATGCCCCGCCCTTATAATTTCAGACCAAGAAATAATACAAAGCCGCAGCCAATGATGATTAAGAAGAATAGTGAAAGCCACACAAAAGCAGCCGAGGCGATTGAAGTTGTAGCTGAGGACACACAGCAGCCTCACTCAAAGAATATATACAAACGTGAGTTTCAACCATTTATTAAAGTGTCGTGTCGTGATAGAAAATTTATTTCGCTCGTTGATACTGGTGCGTCATTTTCGGTCATTTCGGATCGTGCCGTGTATGAACTCCGTCACGATATTGTGCCATGTAATATGTCACTTCGGGCAGTGAATAATGTGAATCTCGAAGTAATTGGTAAAGTCAATTTGAAGATTATTATTGAACATGTCTTGTTCATTCATGATTTTTATGTTGTTAAGAATATTGATCGAGACATTATAATAGGACAAGATTTTCTATTCTCTCATAATGTTGTCATAGATTTTAGTAGGCATCAATTATTTGTCCAACACGTATGTCAATTTTTGACAAAGTCTGAATTGATAAGAGATAATAATGTTGTCGATGTCTCTAATAATTTTTTATATTCTTATAAAGAAAATGATAAATATTTGCATGAGTCACGTGTAGTGAAAGCAAATAAAGAAAATCCTAATATCAATATTTCTCTTAAGTCAAAGGAGAATAATAATAATAATACTAAGAATTTTGTTATAAAAAATAAGTCTTCTTTAAAGAGAGAAAATACAAATAATAAGAATTTTGTTCATAGAAAACTTCATGAACAACATAAGATCTTTAGAAAAACATTAATTTTCTATAATAGCAATTTAAATCGAAATGTGAAATCATCACATGATACTAGAAATAGAAATGTCAATTTTTATTTGATGAGTAATACACAAAATATTTTTAATTCGTATTCTTTTCAGAAAACTTTTCATAATAGAAAAGATAGGATAAATTTCTTAAATTGTCGTAAGAAAAAGACTGATCTCATTAAGGTTAGGTTGAATAGGTTGAATGTAGACAAATATAAAGACAGATTTCCTTATCAGATAATACGACCAATTGATAATAATAATGTTATAATAAGAAGGTTAGGAAGTTATAGGATAAAGGTAGTCCATGCTAATAGAATTAAACCTTTTAGAATTCGAGGAAGTAGGTATTAGGTTAATGTATTTTTATTCTTATTATAATATTTTTTATTTCTTATTATAAGTTAATCATATTATGATAATGTTGAAGTTGTAATTTTTATTTATTTTCTTTTATTCAGGAATTATGACAGGTTCGATTCCTTGTTCAAGTTTAGTTGATAGTGAGCTAATTTCGAATAATAATATTAATCCAATATGTTTTAATATATATTGTCATGTGAAATATTTGTTTAATTGTTTATTTATTATAAATTTTCCAAGGATGTTTGTTAATACTGTTTAATTGTTTCATGTTCATACTTCATCTGCCGGATTCCCGTAAGAGCATGATGAAGCTGGCGCGTATCCTGACGTCAGCAATACGGAGGGCCTACTATGAAGCATCTCTGTTGATAAGTCGACAGACACCCACTTCATGTGCACGTCGTCATTATTATTGTATCGCGCGTAGTGTTTATACATAGGCATTGCGAGGGTCGGGGAACCCATCTGGTTCCATAGGAATTGGGTTTCGTCTTGTTTGATGCTGGACGTCCTTAGGCTCCATATGTCAGTTTGTTGTCTCATGGGTGTCAATGATTTATCATGGATGCTTATAAGATATACACATTGTCATTGGCCATATCCGTTTGTTTATTATTATTGGGTTGGATATTAACTATAATTGATTCGATTTTGCTTGACTTTAACTACGGGAATCGGGAATATCATATGATAGCTGTATTTAAAATAAAGTTTGTCGTGTTTGGATTTTGACGTCATCCTATATCAAACTTAGGGTTTTGATGATTGTAGTCATTTGGGAGACGTACAGGTGCTTTTATTGAGGTTTTGCACTTGTAGAGTTTCTGCAATGTGAAGAATTCCTTTAGAAGTCTGAACAATAAAGTAGTAAATTGGAGTTTCATTGCAGGAGCTGGTTTATTAGTAAAAACCGCCTCCTCTAAGTTCCTCAAGCAGGTAGGACTTAGGGTTTAGACTTCTGTAAAAATTATTCGAGCGTCTTCACACGCTCTAATAATTTTTTTTAGGGAGCCCGGGCATGTAACGTCCGAGCACATTACTATAGGTAGGGTTTACTCTTCGGACGGTTTATGGTCAAGTACTGGCCGTTAATATTTTAAATTATTACTTTTCTTATTCGAATTCGCGTGTTCGTGTTTTGCTGGTGAATAGTCTTTTTTTCTGATCGAGACCAGCTTAGGGTGAGCATCGTAGTATTATTATTGTAAGTGCTTAACTGTAATTCTTATCAGAAATAAATTAAGACTAAGGAGTGCTACCAGTTTTTTCATTGCGCCACCCACCTCCACCATTAGACTAAGTTGCCATAAGTCGCCACAGTATTATATTAAGTTCTGGTCAATCCGTATGGAAACAAGAGCCTTATTATTGTATATTTTACACTAAACCTATAACAATGCCTACTTTATTATTATTAAACATAGTAAATTATAGATTGGAAGTTTTATACATATAACATCTTTATACTAGAAAACAGAACTCAAAAACCCCTTATTATGAGAGTAAAACTCAAACATATTTGTAAAGAGCTTGCTGTTGCGTTTTTGCCATATGTTTTGTGATGATTGTATAGAATTTTTTTGACCCAAACTATACGCAAAAACCTGCTAGGATGCCCTGAAAATTTTGGATCCTGTAAACTATAGCAATCGATAAATTATTTGGTTAGTCGTGGCAAATATAAGGGACAGTAATGACCCTAGTTTATCACGTTTCTACGTTGTGAGGATTTTAAACAGTGCCGATTGAATTTATTGAATGTCCATCAAATTCTCCAGGATATTATTCATGTAGAATGTTGGTCATATAAATCGTCAAATTATAGGGATTCGTTACTATTTAACTAGAGGAAAATCGTGTTTACCTTGAAGTATATCATTTCCCTAGGCGTTCTGAGTGTCATTAAAAAGTTGAAAAATGATAATATTTTGTGACATTATTACTATATACGAGGGTCAAACTGAAAGTTCTTAGAAAATCAAAAACTGATTACATTAGCCAGTTATTAGTTTTATTATATCTTTTCAAAATATTGTCCATTCACGTCAATACACCGCTGCATGCGATGGAACCACTGGGAAAAGCACTTTGCCCACTCGTCCTTAGGGGTCTCTTCAATGGCATCGCGATACGCAGCCACCGCTTCTTCAGCATTCATAAACCGCTTTCCTTTAAGTTTTTCTTTAATTTTTGGAAATAAATAAAAATCACAAGGCGCGAGGTCGGGGCTATACGGCGGGTGACCCAGTAATTCAACGTTTGATGTCGCCAAATAGTCGATCGTTCGCTTGACGGTGTGCGACGAGGCGTTGTCGTGGTGAAGGAGGATCCTACTCCGAGGTCGTTTCTCTCGAACTTTTTCCAAGACAAGTGGCAAACAATTGGTAGTGTACCATTCTGCAGAAACTGTTTTTTGATCCTCTAACACAATTGTTGCAAAATGACCTATCCTTCCAAAGAACGAGGCCACCATTTTTTTTCCCGCACTTCGATCTCTCTTCACTTTAGTTGGCAACTCCTCGAAAGGAAACACCCACTGAGCAGATTGTCTTTTGGTTTTAGGATCATAACAGTAAATCCAGCTTTCGTCACCTGTTAGTATGTCGAACACAGCATTTGAGTCACCTCCGTTAAATCTTTCAATCATTTTACGACACCAATCCACACGATGGAGTTTTTGAGCCTCAGTCAAATTATGAGGTATCCACCGGGCGCAAAGCTCCCTGACCGCTAAATGTTCGTGGAGGATTTTGTGCACTTGACTCATACCGATGCCTAAGCTTGTCCGAATCTGTTGATTGGTCACTCTTTTGTCAGTCTCTATCATACGCCGCACAACACAGATGTTATCTTCAGTCGTCGCCGTAGAAGGCCGTCCCTCACGTAAATCATCAGTGAGATTAGTGCGACCACGTTTAAACTCATTAAACCAGTTGTAAACAGTCGCACGAGATGGGGCTTCATCGTGAAAGGCCAATCGTAGTCTATCATAACTTTCTTGTTGACTTAAATGACATCGAAAGTCATAAAAAATCATTGCACGAAAATTTTCTCGTGTTAAATTCATGATGACGTGACACAGACAATTTTCAATTTGCCGCCAAATCGTAAAACAAATGACAAATGAATGAAATATATACTCAGTAATATTGGCAAAGAGTTATATTTTCAAATTTTAGAATTATTTTTTTATTATATTGTTTATAAGTGGCCAGTTCTAAGAACTTTCAGTTTGACCCTCGTACATTATTAATTAAGCTGATTGACTGGCCAATAAAACCAGCAGTGGGAGGCACTACACAAATCCACCGGAATGTCAATATATCTGAACGACTACACTAAATTAGATGATTCTTTTTTATGTGTTCCTTAAAGTTCTGAAAAGGTTTGTATATTAAAAATATATATATAAAAGAAAATAATAAATAAGTTTTATCATAATTAATTTTTACTTCTTCTTCTTCTTAACTTTAATGGCACTTTGCGTTAAAGTTAAAAAGATACATTATTTAAATACATTCGTTCAACAAAACAAATTTGAATTCCAATTCTATCTTTCTAAATAGATTTACCAAAAACAACTTAATACGATTTTAATACGGTCCAATACAAAAAGTGATTGACAGTATGTGACAGAAGACTTGGCAGATCATTGTCGAAACAATAGACGGAAAGGTTATATTTCCTCAGTCACGACTAGAGAAATATAAATGGCGGTACGAATTTCGCCACGTCAGCTAGTTATACATAAAACGTATTTCCATATCTCTTTTGCCTTGTTTTTGTTTGCTTAGCGTAATCGATAATACGTTAGAGTATAAGTGTAAAATGTCCGCTTCTAATATAGTAGCGATAGTATGCGGTAGCGTGTGTACAGTTAGATCCGTGTTTTGTAGGTTGCACCGTTGTTGCATTCGCTCCACAAATCTGCCTGAGTGGCAAATCGCTTTCATCTACGGTCATCCCGCCGTTATTAATCGAACATTATGACGATTCACAATTTTCTAACGTTTCTTTACCTAATATTTTTTCTTGAACATGTTCTACCAGTTTGCTGATTTTATTGCTTATATTATAAACTTTAAAAGGCTAACAACAAGAATATAATTAATAATCAGATGTAAAGAAAACTAATACCAAAATTTCCTTGATGTGTTTGTGTTCAGTTTTCTATGACTTCAATTAAATTTTTGATCGATCGAATTTTAAGAATTTTATAAAATATTCTAAGTTATAAAATATTAAAAATTCTTCACATCGTTGTTTTAGGATTTTATTTGTGAGTGACTGCCCTATTTGCTTTCTCTTGATTTCTCTAATAAATCACACAAGCTTACAAGTTTTTCACTCATTCATTAAGCTTCGCTCCAGTTGTTATCTGGCAAATGTCAAACTCCTGCCCATCATGCTCAATTTATCTCTGATTCTTTTACCTTTACAACCATCCGACTTCTAGGTTATTCTTTTCTATTGATACAGCCTTTTAATTTACTGTACATTTTTACCAGTTTGACTAGTAGATAATGCCTTGTTGACATTAAACCAAATTTTCTATTTGCTTTTTTTTAGTCAATAAAGATTAAATAAATAGAATTTCTTCATTTATCAAAACTTATTAAAAAAAGTCATATATGATAATTTTGGTTCAGATAAATAATGCATCATTAATTCCTTTGAATAGTAAGAGGTTCAACAGCTAGTTAACACCTCGCTAGACATAAAATCTTCTCAGCGATACTGTTCCAGCATATATTGCTATTAGCTACCTGCAGCACTATTGACGTATTTACCAGGAAAAAAGTATCAGAGCTTGCAAAGCTTTGCAGATCGAGTATCCGTTTGCTCGTTCGAGCCTTAACAGGGTACTGCAAATTTAAGTCACTAATTACATTAAAGTAACTAATATTTGCAGACGCTATATACAAGAGCGAGAATCACTAAATCAATACCTTTGTAAATGTGGACCACTGATCTACAAACAAAGTATACATCTGGGACAAATAGTTTTTAAATGATTTCATTTTCTTTTCCTACTAAATAAATAGGTAAAGTTTTTGGTTTATACCTTCGATTTTTAAAAAATCTTTGATTATATGAAATTATATGAAAGGCGCCTTATTGCAAAGCAGCAATTTCTTCCAAGCAACCCAACTTGAAAAAAAAGGAGCGAGTGGGCAAGGCGATAATAATACAATAATCGGCAAGTTTGTATTTTTCAGATTTGATTTCGCTACCGTTCCTCCAGAATGTAACAGATGCCTGCCAGATCCTACCATCTGTGTATAGTTGTATGTCAGCTAGTTGATGTAGATTCTTAGGGTCTTAGATTCGTTATATTTTGTGTCTATTGACCCTTCAATAGACGTCTGTTTTCTATTTTTCTATCTGGAAGAGCTTTGAACATTCGGGTTAACTGTGCTTTGTATAAAGATTCCGCCTCTTTAATACGTAGGTCTAGAGGCAATAAACTGGTGAGAATAAGAGCAAGATTTTAGTGAGGTGGTGCGATGAGTTTTTGAACAAATCCTTTCTGTATTGAATTAAGTTACATCTACGTTTCTATTTTATACGCTGCTTGCTTCCACACACTTGCGGCATATAACGTCATCGGCTTAATGACGGGCGCAGGTTAAGCCACTTGTATGGTCCATGTATAGAGACAACAGATTTATAACAGAAGAAAAAAGTTTTTCTATTCGTATAGTAACTGGTCAATCGCGTAACTTTTTAAAATTTCAGTACACTCACGGTCACGGGACCGTGAGTAGGCGAGTCTGACGCACTTGTACAGTTTTTACCATCTATACTAAATTATAAAGAGGAACGACGCAATTATTTGTTTACTAGTGGCCGCCAGCGACTTCGTCCGCGTTTTCCATTATTTCTTCGCTCCTAATAGTTACAGCGTGATGTTATATAGCCTAAAACCTTCCACGATAAATGGTCTATTCAACACAAAAAGAATTTTTCAATTCGAACCAGTAATTCCTGAGATTAGCGCGTTCAAACAAACAAACAAACTCGTCAGCTTTATAATATTAGTATAGATTTGCATCCAAAAGGCTCCGAAACTACTGGAACCATACTAAAAATTCTTTCATCTACAGGAAACTACACCATACGCTGGTGACATAGGGCGATACGAGAGCGAAGTCATGGGAAAACAGCTAGTTCGAATGTCTTAATGAAAAATGCTTGAAAAGTCCACTTTGTTCCTGGTACTCTGAAATAGGACAAAGTAGATTATTTTAAAAAAAATTAATAAGAATATTTTTCAGCATAGCATTGTGTATGCAAAATTGATCAAATTAATTTTATTAAGTTGGTACACATACAGTCATCCATAATATCTTTATTCTCGTATAATTCATAATCAATTAATCTATATAATGAAGAGTGTTACTGTGTTCTTGCTAGTGACGATGAATGGTTGTAAACATACAATCAATCTTCATGACCTGAGCAAGATCTTATTAGTTATTTACTTTGTAATTACTTAGCAACACGATATCGTAACTTTATGTAGGTACGACTATTTGTATTGCGGTGATAATATTACTGTTATAACGGAACTGCGGTTTTGATTATGGCGTGGGACACAAATATGTTGATATGTTCTTCGATTTACAATTATATTTTAACTAATTAATAGAGTTATACCCGTTATCACTTACCTATAACAAGGCATAGCTTAACTATAAATCACTTAATATTAAGAACTAAATCACATTTTTCGTTTTACCAAACCTGTAACGTTAGGTAACGTCTTACTACTTGCTTATTTAGATAAAGTTTGGTAATGATTTTATGTCTGCATAATTTCGCTGATGTCACGTTAGTGGCCTTTACACGTAGAGAGACAATAACAGCAATATACATTTTAAGGTAATAAAGCAAGAAAAATAATACGTGGTCTTATATTTACACGGGCACCCAAGTCGTCGAAACGTATTTTCACCTTAGACAATGCCCTAATATTTAGACGTCAGATTGGGCGACTCCAAAGTTTATGATGGCTCAACAAAAATATACAGCGTAGATTTTTGAGAAAGGACAGCAAGGGCATTATTGTAGTTTGTGCTAAAAAGAAAACGTCACTGTTTATCAACTCCGACCTCAAGTGAGTTCTCGACCTCGTTCCATTTTAGCTTCACTATCAGAATTAAATACATGTCGAGCTAACAGTAAAAAGGGCAGGGCCGTACTATCCTTTTCTCGAAGCCATTCGGGCCATTTTTGGGTTCCTTAACTTCGTTGTAAACTAAAAGCCAAATTTTCTCAATGGGGCATTACATTACTAGAGACACATTTCCAAGTCATATTAAAATTGAACGAGTGCTTTACGAATTATTGCATTTCAAAAGAGCTTAATTTTGTCACAGACTGACTCATAGATCATCAAAATTCTGAGGTACTTCTAGCAGAGCCACGGGCTCCAAATTTTGAATACTGTCATTACGAGTCCATAGTGAGACTAACTTAATTATGTAACATTATTTTAAATTACCTATGGGAACAATAAACTTATTGAGTATTGAGTATTTTACATACAGAGTAAGGAAAAATCTAACATTATGAAATATTTGGAAAAGCTATTTATTTACATTTGGACATAATTATGACCAACTAACTGAACCAACTGACGGCCAAGAAACTGAATCAAATGGGTTTCGTTCATATATATATGGGTATAATGAACGATACATAAGACAAGGGCTAAGTTGATTCTTCAGTATTTATATGCGGTCAAAAATATATAGGCGATCGTTGTTGTTAAGCTTCTGTCACAAGGGTCGGTCACGGAATGGGTGACCAAAAAATTGTTATCTCGAGCTCTCCGTGCTTCAGAAGGCACGTTAAGCCGCTGGTCCCGGTTGCATTTGCAGTTGTTGTTGATACCCTCCAATTCCCATTGGGCTAGCGGAGGGTAATGGGCCCTATCCTCCTGGGCCCTGCTGTGGAAATGTAAAGGGCTGATAATAATGATGAAACATATGTGGCACTTTCGAGAAAGACATACCTAACCTATTTATATCTAATCAATGTTAACTTTTGTCGTATTCTGAATATAATAGACTTATTGAAGATGCATTCACCAAGTAGAATTATCAAATGATTTATCAAAACCAACACATTAACGCGTTTTTAAAAGTAGAGACAGAGAAAGTGATCATTGATGCCCGTAACTGAAGCTCAAGATATAATTACCCGAAAAGAAAAAAAGGAGATCTAACTACAAAAATAAATGAGATCCCACCATAAAAATAACATGTTCAAAAATGCACAAGTCTCACAACGCAATTCTTCAGCTATAAAAAAAATATGAAATCAACATAAACCATGTCGATTAATTCAGTACTTATCTTTCTATGAGAACAGCTATCCAACCTTGTCATAGATTTAAAATACTTAGCAAACGCAGAGATATGGTAAAATAATGTTACCTAAAAAGTCTATCTAAAGTTGTTAGCTCTATGCTTTATTGGTTTAAAAGTACTTAGGTAATTAGTGGGTCTGTGCGTTTGTTAACTATTCGTAAGTCTATTTCAAGGTTGAATCGCTTCTCTCACAGAAAGATAAACACTGAATTAATCGACATGGTTTACATTGATTTCATAACTTTTTACGGCAGAAAAATCGCTTTGTGAGACTTGTGCATTTTTGTATATGTTATTTTTTTTAATGGGATATAATATACTAAATATATTGAATATCGAGACAAGCAGCGTATACAAACGTAGTGTAATAACACCGTGCAATGACTATTCTATATAAATACATAAATATACAACATGTTGATAACATTTTACTTATTATGATCAGCTATTTTACGCCCCCACTCAGGCCTTCCTTATGGATAGTTAAGGAGGATGGGCCATAAACCTCCACGCTGGCTCAATGCGGATTGGAGGGTATTAACGACAGCAAATGCACTTACTTATTAACAGGGCTTTAATTCTCAGACAATATACATACATAACATAACATTAAGAACGGATAATGGCATTCTATGATATGACACAACTTTCAGAGGTGTTCTGCTAAACGTTTTAATGAAAACACAAGATATTTTTCTTTATTTATTTATATTAAACCAAATACATTCTAAATTATACTAATTCTCACAGAAACATATAACAAGTTAGACCTTGGGGCAGTAGGCCTCTTTAATTGCTGCCATAATTGTTCGTTGAGAACAAACACTTAACATACTAGAGATATTATTGAAATCTATATATATATAACTCTATATAACTCAAAGGTGACTGACTGACATAGTGATCTATCAACGCACAGCCCAAACTACTGAACGGATCGGGCTGAAATTTGGCATGCAGGTAGATGTTATGACGTAGGCATCTGCTAAGAAAGGATTTTGATCAATTCTACCCCCAAGAGAATAAAATTGGGGATGAAAGTTTGTATGAAACTGTCAATTTTAAACCGATGTTGCTCAAAGTAACTTTACTACGCAGACGAAGTCGCGGGCAAAAGCTAGTATTCTATAAATAACGACCAAATATATAATTTCCTTACATTTAAAAGCAATTACAGCTAGACTTATTAATGGGGCATGCAAAACAGGGTTTTTTCAATAACCGGTTAATATCGGTTTTCTCTGTTTAAAAACCGGTTAACCGGCATTTCGGTTATTTCGATTTTTCTGTTTAATTCGTGATAAACACATGAATGTGAATACGTGAAATGCGTAGATTTATAATTAAATTCAGTTTGTTTAAATGAAATCAGTCTATATTTGTAACATTTATTTCACCGTCATTTTTTGTCTGAAAACGGTTTCATCGGCAATATAATACATGACTCTGAAACTGTCAGAAATCTTGGAGTCCGAACACCCCAGGTGGAAGCAGTCAGAAAGAAGGTTTTTATAGGTATGGCTCTTTAAGACGCCTGCTTACTTCCCACCGATTAGCACTAAAATTACAGATTTATCTGAGGAGTTTCTTAATACCCTTAAACATCTGGATATTAAGCAATAAAGTGTACGTCTATCTATCTACCACAGAGTATCAGGAAAGCTCGCTCACACAACTCCATCAGCGATCCAGTTGATAGTCGTTTCCTCTTTATCTTAAAACTATTATATTACTGTTTTGATCTTTTTCAATGTCTATATATTTATCTTAAGATGTATTTTCTCGTATTTATTTATCCCCTCTTTATTTATCTATTTATCCTTTATTTATCTATTATCTAGTTTGAACCCGCAACAATACTTATGAAAATAACTAAATGTCCAGTTAATGTTAACAAAGTCTATATTTCTCGAATGTAAAGAGCGTTTTGTGTCTTTATAATAAAATCTCCACTCCACAGACCCGTTGAGATACTCTCAGGGGTCACTAGTGGTCTATGGACTTAAGATTCTGAACCACTTACCTTTTTTTAACGTAAGGGAATGCTTTATGCACTATCCCCGCCGCTTGACAGGCGACAGGAGGTGTGTGGGGTTCTCCATCCGCACGGTCCCGCTCGAAAGCTAGTCAAAACGCAGATGGAATACCCACTCAATGCGCTCCATGCGCTCTCGCTCATTTGGGGCCTGAGATCCGGCAGGGAGTGCTCCACCGATGAACCACTTTGTAATATCACTGTTGCTCTAAGTAACAATGATATTACAAAGTTTGCTATTGCAATATCTAATTTGAACGACCTCAATCAGTCGAAAGATATGTAATTAACAAATAAAAATATAGATATAATGTGTTTTTCCATACGGATCTCATGTCTATAATTATTTTTGTAAACATGTGATAGATTGCTTTAGAGTACATAGTAATATATCAGGTCACTACGAAAGATGAAGTTTTTGCAATCAGTTTTGAACGTCACTATGAACAGGTTTAGGTTTAAATAAGCTGGATATTGGTCCTTTGGAACCTGACGTGATATTTACTCTACATGTAACGGGCCTCAATTTTTACGTAATAATCGCATCTCAATGGAATCTCAACTTCTCGCGTTTTGCCATTAAACTATCTACCTGAAATCCAATATTATTAGTGCAATGTCTTCCTAACATTTCAATGGTGAAAGATATATTTATTATTTTGTGATCTAGTAACAGGAGCTGTGTGATGAAAGGGTTTAGTTGGTACGCTATTGATTTTTCATAATTACACTTACATTAGCAGAATTGCCCCACCAGATCCTCTACGAAGTAAGTGAAGTGATATTAGCATCTTTACATACATCGTTTGCTGTCTTAATGTTCATAACTTTCATCTCATCTGCATACATTCTCGTCAGTTTATTTGGTTTCTGATATCTTCATTCATCTTCCGAAACCTTGTATATATGTGAAAAATCCTATACCAGGGATGGGTAACCTTACGAAACATAAAGTCAAAAACTACAATTTTTATAGTTTTCAAAAAGCCGTTGAAAGATTTAATTAAATTTCTCGTAAGATTTTAATTAGATTAATATTTATTTAAATATTTCTGTCAGTAATAGTAATTTTAACTCAGTTGCATTATAGTATTTAATGTAACTTAAATCAATTACACGACTGTAAGGGATAATATTTTTATTATTTTTAATCTCAAGCCGCAGGTTGCCAACGCCTGTTCTAAGAACAAAGGAAACAAAAATCTTGTGCAAAAGTTTCACCTTGTCTGAAATAGTTTTACCACTTGTTTAAACGAATTTTTGTAACTTCATAATTCGCTCTGTTTAGTTATTATGGAAGCTGTAACAACAAACACGCCATTTCAGTGTAAAAATAACTCTAATATAAAAGCAATAGTATTATTGCAATTAAATTAGAGTTATTTTGGAAACGAGTTGGAACAAATTCTATTTTTGTGAGTATTCTCAAAAATATAATTTGTTCATATAGTTTCCAATGTCATAAGATTATGTGTATATTTAGATCAGTCACCAACGAAATAATCGTAGGCATATGTATCTTAAAAATATAGTGCAAATGATCCCAGGAGTGCCAAGGAAAGCGAATGTGACGCGTATTCCGAGGGTTATTTACAAATATTAATTATAAAAAATTTAGGATTCGTATAGTTTGGAGAAACAAACAGACTGACAAAAAATGATCCTATAAATATTTCATTTTTTCAACGGTAGTCACATAATATGAGTAAATGTGACTTAGCTCAAGCAAAGAAATAAGAATGGGAAAAATATTAGAAAAACAAAATATTCCTTAAATTCAATTTCTTACATTCATGCTGCTACAGTCATAGCGATTATTTGAGTCACGTTGAGCCAAAATCTGATAAGAAAGATTTTAAAAGTAATTGTGTTGATTATTAAGATTTTATTGAATCTTTGGTAGAACTTACATTCCGAAAAAATACTCTATTGCAGATTGTCTTCAAGTCGGCATAAAAGTCCGTAAAAATAATTTATTTATACAGAATGGCGTTATTGTTTTCGACGAGTAATTGAATATGATTGATGAATATATATCACAGGTTATTAATACACGAAACATGCTTTTGTTTAATCAATGTTTCACTTTGTATTTTTATACCTTTCCAACACACATTCAGTTTTCAACATCTGTAGAAGTAACTCAAGCGGAAATTTGTAGTCCATAATTGAAAGGAAAGTTTTTTGTAGCTCTACTTAAATAAAACGATGATTTTTACACATTTAGCATAAAGCATAGATTGCCGTTTTACTTGACGCTAATATTACCCGAGTAAATGAAGTATTTTAAGGCATTAGCTCAATTAATCAGTATTTTTTTCGCTAATTCACGCAATACATAAGTTGTACCGTTAACAAAGTATGTTATCTATGTAGCCTCAATAAAATGAATATCTAGGCCATTGATGATTTGATCAGAGAGAAAAAATATCAGAGCGAATTGTTATTCAGTACATTATAACATTTAATTATATTGCAAACGCACAGTGCTAACTATCTAATAAGTATTAAAACTAGTTTTTCCTGAAATCTAAACATTTACCTTATAATCAACGAATTCGCAACCCGATCCGTCGCGTAACGTCAGAAATACAATATATAATATCACATTTACATTTGAAGAATGTTCCGTCGGTCCGTCAAGGGTATTAACGCATGCTTCCGTTGCTTCATTCGACGTAAAATCCGTCAGTTTAGCACCGACTCTTGGTCAATTCCATTTAATCGTTGATACACGTAAATATGTCACAGTAATTTACCTAATTTAAACGATCCTATAATATATTTAATAACAGGACTATGTATACCTACCTACGTTTGAAGAGCTGAGCTGCTATCACCCACACATATGTTATATTTTCCACTTCGCACAAAGTAACAATCGCCCACGACCTCATTATAAATAGTATTAGTTCACTCTGTTGGCTGCAAATAGAACACGTTCCATATTTCTCGATTTAATTTTCACATGATGTTATAAATTTATTATCGTATTTTTACGAACATTTGGCTACAAAAAGGTTGGAGGTTATGGGTCTCAATCACTTATTGATACTATGACGCAGTCTATTATCTTAAACATAGACTTCGGTACCATAGATACTGGTATCAATTCTGTTACACTTTACTTATCCCAGCTGCAATTAAGTTCATTATAATTTAATGAAACAACTTTTAATCAGTCTCATCGCGTTTTTGTTTAGTTTGAGACGTTTCGGACCTTTTACAGGTTCCGTGTTCACATGAGACTAAGGTGTCGATTGTCTTTTTTAATTAAAAGTATAGCTACCTTAAAAAAACCGATACTATTGGACACATTCACAATACAAAAATGTTTTATATTATGGCAACGTTTACATTTGACTTATTTATTTACCCCTACCCACCGTAATCTACCACCAGGTCCAACTATGGGAGTCTTGTCTGAAAAGAACTGGCGAAACAAACTCCGACAAGAGAAAGTGCATTGCTCCCTTTAATTTAATATTTATATAATGAACTAACTGATTATTTTGGTTTTGCAATGTGTGATCTGGTTTTGTCCTTATCATTAGTTTGAATCGCCATTAACGATACAAATTTTCAAATTTAGAACGTCATCAGAGCTTAAGGTTATCATTAAATCTTAATAGAAATTTGTAGAACTAGCAAGTAATTTTATTTGAATCCTGTCAATAACTAAGATAACACAAGTAAATAACTTATTTTTCCTGTATTTTATAAAAAAAATCACAAACATATTTGCTACATAAACAAAGTAAATATATTTTACTGTCTATTATTTCAATTAATATTCAGTTAACAACTTTAATTTGAATTTTTAGTGTAGAAATAGTTAACAGTATAAAAATACAATTTCATAATCTTTTCCGACCTTAATTTTACAATCGGTAATGATTTTTTATTTTTATAATATTTTACCTCAAGAAATAATCAATAACTGTTGTATTATAGATCCCTGATGTTTTCTTGATACTATGGTGTTTGCATTTCTGACGATTGAAGTACCTATTAGCAACAGCCCTACATGTTTCGGTTATTATCGCCCGCTCTGGGCTCTAGTCGACGTACTATTTTTCTTTTACTATGACCCGGGCGTAGTCACCAGGACAGTCTCACCCAACCTCAGGCTCAGGAAATGATTGAGCCTTTCCCCACTCGGGTAAAGTCGTGCAATGCACTATTGGTTGACATGCCCCAGCAATGGGCACATTAATATTTGATGAATAAGTTTAAATGAGATATGTTATCATATATTATTATTATTATTCTACAATTTTGATTTCAATCGGAATTTATTTAAATAATGATGCAATAATATAATGATGCTTTATTAAAACAAAAAATTCTTATTAGTAAAGTCGTTACTCAATGGTATGGGCGTAAATATAAGTTTCAATATACAATACAATAACTTTTTGCTATGTCATTCCTCTTAAAATATATAAGTTTTATGATATTTTACTAAAATTCCAAACGCAACTTGGACCCTGATTAGAAAGTCGAACAATGAAGACCGGTCGAAACTATTTACCCCGCCCGCCCTTATATTGACGCTTATGTACTACACACAGAGACGGATTACGCTTACCAAAACTCTAAAACTATTGTCTAAGCAGTATAAATACTACATAGTTAAATTCACTTAGAGTTATTTTATCAAACATCCAAAACAAAAATTGGTGTTACCATTCAAATAAATTAAGAGGTTAATAAAATTATATCGGTACTTTTGCGGTTCATACTACACCTCACCAGTAGAAGGAGGGATTAAAAATGCTAAATAATCCTTAGCAATGCGATTATATTATTTTCCTCCATTATAAAATAATTTTATAGATTAGAAAATTAGGTCCATCTATTTTAACATATAAATAATCTAATTCGGTCCCAAGGTAATTAAATTCTAAGCAAAATATATGCATGATATTTAAAAGTCTTTCTTTTTAAAAACTAAATGACGTCATAGTTTACTCTTTCATAGAATATTTATAAAAACACTATAATGAGAGCTACATTCTATAATAAGAAGAGTCAAAATAGAAAGTAAACTAGGTTAAATAGTTTTAGAATACGTTATGTTATTAGATGGAATCAGGTTTAGATTTGGCACTTATTTTAAATCGTTATGAATATTTTATCAATTGACTTTTAAATGTGATTTAACGTACAGATCGATGATTTATTGATGTTAACGTATATTGTTTACAAGATATGTAACCTTGCCAATAAAAAAAAAAACTAAAAAATGTAAGAATACCTTAAGAGCAGTGCTACAGAAAGTGCTTAAAAAATTGAATATGCATATCGTATGAAAAATTCATAAAATAAAATAAGAGAGACATGGAAAATAATTAAAGAACAAATACAAGTAAAGAAAAAAAATGATAAGAAATACATCGCTGATACTTTTAATAACTTATTCATAAATGTAGCTTCACATATAACAAAGGGTATTGATACTGATAGGACGAAGTGACAATTTTATTTAGACAGCACAACAAAAACATTAAAATGTATCCAAGTATTCCAGCTAGTAAAAATAATCTAAATGGTAGTAAAAGGAGTACGTTCTGACAGTGCTGATGTGACTATAGGTATACCGCAGGGTTCAATGTTAGGTCTTGTTTTAATCCTCGTATACATAAACGATCTCACCAGTAATCTACCGGATAAGACTTTCGTCAATCTATTTACAGATGACATATTTTTGGAGCAAAAGAAAATACCCAGAACGTGTTAGATGAAAGGATTACGGAAATATTAAAAAGCTTGAAAGACTGGTTTTTAGCGAATGGTATCGTGCTTAATTGAGACAAAAGTACACGAATACCATAAAAATGACGTAAAATGGGAGCATTTATTTTTAGATTATACCTCATATTGAAAGATTATGCAAAAGGCTAGCCAGTGCAAACTGTGTTCTTTTAATATTAAAATCGCTTACTGACAGATAAAACGATTTATTATGAAACTTCGATAACGATTTATTATGCGTATGTGTACATTCTTTAATTAGTTACAGTATAATTAGTTACCGTATAATAGTATGGGGAAATAGCGTAAATGTTAAGACAGTTCTCATAGCACAAAGAAGAGTATTAAGAATTTTAGCTGGAATAAAAAGGAGGGAGTCCGCGAGAAAGTATTTTGTGAAAAATAAAATCATGACTGTTATATCATTGTACATCTATAAATACGTATTAGAAATACTTGAAAATAAAGATAGCCATGTCAAAAGAATGGATATACGCAAATACAATCTTAAAAACAAACATAAATTAATATTACCTAAAGTGAAACTCACCAAAGTACAAAAGCAAGGAAAATATAATAAATTACCAATATCAATAACAAATTTAGATAATAATAAATTTAAAAGAAAGATTAAAATTTTCTTTGATGCCTAAAAATGTATAAAACATTCAAAGAATTTCATAAGTGATTCATGAAATTATTCATCATTCATTTTTCAACCTTTTTATCACATTAAAAAGCAGTCTAAGAGGACTTATAAATAGAAATTTAATTTTTTGTTTTAAGTTTTATTTGGGTTAACAAACAGTTTCACAATGAATCTTAATTAACTAAGTATATAAGTTACGTTTTAAAAATAATTGATTGTAAAACCAACACCTCGTTTAATTTGTTGGTGATTAATGTTTTAAACGAACCAACACCGGTTGCAAATATGTCCGTTTTATTAAAATAATTATTATGTATGTCAGCTAGCCGCGATATTGGTGTACCTTTTCCCTCTTTTGTTCGGGATCTAGGTGTTAAGATTAGTTTACTAGCTCGACAGGTTCATACACGCAGTCCGAGGGGAACTTTGTAGCTTATGCTATTAATTATATCGATACAGTCGTGTAATATATTTATTGTAACAGAAGTCATATAGCAACATACCTTCTAAATTTAAGAGGATGTATTTCATATTGCCTCAATAACATTTGATAAGGCAATCTTCTATAGTAA
This sequence comes from Diatraea saccharalis, assembly GCA_918026875.4. Taxonomy (NCBI): domain Eukaryota; kingdom Metazoa; phylum Arthropoda; class Insecta; order Lepidoptera; family Crambidae; genus Diatraea; species Diatraea saccharalis. Next base: position 9,390,926 of record OU893350.1, read on the forward strand.
CATTCATAATGTATGCAACATAAAAAAAGCAATTAACTATTTTTTGTGGGTTAGGCGTGATTAATAAATATTTCAACTTAACAGACCTACTTTCGCTGTTTAATGTTAAATGGAATAACTAAACGATTTTCTTCGTCATATAATAAGAGATTACCAGAGTTCCTAGAATAAAATAAAATTCTCTATGGGGTAGTGGCTAGCGAGCTCGGCCTGCATTATGGTTGTTAAGTAAGTTTCACAATGGCCGGTCATAGAATGGGTGACCAATAATTAAATATCTCGAACTCCTTTGATTCCCCATAAAAAAACTTCCAATCCCATTTTCATCCCATTATTTTTCGGGATAAAATATAAGTTATTACCTTCCTTGGGTCTTAAACCACCCACTCAAATACCTATTTTCATCGAGGTCCAAAAACAAAGAAGTTTCATACAAATGTTTTCACCTTTTTTACCCCCTTGGGGTGGAATTATCAGCCATTCCGTTCTTAGTACACCTCTACGTAATAAGACGAATATACTCTCAAAATTTCAAGTATTTATCAAATGCATAAATTAAATTGAAGACTCGATTTCAACATTTCTCTAAACAAAGTAATTTAATCAAATCTAGTGATTCGATCTAATCACTACTTTTCAAATAAAAATAAGACAACATCACATAAGCACACTGCTAAATAACAATTTAAGTAGCCATATTCCATTGTGGAAATTTAAAAAAACGAAGATACCACCACCGAAACCGATTACAAAGTGAAACAGATAAATTCACTTTCTACATTGACCCGATCGAGAATCGAGCCCGACACCTCAGAGATAACGATGCCTTGAAACCGGCGTCTGTGCCACTCAGCCGCGGACGTCGTGAAAATAGTAAATTAAATACCATATCATTCTATGCTCAAAAATCAAAGCCTTTGATGTTATTCTATATGTACGCGACATTATGTTTAACATTCATTTTTATCTCCTAAATCCTATGGTTAAAAAGATGAAGGGGTATAAATTTCGAGTTTGTATAAAATATAATATAAATAATTCGACGATGATTAAGGAGGCAATATATAATATCCCTTAAGCCGCTCCAGGCGTTATGTACGTAGTGAATCTGCATTGGACGTCACAGTCATGCGCAGTGGACGTATCGATCCGGCATATACTTGCTGACGTTAGAAAATAACTACGCTATGTATGCCCCGAGCACTCCACTATGTTAACAATATTTGCGTACCTGCCTCGTAAATACGTTAGATTCATGCAAATAATATATAATTGGAATGTTTGTTTGTTCGCATTAGGAAACGTCTGACCTTTAGAGATTTAAAGCGTAAATAATCTAGTAAGTATTATATATATTACTTCGAAGGATATAACACTTAAATCATACATGTCTGATGCTAATATCCTTGAAATAAGGGGAAGAAAGAAAGTTGACCTCGGTATGGAACTTAAAAAGGGGGTGCTATGTTGATTCGTACGTGTGAATAAATACAACATGAAAATGAAATTGTACAGAAAACTTTATTAATTTCATTTGTATTTTTCTTTTTCGTACTTCCTAATTCAATGTGATTCTTTACACTGAACAAGACAATGACTATTTTGTGTAATAACAATGCAAAACATACCGCTGAAGTTTTGTTTAAGACTTCACATATGACAAAAGTTTGGCTAATTTCATATTAAATAGTTGTTATACTCTCTTTGTATATTTTCATATCAGTGTTTTGGGAAAACGCTATGCTTATTCTGAGATTAATATATACTTCTTTTATATTAGTAATTGTGCATTTTTTCTTTTTCGTTATTATAGGTATTAAACGTTTATAGTATACATCCATTATACAGAAATATTGAAATTATGAAAGTTGTTTTTTTTTAATAACAGGCTCTATAATGTAATAACAAAGTGCGTCACATTTGACCTCGTAGCTCGTAGAGTTTTCGTAGCTAATTTATGCTACGAAATAAATGTATAATTATTATATATATTGTATAAACTTAAAATATAAATATTTGAAGTTAGATGGAATAAAAGATTTCTTCCTATCCCTTCTTTTTCGAAACATATCTAATTAACGTTTTATACTTAAATTTTTGTACATGAAGGAAAATTTAATTTGACTACAACTTCAGAACCTTTATCTTATGTTTGTATTAATAATATAGATTTTTTTTAAATCATGATCCATTAATTTTGTGGCGTATTCTATGCAAACAAACATATACACATATAAACATAGATATGAACCCATATCACCATATTCATATTCTTAAGAATAACATATATATAACGCTTATTTAAAATAAAAACGAAATTGTAAACGAACCTTGTGAAATATAAACGTTATAATAGAGAATGCGTGTACCTATCGAAAATGACGAGCCCCCCGCACAGTTACAGAGATAAAGGTTAGGAAAATGTGCGAAATGTCTCAATCCTATTTTACATTCTTTAGGGTTATTCTTGCAACCTTAAATCGAAAAACCGAACCTTGGTTTCTTAGTTGTCTCGTTTATCACAGAAAATATTCTCCAAAACTATTAGACCGATTGAATTGAAGTAGTCATATGTAAGTTGGTAACCCAAAAGTAGTCGTGCGATGTGAATTAATGAGTTTTTAAATTCGAGGCCTCTTTTAGAGGAAAAAATTGGAAAAATAAAAAGAAACTATTTTTATTGTAAAAGTTGTAATCGGCAAAAAAATTTTTAAAGCAACACTAACCATTTTAGGTTTATTCTTTCAATAATTCCATAAACTATCAAAATTATGAGAAATATGCTTTCACGTCAAAACAGTGAAAGCATATTTCTCATAATTTTGATAGTTTAAATAGGAAATTTTAAAAAATTATGAGGAACTTTACCAAATTCATACACTATAGATGTAATCTCATCTAACACTCGTATCTATAGTCGAGAGAAGTAATAACTTGAGAATATGTCATAATTTAAGCAGATATTTTTACAATATAAACAGGAATTTGAATGATTTAAGAACTATTAATAAAATTCTATTATTATTAACTATTAACAGTTCTTACTCCATCCTAATTCTCGTCTATCGAATAAAAAAAATTACTTAATTATTATATTTGATCAATTTCGAGTTCACAATGCTATACTAAAAATATTCTTATTGAAAAATGCAAAAAAATTGCAAAAGGTCATGGGTTCGAGACCCATTTCAGAGTACTAGGGATAAAGTGGATTTTTAACCATTTTTTAAGTTATGATATTTTCTTGAGTAATTAATTCCCTCAACATTAGATACGAGTTTTAGTGTTTACAGAGGCTCGTATTCTTACTATAATTTAATAATAACCAAATAAAATAAATAAATGTTATTTATTTTCTGATGTAAAAATTGGTAGTCGTTCTACAGATTCATGCTCTATAGAAACCCACTAAATATATTATATCACCAAAGTTGATGAAACGGCAACAATTCGTTCGATGGTCAATTGAAAAAAGAAAGAACTAGGCTAGAGGATTTATGCTAGGATACATATTCAGGTATCTCTCTACATGTTCCACTTAAACTTTAAATAAACACTTATAAAAACATGGTCGAAATGTCCATCCAATATTTTACAAATTGCTGAAGTTCGACAGCCAGTGACCTTTAAATTAAAATATCTCCAAAAATTACCAAACATACATTTCTTTATATTTTGTAGAAATATTCGTTTAATATAGTGACGCAATAATATTTCAGAACTCAAAAAAAATTACCAGTCTATTGTCGATCGTCCAAAACTAACTCTTAGCGTCATTATTCTTTGATAACAAGAATATATATTTTCCATTCTCCTTTATATTCCTTATTGCGGCATTACTATCATATGGCACATTTTCTATTAATGAGTTCCCAATACTCTATGATAGTTACTCGTGATCAAAATCCTTAAAACCCAACAATACCGAAATATCGGGAAGTCGGATAACTAAGGTACATGGTAGTTATCCCGTAACTAATTATACTCTTGTTCCTAATTACCCTAAAAATATAATGCTCTAATGAATATTGAATCTTACCTTAAACATTTTCTGTCTATTCGGTGTTTACAGGCTCCAGTGATTTTGTTTTCAAGCAATATAAGAATATAAATAAACTCATGGATGAACTTGGATAACTGTGCGTCAAACGAGAATAAAAGTTAAATTTATTTATATGTTCTTTGACATTACGGATACACATATAAAAGTATGTAGTTGTTTTCCTTTTCTATAATATCATCACCAGCCTCTTAATGATCTCTGTTGGGGCTCAGGCCTTGCCTATGCATAGAATGGACTCAAATGGAAAAGGGAGAGAGAGAATAGGCCACATCACGCGGGCCCAGTGGGCATTGGTAGGTTTAAACGGCTGCAGATGCAGTCTGAACCAATGCTTAACTGCTTAATGTGCCGAGGCACGGAAGACGGTAGATAATAAATTTTTGGTCCCCATCGTATGACCGGCACTTACAAAAATTGCTTAGCAACCATATCGCAGGCCGAGAGCGCTAACTACTGCACCATCGACCTCTTTGAAATTATATCACGCATATCAAGGAGTTGATCCGGCACCTCCGTTTTTAAATATGCCAGGCAAATTTGAGAAAGAGGACCCATGGTGTCTGATTTCGTTCATTCATTGAATCAAAAAGTTACAAAGCAAAATTACAGGATAATTGAAAGACTTGTCATAACAAATTTTCGAATATAGGTAAGGAAAGTTATTCTAAGTCGATAAAAACATGAGAATTTGCTAAAGTAGAATCTCGCCTTACTTACTATAATGCTACTACTAGCTTTCCACCAGTAACTTCGCCCACCTAGTCCTGTTTATAATTATAAAGCTTCCTCTTAAGTCACTTTGTATATTGACGAAAACCGCATTGAAATCTGTTTTCTACTTTAAAAGATCTGTGCGTACAAAACGTCTTGGTTATATACTATGTAAAGATAAAGTTATATACTTCGCCTTTATTTGACTAATGTTCTGTTGCACAAACGTCCATTAAGGTTTAATGAATGTCAAATTTATATCGGTAATGTCGCTTTAAATTAATATCAAATGGATGTTTGTGCAACTGGCTGTAAATGCTAAAAAAATATCGAACGGATCACCATGTGGTTCCATCAGCAATAGATGGAGTGCGAACAATAATCAATTAATCTATAAAGAGTGACGATAATTGTTAAAAATCACGCTAAAAATCAACTTACAAACGTGCTTAGTACGGAGATGTACAAATTATTAAATAATAAATAAATGAAATGAAATAAAAAATAAGGGAGTAAATGAAATAAATGTTAAACGGTTTCATTACGTGTGTATTGTTTTGATTTCGGCTCTGTGTTCACATAAAACACAGTCCAGTCCAGTCCAGTCTTATGTGAACACGGAACCTGTGAAGGGTCAGAATCGTAATAAAATTAAATACAAACCCGATGGAACCGTTAAAAGGTTGTTTCATTTATGGATAGTAGGCGTGAAAAAATAAGAAATCAATAAATTCATGAGTAGTTCGGTAGCGTAATGGATAGGCGCGGCCCACCATCGTTGTTGTTAAGCAACTTTCGTAAGGATTGGTCACGGGATGGGTGATCAAAAAATTATTATCTTGAGTTATTCCTTGCTTCGGAAGGCACGTTAAGTCGTTGATCCCCATGGCATTTTGCAGTTGTTAATACCCTCCAATTTCCGCATTGAATCATTGAATCAGCGTGGAGGGTGACATGGCCCATCCTCCTTAACCATCCATAAGAAAAGCCTGAGCCCCTGCTGTGGTGACATAATAAGGGCTGATGATGATGATGATGAAATAATAAATGAAATAATTTTGATAATACGTTGTTTCAATTTGAAACTTACAATGTGAAGAATCATCCAGTATAGAACTGTTTCTCGTATGTTTCTTTGAATATAAACAATTTTATTATGATATGAAGTTCAGTGGCAATGACATTTTTATATGAAAACGGAGTCTCACAAAGATATATGCATTCCTTTTTTTTTAAATCACCTATCAGTTTTAATTAAAATTCACTAAATACGTGTTTAACCGATATACTGTAATGAATGTTTCTTACAAACTTTGTGCAATTATGAAATATACTTCAGATGTTTCATATATTTTACAAAAACTAATTTTAGCCGCTTTTTTACTTAAACTTACTGTCTGATTTATTTAATCTGACACATATTTTATATGGCGTTGTAAATAGTAATAATTTATCAAATTGTATAACGCTTATTTATTTATTTAACCATGATCGGATAGTCGATAATCCTTTGACTCGTGGTGATGTGTTATTAGCAGTAGATATATCAAGCTCTAATGAATTAGTAGCTTGGGAATCCAATTAGCCGACTAAACATTCAGTTTCTAACAGCCACGATGTTTTAGATATAGATCATAAATCTCTGTTTAGCTTTCTATAGTTATTTGAAGTCATGCTTACTCTCTCACCTTCAAAGTCACGGATTCTAAACTCAGTCAAGTGAATGTGTACAATTAAAACACAATTATAACAGTATAGTTAGAATAAATAATAATAATAAATATTACTCATAATTTACACATCGCTTTAATCCCAAGCATTTAAGTTGTGGAAATCTTAGACAACGGTGGTACCACAACACTCAGATCCGAAATAATAATAAAAAAGCTCATTATATTTAAAACAGCGTGCAAGCTATCTAGGCACGAAGTTTAAAGTATTATGTTCCAATATTAGTATGATCTGATGACGTAAATTACGATATCAATGTAAGTCTAAGTCTTCTAATGTATCTATTGTTTATACATGTACTGTCACCGTTATCTTATTAATTAAAATTCACACAAACGCCATGTTATCAAATAACATGGACAATAGTAGATATAATGCACAATCAAACGATTCATTCTACAGTGCTGTCATCACGAGAAAATTTCGGTATTACCGGAATGAATCGGAGTAGAAATGAGTCATGATACCGCCCACTGCTCTGATGCTGCTTTGTTAACTCACTTTACTCATCCCCTTCGCGTAATGAATCATCGAGCTAAATATACTTATTCAGCGTAGCCATCACAGATGCATTTCATTTGTGGGAGATTTCATAAAAGGGTATTTTTATTGATCACTATACAAATCTAACAATTCAGCTAAAATGCATTTAATTATTAATTTAAAAAATTGAGATTTAAGAACCCGGGTTAGTGATAAATCTAATTTTTAAGAAAACCTTTATATTTTTATTAAAAGATTCAATTACACTAATAAAATCGAAATCTATATAATTTGAAAATTTGAGTGTCTGTTTGTAATATTAAGATAAACAGCTTTTTATTACTACACGATACATAATATACCAAAATAACATTTTTTTTGTTTCTTGTATGTCAGTTTGTTACGGCTAATTTTTTGAAATGGCTGGACCGATTTTGACGGGACTTTTACTGACAGATAATTTATGTAATAAGGAGTAACTTAGGCTACTTTCCAACAATCTGGGATATTACGAGGTTTCATTCACTAGAATTACTAAGTTGTAGATAAATGTTGCGATAGATTTACTTCAAAAATAACACTGAATTTTCTCTCTTTAAATAAAATGTTTTCAATTTCATTTACTATTATGTATTTAAGTTTAATACCTGTCTTTGGTATAACTAATAATACATATAACTCATAGAACGCCGATAATTTATTTTGAAACATCGATTTATTTCTTTGATACACAATAAAAACCTAATTAAAGCTGTACAAAATAATCACATTACATATAATAAGTATTTAATTTTAATACTCAAAATAATATAGTGATCAAATAATAGTTGATTATTTGACCACTATATTATACAAGACGCACGTCATAAATAACATTTACAGGCTCTGAGTCTCATTTAAAACTTTATTACTTAATCACGTTGACTCCAAGCATTAGTATTCAACACGTCAACCATAAGTCATCCATTATGTTCAAAGAAAACTTTAAAAGTGGTCGTTCAGAGATGGCGTTAGTCGTCGCCAGCGGGTGTGCGCGACCTCTGCGCGAGCGCAACGTTTCCCGGAAATGGCGGTTGGCGGCCATTTTGTAATACGCGTCCGTGTGACTCGAGCTAGCTGCACGAGACGCGCGCCGTATCTCGCCAGCACGGAATGCTGTAATCGCCTCTTGATAACGTTAGTTTACAATTAATTAACGACGCATGACGTGACTTTAAAAGCTAAAAGTAGTTTCACGATTCATAGCTCGTGTTTCTTTATAATATATTTTTAATTGATATAATGTAAATTAAATGATCTATTAATTTATTTTGTGATTGTTAAACTGGGTGGTTTCTTTGTCTCCAGAGAACAAACTATTAAGGCTTGAAAGATATTTCAGACGATGAGTAATGCAGCTAAAATATGATGTAGTCTCTATTTCTCGTTGTTAATTAACAAATTGCCTTTTAAAAGTGGGTTTATTAGTATAATTTACAGCTAAGAATATCTGATGTATTGATTAATTTTATTCCATTGTCTGCAAGGAGTAATAATATACAAATCTGATGTTGCTATTAAAAAGTACAATATATCGAACAATCAAGTATTTTAAAATTAGTACGTAATAATACTCGTACTTTCAAATTATGTTAAATCTGTCATGCATTTGTAGGTATGTATAGTATTTTATTTTAATCTGAGTATAGTTTTTTATCTGAATCATGCACCCCTATCTCTATTGAGGCAACAACATGGGGAACATACTCTTATTATTATTCGCTCGAGTAGTAGAACGAACTTATTTAGGCAATTGTTATTGGCGTGAATAATTTGAACGTGATTTTTTATTAGACTGAATTCAAACTGATTGAACGATGAATTGAATATGGAAAACACTCTGAGAGATTTCACAGCAATGAATTGCTTGTCTACATTTCCATGAATTGTCATCGATATATATCAATTTACGAATGAATTATCGATAATATTTTATTTCATTTCAATGAACGAATGAGCTGTTTTTTGTTAGCAGTTCTGACTTAATACATGATAGTCTAATTCTTGCCTATTCATAGTTATATTTTATTTTTCTAGTTAAAAAACGTATTTTGAGATGTGTATAACTTTGCCTTTGATATAAGTATTAATTATGATGAAATTAATATAAATATTGGTATTTTTTTAAATGTAATATTTAGTAGATTCATTGCCATATCCTAGCTCCATTATCAGACCTCGTTCAGTAATTTACGTTAATATTAAGTTTTCCTTCGACAAAACGAAAAAATAACTATAGCTTATTATTACGTTTACATTCTGAATAGATAAATGATTGTCTTACTGTTTTTATAGTTCCAGAGTCATGGTTTAGGTAAAAATTGAATAACAAATAATTATTATTTAATTCTCTATAATATGGCAACTACATCTCTTATTTATTTATTGAAACCAACAGATTGTTACAGCTCATACTTACAAACTTATTTATAAAGCCAATTAAAGGTTTCTTATATACATACTGTGTTAATTTTTATATGTTAGCTGATTAATTAATAAATTATGTTGATGTTGCATTTAAATGACAAACAGAAAAACTTAAATTTAATGATCAGAGATTAACTACACGCGCACCGTGCATCCCCAAATCATGATTATTCGCCAGTCAAACAAAGACGTCAACACCCACCTGTCTAAGATTTGATTAAAATAAATTAACAAACCATTAAGTATATCGATATTGTAGAAGAACCCAATTGGTGAGGATAACTGGGAAGTAGTTTTAAAGTGTATAATTTACCAGTACTAAGTATCAAGCTAATAAGGAAGCGCACATGAAATCGTTCAGTATACTTCTCTTAAAAGCGGCTTTACTTAACAAGAAGATATCCTGTTCCTTGAAAGAGTCATTATGAGTACGAGCGATTCGCGAAAGGACAGTATTTTTAGCATAATTAGTGGCATGATACGTGAAATAGAGATGTGTGACGGGACCGACGCTTGGGAACTCGGTATAGTAATAGGTTATAGTCCACGCGGCTTCGAACAATATCATACAAAAAGCACATGTCCATAAGCTTATGTTTTTCCTCGAGTGTGAGTAAGCCATGACGGTGACAATCGTTGGAATAGGAGTCATTAGAGTAACGTAAGTCTCCTACAGTTTTACCTACATTTTTTGCAAACGACAAACGCAAAATCAAGGTCTTCTTTTATCACGAGTACAAAATACTGTTTAACTCAAAAAACCGCGAAAAAGGCGCAGTCGCCTACCACTTAAAACAAAAAAAAATTGAAATACGTAGGTCTTCGGTATAGCAGAGGTCAAACATAAAATCAAAAACTTGTCTCAAGATCATAATGAATAAGGGTTTAAGCTAATCCTTATGATTAACGTTTCTTTGACAAGACCAAAGTGCTAGACTAACAGATATTAATATAAATGCTAGTGACAGCTCCATTTAGTATTAGTTTAAAAGCTTTAAAACCATTGTTCAATATTTTAATGGAGTGACTAGTAACAATGAATATACGTTATATATTAACGTATTTTAAAAATTCAATGTGAGGCAGAATTAAAACTATCATAAGTTCATTAATATCCCCTTGGAATTAAAAATAGATAAAACGGATCGTAATCCACACTAGTCCAGTTATATGTGTTTACGACTGCAGAAACAGACTACATGCTTGCAAAGCACGGAGGAGCTTTGTACTATATACTTTGAGCCACCCTTTAATCTCATTTTTTTTTAAACTTAGTATTCATAACGACATTCTATATTTATTGGAAGTGGGCGTTTATTGGCTGCAACGAAATTCTTAAATCACACTAGTTTTTTTACATGATATACATGTAACATGGAAAGTTCTAACAAAAATTTTTATCGAAGATTTAATATGCAAACTATTGTGATATCAAATTATATATATATATTGTTGAAAATTATTCTAGTTACATATACAAATATGAATATCTAAATATGTCGCTAAGCGCAAAACTTGAGTTTGCAAAAATTACGACTTAATTCTAGTGATACTCTTTTGCAATACTAATTCGTTGAAGGTCGTAGAATTTTGTTATGGAAAAAAACAATAGAAAACTGAGAAGAAAGCAGCAAACATTTTACTTTAGCACCATAAAATCGCAAGACAACTGGTTTAAATAGGATTATTATTATTTTTCGAAAAACACCTAACACATAAATCTAGCTACGTTTCGCTGTTACCCTTGGTTCTCGAAATTTAGGATAGAAAATGTATCAAAAAACTCTTATGTAAATTTCTCTGTCATGCTGTCGTTGGCATGTCTTCGGCTGTCATGTGTTTTGAGAAAAAGACAAAACATACTTAAGCTATTTCTTTCATACTACGAAACGTAATCCTCACATAAGACAAATATACTTACTCATTGCATACTTTTCTTACATAAGCTGCTATAAATTAATCAAAAATAACGCGAGACCAATCAATTTATTATAGCTTGCTTTTTGAAATGCATTAAGTTCTCAGATGCTTTCATCGTGAGCCCCTTATCCCCCATTCTTTGTGGCATGACGGTCGATCGATCTTAAAACTTTATCGCAGGTAAGTCGTCCTGGGGAACCGGTTCTTAAATAAAGCTGAATGCTTGCCTCTGCGCGCGAGTTAAAAATAATTTTACGATGCCACTGAGCAGCACGTACACGTATATTATATATCTTTTCGTGCTTCAGGTTCTATTAACATGTATTTCACGTTTTAATTTTTAACATTCGGATAGTTCGTAGTTACATAACTCTTTAATTTAGTTAGTTTAAACACAGCTTATGTTTTGGCATTAGAAGACACTTTCGAAAGTTTTTTTTTTTCAAAGACACCGGCAAATAATTCTTAATTGACACAATCTTTTCTATGCAATATATGAAACGAAATCGCTCCCCGCTGTCTGTACAGCGAGATATTTTAAGCTACATAACGGTTTTTAATGCAGCTTTCATGAATCAGAGTGTTTCGAGAGAAAGGTTTATATGTTTCATACAGGACCACGAGGGTGAAGCCGCTGGTGGAAAGCTAGTAAAGTAATAAAGAGGAAAGATTTGAAATTTTTGTTTGTATATTGAAAACTACAGGACTGATTTAAAATATTCTTTAACCAATATAAAGCTACATTATTAGCTTATATTATATTTCGACAAAAAAAGACGGAACTAAGTTCGCGCGGTACACTGACTCGAGCAGATTTAAGATGTGATTTAGTTTTGTTGTAACGGCTGTGCTCTTTGTATTACATAAATGGCAAAGATTTCATTTAAAATTCTAAACGTCATTTTTTTAAGTAAAATAATTATGTATATCTTACAATATAACATGTTTCAGTTCAAATAATTATAAGTAATCGGTTTAATAAAAAGCGACAACAAAACCAAATATACAAACACTAACTTTCCGCATCTCCTTTCCATCCCCTTAGGCTCTGTGCCGGTTTAGTCGACAAAGGACCGATTATAACTACATAGTCTATAAATGACCAATTCTTAAAGTGTACAATTCTATGAATGACTGTCTACTAATGGCAGATTCTATAAATAACTGATTCTACAATTGGTTTATATTTTTTTTTACTCAATCAGTCAATAAAAAACAGTGTTAGGATATGGATCAATAATTTATTTGAAATATGTTGACTGGCAATAATAAAACCGAATATATGCTTATACGGAAAATCGTAGATCCGGATCTGGTATACCAAAACGAAAACAATTAATTTTAAGTTTTCCTCCAAATCGTTATTATTCGAAAAGTCGCATTTTTACTAAGAAGTTTATCGTTTATAATATAATGGAAACCGGAGAAGTATCTTATTTAGACAGATTAATTAGAATAATTCAATAGTTAAATTTTATTATTACGCAGTAATATACGAGGAGGGCTGAAACTGGAAAACTTGAGTTTCAAATATATTAATGTTATGGAATTAAACGTTTCAAGTTTCTCTCGGAATGCAAATATTTAATCGTAAGATAAATCAATACTTAGAGAAAGTAATATTGACTCAGTGACGCAAAGAGATCTGAGATAGACAGAACGCAAAATGAAAGGACGACTTTTGGCAATTTTAGACGATTAATTTAATGTTTTTTATATAAATCCAAAGTTTGATCTTAACTTTTAAAATTCGCTTCGTAAATTATTGCATACTAGATTTCCTCCAGCGGCTTCGCCCGCGTGGTCTTTTATTATACATAAAAATGTTAATATACTTCTTTTTGAATCACCCTATTTATGAAAAGCCTTCCTTTTGAATCACCCTAACTATGAAAAAAAACCGCATCAAAATCCGTTGCGTAGTTTTAAAGATTTAAGCATATATAGCCATATAGGGACAGAGAAAGCGATTTTGTTTGACTATATAGTGACGTCACCCGCGTATGATGTAACTTTCCGTAGATTAAAGATATTATTTGAAATAGGTTAAATAGTTTTGCAGCTCATTAAATGCAAACATAAAATCAAATATGTCCTTTATATCAACTAAAGATATTGTAGTAAATGGAAAACAATAATAAATTACTCATTGTGATAAATATGTTTATTACGCATCCAAATGTCGCCTTCACAAGTTCATTCAAAATTTCCAATTCAATTAATAAACATGTCGAAATATCGAATTGAAAACCGAAACATTTTTTTTAACTTACTATAAACATTCTGTTTAAATAACTTCATGAAATATGTAGATTATAGTGCAAGATTCCGATTGATAAATTAATTTATACTCTTTATTACTCAAAAAAAATTAGGGCACATATAAATATTTAACACAAATACGTACAAAGCGGCTTTAACGCTAGCCGTGTGGTTGGACAACTAATACGTGATTATTTTGCAATTTGTCAATCGTTATTCACTTCAGTGCTAATTATAAACAAGGTTTAGCGTCAGAGTAATTTACGCTAAAATTGCAATTTTAGTATTAGTCCATATTCATATTACAGAGAGAATCTGCTACCTTCTAGGAGCAAATATTACTTCCGTAGAACCTCGTGCTAGGTTAACATTTGTTAAGTCTCTGTTTAATAATATGAATTTTGACTAATACGAAGATGAGTCTCAGCGTAAATTTACTCCAACGCTAAACCTTGCTTATGAGTAGCTCGGTGGCGTAGTGGATAAGCGCCGCGGCCCGCGATCGTAGTCGTTAAATAACTTTCGCAAGGGTCGGTCACGGGATGGGTGACCATAAAATTATAATCTCGAGCTACTCCGTGCCTCGGAAGGCACGTTAAGCCGTTGGTCCCGGCTGCATTTGCAGTCGTTAATACCCTCCAATCCACATTGGGCCAGCGTGGAGGGTCATGGCCCATCCTCCTTAACCATCCATAAGGAAGGCCTGAGCCCCTGCAGTGGGGACGTAAAAGGGCTGGTGAAGTAGCACTGTATTTAGAACTGCGGGCTTGTCTCATTTTGAAATTTATCGTAATACCATTCAAAGGTAGCGCGATTACAGCGATTTATAGATTTGTGTAATATTTAAAGCCTCAATCGCTTTTGAAACGAATGCTGATTTGAATGATTATGATAATATGTTTGTATGACATAGGCTATAATTTATATGGGCGGAGTCGCGAAAAAACAGCTAGCTATTTTATAACAAAACCGATGGTATCCATTATAATAAAATATTATATCCATGATTATAAATAATATAATAATATAATCATATTATAAATATGATGTTTATTTAGTTTGTTAAACAAAAAGTAACTTTCTCTTAAATTTAACTTATCAGTAATGCAGAACATTGAAATATGTATAATATCGACTTATTGAAATATCTATAATATCGAATGCATAGACCCTTGGATCAACGTTTTCCTTAGCTTTTCTTTAATTGTTATTTTTTATAGTTGTTGTAACTTATTTACAGAGCGTGAAAAAAAGTTTACTGAAAATCCAAACATATGATATAGTGAGTCGACGAAAACATAATCTAATACCATAAGAGTCTTTGTTCTGACGTACTGACTACACATAGCATTATTTATTTTTTTACTGCGTCAATACATATACTATCAAATTTAGACGAATCTAAATTAAAAAAAATACATATTTCAATCGTTTATCGAACTATATACATTTGAAATCTTCACCTCATATAGATAAGGATAACAAGGATAGATATATATTAATGCTTACGACGTTAAAATCTAATAAACATTAAGTGCCGCACGGAAATGTATAATTTTGAAACCTAATAACGACTTCATAAGTATATATATCCGAGAGGACCTTCAACTGACGGTCTGTTTTCAACTACGATTTGTCATTTTGTAATTTTTGTTGGTTACCCGTGTACGCACAAAAATAATTGTTTAAAAATACTAAATATTTGGGCGTATTATAAGATCTTATTTAGTATTTGTTGTTGCAGTCTTTTTTTAATTTTAATTGTTCTGTACCGCCATCATGTTTGTCTATTTTCCCAAAAGTTGACTGGGAGAGAATGCTATTAGCATTAAGTCCGCCTTTTGTACCATCTTTATATTGGTGAATAAAGTTCAATAAATAAATCTAAGGTATAAAGTTTGTCGAAAATATAGGAAATAGTTCAATGCTAAAATTGCAGTGACCTCACTAGAATAATGTATAACTAAACAAATGCCAAGTCGGCGATTTGCGTCATTTCGTTTAAACTAGCTTATGTGCAAAATTTACGTCAGCAAACTAACAAATTCAAGGTCAAGATTTATTTTGTGTGAACTATCTTAAGGCTGGGCATCAAGACAAAAAAGAAATAGCAATGAAGTAGGTAGGTTCAGGGTATGATGAAAATTAAGTGTTAATTAATTACTTTCAGACTATTTATTTCTACTAAGAAAGTGATCTATGAAAGAAAGTGATCCTAGGCTAAAAAGTGATATAATATTTATCAATTTTGTTGAAAAGAAAAGAATATTACAATAATAAGAAATAGAAAAAAGATGGGTTAACTTTTGTGTTTTTTCAATAGATAAAATTTCATATGGTCGCGTTTTAACTTTGACAAAAGCTTTAAAGATATGATGTACTTTTCTTATTTCTAAAGCAGTTGAAAGTTAGTGATTAATTATGTAAGCGTCCTCTTAAACACAGTTTATCATCAGTCGTCAAGGTGTTGCAGTAGATACTTAAAATATTCGGAAAATCCTTAAATTTTGTATAACATATAACATTGGGTGTAATGAAAGTAGAGTTCCAATGTAAAATGAAACATAAAATCAGTAAACGCTATTCGGACTTTAGTTACAGAGGTTCCGGTATTGGCCACTGCCCCCCTTTTGGACATTTAGAACATCAAAGCGTTCTAACGCATAAGCAAATATATTACTTTAACGTAAACTAGGTTATAATTTTGTTGTTGGTTGGTTGGGAGAATGACTGTGCTAGACAGTCCGGAAATAGGGAAAGATGGTGTGAGACCGTAAAAAAGGCTTTGTCTGCCTCTAATATTCACATGGACGCCTCGACGTCACCACGACTGCTCTGCCAAGAGCGAAACGATAGAGAAGGTTATAATTTAAAAAAAGGCTAAAACCTGGTCACCTGCCCTAATACTTTCTTTGGTATCGAAATTATTCTTACAGATTAGAAACCTTAACTGAGAACTTAAAAATGAGAAAATAGAGAACTACCTTTTAAGGTCATTTATTTAATTAAAAACACATAAAACAAGTTAACAGAAACAATCTTAAATATTAAAACACATTGTGAAAGTAAGAATCTCCCGATTTTTGAATTGAGCTTTTGATCCAACTTCTCATTTTCATTGTTGACAGAGCGAGAAATGGTTAGCATACGAGACTCTTAAAGAAGAAATCCAAGAGAAAATTCGTAAGTTGGAAGAGGAGCGTCATACAGTGGAACTCTGGCCTTGCACCGAGTGGGGTCGCCGTCGGCGCAAGAGGCAGATAACCGTCTCACCGCCGTACGTGGTGTACATGCTGCCCGATTCAGATATCATGGAAGATTGGAGGCTAATACGGAAACTTCTAGAAAGAAACGACTGATTATATACGAATTTTGTAATCATTACAAGTAGCAACATACAAACATTTGAAGTGAGTATTATCGGTCGAAATATGTTTCTATTAATTAAGGTACATACATATTTCTTTTTATATTGTAATTTCAATCTATATTATTTCTCACGAAAATAAAGTCTTGATGTATCTTGACGACATTGTAAAATTGTTGTAGTGCTTTAATGTAACATCTTTTTAAAGAAATACGTTTCTTCCAAAATGGTTTCCATAATAATAAAGTTGATTTACATCAGTTGTGCGTTCATTGAATGAGAATATAGTCATTAGGTACGCCCGGTTTCTGAATTGAGAATTTAAATTTAAGAACGTCTCAAACAAATGTCGCATAAAACAGTTTTTCATTTCTGAATCTATTTTTTTTTTATTGATCAAGTTGATATCAGTTTGTCAGAACAAATACTTTTTGACTTGTGAAACGTACAAATTTTAAGTTATTGAAAGTAATCTGTTAAGTTTTGTACTTTTCTCAATTTAGTAATCGGCTATTAGTCTGTCTATTTTTCATCAGCAGTCTACGGTATATATAAAAATTTACCGTCATCTGTTCAGTTTCTATCTTAGATTACATGTGTTGCTATAATCAGAGTTTACACTTTTATTTTTTTTATTTTTAATAAGCTTTTTACTTTTTCTTTCTCTATGTTTGATAAAACCGAGATAAAACGACCAAAAGATTTGAAATAATATAGGTTGCCTTAGTTTTGCTTTTGATTTACGTCAATTATGAGGTTGCCAAGAGCAAACAGTTACAAGAGATAAAGTTATTTAATTCATTGTAAATAAATTGAAAAAATGTGATCTTGTCCGAGACATCAAGTATAGTATCGAGACATCAAGTCATCAAGTATAGTATCGAGACATCAAGTCATCAAGTATAGTATTATATCTAAGATCTGAATAATCTTACCGCTCAGATTACTGATGACAGCACTACTTTACTCTAAAACGATTTTTAATTCGAAGCTTTATTACCATTGTATGTTACCAAAACTTACTATTGTAAATAGTAACTACAAATGTTTTGTTGTAATTTCTAATAAAACGTTTTTTTTTATCAATCTGTAATTAAATATATTCTCTCTTAAGCTTGAACCTTCTCTGCGTTAGGGGTTTTTGGGTTTAAATTTAATTATGTTCAAGTATATAAATGTTCTTAGAATTTATACGAGTAATAAATGGGCATCAAATTAGTGCGGCTACTTCAAAACAAAAACACAAGACGAAATGTTCCCCATCACTGAAAAGTAACTGTCAATAAGACAGACGATGGCGTTTTTAACAGAATAAGACGCTAGTATTGCTTTTTATAATCAATTGTTCCATATTTTAACTAACTACGCTACTATCTAGATTTTTAATTTTTCATTAAGTATTTCAACAAGATTTTAATGACGTGAACACGAGAAGAATTTTAATATATAATTTAATATTACATTTTATCTATAGAAAACAATTACCTGAAGTCTGTAATATTATGTAATTGCCACATTTGATTATAGTCCTAAGGGACGTTGTTTTTCAATCACAATTTGTAGAAATTTTGTTCTTTACTTCATTTTCAAATTATTGAATTCTATTCAACGATATAGCTTCGTCAAAAAAATATGTTTTATGCATCATCCACGAAGTACCATTAAAGTGCAGTTCCAAATGTAAAATCTTATTTATTTACGTATCTACATATTTACATCTATTAAACTGAATTTACATTACGAAATGTTTGTATAAAAGTAGTTTCATATCATTTATCTAGAAAGTACACTAGCAGAGGTAAACATGTAATTTCGTATTGCATGCATTAGTTTCATGCGATGCGCATATTTTAGGTGGTAACAGTAATGCAACAAAGGTCACATGGCGAAACTAAAGTCGCAACCCCATCTGAGAAAAAGCTTTGATGTTGGTGGAGCCATTGTCTCCCAGAAACTGTTTTTTTTTAAATGGCGTGCATGATACTATTTTCCTAACGTTTACTCGACTTTATTATTAAGAAAGAAAATTAACTTTAGTAATAATAAAGTATTTATTTTATGTAACTATATCATTTATCTTAATCGTTCATACAGAATTTCTTGTATAATTAGACATACTTCTTATAATGTCGTTTATTTCTAGCCGGATAAGAAAAATATCTTGTGTGATTCATTTTCTATCTATGTTTGCTCAATTACAGACATAAAACTTATTAGATTAAAAAGTTGTTTAACATTTAATTTTAAATTAATAAAGTATTTTAAAAATTCACTGTTTTTTAAATACTCAAAATCCTTATCCAACGTCATCTACACCAGTACAATAAGTTCCAACTAATGTGGCGTATGATGAAATTAAGTTAACGCAGAATAAACCTTCTAATGGCCTAGCAAATAGCTCGATGCCGTGGTGGATAAGCGCCGTCATTGCAGTCATTAATACCATCCAATCTGTAATAGGCCAGCGTGGAGGGCCATGGCCCATCCTCCGGCCTGAGCCCCTGCTCAGGACGATGGAGGCTACAGGGGCGTAAAAGGGCTGATGATAACGACACGGACTAATGTCTCCTGTAACCGAAAATAAGATTAAAATTTGCGATGAAGATTCACTATCCGCCATATTTATTGGAGCTTAGAGTATTATTTTTGTAATAGGATGAGTTCTGATCAGGACCCTTAATATTTAGGGTTGAACTACATCTGGCAGCATAGTATCGAGTTTTCTCCGTCGCTCTTTCCTATTCTGTCGCTCAGAACTACCATACACCTTATATTTTTTCTGTTTATACAGTAACTAGCTGTTTCGTTTTCACGAACACGGGAGCGCCAACCCCAATCCTAAGTATCTCTTTGTACACAGGACGCATTAATAAAAATAGGATCAAAAAATATTGAATGTGTTGTCATCTGTATTCTCTGAGGAACTGTGTAAACTATAAAAAAGGTTTTTGTAGACTCGTTAGGCCCTAAATAATAATTGATCTAAGATATATGTACAAACATATTACACAAGGCTATTTGACAATTACAAAAACAAATTAAGAAATATGTTTGTAATGGAAACTTATATGTAAACGATATACGGTACATTTGTTTTACCAAAATTAACTTGTGAATTATAAAGTCCAAGTCAAAATAATCTTTATTCAAATAGACTTCTTAAAAGTACTTTTGAATCGTCCAACATTTTTTTCCCTACCACTCGTTCAGGACGTCTTTTGGCTGATAAGAAGAACGAGCAAGAAACTCACCAGCTCTAATAAGAGTAATGACATTAACAAAAACCATGTCATTACCAGATCTATACATTATAAACAGAGATAGACAAAAAATCAATAAATATGGTCTTATAATGATAACATAATAATTTAATAATAATGAAAACAAGATAATGAGTTTAGAAGTAATCACCTATCCAGTTGCTGGATCATCTCAAGTCCAAGCGTTCTTATCAAATTCTATCCTTAAGTTTTAAATAGTAGACTCGTCAAATTTTTGGAACGCAATAACATCATTGCATCGAATCAATTTGGTTTTATGAAAAAAAAGTCTACAGAAGATGCTACTCTATTGCTTACCGACATGATTGCTCAGCATCTTGATAATAACCTAAGAGTGACTGGAGTATTTCTTGACCTATCGAAGGCTTTTGATCCGGTTTCTGTTCCTCTTTTGCTTGGAAAGATGGAGTCGGTGGGGATTCGTGGTGTTGCACTAGAAATGTTTAGGAGCTACCTTACTAATCGAACTCAATCCCTAAAAATTGAAAATTATACAAGTAAAGAGGCACTGATATCTTTTGGAGTGCCGCAGGGGAGCGTGTTGGGACCGACTCTGTTTCTTATATTCATTAACAGCCTATGTGAATTATCTCTCCCGTTCACCAAAATTATCACATATGCTGATGATACAGCTCTAATTATTCACGGCACAGATTGGAATCAAACTAGAATCCATACCGAATCGGCTCTTCTTGAGGTGGCAAAGTGGCTAAATCGTAATTTACTATCATTGAACATAAATAAAACGAGATATATCACCTTCTCATCCAGTAGCTCCACGCAACCACCAAACGACTTTCGTGTACGACTACACGGCTGTAGGAATATTGATGAGTGTAACTGCGACACGCTCACGCGTTCGCAAAATATAAAATATCTTGGGCTCACGGTTGATAATAACTTGAATTGGGGGAGTCATATTAAAGGTTTAGTAGGTAGAGTTAGAAAATTAATTCCTATTTTCAAACGACTCCGTAGTTCAGCTGATCTTGATACATTGATGTGCGTTTACTTGGCGCTTGTCCAGAGTTTACTCCAGTATTGTATCATTGCATGGGGAGGTGTAGGCATCACTACAATGCTTCCCCTTGAGCGAGCGCAAAGAGCTATATTAAAAATTATACTTGGAAAGCCGCGAAGATATAGCACGACTACTCTTTACAGAGAATCCTCAGTTATGACAGTTCGTAAGCTCTTTATTCTTTGCACGGTGCTTCGGAAGCACAAAGATATTGACTACCAAAGAGTATCCCAGGGTTACCAGAGGAGTGTTAGAAATGTGTGTCCAAGTGTACCGCACAAGACGTCTTTGGCTAGACATCAATTTTATGTCTGTGGCTCTAGGATTTATAGTGTGGTGCATAAGGTAAATAATATCCTTCCTCTAACCCTGTACAAATGTAAACAAAGAATTCGTCAGTGGTTACTGGGTCTGAATTACAGAGAAACAGAAAATATTATCTTATAGATAAAAAAATAATAATACTTAAATATATATGAAAAAAAAATATATATATAAGTAAAATATAAATAAAAACAGGTATATATTACAATGAATAATAAACACACATACACACACACACATGCACACACACACACCAACACAACACATACACATACACATAGGTATAATTTTTGTAGACAACTTGTATAAGTTTTTTTTTTATTTGGGGTGGAAGACACTGGCAGTTGTATCACAGTTCATACTTCTACAGCTGTCAGCGTGATACCGTGTAAATTAAATTATAAGTTGTTTTGTATTCTTTTGTAATTTGGTATGTATAAGGAATTGAAATAAATTATTATTATTATTATTATTATCTGTTATATAATCGGATACCTTATAATAAGCTTTTTTAATAAGTATTTTTTTAATAGTAGATTTAAACTGCATGATATCTAATTGTTGTATTTTGCTTGGGACCTTATTGTAGAAGCGCACACAAAGACCCTTGAATGAGTTATTAACTTTTTGCAGTCTAGTGACAGGCACCGTTAATTTATTTTTATTTCTTGTATTAAAATGTACATCACTTTTTATAGAAAACAAACTAATATTTTTACGAACGTACATTAAGTTCTCGTATATGTATTGAGAAGCAACAGTCATAATGTCTATTTCCTTAAATTTCTCCCTTAAAGAGTCCCTAATCCTAAGATTATAAATTGATCGAATTGCTCTTTTCTGAAGCACAAAAATTGTTTGTATGTCGGCAGCATTTCCCCACAATAGCAGTCCGTACGACATTACACTATGAAAGTAACTGAAGTATACTAATCTGGCAGTATCTATGTCAGTTAACCTACGTATTTTCATAACGGCATATGCTGCAGAGCTAAGTCTACTCGACAATCTATCAATATGTGGGCCCCACTGTAGTTTAGAATCTAATGTTATTCCTAAAAATACTGTGGTATCCACAAGGCCCATGTTCTTATCTTTTATATTAACATTTATATCTACTTTTTTAACGTTAGGTAGTACAAATTTTAAGCATTTTGTTTTTCCTTCATTAAGGAGAAGATTATTTACATTAAACCAATGTACTACTTTAGCGATAGAATTGTTCACATCGTCATTTAGAGGTAACCCTCTTTTAATTTTAAACAAAAGTAAAGTGTCATCCGCAAACAAAACTATTTCGTGATCATCCCTTACGAAATAAGGCAAGTCATTTATGTAAATCAAAAACAAGAAAGGACCAAGTATTGAGCCCTGCGGAACACCCATCTTAATTTTCGATCCAGGGGATCTTTTGCCATTGATATCAACCCTCTGTACTCTGTCAGTCAAGTATGAGACAATAAAATCCAATGAGTTATCTCTAAATCCATAAAAATGCAGTTTCCTAATCAATGTTTCATGAAAAACACAATCAAATGCCTTAGATAGGTCACAGAAAACACCTAACGCATCATGTGAATCCTCCCAGGCATTAAAAATTTCTTGTATTAACTCGACACCGGCTTCGGTTGTTGTCGATTCATAAGCTTATTCTTGTAAAAGTACGTTTGTATTTGATCCAGCATGATTTTTTCAAAAATCTTACTAAACGTAGGTAGCACGGATATAGGTCTAAAGTTATTAGGGTCCGATGTGCTACCCGATTTATGTATAGGAATAATTTTACTATATTTCATGAGCTCAGGAAAAATACCACAATCAGTACATTCATTAAATATATAAGCTAAGATTGGAGCTATTGTCTCAATTACCGATTTAGAAACTTCAATGGAATTACCCCATAAATCAGCGGTTTTCTTTTTCTTTAGCTGATTAAAAGATTTTATTATATCTTTAAAATCAATGTGTTGAAACTTAAATTGGCTATTACAATTATTTAAACTTGCCTTTAAAATAGATTCAGCAACAGTGGAAGAGGAATTCAAAGATTAGATGATTATTAAGACTGGAATTTCAGTAAATAAATTTTCAAATACTGTAGCAACTTCAAGATCTGATGTTACTTTTTTATTATCAATGTTTAAATTAATCTGTGGATTACATGAATCGCGGTCATGACAGAGCATTATGTGACTTCACATTTCAATAAACTTAACGTCAACGTCTTTGTTGCGAGTGCAATCAGTACTCATGTTTATTGAAATGTGACGTCACGGCTCACGGCAGGACGTCTGATTATTTTCAAGGAACAATTGAAATTAATGAATAAGAATATATTTTTCTTTGTTTAATAACAGTTTTGAGAAAAAATAATCTGTTAGTGGTTTGATATGGTCATATAGTTTCAAAATGCTTTTCCCGTAAAAGTCAAATGGCCAATTGAGACGGAAAACATCCACGGAATGGTGACCTGGGTCGTATTGAGATACTGACGAGGGGGATAAAAGTGGTAGAAGACAGATCTCCGACGGGGAGAAAGAAGTAGTAAGACGCAAATGAGATGGGAAAAGGAATGGGGTACAGCGGTGATAAGAAAGAGGTAAGATTAAATTCAGCAAGCATATCATTAATTATACTCCTAAAAGTGCACATCCACATATCAGCACGCATGCACCGGCCGCACGAAACACAATTTATATACTTATGAAAGTAGGTAAGCAGTGTAAATCGGGCTCAATGATATAAACGGTTTTATATACGATAGCGTGTTATTGAATATACTATCATGACTAATTTTAATACTAATATTAACGTCAACGTTAAAATTTATAGATTTATTTTTGATAATTACTGGTTACTTAGTAATATTATTATCGGATCTGTTACTGATTAACGAACAATATAATTATTATAACATTGTAAATGTTTAACTATAAATTCATTATAAATAGCGTATCAATTTGTGTGTGTTATATCAATGAAATAAAACCTTTTGAAGTAATTTTTATTTGATTCAATCTCTAATAATGTGACGGCGCTGTTTTCGACGCTGATTTTATGTAATATCTGAAACTCAGAAAATACCGCACCACCCAGGTGCGAGACAATATAGAATACATTTCTTTCTCATAGTGACACGACAGCAAATCGAACCCGGGACCTTAAGGATTGTGACACCTTGAAACCGCCGCGCGAATCACTAGACTTACACCCGATTTCTGAATTGAGAATTTGAAGTTGAGCACATCTCAAACCGTGATAAAGCCATTTTAAACGTCAATTAAACAGATTTTCATTACTGATTTTAAAAAAATTAATTGTCAGTTGATAACAATTTGATAAAACTAGGACTTTTTGCCTTTGAAACGTAAAAACTTCAGTTATTGAGAATAATCAGTTGTGATATTATGCTTTTCTCCATTCAAAAACCAGTCGTTAGTTAGACTTAGATAACAGCAGTCTCAAAAGCTACTTAATAAATCACTTGAATTACTTTGGCTCATAATTTAATGAACATAGTTCCACTAACTAGACCACGCCGCTACGGTGCGATGGCTCACTTTTACAGAGAAATTGCAATCAACAATGACAGAGGCGGTGGGAAAAGTATTTTCTGTGAAAGTGCGTTAAAGGGGGGTCACTTTAATGTGACGTTGAACTGTGACAGATTGATACCTCTAGCCCAGTTGTTAAAAACCTTTAGATTGTTGCTCTTGTGATGAGACCTGAGCCTGCTAAACTTAGTAAAGTGGCTGTAAAGTTTAAAATTGAATGCAAAATTTGACAATTTGTGATCACCAGGATTGCGACCACCTAAGTCTCTAGCCATGACTGTAAACATAGAATATGATATCTTAACAATGCTTAGGCGATATTTCTCTGCAAGTGTGTGAAGCAAACATTGTCGTACTATCCTCTTCTGAAATAATTCGGCGCATTTACATGCCCCTATTTAAAAACATTTTTACAATGAAGATTAGAGCAAGAGCACACTTAAACAGATAATTTCGTGTTTGTAGCTTATTTATTTCTTACTAGCTTTCCGCCAGTGACTTAGTCTGCGTGGTCTTGTATTAGACATTAAAACCTTTATTTTGAATTACCCTATCTATGGAAAAAACCGCATCAAAATCCGTTGCGTAGTTTTAAATTTAAGCATACATAGGAATATAGGGACAGAGAAAGCGACTTTGTTTTAACTATGTAGTGATGTTATGCAAAAGCAAGTTGTGCTAATTCGATAGCCACTAGTTCACTAGCTCACTGAACACAAAAGAGATCTATTATTTCCCATAAACATAAAACGGCACAAAAATAGAGTTTAGTACCCATATAAAGGAGAATCTATCAAAGCTGTTCTGATGAGCCCGAGGAGAAATCTTAACAGACCAGCCAAACTATTAAATTTACCAAACATGCTGTGTTCATAAAATTTATTTAAGAGTGGTTAGGCTCATCTTTCAAAAAAATATTGTTATTAAAAAAAAAAACAAGGTCTGATAAAAAACCCAAAGAGCTCAACTAAACTATGGAAGATATGGAAATGCGACTTGAAAAAAAATATTCAGTGTAATAAGGCCCTTCTATTAATGTATACGAAAGTGGAGACTGAAGTATTTAATATCGTCGACAACATAAAGATGTGCTAAAGTCACAGTAAGTAAAAATAACTTTCTGCAAAAAAGTAAAATCCCATGAAAAACATCCTATAAAAAAACTAGCCAAGTCTCGATGAAGCTACTTTTTTCTCTATAAAAAGTAATAAAATCAATCAATCTAATCATTCAATCAGGAGTTTAATAATTATATAGAATCAAGCTAAGTCTAATATCTTCTAGTTCTAGTCTAATATCTATAAATATAGTTTGATTTTATGTGACATGGGCGTCAACTTAATGTGCATAATGAATGTTGAATTTGCTCCACAATTTCTATTCCCGCGATAACTTCAAAGGAAAATGATACGAAAACATTCACAGAAGTTTTGTTTTAATTTTGAGTTCAATCTGTCGATTATACATTTTTAATTTCGAAGTCTAGAATATTTATGTTTTAAAATAAAACAAACCCTATTTAATAAACTTATTGAAACATAAATATACAAGAGTAATACAAAAGAAGAGCTTATCGCTTAACAACGTCTCTGCCAGGCAGATTAATAAAAAGAAATCCGGGTTGTTTATCGAACATAATTTAGTATACAGACATTCTATGATTTAAGTGTGTCTATATACCGACACTATAGTGTCAAAATTAACTATAATTATTATAATATGTAGAAATTATGAGATATACATAGAATTTGTTGCACAGTACTAAAAGACATCAACGAGCTCGCTGATCAAATAACCACGGATCAGTATAATAATACATATTATCTAACTCAATCCCCTGATATTATGTGATAGATAAGATATTATATGATTAGAAAAGTTACCTTGCTTAGAAAAGTTCGTGTAGGAAGACTTTATTTAATTTTCTAGTCCCACAATATTCGAGTGCAACAAATTTCATCGAGTCGTGATAATAATCATAATATTAAAGTTAATAAAAGTAGAAAATAGTATTAATAATGTTATAAATTTATAGTATATTATTTGCATTGTTAAATACTAATAGTTAGTCTCTATATTGTAAACACAACTCATATCGGATCAAGAAGCATCGCAAATTTCACTCAAACAAACATACTACTTGATTAGTTTATATGTAAAAACTGTATAATACAAAATGACAAATTTTAGCCCACACCAAAATAAAAAAGTTTTTTATATGTATATTGTTAACCGACTTCGAAAAGGGTTATCAGTTTCATCTGTATGTATCTAATTTGTCGTTGTCCTTATTCATGTATCCATTTGATTATTTATCTAACTTAGAAATTTGGAAGTAACAATATTTTGACTTTTATATTAGGGCAATCGCGCTAACTCGCTTCACTGCGATTGGTTAATTCAACAAGTATGTATTCTAATTGTGTTAACCCAGTAGCGGATATTCCCATCCCAGGAATTATTTGACAATTGGTTATCTTTCAGTACGGCGACACTTTACTGAGCTGTCAGCTCAGGTAAGTTAAGCAGATGGAAAACCTAATTTCGTACCATATCAGATTATCGAGTGAGTGTCGAACTCAAAATATTTGTTCCCAATTTTTGGCTGGCGCTTGTTTTAGACAACTTTTTAAAGACATGAAGAATACTCTAGTGGAACATTTAGATTAATTAATACGAAATCAATAAATAAGTATTGGTAAATATTCTTAATGGATAATGCTTAAAAATCCACTTTGTCCCTAGTACACTGAGATGGGATTCGAACCCACGGCCTTTTGCAATCCGGGCTGCGAAACAATTATATAGAAATTGTTCGCCTAAAACCTACGCGTTTCATGTTATTTCAATTTTCAGTAGCTGTAAGCGTCTGAATTAGTACCAAAACAAATTTCACCGAATTAGCAATTATGGGGAGAATCATTATTTTTAGCCCAATCCAGCGGGCTCATTGCCGGATCCCGGGTTCTTCCCCACTTTCAGGGAAAAGAGAAGATTTTATTAAACCTAACCAACGATTATCTAACATTGATTTGTAACTACATTGTTTTTTTTTATGAGCAAATTCAATTTTGCAGTGTAGTTTTCTATTAAATGTAGTTTCGATAACTATTTTCTCAGTATTTTCGACAGTTTCTATGAAAAATTTCAAACACCCTTTTCCTGAAAACCTGACATGATGAAGAAACCTAACACAGATTTTTTTATCAGTACTAGGCAACAAATGATTGTTATTCATATTAGCCTCTTGATCTAAGTCAAAGTCAAAATATTCTTTGCACAAATAAATTTAACATAGTGGATTTTTTAAGCATTCGTCATTAAGAATATTTTCCTGTATAGCATTGTGAATACATAATTGATCAAGCCTCTTTGCTTTGTGACAAGTAAAAACCTTAAAATTATTGAGAATACTCATTTGAGATTTTTGTAGTTTCTCAATTCTGAAACCGGCCGTAACTCTGCTATCAAATGATAACTAAAAAGAACTAAAATGAGAAATGAAAACTTATTTAAGTGACTTTTAAGTATAGTTTAGGACGCGCTTAACTTTAAATACTCATTTAGTTACCGAGTGATAATTATTGCATCTCTCATTGTTTCAGCAAAGTTTTAACTTAGGACCTTTTTTGAGTAATGTGGTAGCTTCATCTATTCTTCTCTTTTATTAATTTTATCAAATACTCTGACTCAACTAGAAAATGCAGTTCGCGCGCTTATAGAGATTGTTTGCCTTTCACCAACACGTTTCATGATATTGCAATTTTCAGCAATTTTCAGAGTGTCTGAGTTAGTACCCATAGGAATTTCACCGAATTACCCATGATTGGGGGACTATTGATTTATACTGCATTGTTTTTTTATGAACAACTCAATTTTACAGTATGATTTTCTACTAAATGTAGTTTCGATTACTATTTTCTATGTATTTTCGGCAATATCCATCAAAAATTTTGAAAGGAAGAAAGAAAATACATTTATTGACCACACTCACAGGGAGATACAATAATGATTTAACTTAAAGATAATATACAATTATTAAAAGTGGTGGCCAATCAGGACTCTGCCTCAGCATAAGCCATACCAGTGTAGATTACCCTAATACGACGCTGGTTATTCTGGCAGAGCCCGTATATGTGGAAAGGGCGTTTGAGAATTTCAGACACCCTTTTCCTGTAAACCTGACGTGCTGAAAAAACTAAGCACCGATTTGTCATCAGTACATCAGTATATTTCACTTATTAAACTTGAGATACATTTTCATGAATAACAAATGTAGGGTGTAGTAAGCAACAATTTATTGTTAGTCATATTAGCCTCTTGGTCAAAGTCAAAGTTAAAGTATTCTTTATAACATCGTTTTACAGACTTCATTTGATTGATAAACAATATGATCGAATGAAACTTACTCTTTCTAACATAAATACAGCATTTACAATTTACAAAAACATTACATTACCAAATTAATATTAACAATAATTATTTGTAATAAATAAATAAACATTTGAAAGTTGAAAAACGAAATTTAGCATTAGGTATAAATAATAGAAACCGTTTTACGGACAATAGCATAAAAGACAAAATATATTTATGTCAATAAACTGATTTAAAGTACATTTGAATCGTCCAATATTTGTTTATCTACGCCAGTACGTCTTTTAGGCGATAAGATAAACAAGCAAAGGAAAGTCACCAGCTCATTAAAGCACAGTACGTTATTGAGCATTCTATTAAGATAAATAGATTATTTATTGCATCATGTGGTAACAAAATGTCTTAAAACTATACTATAACCTAAACATGAACCTCGTAGAGACATTGCACTTATACATAAATAAAATTTAAAATTGGTACATACATTCTTATAGTTATGGAGTGATTCTGTGGTGTAATAGCACCTAGGTGGTAAACGTTAACCATGCATGTTAATAATCGTAATATGGAGTAGGGGTATTAACCGACTTCGAAGAAAGGCATTCTTAGTTTGACTTGCATGTATGTTTGTGCGCGATTATCTTGGGTTTGGCTGAATCGATTCTGATGTGGTTTTAAGCATAGTATTTGTCAGACTTAGGAGAAGGTTTTAGATATATTTACCTAATAATTGGCGGTTTGCACTTTAACACGTATTGTCCGCGATTATCTCGCGTTTTGCTGAACTGATTTTGACGCGGTTTTCACAAAAGTATTTTTAGTGTTACCTATTATATAAAAAATATCAATATCACAAATTAAACATATAAAAACTTAAAAATATAGAACAGACTTCAAAAAAGTCAACTTTAAAATAGCATTTTTTTTAAAAGTCGCTTTTGAAATAAATATAATTTTTCATTTTATTATGTTTGAAGTTGGTTTTATTTTTATTTAAGTTTTTTAGTTTGTACATTTATTTGATTAGTAAAGCGCATATATAAATTTTGACAACCTGCTCATAAATTTATCTACATGTGATTAGTTGATTACTAATCAATATTAAATCAACGATATATAGGTTACTACTGCAAATTATAATATAACGAGAAATTTTTCACACCCATATACGAGGGTCAAACTGAAAGTTCTTAGAACTGGCCACTTATAAACAATATAATAAAAAAATAATTCTAAAATTTGAAAATATAACTCTTTGCCAATATTACTGAGTATATATTTCATTCATTTGTCATTTGTTTTACGATTTGGCGGCAAATTGAAAATTGTCTGTGTCACGTCATCATGAATTTAACACGAGAAAATTTTCGTGCAATGATTTTTTATGACTTTCGATGTCATTTAAGTCAACAAGAAAGTTATGATAGACTACGATTGGCCTTTCACGATGAAGCCCGATCTCGTGCGACTGTTTACAACTGGTTTAATGAGTTTAAACGTGGTCGCACTAATCTCACTGATGATTTACGTGAGGGACGGCCTTCTACGGCGACGACTGAAGATAACATCTGTGTTGTGCGGCGTATGATAGAGACTGACAAAAGAGTGACCTATCAACAGATTCGGACAAGCTTAGGCATCGGTATGAGTCAAGTGCACAAAATCCTCCACGAACATTTAGCGGTCAGGAAGCTTTGCGCCCGGTGGATACCTCATAATTTGACTGAGGCTCAAAAACTCCATCGTGTGGATTGGTGTCGTAAAATGATTGAAAGATTTAACGGAGGTGACTCAAATGCTGTGTTCGACATACTAACAGGTGACGAAAGCTGGATTTACTGTTATGATCCTAAAACCAAAAGACAATCTGCTCAGTGGGTGTTTCCTTTCGAGGAGTTGCCAACTAAAGTGAAGAGAGATCGAAGTGCGGGAAAAAAAATGGTGGCCTCGTTCTTTGGAAGGATAGGTCATTTTGCAACAATTGTGTTAGAGGATCAAAAAACAGTTTCTGCAGAATGGTACACTACCAATTGTTTGCCACTTGTCTTGGAAAAAGTTCGAGAGAAACGACCTCGCAGTAGGATCCTCCTTCACCACGACAACGCCTCGTCGCACATCGCCAAGCGAACGATCGACTATTTGGCGACATCAAACGTTGAATTACTGGGTCACCCGCCGTATAGCCCCGACCTCGCGCCTTGTGAT
Source organism: Diatraea saccharalis (assembly GCA_918026875.4). Taxonomy (NCBI): domain Eukaryota; kingdom Metazoa; phylum Arthropoda; class Insecta; order Lepidoptera; family Crambidae; genus Diatraea; species Diatraea saccharalis. The sequence continues at coordinate 9,422,688 of OU893350.1, forward strand.
TTTTATTTATTTCCAAAAATTAAAGAAAAACTTAAAGGAAAGCGGTTTATGAATGCTGAAGAAGCGGTGGCTGCGTATCGCGATGCCATTGAAGAGACCCCTAAGGACGAGTGGGCAAAGTGCTTTTCCCAGTGGTTCCATCGCATGCAGCGGTGTATTGACGTGAATGGACAATATTTTGAAAAGATATAATAAAACTAATAACTGGCTAATGTAATCAGTTTTTGATTTTCTAAGAACTTTCAGTTTGACCCTCGTATTAAAAACTGCGAGTGGATACTTATTAAATCAATACTATTTCATCCATGAAATAGTCTTATGCTGTTTGATATCTCGGACGAAGAACTGAAAGATATAGCTTAATTTTTATTCAAATTATCAATATGAGCTTTTAGCTTTTTTAGTTAGTATACAAAAATACTACAATACCACATACATTGCTCAGGTCCAATTTTTGAGAATTTAATTTAATTTTTCTTAAGTAGCTAAAACGCCATTATGGATTGTCTGGTGATTATTTCACTATGAACTCAAGAAACTCGAGAAACGGACAAGAGTGAGTGTGATATATTGTGTAGGCGATAGACATATATCCAGACGTTTCTCTTCCCGATCGTATTTCGTGATGCCATTCTAAGCGGGCTGGATAAACGATAATAATATTTTTAATTACTCAAAAAATATTCTACTGATTAATGCAAACAAAATAATACTTGTATATTCGGGTAAAAAGTGACAGGCAATAAAAAGTTATTGTGTAAAAAACTGTTTGGTAACGTTAAAACCTCATTTCAGCACAGGAAACGCTTTATCCTATTTACGCGCGGTATAACCCCCAATTTAATCCGAGATTGGACGATTTATTTTCGTCGAAATGTCAACGCAAACACCACGTGGGCGCTTATTATTTATTATGATTGACGTTTACCTGGAACTGTTTTAGGGCAGAGATTATTCTTTTACATTCTTAATAATTAATTTCATTTATATATGTTCCTGTAAATAGTGTATTGTTAACAATAAAAAGGTTATCTACCTATCTTTTAAAGGTAAGTTAATTTTTCTTACAAATATAATTAAAAAAGCATGTTGCATGAAATAAGTGTGTTCTTGTATTACGAAACTATATCTTTCAATTCTTATTATTAAATGGCAGGAAAAAAGTGTATTTTATTTAAGAAGGAAATAAGAGCTTTTCTTAACATACACATATCTTAAAAATAGTTAAAGCCAAACACAAAGTCATAATAGTAACCAAAATATAATACCATATGTTATAGAGAGGAGCTCGAAAGCGCCGTGGTTAGCGCTCGGTCTATGCTTGTTAAGCAACTCGTAAAGGTCGATCGTAGGATGGATGACTGAAAATTTATTATCTGGAGCTACTCCGTGCTTCGGAAGGCACGTTAAGCCGTTGGTCGCAGCTGTATCTGCACTCGTTAACATCCACCAATACGCACTGGGCTACACTTGGTCATCATGGTCCATTCTCTACATTCGATTTGATTCTGTTCCATTAATAGGCATGTCCTGACCCCAGCAGTGGGGATATTAAGAGGCTGGTGATGATGTTATAAAAAAGAAAAACGAGGATTGTAATGAATTTCTATTTAACACTATGTATGTCTGATCTAACTATGATATTCTTTTAAAAACAATCTCTTGCCCCTCGTCAAGAACAACGTTGTGACCAGCATAGAGCTTTAATGAAGTAATTCGTTTATTGACTTTTATAGAACGTTTCATTTGACTGAACCTCTATGCTATGACAGCTCGAAGTCGTATTTGAGGCTATTTTACTGACAGGTGTACATGTGTCTGATGATCTGTAAATTTTTGTAGTATATATTTTAAAAGTTTCTCCGACATCCTCGTATCTGTCAAGGATTATCATTTGAGGATTAAAGAGAACGATTTTACAATCGAGAAGGAAGTTTATAAGTATTTAAAGCACGCTTGGCTCTGTTACACAGAAGCGGGCTTGTACGTAAATAATGGCATCTGATCACCTACTTTACTTAAGAAAGAGTATTCTTTTAAGTATTTTTTTATTAATTATAATAAGATAATTATGTATCTACAGTTTATTCAAGTTATTTCATACTGTTTAACAGTGAAATATGAACACTTTCATATGCGACGACATCTTTTGTAAACTATATTTTATGCAAAAAATAAATGCATTGATTTTACAAAAAGAGAACGGATGTATAAATAAAATAATACGCAGTATGAAACAAAAGTATGACGTCAAAACTCAATAATACTTTTATTTTAATAGTAATAAAATATGAATTCGTATCCGTGACTGATCAAAGTAACCAAATTAATTATTGTATGATGTTTTAACGTCCAGCGACTTCCCGCGACCTTCACCAGATCGTCGGTCCACCTTGTGGGGGGCCTACCAACACTACGTCTCCCGGTACGCGGTCGCCACTCCAGGACGTTTCCGCCCCAACGGCCGTCAGTCCTGCGAGCGATGTGCCCTGGCCACTGCCACCTTTGGGCTATGTCGGTGACTTTCGTTCTTCTGCGGATCTCATGATTTCTGATTCGATCTCGCAAAGAAACCCCGAGCATAGCCCTTTCCATTGTCCTCTGAGCGACCTTGAGCTTCCTTATGAGGCCCATCGTAAGCGGCCACGTTTCAGTTCCGTATGTCATCATTGGCAACACGCACGAATGGAAGACTTTCGCCACATAAATGTATATAAGGTAGAAACCTACCTCTAGTAATAACTTTTAAGTTTAATACGTTTATCACATTCCATTTATTTATCGTTGTACCTTTTTCGACTTCATTTGAAGTCGAGCGATTTGCCCTTGTTTTTAACAAGCGCAGCAAAACCGTGCTGAAATTAAAATGTTTGAAAAGAAAACGGGTTTTTTGTCTAATAGTATTGTCTTGAAGGTCTTAATTAAAAAGACAAACGACATCTTAGTCATATGTTAACACGGAATGGTGCGCGCGAAAACATAAGAAACCAGTACAAATAAGATATTTATTAAAATAGTATAAAATAGATTTTAGCAGCCCAAACAAATATCGAAATAATATATTTCAATGATATTAATCAGAGACTAACGTTGTTATATTTTTTTTTAATAAATGGATCCAGGGCAGACAAAAATAAACATTACTCATAAATCGCCATCTTAATATATTAATGAATTCTGGTGTTCTCATTTTATAAAAATTAAAATCATATTTTAATTATATTGAACCTTGATCGATTCTTTTTTCTTTCAATTATAAGTCCATTAATTTGCTCAATACAACTACATCTATAAAAACAATTTGTATGTAAATAAAATAGTTAGTAAAAAAATCTTAGAGAGTTGATTAACTTTTATATTTTATTGAACCGTTAGGTCCTTTTAAATAAAAAATATATATATCCATTTGATATGAATAAATACTAATTATTTTATCGAATCTGTTGAAATTTCTGTAGTTCTGTTGCCTACTAATGCTTCCATCGTTTTAAAAATCAATCAAAAAACATCATCATGTTTATGTATTAGAAATTAATTTGTGAGTATTATTCTAACCCCGGCAATTGTTTTCGTAGTACAGCAGTCGTATAGAGTATTAAAACTCTATATTTCATTACTAGCGGACTGTTCTCGGCAGTTCTGTTAGAATTTAAAAATATATTATTGTACGTTTCAATGAGATACGAAATGAAATTGTTCTGGTAGTGCGCCCGAAAAGGTAAGCCTAACTTTCCCGGCCTCTGTCCTCGTTAAAACCAGGTCGAGGCCTCACTGCCTGAATACACACAACACTTATAAACCTGAACAATCAATTTTTTATCGCTCGGTTTCGATGTCTATAAAATTTGAAAATTTGTTTATAATAAAATATCATCATGAAATACAATACATAAATGCGTTTCGTTAAATTCCTATTTGAAAAAGTCACGATTCAAATTAATATACTTTATCCAATGCTATACAAAAGTCGAAAAAATAACTTCAGAGTTCACTTATTTGACTGTTTTTACAGTTGATAAATTACTTTATGTAATACAGTAAATATAGACATTAATCTAAGTCAAAATTCTCATAAGACTGAAATTTAATATATTTTGGATTCACAATGCCTTGCTGGAAAATATTCTTAATGAAAAATGCTAAAACAAACAAAGTGGATTATTTAAAACTTTCCTCATCAACAATATTTGGCGAAGATGATACAAAAACCGTTACAAATAAATTAATATCATCTTCAAAATAAAATATAAAATCGTTTTTTACCCTTTAACTTAAAGGAACTTCAGTGGTATAAAAATTTACGATTCTTTACATTTTCTCACAGCCTCGGTTGCACCATAATAACAGTTAAAGTTAAGAATTATATTAAATTTGACAATATCTGTCACGCTAACTTTGACTGAGGAATGTGAATGCACCTCTCTTTTCTGGTAAAACAATAACTTTAACCAACGAAACTAAGCCGGTCTAACTTACAGTTAAAATTAAGATTTTGCCGAATCACTGACAAATAATATATCATTATTATTTGCTTAACCGTACCGGTTAAGCGCGTTCAACACGTTTTGTTATTATTTAAGTAAGTTTGTGCAACTAACTAAGCTTTGTCATAAAAATAGATCAAAGAAACGTTGCAGGTCATATAATGCCCGGCACGTAAGTTGTACCAAAATTATGACTATAGCACATTTTCGGGTCTCAATCGAGGTGCGGGGATGAGACTCAGGGTGTTACCATAGCAACGCAGTATATCGCGAACCGGAACCTGCGCGGCAAATCGACATTTTGGTCCATCTTGCGTATAAATACTTAATCTCACGCGGGGGCCTATTTTTACTCTATACTTATGTTATAAAGAGGTAAGATTTGATTGTTTCTTTGTTTGTTTGTTTGTACGATTAGGCTCCCAAACTACTGGGCTGATTTAAACAAATCATTGACCTATGGGAAGCTGCATATATATTTTATCCCAAAAACAACAAATAAAGAGAATGGGAAATGGGAATGGAAATGGGAATTTGTATCTGGAATTAAAACATTGCCACAGTAACTATTTTTTTACTTATTTGTAAATATATCCGTGTCATGATATGAATCGATATCCAAATAAATTGTTCCCCAGGGACCATGCAAGCGAAGACGCTTGCGGAAAGCTACTACGATTATAAAGAGGAAAGTTTTATTGTTTGCATCAAAAAGGCTCCGAAACAACTGATTTTAAAACTCTTTGGCCTACGGGAAGCTTTAATTTGAATCCGCGGGAAAGAAGCTAATTCGTAAATAAGGTGAAAATAAAACAAAAAGATAAAGTGGATTACACTTAGCGTGTACATGACAGAATTTTAACATAATATTGAGAGTACTTATCGAATTATGAGCACCACTGAGACTCCAACATATGCCAGCTGATTATTTCGATAATTTTGATCAGTCTTCTACAGTTATTTTTGTGTATTATTTTATTCAAGCCATATTATTAGAACTGAAATTCTTAAAAAACGGAGAAAAAAATGACAAATGACGATCGATTTCTTTTTCTTCATAACGCCGTCATGGCGTTGAATGTGTTTGAGGTTACGAATGTATTCGACCTCTTTTTAAGTTCAACCGACCTCAGATCAGATCAGATCAAACCAAAACCAGATAGTAGGAAAAGAGGAAGACAAGATTGAATTGAATTAAAGTGGCTTCGCCAGGTGACTCATTCGTAGTTGGAATTCGTAGAATGGATTTCAAATACTTACGTATAAGGTGAGAAACATGTGTATTTATTTTGTTCTAAAATGAACAATTGCAAAAGTTTGTTTACATATAGGTTCTAACAAATTAAATACAAATATTTTAAAAGATTGTACTTCTTAAATATCTTCTTAAATACTTCTTAAATACTATGTGTAGATAGATTTTTATCAATTCTCCTCTGCTATTCATGAAAATTGAACATTAATCGAGAGAACACGTCAAAATAAAGATTGCTTATTTTCCTTACCTAAACAGTTAGAGGGTACGTACGAGGGTACACCACTACCGTAAGTAGAACTTTTCTTAGGAGGGAAGTTCTATGCGAAGCGCGATCGGTATAAAACGGAAAGATTTAATTATTTTCATTGAAAAGGAGCGTGTTCCAAACTCTTATGGTAAAACCATTGAAAAATCGTCTATATTTTGTAAAAAAAATGTTACTTTTACTAACTCAGGTGGGTAAATCTTTTTTTTTTTTTGATAACGCAAGGGAAATGCACCTTAAGCCTCAAATCAGGGCTCTCCAACCAGCCTGCCCTGAAAAGGGCTGGTTAGTGTGGTTGTGCCTATCTGATAAAACCCGCTACGATTCACCTCACGCGATAAGTGGAAGAACCCGTTATCCTGCAAGGAGGGCCCGGTTCCTTCCGATCGCGCTGGGACTCCTCTCGCGGAGGGTAGAGAGGAGTCGCCCTCTGCGGGAAGGAAAAGACTTGGGTGAATAACAGCCTTTTCCCAGACGGTGAGCCGTTCCAGCCCTGTCCCGTCGGCCCACAGAAGGTAGGGATGCGTTAATATGCGATTCCTCCCCCCTTGCCGCCTTTTATTTTGAGAGTACTGCCTGGGCCTCCCACCTGGGCTTCCTGCATGTTGGTAAATCATAAGAATTACTAGTAAAACCTAAGAGTTACTAATAAAACCTAAGAATTACCAACATACAGTAACATAAAGATCAAATCCTGTCTGAATTACAGGGCCATGTTCTTAGAGGTACGGACGACCTCCATAGCCGAGTGGTTCTCACCCCGGTTTCAAGGTGTTGCCATCTCTGAGGTCCCTGGTTCGATTCCCGAACTTGGCTTTTCTTATTTTCTCGAGTCCGGGTGTTGTGGTACCTTCGTTATCTCAGATACATCATAATACGGAGACCTTAGCTACTCATTTTGGAATATTATAAAAAAATAGTAGATGATATTTTAATTATGTTCACATTATTCCGTGGCTTTAATGTCATTAGGAAATTATCATTAGAATGCGGATGTACCCTATTCTAAAGTTTCTCGGCACATTTGGTGCGAAATATATCGAGTCAACTTTCTCTAAGTACCATTTGTCTTCACTATATAATTAATATCTATATCAGTGCATTTTGAACTTTTAGTCGTAAGGGACCATTTTCTATTTGGCCATAGCAGCCGAGGATCGGGGGTGGGAGAAGCTATCAAATTTTGCCACTGAAAAATCATGTATGAATTTGCTATACCGGAGTCAACATAAGTAAAGTATTATATGTAGATGAAACACGCATAAAATCACTATTCCTCAAAAACATCATGTAAAAATACTAGCCAACTCTGGATGGAGATGCTTATTTTTCTATAAAAAGTGATGAAATCTCTAAGCGAATTCAAACCAAATCCAATTTCACTAATTTAGACAATGATATTACAATAAAATGGAAGATAGGTCACGTCAGTACTAATACGATGTCAAAAATTGTCCCTAGCATATACACGCACACGTGGCTCTATACTCTCCAATTATTAATAGACTATAACTGAACATATCACAGAGCAGACGTATAATGGTTTAATACAAGTTTAATGCCTACTTTTACCTAAACGATTTAATAAAGACTTCAATCAACAATTCAACTTAAAAATGTTGATGTGTAACATTATTATTTCTCCTTGTCGTTAGTGTATATATTATTTGCTCGTGTATAAATAAAAAAGCTTTTTAATCGATAAAAACCTGAACTGGTATATAATTTGTATAATAAGATGAGGCTTGGATCGAAATCGGAATCGGAGTATTTTTTTCGGAACTAAGAGTTAGGTTTCGATGCTCCTAATTTAAACCCCGGAGTTATGGAGTTTCAATGTCATATAGATTTTCAAATAAATGTAAGCTATAGTATAGACACTAAAGTCGAATTATCCGTTCTGTAACTTACATAATTTTTGACAGATCTTTTTCACAATTTGTGTAACGGGAGTAGTTAACCCTTTCTTTTATGACACATAATTTATTTTTATGATTAAAACGCAAATCAATTTAAAATGTTTATCGTTTTATCGTGTTAAAACAGATTTATCGTTTCACCAAATCTGTAACGTTAGGTAATTGCCTTAATAATCAGTTGCTTAGATAGGCAACGTTTGTCTTTGATTTTACATGCAGATTTTAGTTTTTTTTTTTCATTTCTTCTTCTTCTTTTTTTTAATGTATGGCCTATTTACATTTACACAATTCCGCCAAACACACGTTATTTGTGTAAAGTGACAATAACAAAAATATATACTTTGAGGTAATAAAACGAGAAAAATATATGTGGTCTTTTATTTACATTGATAAAAAGTCCACAATTTTTAAAAACCTAATTTTTTTATAAGTTAATTATAATATATCTAAATATCTAATATGGCCAAAGAGTAAATTTATCTATCACATTACGCAAATAGCCAATCGCTAGGCACCGCAAAGCATATCTTAACTTTAAGCGTTGCTTAAAGTCGTTAGGTTAGGCTTGTCATTGGTGAAACGCATTTTCATCTTAGACAATGCCCAAATATTTATTTAGGTGTCAGATTTGGGCGACTTCTAAGTTTAGCGAAAACGGTATTAATATAGTTAGATTTTATGTGACCGGCCGTTGACTTGGATGTATCAACAAGTAAATGTGCTAGAATGTTCTTGGTTTGATTTTGCTTAGTGAATTAAGTAAACAATTAAGTTAACTACACAGAAAGTTATCTCTTATTTAATCGTATAGTTCGTAGCCGCCTCGAAATTTTGTAATATCTTTGATTAAATTTAGAAAATAAAACTTTTTATAAACCAAACAAAAGTACTATCTTTCAATTGCTTTATCGAAGTAACGTATAAACTGTTATTGAATTTGTACTATGTGTACCAAATAAAATGATATAAGATTGAAAATCTTATATCATTTTTATAAGGGTTCTGTCATAAACAAAATGAGAAATAATAAATTGATGAAAATACATGAGTATGTTTATAGCAGAGATAATTATACAGTACTTTCCAATAATGATAATAGTTTTTGCAAATAATTTATTAATTAAACCATTCTTGCTGCACTTACTCATCTGTTATCCACATTTGTTGTTACTTACTATATTATATAGCCAATCTTACAGGTATAGGTACTGCGATAAGCCCAGACATTGATTAAACGAACACTTGCTTTTCGACATATAAGGTAAAATAATCCCAAAATAATTGGACAACGATTGAATTTCGCATAGCTAGATAATGCACTCTTGTCGCCTTCCCGACGCACCCTCTGGAACGATCCCGTTCAAATCGAGACGTCTAGTCACGTTATGTATTTCATCAAATTAAACAAATTATATATCATATAGTTTATCATATAGTTTATTATATAGTTTATAAACAATTTATATCAAGGTAAGAAACTCAAAGAAATCGATATAATGACTATTCCTTCTCTGTATTATTATTAGACCACGTTATCGAAGAGCAGTTTGGTAGCTGGACGTTTTTAGAAATAAACAAATAAATTTGTTATAAAAACTAATTACCAATATTGACATAAACATATTTACCCATCTCTAAAAACGGGCAGCCACCAAACTGCAGCCTCCGTTAGCGGAATATAATAATTATATACGGTAAAATATATATCCTACGGTTGAGTATCGATACTTGTATATATTTAAGAAAAACATTTTTCTAGGAAATTGCTTAAATAAATATTAAAATAGTTAATTTAATTGTTATTCATAGTCATGCTCTCTTTAAAGCCTCTGTATTGTTGTCGTGTGGGTCGGATCGTTACGTTCCCTAAAATATTGTTTTCTTTTTAATTTATTTTATTATTCACGTGTATATTAAATTAAATAATATAAATGTAAGGCCTTTGAACCTGGGAAAGATATAGGCTCATTAATCCGACTCCAAGGGGAATAGAGACACCTTCTCTATTCTTCGTTTGAGCAAATCCTGGCCGACGCACCTTGTCCCAAGAGTGGACACTCTACACCACATCAGGCTGAGTGAAAGAATTATTAATTCGGTCAGAGACCTAGTTTTACGAGGAGCCCTGGATTACGGGCGAAGACCTCAACAGCTGCAAAAGTGGAGATGGTTTCGGCGGACTAGGCGGATGTGGCACAAACCCAGTAACAGGCTGGCCTTACATATTGGGGTACCGGGTTGTGCTGAAGCTTCACCATTAGGCGGGATGGAGCAGGATGGTTGGTAGCGAGGTAACGGTGTTAGGAACCAACAGTAGCACCCAAGCTCCCCAAGAGAGTTACCACATTGCCGGTTCTTTTTGATACAAGCTCTTCCGGCGTAGATTTACGAAGTTATCTAACAAATTCCCGTGGGAGAATTTGTTAGATAACTTCGCCACCACCTGGTCGAGCCGGCCCATTCCACCACCACCACGCTTCGGCAGGAATGGGCCGGCTCGACCAGAGTGATACCACGGCCTCACAGAAAACCGACGTGAAGCAACGCTTGTGTTGTGTTTCGTCGTATGAGTGAGGGTACCGGAGGCCCAACCCCTCCCTATTCCCTTCCCTCCCTATGATCATATTTGTCCCTCAAAGGCCGGCAGTGCGCTTGTAGTCCCTACTGTTAAAGAATGGCTTACTGAGAAATGTTTCTATAGAGTACAAGAAATATTAGATAGTGTAAATATTAAAAAGTGGAATGTAATTTTAGTTTTTATGTCACAATGTGTATACGCCTGAAAGTGCAAAAATAAGTGACACTCGCGATTTGAATTAACAATGAGATCTGTTTTTTGGCAACTTTGTTTTTATGTACAATAAAGTACTCACTAACTTTGTTACGGATGCTAAAAGTTTCAACTTTCACAGGTGGTTGTAACAACTGAATAAATGATTTTGGTTTAATTCAAGAATTAGTTAAAATTTTACTTGTTTTATTCGTTTAGCTTAGACATATTCATACTTCATTTCACTTCAAACCATTTTCCCCTTCTAAAAATAGCTAACACGATATAATAATAATAATAACATTTCTTGACAATTCCATATTACAAAATTCTCTTATCGTATTTGGTTAGCGCAAAAAGAATAATAGATCATTTTTTATTGAATAAGAGGATTACGTTGACAGCTGTTTTAGTATAAACTGTGTCACAGCTGTCAGCAGTATTTAGTATGATCTGTGTAATAAACAGTTAGTGACGACACTATTTAGTATAACTTATTTAGGAACAGTATGAGCCGATATACTTCGATTCACCTATCACCGTTTAAACCTGCCCTGGACTACGATAAACATTTTAAAACCAAGATCAGCTAAATCGACCCAACGGTTCTCGAATTTAAGCGAAACAAACGAACAGTAATTAATTTTAATATATGTTACACTGAAAGACCGAAAACATAGCTCACAAAGCATTAACGTCACAGTCACAGAAATTCGTGTTATGGCTCTAATGAAAACTCTCACAACGTGTTGTGCCAATGACAGAAAGATCACATAGCGAAAACGGGTCGTGGCTGGCTAACTATTCGACCTCAACGCGTTGTGGCAATGAAGAAAAGGCATGAGGCGTGTGAAACCATATGTGATGGTGCCTTATTCCGAAAATTGGGATATTCCAATAATATAGTTTCTCTACCAAAAAGAGCAATATTTTTTTACTCTAACAAAATTTACGTGGACATACAGTATCTGCTTCAGTTGATGCAGGTCCTTAAAAGTTGGTAATTGACGCTTGGTAACATATTTTTGAGAGCATTGTCATTTTTCTGTGTTTTTTTTTATTTTGACTCAAAAGTTAGTTTTTTTTTATTAACAGATAGTTTAACTTAACATTTTAATACACTACTGTGTCAATACAAAACTCTTTAGCTCAAGTTTTTTACTTTTACGGAAAGGGTCGAATATTAGCATTAAAAATTGTAATTGATTCTGAATACCTGAAGTCTATAGTAATTACGTACGTTTCTTCATTTATTCAGACTATATTTTTTTCGTAACAGGAAAACTTTTGAAATCCAGTAAATTTGCTGTTCAATTTTTTATAGTATGCAGTTTCAATTCTGACAGTAAAAGTTCCTTGTATCTATATTATATGTATCTACTGTCTTGGTATAGCCTTAAAGGAAAACTAGACACCTACATCATTTTGTAATTAAATTTTATTGATTTTCATTGTTTTAATATTTTATGTAACGAATTGATGAAGTATTAATTAATATACAGAGTGATTCAAGAGGAAGGATTATATGGGTAACTACGTAGGTGGAAAGCAAGTATCTAATTAATAGTCTAGTGATCGAAGTGTAAGATTGTATGTATGTAATAGCTGTTACATACGTACTTATAATAGCTATAAAGCTTTACTTATTTTTTAATAAATAATAATGAAATGAAATGAAAATATCTTTATTCAAGTAGGCTATTACAAGCACTTTTGAATCGTCCAAAAAAAAATTTTTCCCCTACCACTCGCTCAGGACGTCTTTAGCTGACAAGAAAAACAAGCAAAAGAAACTCACCAGCTCTTTATCATAAGTAATGACATTTACGTAAATCATGTCATTACCACAATATGTGAAAAAATATTATTATATTTCCAATATGCTACATGTTTAATAAAATGGAAAAGGTAAATTTGAGATTTGATTAGCATCTTAAGCTGGAGCCGACAAAGTATAAAAATGTAAGAAAATCTTACAATCAGTGAATTGCTCACTTCTAATAACTTACTCTACTTCTACTAAAAAGGTTTTTAAGTAAATTAGTATGAATGAAAAAATAGGCCTGCTGTAATTCCGAATGGTATTAAGAAGAGTTGATGAGATATATTTTAATTAATCAGTGGCCATTATACTAGCAACTTGATTTATTTTTTTATTATTTAATACATAGACACTGTAATGTTCAATAATTTTAAGAAACATTCGATAACTTTAAGAAAATACATTAAGCGTTATTCCGAATATGTTCGGGTAGTTCTGAATGATAGTTGAATATAAAGATTAGAAAAGAAGTAGGAATGAAAGTTAGGAAAGGACAGCTAGAGATAATAAAAAAGATAGATGAAAGAAAGGAGAAAGAAAGAGGGAAAACATAGGATGAGGGAAGAAGAGAGAAAGAGGAGAATGCTCCCTTACTCGAGCGACTTAAAACCCTAGAAGGAAACCTAGAAGAAAAAATAAGTGGAACAGCGGAAGAAATTGGAAGGAACATCAGGGAAAAAACAAGAGAACTGAAGGAAGAAATAAAATTAATAAATACAGGAAACCAAATAGAAAACACCATCTCCCCCCCACAAAAAACATACGCCTCTATAACCCAAAAAAACATACCACCAAGGATAGACACCCTCCATTCAATCGTACTAACTTCAGAAGACCCAATGGATACTGCGGAAATGGTAATACAAAAGGCTAAGAAGATCTTAAAGCCAGAAGGAAGTAGAGTACGAATTGACAGAATAAGAAGAGGAAAAGACGCAAAGGTAATAATCGGTTGTAGAGAGGAAATCGAAACCAGAGAAATAGAAAAGAAACTGATCTCTGGTGGGGGTATAAAAATTGAACACGTGGCAAACAAAGACCCCCTCGTCATCATTAAAAATGTGATATATAAAATGACAGACAATGAAATTATAGACTCCATTCTAAATCAGAACCCAGAATTATTTAATACTAAAAACGAAGAAGATCAAAAAATGAAAATAAAATACAGAAGAAAGACGAGGAATCAAGAACGCTGCCACCTAATACTACAGGTGAGACCAAAAATATGGAACGCCATGACAAATATAGGACACCTCTACTTAGAAATGGAGAGATTGAGTGTAGAAGATCAAACACCACTCATCCAGTGTACGAGGTGCCTACAATTTGGTCATGGCAGGAAATTTTGTACCGAAAGTGCAGATAGATGCAGCCACTGCGGAGATCTGCACCTACGAGTGGATTGCCCTGATAGGAAAGCAGGAGTCCCTCCGCGGTGCTGCAACTGTGTGCACGCAGAACAAGATCAAACAGATCACAACGCATTCAGTAAAGAATGTAAGACCAAAGAGAAATGGGACTATCTGGCCCGCTCCACCACCGCATATAAATAAACATCTAGAAGAGGAGCAAGACAGACTGACACAAAAGAAAGGATACACAAAAACAAAAACAACAAAACAGAAAATAACAAGAAGACACTAAACACAATCCACAAAACACAACAAAACGTACACTAACATGTATATCAAACAAAATAGAAGAAAACATAAGCGATATGCTCCGATTATAATTCATGAGAATATAAACCGGAGCATATCAAAAACACAAAAATACAGCACACATATAACAAACAATTACATGGGAGTAAACAAAATGAAATTGGAGCTCCCATGTAAAATAAGAAAAGAAAGGAAAGGACAACTTGTAGGAGGCATAATGAGTATGCCAAACACAAGTAAAGTAGAATGAAAATAAACTATAAGGAAAAAGTAGGAATCACTAAATATATGTTTGCATATATGCCAAGTGACCTAAATTATAATGGAATTAAAACTATAAATAGGAATAAAAATAAAGGACATAACAAGTCGAATAAGATAGAAATAAATAAATATAGAAATAAAAACAAAATAAAATAGATAAATAAATAGGATTAAAAAAAATAAAGACACGGAACATAGGATAACAACATAATACATATAGAAGTAAACATAGAATATGCTTAACAAAGAAATGTAATAAACTAAGAGAACATGTAACTTTAGAATAAGTAATATAGCATAATAAGAAAGATTGTAACTAACAAGTAAATAGAATTAAGGACAAAAAGAGTAAGAATGTAATAGAATAGATAATAAGAATATAAAAATGTATAAAACATACCAATACTTGGAAACAGACGTAGAATATATAAGATAAGAGAGTGTAAATCAATTAAGAATCATGTAACATCAACAAATGTAACATTAGACTAATGTAACATAGTAAGATAAATGTAACAAATAAAAACAAATAGTTATAAGATAAAACAATATGTAACAAGACCACGGGAAGGTAAAGAATTAGACAAAAAATTGTAAAATAAAATAAGTAAAAATAATTATGTAAATAAATAAAAACTGGATACTTTATTGAAAAGGAAAATAAAAAGAATAGAATAAGTAGAATAGGAAGATAGCAATAGATGCGGCAATCCCAGTCGCTCGAGGTATGAATGAGAATAGTATGAAAGAAAGAAATAGTATGCAGCATGAATAAAGGATAAATGATAGAATTGGAATGAAAGAGAAATCAGAATTAAAATGGCCTGCTACAAAGTGGGAGGCAGAGTAGGGTTCGGCCAGAAATATTGGCTGGGCATCAATAAAAAAAAAATATATAAAGATTCAGATTCAGTTTAAATTATCGTTTATCGAGCTATGAATCATGCTTTACACCTTTTTTAATATTTTAGGATTAAAAATCATTTAACAGAGCTATGTTATGTTGCACAATAAAACGAAGGGTATCAATATCATTAAATGAAAATAAGGTAAACTAAGCTTTTAGTTTATTCTATTTAATCTATGTCTATACTAATGTAGGAAAGATTTGATTGATTGTTTGTTTGTGTGCATCGAATAGGCTTCGAAACTACTATGCTGATTTTAAAAATTCTTTCACATACACGAAGCTACATAATGAGCGGTGGACATGGGCTTGACAAACAGCAAATAAGGGGTGAAAATAGAAGTAAAAGTTCATATAGGGAATTAAGTTACCATGGCATAAAATAATAATAATAAAAAAATTATTTGCATGAAACATGACATATATTGATTCATGAAATGTATATTACATTCTCATGTTTTGCTATATTAAAATAGCATTCAAATTCTTAGAATGTCAATCTTTACACAAACTAAGTTAAGCACTTTTTGGCATTATATAAAAAATAATTATAATGTCGAAAACACTTTGTCCCTGGCACTCTGAGATGGGACTCGAACCCATGACCTTTCGCAATTCGGGCGACTGCTCTAACCACTGAGCTACCCAGGACCTAACAGAACTGACGAATTTTTCAAGCATTTGTTACTTTTTCGCCAATACAGAGTTATGTATTTTCTGTCATACAGATTTCTTACTGATCAACTATAAAATAAATAAATAAATATTTAACAACATCACATACATTGCTCAGATTCCAAGATGAGTAGCTAAAGCCCCCGTATTATGGAGTATCTGAGACAACGAAGGTACCACAACACCCAGACCCGAGTCAATATAGAAAAGTTCATTTTCTACATTGACCCGACCGGGAATCGAACCCGGGACCTCAGAGATGGCGACACCTTGAAACCGGCGTGCGAGCCACTCGGCTACGGAGGTCGTAAACTATGCATTTAAGCCTGTTGGTTAGAAATCTATATATTATTTATTCTTTACTTAAGCTGCATAAATCTATTGCTCATGATCTAAGTATCATGAACAGATGGAGGAAAGATAAAGCTGTTTCCAATAAATTAGTCAAAACAGCATCTGCTGCTAAGCAATATGCAACCCAAGCCAGCTATAAATGCAATATTTAAAAAAACTTAATATGATAGATATTAAGTTTTTTGATAATCATTTCCTTAAATATTTTGATTGCATAAAACTGTAAACTCTTGGATTAAATCACTAGACTATATAGATACTTAAAATACATTAAAACTTATTACATGATTAACAAAATAAATAGCTTCATAGACAATAATATTTACATCGACTAAAATACTGTTTTCAAAACGAAAATAAATATAGTCAAATATAATTTTGATATACAAAGCCAAAGACACAGTAAGAAATATAAGTTACAAACTATTGCGTTATTTGGGAGAAAAACTCAATCATCGAATTTTCGGTATAAAACACCAGCTTTTTCCTGTTTTATTTGATTAATTTCCATATTCTTAATACAAAATGCTTAAAAAATCCACTTGGTCCCTGACACCCTGAGATGGGTATCGAACCCTCGACCTTTCGCAATCCGGGCGTTGCAGTCGCCCCATCTCAAGGTGCTAGGGACCACGTGGATTTTTAAGCATTTTGTATTATCTCCGATTTTCCATAAAATTTTATGTATAACTTTCTTTAATTAAACACATTGTACATCGTTAATTGACTACAAGCATATAATAACATGTTTTGTGGCTCATTGTTTGTTAATTAATCAAAACTCGAGGTTATATACCCAGCAATTCCGAGAAGCGTTCGATTTATGATATTACCTGGAACTCCCGCCAACATCTCATTGTCCGCCATTTTGTTTAAAGGGCAATAACGTAATACCGGTAAATGGAAATTTATTAATCTACAAATGGCATCAAAAATGGGACGTTAAATACGTCTATGTCAATACAAATAAATTGACATTTAGAGATAACCTATTGTTTGCTCCAATTGCAAATTAAGTCCATATACCAATTCCGGATTTAGATATCGGTTCCAGGTGTGCGATCGCTTAACTCTAGCTAGAACAATGTTTAACTTTCCAATTTAGACATTTTTCAATTTTCAGCTATCAGTGAAGTTAAGTAAAGTTGTCAGGAACAGATCGCTATCCAGCCATAAGGCGGAAAATCGGACATACGGATGCACATTAGCTCTTCGCTTCGATTCTATAAAGATCCGAACACGAATTAGAATTCACTCAGGTTTCCGAATTAACTTCAAAAGCGGCATCCCCACATTCTTGAATTCGTAATAACGCTTCGTGGCTTAAGTTAAATGAGTTTCGAAATGATATAGGAATAGAATATCTGAGACACGTATGAATCAATCAATCTTGTTTTGTATGTTTATAAGAAAACTAACTTTTGCCCGCGACTTCGTCCGACTTTGAGCAGCATTTCTAACGAATATTTATTCATTATATCGTGTAAAATACCTGAAATAAATTTCATCCCCTATTTTATTCCCTTACGAATAGATTTTTTTATTTTTTATTCCTTTCTTAGGGGATGCCTACGTCATGGTAGCTTTATGCATGTGAAGTCTCAGCCCGATCGGTTTAAAATTAACAAAGTTTCATACAAACTTTTATTCCTTATTTTATCCCCTTGGGGATAGAATTGATCAAAATAATTTCTTAGTGGATGTCTACGTCATAACATTTACCTGTATGCCAAATTTCTGCCCGATCCGTCCTGTGGTTTGGGCTGTGTATTGATAGATCACTATGTCAGTCAGTCATCACTTTTGAATTTATATATATTTAGATGGAATCAATTGAACTTCTACACTAAATGACGTGATTCGAACAAGTGAATGAATTCGAACTTGCATTTGAATATTATCAGAATCGCTTTCCTGGATGCCACAATATGTCAAATTTCCGCAAGTGATATTGTACCCTACCCAAAATATAATAAGGTGTAAAATCAAATGGAAAAATTAAACAGTTTTGTATGTTTTGATTAATCTTCGTGCTATCAACTTTACATCTGTTGTTACGTATATATTTTGTTTTTGTGCATAAACACATAAATGTATGGGATCCCCACACGCAACGGAAAACCGCCAAGATCCCCAAGAAAAGCAGCAACCTTGGATTTGAAAATGTACCTGAGTCTGAACGGTTCACTGTTACAACAGGCCATCCTACCTAAGATTTTCACATGTAGTACCAACTAAAATGTAAAAATATATACTTGAAGGGCTTTCTAACAGTCTTATTACAGTTAATATATTGACAACTAAAATTTCAAAGGTAAATATTTGATTTGCCTGCTTCTGTTTCACTAGGTCGTTGATTACCGTGACTGCTAAGCGTCGTTGTGTACCAAAAAATAAAAAACTATCCCGAACTCTGCGTAGAAGCGCGCACAAACGGAACAGATTAAGTATATGATAGTAAAACTTTGATTTTCATATAATATTGTTTTAAATTTAATTCCCTTAACATCATTTCTTGATTCTTCTGCCAACAAATAAGTTATATATACTTTTTCGGAACCAGTCAATCTAAAGCAATGGCTATTCAATACGTGAGTTTTAAGTTCATTTAAAATTTACGTTTCATTATTACTGTAAGGGAAAAATTTAAAGAAATAGACATAATGACTGCAACTTCAATACATATACGAGAAAATATTAGTTTGTTTTCTATAAAAAGAGATGTACACAATTATTATACTATAAATTAAAATACATGAATGTTGCTTCTCACTAGACTAAAAAAGTTAATAATTCAGATCTTAATTCGGAATAATTCGGATCTTTGTATGCACTTCTAAAATCTGATCCAGAGCAAAATACAACAATTAGATATCATGTAATCTACAATTTAAAAAAAAAATCATATTAAAAAGCATATTATAAGGTATCTGATTATATAACAGATAAGCATACTTGGACTTAAGGTGAACCAATGAAGATGAACTGCACAGGGAATTTTTTCTATACTCATTACATCTCAGCATTATCTTGTTTTCATTAATAAATTATTATGTTATCATTATAAGATCATAGTTTTTATGTAATGACATGGTTTTGTGAATGTCGTGACTCCAATTAAAGCTGAACTGAACACGCCCAATTCAGTTGCTTTGAATTTGTTAGCGCAATTTATTAGAATACGCCCAATATATCAAGATTCACCAGAAATATTTTCTACACTTTGCTCCAAAACTATTATATTTGTAGTTCTACAAACATTAAAAATAAAAGTAATTAAAACAAACGTTTACATTTAATAGTTTTATTGTTATGAAGCTGTAACAATGTTCTGCGGTTTCGGCTAATTGGGTAATAAGTTTTTTACATGAAACGTGAGTTGTTTGCAATCTGTGTTTTTTTTTAACTTGTTAACTTGTAGTAAACATAGTTTTATTTAATTGCAGCAAATCCACTTTAAACACTCAAACAATCATAACCTTGACTTTCAAATAAATATAGGTTAGGCAGTCTCATTCTTCCTCTGTGTATTCAGAAACCATTTCAGCACATTAAAATTTTATGCTTTTTTAAAATATTTTAGTTTATCTATACCTATATATCTATATATTTTTTTTTTCCAATATTCAATATCCAATGTAATATTTATATTAGTATCATATTTTAACGCTGTTGGTTTCTAAATAAATAAATAAGTATGCCAACATTTTTATATCTATGTGTTGGAAAACAAGGTATCAGTTAAACAAACATCATATAATTCAATGAAGTGTTATGATTATAAACACTTAAAGTAATTGGTGAATTTTGAGCGGGATAGTGTTATAGGTTTTCAGTAGGAATTCTATACCAAAATAGCCTCAAGCTATAAAGTTGTAGTCAGTTTTTATTGCAGAATAATACTGTTTGATATCGTGAACTACTAAAACTTCAAAGAAGCATTTATTATATTATGAAAACAGGAAAGATATAAGTGTAGATAAGGCTGGCTACTTCAAAAAATAATATATAGGTAATTCCCATAGAAGGAAAACTAACCAACTAACAAAATATATTGTGTGGCATAGTGAATAATAAAAAAAAAACTCTATATAACTTTATAATGTTAACCCAGAGGAAAGTTATAATAGTTTGTCTACAACAAAAATTAAATTTTAAGGGTTCTCTAATAAACAAAGAGTCCTTATAATTTCGCCATGTCGATCTGTCCGTCCGTTTGTCCACGATTTAGCTCAAAAAATATTGGTAGTAAAGTTGTAATATGACATGAGTATACACGTTTATTACGCCGATAAAGGGTCGGCTTTCCCTTCAGTGTGGTGTGGCATAGTTGTATACTTCTTTCAAAATCATTGGGGGTAAAGGAAGGTAGTTTTTCAATTTAGTAAGGTTTGAAGAGATAATTTTCCTTATAGTCAAGTGTCCCCCCCTCTACTAAGTAAACGGTCGTTAATAAAAATTCAAACGTTACGGCAGTAGTACCTATATATGACCAAGTTAAAAAGAAAACTATTACACTAACACTATACAAGTTTACGAGTAATAGTCGACCAATTATATTTTAATCAACTTCACAGCAAATAACAAACGTGATATGTTTTACTTTTTTAATGGATAATGGTACGAAACCCTTCGTACGCGAATCCGACTTCCACTTGGTCGGCTTTTTATTTATTACATTGTAATAATAATTCTTTATGATGTACAAAATATATTTTTGGCAAAATATATTAGATACTAAGAATTCTATTATAATACGAAGAATTCTATGTAATATTATATTTTGCTATATGAAGATGAAAAAACGTTTATTTTCAGAAAATAAACATTAAAATATACAAGCACTGAACCCCACACGAAGCAATGCCTGACCTGTGGAGGAGATTAATATGATTTCAATAAAAAATAGTAAACACTAAGTAAGACTTTAAATATTCTTCGGTCATATTTCTTGACTAGATATATACGTACGTATATGCATATTATGTGTATATTATATAGTGCTTTGTGTGTCAAAGTGTATATGAGTTTTTCAATTTTTATTTTATTGAAGAACTATTTCAGAGCTCTCCTGCTGTTATGTGTGATAATTTAAATTTCGTCACCATATGCCCGAAAAGTGGTTCGAACCATAACATATTGCAATACGAGCGACTACCTAACCTACCCAAAACCTGGCCTTTTTTCTTAAAGATAAATATCAATAAATTATTTTGTATGCAAAATTCGTCAAATATACAGGCGGACTTTAGAAGTGAATCACATTTTTATGGTGAGGCATAATATTGAGAAGTGTATTGAATACAAATTGCCACATGTCATCAGTTTTATTGATTATGAGAGAGCCTTCTAGTTCATCGAACACAGGGCTGTCATGCACACAGTCAAAAGGAGCCAAATAGACACAAGATACATAGAAGTCATTAAGGAGATATATAACGCGGTGACACTGCAAGTAAACTTCACAACCTATTTGACCGTATCCCAGTAAAAGGGGTGTGCGACAAGGCGACACAATTTCCTCTAAGCTTTTCACGTTTAAACTTCTCGACAGGTCTGATAGAGGTATCAACATAAATGGATAATGTTTGGTCCATTTGCGATTGGCTAACGATATTATCATCTTCGCTGAGTCGGTAGTACTTCGCATGAATACCTCAAAAACAAAATTTATGACCAAAGATATGGACATAGGACGCTTAATGGTTTCGTTATTGAGCAAATAGACTAATGTATGTAATTGGGACAGCTACTCACCCTGAATAAAATTGGACAGGCAAAAGAAATTGATCGCCGAATAAAAATGGGTTGGGGTGCATTCAGCAAATTGTCCTCTAAATATTCAAGAATAAAATGCTTATATCCCTTAAGCAACAAACTTTCGAGCAATGTGTCTTGCCTGTTCTCGTATACGGAGTGGAGACGTGCGGCCAACCAAACAACACGTGGATGACTGACAGGTAGCCTAGCGAAAAATGGAACGAGTTATGTTAGGAATTACATTACGTAATCGAATCCGTAATAAGGTAATTCGTAATAACGCACACACACCAAATTACCTGATTTGGCTCGTGTCTTTGCATGGAAGAAATGGTGATGGGCTGGTTAAGCCAGAAGCTACTGGAATGGGAGAGACTGTCGAGAATAGATAAGAGAAATGTCGACTAACCACAAGCTTAATAGACTATATCTCTAAAGTGGTGGGTAAAAACTAGCAAAGAAAAGCCCAACACCGCAATCACTAGCTCAAATGGAGGATATCTATACTCAGCACTGGGTGGATGTGAGTTGAGGAAGAAGAAGAACCATCCACTCATTTAAATACCTGAATAGGATTCTTGCGCTATGGGAAAGGTATTTCTTTTTTTTATTTCGATCTCTGTCACCGAGGAGTCTTCCTTCATAAGTAAAATACTCATAAATAAACACTCGCATAAACACACTTATATACACACTTATTACTGATTCATAAAAAAGAACATTTTGTTTCTGAAAATGAAACTATCTCATGTATTCGGAAGAATAGCGTTGCGGCTAAAAAAGAAAAAGAATAAATAGTAATAGCGTGAAATTTAAGAATTTCACTCTAAATACAAATTTAAATTTGTGAAAGTAAATAAAGACCGTTGAAACCGTAATTTATTTCAAATATCTATTTCGCAATAGCGGTGAAAATTACAATTTAACACATGACGCAATGTTAAAAAACTACTCAATAGAGCTGGAAGTAAATTAACCTCATATATAATAGGGATAAGGACTAATTTTTATTTGTTTGTCCGTTAACTAGACACAAAAATATTGAAAAAATTTGAAAAATATTAAACAGGTATTGTTTCATATTATTCGTTATCATAAAATTACGGCGGAGTTGAAATTTCGCATGACGTCACGTTATGGTACGTTTTCTACAAAACTATGACGTACCCAGACCCCACTCCTAACATCTAATTGAAGTAAAAAAAAAATCCGTATCTAATATTTTTCTATTATCTGTCTGACGGACTAAATAGAATTGCATTTTTTTATTCAGTCGTCATCCCTATTCAATTTAGCCTTTGTGTAATAATCTACTATTAAAAGAAGAAATTCGGTACTCAACCATCATCGTAGTTATTTATTGATTTTTGAAGATAGTAGAAAGAAGAAAGGTAACACGATATTAATCTTGGTTAAACCTTACACTGCCGAGTATACAGGTCTTCTGAAATGTATATTGACGTCAATATACGTTACCAGAATATTTTTTTGAAAGCTTATATTAATAACCTACAAACAAAACTTCGCCTGAAACTTAACAATTCTATTCTATTATTTCAAGAATATTATATTTTAAGTAGATTTCATTACACATTTTTAATAAAAATGTCTGAAAATATTCTTAATCCATACCTATAAGATTTTGGATCGTAAAAAAAATGTTTCTACCACTCGTTTAGGATGAATATTTTGGCTGACAAGAAGAACGAGCGAAAGAAATTTACCAGCACTTTTCAAAAGTAAAGACATTTACATCAATCATGTTTTTTCAGTTAGAAGATAATGTCATTTTTTTGTAATTTCATCCATAGTACTCATACCTATGTATTCTCCAAGACATTTAATGAAGTTTCTTGGTTTTTTCAGTTGGTTTTAGATGAAAACAACTTTATGTTATACTTATTGTTCCTACAACTTTAAACGCGTATATTATAGCCTACGTCAGCCGCGTATCCGCGGACCAAAATAAAAAAAAACAAGTCAACCTTTTGTTCTATATATGTACTATTGTACCGTAAAAAGAAATTGTACCACTGAAGGCTAAAGCGGTACGGCAAACGTCTCGCCACTTTGACGTCAGAGTGGCGAAACGATTGTATGATTAAGCTTCCTAGGTGAAAGAAGCCTATTCAGTGCAAACAAACAATCGTTCCGCTTTATGTAATATTAGTATAGATTAATTTTATGACAAACATGCTGTGAACATATGTAGAACTTATAAATTTTTCAAATTTAGAAAGAAACTAGTGATCATACTCGTTTCATGAGATCCACCTCCTTGAGTATATGTATATTCTTTCAAACGAAAAAGAATCATAAAAATCTATTGAAGAACAAATCGAGAAATATAGTTACAAAATAAACACTCACATGGAAAACCTCGTTCTTTCAAGAAAGCTAAAACATCCTTTTTAAATTTCTTCGATCTTGTTCCGACAAAGATCGTTTCCTGGAACAAGGTTTACTTCCATATTGCTAATCGACAGGCAACGAACGTTGAATTTCAATAGTGTTTATTATCTATTCATACATAAATATACCTATAAAAGCGAAAGGTCACTCACTCACTCATCACGAAATCTCAATACTACAAGTGCAAGGAGTTTAAATTTTGCATGTGGGTTCTATTTAGGACGTAGGTGCTTACTAAGACGGGATTTCATGAAATTCAACCCCTAAGGGGGTAAATTAGGAGATGAAAGTTTGTATAAAACTTTGTTACTACAAGTGCTAGGAGTTTCAAAATTTGCATGCGGGTTCTTTTTAGGACGTAAGTAGGACTTAGACAGGATTTCATGAAATTCAACGCCTAAGAGGGTAAATTAGGGGATAAAAGTTTGTATGAAACTTCGTTACTACAAGTGCTAGGAGTTTCAAATTTTGCATGCGGATTCTTTTTAGGTCGTAGGTGCTCACTAAGACGGGATTTTACGAAAGCAAACCCAAAGGGGGTGAATTATGAGATGAAAGTATTTATGTAATTTTCTCATTTCTGGACTTAAAACTAGATGACGCGGGTGAAACCGCTGAAGCCGCAAAATGTTTATCTATACATTGTTTAAAGCGAAGTTGCTTCCCGTTGTCTTTACGCTGAGATTTTTACTACACAACGGATTTTATTTTGGTTTTCATCAATATACAGAGTGGCTGAAGAGGAAGGTACTATGTTAACATGGCCACGCGGATGAAGCCCGCTAGCGGAAAGTTATAAATAAATGCTACTTAAACGTTATATATTAATCATAAACATTCAGTGAACCCTTGAAATCAAGAAAACTTTCTAAAATCAAGGAAATAAAATGTTATCTGTCAAATATCAATCATAAAGCCAAAAGATATCATTGAAAGTATACTCAATACGATGATAATTTAGAACGGTGCGTCCAAGATAACGTACACGATAAACTGTGACGTCACAGTTATATGAGTAAGCAAAACTAAAAAAATATTTTTCATTTTTACCTGGTATTCTATTGATGCTTAAGAATATAGTAATATATTATACTGAGTCCATATTCGTGTAATGTTGTGTAAATAAATAAATAAAAGCCGCAAAAGCACGTTTGCTGTTGAATTATTCTGTTTTTAGTATTTGTTGTTATAGCGGAAACAGAAATACATACATCATCGGTGAAAACTTCTACTCTGCATTGTCTTAGTAATACGGTCCTATTTTTACCCTTTTGGTAAAGAATAACCAAAGGAATTTAATTAGACACAAACACAATCAGCACATGAAACTGATTGTTTTTCAACCCTTATTATACGCGATGTAAAGTAATTATTCAACTCCAAATGATTCCACGATGATAATAATAAAAATAATTCTTCATCTATAGTATTAGTATTAATACTAACATTATAACGAGGAAAGATTTGATTGTTTGTTTGTTTGTTCCACACTGAGTACTGAGTTCTGTATACTATTAGTACTTCAACACACAAAGTAATCAAGCTTTCGAAAGCTCTTGCAAATTATTGTCACGACATCTCCGTCTATTATAGATATTAACTTTTGTAATTAGAAAAATCTCATAGGAATAAGAATTATTGAATTGTCTTCCTTTACAAATTTTATTTTGTTATTACTTTTAGTATTTAAATAAATATGAATGGAATAATGTGTTACCTATTAGATTTTCTAGAAGTTTGAATTCTAAACATTCTAATTATAAGTCATGCAAATGGTTTTTAAGTTTTACGTAACTATTGTTTCATTTTACCGGTTAAAAGAACCGCATGTCGAATGCCAATTTAAGTTTGTACTGATTTGTTTTTTAAGTCTGTTTGACTTAAAAAAAAAACAAATAAACTTTAAAGGCGATTAAGAAAATCAAGAAATTATTTTTGAAGAATTAATTTGAATATAACGAAGATTTGATATCTATGCTTTTCTTTAAACCTAAATGAAATGGGCTCCAGTTACTATGGGCGTCCCTCAGGGATCAATATTAGGACCATAGCTATTTCTAATTTATATTAATGATCTTCCTCACTTTACGAAGAATTTGTGCGAGACAGTATTATTTGCAGATGACACCTCTTTACTGTTTAAAGTTGAGAGGGGTAATGATTGTTTTGACGATGTAAATGATGCTCTCGACAATGTTCTACAGTGGTTTGATAATAATAATTTAAAACTCAATTCAAATAAAACGAAATGCATAAAGTTTGCAATACCTAATGTGAGGCATGTCAGTACACTTACTTAGAAAAAGTTGAGTTAGTAGAATCAACAAAGTTCCTTGGTATTACACTAGATTCCCGACTGCAATGGGATCCTCATATTGATAGCTTGTCAAGTTGACTGAGTTCTGCAGCTTTTACTGTTAAGAAAATTAGACTCTTGACAAATGTTGAAACGGCAAGATTGGTATATTTTAGTTATTTTCATAGTGTAATGACGTATGGTATATTGTTGTGGGGTTCTGCGTCTAGCATTCAGGATATTTTTATTCTACAAAAGAGAGCTGTCCGTTCTATATATAATTTACGGTCTAGGGAATCTCTCAGAGAAATATTAAAAGAAATAAATATTCTGACTGTTGCCTCTCAATACATCTATGAGAATATTATGTACACAAGAAAACATTACGATTCCTTCACAAAAAAAAGTAGTGTTCATAATCTTAACACAAGAAATAAAAATAAACTTTCCGTTCCAATTTCAGACTTCAAAAAACCAGAGGATAATTTCTGGGTAAATGTATTGGTATGTTCAATAAAGTTCCATAAAATGTAATTGACCTACCCATAAATAAATTTCAAATTCATGTAAAGAATATACTAATGAGTAAAGGCTATTATTAAGTTGATGATTATTTTAAGGACCGCAATGCATGGAATTGGTAGCCTTCGCTCTGTTCTATACCGATTAATTATAGGTATGTACCAACCTATGACCTACAGACTTTGAAACTTGTATTTATTATTGTTCAATATATGTATTATTTTGGTAATGACATGATTTATGTAAATGTCATTACTTATGATAAAAAGCTGGTAAGTTTCTTTCGCTTGTTCTTCTTGTCAGCTAAAAGACGTCCTGAACAAGTGGTAGGGGAAAAAATATTTTTGGACGATTCAAAAGTGCTTGTAACAAGCTTACTTGAATAAAAAAAGTACATACTTAAATTTATTAATAGCCTTATTAGTTTTTTAAGATCTACTTTTGACTATTATGTGTCGGTTTCAGTATTTGAACTCCCGACGCAAAAAGAGGGGTATAAAATAATTTCGATGTGGTTATTTTTAAAAACTAGGGTGTATATTAACAGATTAGCTGTATTATGACGAATTAGCCTCCGTAAATTATAGCTTATGCGCACACACAAGTGTGTGTGTGTGTGCGCTTCTCATAAGTGAAAAAAAAACCAAAACATGGTAAGCCCCCCCCCTCCCGTTCCGTGAGTTCTATTTATTTTATATCAATTGGCGACTTTGAAAACATGTTCGTTAGGACGAACTTTAGGCCGCAATAGGTTGCGGCGGTTCTTTTTTTAACCGTATTATATTTTGATGATTTGGGGGCCCTCTTGACACTGGCTTCCGGGGCCAATTCATGTACTTGCCACTCTTAGATTGGGCCTTGATGTTACATAATTAAAATATAACAGTTGTTTGATCATCATCATATAATACACCATTTGCTCCAAAGAAAAGAAGTATAGACAATGGTTATTTATTAACAAAAAATACTGTACTTTTTCTTAACTTTTCTCATCACTACACTCTGTTGTTATTGCATTTATATCAAAGAATTCTATTTCTTCAGCATTTATACACGATATAGAAGGGTACCCATCGTTAGTTTGACCTGGATAGGGCTGAGTATTAATCTAACAGAAAATAAGGACTCATCATCTTAGTCTCTTTATGTTTGTGTAAAGATTCTAGAGATATGAATGTTATCGTTACTATCCTGTCTGTATTTATATATAGGGACATGTGTGCTGAATCATGGATGACACTGCCCTCTCCATAAAACTTATTTCTGTAACTTTCTTACATATGAATGATCTACTTCTTTTATTTTATAGTTGGTTAAGTCGACACCAACGCCAATATTAAGTGATTGGCTGACTTCATGAACGAATTTCATAACATCTACCTCATGGTCTTCTTCCATTTCAAAACTTTGTGATATGGATCTAACAAATATGCAGCGCAGTGGATAAGTATAATACAATTATTTTCATAATAATTATAATGTTATAAATTACAACATATAGAATTTCATCATCAGCCTCTTTACTTCCCCACTGTAGGGGCTCTGGCCTTCCTTATAGATGGTAAGGAGGATGGGCCTTGAGTGTATTAACGACTTCAAATGCAACTGGGACCAACAGCTTCAAAACCGAATCAAAAAGTAGTTCGTGATAAAATTTTTTTGGTCACACAACATTTTGATGACCAACCCTTGCGAAAGTAACTTAAAAACAACGATCGCGGGCTTCGGCACTTATCCATTACGCCTCCGAGCTACTCTTCTAACTCCTACGTCCTACTATTTCTTATTTATGTTGATCGATTAAAATTGAAATGTTGGGTAACATTGTCAATGTTAGTCTTTGTAGATTTAAAATCTCTGTAAGCAATAAACACCCCGTTTTTAAGAATTCTGTTGTGTTTAAGTTTTAAAGTGATTGGTTGCAATATTTTAATTCCATTTTCCGTTATAGTCCAAAAGTCACGTCCAGCAGAATCTCCATCCAGTAAATTCGATTTTGTTGCTTCTGACACTGGTACCAACAGCGAGTGATATGTATACATTTATAGGCTCCTGTTTTTACAGTTTTCGCAAAGTAAATTTAATCTATGCGATAGACATGAAAGGGGTAACACTTGTGAGCGTGTATCTTTAATTATTTTAAAGACTCTTTGAATAAATAATAGTATTATCATCAATAAGAGATACAAACCAGTGGCTTTCATACACATTAAAAAGTTAAGTGTTTTCTTCGACATGTATTGACCTCAGTCACAGTAGTTTCAGGCTCAGGTTCAAATCAACTCGTGATTTGAATTGGTTAGCTTGAATAACTTCTGTTGCAATTAATATTTGAATACGTGATTTTTTTTGATCTATTTTAAACTTTCAATAATCTCAGTATTACCGAAAGATCCTCCGACTTGGTAATACCTAACACTACTTCCGCCTCGTCCCTTTTCTCCGATTTTGCTCAAGTACATAAACATGTATCGGTCCCCAAACCTCAAGTTCGCCGAAAGATACAGGTTATGATGTTACGTACCATTTTACACATTAATATTGTCATGAAATATTTTATATCGGTTTTTATAGTGTTAAGAAGTATAAATTATATATATTGTTTGAATAGTATTTCTATTTGAAAAATCCAGAATGTTTTCCCGGGATTTGAGGTTCTACCCGGTAATTTTCTGGGTTTTTCCCAAATTTGGGTTTTTGTCCGAAAAAAATCACATCTCTTCATGACCCTAGCCGATTCGATATTATCCATAGGTATAGTGATGATCGCCATCGGTCCTCTATATTATTATTTTGTCAAGGTCAATGAAAGCACATTAATATGTATAAAAAATCACGGAGTTTTAATTAGTTTGTATGTACAAATAAATAACGTCCATAAGCTCTTATATAAATAAGAATAATAATTACATATATTATGTTACAGTGGTATTAATAAACATGGTTTAGCGTTAGATTAAATTTACGATTACTCCAATGCTTAGCCTTGTTTATGAAACTGCACTTGTATTAGTCAGAATTAATATTATTAAACAGAGACTTCCTACTGTTAGAAAGTAGTAGGTTTGCTTATTCTCTATATAATATGAATTTGGACCAGCACTGAATTTGCAATTTTAGGGTATTTCTACTTTTATCCTTAACTTTGTTTATTAATAGCACTGTTTGGGTTTTGATATAATATATTATTACAAATTTTTACAATATTTTACCAAACTTACAATTATTATATATATTTTACTCAAAGATAATTGATAAATGAGTACTTTTGTAGCCGATGGCTTAACGGTTTTATTGCTTTGTACATTATTACACCATTTAAAATTAAGCAGGTACGCCATTAATAAAAAAAAAACTACAACGTCGAAGCGAAATGGTTCCACTCACTTAAGTCAGATCCTTTAAGTCAGATCGATTTTTTTTTCAGAATAGCCAATTGACTATTCTGAAAAACAAATCGAAAAGGGGTAAATTTCAGCGAAAAATAAATAAATGGGCTTTTAAAGAACATATAAATATTTAAATATGATGAAAAATATTAATGAAACTTAAAATAGATATATTCTAAGTAATTTTAATATGCCTTTAGAGTTTGGAACATTGACGGTCTGTAAATATCAGAATTAGAAATAAAACACATTTCTTTATATTCTTAATGAAAAACACTTAAAAAATCCACTTCGTCCCTGGTACTCTGAAATAGGATTCGAACCCTCGAACTTTCGCAATTCGGACGAATGCTCTAACTACTAAGCTACCCAGGACCTAATAGGACTGACGAATCTTTCACGCACCTATTACTTTTTCGCTACTATAGAGCGTTCATTAATATTCAGGCAATCCACCCAAACAGTCGAAAGAAACATTTTTACATATATTTTAAACTTTCGATAAGAAAGAAAATTTGTCCTATTTTTTTACCCGACTGCGCGACGCAAAGGAGGGTAATGTGTTTATCAGTCTATGTATGTATGTATGTTTGTTTCTATGTAGCGTTCTAGAGACCAAATGCGTAACCCGATTTTGATGATTCTTACGTCAAACGATTCGTCTTAACCTTGCGAGAGTCACTAAAGACATGATAGTAATCAAAATTCACCACAGCGACAACCAGAATCCATATTGTCAAAATGAAAAAAAAAATTGACAAACTATGTCAAGTGGGGTGTCGTTGAATAGGTATTTTAAAATCATCTTTAGGGTATAGTATGTAAGTATTTTTTTTTGTATCGATGGGGCTGTCGTGCTTTAAAGACAAAAGCTCCAAAAATATTAAAGATAATAAAAAAAAATCTTTAGGGTTTTTTTATCACTTTTCATATTAAATAATAGTTTAGGATATACGAGGGTCAAACTGAAAGTTCTTAGAAAATCAAAAACTGATTACATTAGCCAGTTATTAGTTTTATTATATCTTTTCAAAATATTGTCCATTCACGTCAATACACCGCTGCATGCGATGGAACCACTGGGAAAAGCACTTTGCCCACTCGTCCTTAGGGGTCTCTTCAATGGCATCGCGATACGCAGCCACCGCTTCTTCAGCATTCATAAACCGCTTTCCTTTAAGTTTTTCTTTAATTTTTGGAAATAAATAAAAATCACAAGGCGCGAGGTCGGGGCTATACGGCGGGTGACCCAGTAATTCAACGTTTGATGTCGCCAAATAGTCGATCGTTCGCTTGGCGGTGTGCGACGAGGCGTTGTCGTGGTGAAGGAGGATCCTACTGCGAGGTCGTTTCTCTCGAACTTTTTCCAAGACAAGTGGCAAACAATTGGTAGTGTACCATTCTGCAGAAACTGTTTTTTGATCCTCTAACACAATTGTTGCAAAATGACCTATCCTTCCAAAGAACGAGGCCACCATTTTTTTTCCCGCACTTCGATCTCTCTTCACTTTAGTTGGCAACTCCTCGAAAGGAAACACCCACTGAGCAGATTGTCTTTTGGTTTTAGGATCATAACAGTAAATCCAGCTTTCGTCACCTGTTAGTATGTCGAACACAGCATTTGAGTCACCTCCGTTAAATCTTTCAATCATTTTACGACACCAATCCACACGATGGAGTTTTTGAGCCTCAGTCAAATTATGAGGTATCCACCGGGCGCAAAGCTTCCTGACCGCTAAATGTTCGTGGAGGATTTTGTGCACTTGACTCATACCGATGCCTAAGCTTGTCCGAATCTGTTGATAGGTCACTCTTTTGTCAGTCTCTATCATACGCCGCACAACACAGATGTTATCTTCAGTCGTCGCCGTAGAAGGCCGTCCCTCACGTAAATCATCAGTGAGATTAGTGCGACCACGTTTAAACTCATTAAACCAGTTGTAAACAGTCGCACGAGATGGGGCTTCATCGTGAAAGGCCAATCGTAGTCTATCATAACTTTCTTGTTGACTTAAATGACATCGAAAGTCATAAAAAATCATTGCACGAAAATTTTCTCGTGTTAAATTCATGATGACGTGACACAGACAATTTTCAATTTGCCGCCAAATCGTAAAACAAATGACAAATGAATGAAATATATACTCAGTAATATTGGCAAAGAGTTATATTTTCAAATTTTAGAATTATTTTTTTATTATATTGTTTATAAGTGGCCAGTTCTAAGAACTTTCAGTTTGACCCTCGTATTACGATTTAAAGTTGTTTAACAAAACAATCATATTCGCTAATTTTCTTACTTATTGATTTAAGTTTTTATTTAAAGTATAAACGATATACAAACAAAAAAGTATAAAATAAAAATAAATAATTTAAAGAAATACAAAAAACCCGACTGCGTAAAAACAAATTTTAAAAAATACATGAAACAATTAACTTAAATAAAAACTAAAAAGAAAAAAACAAACCCAGTAGTTTATAATTCTGTTAAGTTATACTAAATAACTAAACAATTGAAATAGTTTTATAATCGATACACACATAAAACAAATAATAAATTCTAATGCAGAACAGAACGACTCACAGTCGGGGCCCATTCAAATTTTACCAATCAAATCTTCCCAAGGGTAAGGGTAAGGTCGATTACAAAACTATTTCAATTGTTTAGTTATTTAGTATTACTTAACAGAATTCTAAACTACTGGGTTTGCTTTTTTTCTTTTCAGTTTTTATGTGAGTTAATTATTCCATGTATTTTTTAAATTTTTTAAATTTTGCAATCGAAATTATATATAATTTATAGCAAAACGACAAAAACATTATCTGTGTATTAGAAGCAGTGTCAAATCATACGTCAAATTATCAAAACAAAAAGACTTTTCTTTCAATAAAATAGGCTTGCAAGTGTCGTGTTAATTCGAACGAGTAGTAAGTACCTTTTAAGCGACCATTACATGGACATCGGACATGTATGAATGAATGAACGAAATATTCTGTTTTGTATACTAATGGACAAAAAAGACATATGAATTCTCTAATCTAGATATAATTTTGGCCTGGAAGAAATTTGTTTTTTTAGAAATAACGCCGCCAATTGTACAGTTTAATTGATTGTATTCATATGTTTTTTGTCCACGGTCATTTAGAAGGTACACCGCGTACAAATTAGCACGACATCTGAAAGAGTATTCTATTTCGAAATCAAAATTCATCTGTTTTCAAAATGTTAAAAATCACATGGCACTAAAAATCCATTGTAACACGGTTTCTATATAAACTACCTCGTTATAATGTCATTCTAGCCCTTATTTTAACTATTATGTACTTTATTTAAATTCCAAGTTTGAGTTTGTGGCGGATCGGTCTAGTATGTCTCACTGATAGCGGTGTCAAAGACGTCCGGATTACGTAACATTAAGATAACATCATGGAAATAAACAAGATGAATCTCTATTTATAATGAACACTGATGTCGCCAAAAGTAATAAGAACGTAAATAAAAATGTATAAATTCGCTTTTCATTGTATTTTTATTGTATTTATAAATGTTCAAATTAAGACCTAATGTATTTTCATATTTGCAGTTGGAAATTCAACTGTATTATTTTCATTATTCCTCAATTGGCCATGTCACGGTTAAAACGATAAATTATATATTGGAAATAGTAACTTCTTCTAAACAATAATAGGTTGTATTTTAAGTTTTAAAATAAAAAAGAAAAATAACTTACGATTTATAATGTGAGGAATACAAGCACCCCACGTGACGTCACATTTCAATAAACTAAACGTCAACATTTTATTACGAGTGGAACCAGTACTCATGGTGGTTAATATGTGACGTTACGTGATTGAAACCGCAGGAAAACAGCTAATACGTCAAAAGGTGAAGACAAACCTTAGACACTTTTTCACTTTTTCCGTACAATATTCGTAAAAATGAGTCTAAAATTTGTCCTCGCATATTATTTGGAGTACGATATTTGGCATAAACATTACAATTTATGTAGAAAAGATACTTTTAAAATACATAAAATATATAAAAAGAATACAATACTTACGCTACTATGCGTATGTTTAATAAATGTAAAATATTTTTTAGAAGATTGATAATAAAACCTTAATTACTCTCAACAAAGCTCTAAATCTGCATGGGTTTACGTAATTATGGCGAGTTTTTTTTTAAATATCTCCACTGTAACTTCGGAATGGTTCTCTGCCTTTTCGGTGAAAATCGTCTGGCAGATCATCATTTGCCAATCAACGTTTCGCAGAATTTTATTTCGCCGAATAATCATTTGCCAACTATATCACTTAGTTTTGTTTTATTTCCCAACTTAACTATTGCGAACTGTACGTTTGGTCTGGCTTTTATAATGACACTTTTCACAAGGCCAACTTTCAAGTAGCGAACGTTTCAGATAGAGTAATATTCATTTTTCTATTATAATTTTCTAAATCTAAATATTTATAATTATTTTTCTAATGTTGCTAATATTTAAGTGCCCTGTGTAGTAAAGCGATTCGGTTCTGTCACTTCGCCGGCTGCTGCCGCAGCACGCTCGCTTCGCTCGCTCGGCTCGTGCGTTGTTGGTCGCAGTTCTAACCTAACCTAACCGATTTCTTTCGATTTCACCTCAACTACGTTCCGCACTTTGAAATTTTGCAAATGATATATAAATTTTTGTTGTTATATGTACGTACTTATTACAAGTTTTTATTTATTTCAGGCAAGTTCAAGACCAGGGTTTCGCCAAAAGATATGCAAGCGACATTCAGTTTAATAAAGAGGTGAAGTGTTTGTTAGCACTCAGTTTTCTTGAGGAATCTGAAATATACGTATATTTCGAAAGTATCTTAAAAAGTGTGAAAGATCCAGATTGGCAACAATTAGCGCATTGGTTCGAAAACAATTATGTACACGGAACATCAACCACACAACCTAAATATCAGCCTAGATTTTGGAGCTGCTATGAAACAAACAAGATGAATATACCACGAACACAGAACTCGGCCGAAGCCTGGCATAACAAAATAAACAATATTATTGATAAAAATCAACCAGGTGTTTATGAATTGATAAAACAATTAATAAAGGAAACCGTTGCCAACGAGGGGGAAATAGAAAATATATTAACAGGTGCCCCACCAGAACCCAAGAAAAAAAAAAACTTAGACAAAGACGAAAGAATCAACAGAATTCTTGAACACAAATCTTCATATTCACATGAAAAATTATTAATGTGCATTGCTGCTAATTTGAAGTGTTAATTTTTTTTGTAATTCTTTAATAAAAATTGCATATCGAAATTAGTTTATTTTATATCATAATATAAATGTACGAAAAGGGTACTGTTATACAGACGAAACGTTATTCGTCTAAAAGTTGTCTGGCCTAGTGAAGGATTTGATAAATGATAAGTGCCCGGAACGTGTTCTGTCATTACAATAATGAGCTTAACAATAATTCTACCAAATGAAACGTTGTCATACAAAAATTTGACAATCATTAGTTGTCAAAGTGAAAATCAGGCGAACCGTTGGTTGGCAAGTGATAATCCGCTAAACAATTTTCGGCGAGAAGGCAGGAATTTGGATTCGGAATTTGTGAGAACTACCCTTATGGCTAATTTACACCGAATCTGCATTCCATACCTAGTTAATACATCACCTAGATGGGATATGTTTTATTGTACACACAAAACAAAAAATATAATTACATAATAAAAAAGGAGAGCCTTATCACTAAAAGTGATCTCTTCCAGGGTCATCAGTAATCTTGGGATGAAGTTAGATATTAAAACTCACTAGTTTATTGTTTTATCAATTTAAGAGCTTTTCTATTTATTTTACATAATTATCAAATTGAATTGTATTATATGCGTGACTTAATGATGTTGCTACTAAAACTTGCAGTGTTTTTCAAAACATGCTTACTTTATTATATTCCCCATCGAAAAATGCTTAAAAACATAGTATCGTGAATGCATATTTGATCAAATACTTAATTTAATGACTAAATATTGTAATACTCGATTACATTATTAAGAAACTTCACAAAATGTAACAAAATGGAGTCATCTGCTGTTGCCAAATTTCTTGTTGTTTTATTTTGGCAGAAGGCCTCGTATTTGTATTTTGACACACATTAAAAACATTTCAATCATTATATATATATTTCAATTTATATATATATATATATTTATATATTTATATATATATATATATATTTAACTATAAACATAGGTAATTATATATAGATAATTTTAACGAGAAACTAAAGACTAGGCAGGTTATCTACTTATTACCAATGATTAACGAACGTCAGTTTATCCTTGAATCGATTGATTTGATCTATATATAACTGAAAGTTCAAGTTTTTATAATGTTCGTAAGAAAGAAACAATTTTAATGACCGACGATCTCCGTGGGCTAAAAGTTATTAAAACCTAAGTTTTAGTTACAACTAGTATTTTCTAAATGCTTTTGTTAAAACTAGAAGTACCTGATCAAAACTAACATTTACTATTGATGTATATTATTTTCAGATACAACTAGTTGTTATATCGACCTTTAGTTAAAACTAGCACTAGAGAAACTAATAAGGGATTGAAAACAAGATATACAATAGTTTCGAATTGAATCACACCAAAGAAAGAAACAATTAATAGGTTAGGTTATATAAGAACTGTGACTAAAACAAAATTCTAGTTTTGACAAAGGCATTTAGTAAATACTAGTTCTAACTGGCGAAAACGCGTTCTATCTAAAAACTGATTTTAACTGTAACATATATAATGATAAACATATCATTACATATTTATCGATAATGAATTAATATATTGATATATAATTTTATTTGCATTAATCACAACACACTTACTATATAGTAATCATACACATTAAAATAATTAAATTACAAAACAGTTTGTAAAATATTCTTGCCAACAATCTACTTATAATTATCTATTATCGTTACTAATAGTCATATAAAACCTTTTTGGTAGTTTTTGTGTACTTTTAATATTTTATTTATACTGCATTTCATTATAGAAAATATCGCCTTTAAATAAACTTTACTTTGCTTTACTCTTTTAAAACATCGGGAACCCACGGATTTTTATTTTTCATTTATGTACCTAAAGAAGAGCATCAATAAAATCACAACGTGCAATTTTCTTCGCGACTCCAATCAAAACCCTGTTTATATATTATACGGTGATATATGGGATCGAGGAGGTATATTGAAACGGAACTGACAACATTATACGCTGGATCAATTTCCTAGTTCTGTGCTATAGACGGGATCCGTAGCTACGTCACCATAATTGAGTATAAATTAGAGCTTCGCAGAGGATGATACGCGCTTTTTCTGTCAAAAAATTGCATACTTTGTACAACATTTTTTAACGTTTAAAGCTGTTGTGAACCAGATTCACGACGTGAGTCTCAAAACGTAACCGCCTGTTGATAACAATGCCCAGAGTTTTCGCATCGCTGACACAATCTAACTTTCTCCTGAGAGCTTTACAGTTAAACCAGCTCTGCTCAAGAGACAAGCAATCTTCCCTCCGAACATCATTTACTTTGAAATGAATAAAATCTTCTAAGGATGATAATTACTTGATATAATTAATAACTTAATAATAAAACAAAGTATAAAACTAAGTCACTTCACGCTGTCTATGCACTAAGAGCTTTTAAGCTGAACAGTAAAACCGATGTTAATATGTCAATTTTGTTTCACCAATTCGGTTAAAATTAGTAATCAATGATTCAATCACAATCTAATGCAAATAGATCTTAACAAATAAATCCCTATTGGTAAATAAGAACGCTGACATATAATTTTATTATTCTGGTCATAATTTACTTTTGTCGGCAACACTGGCATCCTGCTCTCTCTCCATTTATCATTTTCTCCGAGTTTTACTATATTCTAACTATTTTCAACCCGAAATATCATCAATCCCAAATAGACTTTAAATATGAATAAGATAAATAATATCAATGAAATTAAATCACTGCACTTTAAGTGACTTACGACCGGTTTCTGAATTGAGAAAAGTATAAAATCAGCAAATAAGTAGATCCAGTTTTATCAAGCTGCAATCGACTGATCATTAAGTTTAAGTGATGTTTTAGTATGGTTTGAGAGATGTTAAATTTTAAATTCTCGATTCCAAAACCGGGTATGACTCTTTTATTATGGAAATTAATAGAAATTCGAGTTTATTACTACCGACAACGAAGAACTTTACAGCATATATTTAGACTGCCTATCGAACGATAACAGAATTGTTACATCAGTCCCCATTCCGTCGCTTCTTTTTGAAGGAAAGGGAGCAGACTTTATTTATTTATTTTATTACTTTCCAAAGATAAACTTGACCATACAACACACCCTAATAACTGGATTATCACTACTCCGGACAGATTACTATAGGTAATATACTATAGGTACTATCGCCATAACGTTGGATTTTCTACCAACGACCGTTTAGTTGGTAGAAAGGGAGACACTTGGCTCTAACGATAAATTAGCCATTTATAAGTCACAATCGGTTTACACAAACGGTAAAGCTAAACGTAACCTTTCCACACCCCCAATATTTTTGAAAGCCGTATTGCTACAATTAAAGAAAAAAATGTATTTCACATTTTTTTAAATAGCAACATACATCTGCCATTTTGAATATTTACTATAAATATAGTGTCACTCGGAATGTTATAGCGTTTCATATCTTAAGTCTTTCAAAGTTATGATGGAATAAAGAAACTCACATACATACTCACATAGATACTTACATACATGTCTACTTATATTATTTTTATTTTCAATATCTTCGGAAAACTTATAGCTAGGTAATATACTATAGAATATTTATTATATCCATAAAGAAGGCCAATTACAAGTTTCCACTTATAGGTAAACAATAGAAAAAACAGATGACAGCTAAAATAGCTCGAGAGAAAAAAAAGATAACCAATTAATTATCCAAAAAATTGTCTACTAAAAGGCCTTTAAGTTTGTCTAGTTAAGTATTAAATAAATCGATATCAACAATTGCCTTGACCAAAGCGTTGAACATTGCGCTAGCTCTCAAAGTTTTGTTTATTATTGGTACGGACAAAGGGAATATGAAGAAGGTTAGGTTTTCTAAGTGCGACTGTGTTATTACGGAGACCAATTAATTCCAATTTCAGAACAGTCAATAGTGGCATTTGCTATTTTGTAAAAGTTAAAAATTATCCTAAATACAATACAGTCCTTTCTAAGGCAGTCGTGTAAAAACTTTAAAACGATTGAGCTGAATTAGCTGGTCCCTTTTTAGCTGTATTTGATGAAGTCCGAGGAAAATTCTTATGGATAGGATAACAATTTTATTTTCCCATACATACCACTCTAGCCCCAACTGTCAAGCATTTGATGTCAATCGAACCAAAAATAATATATTACGATTTTCTTGACTGAACGAACTCAATCTAAGCAGTTTTTACTATAAAAAAATCAATGATACTTTGTTTAAGAGAAAAATAAGGGAAAACTAGTTAAAAAATAATTTTTGGCACGCAATTCATCGTCCTTTGTCTCTTTGGCTTCCCGAACGTAATGAGTTACATATTACAATATCTCATTGTAGATATTAAATATAAAAAAGTATATATAAGACGACACCACATTCATTGCTCAGATTTCAAAATGAGTAGCTAAAGCCCAGACCCGACACAATATAGAAAATTCCATTGTCTACATTGACCCGACTGGGTATCAAAATCAGGACCTCAGAGATGGCGACACTTGGAAACCAGCGTGCGTTCCATTCAGCTGCGGAGGTCGTCTGATAGGCATGGTCTTTTATCTATATACCTAACAGCAGCTTAACTTTTTGAGGTACTTAAAATTATACCTCAATAAGCACAGAGGAGCTTGTTTAATCAATTTTTAATTACCTGCCACTGAGCTATTGTGCTCCTTGCGATGTTAAATAGATATACACTTTATTGCTCACACATAATTATTAATAATAGATTAACAATACAGGTACTAAAGCTAGGGTGGTCAAAGGCGGTCTTATCGCTAAAAGCGATCTCTTCCAGACAAACTTTGATTTGTGTAACATTTGGATGGAAAAACCGGAGGTAGTGTGCCAGTAGTACAAGAGAAAAAAAGCTAAAAATAATATAATAAGAAAATAAAGTAGTGTGATAGATAATGAAGGTAAATTGAACAAAAATGTGAATTACAAGGTAAACAATACATTATAGGTACAAATCCAAAAGATGCTTATGCAATTTAGTTTAGAAAATGGCAACAGATTTGGCATGTCGAATAGCAGACGGCAGCTTATTCCAGAGCACAGCAGCTTTAATGGTAAAGGACTCATGGTAGAATCCCGATCTAGTATAAGGAATCTCCAGCACATTTTCTGATTGAAAATATATCTGATTCTTTATAATATTTAGCAAGGCTCTCTTAATGAAAAATGCTTAAAAATCCACTTTGCCCTGGCACTCTGAGATGGGATTCGAACCCACGACCTTTCGCAACCCGGGCGACTGCTCTAACGACTGAGCTTCCCGGGACCTAACAGGACTGACGAATTTTCCAGGCATTTGTTACTTTTTCACTATTAAAGAGAGTATGTTCATAAAGTTCACATATTCTACTCAAACGGCCGGAAGAAATATTTAAACCACCGATAAAGATGAAAATTTGTTCTAATTATTATATTTGATCAATTTAGCATTCATAATGCTATACTGAATAATATACTTAATGAAAAATGCTTAAAAAATCCACTTTGTCCCTGGCACTCTGAGATGGGATTCGAACCCACAACCTTTCGCAAGCCGGTCGAATGTCTTGTGATACCGTCCCTTATTCTTATCCGCTACACCAATTACATTGAACAAACGGAGAACAATTCATCTTTGTCTTTACATATCTTATTCCTTCCCACAGCCAAATGTCCTGAACATGTCTAGTACGTAATACGAAGAACTAATCCAAGAAAGAGTTGAAATAATACTACAAAGTAGAATTAAGAATATTTTGCCTTTTACTTACCTTATTATATTAAACTAATTCAAACGGTTTTATTGTGTGCATTTTTGATACTATGTTATCGTCATCGTAGATCATATCATGTTGTAGATAACTGTAACTATAACATTATATTTTAGATATGTTTTATATTACTTACACGTTTCGTGTTCACGGGACTGATACTTTGATCGTCTTAAAATAATGAAAAGTGTAATACTATAATATATGGAAACGTTTGTATTCTATACAAAGCCGCTTCTAGCTGTCTATACGCTGAGATATGCAGTTTTCATTAATATACAAAGGGATTCAAGAGGACGATTTATATGTATAATACAGGACCACGCAGGCGTAGCCGCTGGCGGAATGCTAGTGCAATAATAAATTATTATTATTTAAAAATATATTTTTAATATACAACCGGTTTTTGAATTAAAAAAAGCACATAATCTCAACTGATCTCAATAACTTAAATATTTTACGTTTCACGAATCAAAAAGTCCTAGTTTTATCAAACTGCCATCAACTTATCATTAAAATAAACAAAAGTCATAAGTGAAAACCTGTTTAAGTACAGTATAAAATGTTCTTAACTTTAAGTTCTCAATTAAGAAACCTGATGTTATTTTATTGTACATATAATTGTCCGGATTACCACCGGCCAGCGGCTATACCCAGAGTATGGAACAACTACGATTAGGTACTGCCGCGAAGCCCTGATCTGTTCAAATACCCATAAAATTTGTCAGGCTGACTGATCAATTCTTTGCAGACCAATCAGAATTGGTTGAGGATTGAACAGATCATTCCTGGGAATCCTGTCTGTAAAGAACTGATAAAATAAACGCATATAAGGAAGTGATGGCTCCCTTTAATATTAATGAATTAACCTATCGTTTGTATGATATAAATATGTAATAGTAGACTGATTCTGATGGATCTTTTTATTAGGGTTAGAAAGGGTATATTCTCGAAGGGATCCCACTCGAATTTTATCGAAATAAGTTCGGTAGTCATAAAAACAAACTAGAAGAACTACATCGTCGTAGTTATCTCTAGGATACCGTTGACACTAATAATTTTAAAATAAATATTGATAATTCTTTGAAAACTACCACGGTGGTTAATTAATGCCATTAACCTCACCCAAATATTTTTTTTTATTGTTAACTGCCGTCGTAGTTTTTAGATAGGAGGCGGTTATTTTTTTATTGTTAGGAGTGATTTTCGATTTATCTCTGAAGTCTGTTTTTGCTTTAGTCATAGAATTACAAAGATAAGGGCAAACAATTCTGTATTGTTTCATTGTTGCACTGAGTAACAATGTTTATATGTAATCAAAAGTTTATTTGTGGACGTGGTTATTTATTCTGTTATAACCTTCGCAGTTTCAATTTTGGGTTGGATATAGATTACGTTAGATATTTATAGTCATCATCATCATCAGCCCTTTTACATCCCCACTGCAGGGGTTAAGGCCTTCCTTATGGACGGTTAAGGAGAATGGGCCATGACCCTCCACGCTGGCCCGGATCGGAGAGTATTAACGACTGCAAATGCAGCCGGCTTAACGTGCCTGCCGAAGCACGAAGTAGCTCGAGATAATAATTTTTTGGTCACACATCCCGTGACTGACCCTTGCGAAAGTTACTTAATAACAACGATCGCGGGCCGCGGCGCTTATCTTCTACGCCACCGAGCTACTTTTTATAGTAACATTTGGATATCTAGTGTTATATATTAAGCGAAGAATCGTTGACCTTTTTTGAACTTTGGACAAAATCATGCGGTTGGATATGTTTGAAATTTAGCGTACTTAAAGTTTATGTGAAAAAATACAGAATTCTAATTTAATATTTAAAATAATATATACAATTTATTACTTACTATATACTAGAATACATTACTTACTATATACTATCCAATCTGTAGTACATTACACACCCCATGATACGTTTGAGACTGTTTTTACTGAAGGCCAAACAATCTTATAGAACAAAAGTAGAACAATTGTCTGTGACAGTAACATCATTATTAGTTAATTAAGCCAAATTAGTGTACACAACATAATTAATTATTTTTTTTACAAACGACACAACTGGTAGGTCGGGATATTAAATCAATATTTAATGACAAATATATACTT
This sequence comes from Diatraea saccharalis, assembly GCA_918026875.4. NCBI lineage: Eukaryota > Metazoa > Arthropoda > Insecta > Lepidoptera > Crambidae > Diatraea > Diatraea saccharalis. The sequence goes on from OU893350.1 coordinate 9,466,645, forward strand.
TTATGCATGTAGATAATATGGGCATATATACTTTAACTATTCCTCCATATAGACTAAAAAAAAATAGTTTTTTACAATTATAATATATAAGTAGCTAAATAACTTGTATCATAGAAATCTGAAACAACGAAGGTACCATAACACCTAGACCCGAGACAATGTGACGTCATAACTTTAACTATAAACTATAACCGCCTAAGTTTCAGTGATTAAAGCTTTTTAAAGCCAAAGTTAAAGCTTTTTTACTATGCTAATAAAGAAGATAGTGCAACGCACTTCACAGTTAATGTTAAAGTTAGCGTGAGAGATAATGCTAAATTTTACATGAATTATAACTTTACTACAATTATAGTTCAAACGAGACTAAGATAGTGTATTCTTACTAATAAGTAAAGTAATAAGTTCAAAGCAATATATTGCGTGTTCGCAAACCGACTAGAGGCGACTTTTTAATATTACAACCATTCAGAATTAAATATTCAAGCTTATTCCTGTATTCCTATTTCGAACTCACGAAAAGGTACCATCACAGTGTCTCGTAGCTAGTTTACACGTGATTAAGTGGATAAGTATATTTTAACTTAATTCTAAGTGATTAAGTACCTGTAAACACATAAATTAGTTCTCTTTGTATTTATAGCGCGACCACTAATATTTTGTGTTTAAAACTGAAAATCAGTGATTTGCTCTTTGAATAAATTAATCCACTGCGTTTTCGCCAATTTGAAGAAGAAGCCCGAGAAATAGGAAGTGTGACTTCCTACTTCTCGATTGCTTTTCAATGTCTTATAATGTTTAGGATTTCACTAAAGCAATGAGATAGAACACACCAAGATAATAAATGAACTAAAAAATATATAACTATACTTACGCTTACACCATTCCAGTATTTACCCATTCGGATTATCAGATGGTCTAAGTCGACTATCAATTACATCAAACAATATTCAAAAACACAACTTCAGGCACACCATTACAATTAAATAATAACGAATTCAATCCCATATCAAATATAGTCAAGGATGAAAAAAAAACTAGAAAACTAAAGCGTTACACGGTACATATGCGTACACAGAATTTGAAATATACATCTGTATATAGAAAAAAAATACAAAAATACTAACCGCTGGCAAATAAAATTGAACAGATGTGGTATCAAGACACCGTCTAAATAATAATAATTTCAAAATTATAATAGACAAGCATGATTCCAAAAAATTTTAGCACATCACTCAAGACTCTAGATCTTCAAAGAGCCTATACATCAAACTCCTAAAAACCGTTATATTAGCCTGTTCTATAGTTCGTAGATTTTTAACCACTTTAACATTCAAAATTATAATAGTTTAAGTCACATTCACTTTGGAAAGTCCCGTGAATGTGAATAGTAAATAAAAAAACAGCTAGTCCGTGCTAAAGAACGGAGATAAGTCAGAACATTAACGTCCAAATCGAACTCTAGATTCACGTGGGAAAAACATATAAACGAATAATTGCTTGGCATCCTTCAATCATGGATAGACAAATAAATAATGAACATATATGGTGGCTTACTGGTGGTGATCGCTCAGGCACATCTGGAGCTAGCGCTGGATGTCACAGCATGCAAACCGTCAGTGGCGTCTCGATGCGCTGGGCGGGAGTCAGGGAACCCGAACAAATTACAGCCAAACAACAAGGGTGGGAGGGGACAGATGCAATCTTGCGTAGTAGGACTCTAATGATAACTCTGCCGGCCCATCTATAGAGACCACAGATAATGAACTAAATGAAGATAGAAGAAAAAGTGGTCAACAGAGGAAATGAAAGAACTGATTTATTGTTATTTTATGGCACACAAGGAAAGAACAGGATACTTAAAAAGATTACAAAAAAAAGGATTTCTCTTTGTAAGAAATCCTAATAATCAAAAAATTCACAGATTTAATGGTAACACTTTAGCAACACAAGCACAAAGAATTATTAAACCAAATATTTTATCTCAAGAACTTTTGAATCAGCAGCAGAGAAGAGAAGCAGAAGAAACAGAAATAAGATAAAATACTAATTCAATTACTAATATCATTCTAACAAGAAGAAATACACACGAACACACATCATTATACACAACAAAAAACATACACAAATACTTAAGAATATATCGAAAATTCAGGACAGCAAATAGAATGTATAAACCAACTCCCTAATGAAATATTAATAAACGAATATCTATACACATTAATATAGAATTTCTTACATATAGCTGAACCAAAAAAAACACCACTAGAAAGAAAATGCATACCTAAAGCTAAAATTAATAGAGAATTTGTAAAAAATTAAACAATATCAATAATTTTCTGCCAAATCTACTGAGAACTATTGACACATTGAGAGAATTAAATAATATAATATATGCCACAACCAAAACATTACACTTAACAATAAACAAACACCATTTGTACCTAAAATCTGAATACTAATAAGACAGATCTACCATTGAAAAATATAATAAAAAACAAAGTAGAAAGCCTAAAGAAAGAATAAGGACAGTTTATTGAAATAGACAGGGGAGAAAACTTATGCAAAATGTTGAATATAAAAGACAGGCTTATAGAAAATATAATATTCAAAAAGACAACGATCGAAAAACACAGAAGAGTAAATTATACAAAAAATAAAGCATTAGCAGGTAGAATCAAAAGATACGAAGACATGATCTATCGCAAAGAACAAAATATGTTAATTTCTGAAGATGGGAATAAGTTTTACAGAAGCTTGGAGAACAACAACAAAGCCAGAGATATTAAATTACAGAGTAAAAAGGACGTAGAAGATTTCAGATAATCAATACTATCTAAACCCATAAAATATAACAGAAAAGCAAAGTGGATACACGACCATGAAACTGTATCGGAAGGTATAAACATTGCAGAAAAAGAGGAAATTACAGAATAAGATATACTAGTACCGGTTAAAAAACAACACAATTGGGAAACAGCAGGAATAGACAAAATACACAATTAATATCTGAAATGGTAACTAGTAAACATTTATATTTGGCTAAAGAGTTCACCAAAATAGTAAAAGATAGGGAAGCATTAGCACAATTCACACGGGGCAGGTTATAATTATCCCAAAAAACAAAATACAGAAGATGCAAAAACTGGAGACCAATTGCATGTTTACCTAATATATATAATCTTTTAACATCTATCTATATTAATATTATAAATGTGAAAGTTTCTTTGTTTGGATGTTTGTCGGTCAATCACGCCGAAACTACTGTACGGATTTTGATGAAATTTGGTATACAGATAGGGTATTAGCTGACTTAGATAATAGGATACTTTTAATCCCACTTAATATTTCCCTAGGGTCCACGCGGGCGAAGCCGCTGGCGAAAGCTAGTATATTATATTTGATCAATTTCGCATTAACAATGATTAAAAAATAAGCTCTAAGCAGGCGCCCGGGTTTCAAAAGGTCATGGGTCCGACAACAATAATAAGGCGGGGACAGGCTTTCAGGTAAGGAGAGGCAGGTCCAAAATATCACCTCTTCTTTATGGATGATCTAAAGTTGCTTATCCCAAATGCGTGAAAACTGGCGGAGATGTTAAAAATCACTGAGCTCTATCGGTATGAGCTTTGGGTTGGACAAATAGGGCTTAATCAATAGTTAACTAATTGATAAAACAATCAATTAGTTAACTACTTATGAGCTTCATTAAAATTCAATATTAACTTGCTATTTATTGACTACATAATCACTTAAAATTAATAATTTTTAAGTGTATTTAAGTAAAATCGCAAGCAAAAGCTATCAATAAATATATATATTTGAAATGTACCAATTAAGTCCTTTCATTTGATACCTTACACGAAATTATTGGATAATATATTTTTTTAGTTTCTTACTTTATGCTCTCTAGTACGCGCTGTTGCCAATTTAATGTATCGTCACATAGCCTATATATAGCACGTGAACAACTAAACGCTTCTAATCATAACTCATTTTACCAATTGGGATGAGTATTTTTAAAGTTATAAGAGATAAACATTCTTACATACATACATAAATACATACCGGCCAAAAGCATAACCCTCCCTTTCGCTTCGCCGTATTCGGGTAAAAAATAAAATGAACAATAAAAAATAATATAGTGTATCAGAAATGTTACAATAAAAACTTTTTAACATTTCCTTTTTTTTCCATTTTTTTAACTTGGATCTATTATCAATATGATTTTATTGATTATTTATCACAGCACATATATACTAAATATATAATTTAAGTTGTTCTTATTAATTTATAAGATTACCTACGTATTTAATAAGCTTTTTCCAAAATTAACTTCTGAGATTTAATTCTTATAAACGAAATTCAAAAGCTGCTGTAATTCGATCTCAAATAGAGAACCCGTAAAATAAAATAATACTGACCTTTTTGATCCTCTTCAGGAAAGACTAATGGGTCGGTTTAGTATTATTGTAAATCTAACATTCATAAAAAGAACACGGCAAGAAAAGGCATAGGTCACTTACAACGATTAGGATTTCAGGTAACAAACGGGTGTGATCGATCAAGCGATAAGAAATATACCCTTCAATTTTATATGATACAAACCGTTTTCCAGCGACTTCATCCGCGTGAATGAATATGATTTAGAAAAAAATTTCATGATCGGATCAGTATTTTCGATGATTACTACCAAATAAAAAAAAACGGTTAAAAACTTTACCTATTTATAACATTGGTATAGATAAGTGGTTATTTTAACTTCTCAACAGTATCGTGCCGCCTTTTCAAAAATGTGGCATACCCATCGTTACCTAGATTTCAAAAAGGTTACGTTATAACATAATAGAGTGACAAAAAACATTGTGCAAAAACTCTACGCAACTATAGAGGACCACTTTCAAAAAGGCAACCTGATATTGTTGAATAGAGAAAACAAATTACATGCAAACATCTTATTTTTATAGTATCTATAGTTTATTAAATTTCTTTTTATAAAACAACAAACATCATAATTCTTTCTCAATGTTATATCAGTTTGATTTAGGTTAATCGTTATTATTTTTATTAGATAATTTTACTAATTCTGTACGAATCAGGCAGTAACTTGAAATGCGGCCGCCTAACCCTACCCAGTAGCCATAGGATACGACATCTTGGCAATGCTAATGCGATATTTCACTTCATTTTCCCATTTTGACATGCACTATTAATAAGAACGCAGGAAATATAAAGAATCATGATTGTGTAGTTGACATCTGTGATACCAACCTAAACGATTATCTACCAACTGTGTAATGTACAAGTAGTATAAACTCAATATACTTATATAATTTACCTGACGCACAGACAATAACAAATTTGTCATCATCCGTATTAATACTGTCATCATACCAGGGCCAGTTTTTTTTATGAAATCGTGATAGAAATATGCTATACCCTCGAAAATTCTAGAGAGAAGAAATGGAGTAATAAAGAAAAAGGAAAGAGATATGAATAACTTTTGATTACTCAGGGGAAATGCACCTTAAGCCTTCAACCAGGGCTATCCGATCACCCTGCCCTGAAAAGGGCAGGTTAAGGCCTACCTGGTAAAACCCGCTGCGGTTCACCTCACGCGGATATGAAGAACCCGGTATCCAACAAGGAGGGCCCGAAGATATGAATACCTACAAAAAAAAGCAGCTCTTTTCGACCGACTCCGAAAAAGGAGGAGGTTCTGAATTCGACTGTATGTTTTTGAGTGTGTGTTACGCGATTACCCCGCCAATTATAAATCGATTAAAATTATTGTTTTATTAGACAGCTTACGGGCCTCAGGTAGTGCCATACAAATTTTATTGAAATGAAATTGGTAATTTTTCACCAAAATATTTAGACGACATGTTTATATTAGCAAAAAAAACAAAAGATTTGATTAATTTTCCATTCACAATGCTATACTGAAAAATATTCTTAATGAAAAACGCTTAAAAAATAAAGAACAGATAACGTATTATGTATGTAAATATTATCAATATCACTAAAACTCATTTTCAACATTTAAAAAAAACAACCCGCATCGTGCTTTAAAAACTGAGAAATAATACATTACTTAAATTTAATTATCAATAGAAAACCTCCGCCCGCCTTCAATAACAGTTTCTACATTCATGAAGTTGCTATTGAGATAAGTATTATTTTTCACCTTTTTAAAGATCGAAGTAAGTTTTATTTAAAAAAAAAAAACATAATTTTTAGTGATATTTAATTTTTTACTCACTCATATTTGGTCAATTGTGCATTGAAAATGCAATGATATTTAACTCAAAGAAAAATGCTTTAAAAATTATGAGCTGATGAATTTTTAAACATTTTTCTTTATGATAGGATTTCTCATTGTTTGTTGACATGTCCACATGTCCTATTTCAAAGTTTCTCAATGACATGCCACTGATGTCGATTCACACTCCTAAAACAAGATCTCAAAAGTAATGTAAATCGTCCTATTATTAGATAGAAATAATTATACAAAAGACCTAGTTTGTATAAGCAGAGAAAATATTAGGAATTACTGAAATAGGTTTCATTTTTATAAAGAGGAATCATTAGGGATTACGCAAAATAGACTTTCATCGCCCACTCCCACCACCTAAATTTTGTAGATATATTTCTATTCAATTAAGAAAAAAACTTTCAAAAGCAGGCCTAGGTACATAACTATTAGTACTTGATAGTACTAAATGTAAGTAACAAAATTTTCTGCAACATAAACAGAACTATTGAAAATAAAAAAATTATAAAAGCTACTTCACAACATACAAGAAAAATTGGACTCTTTTTACTGCACCTGAACATTTTAATTGCGGTTACAATAAAAATAAATCGTGGTAGGTATTCAATAATTTATCAATATTGATTGTAGGTACGTGGAGATACAGTCAACATTACCTTAGGATTCCTTTTTTTGACAACACAACCTGAAAAATGTACCTTAAAGCACCTTAAACCAGGGCTCTCCGACAACTCTGTACTGAAAAGGACATGAAGCGTGGTTGGCCTTCCTAATAAAACCCAAAACGGATTACCCTCGATGGGGGCGAAGTAACCGGGATCCAGCAAGGAGTCCGCCGTAACCAACCCCAATCTCAAGGATGCCTAATACAAAAAGTAAAACTTTCTGCAATAATTTCTCCTATATATTGTAGAAAGTTTTCCTTCTACAGTAATCTAATATGTTAGTATGCGTACAATTACCATAACTAATTGGATATCTCGTCATATGACATTATATATAATACGTATTTACGGAATTGAATTATACCCGATATTAATACTTACTTTAACTAGGAACATCACTAAGATATATACCTACACCCTCGCCGTAATGTCGTTTACATAAAAAGTTACATTTTTTTATTATGGCAGTCTATATATTTAAATTTGCTTGCTTAAACAAAGCAAGATATTAATTAAGGACGTTATTAATAATGTGCGAGCATTATGTATAATGTCTAGCTCTATCGGGCTAAGTGATTAATTTACATCTTAACTTCATTATTTATAACATTGCACGGTCATTGTTATAATGCTATATGACAATTAGGCAATTTGATAATAAAGCTAAATTTGACGCGGTTCGGGGAGGGAAGAACGCATGACACGGTTTACTTTAAGATGCTAATGACGCCAAATAATTAATCTGATTTTTGGTTATTTTTTTTAACGGATAAAAAAACAAATTAACAAAGCTATTTTGGCTCTGTGGGTCACGTGATAGATTAGAAATTCGTATTGAATTCCAAGTTATTTTTTTAAATACATAACAGTTAAGATTTTAGTTTCCTACTTTCGTATATCATATTTTTTTAACGAGAAAACAAATCTTTAAAGTCTATAAAATAAAGTCTCTAAATTTTAATTATCTTGATAATGTAGTAATTAAACTTTGTTTTTCTTTTTTTATTATTCTCCCCCCTTTGGCGCACGTTAGCGTAGTCGCCAATTCTAAATTTCTATATAAAAAATACAACACGTAGGTATTGTATGTTACATACAAATATATGTTTTGAAATCTTTGTTTTTATTTTTATATGTTTAATGTATGAATTTATTGCTAATTATTCCAAATAATAAGATTATTTTACATTTAGTTTATTATAAAATCTAACTTATGTCCTTGGGCTAGATCGAAATCAAGAGAGCCCAGTATAAAAAAGACAATTAACATGAAACATTACTAATAAAATATGTTTGTATTACTCTGCCCAGAAGGTAATTAACAATATGTATAATGCCCCATCAATTAGATTATTTGAATTATTATTATCAAATTGCTCTCTCATATTGGCCCTTTTTCATAATGTCCGGGCATCGTGTATAACGCTGAATTTATAACTTGGTCCATAACACATACCTACATACATCATACATGGATTATTTCATATCAGCATGGTATTAATTAATATAATAATCCATTCAAAAGCAAAATATTTTAATATTAATAGCTATCAACCCCACCGCCCGTGGTTTGCAAGTCCTACCTATTACGACACTTATTTAGAATTATTGTACACGTGTTACTGAAAGCGCTAGCCTTGAAACTCATTATACGTACCTACCTACCTAATAAGTATTATGTATAGTACTTTATGCTTGTCTCATCTTACGTAATACGGACGTCGTTTACGTTTAAACATTGATTTCTTTTTAGCACTTACAAAGGAACATTAATTAATGACATTAAAATGAATAAAGAACATAAAATAATCACATAAATAAATAAATCATTCCGTAAGAACCTAATCGTCTGATTATGAACAAAAACTAACCTTAAAGTTAAAACTGAAAAGCATACCAAAGCATTTATTATAAAGAATATAAGACAGAAAAGTTGTTTTGAACAAAGGAGTGGAATCGAATCGAAAATACATATCGCAAGAGGCCCAGAACGCTGTGAGCGGATGTTATATAGCTACGTAGATAAAACCTTCCGCCGTCACCAGCGCCCCTAGCGGTGTCTGAATAAAACCAAGTTCATGCCGTGTACAGCGGTTCCAAGAGCTTTCGACGAATATTTAGTAAATTTAATATAATAAAAAGAGTATGTGACACTAAAACTTTTAACTATAAATAAACAAATATTTTTACTTTTTTCTCGTGATAGTTTGTAATGAAAAGAGAAGTATCGTTCTGTAATTAAAATATTTTCTGCGATATCATTAACTATCAAAATTGGCTTTCGTCACTATCAGAAAAAAGCTCACCTAGTCCAATATTAGTCTTAATAGTATTCTTTTCATAAATACTATAATTTATGATTGAATTAAGAAGTAAAGAAATGCAAGTTTTCATTATGTATAATATTAATTAATGAGTTCAGTAAATCATAGCCTGATAAAGCATTCATTAGCTTAGACAAAAATCTTGCCGATTTTGGATTAGTAATTAACAGGATATTAATAAAACTACAATGATAAATCTGAATTTTCTTTATTTTGTTATATTTAAGAACATTAAAATCCTTTAGAATATGCCCATTCTTTCATATCATTAACGTAGTCACCTTTTATTTCTATGAATCTAGCTAACTCGTGGACTCGTGTTTCTACGTATCTTTTATATTTAGTTTTTAAAAGATGTTTTATTTCATCATTCATTAGCCAAATATCTCCATCAATCTTCTTTATCTTAGTAATTCTACGATTTCCTTTAAATGTGGTCTCCATATATATAGGAATATCGTGATTTTTTGTTCTAGATATAAAAAATGGAAGACTTTTAGCTTCGTCTTTTGGTGGCACCCACTGTCCAGGATAACTTTCTTTTGGGATAACTTGTGGAATTGTTTCAAACGGCATGAGTCTTTCCACATATTTCCATTCAGGGGGATTCTTCACAATTTCATAGTTATATTGTTCCGTTATTCTATCGGCAAAAGGAGATTTAGCATAATTTGAATATTGTCTGGTGAGAAATGTTACCTGAAACAAAAATTAAGATAAACTGTTATTGACCGTCATTAAAAAACCGTTAAATATGAAATATAAAACAGAAAAATTTATAGACTTAACTTTAAATTATTGTAATTAAAATTACAATTTGAGCATATAAATTAAAACATATATTATTTAATTTATCAAAAAACTGAAAATAATATTCAGAAAAAAAAATCATATCGCAAGGCGAACTTGAGTGAATGAATGTACAACCTTAGTTCTGTCACATGTCGCAGTCGAAGCGACGTTTTAACATTACGCGTGTGCAAATATAATAAAATAATTACCGATTGTGATTCCGGAATTAATCCTGTAACTGAATCAATTGTGTTGTTCAGGATTCGATTACTTTTTCTAGTAAAAAGCCGCGCAAACGCGCACCGTGAACGCAACACCGTCGCCATTTTGAATAGCGAATAGAGCGAATTGCTACAAGAGCAATAAGAACTATATTATTCGTTTCGAAGGAAACATTATGGCGGACGCCTGCAGACATTTGGGCTTTTCAAAAATCGTTTTCTAAGTTTAAACGCGAGTTTATATTGAACTTTTTCGCATATTATGGTGCATTGTGTGTCCAATTAACTGTTTATTGTGGTTTTTGGAGATTCCATTGGATAAATTGTGAGTATTTTCTTGGGACATTGCAGAGGTGCGCCACGGCTAGGGAAATGATTTGGTGCTTTCGTTCGACGCACACGCACTCGCTCAGCTGTAGGTGGCGTTAGGTGTCATTTGCGAGTCGAGTCCACCAAAACATCGAGTTTTTCATGAGTTTTCCGGCGGGATTTTCTAGCTATTGCCGAATGTAATCAACTGTTTTGTTTGATATTCATGTGAAATACAATTTAATAACGTCAAATCGAAAGTGAAATTCTATTAAATTGTCCATTTAATGTCAGAGCTGTGCGCGAACTTGAAGATAGTCGTGGTGTGGTATTTATCGCAATTTGAAGTTATATTAATAATAAAAATTGGTCTTTATGGTAATTAACTAAAAGTATTCATAATTGTTCATTCTACTTCAGATAAATTTCAAAATGTTTTGATTAGGCCACCATATTTCTTTGAAACTATTAAACAGGTATGTGTAATACCTAAACAAGTTATTGTATAGAGTTTTTGTGTCTTTTTCAGGTCCAAATGGCATATTTTAGGAGTATACTATGTCTCAATTTTGCCACTGCTTACAATTCACAGAATAATTAAGAAATCTGATGCTTTAAAAAGACCACAGTGGCTTTGATACATGCCCTGAAGTGAGCTTATTAAGTATCTATGTACAACAAATTAAAAATATTAATTTTCTAATAACTGTAAGAAATATAAAGCTATATTACAATCTCGCCAGGATCTTATCATCGGACAGCTGATCTACAGCCTTTACCTGATGTCGAACGAACAGAGACTTCCTCCTAACATTCCAATATGAAAACTAAACAAGTGAAGGAAGAATCAGACAAGAGTATTGATGAAGATACTGTGGTGGAACCTAAGACTCGGGCTCGAAAGAAAGCTTCAGACATAAATGAAGATGAAAAAACTAAACTTTCTCAAGATGACCCCAAAACATCCAAAGAAATAAAGAAACCTGTAGCCAAACCTAAAGCAATAGTTAAGAAAAGACCTCTCGGTATCAGAAAAACATTAAGAAGCAAAAAGGCTGCTGTAACAAAAGAAAAGGTCAAAGCTGTTATCCGACAAACAATAACTCGTGCAAGAAAGGCAGCAATCAGAAGTGAGCCTGGTAATTCTCAAGAAAAAGAAACCGTCCCACTAATACCTGCCTCTGAAATAAAAAAGGAGCCAGTGGAAGAAACTACACCTAATTCAAGATCTTCAAGCCCAAAAACAGCTGGTCGAAGACAAAGACTTACTTCAGATATGTTAATGATGAAATCAGTACTTGCAGACTCACCAAGTAGTCTCGTACTTGGACCACGGACTAGTCCATATTCAATGAGATCAGAAAGAAGTAATAGCCCTTTACTCTCTGAGGGTAAAAATCTAAGAAGTGGGAAACCCAGAAAAGTAAAAAGTAATTTATTAAATGAAGTTGTGATGAAAGAACAGAAAAAGAGAAGGAGACTGCCTTCAGATTCCAAGACTTCAGATGCTACAGATATTCCTGAAGATTGCAAAAAACTTAAAAGAGGACGATCATGTTCCCGAGATGGAAGTGAGATCTCAAAATGCTCTGATGTTACTGAATCAGACTTAAGTTTGAGTGAACCCCTAATAGAAACAGAAAATAAGGAGCTCATGAAAAAAATAGACAAATCTAAGACTGATCTAGATATAGATATTGAAAATAATATACAGATCTCGACACCTGAAAAAGTGCCTTCTCTTAATGTTGACTCCAATGTAACTGAAGCCAAAACAGATACAGAGACCAGTTTTATAGTTAATGAAAAAAGTAAGAAAAAATTGAGCTTAAAAAGAAGTACTTCATTAGACTCTGACAACAATAATAGTAATAGGCTTAAATTAGACAATTTTAATTCATCAGAGATAGAGGAAAAACTATTGTTGAAGACTGAAAATGATGCGCTTTTTGATGCCCGAAGTAGTATATTGACTAGCATGTCCAAGACATTTAATTCAAAAGAAATGTCCAAAAATATTAGAAAAGCACGCAGGGGAAGGAAAGCAGCAGCTGCTGCAAGGCCCAGCCCAAACACTGTAGCGAAGCCCTTAACTAGCACCATAACGAATGATACTTCAGATGAAAAGCAAGAAACACTGGAAACTTTATCAAAGGAAATTGATGATTTAATAAATGACCTGGATCAAAATATTGACCGTGATCATGAATTGGCCAATTCAAGTAATACTAGTACAGTTGAGAATATTACAGAAGAATCTAAAATTAAAAATATCAGTAAGGTTTATGGCATCTCTAAGCCACTTTGTGATAATAATAGCATTATAACTCCAGAAACACCCATAAAAGACAAAGAAATAACTACCATATCTAATGAAAATACGCCCTCTAAGAATGATGACAGTGAAAATATTAGACTTCACTATGATGAAGACTCTGTTGAAAGATCAACAGATAACAATAAGCATACTGAAATAACTTACAAATGTAACCCAGTAGCTAGTATTGATAAACTGATGGATAGATTAAAAGAATTTGAAGAATTTGATAAGAGAAGGCAAAGACAAGAATCTGAGAGCAAACCTGCAGATTCAAAATCTGTAATGGTGACAAATGATGTTGTATTAATTCCTAAATCAGGAGCAGATATCAAACCTCTAAATATACAATCAGTTCGATCACCAGAGAGACCAATTGAGAAAGAGAATGTGTTGAGCTGTTTTGAAAACAATTCTGCTATATCCATAGTGAAAAGAGATCAAGTAAGGAAGTCTGTAGATGTCGACCTTCCAAATTCTGTTACACTAATTAAAAGAAATAGTGTAAATGCTAGAAAAGAGTCTACCAGCTCAAATCATTCTAAAGAAGCAGATGCTATTAGTATTTTTGAGAAATCTCTGGGCAAAGATGTAACCTTAACTGAAATAAGGAAATCTGTAGACAAGTCTCATGCAGCCCCACAGATTGATTTGCATCAATTCGCTACCCTACATCCTAATACACCCTCTCCCAATTTAGGGGGCGTTGTGTTAGACTCAAATCAAATATCAATAACTCCACGTGTTATGACTGAAGCAAAAATTAATAGTAATGATATTAAAATAATCACAAAACGCAAGTCAAGAGAATCCGTATCTAGGAAGTCATCAGAATCAACAGTTGAATCTGAAGACAAGACGGTGACAGCAGAAAAAATTAAAACACCAACACAACAAATTAAACCACCTGCAATATCAATATCAACTACACCTGTTGCTGCTAAATCTGAAGTGACGCAACCTGTCGAGTCTGAAGCTTTACCTCCACTAGTAGAGAACATCAAAGCCATTCCTGAGGATATATCTATGACCACAGAAGTCTCAAACGTCGAAGGCACTCAAACAGCTGATCCTATAAAGCCAGTTAATACTGATGTAGAAAAAACAGATGAGTCTGCTCCAGTCTCAGAAGAAAAAAATAAAACGGTGGTCCCAGCTACAGATAATTTGATTGTTAATGATAGTATAAATGTAACTGAAAAAATAGAAACTGAATCAAAACCTGTTACTGAGGTACAAAGTGAAACAGTGAAAGACGCAGTGATTCCGCAGGAAACAAGCAAAGTCACGGTAGACACTAAGATAGATCCATTAATAGAAAGCAAAGTATCTGAAGCTAATATTGTAGAAGAAGCTAAAACTGTCAAAAGTGTGGGAAGAGGTAATAAGTCTGCTCGTAACTCAATCGAAAGCCAGCCTGGGCCAAGTAACTTACTGTTAGAAACTCCTGAAAGCCAGAAACGTAAAGAAAATGTATTGAGGACATTGGGTTTGTTAACGCATAAAGCAGCAAAGGAGGCTAAAATTGAGAAGCAAAAGGAGAAGGAAAGATATAAAAACAAAGCAAAATCAGGGTCAGGCCCAAGCGTGGTGCCCACTGGAAGTTTAAAAGCTGTGATAAAACTTAATAGGAGTGCAAGTGAGAGAGACAAAAAGAAGTACCGAAGCTCCTTGAAAATGACGTTCCAGAAAAGCAAGAATAGGTCGGGAAAGCCAGCTCCTGAGGGAGAGGCAACAGAAGATGACGCTTACTACACAATTGAAAGGCGTGAGGTGAGATTTCTTGATTTATTATCATTTACAGTCAGTTGCACAAACGTCCATTAAAATTTTCTTTAGTTGGAGTGACATTATCCATACAAAATTGATATTCATTAGACTTAAAGGCGTCATTAAACCTTTGTAAAACTTTTGTAAAACTGACAGTTAATCATTTTAATTTAATTCACGAAACTGAACATGTTAAGCAGATTGTTGAAAGTGAAAGAACTAATTTCTACACCTGAAAACTAATTTTTAATAAATAAGATAGCAATACTGAGTTTGATTTTTGGTCCACAGGGTGGCGCTGGCGCATCTACTGATGGTGGGCACAGAAAGTCACATTACAGTAATCGTCTTAACAACCATGGTGTGTGGACATTGCACTCACACATAACACTAATATTTGTAGCAAATATGACACATTATAAAAACTAGAGCTTATATCAATAGTGAGATGCTTTCAAAATAAATCAAAATAATATGTTATGAAGTATTGGAATTAGAAAAACAAATTTTAACTGTACTATTTACATACACTAGTAATCCCAAAAGCTAAACTTTAAAAAAATATAACTTTTTTTCATATTACAGTTAAATTAGGATAGGACCCAAAATACTAACCCTGCATTTCTCAAAAGGATGAAAAAAGGATGATGAATTGTTTTTGGCATTTTATTACTTTTATTTCTGAATAAAACAAGTAATTATTGAATTGAATGTCATATTTGAAACAAATTACCACATGAGTTACATTAGAGTTCTAATGACTATATATAAATTTATTAGTAATTAATTTCAATGACTTTCATCATAATTAGAACTCTTTTGTTACTCATTAAACATAGGTATTGGCTTGTATTCTAACCAAAGCGACTTTCACTTTAATAATTTAAGATAATAAGTACATTCTTAATAAAACTACTGATTATTTTGATGGAATTATAGGGTACAAGGTATAATAATGTAGCTGTAACACTTCCTGTTGGATTTTTATTAAATTTAGTAGACAAATTTAATATAAAGCATGAAAAGCTTAATTAAATATGCATGATAACATTACCATTAAAAGGTTAATTAATCTTTAACAAAGATACCTTTATTGATATTTTACTTTTATTACAAAATTAAGCTTTATATATCTATACTAATATTATAAAGCTGAAGAGTTTGTTTGTTTGAACGCGCTAATCTCTGGAACTACTGGTTCTTTTTGTGTTGAATAGACCATTTATCGAGGAAGGCTTTAGGCTATATAACATCACGCTGCAACTATAAGGAGCGAAGAAATAATGGAAAACGCGGACGAAGTCGCTGGCGGCCACTAGTTATAGACATGTAGATTATTATAACTGTAGTTATTTTTAACTATGAAATGTCCCATGGCTTTTCTTACTTAAAATTATAGTTTTTAAAATTGATGTATGGCAAACAGAAAAACCATGAATCATTCAAACTGTATTCAATATTTTCTACTATTATTTAGGCACTTTGTGGTCCTAAAGACATAACTTTCACCAGATGCAGAAGCTTTACCAGAGCCAGCTGAGCCCAAGGAGACCCTTAACCTTGTGATACCTGAGAAGGCATCGTCATTCAGCATCCACCCTGGCCGTCTGTGTATGGACCAGTGTTTCTACTGTGGAGGCAAATTCGGCCTGTTCGACACACCATGTCATATAGCGCAAATGAAGAGTGCGGAGAGACAGAAGAAAGTTTTAGACAGTAAGTTTTTTATTTTTATTTATACATTAAAACATAAATAAAAACGACACCTTTTTAAGGCGACGCCGATTCAATTATTTTCTTGCTTCGTAATCTCTTAAGTAAATGGGTTTCAGTTCTCGCATTTCCTTTTTTATATTTTTAGTAATTTCTATTATTTTAAAAGCTTTTTGTATAGGCATGCCACCAAGTTCCTCAATAAAATTGGTAGCAAATTATTATACATATTTTGTTTTGTATACTAAAGCAAGGTACAGATGACAATCAGTGTATATAAAACATCCAACACTGAGCTGTATAATTATTTTTGGTCTATCATACTTCTATGAGATGCTAATGAAGTTCTTATCGCTCTTGAACGAAAACTCGTTCCTAAACTCTCGCCAAATCTACGACTAAAGCGTCGCATTTTATACCTTAATATTATTATCGAATCAGAACTAAGATTCACCACGCATCCATATTACTCGAACCTTGCGCTGCTTTTTTCAATTTTCACCGTGGCGGAACTTCTAGACTGAGAGCTCGTGACAAAAATGTGCAAGTTTTGTAACAGTTGATCCTTTAATATTCGATATATTAAAGGATCAACTACTAGCGAACTTCTAAGGGTATTGTTGTGATTTTTTGGCAACTCTTTTCTTTGACTTTCCATTTTGATATTTGTTATCTAATCTATTTTTGACCTCGCACGTCTCCAGACTATGGTACTCTCCAAGTTGAATCCTCACATCTTCCTCACAGGTATTCCAGCACTAACATGCCTATCATGGCAAACTCGAGAAACGCTTTGTCTACACCCAAATGTCCCTTTTACGGGTCGAGAGTGAGATATCATAAGGACGCATCCGAGAAAAGTGACATTTGGGTGTAGACAAAACGTTCTCAATTGCGTCATGCTACACGTCCAGATTTTCACACTAGATGCCAACCATAAGTATCAGTTACAAAACTTGCACATTTCGCAATCGCCGTATGCGCAGTGAAATAATGTAGATTTTCACAAAGAAAAAGTGGATGTTCGGTCTGTATGTCAATTATGTGTCTAACAACAATATTTATAGTATAATTTACCCAAGTATAATAAGTAAATAGCCTAAGTTACTCCTTATTACATAAGCTGCCAGTGAAACAGTCAGTTGCACACATGTCCCTTAAATTTGTCATTAATTTAAAGCGACTTATCCCATACAAATTTGACTTTATTTAGAGCTTAAAGCTTTATGGACGTTTGTGCAACTGGCCGTATGTCTCGTCAAAATCAGTCCAGTCGTTTATAAGATTAACCGAAACAAACAAACAGGTAGACAGACAGAAAGTCTAAAAAATTATTATTATGATATATGTACCGTGTATACATACATAAGCATTTTGTAAAAAGCTGTCAATTTAATATTACAAACAGACACTCCAATTTTATCAATTTGTATAGATGTGTTTTATGCCGTTAGTACACTAACGCATTAACGAAACCTAAAAACTGTAAATGCAATCAGGGTTGTCACGTTTCAAGTAATAAAACTCATGACATTCACGTAGTCATCAGAAATCGGGACGGACGGCAATCCTGAATGCGAAACATCTGCGTCTGTATTCTTAATGAACTAAGAAACACTACTGACAAGGATGCAGCTATTTCATCGAGCTAATAATAGAGCGAGACAAAGCATTGTAAAAATGAATTATCTCTATACAGACGAGGAGAAACTAACGATAGACAGCTGTTTGTGCGACGCTTGCTACAGACACGTGGACCGGCGCGCCAATTGCCCCTCGTACAGGAAGCGACCGTTCGGGAAACAGCCAGACCCTGGCGCTGAACCCATGTTGCCTTCACCACCGTTCAATACGTAAGTTATCACAATCAGCCATTTTACGTCCTCACTGCATGACCTCAAATCTTCCCTATGGATGGTTAAAGAGAGGCGCAGACCCTCCACGCTGGCCTAATACGAATTGGCGGGTATTAACGACTGCAAATGCAGCATAAACGGCACGGAGTAGCTCGAGATAATAATTGTTCGGTCACCAATCTCGTGACCGACCTTTGCGAAAGTTGCTTAACAATAACGATCACGGCCCGCGGCGCTTATCCACTACGCTGAGCTACTATGTAAGTTATATATAAATTAATACTATTAGCAGCATTATGATACAACTGAGTTAGGACACTATAGTCCGTTTCACATAGCATGGGTATGGTGACGTTTGTTAACAAATCCATTTCCCATAATTTTTATTTTCAAATAATTTAATTAAAAACCATCGTTATAAAAAACAGTTTGACTTAGTATATATTAGATATTCATTTTAATTTGCATATTAAAACACAAATTTTTACTAGCCATAGTTTAAAAAAAGTTTTATTCGAAATATGTAATACATTTTTTTATTGTTGTAAAAGTTAAACTTAACTATAATAAAACTTTGTATTTCTCTTATAATAATATTTATTAATCGCGTTTTATACATTGACCTCAAAATCTATTATCTCCATTAGAATTTAACTCAATAATATCAAGTTTTTGTATGTATATTTGTTTTATTACCACAGAACAAAAAAAAATCTCTGATACACAGTTATATTTCACGGATTTGATTTTGAAAAAATTATAAAAATGAAATTCAAATTTTTCCGTAAATTTATTGGAAGACAAATAGAATACTCCCTCAGGTGTCATATGATTTTCCCTTTTTTTTGCCTACACTTGGCCTTTCGAAAACATGAGCTTTCTTAGTAAATTTGTGGTTTTAGATCTTTATTTAGCTCATATTTCTTAATATTCACATATATGAGTCGTCACTAAATGGAATTTTCAAATACAAATAGTTGTGCTAGCATTTCTACTAAGTAAAAAAAATAACAATATTAAATTATGTAGGCAATTTTAATTTCAAAGACATGAGCTTTCTTAGCAAATCTACCTTTATTACCTCACTCATTTGGAATGCGTTCAGGTTTCAATCACATAAAATATCAGTAATTTAGTCTAATCACCTTCTAAAGCATTATATGGTTGTATAGTAGCTGCAATAAAGAGGTAGAGAAGCCAACTTCGCCGTCCCTCGAGTCCGAGAGTGAGGAGGAGATACCGGCTCGGCCTGCCACCTGTCATACTGAAAGCTGCGTGGCACCAGCAGACCACTCCATAAGACGCAAATGGCTCATCAAGATGCGATCCAGCGTCAACAAACTGGTGAGTCTTGGTCTTTTGGCGACCAACCAACTTCCTTAGAATCCGTTTTTAATATTCTTAATGAAAAAGCTTAAAAAATCTAACAACTCCAAGTACTCTGTGAAACTCTCAAACCAATGATCATTTCCTATCCGCGCGACTATTCTGGTACTGGTACTTTTTGTTAGGTGAATTTTTTAAGCATTTTTCATTAAGAATATTTTACAGTATAGTATTGTGAATGCAAAATTAATCAAATATAATATATTTATAAATTATCTTTTTTTCTAATAAACTGGATAAATAGTGTTACTCTTGTTTTATAGTTGTTGTTGTCACTCTGTATATTATATGAAAATTACTCTAAAACTGTTTCTTTAGTTCAATGAAACGTTAGGGATATTAAGGGAACTAAAGACACAGTTATAGAGTAATTTTCATATATAATGTCATATATTTCGTATTTGTTATATATATCTGCGCACTTTAAGACATATTATATAATTTTGATAGATTGTAATTACATTTTGGACTTTGTATCCAATAGTTATAAGATTATATTTTTCTTGATAGTTCTTGATGATTGTATTAACTTTTCAAAAAGATACCTTCTTTACGTTTAACTTGTGCACTTTAAATAACAACAGCTTGTTTAACGATTGTTATTATTGATTCTCAAAAAAAGCAATTCAGTGTGCTCAAGAAATTAATTACACATATTTTCACATTCAATAACGCTTAAGATGAATGGTTAATTATTTGAAATGATAACAATTTCAAAACTTAAGCTGTGGACTTACTGTCAATTTTTATATTTATTGCAATCACTTTCAAACTATAGAACTTTTAAAACCACAATTGTTTTAAAAACGAATGATGTTTTTAATGATCTAGGAACAAAATATAAGCCTAAACAAGTCGAAAGATAAAAGTTAGCATTGGACTATTTCCTTTGACATTTTTCAATAACTTCCAAGGATGTTTGCATCTAAGGTTTGCCTTAGACAATTTTCATTCGGCTGCACCTACAGACGTCAACGCCCACCAATCCGCACTGAGGCCATTCTTCCTGTTCGATTTGACTCGATCCCATCCATAGGGAAGGCCTGAACTCTAGCAGTGGGGAAATTAACAGGCTGGTGATGTTCATTCAATGTCTTACAAAAAAACTTTGCAATCCCTATCACATGTCAAATAGTTGAAGCGTGAAGATTGTAAATATTTTTCATAAGTCAAATTGAAATTGATAGTGATAGATTTTATTATTATACATCAGAATTAACCCCCAGGTATTGAAATATAGAATAAAATAAGAGACAGTATTTAGTGTTATTTATTTATTGAACAGTTGAAACTAAAATGCGACTACCCGGGCTTACACACTATTCCGTTATGTGGTGACCATCATCGTGTTCTCGCACCGCTGATGTCATGCGCTCTATGCCGTCGACGAGTCACTAAACACCATAATATACACCTAATACACCATGTGAGTATATCTACATATATATATATAAATTAATCCGTACAAATTAATAGTGAATGGCTGGATCGATTTAGTTAATCCTTTTTTTGTTGTGTTTGTTATTTTTATGTCCGGAGAAGGTTCTTTAAATAAGAAAATTATGTAAAAAATTTAATAATTCTTTCACTATGGTGACTAAGTTTAAATGAATGGTGTTTAAAGACTGCAAAGGCAGCTAGAACCAACAGCTTAAAATGCCTTCCGAAACATTGAGGAAATCCAAATATTTCAGTCACTCGTCTAATTTGCTTAATCCATACAATCATAGAAAAGAAGCTTTGATAACTGTCATAGTAAGCTCCTATTGAATTAAAGTTTATTTATTTCCGTTTGCTAATTTCACTCTTATTTTTTTTATGAATACAAATGTATCTTTACACAGCTTACTATTTATGTTAGTATAATCATTCTTGCGTTCAATACAGGTGTTAGATTGTAAAAAGAAAATAAACAGCGAGTGACGTCATAGCGACGCCATTAAAAATTGATTTTCACGCATTCTGAATGCAAAATTGGTCAAATATAATAATTAAATTTATATTCAAATTTTAGCTGAATGATAATTTTTTTAATAATTTTTAATATACTTCATGTATATTTATAATATTTAAAAAAAAGTAGTCTACACCCCTATTGGTAGCTCTTGTTTGATGGTGTTATATCGAAGGCATGTTGTATTTAGTTTTGCATGCCTTGTTATTAAATTAAATAAATGAATGGTCCTAGGGTTACTTGGAGATCAACCCGCATCTCCGCGAGTCGGGTATTCCGGTACAATTCAACGAGAGACCGATGCTATGCAAAGTTTGCCGCGTTTACTGCTCCATGTTGCAACGATCTGGACACCAGGAACCTAAGGCTAAAGGTTACAGACGCAAGTAAGTGACACAGTTTTTCTTCAGTTCTCCTCTACGTTACAGTTAGTCTTTATCTATATAGAAACTATCTCCTGTTTGTTTTTTCAATATGTATATAAAAAAATATTTTTCACTAAATTGGCTCTTTGACTGTTTTGATAAAAGTATTTGCAATGTCGATATTAAAACAGTATCAGGTTCATTTTTTTCCAAGTGTTATATTTCTTCATTAATTTAAATTGTCCCACGAAAACAATCAGTTACGAGACATTTCGAACCGTGACGTCACATTTCAAAAACGTTACACGTTGCTCCGCCATGGCTGCCCGCGGTTTTTGTTATCCACAGATTATAAATATACAAATTAATTTAGCAAAAATAAAATACACTTAAATTTTTTTTTAAACTAAAATTTATAATGTTATTGTTTTATCTGTTAAGTAGCCAATTGACACAGGTTTTATTTTAGGTACAACCAGAAATGAATAAGTAAGTATACAAAATTAATTAATGTCATTCTCTTTTCCAGACTACTTCAAATGTACAATATAGAACCACCGCCAGAAAACGAAAATGAGCCCGAGGAATCAATAATGCAAGAGGAAAGCCTCCTGAATAGCAAACAAAAGAGGAAACAACGCACCAAGTCCAAACAAAGAAAATCAACTGACCCAGAAAAGTCAGAAGATGCCAGCGAGTCCTCCGCGAGAACTACGCCTCATGATGAAGGCTCACCAGAAAAGGTGAAAGAGGAAAGCAATGAATCGATTAACCAGAAACCGGCACAGCACATAGAAGAAGATATAGAAAGCCTCATATCCTCCAATAAAATCTTGGTACCAGGCGCCATGAAGACCAACGAGCAGAATTCACAAAGCGACGGCTCAGAATCAGACATGCTCGATTTAGACGCTCCACTCATACCTCTGGATAAACAGACTGAATTACAATACCTCCTCCAGAAACAGAATAACCCAGCACAATTCTTGCAGAAGAGTACCAATCTAACTCAGAAGCAAAAGAACATAATGAAACTGCAAACTGTGTCGGGGATACAGAAACCTGGCCAACAGCACAGAATCAGCGACAAGAACGCGAAAAGAATACAAAAACTTGGCCAGATTGTGACACACAAAGAGAAACATATTAGAAAGGAGAGTGAACTGGAAGTTTTCGACCCTGATAACCCTAAAGATGGTTCCGTGACAGTCCTCAACATCAAAAACATATCTCTCAATGATGAATGTACGATAGAAAGTATACCCAATAAAAAACCGGCTGATATAAACACTCTAAAGAACAAGTGGCAGATGTCAGAAAGCTTCACACAAGTGAAGAAGAACCTTAGTGAATTATCCAAGAAGTTAACTGGAGATAAGGAGCCCAAGAAAGGGAATGAGGTCAAATACTCAAATCCCGTAAAGAGATTGGAAACGAACCCATCTATTTCTGTCCGAGAATTGTTCCCAGGGGAGGAAGAGATGAACTTGCAATGCAGTATAGAGTTCAACAACGTGAAGGGTATTACTCCAGAAGGTTGGGAGAAGTGTAACACTGTGATCCAGTACGACAGTGAAACGAAACGGCTGTGGAACGAATTGCAAAGGCCGTACGGCAATCAGTCCAGTTTCCTGAGGCATCTTGTGTTGCTAGAGAAGTATTTCCGAAGCGGTGACTTAGTGTTATCTCATAGTGCTACATCTCCAGCGATAAACTATAGTGATTCTATTCAAACTCGCTTGCGAGCTTACGACAACATACCTAATGATATACCTAAACGTCCCGAACAGCACGTCAGCCTCATAGAATACAGAAAGAAGCCCTCGATGAACGGCAAAAGCTTATTGAAGTCTAATCAAAGCGACAGCGACAAAGACCCGAAGAAGTTTATGCCGCCCCCTGTGATACTTCCGAAGCCGAAACCTTCGAAGAGTGATAAATCTAAATCGAAACCTTTGCCCCCGGAGCTGATTGCTATAAACACTCCCAATGCGCAGGGTCGTAAAGCTATCCAGAATGTTTTGCATAATATCCAACAGTTGGTGAAGGGTGTATCGGCTTCTGATCCCACCGAAGTTGCCGCATCGCCCGTACCAAAGTTTGATTCCCCTAAAATAGATGCTCCTAAAGAAAAAAAGGACACTCCTAAGACTGACACGCCTAAGAAACAGAAGGCAACAAGTAAACCGTGGCGTCCCACACTCATGCCTATAACTGCGGTGAGTTACTAATTGAACTCTTGATTATCTGGTTTTATTCTATCATTTAAAAAAAAAGGATTTCCTTTTTTATTAACTTAGACACACCTTTATTATTTTATAATTTATAGTCGGTGGGCAATTTTTTTATTTCAATCTATTGCAATCCCTTTCAAGGGCATAATGATTTACGCTTAATGTAAAGATTGAAGTCGCAATGCTTTCAGAATGAATGATGATGTGATGATCGAGAAATAATGACATAGTAACTTAAAGTAATATTTACGTCAAACTCTCGCCTTAGACAGTTAAGGGGCCGTCCATTAATCACGTGAGGCTCGAAAGGGGGGGAGGGATTCGTCAAAACTCACGAAATATCACAAGGGGGTGGGGGGGTGTAGTGATATATCACGTGTATTTATTTTTTCCTCGACGCGCGATTATTAAACCGAAAGGCGACGTCAAAAATTAAGATTTTTTTGATTTTGTTTAAATACACGTGATTTGGTTGAAAGAGGGAGGGGGTAGTCTTAAACCTCACCATGTATCACCAAGGGGGAGGGGCGGTCAAAAAATGTTGAAAAAAACATCACCTGATTAATGGACGGCCCCTAATGTCAAATTATGGATATCGTTCACGAATATCTTTTTAATGTAAAATTTAAAAGGGTTGCAATAGATTTTAAAATAACACAATTAGATCCCAGTTTAATCTTATGGCAATTATATAAAGCTATATTTAAATGTCTACGGAATTAAGATGTACATAGCATCATGTCAGGCTGCCACAACATATCTTATTTCCATTTAATAAAAATTCAGTTAAGAAATTGATTTTTAGTTGAAACTAACGGTTATCGTACAGCGAACCCGAAAATTTCGCTACTAAATATAAAATTGAAATTAGATACCAATAAAAAAAGGCTTAAAATTTCCTAAATTTTTCGAGGATAGAGCCGCTGTATGCTGAAATGCAGATTTCAACCAAATTCAGCAACAGATAATCCTATATTAATATTATAAATGTGACAGTTTTCTTTGTTTGGATGTTTGTCCGTCAATCACACCGAAACTACTGAACGGATTTTGATGAAATTTGGTATACAGATAGGGTATTAGCTGATTTAGATATGGATACTTTTTTCCGACTAAATATTTCCCTAGGGACCACGCGAGCGAAGCCGCTGACGAAAGCTAGTTAGATACAAGTAAATAAATTAATAAGCATCACTGGTGTAAAATTTGATCGTTTAAATAAACAATAAAGATTATTATATGTCTATATATGTATTAATTAAATAAATATATTTGAATTTGAAACAAAAAATCAATTTAGGAACAATTACCCATACTCATATGTTCAAACTTTCCAGGAAAACCTAGCGAGAATCGCCAGAGAACCTACACAAGTGGCGGTAGACGGACGAACTCTGCCCAGTCTCGTCCAAGTGATGTCCTCCGGCAAACGTTATCATATTACGTTGCAAGATTACAACAAAATGTGCGTTATGCGACGAGAGAAATTGCAACAGTTGCAAGACGGCGAAGCGAAAACGAAACGGCCGTCCACAGACGAAACAACAGTCGTCACCGAAATACAACCGTCAACTATGCTCGGCAACGGTGGAACCGTTGTACAAAACATCACTGCAGAAGACAAAGATAAAGCTAAAGATATGCCCGAATTAGGCCAGATCGGCACAAACGCCGCTACGATACTCAAGAATGTTGGCTTAAAAAATATCACTATCGCCCCGATCCCGCCGAAAACTGCCACGGTGACGTCACAGACTTTAACATCGCCCGTTGTGACGTCACCGTCTCTCCTCGTCACCGCCCCCTTGAAGATACCACAGCTCGGTCCAGCGGTATCGATAACTAGTGAAACAGTACTTAACCCGAACATGCCTATCGTTATGCCTAAGATACCGAAATCCTTGACGGTGATACCGCAGAGTATGGTGGCGACTGTACCGCAAAATGTGGTGGTCACGTCACCTTCGCTGATGCAGAGTATAGAAGGTCCGCGTCCATAACGAAACGTTATCTTCGTGGTCGTGTAGCGACGGCCTCGCGTCCACGAACAAAATACGCGGACGAGTATAAACTGAGTGTAGTGTAGTGTTTTAAGTGAGAAACTAATACCCCCACTCCCCCCTTAAATTATTGGACAAAACCCTAGTTTCATATCGCTCGTGTTCAGTGAATCTGTGTACGGACCCGAGCGAGGATGCAATACGATAAGTGAGAACACCGGTTGAGCCTTAATAATTAATATACTGTGTATATATTAGAGTAGAATAGACTGACGTGTGAATGCGCTGTGAATAAAGGTGAAGAGGATCGTGTTGAAATGTATTACTCTCAAATATTAGGTTTTATTATTAATATTTTTTTTTATTTGTGCAAATGATACGCAGGTATTAACGTGTTTTCACGGAAACACCCCTTTTTGAAATTTGTTCTTTTTTTTTTAATACACTGACTGAATTGTATGATTTAAGAAACTTGATACTTTAATACATACTGTATTATATGATCATGTAACTGATGTATTGGCTCTATGTATATTAAACCCTATTGTGGAGAGATTAAATTACAATTTATAACACATCTGTTCTTAATCTTTTTTTATTCGTCGTGATAATCAGGAATATTTACGTATTTTTTTTTATATAATTAAATATTTTCATTTCGTAAATTTCCCTATTATTTACTGTTTTTGGCTTTTTTTTACCGAAACATGTTCCTTTCACCCTCTTATGATGGTCACATATACTTTGGTGTATGCATTTGTAATTATAATACATGTTGATCTGACCAACAGACATACAATTAAATTTGTGTTCAATATATCTCAGATTCCGAAAAATACTGCTTATTCATTATTTATGTGAAACTCGAAAATACTGAAAATTTAACATTCAAAATTCTCTAGTCAGGTTGTATAACGCATTTATAATTTATTTTATGGCTACCCTACATATAATAATCGTTACGATCTGTAACCTCGTATCATTTGCGTGAAAATAGACAATTACTATTATGTATAGACTTGTATAGTGTTAATTGATAGTTTGAATATCATTGGAGCATATTTTTCCATTGTTGTAAGTAAGATTTCATACATACATTTACTCGCGAATTATTTATGAAATAGAACAGTTTGATTACCAAAAAAAATATGAACAATTCACAATAAAGGGAAATAAATATAAATCAAAGGTAATTTTTATTGAATGAAATCTTGTCATCACAATTTACATTAATTTCATTTGTGTAAATCTAGCCTTAATAGATACTACATTGGTCCTTAGTTAGATATAACTTAAATATTCATACATAATATTAAAATGCATAACTTAAGAATTATAATGCTCTTAATATTGACATTGGTACCAAACATTAAGTAGTACAGATTATAGCAAAATGTCAAATTTGCGAAATGGATTTTGACCACTATTTTTAATGTATTAAGGTTTAAAATCTGAAATTTGACAGTTTGTATACCCTGACCTGACGCGCTATTGACGGTACATGTAACAATAGTTGAAATGGTTGAATTATGTGCCTAATAAAGGTACTTGTTTGATATAACATCGCAGAGCACATCTGTACATACAATCCACAGAGTAAGTACCAAACTAAGAGTACCGATTTTATATTTCATAATAATAAAGCTCATGGTTGAAAATTGTATGTTTAAAATACATATTATATATCTATTGTTGAGAATTACTAGTATTTTATTTTGGTCCATGGATATAGATTACGGTCCAATGTTAACTTTAGATAATGTACAGAAATGAAAAATGTGTTTGCTAAGGCGGTGTTTTTTATAAAATAAATAATGCTCATATTAACATTGTGTAGAATTCATCGCCTTAACAGATAATTTTGAATGTTATAATACTGCTAGTACTATTTTACTATTTGGAAGTTTCATCACTGTTTTTTTTTTATTTTTCATCGGTTTTCATCATTTGTGGTGTATCGCTCACAAGTTTTGAACAAATTGTAGGCCCTTTATAGCCCGGATATTTAGTTTCTTCCAAAGATAGTGTGTTAGTATACAATATTATTATTATTATTTTTTTAGTTTTATTTTCGGCATGCTATGTCACTACGTGCCGGAGGTATGAATTGTCTAATAAACATATCCTTATCTCCTGAACTTGGTGTTTTTATTTCTTAATGTAAGATTTATTTATACAACTTGGGAATTCAAATAGGTGAGTCAAGAGCAGTTGATTCGCTACGTAAGTTGTAATCAACAAACTAACTACCCTTACAGTGCTGTTAATAAACAAGGTTTAACGTCAGAATAAATTTACGGTAAGTTGCAATTTAAGTATTAGTCCAAATTCATATTATATAGAGAAAAAGCATACCTACTGCCTTCTAGGAGTAAATATTACTCATGTAGATCCTCGTATTAGGTTAACCTTTGCTAAGACTTTTCAATAATATGAATTTTGACTAATACTAAGTGCAGTCTCAGCGTAAATTTACTCCGTTACTGTTAAAGGAAGTTGATGCGACTCACCCTTACCACATAGAGATAAATAATTACTTAAAAAATGTCTAAATTTAAGCAAACATTTTTAACCAATAGACGAGAATTTTAATGATGTAAAAACTGTTAATAGCTAATAATAAATGTATTCCAACTATTAACAGACCTTACTTTATTTGGTAAAAATATCTGCTTAAAATTATGATGTTTTCTCAATTAATTACTTCTCGACTGTAAATACAGGTGTTATATTTACTAATTTGATTGATAGAGTTACTTATAAATGAGAACAATATTTTACACGTGCATTTTATTTACGTGATATCAAGTTATTAATAACTTAAGTTTTTCTACTTTTCACAAAAAAATATTTCTGCAAACATATAGTGGTCGTTAATATGCTTTCGGAAAACAATGTTATTATTGCCGTCTCGCGTAGTTCTTATGAGTAAAGTGAAACGGCAAAGCTACAAAAACAATGCTATATCTCATATTTTTAACCCTATAAATGCGCAAACTATTATTAGCGTAGCTTGACATGATCAAGCGTTTTGTGAAAACAGAAAGGTGAATTGCTCTATAAAAATCACAAAGATATATGAATACTAATAATAATTATTATTATTTCCCAAAATATGATATAATACATTCAGATGTCAGGATTACAATGTTCAGCATATTCTACCGTCGTTGGTGTGGAAATATTACATCTTGATTATAATTAAGATTTTATGAATTCATCGCGTCATCAGATGAATTAATAAAATTATACAGCATGTCTTAACTAATATCATGTCAAAAAATTAATACATCTAACTCGTATTTATTTAAATGTCAGCTGTAACTTTTACAAATTACATTTTATGTCAAGAAATAAATTAAACAAGTCATTGATTATTTAATTGATTCATTATTTAAATATGTTCGTAGTAAATTCTTTTATTTCAACAGGCAATTTATTAAACATTTTAATAGCATTACAAAATGAGTTATCACTATACATTTTTGATCTTTGCACTAGAAAATACAGCTTTGCTTGTATCTACTTTTTGTGTTTTACGGATTGTTTTATTTAGAAAAAAGGATGTGGGGTTTAAAAAAAACATACAAAACACATGGTAAGATTTTTAACTCTAAATAGTGGTTTACAGTGGTCTAGGTAGTCGGCTCCAATTAAAACCCTTATATGTGATAACATACCCATTATAAGCCACTAAAGCAGTTTCCCAGAGCATAAACAGATCTTGTTTGGTTATCATAAGGGTGGAAGTGTATTACACTACTATTCTGAAAATTCACCTTTAGATAGTTTTACTCTAACCACTCTATAACTATCTTAAGATCATCATTACAATCAATCTCCAAGCTGTCCGTATTCTTGCACTTAATTAGTGATGTATCATCGGCAAATAGTATACAGTCATAACTTAGTACTTCTGGCAGATCTTTTATATAAAATAAAAGAGTGCATACTAAATTTATATAACATTAAATTAGACTATAGTCTAAATACAATTAAAAATAAAGTGTTTAAATGAAAAAAACTCTTAAAAAGGTTTCGTAAACATTAGAATACATTTATCTAGCTTTTACATAATATCATCATCACCAGCTCTTTTACTTCTCCACTGCAGGGGCTCAGGCCTTCTTTATGGATGGTTGAGGAGGATCCTCCTTACATAATATATTTTCTTGCAATTAGTAATTCATTACCCGACCCAGACAGCAAAGTTAAACTAATTAATTGATGATAAATTACTGTTAAACTAATGACAATGATCGAAGAGGGTGGCTCCCATACAATGCCATGCTAGGCCCATCTCAATCGATATCGAAAAACTACATACGAGTTGCAATACTTTTGTTTGCAGTCGGGTTGTCCTAACAAATCGCTACTAAAGTCAAAGGACATCGCACAATTTAGCTGTTCTACCAGTCCTCAATTTTTCTTTTTGACCATTGAATTTGCCATTATTGTGACAGACAACAGAAAAACTTTTTTTGGTTAAACTAAACCAATTTCAGATTAGATTTTTTTTTTATTTTATTTAAATCGAATCGAAAACG
The DNA here is from genome assembly GCA_918026875.4 of Diatraea saccharalis. Lineage (NCBI taxonomy): Eukaryota > Metazoa > Arthropoda > Insecta > Lepidoptera > Crambidae > Diatraea > Diatraea saccharalis. The sequence goes on from OU893350.1 coordinate 9,497,369, forward strand.
GATCGAAACCGAACGAAACTACGGTTTTTAATCGTTTTCCTATTCTACAAAGTGACATACGATACCATTCCAGTTCGTTAGTTGGAATTGTATCGTAGGGGAGATGAGCCTAAATCGGGTAACCTGCCTAAAACGGGTAGGCTTGACGGTAGGTATGCTATAAGTGTTAGCGAGAATGTGTGAGTGCAGTGCGGCGTCCCGACCGCCCCGCCATCTCAGGCAGTCGGGCCGCAACCGTGAAGCGAACACTTTCAAGATAAGACGAAAACAAAGTTTTTTACTATTTTTATTAAAAAAAACGACTTATGCTAATGTTATTTACTCGAATATAGTGCAAATGATGTTCTTCTTAGTTTTATATAATAATTTACAAGTAATGTGCTTGTTATTTGTGAATACCTAGTCGTCGCCGGTGTTTACAATTTTTAGGTTACGGTAGTTGAAATTTACAACGTGTTTTGGGCAAAACGGGTAGGGGCATAACGGGTGACTACCCGATTTGCCCTGGAATAGACTAGGACAAGAACATAATTCTAGTGTTGTAATTTAGTTGACTAAAATGTCGTTTTATTTACTTATTTCTTTTTTTATTATTATTTATAGATGGTCAATAAGTAAGTAATAACATTCCACACCCATTTAAAAATGAAACTGCTGGTGAAGATTGGTATCTGGGGTTTAAGAATCGGCATCCAGACTTGAGTCTTCGCCGTCCGGAACCAACATCAATAGCACGTGCTAGAGGTTTTAACAAACCACAAGTACTAAGATTTTTTGACTTACTCGAAGGAGAGATTGAAAAGCATAGCATTGACGCAACGCGGATCTATAACGTTGATGAAACTGGCATTCAAACCAACAGCAACAAACCTCCAAGAGTCCTCAGCAAGTCGGGAAAAAAACAAGTCGGCGTGATAGCAAGTGTAGAGCGTGGTAAACTCTCAACAGTGGTATGCTGCTGTAATGCAGCAGGCTCGTTTATACCCCCGTTTCTAATTTTTGATCGGAAGAGAATGGTGCCTAGGCTTTTGGATGGAGCTCCACCTGGATCCGTTGCAAGCTGTATAGACAATGGATGGATTAACGGTCCTATATTTTTGGAGTGGCTGCGTCACTTTGTGAGTATGACTAGGCCAACACCTGATAAAAAAATAATTTTAGTGATGGATAATCACGAATCGCATATGTATCTTGAAGTCCTAGAGTATGCTTCAAAGCATAATGTGATTTTTGTGTCTCTACCACCACACACGACACACCGCCTACAACCACTTGATACATGTGTATACGGTCCATTCAAAAATTATTTTGAGCAGGCTATTTCATTGTTTCAACGAACACATGTCGGGCGCATCATATCACAGTATGATGTGGCAAAATTGTTTGGCGAGGCCTACATTAAAGCGGCTAGTGCACATAATGCAATAAAAGGATTTACTTCTACTGGTATATGGCCAACCAATCGACACATATTTAACGACGGTGATTACATGCCAGCCAGTATGACTGATAGGCCAGAGCCATTAACTAAAAATGAGACTGAGTCACTTGCTAATGTTCCAGAGATATCTGTTGCTGATAACGAACATCATGTTGAAACATCTCTCCCCTGTGATGCAAATATTCGATCATCTTTCGATTCTGACCGCACTGTGTCACCGTCTATTTTGAATCAAAATGTGGACAATAATTTGCCTATGGAAGAAAACGAACCCGAACCGCAACCTTTTAATGAACCGCGCAATACTCCAACTCCAGTTGTTCAATCTTTTGATGAACCTTTAACACCATGTAAGACTTTAGCAGAAGATACGGGCCTGCAACCTGAAAAACAGCATATGACCCCACTGAACATCAGGCCACTACCTCAAATGATCCCACAAAAAACTACTCGAAGACGTAAACCACAGAAAGCTGAAATACTTACAAGCACACCCATAAAAGATCAACAACGAGAATAAGAAAAAAGTTTCAAAAACTAAAATTGACGTCATAAATAAAAATTTAAAGAAAAAACCCAAACGTGGTCGAAAAGGTAAAAATGAGGAAACTGAATATTCATGCTTGGTTTGTTCTGAGTTATATGTACACCCTATCGAAGACTGGATCAGATGTGATGACTGCCAAATGTGGACTCACGAAGCGTGCACTGGATATTCTGGTAGAGGCTCTTATTACTGTGATGCTTGTCAAGAATAACTTTAGTTTGTTTATTAATGATAGAAATGTAATTTTAAATGCAGGATTTAAATAAGTAAAAAAATAATGTGATTGTTATGGAGACTGATTAAGGATAAAAAAAGTCATTATGTTATAATTAAAGGTTAAGATGTTAAAAATTATAGTTTAGTTGATTTATTTCGTAGATTTATTCATTACCCGTTTTGCCCAAAGACGGTACCCGTTTTAGGCCCCCCCTACGGGCAAAGCGGGTAGTTCGAAGGTTTTTTTTTTCTTTATTTTTCTTTGAGTACATAAGAAGAGTACTATGATTGTGTTTTGTTTTTAAAAGTTTAATAAATAAACATTCCTATGAGTACAAATATAAGTTGCAGTTACTTTTCTTGATTGTTTTATTGAACATCTCCCTTAGCTTACCCGTTTTGGGCTCATCTCCCCTATGTCACTAAGTAGAATAGAAAGACCATTAAAAACTGTAGTTTCGTTCGATTTCGATCCGCTTTCGATCCGTTTTCGATTCGATTTAAACAAAATTTATTTAGTAGAATTGGCCCCCAGATATTATTACAGAATTAAAAATTAACTACATCTTCATTTCGATTCTTGTAACCCCTCAGATAATGATGGTTCTTTTCTTTTGATGTGCTTAACTGCTCCTTTCGTGCGTTTCCACTTCATTCTTCTATTTTGGAACCAAACTTTTACCTTAAGACATACCATGAATCAAATTAATAAAATACTTAAATATATTAAAACAGACATTTTTTTATGAAAAGTCATAAATATGCTAGAATACAAATGAATCAAGCATATTCATATTCATTTACGAACTTATTTTTAAGCAACTTTCGCAAGGGTCGGTCACGGGATGGGTGACCAAAAAATTATTATCTCGAGCTACTCCGTGCTTCGGAAGGCACGTTAAGCCGTTGGTCCCGGCTGCATTTGCAGTCGTTAATACCCTCCAATCCGCATTGGGCCAGCGTGGAGGGTCATGGCCCATCCTCCTTAACCATCCATAAGGAAGGCCTGAGCCCCTGCAGTGGGGACGTAAAAGGGCTGATGATGATGCAGCACTTTTACAATAAGATAAAACCGTTTAAAGGGTAATCTTTGGATTATTCAATTCGGATACTGATCAGAGTGGTAAGTATAACTTTTACATTAACGCGTTCACAAGCACTAAGCGCGTTAAGAATTTGTATGGAGATTTGTAGTTCCCGATAGTTACTGGTAGAGGCGCTGTATTTACCCTGATTCCATACTATACGTAAAATCATAACGTGCTCACGACCTACGGTGAACATAGTTGTCAAAATTTTTTACATATTTTTCGCGGGTGACATACAGCCAGTTGCACAAACGTTAATTAAGGTTTAATGACGCCTTTTGGCTCTACTGAATGTCAAATTTGTATGGGTAATGTCGCTTTAAAGTAATGAAAATTTTAATAGACGTTTGTGCAACTGGCTTATAGACTATAATTTACGCGGGCGAGCTTATGTGTCATTAATATAAGGACATTATAGAAGATATGTCTTGATAGAATCAATAATAGTTAATATCTACGGGGCCGGCCAGTAAATATAGGCAACCTTAGCAGTTACCTAGGGTGCTGATATTTGAGGGGAGCAAGGCGTGACAAACAGATTAAGTTTGCTCTAATTATTTGAACCTTGAAAATGAGTTGAAAATTTTACTTTTGTTTGGACATAAGTCCATGTCCGCTGTATAAAAAAATATTTTCAATTGCCATTTTCTAAATTACAGTCTTTATTCGGTGTACTTACATTAGTGTTTTATTTTGTTGTGATTTTTTTATAGGCGCCGTTCTAAGTTTTGTATAGGGCGCCAAGTTTCATTAAGGTGGCGGTCAGTAGATATTCACCTAAGTAATAAAGGACTGTCTGACGACATGGGTACGGCATTGAATCTAGAACGCTTAGAAAGACTACTGTGAAGTTTTTTTTTTTACCCCAGCGTTACGGAGTAATGTATAGTTAGTGAAGCGAACGATTCGGTCAGCACTAGAGCGGCTTTATTGCCTACAGAGGTGAAAAGGTAAATACATATAACATTTTTCACACCTTATGCGAGGCAGTAAAAAGACATATTTGACTTTAATTGGCTTTCCATTATACTTCATAAAAAAATTCCAATGCCTGTATGTTAATTACATGCCTGCCTACTAATTTCAAAGTTCCTGATTATTATTTTTTTCATTATATTACCTACGGAACTAACATACATATTATCCGTCTCTGTATTTATAAGGATATAAAGACTAGTTTTTTTCAAGTCATATTTCGTGATATACTTATAATTGGACTTTGAGTCATAGCTTGAGTTATACCACTAATTTTTACTTAAATATAATAGAAAATTATAAACATACCTGTCGTTCAGTGAGATTGAGAGCCACGGCTATCTCGTAACGACGCAACCTCGTCAGATAGTTGGCTCTCGCAAACTCCTCCTCCAAACTACGGATCTGAACTTTTGTAAAAGCTGTACGCTCCTTGCGACTGCTATTCTCCGAACGCACGTCTGGAATATGCATTAAAGTATGACACTTACTAATACTGCAGGTCACAAATTAAGTTACCTATTATTTGAACGCATAATAGTAGGACTAGAATTAAGAAATTAAAATGACTTATTACACAGAAAATTTCAGTATCTAATCACAAATAACGGTATATAATAATATCACAATGCCCAATCTCTAGACAATATATGTACAAGATAATTTTCTTTGTCGAACCGACTTGGAATCGAACTCGAGAGTTCAAGATGGTGACACCACCAGATGAACCATTCAGCCACTGCGGTAGTCAATTACGTTAAATCACACTTTTTATTGTTTACACAATATACAGGGTCGGATTAGCCACGTAGCAATTTAGCAAATGCTATGGGCCCCGCGCAATTGGGAGCCTCGCTATGGTTCAGAGCCGATTAATTAATTTTTCAAGTCAGTGTTAAATAATGCAAGAAATAAAATAAGCCACGCTACTGATTAGTCATATTTTTAAGTATGACAAATAAAACTCAAGTCACAGATTAGTTGTGTTGTGTTATTCGAATAGCTCGGTGGCGTAGTGGATAAGCGCCGCGGCCCGCGATCATTGTCATTAAGCAACTTTCGCAAGTGTCGGTCACGGGATGGGTGAAAAAAAAAATATTATCTCGAGGTACTCCGTGCTTCGGAAGGCACGTTAAGCCGTTGGTTCCGGCTGCATTTGCAGTCGTTATTACCCTCCAATCCGCATTGGGCCAGCGTGGAGGGTCATGGCCCTACCTCCTTAACCATACATAAGGAAGGCCTGAGCGCCTGCAGTGGGGACGTAAAAGGGCTGATGATGATAATGATGATGATGATGATGATGATGATGATGATTCGGAAAGGAAAGGATGACTTTTCTGTTTGGGAGTGGAGAGGGGTTTTGCCATGGAACTACTCAGCCAATACGATAGTCAATTTTGTAAAATCACACTTTTTATTGTCAACACAGTATATTGAATCGTTAATACCTAGGCGATAAACTATTGCAAATGTCCGGCGCCGGCGCCGAGCGCTTGCTCAGCGAGATGTTTGTTTACAAGATGGTTTATGACTGTCGCTGTTAGCTAACCTTCCTGGCAAACAGGTGAGGTTTATAGCCAATGTCTGTCATTATTATCACAGTCTATAAGGAACTATATATAGTTCCTTTTATACTTATATTAGCGTGTCGGCGCCACGAAAAATAAACCTTGGAGTTGTACCTCCAAAGAGATGTACTTTTCGATAATTTATGTAGGATGTAATGCAACGTAGGAAAAGGATATGACGCTGCCTCTAACGCAAAGATAGGTAATATCATTACGACTACGATTTTAACAAAATTATAAGAACGATTCAAAATTTTCTCAGTTTTCGTTCGAGGGCAAATAGAATAGGCCCCCAAAATATTTTTTAATAGACCTCTTTTTAAAAACAAATATTTTTTTAACGTAACGAAACTTTAAACAAACGGATGTTATAGAAATCTGAATTACCGAAGGTATTACAATCACCCAGAAAAGTTACATATGGATATAACCCGATAATTATACCTATAGGCTATATACATCAGTTGCATTGACCCAGTCGGGAAACGACCCCGACGCTTCAAGAGTAGACTTTAAAACCAGCCTAGTGTTTTCTTTATATTTAATTAAATTATTTGTCACAATTCGCAATAACTTTTTAAATTAAATAATTTAATTTATTGAATATTTATGGATAAAATCACCTGTAATCATGAATTCATTATTTTATAAGGGAACATTTAAATTAACCATACCTTAATTAAAATAAGAAAACTACACCATACCACAGCTCATACACTGGATATTGAGATGACAATTACAACATATAACGTTACTAACATGTAAAAACGTTTATAAAATTTTCTCGATAGAAATATATTACAAAGATATCTTAAAGCAGGGCTTTCACCTAACTGTACCTACTTGGGTATAATTTAGGGCCATATGAAATAATTTAAAAAGTTTTTATTAAAATTAAATAAGTTGGTAAAGCGAAACAGGTATACGATCTCAAGTAGATAAATCAGTGACTTAATAACTTGAGAAAGCTTTGGAAATGAATATCGAAGATTTCTCACCTTCTTCACTGTAACTCGAAATACCGCCAGATGTATCCAAATCCGATTCCACTTTCACAAAAACCTGACGCTCGTTCCACTCGGACCAGTCCCAGTGGTTGACCCCGACGTCCTCTTGCCTTTCAATCTGTCTGTAGTCATAGAATATTGGGAAACATGGGTGTACCACCTCTTGATGGACACCATCCACTTGATATGGTAAACCTTCGAAATAGTTCTGTTCAGATTGACATTCATTTGTTTCATCGACTGGCACGAAGAAATCGTGTTTCAGGAATTCCATTTTAATTGCCAAAGTTATACAAAAGGCAGAAAATATCTATCCTTAGAACAACATTACCATCTTAATAAAAACTGTTATTATATAATATTAAAATTATTGTTACTCATAAGAAATTGATACTACTCAACGTGACAATGATTCTAATTACTGTATTTCAGAGACTGACTGAATGTTGCTCACGCGCCCGTCCACGGATGAAGGCGGAGCTTGTTTTTGGGCGGGGAGATGAAAATGATATTCATTGGACACTCGTTTTGTTTCTGTTTGACCCCTAGTTTGACCGAAATTAATTTATAGATTGCCACATACTTCATAACTTATTTGTTTAATAAGCGCGGACTATTAAGCCCTTAAAAAGTTTATTAACCTGTATAATAAACTTTTTCATCAATCGAATTTTAATGTTATCATAGATAAAGAGCACAGGAACATAGAGCTCATGTATTTTATCTCTCATATTTTTTTATATGAATAAAAATCATGATGCAAACTGTCGTTTTATTATAAGTAGGTAACAAATAAATCGCCGGGAGAAAAAATAGACTTACTCTATTAATTATGTGGTCCGTATTTATCACTTACTAGCTGTTATCCTGTGACTTCGCCCGCCTAAACGAAAAGATGATGTGTAAGAGGTCTATGCACCCGCATATAAGTTCAGTAGTTACCAAGCCTATTTTCAATCCATGTTCAATGCAAACAAACAAACATTCAAATCTTTCCTGTTTATTATATTACCAAAAAGATGTCGTTGCTTGAGATTATAAGAGATTATACCAGAGTTCTTTCTTCTGTTCATGCTCTAGTATTATTAATTGCTAGTTAATATCACTAACTATAAATTATCGAATTACCACTTGTAATTGGATGATCTGTATGCGAAAGGTTGAAGCGGTGAGTTTGTTTGTTGTCTTAAACTGTATGTCCCCTGGGATCACTCGTTTGTCCCCCTTTTCCCACGCAACGCGTCATCGAGGACCGTTTACGGTTTGTTGATAAGTTAATTTATTTTTCCTATTGACTAACGTCAATGATTTATTAGAATTCTAAATAGTCAATCGAAAACGTGTCAAGTCACGAACAATACTTAGTACCTTCGAATGTAAATAATTGCACCATATCATGCCACCTTAAAATAACGATTTGAAAGCGAGTAATTTTTTATAGAAATTAACTCTTTCCAAATAATAAGTACGTACCTACCAAATAACCTATCCTACTTATTATACACATTCAGCGATAAAATCCTTCACTCGAATTCAAAAGATGTTTCTTGAATTCATTAACCGCAATTGTAGAGAAACGTACGACTTCGGAGGACACGTCTTGTATAAGAAAAAGATGAGATCATGGTACGATAAGGTTGTTGTGGAGAAAACGTAAAAAGGAAATACAGGCGAGAAGTAGTATAATAATTCGAATATAATGAGTGGAAACTTGGAGTCAGAATATGCAAGTTGCTAACGATAGTTGAAACGAGTGAGCTGAACGAAAGTCGATGTGAGAGGAGACACGGACGTGTTCATATCTCCCATTAAAATAATACTTAGTATTTTCGAGAAATGAAAAACGTTCAGTCGCAATGAGGGGCGATGATAAACTCCTAAAAGCATTTTCGAATGATTTTCTTTTATTCTTTGTTTACTTTGCTCACCTCTTAAAAGTCCGCGTACACAATCTACTCATTGCATGCTTTTAGCAGATTTTGAATGTGGAAGTTTTATCCAATTAATTGTTTCCTAAGCTACACTGTAATAATGACTAACATTATAATTCAATAATTATAGATAACTGATGATAATTAGTCAAATAGGACCATTCATAGTCGTGGGTCTAGATCGATGGCCCACTATTCCAGATTTTGCCGATGAACCGGATACGATAAAGATGAATTCGTTTTTGATATCGCCGCAGTGAAATGCGCTACCGCTACGTCTGTTATTTCCTAAGTCAGCCATGCAGAAAATAGTCTTATACTACTATTATTTTTAATAAAAATTTAATAGTCTAATAAAATTTTAATATTTCAGGACAATGCCCATTGCAACAGTTAGTTTCAAGCTATCGCGACACTATCGCCAACCTATTAGTGTCCCCACTCAGGCTGTGGCGTAACTATACCGTTTGGGGCCCGTGGAAAATTCATCGGATATTAAATTTTTTGACTAATCGCTTAATAATAAATGTCAGGAGTAAGGAGTCTCCTCTGACCGGGGGACTCTTCCAGCTGGGGGCCAGCGGTATATTGCCAAATTGTTACCCTGTAGATACATCACTGGGCTCAGGCCTTCCTTAAAGATGGAATCGAATCCACTAGGCATAATGGGCCATGAATAACCACGCGGGTCTAGCGCGAATGCGGTTTTAACGATTGCTTATGCAGCCGGGACCAACAGCTTAACGTGCCTTCGTGCTTTGGAGGAGTTCGAGATATTAAATTTTTGGTCACCCATCCCGTGACCGACCATTGCAAAAGATGCTTAACAACAACGTTCGTGGGCCGCGGCGCTTATCCACTACGCCACCGAGCTACAATATCTGAATTCCATAAAATAAAACCATATCTAAGCTAACGTAAAAAACAAAAAAATGTGTAACGATAATGTGATTACAAACAACGCGTGCTGACCCCACCCACTGTTGTTTTGGCAGCTGCGTCTCACGACTGCGGTGAGCAATATATTTCCTCACACACTTGATTTTGTCACATAACTCTCTTTACTTGTTTTTTTTATATTTTAATTACAGCGATGACACCTTGTTGTGATGAGACAGATAAATTTTGTATCAATAAAAATACATATCCAACATGTACCCAAAAGCTTGGAAAAGCTTGAGTATTATTTTGGAATGTAATATACCTAAATAATTATTTAATTTAATAAGAGAATGAGTAATTTATAGGGCTGGCAAAGGAAATGTAGCTGCAAGTAGGTATATATTACAAAGTTCTTATCAGAATCAAGCAAAAACTCAGGTTTAATGTATAGGAGCCCCTTAACGGCAATAGAAATACATCCGCTGAGAAAATTTCAACTATCACGGTTTATAATGTACCTACAGCCTGTTGACAGACGGACAGACGGAAGAACGGAAAGCGAAATCATACTAATAGGGCCCCGTTTTTTTACCCTTTGGGTATGGAACCCTAAAAAATCAGATCACCTACTTACCCGCCCAGACACTAATATTTCTCAATTTTCCTTATAAATTACAACAATACCTAATTGGAAAATATTGTGATTTTTTTGGGGTCACTTTGTGATCGAAAATTTATAATTTCACATTTTGAATACCGTTTATTTGGAGGTTATTTCTCTGTACAAACCCAGTTGAAAGTTAGTAATTCTATGTGTACGCGCTCTCTTAACGGGCCTGCTTATTTCGTTTCATACTCTTTGACTTTTTTATAATTAATTTTGCAGCATTAATCCTATATAGCTCTGCAATTAATTAAAATATGTTATCTATAGGTAAATACTAAAAGTATAATAAAAAGTTAGTTTCTAACTTTGTAGGAAGTACGTAATGTTCAGAAATACTAATCCGACCATGAAAACTCTTTCACCTACGGAAAGCTACTAGTCTGGGTGACTTAGACTATAATTTACATGAGCGAAGTCACGACAAACAGCTAGTGTTAATAAATTAATTGATACTACCGAATATTCAAGCCAAATCATTATCTCGAGCTACTACGTGCTCTGGAAGGCACGTTAAGCCATTGGTCCAACGTCGAGCGTCATGGTCCATCCTCCTTAACCATCCATAATGAGCTTTTGTAGTTTGAAATGGCTGATGATGATGAATGACCGAATATTTAACATACGTAATTTATTTATCATTGCAAGTGCTTGAGACAAAAATCCATTTACATCAACGGGTGAACCCTACGTCCAAATCATATGTCCGTACAGCTAATGAGTTCAGCAGATACAATTAAAGTCATACACGCCATTATTTATTGCGGCTACTTCATTATAACGTCAGCGAGATTTCGGTCTATTTATTGCCATTGTATTCACTACAGACGTAAATTAATAACCTAATTATTATTATGAAATACTTAGAAATCTACTTATATTGATTTTCAGCTCGCTCATTTTACTTAAATCAAAACGCCATTAATGTTTTTACCACTCCAATTACCACGTAATGTTTTAACCACTCCAATTATTACGTGAACCTACGTGAGTTTTAATTGCTATTCATTAATTTGGCATTCGTTTGTGAAATTCTATAATTGCCCTATTTTTTCATTTTAAGGGTTAAAACGGGACCTATCACTAAAGGCCAGCTTGCTGATAAAGTCCCTGATAACCTATCAGAAATTTATCTGCCAGATAAACTACTTTCTTGTTATCTCCATGACAACATTTCCGTTTTTTTTTTCTTGTATAAACGTAAATTAATTTTCAAAACTCAATAAACATCTCATATTCAATTTGTACTTTTTCCTATTTCTATTGGTATACTTTTGAACATTGCAAATTTCAGATTTTTAATATGTTAGTTAAAAGGAACGGAAATGACTATCTTTGCTTCATTCGTTTCCTGCAAAAATCTAGTGAGGAATTTTTTTTTAATACTTCCTCATTAACAGTTAAACACGAAATATTCAAAACTGGGATAAGTCTCATTATTCCAAAGGTTGAACTAATCAATGGGCTGTCTAATTTTAAAATCTACCGCGATAACTTTCAAAGGTATAGATTTCTTTCAAAGGATTTTCGATTGCGGTAGCGATTTCTGGAATCTTAATTGCTTTTGGAACGAATGATGATTAAGAAATATAATATTGAAACACGTCAAATAGTTGTAGCGTGAAGTTCGTAAATATCTTAAAACTTTAACATCTGCCCTGCGATTCTGTAAAAATCCAGACCCGAATTCGAATTCACTCTTGTGTCCAAATTCACGTCATTCAGTGTAAAAATTCTTATGATTCCATTATTTTTGTATAAAAATACAAAACAAAATTGATTGAATACACGTGTCTCAGATATTCTATTCCTATATCATTTCGAAACTCACTTCACTTATGCTACGAAACGTTATTACCAATTCAAGGTTGAGCGTATGCCTCTTTTTGAAGTCAATTCGGACACCTGAGAGAATTCGAATTCGGGTTTGGAGTTTTACAGAATCGCAGGGCAGTGGTGTTATCTTTCGCTCATTTTTTTTACATAATTAATTTAATAGTGGTCTGTGGTTACATTCAATATGATTATGTTTAAATCATTGTTTATATTAAATTATTTCTTAATTAACGTATTAAAATCGTATTAACATATTAAGTTGTTTTTGGTAAATCTATGTAGAAAGATAGAATTGGTAATTCAAAATTGTTTTGTTGAATGAATGTATTTAAATCGTGTAATGGTCTCCTACGTGAAGTTGGCAGTTAAGTTCTTCTTCTTCTTTTTAAATTAATGGCTTATCTGCGCATTTCGCACAATTCTGCCAATGTCAAGTAAGTAAATATTTTTTTACATGTAAAATGAAAATGAAATGAATGAAAAAAAAACAGCAGTTAAGTTAAGAAGAAGAAAAAAATATCTTTCAAATGTCAAATTGAAATATATTGCGATAGATTCGATGAATTTTTAGGAACGCAGGATTTATTGGAGTAAAACAATATGCTATCATCAAAATCGTTTATTCAAAAACAAATTCCACAATAACATAGATCGATATCTGTAAAAAATATAATTATGCTTAATCATCTACTTATTCAAAATATAAAATGCGACCTCGAATTATTTGCTAGGCAAGTGGGTACATACAGCAGCACGTCAGGTTACCACATTATGTAAAATTACTGCAATTGATTTTGAACTTTACCTAGACTGGTTAAAGTTTATAATATTCTGATCTACCACATAAAGGAAGCAGTAATCTGTGGTGTAATTGTCGAATTTTTAAATATATCACAATCCCATTTTTAACGTTTGATAGTGACATAAAGAATTGTATAACTTTTTAAAAACAGAATCGCTTTTGAGACAAATGATGATTTGAATGTTAAAAAGTCATAAATAGTTAATTACGTTTGATATTTCTAAATAGCTTTCAACGATATTTGTAATCACTTTGTATATACAATTCCGATAAAACGGCAAACAAACACTTTCATTCATACAACATCTTTAAAAAAAAACGTCGTGATCGCAATTACTAACATATCAAATAATTGTAGCGTGAAAGTAGTGAACATCTTTCAAATGTCAAATTCAAGGTATTCATAAATAAGATAATTCGCCGCTTCATTTTAGTGGCCTACCACTAAAATGAAGCCGCGAATAAGCTGTTAAGTTTCAGTTACACGATAGAGTCGCATATAGAGAAATTTCATTACCTGATTTGCTGTTGTCTGGACAGTTAATAATTTTGCTGTGGTCTGTTGCTGTGGTCTGTACAGATTTGCTGTTGTCTGTACACTCATTTTTCATTACCTGACTTGCTGTTGTCTGTACAGTTAGCAATTTTTAAAACAGCATTTTTTACAATTTTAGTGACTTCAAACACAAGCCGGACATAAGTAATTGCGTTTGAAAAGCAAAGCATCTTTCTAAAATATTTGTTACACATAGGTACACATATAAAGCAATCTAGGTACTGACATTATAATATGTATGTATATAATATGTATTACGCAAAACCAAATATATTGATAGAAATTAAATCTCTAGATGTAGCTTAGATAAAATGGTTGCCATCAGATAGGTAATTTGTTTATCTTAATTATTTTTTATTATTTGTAGAGACATTTTGAAGTGTTTCTATAAATACAGTGGTTTATAGTGATTATAGTTTATTTTACTGAAATATAAATACACATCACTTGTGCCTCTTAGGAATGTATTATGTACCTAAAACTACGTGTAGGTAGGAAGGTTACCTGCTTTTGGTTCGTATTTTTTTCAGTGGAATAATTTTTCCGCCACTCTTTTATTTGTGGCTATATAATGGCTATATAAATACTTAGCTTTAGTGGAAATATGTTTTTTACTATTAGCCACCCTTCATGACCCTTCCTACATCACAGATTCATTTCTACATGATTTTTACCGATACAGCACTCTTCTGATTTTTAGATTCAACGAATAGAACAGCAATAGAAATACAATTATTCAGTCTATAATAAAACTTTGATCACACTTACAGAATACATAATGACATATCTCATTGTCATTATCTTACAAACTACAAATTTTAAAATACCATTTTTTTCGAGATCAATAAACAAGAAATCATTTCTTAGGTACTCTTATTAAATTGAAAACCACGCAAATAATAAACTGATAGATTTCATGGCCAATGATAGTAGAATATTGCTAACTTATTTACGTTTGTGATAATAGAAAAACCATTTGCGTGTGTAGGTCCGCTCGAGCAATCGTTTTGTCGCAACCAGGCCCGGAGCTACGATATTTTCCAACCGGTGCAGACACTTAATGTTGCGCCCTATATTATTTATTTTAAGGACTTTTTGAATACGTATCCGTATTTATACATTCCGTATCCATGTTTGTGAAACTCTTTTATTTTCTTGTATTCTATTATAGAGGTAATAATTTTGGCGCCCCACTGTCGCCCGAAACAAGTGCCCTCTCCCCTAAGGTCCGGGCCTGGTCACGACTGCAGCGTCAGTACTCGAATGAAGGTGATCGTGGTGTAGTGTAATGCTCTCTTGATGGTCGCGGCGGTTGGCTACCGTGGTCTCGCGCTGTCTGGACTGCCAGGCTTACTGAGCGCGGACAGGGAGCTTGCGCGCTTCATGCTGCAGTAGGTCAAACTTTACTTTTACTAATCAAATATCCTCATATTTTTATTAAGTACTCTTATCCAAAATGATATAATTTTGGATAAGAGTAATTCATCAATAAATTACGTCTCACGTTAAGGGAGAAGGATGTGGTCAACGAATTGTGACAAGGAGTGGAGACGTATCATATATTTTGAGACATCACTTTTTGTATTAAAACTATGTACAGTCAACAGGCCGTCGGGTTATATAAAACCATCAAATTTCTCCACTTGATTTTAAACCTTAATATGGTGACGTTACAGTTTAAAATCAACTGCAGAATTTTGACATATTGTTGAAAGCATAACTTGCAAAACTGATATTTTACAGAAATAAAACTAATTTCAGTAGCAGCGGAAATTAATTTTATTCATTTTTATTACTTTCTTGGTGTAAAAATATTTAGTCACAGAAGGCTCGCCGTAGCATGACAAACTAGAGAAACGCTGTGTCTAAACCCAAATGTCACTTTTCTCGGGTGCGCCGATATCTCACTTTTGACGAGTAGGCGTGCAGCACGCGTAGCCGTGACCGAAGACACTTTGTGTACACCGAATGTCAGTTTTCGCGAAAGTTTTCGAGTTTATCATGCTACAAGTACAACTCTGACAAGGACGGTGAATGGGTCAGAAAATGGCAAAATGCATGTGACGTAATTTATAAATGGCCCATTATGTCGCCTTTCATACGGCATTGTCCTGCACTTTTTTGTAGTATATGTTTTAACGGATACTTAGTACGTTGTCTCTAAATCCGTTCACATGCATGCTTTGTACAATTATATACTACAAAAAATATGTAGAGCGATGCCGCAGAAACGGGATTAAACTATTACCTATGTTAACATTACCACATCTTCATATAATTTTTAATTCAATTTTGTAAGTGACTGTTATAACAGTTATGGTATTGGCAATACTTTTTTTTACAGATATTTGTGGGACAACAAAATTATGTACAGTTTACTAACCATTTCGAATATGAATTTGTAGAAGATATTGTATTTTTATTCAAATGGCGAAGCTTACAAACACGAAAATTCTAAACTTTAACTTTGTTTAACTTTGTGGAATATAACATTCCATGATATTTTCATACATTCAACAGCACAGTAGGTTATACAATTTGGCAGACATCTTCACTTGATTTTAAACCATAATACATTTAAGGTAGAGATTAAAATCAATTGTGATAGTCTGACATATTGTGGTAACCAGACTGAATGCAGTGTTTACATCAAGTAAGATTAACTAAAATTATCACAAAAGTATAATCTAGAACATCAAGCAAAATGCATGCTACAATTAACCCACACATTACAAATATGACAAAAAATATTTAATTTGCTAATTTATATTGCATTGAAGATTAAATACAAAACATTGTAAATAAATTTCCAAAAATAAACAGTCCACATACCTTACGAATGCTGTACATATTTATATTTATGGAAAACCAACACGTCATCCATCAATTTTAATAAGGAACTTACACCATGCAGAGTACATAGAAGCGAAGGTGCAACTATATTAATATAATGCAGTCTTATCCTTTGTTTAATTTGTGTGCCAGTTCTCCCAGCTGTGCTCTACAAAGTTTTACCTTTCTGGGTCAGTGAAGTCTACATCAGGCGGCAGGTGAGCCGAGTGACGACCGGCGATCCGATTGAATAGTCGCACCGACGACCGCCTCAACGACTCTCGAAGTTTCGAGAAACTGGCGCTCCGCGACACCTCGGCCGGGCCCTGCCGCGCCCGTGTTATGCAATTTACACTCCATATTGGTCCAAAAAAAAAAATAACAAAAATAAAGAAGTTTGGAGCAAATAAAAATAGTTTGGCTGTGTGAGTCAGATACCTTGGCCTTAAAAACACGAGGGTGTTTTAAATTTCAATAAGTTGGCAATGGATATGCCGTCATTTTTTTTATCTGGTGTCAATCAGAAACGGCAAGGAAATTAAAAAAAAAAACATACGTTCACTAAACTAATAATGTAGAGCAGTGGTGAGTATGAATGAATATGAATATACAGAAATCAAATCGTGGATGATTTTAAGATGCCGTCATGCATCTACTTCTGACTAACAGCGAAAGCCGTTGAAATCAAAACAATCGGTAGAATAGTTCCAGAAAATTTGATGAAATATCATGCTTTTGTATATTTTGTTTAGATTAACTGTGTATTTTGAGTGACATAATTAAATGTGGATTATAAATTGCATAACACTGTAGACTCACCATTTTAACGGAAACAATACGCATGTGTGTAGATGAAAAATAAAATAAAACAAAACATAAATGTTACATAAATATTTATTAACAATTTAAAAATACTATTCGACGAATATTACCGATATTTTAAAAACCATCCGAATCTTTTACAATATTGTGACATGGGAAATGTGCTTATAAAATTGGAGATTCTGGATTATGTTTTTTGCATTTGAGAAAAATCAAGGTTCAGTAACTAATATTTGCCGATATTAAATCGTGTTTAATTAAAATCTAGTGCGTATAGAGTAAAACCCACCATTCAAGCAGCACCCACATACAAATATAAAAAATTTATTGTATATAAAAAAATACTATATTATTATTTTTTAACAATCTATACTCTTTACTCTCACATAAAGCTTAAACCGATAAAAGTACACTAAAACTGGAATGAAAGTTTATGTATGCATAATATTACTGACAAAATGAAATAAAAATAATTATAATTGACTACTGGCAACACATACAATTTATATAAGTAGATAACTTTCACAATAATAAAATCACTTTCATGCATTCTCCATAAAAGAACAACATCGACAATAATTATCAGCAAATTATAAAAAATTAAATCGTAAGCGAATAAAATCGTTGTTTAAAAACATGCGTGATTTAAAATGTATAATAATTATGACATAATTATATCAAATATTATCGGACACTTCACAATTAATAAATGCAATATAAACAATAGATTTCCAAACATAGTTACATCTTATAAAACTACCTTCTTTTCTTAAATATTGCGATAGGTACTCATCGATATTCAATTTTTCATACAACATAGATTACACTTATAATCACGATTTGCTGTATTACAATGATAGTGATATAAAATATAACTACATGACTTTCAGTCGTCATTATATTTAAAATATTGTAAAATCATCACCGTCTACATTAGTTATAATAAACTTTTATAATGTATATTAAGGACGGCTAACTTGCTCATTTTCTCTCTATCACACAGATTAATTTGTATAATTTATAATTTAGTTATATATTTTAACTCCTACCGCATGCTGATGCTAATAAATAATACTAAGCTACATTTAAAATACTGACATTTTGAATGTTGCAACATAATGAGATGAGAATGATCCACTCCTACGTAATGGAAAATTTTTACGTGCAATAAACATTCAGTTATACTAGAGGATGATTAAGATGAGATTGCTACATTCAAAATGTCTCGTATTCTTCATGGGGATTCCTCCTGTGAAAAATGAGCGAAATAAAAAAATGTCTAACCACAAACTAACAACAGCATTTCATATGTAACTTTTTAAGTAATGAATAAGTAGATTTAAAAGTGATAACGTAACTAAAAGAAAAATATTAAAGTGCCTAAAAGAATCAGTTTTGATTTTTGCTAATTAGATTTGGTTTCACCCTTCACTTATGACCAGAGATACTTTAAACGAGTGAACTTCTCAACATTTTTGCATTCACAATGCTATACTGATAAACATCAACCAGCTACCTGAGTAGCCGAGGCTAATGGATTTTTCAAACATTTTTCATTAAAGAAAGTTAAAGAAGAAAAGATACTTTTTTAACCAATAACTAGTTAACATGATATGTAGTCGTTACTTTGTGGTAAAACACGTGTGTAAGAGGATCGCATACATTAAAAGCGAGTGAGTTCTTATAATAAGCTCTAAATAGCTAAATCTTAGACTACTGGTGCGGCGAAGTGCTCCCTGTGTTGATCCCTAGCGCATTGAACAACTTTGATTTTAGGTTCATGCGTGGTTCGCTCGCTTGATTCGTGCCCTATGTCGAAAAAAATGAAAAAAATAAACAAAATATTAAAAAATAATAATAAAAAGAAATGAAATAAAAAGAACATATAAAAAAAATCATAAATAAATTAAGAATATAAAAGTAGTGATAAATCTGCAACGCTGCCATTGAATATTTAATTTCTTAAGACAATAACAATCAGCAGTGTTATTCTGTTAAAAATATGTGTTGAACAGATTTCGCAGCATTAGAGGTTCGATCTTCGACCGACTTCATACTTAATAAGGTTGTATCATTTTTATTATTAGGATAACAATCAATTACTATAAAAATAAATATGGAATAATACATTAATTTGACTTAATTATATACACCACAACACATCCAAAGTGATCAATCAGCGTGCACTGTGCTATTAAAAACAAAAATGACCTTTTCAACACTACTTTTGTGATTGATGACCAAAAGTGATTATACAATGAAAGGTGACAATGGAAAGTGTGAAAAGACTAAAAAAGCCGAAAATCGTAAACCAACTAGTGTGTGACAAATGCAGAAAAACGCACTACGGTGCCAGAGAACATACAAATTGATGAGTACATTCACAATAAAAAAAAAACACCCGACACAATAACAGGACAACACTAGTGCGATGAGTGATTGAAACAACCCAAGACAGTCCACTACGTCACAAATAGAAAATACTTTCAATCGCATGATAGTGAAGCAGCCATTATGGTTTATTTTATCAATATTTAATGGGTGAAAGAAGGGAATGCTATTCTATTACAAATACAACAGCTTTGACATTCTATAAAAATACAGCGCCTAACATGGCACTGTCGCATGTAGCTTTAGAGATTCAATCAAATAAGGTCATTATCAGTTTTGGAAATTGGTTTTTATTTGATAGTTTCATTGAGATTCTTATGATGTTTCATATGAGAGGGTTCATACTCTGTTTGAATCTGTATATTTTTAACATTGCTCAGATTCCAAAATGAGTAGCTAAAGGTACCACAACACCCACAATATAGACAATAAAGAAAAGTATTTTTCTACATTGACCCGACCGGGAATCGAACCCGGGCCCTCAGAGATGGTGACACCGTCGTTGTTACAGAATGCCGAAGCTGTTGTAGTTGTTGTAGCTGTTGTTGTACTTTGGCTGTCTCAGTATAGTAACAATGCTTCAGAGTAGGCTGCGTGTACACGATAAGAAATTATGTACCGCCCCGCTACTAATTCTAAAAAGGTCATAACTTTATTTTTAGACTCACTGCATTAGTTAATTTAAAATCAATATCATAATGTCATAAGTTCACACTAAACACATGTCATGATAGTCGATTTTATAGTTAGGTTAGAATGAAGCGTGCAAGTTAATTATGAGCAGTATAAAAAATTTGAATTGCATTAATTTTTTTCTGTGAAAATGAATTCCGACAATTTCCATAAAACTTCCTCGTTATTCCATAAAGTGTACACGATCCCACGCAAACAAGCGACGTCGGTATGGCGACGAAGTGACAACGACGTTCAAATTTCAACTTAACTCAATTTGCATAAGGTTAAAATCCAAATTACAAATTAGATACGATATCGTAATAGAGCTCTATTTCAGTAAATCATCAGAAATCGCCTCTTTTTTGCTTTCAGGAGTAATACGGTTGTAGACAATAAACGAAAATCCTTTTTTTATGGTAGTGTTAAATATACTATACGAACAGCGCGTGACTTCACAACCCTCTTACTCATATCAGAACTTAGAGAATTAAACCCTATGCACGCATAGAACGATATTAGTTTTAGAAGGGCATGACGTCATAACGACACCATGACAGAAGTTGACGTTTTCTCGAGAAATTTCAAAAATTTAATTTATTTTTAGATTTTAACGTATTATATGATTGATACTATTTTTATATGTTTATTTTTTTTAGATATACTTCATGTATACTTATAAAATAAAAATATAAAAAAGTAATTGTCTACACCCATATTACTGATATTCTTTTTTTAACATTGCGCCAATTTGTTCGACCTTACACAAAGGGAGTAAAGTTTATTTTTCCTCGGTACACATTAACAACATGAGCCCACTAGTTCGTCCTAACCTCGTCGTGATGGTCGATAGACTCACGGCTGCCGTGGCGAGCGCTGCGAGACCGAGACTGCTTTACGATGTCCAATGCCTAAGAACCAACAGCCCGGTACAACTAACCGCATAACGGCTAACTTATAGCTAACAAAAGTTATAATACTTCTATAAAAAGCACTTTTATACCCAATATGCGTTGTAACTAAAATTGATAGAGGCCGGTACTCTTCATCTTCAAAAGAAAAAATAACCGGGAATCGAACCCAGAACACTTTCGAGCTTAATAAAAAATGGAGCTGGGGAGAAAATTCACTTCAGGTTTTATTTATATTTTAACAATAAAGAATAAACCATTTTTTTATTAAACCATGTTATGAAAAACAAACACAAACAGACCAAGCGGTCGGTTGACTAATCTGTATACTACAAATCAATTGAACCATGAAAACCATTTCAAAGATAAGAACAAATTTGAAAATACAGGAAAAGCAATATTTCAAATCTATATGTGTCTACGCAACACGATCAAGGTAACTGAAAAAAAACGTAATAAAATAAGCTATGATTATTATGAGGAGAGGAAGCACTAAGCGACTTTAAGTATTTGAATATATATTTACTTCTAGATATGCGCTTATAAAATTTGTACATTATATTTCTGTTTTACTTTTGTTTTATTTTTTAACAAAAGCTGAAATGGCTACTAAGAGTCTGAACCAGTTTTCTAAATAATGCATTCATTTGGTTCAATGTTATTGTCAATGCTGTAACCTAGATTGAATAAATTTCGATATATAATTTCATAGGATATTACTTATACATATTTATTTTATCTATACAGGGTTATTTGTAAAACACTAGCAACCTCGCAGTATTACATAGCTGATATCATAAACAACGTTAGTTCTACTATCACAGAATTGAATTTGAGAAAATGATTTTTAAAGTTTTTATTGTACTGTCGTAACATTTACAGGTCTTTGACGCTGCGTGAAGTACAGTCAGCGTCATAAATATCGCAGACCAAGGTCATTAAAACTTTATCCAAGCGATTAAAATTGCATATTTATCTTATTACGCAAAGTGATCAAATTGAGTTTAATAAATAATTGAACTTCTGTACTTTAAGCCCATCGAGGATTATGGCGCTGACTGAATCTACATATTAAATGGGCGTAGTTATTTACGATTGAACAGTATATTAAATATTTATTTTTGTTTGTAAGCAAAAATGCAACGAATTACACATATATAACAACGCTTATTTGATGATATATATGCGAGCTATATAGTACTCTAGGTTTTTGATATATTACGACTAACCCTGTATATTTTAATTTATTACGTCTCTACTGTATCAATGTTACGAACAGTCTCGATGACTTACTTGCTGAACGTGCTAGGCAGCGTGCAAATCAACATGATATCCGTTAATTTCGTGCCCACTCTTTAGCGCTCAATTACATGGATAAAATAAACATACGAAATACAATATATCTTGCAAAAATACGTAAAAAATATAATAGTGTACAGTGCGTTTAATTACGTTGTTATAAATCATGCCATTAAAAATCGTTTTACTTTAATACTACAAATGTAATTTAATGAGTATTCATTCTTATAAAAAGGCAAATAACTAAAATATATGTGTCTATTTATTTAACTAAATTTCGCGTAATGACAGAGATATGAAAGATTAAAGTTAAACTCACCGGCTCTTTTCGGCTGCGTAGAGCACAGTCCTCGAGGGTTTCGGCAGCTTCGTATTTGCCTTGACGCCGGTAGAGGGCGCCTAGATTCTTCAAAGTAGTCGTAACAGTAGGTGAGTCAACCTGAACAAAATTCAATAACTCATAAGGAAGACTCTTGATTCATTTAAAAACAAGTCAATACGTAAAATTTTGCATCAATAAGTGCATATTTCTTATGAAATCTACGTATAATATCGTACGTAATTGCAATTTACCAAATTAACAGTTCAGTAAAATAAATATTTGATTACTATTTATTAAGTCAAATTTATTTATAACGACATTTGACTCCATAAAGGACTATAAAAAGTATGAAAAACTTTGAATAGAAGGATGTGTCGATAAGTTAATTACTAGCTTCATATACTGGTATCCTAATAAATGTACTTAAGACATATCACAATAAAAGTCCGACTCTCACGGAGATCTCAAGTCATAATATGATTCCAGAACGTATACAGGTTTCGGAAAAAGAAATCAAATTATTTGAATTTACAAAATAAGGGTATTTCAATTCATAAAAACAGTTATAAATATCTTATACTAAGCCTATTTAAGAATTATCAAAATAAGACCATTGGACTCTAAAAAATAGTGCTTAAATTTCGGGAAATTTTACATATAGAATTTTTAATAAGGCATACCTTTGCAGCTTTATGCCAACCGCCGTATTCACCGTACGGTGCGTTTTCTTTCTGTAGATGTTTATTCTCCTCTCTCTCCTCGGCTACTTGCCAAATCGGTTTGTTGTCTCCTGTTGCGATATAAAACTCGTTAATGTGATAGTTTTAATTGACATAAACGTAAGCAAATTTACTTTAAAAGACTAGTAACATACAACAAAAAATATAATAATAACTTTTTACACATAATACTAAGAAACTACTGACATTAGTAACAGGAAAGATATAGTAAGACTGTAACTTGACGTCACATAGTTCGGTTATCCAAATAAGACGTATAGAAAGAAACGCGCAAAAACAAAAATTTCACGTTTAACTTGAAACATTCATAATATGTAAACGATGCAATAACATAACGAAGAGGGCAAGGACAATAGCAGTATAATTCATTACTGTATATATCTAGACTTATATTATTAAGACAAAAGATTTGTTTGCTTGCATTGAATGTTCCGAAATTATTGGATCTATTTTTAAATTTCTTTCACATAGGGAAGCGTCAACATAGGCGGGTGACATAGATTATAAAATACGCGTGCGAAGTCACCGGAAAACTACTTATTATTATTTATATTACACAAATTCTTTGTTGTTTGTAGTTAGTAATGATAAACTTAGTACTAAAGCATGAAATTAATAAGCCAACTGGAACCAAAGCTATACAATAGAAAAGAGAAAGAAATATTAATGTGACACAAGTCGAAAAGGCGTGACACAGTTAGAAATGTCTATTTATAAACAAAATATAACACAAACAAAAACATAGAGAACTACTAATGGATAAAGTTGACCTTTCCTACCCGTGCCACACTACTTCCAAGCTTGTGTCACTCACCTAGTCAATGGCTATTACAATCCACCCATTCCGCACCGACTGTTTCATCATTTACATTGAACATTGTGAAAGTCTAGTAATACTTATTGTTTGGATCCTTTTCAAAGTGTCACAAAGTATACTATAACATATAATAATAATCCCTTATTTTTTTTAAAAACAAATCATTACTATACAAAATGAAGGGCCTCAATTCAGCTAATGTTTACGTAATAATTACATGTTAATAGTCTACATTACTTGCATTTTGCCATTGTTATTCGCAAATCAATGGTGAATTAGATATATTTATTAAGACCTGTGTCATAAAGGGCTGTAGTTAAAGCGCTAATGTCTTTACATAATTACGCTAACATTTGCAGAATTGTCCTAAAGGTCGAATAAAAACAAAATTTAATAACTTAAATTTTTAATTACAAACAAAATATAAATATAAAATCTGTTTATAGATACCAAATTTATATTTAGTGGATGTCTTTTTTGGCCTCGAGGAGAACTGAATAAATAAACCATATTAGTAATAATATTATTACTTCCACTAAATAAAACGACATTCAGGGCTCTTAAATTCAAATAAAATATAAATATAATATTTATTGGCATTTTTTAAATGTTCACCATCACTCCTAATTCCTTTTAGCGCAAAAGGTAACTGAGTGTACAATCAATAAACTATAACTAAATATATTTTTAACAACTGCTTAGTTTTATGAATGCAAATCCATAGCCAAGCATTCCTAAACGTTATAAAATCACTTAAGAAAGTCGTGCAATATTCAATTATCATTTGGCTATACGAAAATTCAAATATTTATTATTGTAATTTACTAAATTCATTTTGAAATAAAAGAAATGTAATAAAAACAGAATAAAATAAATGTCATGTGCGATGTGGGTTTTCTTGACATTAACAAATTTCTATACTGAACGCTAAGCATTATCTATCTAAAATCATTGCATTAAAAATTACTAAACAACTGCAAATATCAAATAGTTGAAAGTAAAAATATTGGCGACTCAACATAAGCTAAGGACAATGAAAATATAATAAAATATCCATAACAAAATAATATTATTCAAAATGCAACATGTTAGAGATCTTATAGGTCTAAATAAAATCCATCATAAGCTAAAATTAGTGACCTATGAAAAAATAAACATTATATATATCACACATTGAATCATTCATTAGTTTTAAACTTTTATAAAGTTAATTATTCGATATTATCCCTACACCTAAAATGTAATTTATTCTTAATCCACACTGAAATAAAGGATACATTTTTCTACTTATTAAACATATTTAAACTTTTAAAGCAACAAATTTAATACATTTACCTATCATTCAGGGATTTGGTCAAATGAATCAAAGTCTTAGGACAATCAGAGATGTATACAAAAAGGGCGTTAAGGGCACGTATTTTTGAGCTGTTCCAAAATTATTTCATTTCTAAAACAGATGCCTATACTGAATACAAAAAACATAACAAATTTAATTAACGTTATCGTGTTATGGCTCTGTAATTTAATTTTTGCTAACTAACCGCTTTTTCTTGATAGATTTTATTAAAACACATTATTAATTATTTAAAAAAAAATATTCTAAAATAATACATTGTTATATAAAAATGTACCACGTTCTTCGTGAATGTCGTAGACAAGGAAGGCACTTCGTTTTATAAGGTCCACGATATTTATATACGCGGCACCGTAATTATAACATTGACCCTAACCTAGGTTTATTTTACTAACCTCGGTGTCTACTCATGAAATAGCTAATATCTTATTCTTCACACTTATAAAAATCACTTGGAAAATTCTGTTTAGAGTTGAACCTAAGTCGCAGCATGATTGACTATTTACTTTTCAGTAAATCTTATTTTATCAAACTGTTCCAAACAAAACATGTAACATGGTAAAAAAATATTTTAGTTATTTTTTCATGAACATCGATTTTAGAGGCTTTATCTTATCTAATGACCAAAAATAGTAAAAAATCCCATTAGATAATTTCCATACAAATTTTTAACTACAAAGCAAATTACTTTATTTCATAAGTTTTTGTTGAGTTTCTGAGTCTATTCAATAAGTAGACACCTTACTAATGTTAACCAAGCCCGCATTCAATTTTGAGAAGCCTCTATATTTTTATATACATTTTTTCTACCTGCTACCTAGGAACATGCATTGTAATAAACCTATTTAGTATTATAACGGTAAACACATAGAGATGATTTTAACTCCACACCAGTCAAGTTGGCGATAAACAATGGTAGTAACTTAAATAATTATTCACCTTTGAAAATGAAAATATAATAACCTATTTTAGTATAATTAGCTTTCAGAAGTAGTCTTATTTTCATAATAGATATACAAAACATCGATTGTAGTAGTGGAATATGAGATAACATACGAATAAATTATGTATAATCTTATTTAAAAAAGTAAACGTAAGTAATCTTGATGTTATAAGATTGTATCGAACTACATATTGGAATTTCACACAACCGATCCAAATAAAGATCACTGTATTTATTTTAGAATATTAACGAATAGAATCAAAATGGAAAAAAATTGGGTTTTGCCTATAATAATGAAAATGTCAGAAAGCAATAAGTGCTTACTTACCGCCAACTTGACAGTGCGATACGCAAAATCAGACGATTATACAAAATACTGATGACTTAAATATACATCACACCGCAATATATGCCAAATGAAATACATTAATCACAGATTGCGCTATATAAAATCTATATATATATTCCAATAATTGCCACCACTTTTTTACTATCAACACAAGCAAAGATTTAAACATTAGACTTGGCAAGTATGAAACATAATATAACAAGGCTCAACAACGGCGTATTATAAAAAGCTATTTTATAACAAATTATATAATTTCAAAACTATTGCACTTTCAAATTTTCCTGTAATTAATAGGTGTTATGTTAAAATAGATTTAACTCATATTATTTCATTATTTTAAAAGACTAAAATATAAAAAAAATACTAATGCACTACACTTAATCTTCACTACTTAGGCAAGTTTTTTTTTTTTTATTTTTACCTTTAAATACAAATATTAATATTCTAACTGCAAAAGAGAAGCATTGCAAATCAATTTCAATAAATAAAATAAAAATGCTTCCATTGGTGTCTGCTAAACTAATTAGAATAATAAAGCTTGTTTGTTATTAAAAAAAAAACTCTTTCGGAATTTGTGCTTAGGTAATAATATGATGTGGATTACTGCGCTATCATTTAATACTATCAAATGACAAACAAACGATAAAATATCAGAAAAAAACTATATTTTTTTCTATTAATTAAAAATGAATAATTATGATTAGAACACTCACAGTGAAATTAAGTATATTCATAGCTCTTACTAAGGAAGACAAGCATAACGTTATTGAAATAAGAATAAGCACCTTTAGAATTCAGATAATTTCAAGTTCTATATTATTTAACTAAACAGATGGCCTGTTCCGTTTCGCTTAGAACCAAGAACAAACGGTTTCATAAAAATTTCATCATTAGAAATTTATGAAACAAAGGGGATTGGCCTGGAACTTTATCTAATGCGCAGATAATCAGCACTAATATAATAAAGTCGTAAGAACAGTATTATATTTTATTTCCAAATTTCTATTCTGAACAAACCGGGCAAACCCTCGGGTATGCCATTATCTTCTTCTAATTTCAAGCAACGTGAGTTTTCATTTAAATATACAAGCGAGTTTCTATTATTATCTTAACGTGTTTGTCATCCTCCTGCCTTAACTAGTATACATAGAAAGTTTGAGCAAACGTTTGCTTCAGCTGCCGTTACGGTAAAGGAATGTAGTAACTGCAACTCTCCATTTGAAGACTTACAACTATACAGTAGGTGCGGAGTGTTTGTTATTTTTTTGGTTTTTTTAATGACGCTATATATTCTGAAACGGTAAACAGAAAAATGATGGTCGAGAGCAAATAAAAAATATATGAAACAAAAAAAAAATTTAATCAATAGTATATTATTGAAAAAAAAAGTTTTATTTTAGTAAGTCGATTAAAGGTTAGGTGTTTTTATACATTAGACTTATACCCTCAACCAAGATATGTTGTACTGACGCTTCATTAGTTTTCTAACGTTTTTGTTAGTGGGTTCAATCTTATTGCGTAATTAATATATTGCATATTAGGGGTAGAACAGGATGCAAAGAAAAAATAAACCTAAAAGTATTCTCAAAAACTAGTTCTGAAGCAGTTTATTGAAAATTCATATCAAAATAACTATCGAAGTGTAAATAAAAGTAATCCTATTCTACTACAATCCCTGGTTTTCTAAATGTAAAGTATTTACATAAACATTGCGTAAAACAAATTACTTACCATCAATAGTTCCGAATTCTCTTTCGTGAGCTCGTGTCAGCACCTGTTTGTATAATGTCTCTGCTTCTTTGTACTTGCCCTATAAACAAAATTAATTATTTTAATCATAAAACTAGGTGTTTTTCGGTGACTTGCCCGTGTAAATTATAACTTATGTCACCCACTAGATTCTCGTAGGTGAAGGATTTTTAAATGGGTCGATTAGTGTCGGAGCAATAAAAAATTCTCAATGCAGACAAACAAAAATCTTTTCTCTTCATAATATTAGTATAGAAAAAAAACATGGCGATCTGCGAATCTCTCACAAAACTATGCTTACATCGAATTATATAAATATGCATTAAATATTGAATACTCTTTATTATCCTACCTGCTTGAGATAGCAAGAAGCGAGATTATTCTTTGTCTTGGCAACGTTAGGATCGTCCGGTCCAAGCTTGCTCTCGTAAATCTCTAGTGCACGCTGGTAGTATTGTTCCACTTCCTCATATTTATTCTGTTGGGTAAAATATTTTTATTCGGTTTCATTCATATATTTAAAGGGATATAATAAAGAATAAAACGTTCTTATTAATACAACTTACAATAAATAATAAGTCGTGTAGGAAAATTTAGCTTTATTCAACAGTTAGCAATTTAAGTCTTTTTTACCCAACTACAGCGAAGCGAAAAAGAGGGTTATGATTTTGGCAGGTATGAATGTATGTAACAATGTTCATCTGTTCCCTTATAACTTCGAAACTACTCATCGTAAATGGACAAATGAAATTGTGAATGAGGCTATGTGACGTTACTTTGAATTAGCAACAGCGCCCTCTAGATAGTATAAAGTGAGAAACTAAAAAAAAATCATTCCGTGTAGGGTATTAAATAAATGGGGCTTAATTAGCACATTTTAAATATATACAACATGTAACATAATTCAAGCACATCCTGAAAGTAATTTGTTTAAAATCCGATTCTGATTTGATTTCAACGATTTCTAATAAAGGTATTTTTTGCTAAATGTATTTGAAATCAATCAATTTGTGGTCACCTATAACAATTACTGCCGTAACAAACAAAAAATAAATTTAAATGAATGTAATAAGATTTTTTAAAATGCATTATATTCTTAGCTTGTAATAAAATACAACATAGGAAAAAAAAAACAAAGAAAAATGATGTTTCCCATAATGTGCCTCGAGTCTAAAATGCTCTTAATCACTATGAAGCACAAATTTATAAACCAAAAGAGAAAAATAATATACCACATATAAACATGACAGTGGCAGTGGTTGTTCATGTTATCGCAATTATTAAATTTATTTTATAGTTATATTATAATAACGATGACCAAAAAACAGCATAGTTATATGCCACAACAGTTTGTTATGATCAGTGACATACGAGTATGCTGTCCTTTGGTCATCGCTATTTTTTTTATTTTATTTTTTTTTATTTATTCCATTTATTACAAGCATTAACACTCATATACACAAATTAAAATTTAGTTTATACAAATAAATAAAATTGAAAATTAAAACATGCAATAAATTTTAAAATCAAAATATAAACAAATAATAATAATAATAAGTAAATTCATTACAATTATCTAAAATACATTAAATCATCGTCATATCTAAATGCCGCGAAGATTAATTAAAGATCATATTAAAAAAATTAAAAATCAAATTAAAAACAACATAAATAAAACATTAAATTAATACATTCTATAGAATCGCTCATAAATCACATATAATCATTTTACATGAGTCATAGATTGATAGTAAGATTTTATTATTGGTATTTCTGATTCTGTCTTTGAAAGCGGCAGCCCTTTTTCTCATAATTGCAAAAAAATCATCAACCCTATTGTCGAAGAACATGCCGGACGCGCTACACCGCCATGGCAGGTTACATCGCGCTACACCGTCATAATATAGCTATCGCTATAAAATAAATTTCTTGTTGTTTCAAACTTTTAAAATTGTAAAATATAGTGCACTTGGTATCCGTCTCACTCATACTCAGGACGAGTGCGGATGATGACGTACTACTTGAATCACTTTGATTAGTTCACTAATAATTGCCTAATCTCTCACTATATCTCTAGCAACATAAAACATGTTATTTTATCGATGAATATCTTTATTTTATAATGTTCTTGTTTTATAATATACACATTTAATTTAGGTTGTTACACGTTTTCTGAATTATATTAAAATTTACTAAATTTAAAAGTGTCAAAATCAAAATTATCTTTATTCAAATACATTTATAAAAAGTGCTTATGAATCGTCAAACTTTTTTTTAACTACCGTTTCAGGACGCCTTTAGCTGCATCGAAAGTCGAATGAACTTAGTTAAAGCTGGTGACGGGGAGTGGTGTATAAACCCCAAAATTATTTTAATTCTATTTTTCTAATAAATGTAAAAACCTATTTACAAGTTTTGTTTATTTTATAGTCAAGACACGAGGTAATTAAAAAGTTGGACTCTGTACAATTTCCGTAGATGCTCGTAAAGTAAAAAGCTTCATGTACTTTCGACTTAAGCTACAATTCATATTTAGCTCATACTCCATCCATCAACGAGTATTAGGCGGTCACTGCCTTGTTATTTATCTTTTATAATATTTACCTTTTTAAATAAATATGTACTGATTTATTTTAATTTGATATATATGTGTACTGACCTGATTCTGACAGAGTAGCGCGAGATTGTTCAGTTGTTTGGCCACGTCGGGATGGTCACGGCCGAGTACGGCCTCGCGTATGCATAATGCACGCTTACACAGCGGCTCCGCCTCACGATACTTGCCTGTAACAGAACAATGTACAAATAGAATACAGGTGTAGACAACTTTTTATATATTACTGATATGAAAATACCAACTTATATCATATAATAAGTTGAAATCTAAAAATAAATTTAATTTTCAAAGTTTTTTCTTTTAGTACCATACCATGTTGTGTAAATAAGACAATAGAAATTCTCAAACAGAATATATTCGCTACCAAAACCGAATAATTTGACAGAATACAAATATATAAAAATGAATGGTGATCGGAGGCCCTACCGGAAGATATCTCTAGATGAGCCCATGAAATTCTCGTTTTTGTGCTCTCTGATAATTACTTTTCAAATATGCTCGCCAGTTTTATCATCAGGATGATCAGTGATGTTGAAAAGTATGGTTGGAAAGATCTTGGCCCATCCTTTCTTTGTCACGTTATAGGGTCTAGACATTTCCGCATTTTCGAAGCATGTCTTAACTTTTACACCGCCACTACTTCAAATCAACTTTATTTCTTATCTCATTACAAGCATGCAGTTTGCGAAGATTAAGCCGCAAAAACTATTACGATAGACTGCCAAATAAAGATCCCTTTTGTGTTCAATTAGATGAATATATCGACTACCACGCAAATCACGATTATATTACGGGCATCACTAACTGTCAGTAATGTGTCATCGTCGTTTATATTGTAATTTAAAATACATGTAGCAATTGACAATAAGTCTTTATCAGGATTAAATTAAAATTATTAAAAAAAATCGTAAAATTTTAGTTATTTAGTTCATTAACTGTGCAGTGAAGAGGAATATTGAACCACTCAACAATAAACTAAACTACCTCGTTTCCCATAGAGCACAGCCAGGTTATTGAGAGTCGCAGCGACAGCGGGATGGTTCTCTCCGAGAGTTTTTTCACGAATAGACAATGCATCATTCAACAAGTTTGCCGCTTCTTTATATTTATTTTGGTCTCTGTAAAAGAACAAACTAAATATTAAAAATTTTCATCACCATATCCAAAAATAAAGTGTTATTCTTTCACCAACGGGAAGCTATATAATATGCAGTGAACGTAAACTATATTTTATCCCGAAAAAAGTGTTGCAAATAAAAGATTCATCCCTTAATGGGAGTAGAAGTTTGTATAGGGAATTAAAACGTTACCAGCGCAGCAGCTATTGTTTACGATTCAATTTTTCATTGTAATTAAATCCGTATCACAATGTGATCAATTATAAAATTATTTAAGCTGTTTACAGAGGAGTAAATAAAGCTAGTGAGGTATAAAGAAAATTACTTTCGTCCACCTCCTTCGGCTCTGTTACATTTGTGAGCAACTTTATACTGAATTTTTTTGATCATCATGTTATGACAAAATTATGACATACAGTATTACATTATGACGCACAAAGTCACATTATAACATACAACATAACATCTTAATGTGTCTACACACACTTACCTGTAAACCAAAGCCAATATGTTGAGCATTGTAGCAACGTCGGGATGATCATGGCCCGAGGTTTTCTCCAGATCTTCAAGAGCTTGCTTGCAAAGTGGCACTGCGACTTCGTAGCGTCCTTGTGACGCATACTGGATCACCAAATTGTGCAAGGTTCGCAGCCTAGCGGGTATCTCATAACCAGCATTCACTTGCTGAGCGAACTGAGATGGTGGCGTGGGCGACATGGCTGAAGTTAAAGATAATCATCGTCAGTACATTAACGACCCCACTTCGAGGAATCTTGTTCAGTAATTGATATTATGAATTACTTGCTGTTAAATTGTTATATTAACTAACCACTTAGTCTATTTCTTTTTAAACAAATACTATGACATCTAAACAGAACAGAACTCTAAACTTTATATTGTTATAGCTAAATATTTTAAGCTTGGATTATTGTATCCGTTACTAATTGTCCTAAAAAAATAAATCAATGAATCACTAAGGCACAGGCCTTTCCTATGAATGGAATCGAATAGGGAACAGTATTAGCAATGCAAATGCGTCTGGGACGTAACATGCCTTCGAAAGTACGGAGGAGCTCGCAATAACTCAATTTTATCTTATCCATACTATAACCGGACCTTGCGAAAATTTCGTAACTTCCGTATCGCACACCGACAGCGCTAAACACTTCGCCATTGAGCACCTCAAGTAATCCCTATAGGATTTAATATTAAAATATAAAAACAAAATACTTGCGGTGATAAGCAAATTATCCTTTACATACCTACAATAATAGAGATGCCGGTGTTAGTTTTTGGTTATCTCGGTCTTTGTGCGCGATAAACAAATAATAGGCTAGTTGACATTTTTTTTTAATTATATAAATAAATAATCCAATATCTGAGAAGGAAAGTAGAAATAACAACATGTCTGCGATTAATAGTTTCGGAGATACGGTGCTATGTTTGTGGAATTGTTGATAGTTGGCCGAAAACGCTCTCTACAAATTCAAGCCACTAAGTGACGTCATACAGTGCTATTGACGCTAGCGAAATAAGTATAGGTGTCCGGGCAATCTTTCTAATATCTTTGTTATTTGTGCGTTTTTGTTTATAGCTGTTATAATGAAAGATGCTACGTTTTATGTAAGCGTATTTTTGTAATATATTTTCCCTACTTTTAAATTTTCAAAGTATTATACTTTATTTACCAAATTGTTAAAATAGTTCATATTTTTCCGAACATTTAACAGAAACCTATATTTTTACTTGTAGGACACAACTCTATTGCACTCGTTAACCTAACACATCGTTGTAACTTGCATACTTAATAAAGAGAACAATAAAAATTGCTTTAAGCTGCTCTTAATAACGTTATTTTTTAATGTGGGCTAAACTCACATTTGTTATTCCTATTGTCTTCATGGTCATCATCTGGGAATAGATCAACCATGGGGTCGTCGCGTTTACTCTCGCCTTGGCCACCGCGATTGCTCTCAGACTCTTCTGTGACATCACTGTCGTATTTGCTGAAACAAGATTTGATACGTTGAATATGTAGTCAGCAGCAATTGTTGAGGACTACTAAACTGAAATTTCTTAAAATTTATCATACTTATGATGTTCATGAGTTGGTTGAGAAGTGCTTCAAGAACTATTTTATAGGAGCTTATATTTCGAAACGTCTCTTACTTTCCTTATAGTTATAAAGGCTTAATATTTTTAATTAGATAAACGTCAAAAAGATTGAACTTTATGACTATATCACTCACCGGATAGAAGCCATAAACTGCAGATGCTTATTCTCCTCCTCGAGCTGAGCTACCCTCTGTTCGGAGGCTTGCAGGCGTTGTTGCGCCGCCGCCAACTCATCCCGAAGCCAAGCATTCTCCTGACACAGCCGACGGACTTGTGTCCGTAGCTTTTGTTTCTCTGCCTCGACCAATTGAAGATGGGAGGCCAGGGTCATCATCACCTGAGAAGCAAAGTTACATTTTATAGCCTATAGGCTGGTGTTAAAGCCTTATTTAGTAAAAAAAATAAGACGTTGAGGAATAAAGTGTAATAAATCTAAACCAAATAAAATAATTTCTTAGATCCTGTGAATTCTATTAGTTAGGTTATATACCTTGTGTTCATTTTAGTCCATCATAGGGATACTTCGAGGAGGAGGGCGATGGCTTAACAACCGTATCGCACGGTTTGCAATACGGATATTAAGCAACTTTCGCAAAGGCTGGTCATAGCTTGGGTGGCCAAAAAAATTATTTACTCGAGCTTCTCCGTGCTTTGGAAGCCAAGTCAAGCCATTGGTCGCGGCTGCATTAATTAATACCAACTAATCCGCACCACATGGTGGCCCACGTACATAGGGAAGGTCTGAGTCCCTGCAGTGAGGTCATTTAAGCTGGTGATGAGGGATACCTGACCTACATACGTGGTCGAGTGGCACGTGCACCATTTTCAAGGTGTAGCCATCTCAAAGGATTCAAAATAGATAATTCAATACTAACTAGGAGATGAATTTTAGGGTACCTTCGTTCTTTCAGATTTCCATAATAAAAATACTTTAACAACTTAATTTGGGATCTGTGCTATGCATACATTAATAACAGTTAATATTAGTGGGACGATATAAACTCTCGATTAACCAATGAGGCTGTGAATGACTATATTTTAATTAAAGTACCTACTATTCCAGCTAATTTGCACATTCGGGTTAGCCAATTTTAAAATCACAATTGATAAGGATCAAATTGCTTGAACAAATGTTTCCAGATTTTTCAACCTTTACATAATAAGCATAGATACAATAGTAAAGGTCTGTATGCGTAAGTACTCCTCGTCACTCTTGTCACAAAGGAGGGCGTACGCTTTTGTGACGAAGTCTACTTTTATGACGCCGTACCATAATGGAGTACTACCACTCAATTGTTATTCTTTGAGCAACTTAATGAAGCCAGACAATCTGTCGCAACTCTTCCCCTTGTTTATTTTAGACGCGTAACTAGCTAGACATAGCTAACACGCTGGAAAGCAAACACGTAATTACCCGCAAAACCAAAATTGTTCTTCAGAACAGAGCATTTGTTCCTTAGTCAATTTATACGGAAATAAGATTTTTTTTCCACTTTAAATATCCATTTTGCTTTTGCGGGTTACTACGTGTTTGCTTTCCAGCGTCGATATGTTCTTAAAAATTATAATGCCTTACTAAATAATAGGTTGGGGATAAAGTTTCTTCGCATTTTATATCGACGCTGGAAAGCAAACACGTAGTAACCCGCAAAACCA
This sequence comes from Diatraea saccharalis, assembly GCA_918026875.4. Taxonomy (NCBI): domain Eukaryota; kingdom Metazoa; phylum Arthropoda; class Insecta; order Lepidoptera; family Crambidae; genus Diatraea; species Diatraea saccharalis. The sequence continues at coordinate 9,533,589 of OU893350.1, forward strand.
AAATTGATCTTCAAAGCAGAAAAACTTTGATTTTTTTCGATAAATAATTCCTATAAACGTCCATGGTAACAAATAAGATGTTCCTTAGTCAATTTATACAGAAATAAGACATATTTTTTTGAAAAAATCTAAAGATTTTCCATTATAAATATCCATTTTGGTTTTGCAGGTTACTACGTGTTTGCTTTCCAGCGTCGATATGAATTTCAAAAGATTTTTAATAAAGTTTATTTACATATAACTAAAGTATGTAGATACCATTTTGTTCGATAACTTTTTGCCATCTTGTAGGTAGGGGCATGATTGCCCATTGCTACAGAAATTTTGGGGCTTCTGATCAAAAAACAGCGACAAGTGATTATGACAGACCTCGTGTGATCTGAAGGTGAAAGGTCAGGACTATACGGCGGATGCATTAACAACTCCCAGGCAAACGCTTTTTGCTGAGTGGCAAAAGATGTGCGAGGTCTAGCGTTATCATAACGAAAACCACACCTTGATTTATTCTGGCCGCTTTCAACTTTTTTCTCTTCACTTTAAAAAAAATATCTTTAAAAAAAATCCATTATATCCGTAATACGGCGACCAGCGTGGCTTCTTTGACATCTAAATTTCCGAACTGAAAAAGCTTAAACCAAATTTGTACTACTTTCACAGAAACTGCACTAGATCCATAAAAGTCGATAAATAAAAAAATTATGACAGTAAGAAAAACACATGAAAAATTTAATAAAATCAAAAATTTAATGAAAATCATATCTTCTTTAAAACTTTTTAATGATACCGTATCCAGATACAAATGGTATAACTATAGCCAGAAATATTTTATTAAAAGTTTATGCATACTATATGCGAAGAGTTTCCCAATCTAATAGAAAAATCGGAAAATTAATTAATGTTATTCTGTTAAGATTACTTTCGGGTAATGCGCCTAAATAATTAATATTTTAAATACATAATGTAGAACCTAAAAGAAAAGTACATTCGCAAATGAATAAAAACTGTTTGCTGTAGATATGGTTTTTAAGGTTTTCATTCAAATGACCTAAATGAAGTTTTTCTGGCGAGTCATTCAAAGAATCTAGGACAGCCGCATGTTTATAAGGGCTAAGATATTGCCCTTAAAAAGAACCTTAACAACTTAGTATATAGATCTCTTTTCTACAGCAAAAAGGCATAACGGAAAACTAGTAAGGGTCACATAGTTACTTTAATGAGGCAGTTACTTTTATTCCGCGTTTACTTTTTAATTTATCGGAATAAAGTATAGAAGTAATTTGCATATATAAAGAGGCGCGCTTGATGATACATAATATAATATTATTAAAAAGAAATTAGTGTGTGAAAACGCAATACATAAAATTGCGCTTGTGGCCACTAAAATTGCGCTCGCACAATCCCTTCTTCTTCCAATTCTGGATTACTCTGATGTCAGCTATCTAGATTTAACTGAGGAGCAATTAAATAAACTTGAGAGACTCCAAAATTTTTGTATTAGATTCATATTTGGGTTGCGCAAATATGATCATATATCTGATTTTCGCACTAAGCTCAAGTGGTTGCCAATTCGTTTTCGTCGGAATGCGCATATTGTTTCCCTGCTTTACAATATTCTGTTCAATCCTTTCTCTCCAACTTATCTTAAGGAACGCTTCAAGTTCCTTCGCGATTCACACTCTCGCGCGTTGAGATCATCAGAGAGCTTAAAATTACAGATGCCGATGCATTCCACAAAATTCCTTGATAAGTCATTCGCAGTTCAGGCTGTTCGCTTGTGGAATGCATTGCCGGAAGAAATAATGCGCGCTCCATCACTGCACTGCTTTAAGAAGATGTTAAGAGAATATTATTTATCACTTCAAGTATAATACGCTATCGTTTTCATCCTACTTCTACTGTATACTTTTTTAGGTACTGTTATATTTATTATGATATTATTATTATTTTATGTATATATGCATATTTATGTATGTATATTTATGTATGAGCTTGTGTGTATGTATGTATGTTTATATATGAAAACATGTTTTCTCGCCATGTAAGACACCATCTACTGCCCACCTACTTAAGTAAGTCCAGTCTAACCTGCGGTTGCCTGGAAGAAATTGCTTTTTAGCGATAAGGCCGCCGATTGTACCACTAAATTGTATCGATTCTCCTTTTGTTTAATTATGGTGTACAATAAAAGTATTCATTCATTCATTCATTCATTCATTCATTCATTCATACATAACCCAGAATTATTATATTATTTCAATTGGTTAGTTATCTAAATTGGGACATTGTATTATTTACAGTGTATCCTTAAAACATACAATTATACATTTGATTTTGATGAAATAAGTGATTTTTAAAATGTAAAAAAGATTTAAGTAACTTGTTCGAGTGACCCATAAACTGATTTAAAGTGTCACCATTTTTGGAGGTTAGGTTCGCAAATATGGACTCGTATAGTGATACTTCTCGTTGACTCGAGAGTTATTATACATTTGAGATCTAAACAATCTGATGTCAAAAAAATCATCCATATACAAAAATTGTATCACAGAGCAATGTAGCATCTTCGACCGCAAAGCCATATTTATTGCAGATATTTACGAGTAATACAATTCTCTGTAATCTATCTAGGCACATTTTCAGACCATGCGTCTAATAGCCCGCGGCGCTAACCACACACGATCACGTTATGTTGATTATCCATGGCACATGCGAGACACGTGAAGAATTTTAACAAATAGGGAAAATATTCTATGGAAGGTCGAGACGAGAGGCACAGATGATAAACATCACAATTCGTTGACACAACGCTACTATAAATATTTGCATAATATGATGTCACTGTAAAGAATAGGTAATAATTATACTTATAAGTATAGAATTCGATTTTTTTAAATTCATTGAGTTTCTATAATTCCTTAAAAATCCTGAAGACGTTACATCATATACATATTGCTACCTAGCCTAAAAGTCAGCAGTCACATATCAAATGAATACTTTGTTGTCATTATGTATAAGCGTGCTTCGATCAAGAATATGTTGGTCGAAGTGAGTGATATCCTTTTTTATAAAATTTGGAAACACTATTAACATTAAATAGGTACTAAACTTGAAGCGGGAATTGAGTCTCTGAATTTACGCGATCAAAAGCTAACATCGAATTTGTACGCCGACGTGCACATCTTCATCCTGTAGAGAAAGGGGGGGGGGGGGGGGTTAAGACTCAAACGTTCCTGAACTTTACACCGAACCCGCATACATAGAAATGGGTACGCAAGAGGCCCCTACACAGCTATACAGGGAATTTTCTAGGAAGGGAAGTTCACGTCGTCAAAAAATATGTGTGTCGTGAAGTTGTGAAAATAGCAGAGACGAATTCAAAAAATATTAAAATAAGTCACCAACCTGTGCTTCACCGAGACCTAATTCAATAGCATCGATGCTCTTCTTGACGAGCGCGGCCTTCTCGTGCTCGTGGTCAGTGTTGGCTGCGAGGCCGGCTAGCAATTGCGCGTGTTCCGCCCTCAGGGCCTCGAGGCCGGCGGCCACTGTCCTAGCGCCGGCCACCATCTCCTCCTGCGTCATCGCCGTCATCCTGCCTAAAGACTCGATCTTCTTTCTGTTAACAAGTAATATCCAGATTGAAATCAGGTGTTGTGGAACATTAAAAAATATAACCTAATAAAATTGTAATGATAATTGATATAATAAAAAACACAATGCTATTTGGAATTCTAATTCTTTGTAAGATACTCATTTTAAATTGATGTAACACCAGCATGATCTCGTTTTACATCATACAGTATCTAATAATTATTAAGATTACTTTGTTTCAATTCTAAATATGCGTTTTGTGAAGTTGTTTTTTGTAGATAAATCATAGATTTTAATCTATAATTGTTATTATTTTTATTGTACAGTAACAATAGAATTAAAAAAAGTCAATCAAACAAAGAAGAAAGAGTTATGCAAGTTAATAAAGCGCTTAATTGCCAATAAAATTACAATAGAGAAAGTCGACACGGTGAGGTCTACTTTTCTCTCTCGGATAAAATCAATCTATCTTGGTAAGCTATGCTTCACATAAAGTTGTTACAAAGTGTATATTTTCGAGATGAAATCTTTTCTGACAGCAAAACTAATGATAGTGAGACGTTAGACGAGTGATTGTATAAAAGAAACCTCTCTAAAACTAAATGATAAGCAGAAACATTGTAGATATCTATGATAACAAAATAGATGAATAGTCTTTGTGAAAGTACAAACATTAGAGTAGATTAGAATAAATAAATGGCAAAAATAGATACACATATCAATATAAAACGTAGCGGTAAGACGGTTACTGAACTGACACAAACTTATCATAATACCCACGAAATATATTTGATAATATCGGCGGTTATACTTCTTTTAGGCGTTTGTTGTCATTATTATGTATAAGCGTGCTTCGATCAATAATATGTTGTTCGAAGTAAGCGATATCGTTTTTTAACATTTAGAAGCACTATTTTAAAATTATCATTAAATAGGTTGAAGCTAACACAGAATTTGCGCTCCGACGTGGTACTGCACGTCTTCATCCTGTAGGAAGGGGTAAGACTCAATCGTTCCTGAACTTTACACCGAACCCGCTGAGGGAACCCCGAAAAGGGACCTAAATGAAGACGAACCGCTCGAAAATATCCACAGAAAGCCACCCTCACAACTTCTCTACCTAGAGAAGCTGTATGCATTTCACATTGTCAAAAAAATTAATTAAGACGGTTACTGAACTAACATAAACTTATCATAATACCCACGAAATATATTTGATAATATCGGCGATTATACTTCTTTTAGGCGTTATTGTTTAATCTACAAAGAATTGTAGCAGGCAATCTAATTAGATGATGCTGTAAACAGACAACAAGACAACAAACCATTACACGTTTTACAAATCGGAAATTTTGAATTCACTGTCAAAAGAAACTTAACAGGACGGAACTGATGGATGTTGCGAAAGAAGGGAGCGTCGATCTAGATACAACACGATTCCCTGTAGGCACCACCCGTGAGAATATACGAACGGATGGTGTACGGTCGATGTGTACACTACAGGCATCTGATATCCTGGTATCGTGAGACCTATAGTGCTCAAAGGATATCCTTTATTAGTTAAAGATTTCTGTAGCACCATTATTTTAACGAACTTATGTAAAGGACGTAGTATGATCAATGCGATTCAGCAAGCTACAATAATTTCATAGGATAATTATCTAGATTATTTGAATTTTTGAAATTATAAACATTCCGTATACATATTTCTACAACCATATACAAAATAAACATTACCCTACTTAACGTGAAGGTATGTGTGACATGCGTGTAGCTGCAAAAATAATAAATGGCTCCACTAATTTGGAAGAAACCATTTTAGAATTTCCTGTGTTACTTATTTAATTTATTCGCACCACCAATCAAAATGTAAATAGATTTTATAAATTCTACACGTGATTCGCAGGTCGCAGAGCATGTAAATTCAAAACAGTTAAGCTAGCAATGTATTCGTCCTACAAAAAGGACAACTCGCAGTTTTTGTTTTTTCCAAAATTAATAGGATCAATAGACACATTTATCACAACTTAAATGAAAATTTCTGTAAAGGTATTAGAGAAGTAGGAATATAATACGAATGGCCTTTCTTCAATGTCACGGCAAACTACATGTAAACGAAATACACGCGAGATAGAACGCAACGTTTAGTTAATAGAATCGATATTAGTGTCCGTTCTTAGATAAGGGATCATAATTATATAAATACCAAAATAAATAAAACTATTGTCGTACTAAAACTAAAATTAAATAAAAAACCTTATTATATTTAATCAATTTTCCATTCACAATGCCATACTGAAAAATATTCTTAATGTTAAAAAAATATATTCTTCATATTCTTAATGCTTAAAAATCCAATTTGTCCCTGGCACTCTGAGATGGGGCTCGAACCCATGACTTCGCATTCCGGGCGACTGCTCTAACCACTGAACTACACAGGATTGACGAATTTTTCAAGAACTAGTTACTTTTTCGCTACTACAGAGTGTTTCCATCAATGTTCAGGCAATCCACACAAACAGAAATAAATATTTCTACAACGATCTTTCGAAAAAGATGAAGAATTATTCTAATACAAAGTGGATATATTTAAACATTTATTCAAAAATATTTTCCTATAAACACATATTAAATATACGCCTTTCTAATCAAAAGGCCTGATCGAAGCTGCGGGGAGATCGACTACGATTCTTTATACGATTTTCAGTAACTGTGGCAACCTAGCTAAATTCGTTTCAACCCCTCCTCCCTAGTAGGGGAAAAATGAACGACGCGAGGCACATTTAAAACACCCGTTCCCATGGCAACCAAGAGCGAGACCTCCCTACATTATGCGAAAGTACCTACTATAAGTATATGTTGTCTGGCGAAAGGAAGGAAGGACAGGAAAATTAGGTCTCATATTTGTGTCTACTTGACTAATTTCTTAAGCTTATCATACATAATACAATAAACTGAAAGCCTCATTTATCAATCAACACTACACTAAAGGGCAGTTTAAAAAAAAATGTAAACGACATATAGTTATGGTAAATCTAAAACGAAATAAAAAACCATCTAGGAGCAGAGCACTTAGGTACTCAACGAAGGTCCTACACAAATATTGAATTTTAAAAACAAGGGACTCCTAATAATACTAAATTGTAATGTGTGCAAATCGGTCCAGCATTTACGGAGAAAATATCAACTACGACAAACTCTAATTTTTCCTTTTGATGTGTGGAATCCCAAAATATGTAATCTCAAAAGGTCCGAGTAAAAGCATATACATGGGACATAAGAGATCCCTTTTTTGGCGAAATCTTCTGATACCGCTAGGTAGAAAGTTTCTCTTGGACACGTGCCAATTCTACAAAGCAACAGGATAGTGTAATATGTTAGAAAGGAACATTATTTTCACAAAATTAAAGAATTTTAAATAGAAGTTTTTAATATTATAAAAGTAGTTATGTCATGAAGACGTGCATACTGGCACCCTCTAAACTCATAAATCCAAGAGAATATTATGCAAATAAAGACATTAAACTATAATAATCCTTAAACTGCCATCACAACTCGAATGGTTGAAAGAGCAAACTACGATGAGTCGTAGAACCATTTCATGAAAATTGGACACAACGAAACCAAATGAAAAGGCATAATTTCTTATTACAATCGATAAATAACTGACTGACTCATTTTTCACATCACGGAGAAAATAAAAGTAGTATTATCTGGCGGGGAGAGGAGTTAAACGAATGAGTCACATAAAATACCTACTATTAACTTTAATGCAATTATACTATCGGCCATGTAAGGGTCTGAAGCTACCCAATCGATGCGTCTAGACTACACAAAGGAAACTAGCGGACAGCAATAAAACCGACTGCCTATGAATTTTAGATATTGAGTTCGCTGACATCTCTCAAATTACCATGTACACTTCCATCCATACCATTTTAAGGCAATATTTACTAAAATAATAATGATGGATTAATAGCGTGCCGAATAAGCCACGTCCGTGAAATTATTTCGAGCCCTGTATGAGGTTTCCTGACGATGAAATTCCTAAAGGACACAAAGGTCAAGGTCGCAATTCCTTCGCTGTAATAATTACGCTTATGCTCGAAGAAAGGCATCTAAATAGAAATTCCAATGATAAATTAAACAAAAAATTTAACACCTGACTAAAACTGTATTTATTGTAACAAATAAATTATGATAATCATTCATAGCAAGCAGGCGTTTAATTTGGTCCGAATTAATGGTCTTGAAAATAAATGAGCTAATAGATAATGACCATAAAGAAATTTTGCTTGGTAATAATAACTTTAGCATTAATTTGGCATCAAAAACTGAAATAATTACGTGATTCGAAGCAGTCTTGTTAACTCTACTTCGTGGTTTCCGGTTTTATAATGATTCGATTCTGAACCGAGTTAAAACCAATCAACCGAAAATGACTTTGACCTTTGCAGGTCAGTTAATTTTTTAAAATAATTATCGATCTGAGATTCAAATTTGGTAATACAAATCTTTTATACATATGAACGTCGCTATCAAGAAAAATATTTGCAGCGAATATGAAAAAAATAAGCGATAATTTCAATTTCAAAGAAACCTAACAATGATGTTAGAAATGATAACAATTACGTTAGTTTTTTGGGGCAAATACAAGAATTTGATTGAGTAAATTACAATCGGTATTAGTTATTACGTTACACCTGTATAATTTCGTTGTTCACCAAGAGGACATAAGGAGCTAAAGAGTTAATGCACCCTTTCTCAAATTAGATAATTATTTAGTGCAATTTTTAGCACAACATGCTAAAAGAACAATAAATTACAGAAGAAAAATACTTACATTCTATATGCGTTTAAAGTTTTCGACATTATACACTCGGTGAAAAACTAATGAGAATAATCCATTTCACTGCACTAAAACGAAGCAACTAGCAGCATTTTATTTTACACAGCTATTATACTTAACAAGTCAATAAAACTATATAAAAATACCTTTTCTTGACAAACACTATGCACTGTAAGAACACTAAAATGTGTCGCATTCAATACTGAAAAAGATTTCTCGACAGCCTTGGAAGGACAAATTAATATACAAAATAAACCACGTAACATTGACAAAGAATTTTTCTTCGCTCTATTTTATCAAATATTAACCATTAATAATGTAGGTCAGCATAATAAAACATATGCAAATATCAATAAAAAACTAATCGTGAACTCCATTAAAGAAACATCTATATCAGTTCAGGTCATCCACGTGTGTTTTGGCACACATGCACAGGAAAAAATATCGTGCCAATTGTTGCACAATTTAAAAAAAAGTGTGAAACGACTTCATTTGTATCTCTTGCGAGAGAACGAGTTAGAAATATAAACTAAGAATGAAAATAGATCAACTCCTACGCTACTCAACAGCGGTTCGCGTGTCGTTGATCTCTTGGATCATTCAGTTGACAACACCTTTGTTATTATCAGAATAACGATTCACAATATTAGCATTAGTTTAATTCCAATCATATTGTTAACATTGATATTGATAAAGCTTATAAAAATTGACAGTATTGGATCTTTGTGTCAAACCGAGCAAACAACGGTTTCGTAAATATACAAAAGTATTTAGAAAAGGTGATGCAGACAGTGGATAGTAAAGAAAAAGTTAACGATGCCGCAATGCGCCAGCGCTAGTGTTATTTCTAAAGAATTTTCACAATAACTAGATTTGAAGCTAGAATTTATTGCTTACGGTGAAATTATTGAGACAAAACTATTAGAGAAGATCAGATTATTACAGTACTTAATGAATGAAAAGAACGTATGACTTGGAGTAAATCACAAGATTAGTGCGTATCTTAAGACTGATTTAAAGCAGTATTCTCCACCTTCTTTAGTAACTAGTGATTTGCTCGAGCGATAGAAATCTGGGGTACTCTATGATGAAGACACATTTTAAAATCAATGGAAGAAAAATACTGTATTACTTTGCTTTCATGAGATGCAGAATATAGTGATGTCTCTCATAACGACTTCAAAATTATATTTTAAAAAAAGGTTTATTATAGCTTTAATTTTGAAAATGTGAAAATTAAATGCGATTGACATAATATTGCCTTTATGAAATTAATACATTTCCTATTATAATAAAACAAAAACGAGGACTAAATGCGAAAAACTATTAACAATGCTCATGTGACTATCTCATTCATGAAAGTATACTGATCTACTGTAATCTCACAAAACAATGATGTATTGTATCAAAAATAAACAACGGACATTATAAACATGCGAATTGAAACTTATTAAACAAACGGTAAATTGATTAAAATTAGAAAGTATGAGTTTATTAAAGTAAAATAACACTTCTTCCTTGATTCGAATATAGGTACCAATGTGGTAGAGAAAACAATCGAAGCGTTGATATGAATCGTAATGAAATTTAGTTAGAAATCTGATTTATGTTTTGATTTATAAATGGAACGTACCTGTTTGATCAGTATAACAAACTATTAATAAATTGTAAATGAAGTTGCGTGTCAGATATTTGTAAGAACAATGACTGACTTATTTATGTTATCGGCATTACAAAACTGATTTATACATAACAGAGAAGTGAATGAACGCAAATTTTAAACAATACAAAACAAACAAATCTGCCATTCAGTAGCATAGGTAGTTGAAAACGAAATCGATTTTACGAGACCTCATTTTACAAACACGCAATTACGTTAGGTACTCTATTTTTAAACAGTTTAACGATTAGCTAATAGTTTTGTATGTAAACTAATGGAACTACGACATATGTTACAAAATAGAATAGCAATAAAAGTTGTAGTTAGTGTGATGAAAAATAATTAAATTCCAGTAGAAGAAAGCAGAACGATGTCACATCCAAGGTTTTCGAGTTACTCTTAACTAAAAATCCTTATACACTTGTGAATCATATTTACGGTTAATAAATAATCAGGACGGTTTTTCTTTCCGACGCGTGATCGGTTTCAAGAAATATTTTTGTGCCGGCTTATCAGAACACAAGCCGAACGTCCGTGCGCGGATATGTTGAAATGCGTACTAAAATGAATCGACTAGTGGTGGTTCCAGCTAGTGTGGCGCACGCAGCCTTCCACTCTCGATTAGCATTATCGAGTCGATAGTTGGAAAAATATTGTAGAGGTTATCCAGGTATTGGAGTGAACATTTGATTTGTCTTTGTCAATGTTAACAGAATTTACATTTTTGTAAGCACGCTAGTCAAAGTGGTTGTAAAGGTTCAGGATATATCAGAATGAAATCCTTCCATATTTAAAACCGATGACTTTTTAAATGATAAAATATTTATATTTATTAATATTATTAATTAATATTTAGGAGTTCAGTATTTACGGTCGATCTTAATAATTATCAGACTGAAAACACGCCAATAGTTAAAAAAAACTTATGTTATCGTCGTTCTGATAGAATAATACGAGAAAGTAGACGAAATCAAACTTTGAGTTAAAGAAAGTTCATTCATTTCGTTCAGTTATTTTAATATGAAAAGTAATCACTGAGCCTCGCTAATAATAAAGACACGAATTAAATATTTGTTTGTTTAGATACTTTTAATTAGTCAAGGTTTTCAGTGTCGGAAACCCATCTGGTACCTCAATATTATTAAAAAAGAAATTGCTATTAAACCATGGATACTAGTTAGAGAAAATAATAATTATAAATAGACCGTCGTCCAATACACAGCACCGCCCTAAAGTTTTCACGTCGCGTTAACAGGGGTGGTCGGCCACCCTACCCTGGCGCCCACCCGCGATCAACACATGCGCACTTGTGCAATTATACTGCACCGATACACGCACAAGCAAACGATGGGGTTGACATCAATCGCAATTGGAACGTTGTAATATATCCCCGAGAAATCATATCCCATGTTTTAAAACTGTCAGTTGAAAAATAAAGTGGAATAACCCTTAAGTTCATAAGAGGTAGAGTATATTTTAAAGAAATTAGACAAAAATATTGATACTAAAATTTATTTATTTTAATAACAAATCTCATTGAATTATTCGAAGAATATAACTTTAGTGCACACTTAAAGGAACAGAAACAAAAACATATTAAAGAAAAAACAACAAATGGCAGCCTTATCGCTGGTCAGCGATCTCTAACAGGCAACCTCTAAATAGAGATATCTATACTAATCTTATAAAGAGGAAAGATTCCGAAACTATTGGCCCGATTTTGAAAATTCTTACAACCACGGGAAGTTACATCGTACGAGAGTAACATAGGCTATAGTTTTTGCAGTTAGTTTGTTAGTAAAGGAGCAATATATTTTAAAATAGTATATCCTTATTTAATAACCAACTTTTATTTAAAAAATGCTTACTAACCAAGAAGATTCTTGAATAGTAGGATTTACGAAAGACCTTCAAAGGAAATGTTACATAACCCCGTTAAATCGTACAAGGCCAGAAGATCGATAGACAGACGCCAAAGAGACTGGCCAAGTTTAACATTTAAAATACTATGAATATAGGTAACATGATGTACTAATGATCTATTTAATTAAATCATTTAAAGAATATCTACTAGCTACTACTAACTAGAAACGAAAAACAAGTGCTTAAAAAATTCGTCAGTCCTCGGGTACCCCGGTATTATTAGTTAGAGCGGTCAACATTTTTTTTTTTCATTTATTTGTGGGAACGAGAGTCACACATAATTATGTTACATAAAATATATATGTAGATGGAGAGACGTGACTGTGAAGAAAAAAAAAAGGTATGTTTTCATTAAACGATATGTTGTGTATTCGAGTCGGGGTATCTGGGGCCGGTAGATTAGTAGTATGTATAGCATTGTTAATGTAAAATTGATCAAAAATAATCATTTAAATTAATTTTTTCAACAATAAATGACTTGGTTGTACTACAGACTTTTATAACAGACCACCATTAAAATACATAATACCTAGGCAATATAAAAATGATAATAAAGATGTGGAACAACTCAAAAGTTTGGAAAACACTGAGAGAAAAGTATATCCCTTTCTTTTAAATAGTCAATGTGGTCGCTATCTTCTACCAATTCAATGTTAAAAATCTTAAGATAAATACTGGTTATTAATTGAAAGCAAATTTCGTTGTGTAATATTATTCATATGAAAGGTGTCAATAAAATTAATTTCGTCCACCTCCTTCGGCTCCATTAGATACGCGAGCACAATAAAAGTAAATAAACTTTCCCTCGTAATTTAATTTCACGACAATACTATATTCCTAGGATGATAAATAGGTACTTAGAATTAAGTCGCTCATAGTTTATTTTCATTATTAGAAGTGAGAAAAAATACAAAAAAGAAACAATACTAAGACAAAATAAACACAATAACGGACTTATCAGTAAAAGCGATCTCTTCCAGGTTCATCTGGTCTATTCAAATAATAATAAGTCATTTTAAAAATTGATATTTTTTAAGTTTTTAGTCTCATTCTGGCAGAGTATTTGATAAAAATTCCATAAATAACGGGTGTTATAATTAATTTTATTAATTACATAAAGAAGCACAACTGGCATTCGACTAATCTGTATGGGAAAGTCACAATGCAAGTTATGTTATTAATGTTTGAGAAGACTTCTACTATCCGATTATAATGTATGTGAGATTCAGGTTATTATTATAGTCGTTTTACTTATATAACTTTATATGCAATTAGAATAATATCAGAGATTCAGTGTCCGTTTTCGATCGGGAAATTTTATACAGAGCTACCTCTAAAATTCAACTACGTATATTCAATTAGATGTGTGCATCGTGTAATCATTAATCATATAATTGGTTTACTTTTAAAAATTAATAAAGTAAAAATATCAAATCAAATCAAAATATTTATTGCGTGTCACATTACAAACAATGAGATATAATTAAGTTTTAGTTATACATGTGACGCCCTACAAGGGCATTGCAATATGTAGAGGAGAAAATAATATTAACAACAATTTAAAATTAAAAACATCTCATAATTTAGTTGTGAGAAAATTATGTCAAAATAAATATTCTTAATGAAAGGCGACTAAAGATTATATAAAAACAATAAGTAAAAATAAATTAAATTAAAATTTGCTCGTCACATTTGTCTTCAAAAAAATCTTTTATATTATAGTAACTTTTATTAATAAGATATGAGTTAGTTTTGTATTAAATTGTGTAGTATTTTCTAAAATCATTTATACGCTTCTACTTTGAGCAATATGCCATCATCGTCTATGTCTAGTTGTCCATTTACTAGCTAATTTCAACTTATTTTCTTTTTATCTTAGTGCGCAGTCCTGTAGGGCAATTCTACTAATGTTAGTAGTGAAATTATAGAAAATCAATAGCACTTCAACTACCAATCATTATGACACAGTTCTTGTTACAAGATCACAAAATAATTAAATATATCTGTCACCATTAATTTGTAAGGAAGATATTGCAGACTTCAGGTAGATAGTACAAAAGCAATTGTAAATAGTTGATATTCGTAGACAACTTTTTAATATTTTTATGTAATAGACTAGCTGTGCCCGTGTCTTCATCTGCGTGGGAAAGTATATTAGGAGAATTCCTTCTTTCCTATGGATGCGATCGAATAGAGTAGACTGCTGATAAAGCCGGGACCAACGGCTAAACTTGCATTCTAAAGCACGGAGGGCCTCAAGATAATAATGTTTTGGTCATTCATCCTATGAACAACCCTACGAAAGTTATTTATCAATTTTTTTTCTCACTTCTTACTCTGATTTTGTATCTGAGCATTTTGTTCCTACATTAGGTATACTCGTATTAGTGATAATTACGCTCACTCAACAGTTCTTCTTTTGTTTCTGATCTTTTTAAATTGTTATTTATCTGTCTAGTTGTATTCACGATCTATTATTTTTTGTTATGTTTTTCCGTCCAATGCTAGGTCACTTGGAAGTTTAAGTCTTTGTTTTGTGTTCTATTACGATTATAAATGTCCCTCATATATTTTTTTCATATATCTCCAACGTACGAGACATCAATCGGTTAACTTTTTTATTATTGGTTAAATATACATGAAGTATAACTAAAAATATCATTCATGTAATAATTTATCTTGTCTTAAGTTGTCTAAAATTCAATGAAATTTTCAAAATTTCCCGCGAGAACGCCATATTCGTTTAAGAATGCCGTGGCGTCGCTATGAGACTAACTAAATAATGTAACATTATTTTAAATTACCTATGGAAACAATAAACTTATTGACTATTGAGCACTCCGATCACGTGACAACGAGCATCAAATATTTGGTTTTTCATCATTAAAAAAATAAAATCAAAATTATTTATTTAGTCTAGGCTGTTACAAGCATTTGTGAAAGTCGAATATAGTTTATGCAACATTATAGATATAATAAGCATAAGTGTGATTATCGGTAATAGTATATTAAACAATAACAGAAAAAAATATGTATTTATTTTCGTTTACTGTCTACACCCGTATTGAGGCTAGGGTTGCTAGGTGGTCGGGATTCGTCTGGATTGTCCAGACATTTGGTATAATGTCCAGAGTCCCGAAAAAATACAAAAATGTCCCGACAAAATTGTTATTCTGTAAAATCGATTTACAAGTATAAAAAATAAATAACAAACATATCATAAAAATATAATAAGTAGGTATATTAGCTGTTTAAATGTTATAAGTGCATTTCTTATTAGTACTTTTTTGTCCCGACTGTGATCCCAAAATCTCGACTTTTTCAAATTTTGTCCAGATATTTTAGTCTAGTTATCTGGCAACCCTAATTGAGGCCCTGGTATCGTCAAATCATCGTGTTTGTAATCAATTCAAAATGAGCAACAGATGCTTACTTCCTTCATGAAGATCCGACTGAATCCTGCCTACCTTTAGGCATCTAACAAAATATCTTCTCTCGGTTACAGTGACTTGCATATTTTTAAAATTATGTTAACGTCGTTCATGAAGACTCGACTGAATCCTGCCTATCGTTAGATGATAACCTACAAAACATCTCTTCCCTCGGTTACAGTGACTCACATCCTATATCAATTGTTCCCTATAAAGAAAGTATAGTTACGAGGATAAATCGAAAAACTTAAAGAGGTAATTTTGTGATTGTTTTTTAAATTCACGTAAAAATATGATGTAGAATTCTTGTTATTGTTATAATCACAGTTTATTATAACATTATTGCTTTGTGCACAACAATGTAAAACCTAAAATACATCAAACTGTAATTTCCTAACCTAACCTAACCTTTTCGTCTCTAATATACAAAATTTTAATGCGGTTTTCATAAATATACCGAGTGATTCAAGCTGAAGTCTTACAGCCAGTTGCACAAACGTCCATCAAATTATATTAGTTTAAAGTGACATTACCCATACAAATTAGACATCCATTAGTTTAAAGGCGTCATTAAACTTTAATGGACCTTTAAACAACTGCCCGTAAATGTATACAATACAGGACCACAGACGACCGCAGCCGCTGATGGAATGTTAGGTTTAAATAAATTAGTATTATACGTTTAAAATTGTAAATACATATACCTACATATTTCAATGATTAATGACTTTCAATGATCCAATGAAGGAATAGAAAATAATGTTTCTTATATTGTAAATAATGATATTTTGATTCATATAAAGTTCACTTTTACGAAAGCGCCAATAAACATTATGTACAGTCGAGTACCACGTTGAAAATTAATTATTCACCAGTGAAGACGATGAAACCACAAATTACAATTGGTATGTTTATAGAGAGTTATGTTAGCTTATTTACATATCTTTTTCGTTGATAACCAGTGGTCGGAATTAGGTAGAGTAACAAAGAGAATTACAAACCAGAAAAGTTTATTAAAAAATTGTTCGGGAGGAAAATGTTATGACTATGACTATGAGCCTTATTTTACTTTAAAAAACAACGAATACATTTTCCATCGA
Source organism: Diatraea saccharalis (assembly GCA_918026875.4). Lineage (NCBI taxonomy): Eukaryota > Metazoa > Arthropoda > Insecta > Lepidoptera > Crambidae > Diatraea > Diatraea saccharalis. The sequence goes on from OU893350.1 coordinate 9,550,143, forward strand.
ATAACATAGCCTTCAGTTATCTATACTTCTATTATAATGAAGAAAGATTTGTTTGCTTGCATCCAATAGTCTCCAAAACTACTGGACCGAATTCCAAAATTGTTTTACATACGGGAAGCTATATCAGCGGGTAACATAGGGTATAATTTACGCGGGCGAAGTCACGGGAAAACAGCTTATTTAAATATAAAGACGCTTAAAGATATTTTCAAATGTAAGGTCAAGGTAGGTAGAGCTTTTGTACAAATTGAAATCGATTTAGGTGTATTGTTTTTGGCGTTAAATAAAAAAAAAACCGCAAGAATAACGTATAAAATTACTACAATGGATGATTCAGGCGACCTCAATATTGAAAATAATTGAATTAGAAGCCTGCTAGTGAAATTGGAGTGGTGGTCTTGAAGTGCCTTTCTATTATTAGTGTTACTTTCCCTCTTCAAATGCTATTATCTCAATAGACTCGATTCATTACATTAATCCCGACAATACCCATCACTGTCAATAGGTACTGACTTTGGAATTATTGAGTTTGGAACACATTCACACCATCGAGATCAAATTATTTATAAATAATTTAAAGACTTAAATAATGTAAACGTTATTCATTTACTTTATTGTACAACACACTACTGAATTTTATTAGAACAATAACAAACATAAAAACCGTAATTGCACAATAGACGGCCTTATAGCTTCTCAGCGATTTCTTTCAGGCAACCTAAACTACATATACAGTCTGAGCGATGGAGAGAGAGCGTACGCATTGCAATAATTAAAATATTTTTTTATGCAGGAGCCCAAAACTTAAATAAATATAAATAAAACAAAGTCTTAATAAATAATATAACAAATACATAAATATAACGAATACATAAATAATATTAAATGAAAACAATAACAATAAGATACTGAGGACGGCTGAAAAATTGATATAAATTCCAAGATTCGATTCGACCAGACAAAAAGAAAAGAAAAACTGTTCTACTATTTTTCTATAAATCTTTTCCATCCTATCTCAAATACCAAATAAGCCGTCTTGATCTAGGTACTTTCGAGTTTTTCGCTTAGTAACATACATCTGGACAGAAGTTTTGGAAAAAAAAATATTGTTCAGTTTGAATGGTACGTTAAAAACTTGCACAACTGGACTTATTAATTCATTCAATAATAGACAGTTGCCCGACTTGACTATAACGGAGGACAAAAAACACTCGTTTCAAGGATAAATACGAACAAAGAATGTTGCATGCCCTTAAGTATGCAGGCGCAGACGACTTTAATGTATTTAGTTAGTGTTTCAGAAATAACCCAACAAATCGCTATAGGTGATGGAACTAATGTAAATAATTAACCGGTTCGCTAATCAAAGCCAAATAAATCTAATGGAAAATATCCTAATGGAACTTTACCGACATTTATTGCAATATCAGATACCTACACTAAATGAATTAATTAAAAGCTTGTAAAATATAAAGTATTAATGTATATTATCAGTCTAGTATCGTCGGCTGACTAAAATTCCATCTTATGAAGTTTAGACATGTTATTTAAAAATGCGTATTGCCGAGATTAAATAATGTCACTGACTGGTAGAAAGTTATGAGAAAGACATGACAGCAATTAATAAAAACAGCAGCCGCTTTATAACTCAGTAAATAAGTAATTTACTCGCCATATTATTTTGTTATTAAATACTTTAAAATTAAAATAAGGTAGGTAAGGTACATACGTACTTTTATTATGTATGTATAACTAGCGATACGCGTGGATATGTATGTATGTGCGATAAAGCATTCTTGAAATCTGTTTTAAAAAAAGTTGATCATCATTTTTAACTTGAATTATAAAAATGCCCGCGCCGTATAAAAAATGCCCAATATGAGAGGACAATGTGATAAAAATCTTATTGAGCGGGCATTATTTATAATGCTTGTCACCTACCGTGCAGAATAATTGAAACGAGTTTTAATTACGGTGCTATTTTTATTTCAATGCAATTGCACGAGCACACTTTAAGAAGGGCTTTGCGGAGCATAGTTTTGAGAAATGCTGTACTAGACCAACTAAAGGATTCGTCATTGAGCCGAACGGCCGACCGTGACCTCACGGGAACAGACTGAGACAGTCACCCCGCGATTCTACGATACCTGTTAGGGCATTCGTTAATATAACATAGCTTTTGTATTGATTGAGAAATTTTTAGCTCCAGTAGTTTTTGAGTTTATACATTACAAATAGAGATGCAATAAATATTTGTTTAGTATTCGGCGTATACGACATCTTTTTTACTATTTCTATTCGGCTGAATAATCGCCAGTCTATGAATGTTCCCACTGCTAGGACTCAGATCTTCCATATGGATGGAATCAAATTCAATAAGGAGAATAGGCCAAAACATACCACGTATTGGTGGAAGAGCTCGATTTAATACATTTTTGATCACCCATCCTATGACCGACCATTGCGAAAGTTGCCTAAAACTGTATTGTTGAGCGAGCACTTCGCCATCAAGCTCCTCCTAACTAATAAATCAAATGGCGATATATGGCCTTTTATATCTACTCATATCACTCTACCTGCAAAACCAAAATAGTTCTTCAGAGCAGAAAAGCTTTTATTTTTTTTTTTTGATAAAGAATTCCTTTAAACGTCCATGGTAACAAATAAGGTAATATAAAAATTTTGATGGAAATAAGATTTTTTTTTTGGAAAAAATTTTGATGGAAATAAGATTTTTTTTTTTTGGAAAAAATATTTTCCACTTTAAATTGCAGGTTATTACATGTTTGCTTTCCAGCATTAATGTTTTAAAATAATATAATTTAACTGATCTTATTTAAACTGACCTGATCAAAATTTGATTGATTTTGAATTATATATAAATACATTATTATATTTGATTTATTTTACATCGACAATGCTATACTGAAAAATATTCTTAATGAAAGAAAAATGCTTAAAAATCCCTTTTGTCCTCAGAGATAGGACTCGAACCCATGATCTTTCGCAATCTAGGTTACTGCTCTAACCACTGAGCTACCCGGGACCTAAAAGGACTGATGATTTTTTTTTTTAGCACTTGTTACTTTTTTGCTACTACAGAGCGTATTTTCATCAATGTTCAGGTAATCTACCCAAGGAGGTACTGGGAGATTCAAAATCAATGTAAAATTGATTAAGTGTAATAATTAGAGCAAATTTTCATATGTATCGAATGTTTGATTATTTGCAAAAATATTTCTTTGGCTGTTTGGGTGGATTCATTTTCATTAAGATAAATACATTTTTAATTTTAATAAATAACCAACTCTAACTGTTGGAAAAATACATTTAAATATGTTAGAATCTTACAACTCTACCAGTATCAAATTTTAACTTAAAATTACATATTAAAGAGCCTACAAGAAAAAATGCCTGTTTAGATCAAATAATCAGTAATATACCTGAAGCCACGGGATATATACATAACTTGGGTTTGTCTGATCATGACACAGCACAATCAATTACATTCAACCTGGTCCATACAGTACAACAACCTGAAATCTGGTTTCAATTTAGACGAGATTTAAGCAGCGAAAACATTGACAAATTTAAAGAATGTATGCAATCATTAACATGGTCTGAAGTATACGAAGAAAATAAATTAGATAATGCATTTAATATATTTCATGAAAATTTTAAACTATTATATGATTTATGCTTCCATATTATTCGACAAATAAATAATACAGTGCAAAAAAAGCCGTCTTGGATAACAGTAGGTATAAGAAAAGCGACAATTAGGAAAAGAGCACTAAGATTTAAATTCTATAAGCAACCAAACAATAACAATAGGATTAGCTATCTACGTTACAATAAACTTCTAAAAAAATGTATATATCAGGCTCAAAAAATAACAAACGAAAGATATATTTCAATTGCAAAAAATAAAACCAAAGCTTCATGGCATTTAATAAACAATAGAAATGGACTAATAAATCGGAAAACAGACATAAAACAAATAAATTGTAACAATGAAATCATTTATGATCAAATCGACATTGCAAATTGTTTCAATAATCACTTTGTAAATCTGACAAATTTAAATGACAATAAAATTACCATCACGAATAATAAAAATATGAAACTAAATAACTTTAGCATATTCCTAGTAGCGGTTGACATATACGAAACAAAAAAATATATAAATTCTCTCAAATTGACAAATTCAACCGGATATGATGACATTTTAACCAAAATAATTAAAAAAGTAAATGATGAAAGCAGAGATATTATGCTATTTAATAAATTTAATAAAATAAATTAATTTAATAAAACATACATTAGAATACACAAATAGGTCTATCTCGATAACCACAATATTCTTTGATATGAGCAAAGCTTTTGACTGAGTTTCACATGAATTATTGTTGAGCAAATGTGACATTTACGGTATAAGAGGTGTAGCAAATAAGTGGATTGAATCATACTTAAAAAACAGAATACAATATGTAGAAATATGTAGCCTAGATCAAAATAAAACCGAAGATTACTATAAGTATAATAAAAAAGAAATTGTGTCTGGAGTGCCACAAGGCTTGGGCCATTGCTATTTTTATTGTACATTAACTATCTCCCAAATGTAACAAATTACCCATGCATACTATTTGCCGATGACGTATCTGTTGCTATACCAAATAATAAAAATAATGACTATAATATAGAAGTAAATAAAACAGTAGAAGCTTTATTAACTTGGTTAAAAGAAAATAATTTCAAAGTGAATTTATTTAAAACAGAATATATACAATTTGTTAATAGAAATGGTAAAAAAAAAATAATTAAAATATCACATGACAACCAAATAGTGGAGGAAAAAAAGTAGTGTAAAATTTTTAGGTTTAATTATAGATAAACATTTGACTTGGAAAAACCATATAGACAAAATATGTAAAAAAATAAATCCTTTCACATATGCCTTGTGGAAGCTTGCTAAGATTTCAAACAAAAAACTGCTCTTATGACTTACTATGGACACGTAGACTCAATATTGCGATACGGTATTATAATATGGGGAAATTCTTGTAATCTAAATAAAGCATTAATTGCACAAAAATCATGAATTCGAACCATATGTGACATAAAAAATATGGTATCTTGTAGACCACTTTTTAAAATCTTAGAAATACTAACGGTTCCTTGCTTATACATTTATGAAATATGTGTTTTTGTTAGGAATAATCTGCACTTTTTCAAACGTTATGATGATATTCCTCGTAAGTTTACCACTAGATATCCAAACAAATTGCAGCTTTGATAAAAACGGAAATGTGGCAAAAAAGTACTTATCCTATGGCAATCAAAGTTTTTAATAAGCTGCCAATAAAATCTAAAAACAACAAGCTTAGTATATTCAAGTCTGAGTTAAAAGAATGGCTTACGGCGAAATGTTTTTATAGCTTAAAGGAATATTTTGAATATAAATGTTGACATATTATCCCAAAATTATGAATTATTATTGTGTTGTATATATGACATTTTCTAAATCTTACTTTTATGTTGATCAAATTTAATTTACATTTGATTAATATTATGATTATTTTTGTAATTCCTTAATTGTTATAATTTCTTCTGCATACCAGTTTCTGGTAAATATGTCTGTTAACTAGAAAATAAATTATAACATCTTGTACTTTCCATATTTATGCAGAAATAAATATATTATTATTATTAACTCTACATAAAAAAAAATTCATATGAACAATATTCAGATAATGTGCTTCAATTATGTTTATGGTACTAAAATAATTATAAAATAAGGTAAGCCATCACCCTAACATCAGAATGGCAGATGAATTATGCTAAATAACTGTTGTAACATTTGATGAATATCATTCAACCTAATTTAAATTAATTTCTAATACACCTACACAAAGTTTTTTTGACAGAGAGCTGACATAACATGATGATTCATAAAGTATTACTGAGATTTTAGAAAACTCTAACTATTACTTTATTTGTTCCTTACCCATACTTTGGCTCCAAAACAATAACAAACAGGCAGAAAGAGTTCAGCTTTTATATTTTATGGATATAGAGTAGACCAGAGGTTCCCAAACAATTTTTTCTTGTAGACCATTTTAAAAAAATTACTGCTTTCGGTAGACCCCCTGCTGCTACATTTTTACCATATTCCCAAAACCCCACTTACAACTTGTGAACCCCTATTTTTATTTCATGTCAACATAGACCCCCCTTGAATCCCTGGGGTTCACCTAGACCACTTAGGGAATCACTGGTGTAGACTATAAAAGTAATTATTATTAGAATCTAAGCAAACATAAACCTTTTTTCTTTTAATTGTAAAGGAAATTCAATATGCAAAATCCCTGCTACTTGATAAAGAGCAGGTGGTGTGTGCAGAGTTGCCACCTGTCCCGATTTTGTCGGGACAGTCCCGATTTCGAAGACATTGTCCCGCGTCCCGACAGCCTATCGATTTTGTCCCGATTTTTGATAATACTATAATGTGATCTCAGCTCACTCGGTTGCGCGCCATCTACCGCACGCCGCATGTGCGCAGCACAAATATACATACCTCACACACACATATATAGTGTGTGGCGAGTTTTTTGTTTGTTGAGTTAAATTGAAAGATTGAAGAGAGAACTGCGTCGCGTCGCGTCAAACTCGAAAACGTAATATATTTGTCAACTCTACATTACACGTCCTCAGTTCTTTAAAAAGAATACCTTTTTAGTAGTAAATAAAGAATTATTGGTTGGCAATATTTTTCGCAATAATCACAAAGCTAAAATTATTTGATGGCATGCATATGACCTCATTAAACATTTTTGTAGAAAAATGGCACGTTGATGTATAAAGATTCGCCTACCCTGAACTAGACTAAATGACCGATTAGGAATAAGTAACAATAATGTTACGCAAAAATATAAACCAATCAAAACATCTGGTCTTAAACTAAGAACCTCCTTTTTTGAAGTCGTTTAAAATACTAAAACCTTCTCCTGAGTGCAATAAATACTTTCTGAAAACCGCATCGAAATCGGTTCAGCCAATCGCGAGATAATCGCAGACAAACATACATACATACCTAAAGGTCAAACTGAGAACCTCCTTTTTTGAAGTCGGTTAAAAATAAATACACATAAGATCACAAACTAGTTTTATTTTCTGTAGTCCGTCTTATGGGTTATATTGGATTGGACCATGACTAGACTAAACTTCGAACTAGTCCGAACGTCTCTGATGACTACTTGATTGTCCCGATTTTTATTCCCGAAAAGGTGGCAACCCTGGGTGTGTGGGACTCTCCATCCGCATGGACCTATCTGAAGGCTAGTCAAAATGCAGATGGTATACCCACTGAACTCCCTTCATCTACCCTCTCTTTTGGAGAAGGGGCCTGGGATCCAGCAGGAAGACAATTATTTTAAACTAGGTATACTACATATTTCTAGCAAAAAAATCATTAATAATAGTTTTTCAATATCCAAATCAGAAGGGAGGAAAAATAAATATTGGCTTTAAATAAAGGTATAATTGTAAAAATAAAGTTGAATAGTTGATATGGCAATGTAAGGTCAGCATCGAAGTGAAAAAATGATATTATATATGAGACAGTTGGCGAAAACAAAACTAGCCAAGAACCGTTTACCGTTTTATAGTAAGTATAAGATGTTATTACAAAATTAATACGTTTAATTATACATAGTGTTCTTAACATAGAACTTTACAAACGTTTGAATGCGTATCAAGCCTTTCATTTGTTCGCAATTAATAGACCTTGTTAAAAACCAGGATTAGTCATCAAACATACACTAATATCACAATAAAAATGTGCCACTATTTTAGAATTACAGATAAGTTAGACAAAACATTCATTTGTGAAAAATTCCTCTTCTTACATTATTGAACAAACCAGAAAAATAAATCAACCGTTGAAGAAAAAAATAGAAGTATTCGGAGAGCGGAAAATGGCGTTACATTTTAGTAACGTATAGAATACTTGTACTTCAAAAATTGTAAGAAAACTAAAATTTTTAAACTAGCATTATCTTTATATCCATTTCAAAAATAAATGTTTATTTCTAATTAGAAAATAACAATTTACTCACATTTCTACAAAATTGACAGAAACGCACAGCACGAAATTTCACAGATTGATAAAAAAAACAATGGTGACAACATGACAAAACAAAAAGCAAACCCAAATTCTGAACAAAGAGTAATGTATATTACTAACTGACTAGGCATACTTTTTCTAGTTGCTCTGTGTTCAACGGAACTAGTGAGACGAAACAAAAAACAAGTTTCTCGAAATTCACTTTAGTACTGAAGGTGTCGTGACAGTAGTTAAATAATGCGTCGTAAGAATAGTTGCATAACGCAATTATATACATTAATAAATTTCAATATTTATGTACAAAAAATAATGCTTATATCAACTACTGCTAGTATTTAATTATAAAAACACCAAGTCAGTTTAGCGAAATTGACACACGATCAGTCTAAGTCTCTTAGAAGACTTAGAGAGAAAAATATAATAGCAATTGGCAAGATTAGTGTGTGGTGACTGATACATAGTGACATCTAACTCATCGCACTAACATCGCCACAACAATCGATAACGAGAAGACTAGCATCGTCACAGCCATCGATAGCAAGAATAATTGCAAAATGTTTCAAGAGCAAGTAACGAGATGGCGCTATACCTATACAAACATAATAAATTAATAACTACAAAACATTTAGAACAAAGAAACCTACATCGAACAGAATAAGTTTCATTACCAATTAACATAAATAGAACGTCCAACCTACATCGGTTGGACCGCGGTCACTGGGCTAACAACACCTAGCTCGGATAAAGATAATTATCCTTTAGTCTCCCTGGCCAGTTGTCTCCATCACCTCAGTAGGGACCACACATTCAACCATAACGGTTCCTAAAAGTGATTGATTAAAAATGGTTTACAGAATACCAAAACCGCGCGATAGCCGGTTGCCTACAGAACTCTGTGAGTAATTTAAGTTGCCAGAGTTACAGAATAGGCAGGTAATCTTAGCGTATCTTCGAGAATGCAGGTAATCTTAGCGTATCTTAATTCATTCACTATATCAATCTCCATCAATGATCTTTATGAGTGGCGTCAATGAAAGATAAAATGGATTAATAAAATTCACCGTTGAAAATGTATATTTTTGTTTGTTGCATTTTTGCAACTATCGTGTGTGATACAAGGTTTAACATCCGAACACACGTATAATCAAGTTTTATCCCTTTGTGATACTCTAAATTCCTTCATTGTGTGTAATTCTTATAATTATGTGGCAGCACTCCGATACGGCACGCTTCGACTATATTCCATTTATTATAACATTATAAAAAAGAGGATCACAGAAGCAGCAGTGCAAAACATTTTATTCTCAAGATAAATTTAAAAATATATAAATATAATAATTTTGTTGAAAATTTGAACATTATGCATTCTGAACGAGTTAGGCAATTTTCCATTTTCTCAGAGCCGAGATGAAGCAAGCATTTTCTAAATTCATTTTTACAGCCGACATCGAACTATATCTATCTGTTGTATTGCTAAATTCTAATTGTAACTGTGTATAATTAGAATAGAATTTAGTAATATCTATGCCTAGGAAAGAAGATAAACAAAATGAAATTTTTATTATTACTTATATAACATTTATTCAGTTATTATTAAACTATTGATTAAGACATTAGAAAAACTCAAAGGTAATTGTTGGAGGCCACCCGGGCCTGCACCGGAATCATCCATATTTAGCAGAAATTTGCAACAAAAACAAAACTGTGAGAAAAACAACAATAAAAAAATAACAACTCAATCACGGGAAACGACAAAACAACAAGAAACGCACTAGCATTCCATTCACAATGAATGGCATCCCAGATATTTGACTATTATGAATACGTCATAATATGACAAAATTAAAAAGCTATACTGCCCAAAGGTTTGAAGGGATCAGGCAACGTTTTAAATTTGGTAAAGCTATAGTGACATAAGAATCGTGCCGAAACTATCCTGCTTCAGTAGGTTCTTTAAGATGAACACTTTTTATTGTAATAGTTATTAAATCTTTTAAGTTAGTCAAATACTCATAAATTTGCTTAATAGAAAGTTTAAAAGACAACGGTTAAGCAGCTGGTATTTAAGTGTATTTATGAATATTAAAAAAATAATATTCATACGTTTATATTGTAAACATTTATTAGTTTTACTTACGCTACCTGCAATTCTACATTTTAATCTCTGTAAAATTTACTTGCTTAACATAACAGTAAAAATGTTTATTAATAAGTTATGCACTGCGAAATAAATATCATAAATTCTCAAGAAGCCTGAATACTTTCACGGTAGGTACAAAGTTATTTGGAAAATTAATAACGAGAACTAACTTATTTATGTTTTGGAAAAAATCTGAATGACCTACACATTAGTTTGAATAAATATTTATAAAGTAATAATTATGCTGACCATGACAAAATTGCTATTATATTTCTAGGATCCCAAAGGATAAAAGTCTAGGTGAAAAATGGAGGACAATAATACCAGACAATGTGACAAAATGATCCGCTGTATTCTAATCCAATTAATAGGAAAAAAAAAACATTTCTATCCTTTTAATTGATTTATACATTAAAGATGATTATGATAACATTTATGAACTTGTTTTATTTCTTACAAAATAAATATCTTTACCGATAAATAAAAACTAATTTATCGGTTGGATTTCTTATATCATCATTCATAATATCTGTAAAAATTTATAAAGTTCTATCTGTAAATGTTTAAATAAGGTCATGTAACATTATTAAATATTACCTATTTATGAAATTATTAAAAACGCGTGGACATCCTACAAAACTACTAAGACAGAGATGAAGAGTTACTAATTTACTTTATCACTCTACCCGTTTTTAATGAAACACTGCACAATCCAGTTTAATTTGACATTCGTGGTCTTAACTCTTTGTGTGGAGAACGTACGTAGTACCTTCTTCTTAGTATGTGAGGTGGTCTGTGGCAGTAAAAGTGTCAAAGAGTAATGTAATATAAATGTGTTCTGTGGTGTGAATCTATATAGTCTGTGGTGTGAATTGGTGTGAATGCATAGTATCTTCTTCTTGGTCTGTGTGTGAATGCGAAGGTGTGAAGGTGATGTGAAGTGAGCTTGTTGGTTTTCGATAACTTTCAGATTTAGAAATAGTTAAAAACAAGCTAGGTACGCTATAAAAAAATCATCTAATATAATGATGCATGCTCATAAATAACTGTTACATATACTCCAATTATTTGGACTGCAAGCAAAAATGTCTTATTTTGGTGTCGGAATTTATTTCTTGACTTTATTGTGGTATATAACATTATTATTGTGTTGGGTATCTGTGCGCACAGGTCATTATATAGGGAAAGTATCTGTGATCGTTTCTATTTTATTTACTATAATTATAATATTGCTGCCAAAAGGGGCGACATACCATTCAGTCGATGCGGTTGCCAACTTTTACGACCACTTGTTTGTATCTAGATTTTTGATTTTTTCGTTTTTGCTTGTTAGTGGAATAACTGGTTCCATCTATTGTTTCGTTCACGTATGCCTTGCGCCTATTGAAACTAAAAAAGTCAAGAGCTTTGGTAGTCTGAATTGAATTTATATTTGTTATGGGTAAGTATTTTGAATGATACATTTGTGTTCAAATTAGAGGTCAAAGTGTTATCAAACATAAGCATATTCTTCTTGTGTAATAAAAGATAAATGTTATTATTATTACTGTCATTATGTTATATTTTTCTTGTATTCTTTCTAGAATTTCATTTTCCATGATATTTCTATGTATGTTACCATTAAAAACTAACTACCATCAGCTGCTTGTCATGTACACACCGCAAGGTTTGATTTTGTGTTTTCTTTATATGTTAGTTAATAAACTGACACTCATTGCTAATGTTTCAAATCTTAACATATACACTTTGATGATCCCTAAAGTTCAGCTCAAATCCTGAGATAGATAGATAAAGGTATGTTAAAATTAACTCAAAGTTGATTTGATTATTCATGTTTAGAGATATTAAAAAAAGATATGAGACATGAAATGTTAGTATTAAGTTATAGTTACCCTCTGTATTGTGGTTTCTCTGAGTTCTATTTCATAATTTATTATTTGATGCTATCATAGTTCTTATACTTTTTGGTGATGAAACCTTTTTGTTAACCAAATATATACATAGAGTCCTAATAAAATAAAAGTTATATGTGTACTCTTTAGTGCCGCTCTTTGACAACACACTCATTTACGTCAGACACTTTTCTGTATTTTTTATAATAACTATGTGTTGGATGTTGTACTATATATAAATTGATTTTCTTTATAATATTCACTATCTTTATTCAGAAACCTTGAAATTTAGAACTTCATCACATTCATGGAAATATGCATCTATTTCCACAAACATGAAGTTCCTTTTATTTATTTTATTGTTGTTTTATTTATTAATATTTTTTTTTTGCAGTAAAATGTCTAATACATTATGTCAAAGTTTACGGTCACCAATCCGAAGTTTAGCAAAATTGCGACAAGCAAAAACCATCTCTACGTCAATAGTTCATAATGAAACCATATTAGTTAAGAATAATGAAGAATTTATTAATAAGGTATGTGATTCTATATTTATTGTGTTTAGTAAGTAATTCAGATATGGTTACAAAATTATATTTATTTTTTATTATTCATAGGTTATGAACAACAACAAAGCTGTTATAGTCAATTTTCATGCAGAATGGTGTGAACCATGCAAGATACTCACGCCCAAACTAAAAGAGTTAATTGAACCACTCAACAACTTGGATCTAGCTGTGGTTGATGTTGAAGACAATGCAGATTTAGTGCACACATTTGAGGTAAAAGTCACTTAAAAATCTTATCTTGATAGTCAAAGTTTAGATTTTCCTCTCAAAAATTAAAAAAAACATAAAACTGTTGTACTTGAAGCTCATTCAAGTACAACTGTTTTATGTCTTTAGAAAAAGATATTGTATAGTTAAAAGAGCTTACTATATCCTTTAAGAAAGCAATATAAGAAATGCTACTAATGTAATTCATCTCATTTATTTTTAGGTAAAAGCTGTACCCGCAGTAATAGCCATCAAGAACGGTTTAATAGTGGACAAATTCATTGGTTTAGTGGATGCAGACATGATTACTAGTCTTATAGACCGAATGTCTGGTAAAAATAATGCGGGAGCATAAGCCATTAATGACTTGTAAATAATAGAATTTATTTAAAAAGGTGGAATTATTGTATGTGATGCGTCATTAGGAATAACTCACTTTAAACTTAGATTAGAAGCTGATAGAAAAGCGTGCGACGCGTACACAAGACAACGTATTTGACAACACCTATATGAGATTACGGTTAAAGAAATAAGTCAGAGGTAATATAATATAAAATTCTAGACACTTAAAGAGTTATGTACTGCGAAAAATATTCTGTATCCGGATTAAAATCCGTAGGTCCGTTGCATCACGTCGCCGCGTTAATTATTTGCATACTTTTAAACCCCAATCACAGCAGAGAAAAATGTGCTGGAATTTACATTCAATATTTCACCTTAATAATATAAAAGATTTCTATTATAGATTGTTATTTACAAACTTATTTATAATTATTATTCGAGATTTATCATGTGAGTAATAACATTTGAAAAGAAGTAGCTGAAACTCGTTAATTGTTTGGAGCTAGATTGTTTGCTATTGTACTAAAACTGATAAAAGAATATGACATGACAAATAATTTATTTAAGTAATCTTAGAAAGACTACTTATTTTCGAGACTATGACGTCATTGTTAGATACTGTTACGATATGAATGTTTAAACAAGTATTAGAATGCAATTTGTAATTGTTAAGTGAAGATAAACTACAATAATCATAAAAGTATTCTTTATGTGACAAAAGTACTTTAGATAATGCAAAATGTAATTTTGTAATTAAGTAAAGTGATAACTATAAAAATAATATCACTTGAGACTTATAAGAAGTGTCTATATCTCTTATGACCTTACTTCTACTTTTTTGCAATTGTAATTTTTCTCACAGTTCTGTTTGCCTTATTTGAAGGGTTGTATTGTTGCTATTGAATCAGTTATACTATATTAGCGATCTTCAAACCATCATTAGTAATCTTGAATATAAGTAATAAATGGTAAATGCATATATGTAAGACTGCTTTCTCATATATAGGCGTTTCAGTTGCGCTATTGCAATGCTTCTAACACTTACATCTATAATCGAGACAAGTAATTACTTAGAAAAATATCATGGCATAACTTAAGCAAATATTTTTACCCATTAGACGAGAATTTAACGCGAATAATCCTAGTATTCCAACTTATGAGAGTTTACTTCTTTATGCAATTCACACGGCCCCATGTACTCTGAGATGGGACTCGAACCCACAACCTTACCTCTTAGCTACCCAGGACCCAACAGTACTGACGAATTTGTCGAGCACTATTATATTTATCAATGAACAGTCAATTCAGCCAAGCAGCCAAAAGAAATATTTTCACAAATATTTTAAAATATTTGATCAATTTTTCGTTCACAATGTTATACAGGAAAATTATGTTAATTCAAAAATATGTGATGATGTAGTTAATGACATTTTCTCAAGTAATTACTTTCAACTACAGATACGAGTATTACAACCGGTTTCTGAATTAAACCATCTTAAACAAGTTTTTTTAATGATCAGTTGATAGCAGTTTGATAAAACCGGGACTTTTTGCCTTGTGATACCTAAAAAACTTAAGTTACTGATTTTAACAATCAGTTGAGATTTTCTACTTATCTCAATTCAGAAACCGGACGTTAGTCGCCCGGCTAGTATCGTATGACAGTTCTGCGTTTGGCGTATTGTAGTCACACGAATAAAACGTAATTATGTGGAAGCAATGGCTCATATTGCCCCACTTCTTTACGGATTTGAAAATCATGTGTTCTCTTTAAATAGGTTTTTGGCAATAAAATATTTTTATCTTTATTTCTTAATATGTATAAAAATATGATAATTCAGACGTTAGAGTGCAACGCTCGGTGCAAGTCTGATTAAAAGTCCGTCGAGTGGCCCACGAAAGTATGAGTTGGTACGCGACAGATTATCCGTCAATGGTCAATGACATATATATTTGTCAGTCCAGACGTTCCGCGATAGAGACGCATCTTTGATCATATTTGCAGCGACATTAATTTCTTTTGTTTGCTATCAAATTATCAATAAACTTTAGACTACATCGCATATATTTCTTAGATCCCAAATTAAGTAGCTAAAGCAATAAATTATATTATAGGTTCTGTTACATAAAACTAAGGGCCAGAAATCGACTTGGTATGCTTGCATGATATGTCTAAACGATAAACTATTTATATAATCTTTTAATGAAGGTTACTTGCGAAGTAGTTGGTGCTAAGTAGCGATCTACTAGAAGTTAAATCGAAACATATCTTTGATCTGTGCACGAAAATTGCACCTTAAAAATACGTATAAATTGGATGCAGTTTACAAAAACAGAAATATCGAGTTACAAAAAATATTATTGTCCACAATATACGTGTTACCAAATATTGTATAAGGTTCAACTTGAAACTATTTTAAACTCTAAATATTTCCAACAATACCTTTATATTCTCTTAAATTATTTCGTTTTGTCCAAAGTGACACTAAAAGATCAGAGAAGTCGAATTATAAATAGTAAATTCATCTATTAGAATGTGAACTGTATTCATTTATGCGCTTGAGCCTTATTATATAAATGCCTTTATAAATGTATTTTATTTTGTTATACTGTGCTATACTTATTTGTTTACTATATACTACCAAATATAACTAATTATGTAGTCATTGGTATATTCGGCTTAATTTAGAGAACTTTGCAATGCAGAGTTGTAGGATTTAATAAGCCTGTGTTCTTTAATTTTGTGGTCATACTATTGTCTATATTAATAGGAGCTATTATTTTTTTATATGAATGTTATTGAAACCCTTTGTTTTTATAATATTACATTAGCAAAATATTACATTCTCGAATTATTATATTCTCAAAATATTACATAAAGAACAATCGCAGCGAAAATTGTTTCTAATATGTGGGAAAAAAATATACATTTTTGACAACATCACATACATTGATCTGATACCGTAGTATGTAGCTTATGCGTTTATAAAAAAAAAATCAAAACCAAAAAAAAAAATGAAATTATATTTACATAAAATCTATATTTTTTTATTCTAATTATATTTAATATATTTATATAAAATTTATATTTACAAATATTCATCACATAAATATTTGTGCCGGGTGGGAATCGAACACACGACCTCTTTTTAAGGAAATGTATCGTTCTATTTTAGCTGGAATTGTATCGTATGTCACTTAGTAGAATAGAAAAACCATTAAAAACTGTAGTTTCGTTCGGTTTCGATTCGATTTAAACAAAATTTATTTAATAGAATTGGCCCCCTGGTACCACTTGTACTCACCCGGGATTTGTTTAGTTTCAGTTATTATTACCCAACTTATTTTGATTAATGCAAATAATCTGGCCATACTGTATGATACTGCAATACATTTTTTCATTTTAATATTGTATGACGTTCGGACTTCAAATGTTTTGATAATATAATAATTTGCCAATGTAATTTATTATGAGAATAAAGGGTTGAAACTTTTCGTATTATCCTAATATTATACTAAGTTGTTACATCACAGTTATTATACTTTGCAAATAGGTGCTTGCTAATCCATCCGTTTTAAAACCCCATGCGTAAAGTACATATAAGTATACGGAATAATAGATTGCTGTGCGATGATATATGTATAAAAAAAATCTTGTTATAAATTTATAGGCATTTAAAAGTAGGAAAGTCTAATTTTTATCTCTTAGACCAGGGTTTCTCAAATATTTGACTCCATGAACCCCATGAAAATTACATGTGCCGAAAGAAATATCTCTTTAATATTTTGGGATGAGTGGGTTTGTTTTCTGTCGCAAATCAAGTCAAATGTTGAACCCCCAAGATTGCGTACCTCACTTTGGGAAACCCTGCTTTAGACGTACAAATATCATTAAGTAATGCCGAATCATTGTCATTGCATAATATTATGAGCTCAAAAAAGTATTATTCTTCACATAAATAAAGACCAGCGTTAGATTTATAGTAGCGAGCTTACTTTGAATTAGAAATACGTCCAATTTACGACCATAATTGGGTCCATTTTACATTTTTAATGTGTGCATTAGATAAAGAGCTCTTTAGTAAGTACATAGTATTTGTGTACCCTACTCATTTGTTGTAATTCAATACTACACTATGAATTAGTTAAGTAAACATCTATTCATAATATTCGATTGTCGGTGTACATTGATAATGGCATTATAAATGTATGTGTAAACAAATCTTTATGACTTGTGTAAAGACAAATTAAATATTTTCTGGAAAGTTCAGTGTTTTTTTTCTGTGAGAAAACTCATTAAATGAAACAACCACAAGTTTCCAAGTACCATTTTAATTCAGGATATTATTTTGATAGGTATTCATAATATTATAACATAATTCAACAGTTATATTGGCGGTTTTTCACTTTATTCGTAACAGAAAATTATTTTTGCTACATATATTGAAAATGGATATTTCCTATCTTCAATCTTATATTTTAGCATATTTACGGGTTACAATTAAATTTATTATTCAACATTGCATATGCAGAAAAGGTATGTTTTCTGCAAATGCATACGCAATGCAATGTTGTTGTTAGTTATATGGACGGATTGTGCTTGCAAAATTTTTTATATTGCTGCAAATATTTTAAGAAAATTTCAATCCGATGTGTTTTATTCCAATCAAAATAAGGAGCATATTTGCTTTATATACGATATAAACTGAAAAAACCGCCTTTTAAGTGGTGTATAAGTACACTGAGATGTCCTTTTATTTTTAAATAATTTAATTCAGAGCGCAATAATGTACCTTAACAATAATCTATATAATATCGGTTTATATACGCTCACGATTATAAAAAATCAGTCTAAAATATATTAAGGCAACTTGAGAATATATACTCATTCTTGTGGCCCTTTCGCATTTGCTACATAAATGGTTAGTGATCTTTATAATTACTGAACAACTAGTTTTTAATATATTAAACTTGAAACACAAACTGGCTGTTATAACATACGTGGTTCAAAAAAATGCCTTTGCATACAGGTGGGTATATTAAAAAAAAACATGGTACCGATATTCGATAAACAATGTCTATAAATAACAAACAAAATCTTGTGTATTCTAGTTGCAAATGCGAGAGGGTAATAGTAAGACATGCAAGTGTCGTAATTATAATGCATAATCAACTACTGGTTTTAATAGGAATATATTCTTCACCGATACATTTTAGCATTATATTGACAAACAAAAACTAGGTTAACCATAAAGTAAAGGAGAAGACAAGATAACAATAGAAATATGTTAACACTACAGTTACTTCCAAATAATGTGGAGCATAAGTCATCGTTTGCGCAGATCAGCAGGCCTATTACTGAATCTCCGTTAAAGGCGAGCAATTTCAATTGTCAAAATCACATTCGTGTTTTATATCAATGGTTCGCAATTTTTGGAATATCGTACTGTAGCCTTATTTTTAATAATAATAAGTAGCAAGTAATAGTGCCATATGTTACTATTATAATCAGGTAGAAACGTAACGACTATTTATCTATTCTTCATTAGAGCTAGAAAAGAATCTTATTATAAAACTGAGATATTAAACAAAAAAGAAAACACTATTAAAACCAGAGTAGATTAACTACAAAATAGAACGTTAATGCAATCAATAATTTTAATAATGCTATTATCAACATTTTGGGGAAGATCAAATTCAAGTCTGACGAAAAACGTTGATAAGAATATAAGCACACTCGAGGAGACTTATTAACACAATTAAACATATTTGCATTCATTTAAAAAAGTATACAAAAGAAACTAATTAAAATTTTAATAATTAACTCCTAAATAGTTTTATCCCCAAATTTCAATCATGCCATTTATAAACATTTTTTTAAAATTACATTTTTCAAAATCTTTAAATGCTTACGATTTAAAGGAAAGATAAAGAGTTGTGCTTATATCTTGTTTTATGCAGTAGTTGCGCGATCTAATGATAAATATAATATTTGATAATTCATAATCCCCTTAAATTTGCTAAACTCAACTTGCTAAAATTTGTCAATACTCCCAATCATAAACAATACATATAAAATGCATTACAAGTATACATAGACAACAAACAACAGTTCTATCAATAAATAAAGTAACCAACAGAGTATATACACTCTTAATTAGTATGTCGTAGCGTATCAATTTGTTTGTAGCCAACATGTATAATATATTTGAATGTATACACCCTGCATACATAATATACAATATAGAAAACGCACATTGATTCATTTGGTGTCGAAGAAAGACTATTAAATATTTTTTGGAGCAAGTTTTACTTAATTTAGAAAAAAATAACAAACATTAAAAATGAATCTACTTAGTCATAAGAAAAGTATAAGACAGTTTATGATATATCAAGGAGATAAATATACAAATGTTTACATAGTAAATGTACATTATATACAATTGTATTTACAATGAACCAACTTGTTTATAGTAATACTAACACACAACAAAGCATTTTTTTTCTCTTATATATACAGCAAGGGTACGCCAATGCGTGAGCTAAACAGTATTTTTAGTTTTGGTAATAAGAAGGCTATCTAATATTATACTAAAAACTTTTAGTACATGTATACACTGTACTCATGTGATCACATTCATTTTCCTTTCATTATTCTAAGTTTAATTCTTAATCTATTGTACCAGAGTATGACTGTTCGTAATAATTACGATCACGTAGTCAATTAATCCTGATTATTTTGTGACGTTTCATATGATCGAATTTTGACTGAACATATAATTATACATTTTATTATTGGTAATATTTTTGAATGCAGATACCTGATAAAAAATAAATAGATATTTTTTTCTTTTATGCATCAACGAACAATCGGACAAACAAAATATTGATCTGTGTATAATGTCATGTGCAACTAAGAGAGGAATTTCATAGAAAAATAAAAAAAAATAACTTACAAAATTAACCTACTTAATTTCGATCTGAATAAAGTTTAAATTCGATCGTCTAGTGATCAAAATATTTAACTACACCTTTTAAATTCGATACGTACACGTAAAATCCGACCGTGTTAAGTAGTGTCAAGGTTCAGACTTCGTCGCCGAGGTCTTGTACGCAGTTCTCGGCGATAGGAACAAATTTATCGTCTATCTCTATGAGAAGGATACTCTTATCGACGTGAGATCGAAGCTTGGGGTCCCTGTGGTTCGGTGTCCACTTATGGACCACCTATAGATAGAGAAATATAAAATTACCAATTAAGCTTTCAATAAAATCAAGCACAAACACGAGGATAATCTTGGTAATTTGGAACTCAAATGTTTCAAATTCAAATTATTTATTTTAATACTGGCACAGGACACGGTACATATCGACACTGGAAAGCAAACACGTAGTAACCTGCAAAACCAAAATGGATACTTAGAATGGGAAATCTTTATATTTTTTCCAAAAAAATATATCTAATTTCCGTATAAATTGACTAAGGAACACCTTATTTGTTATCATGGACGCTTATAGGAATTATTTATCGAAAAAATTAAAGCTTTTCTGCTCTGAAGAACAATTTTGGTTTTGCGGATTACTACGTGTTTGCTTTCCAGCGTCGATATAATTAACAGTAAAACAAGGATAATACAAGGTTGAGTGTCTCATGACTGCATCATCATCAGCCCTTTTACGTCCCCACTGCTTGGGTTCAGGCCTTCCTTATGGATGGTTTTCGAGGATGGGCCGTAACCCTCCACGCTGGCTCAATGCAAATTGCGGGTAATACCGATTGCAAAATGCAGCCGGAACCAATAGCTTTACATGCCTTCCAAAGCGAAGAGTAGCTCGAGAAATAAAAATATTTTTTTGACCACCCATCCCGTGACCGACCCTCGCGAAAGTTGCTTAACAACATCGATCGCGGGCCATGGCGCTTTTCCAATACGCCACCGAGATGACATTTTGCGGCACCTATCATCTTCGCCTATACAAACCCTTTTCACTATTATTGATTAATCTTCATTATATAATATCCAACATTAATATATTTAAAAAATACTACATAAAATTGGTAAGCAGCCCTCGCTGATTTTCTTGCCAGTTCTTCTAGGTTTCGACTTTCACAAGTGCTTATAACAAGCCTAGACTGAATAAATCATTTTAATTTGATTCGATTTAAACTCAATCGGTGAAGGTTCAAAATTCTTTTTAAGCTTTGTCCTACACTAAAATATTAAGTAAAAAAAAAACTTGTAATTTGACCAAAATATTATCTTACCAATCCATCCATACCGGCGAGCGGTACCCAACTTCCCCAGAAATTTCTACCTCCTCTCTCCCTTTGATATTCCGACGGCCATTGCACATCAATTCTCCTCCCCAAATTGATGCAATCGTAAACTCCTAGAGGTTCAGTTATTAGAACTTTACTGCCGACACTAACGTTCATTTTCAATTCACTTTTGCCCGAATCAGAGCGTTTAATTTTAGTCTTTATCTCTTTCACTTTAGGATCCTTTTTAGTTTCCTTTTTCAGTACAGATTCTTTGTGCGATAGATCCGAATAATGACTTTCTTTCAATTGTATCGATTCTGGTTTCTCTATATACCGACCAGTGAGTTCACGGTAACTTTCCCGTTCGTGACGTATATCTTTACTCGGTTTAGACAGATCTTTAGATGTGCCTTCGTTTATGAAATATCTGTTATACAGAAAACATTATTATAACATTATACCTTAATCGTAAAGTGTGTTCCACACGGTTGTCAATCAAATCGATGGTTTTTAACTGTCGTCTAGATGGTTGGTTGGCTGGACGATTAATAAGTTAGGTCACTCTCAATCAGGGTTCGCTGATAAATATCAACGGATATATATAATCATATATATCGATTGATACATGATGATATATATCAATTGATATTTATATTAATTGTTAGTTTCAGTTATTGAGTCTTAGCTAAAAAATTAACTAACCCTATGTAACGCTGGCAATATTGACCCGAAGAAGCAATCATACTTACAATAAAGTTCGGGTTTTTTACCGTAATATGAACGTGAAGTGCGAATGGTTAGTCTTTTTATTTTTTCATGTGCGTGATTATAAAATTTTTTACGAACCCTGCTCTCAATTAAACTATACAACCGTGTGGATCATACTGAAGTTTTTCTTATTGCTAAACTACAGAAGTACAAAATATATATTTATAGGAAGAATTTGAGTGAGAAATTTTAGATATAGAAAAATTACAAAAATTAGGTTTTTAGAAAGAGATAGAAAAATTACAAAAATTGGGTTTTTTTTTAAATATGACACAAAGTAAAACTAATGCGTACATGCAAATTGCACATAATCGAAAAATAAAGAAAGAGTATATATTTCAGTAGTATTTTACTAACGATAATTGTAGAAAATGTTACACAAAAATAAGGCATGCATTAAATAAGATTATTAAAGTATTAGATAAATACTCAATTCTGTTTTACATTTTACAAAAGATAGAACAATGAAAATAAGAAGCACATATTTGATGATTTCAAAGTTTACAATTAAAAAGGCATTCTCTAAACATTTATTTGAGGATGCCACTATTGTTCCTTCAATATATGAAATCTAAGATAATGAAAAAAAAAAAAAAAATAGAAAACGAAACTTTCTGTCTCATAAAACGAAAACTAAACTTATTTTATGGTTTAACTCATTAGCCGCCTTAAGTAAATTGACAATTTGGTCGGATAATAATTATAAACTCGTTTGAAAATAATTGGTTTAAACCCGTTTAATAATAGAATGGTTAAAGTTTAGTTTTAACACATACTACACTTTATCTACCAAATTGTCGTATTTAAATATGTAGTTAAAAGAATGCCTTAAATATATTCAGTAACTCACTCTGGTAATTTAAAGTGACATATTAATTGTACGAGATATTATGATTCATGTTATAGATTGTGTTAGTGCGTACAAGTGCAGTGAGTTCTACCTTTTAAAGTCTCTCTCTTGCCTGGCGTTCCTGTTGGCGATGATCTTGCAGTCTGGAAGTGACAGATCTAAACCACTGGGCGTCAATGTCAGGTCTTCTAATGACGATTCGGCGCTAGGAGCCCGCCCACTCGATACCTAAATGATAAATAAATAAATAAAAAAAAATAATTTACGGGGAAACTATTACTTTAATAGGGTATTTTATTCTGTTTGAAGTAATACGTATAACTGCTTATATTTTAATTATAAAGTAATAAAAAAATAAGGAAGTATAAACACGCTTTCTTGCCTTAAAATTGAATCAAAATTTCAACTTTTATATACTCCGGAAAATACTCTCCGCCTTATTCTTGACGTCATTCTGATGGAAAACAGATGCATAGAGTAGAAGATTGAAAGATTTACATTTTATTTGACTTTATACACTAAATTGTTCAGACTGATTTTAACACAATTGAAGGAAATTAAAAAGTAGAATACAAATTGCATAATTTAACCTTGACATATGTCATCCGCATCAAAATCAAATACTGAGTTGTCATAGGTAAATAATTAAAAGTATTTAACTTTGTAATTAATTATAGCTCGGTGGCGTAGTGGATAAGCGCCGCGTCCCGCGATCGTTGTTGTTAAGCAACTTTCGCAATGATCGGTCACGGTATGGGTGACAAAAAAATATTATCTTGAGCTACTCCGTGCTTCGAAAGGCACGTTAAACCATTGGTCGCGGATGCAGCTGTAAATAAATACCCTAGAATTGGGCCAGCGTGAAGGCTCTTGGCCCATCCTCCTTAACCATCCATAAGGAAGGCCTGAGCCCCTGCAGTGGGGACATAAAAGGGCTGATAATGATAATGAATCACAAAGTTCAAATGTGTATATATTCCAAGAAATTAATGTATTAGCATCTTTATATCCTTACGATAAAGTTTATAAGTCAGACAAGAGCACGCTATCGATCAGGCAGCATATAGAGAAATATATGTATTCAGTCGCCTCGCATATTGGAATGTTCTAACGACGCATGCAACTTACGTTCACGCATAAACCAGTTTATCATCATCATCATCACATCACCAGCCCTTTTACGTCCCCACTGCAGGGGCTCAGGCCTTCCTTATGGATGGTTAAGGAGGATGGGCCATGACCCTCCACGCTGGCCCAATGCGGATTGGAGGGTATTAACGACTGAAAATGCAGCCGGGACCAACGGCTTAACGTGCCTTCCGAAGCACGGAGTAGCTCGAGATAATAAAAGTTGCTTAACGACAACGATCGCGGGCCGCGGCGCTTATCCGCTACGCCACCGAGCTACTTAACCAGTTTATCAGTAGACCATAAACTAGTTTATCAGTAGACCATAAACTAGTTTATCTGTAGACCATAAACTAGTTTATCTATATACTATAAACTAGTTTCACAGCAGATATCCAATAAGCATTCTAAAAAGACGTTCATTCAACGCCCACATCCAACTTGTAGTTAATATTGGTGTAAATAATTATGAGGATAAATATTTATTCATTCGTCTTATCGTTAGTAAAATTATATTAAAGCAAAACTGACCTTAGCACTCGCCGCCCGCCGCGGTTGATCACGCCATGCACTTTCCCATCCACTGCCGCTTCCCTATAATTATTGCTTCATAATTTAGGACAGAAATCTAATTGTCGCTATTATGCAATGTATGCGTGGTCAACTTCAGACTTAGCAATGTCATTGCGAGTGGTTCATTTACATTGGTCGACAATAGGATAATAAATTAAAATGTGTGTCGTTAAAAACTTCATGAAATGTAAAGATTATTCGTGATGAATATTTTTGGTAATTAATAATTATTTATATTTTTATATCGAAAAATCAAAATATAATATTGTACGAGCAAGCACGTACATAATAAATCTTTAAATCGACAGGGCGATTCTGTAAAAATCCAAATTCACTCATGTGTTCGAATTCACGTTATTAAGTGAAGAAATTCTATCGATTTTTTGTATTTTTTAACACCTTTGCTCGTAAAGCTGATGTAATTCCACCGGTTTTAAATATGTAAAGCGGGACATAAAAAACGCGTGTGTTACCAAAGCAAATAGTTAAGTTATAGTCCATACAAATTCCATAACAGTATTATTTGCCATTTCGCGCGCTGTTGCTATTCAAATATCGAACTAATCGCCGCGCGGCGCCAGTCAGTAGGCAGCGCTAGCGCGCTGTTAAAATGTCGGGAAAGCAACAGTGTACATTCACAGATTGAGTTTATTTAATGTTTTTTTTTTCTGATTCCTCGCAAATGTGTTAAAAAACGTCGTACGATATACGTGCGTATTGATTATAACATGCTCGGCTCAATTACGCTCAATCAATTACTGAAATTCCGCCTCGCATGTTATAACCATCATAACGCACTAATATCGTAATGTACTATTATACATTTTTTGGATTTTTACAGAATCGCAGGACATTTCGTGTTGTAATATCAAGACTATAGCGCGTACTCATTAACAGACTCCAATATCGAAAAGGAAGAGGTTATATGTTCGACGGCGACGCATGTTTTTTTTATTATTTACCGACTTTATCCGTGAACTTATCGGTTTTCCAAATTCTTTTTTTATTCGACAGCGTTGTTAATGTGTGTTGCTGCAGGCATTTTGTATTGTTAGAAAGAAAAAAAGCGACTACTACTGGCAGCGCTAATTATCGATTTCACTACAAGCATCCCTATCTCTCAGTAAGCTGTCACTGTGACTGATGTTTGATCAGTTACGCGCCAATGTACTTCCAGGTTGTCATTTTTGTAAAACTATTGGAGTCGACACTTGGTGATTTTAAATATATCAAATGAATTGTAAAATGTGTCTTTCAGTTTAGAGATTGTATTCTGTTATATTCTATGACCAATGGTACGATTAAAACCTCTAATGAGTCTAACATAAGACGTAATAAACAATGAAATAGGCGTCTGCATCACTGGCTTCCAGCGAATAATGGCTGGCTACTTGAATCAATCTTTATGGCCGAAATTTACCGCGCCTCAAAAAGTATTCTGCGCAGTTAAACGCGATAGGCAAGTGATAATAGACCAAACAATTTTCAGCGAAAAGTTAGGAACCCCACATTACCTTCTCAATGTTTATTTTAGAAAAGTTTTCAATTGAATTTATGATTTACTAGATGTCCGGCAGAACTTGTTCTTCCCTATTTCTCTAAAACAATAACCAAAGATAACCCACGCTTCTTTGTTTTGCTTTGATTGACGTCATATGTTTGACAGCTAGGGGCAGAACGATTTTAACAGGAAAAGAAAATTGATTTTTTTTACGCTTTTCCTCATATTTCTTTTTAGTTTTTTCTCCATAACAACCTTCTTTAGACTTCATTAAACACAACAAAATATAAATCAGCCGAATCAGTTTAGCCGTTCTCGACTTTTGCTCGTAGCAACACATTTAGCATTACATTTTTGTTTATATAGAAGATTACCTGAGCGTCAAGGCATCCACTGGCGTGCGCGCGGGCAGCGGTGGGATCGCGCGCGTTGTCAGCGGCGAGTAATCTGAACGACGCCGGTGTCGCCCTCTCGCGTCTCAATCTACGGTTACTAGCCTGTACACAATCGATAGTGGGATTAGAGGATTTTTCAATTAAGGCTGGTTTACACGTTATTAAGTAGTAATTAGATTTAACTTAATTCAAAGTAATTAACGGCCGGTTTCAGAAATGAGAAAAGTACCAAAATCTCAACCGATTATCCTCAATAACTTAAGTTTTTTATGATTCACATGGCAAAAACTCCTAGTTTTATAAAACTGCTATCAACTGATCTTAAAACAAAAAAAAAAAACAAAAATCAGAAATTCACACCTGTTTAAGTAATGTTTCAATACAGTTTGAAATGTGCTTAACTTTAAATACTTAATTCAAAAACCGGCTGCAATTTCGTGTAAGCATATAAGTATTAAGGAGCAGGTAAAATTTAATTCTAATTAAGCTCATAAGTTGTTAATTTGCTAATTATTATTATTTCTATGCTTATTTATTTACTGAGCTTTATTGACCTTTGGGATAAACGACAAACACAACGGCCATATAATAGAATATAATGAAATTAACAAAATTAAAACTTATGCCTAATATTCGGTACGAACATACTATTCGTTGCAAGTCTAGTAATTTTATTTTTTGCCAACCCTAGCGCTCTGTTCAGCTGTAGATATACATTTTGAGAACAAGCCTAAGGGGTTAGTGTACTATTTATTTTATGTATGTTATGTTGAGTAGCTCGGTGGCGTAGTGGATAAGCGCCGCGGCCCGCGATGGTTGTCGTTAAGCAACTTTCGCAAGGGTCGATCACGGGATGGGTGACCAAAAAATTATTATCTCAAGCTACTCCGTGCTTTGGAAGGCACGTTAAGCCGTTGGTCCCGGCTGCGTTTGCAGTCGTTAATATCCTCCAATCCGCATTGGGCCAGCGTGGAGGGTCATGGCCCATCCTCCTTAACCATCCATAAGGAAGGCCTGAGTCCCTGCAGTGGGGACGTAAAAGGGCTGATGATGATGATGATGTTATGTTACAACCGACCTGTCTAGCGGGCTCCTTGGCGGCGGATCGCGCGCGCATATTACGCTCGCGACGCGCTCCTGGTGCGGAACTAGCGCGCTCTTCGCTGCGGCGCCGCGGAGAGCTGTTGTCTTGTGTACTGCCATACGCTAAATAAAGATGCGGGTATTTATAATAAATCTTCTTAGAGTGCCAAGGACAAAGCGGACGTTTTAAACGTTTTTTTATTAAGAATATTTTTCAATGTAAACGCAAACTTTATCAAATATAATAATAGGGATGATGACTAATTTTTGTTTATTTGTCCGTCAGGTAGAATGTTAAAAAATAACATTTATAATCATAAAATTACGGCGTTACATGGAGTTGAAATTTCGCATGACGTCACGTTAGGGTACGTTTCAACTGTGACGTAGCGAGCCCCCACTCCTCAACTTAAATGCCTGTTATCTAAGTTAAATTGAAGTAAAAAAAAGTATCTATTATTTTTCTATTTTCTGACTGACGGAATAAATAGAATTGTATTTCTTTTACCCAGTTGTCATCCCTGTTGGAACAGATATTTATATTTATCT
The DNA here is from genome assembly GCA_918026875.4 of Diatraea saccharalis. Classification (NCBI taxonomy): domain Eukaryota; kingdom Metazoa; phylum Arthropoda; class Insecta; order Lepidoptera; family Crambidae; genus Diatraea; species Diatraea saccharalis. The sequence goes on from OU893350.1 coordinate 9,578,528, forward strand.
AAAAGTTAAAAAAAAAAAAAATATTTTTCCGGCTGTTGCGGGTTTATTGCCTGAACATTTATGAAAATACGCTCTGTAGTAGCGGAAAAGTAACAAGTGTTTGAAAAATTGGTCAGTCCGGTTAGATCCTGGATAGCATTAGAACAGTTTCCCGGACTGCGAAGGGTCGTGGTTTCGAATGCCATCTCAGAGTGCCAGGGACAAAGTAGATTTTTTAGGTATTTTTCATAAAGAATATGCTGATATTTTATTTTTTACTAGCTGACCCGACAAACGTTGTCTTGTCTTAATTCGAATAGTTTAGCTAGTTATTATATAAATTAATGATTACTTACCCGCTTCCTCTAATGTTCTCTCATGCGAGTGTTCCCGAAGCAAGCCTGCTAGCGATGCTAATGTCGAGGACGTCGGCTTCCCAGCACTTGCTAAACTACCACGTGTGCCCGCTGAAAAATATTATATATTTATTTATTTATCGCCAATGTGATAAATATTATTTAAAAAAAGTAACATTATGCGGCAAATCAATTATTTGATTTTAAGGCATATAAGAACATGGTTCGTGATTATTAAGAGAATTATATTTTTTTATAATTTACATGATAATTATCCATAGCTACGTGCAACTATTTTTATAAATACAAAATGGCATTCATAATTGAGTATACATTTATTTTTGTCGATTTAAATTATACAAATAAACAAAAAAAAAAAAAACTGTGAAATCAAATTAACAAAAAGTGACAAAAATATAAATAGTTTTTTTTTTTTGTTTGTCCATCCTATACAATTTCTTCTATAAGAAAAACAATATTTGATCTTTGTTTTTTAAAGATGATTTTTGTTTAATAAAATGTCCTAAAGTACAAAACTAATAATTATCTTGATTACTTGCCTGTAACAGAACAATATACAAACAGAATAGGCGTGTAGATTACTTTTTATATTTTTATTTTAAAGATATACATGAAATATATTTAAAAATATTTTTTAATAAAGTAACATTTGTTTAATAAATTTAAGATCTAAAAATACATGTAACTTTCGAAATTTCCCACGAAAACGCTAAATCCTGTCATGGCGTCACTATGACGTCATAGCCCTTTGAAACTTATATCGTTCTATTATGCATAAGGTTTAATTCTCTAAGTTCTGATAAGATTAAGAGAGGCGTAACGTCACGCGCTGTTTGCGCTTACGTCACGAGCATAAAATATTATTTTTTTCATAATTAGTTTAAGCAACATTATAAATATAATAAGCATAAAAATGTGATTATCGGTAATAGTATATCAAACACCAGCAGAAAATGTATTTTATTTTCGTTTTACCGTATTATCAATGATAGTCATCGCTTGGAATCCTGCATAAAAATACTCTGTATATATTTAAATAGTTTTTTAATCTTAACTAATCATCTATAATGGGTCATCCATAAATTACGTCACACGATTTTCATGATTTTTTTGCCCTTTCCCCCGTCCTAGTCACAGCTGGTCACATTTCTAAGTCTCCCGCCTCCTAGTGTGATGTTACATATTTTGCAAGATCTATGTTGACCTTTGCAAGGTTTTTGTAAAGTTATAATTTAAAGTTCGTGTTTTAACACTTATATTATAATAGATTTTGAAATGTGACGTCACGAAATTTAAGACCCTCCCACCCCCTTGTCACACAATGTCACACTTCGTCGACCCCCTCCCTCCCCCCTTAACGTGTGACGTAATTTATGGATGGCCCCTAATATAGCATCTCATTCTATTAATTGAAAATTAATAAGCTAAAAGATCCGCAAGAAAAGTAACGGAATATAAGGATCTTTCTTCTCCCTCTCTTCTACATACCAAGCGATGTGCGCGACAGATGTAGCGCGCTGTGTCTGGGTGTTTGTGTGACGCGCGCCGCCCCCGCCTCGGCCGCCCCCGCCTCACACGCACCGCCCCCGCCCCCGCCACTAGAGCATCCCTCCCCGCAACGACGACGGATACTAAACATAATATGAGAAATAAATAAACATATTATAATTATAACAAACAAGTAGCCAGTGAGAAAACCAGTGAGATTTGGTTTATTTATTAGGCCCTCACGACACTCTTTTGCTTATTTTTCTTGTCAGCCAAAGGACATCCTGGACCTTAATTCCGCTTTTTTTTGTAATAATCGTATCTAAATAGAATGTCAACTACTTGTATTTTGCCATTGTATGTACATACATCTACATGAAGTCCAATATTATTGTGTCTATAAGTGTATATAAGTGCAATGTCTTCCTCACAAATCAATGGTGAAAGATATATAATAATATTGCACTTCAGATATATAGTATAATGGAAAAATGCAAGTGGCTGTGATCTTATTATTACGTAAATATTCCCATCAGTTATAGAAAGGGGCACCACTTTCATCGAAAATAAATATTGGTTGCTTTCAAATATAGATGTCCTAGCCAAGCCACAGTAGCACCCCTACATCATTATCATAAGATAGCAAGCCAAAGTCGATAAAACAGATTTTGTTCAGTAAGTAAAATTTGGAAATAAGAAACCTTTCGTCTTATCTTATATAATTCGCCGAAAATAATAATTTATTATATGAATATAAACGTATGCTTTCATTTCGAAATATTTTAAAAATATTGACCATAATCCTATTATGTTATAAACCAGTATTACTTATAAACATTGTATACAGTAACAGTCTTTGAAGGTAGTGAAATAGCGTCAACGCGATAGGGAGAAATGATACTAACTTCCAGCTTGTAGATCTCCCTTAAACGAAACATTAGTATGAAAAGTATGTACTCCCGATTATCCAGAACAATTAAAAGCAGGATTATTCCGTATAATCGAAAATCCGAATAATCGATTTCAAAGTCAACAAATAAAAAAATGAAATATATCGATAATGATATTCACAATACCTAGTTAAAACATGTTATTGATATTTGATGTAATGACTCACATCTTTTTATTGCGGCCTAATCCCTGATGCTCTTCGGTAGTAACAATTGTATGGGATTCAAATTAGTTAAAAGCGAAATCTAGAGGTTCAAAAGCTTTTGCGTAAGATGATATACATTTACATGAATGTAGTAAAGACAACCTATAACTTGAACGTTATCAAAGAAATGAAAATTAATAAACAATATATACCATGAGTACACGATCGAATCGGAGGACCACAATCACAGTCCGACATAGGAATATAGATAGATTATATCATATATATCATATATAGATAGATTATTAATTAATAAGCATCACAAAATAAGCACACATTTATTATAAATTATTTATAATAAAAAAAAACGCTTTAACTGTGCGCCGCAGCAATGCAAAAAGGTAAAGTGTCAAAGATTCCTTTGTTCAACATTTCATAATATGTTTCCTTGCGTCGTCAATTTGTTTAAAAGTTGACATTTAAATCTGAGACGTATGAGTCCGGATAATCGGATATTCAGATAATCGAGGTTCGGATAATCGGGTTCGGATAATCGAATGTTCAGATAAACGAGGTTCGGATAAACGAGGTACCGATAATCGAGGTTCAGATAATCGGGATTCTACTGTATTTATGTCCTTACCGCCTCCACAACACCGTGACTCTATCCTTGATGGCTGTTACGGTGACAGGTCCGCCGAGTAACGAGCACAGTTGCGGAGAAGTGTCCGCATACGAGGTTGTCAACGGGGATACGTATATTGGATATCCAATTGGTTGATCGCACGACGAGTTGATTATGTTGCGCAATGCCTAACGAATAGAGATGGATAAACTGTAATCTTCAATAAAAGAAGCGTAGTTTTTTTTTTTGTGAGGGATCAATCGATTAGTTGTTATAAAATCTTAGCGATTTCTCATTGAACACATGATCGAAGACGAGGATGACAACTTAATTTTGTATTTTTTTTTCTAAATAAATTTTTAGTTTCATTGGCCTGCTTAACAATACCAACAAAAATTGTAATTCAAGGAAAGAACTGGATTCATTAATATGTTATCTGGTAAAGTTACAATAAAGATTTTTATTTTTTCATTTTCATGTATATAAAGCATAATCCATTATATTGTACATGGTACAGTGCATATATGTTAGTTATTAAAATAGTTCACCTCTTTAAGAAAACATTAACAACAAAATTATTAGTTTGATGATGATAACGCTCCGAATTCACGTAGACAAATAAATAAACAAATATCACACATCACTTTCATTGCACAGATTCAAAGATAAGTAGCTAAAGCCTCCGTATTATGGAACTCAAGACAATATAGAAAAGTTATTTTTATACATCGACCCGACCGGGAATCGAACCCTTGATCCAGCGCGGGAGTCCTCGGGTATGGCGGTCATCAAACAACGAACCACTGCTTTTTTAGATACTTCGTTTTTGCAAATTATAATATCTATCTAGCTTTCCAAACCTAGCTTTCCGCGGCTACGCGAACTCGGTTTTTTACTATACTATGCCCTTTCAGAAGGTTCACTCTATCTGTGTACTAAATTTCATTAAATTTGGTTTAGTATTTTAGGCGTGAAAAAGTTACAGACACACAGATAGTTACGTTTACATTTATAATATTAGTATGGATATATAAGGTGTTATAAGACCTAACTTCACAAACTATTTTAGATTAGATTATTCAAACTATTTCAATTGATACAAATAAATCAACCTTCCCACTTAAACATAAGGTACACAATAATTGCTCACCTGCTTAGCATTCTGTATAGATCCACGTTCTGGATTGCGATTCCTCAAGTAGACTAGTTCTTGTTGCTGTCCAGCCCATAGTCCTCGAACACATTCACGGTTTAGTTTTATCACTCGGAAACCTAGATGTCGCTTATTTAACATTATTATCTTGTAATCGTCGCTGCCTTCATCCATAACATGCCTGGGATAAATAAAATACAACAATCAAACAAATTAGTTGATAAATTAAAAACAAAAATTTTGACTAAAAGAGAATTTCCTTCTAAGTTTATAAAAACTAAATAGGGTAGTGAAAAATATGTCTAAACTAACATAAACAGACAATGATGATGTGATATATAAAGTAGGTTGTTTGTGGTATTTAAATTAAAATAACAACTTTTATACAAGTGTATCACGTGACCCGAAACATTATGCCATGTTGTGACGTCACATCGGCAGAAATATTTATACATCTGTCCGATTAATCGTTAACAGCTACTTATTTATTTAATATTAGATTAATACCTTATTATTATTTTTTTTTTTAATTTGTAGTAAGATCGTTAAATATTAATGTTCTCGTGTGATTGGCATCTTTTAATCTATTATGTAATATGCTCTGTGTCTGATTTATGTACATATCGAAATACCGTCATAAATATGGCGGGTAACATTGTGAAAATTTGAACTCAATTCCAAAAGACAATCTCTACTAACAGTTTGGTCTTGTTACCAAGATATGTTCCAAGTGTCGAAGAGATTGCAGTACCGCGAGAAAGGACAGATACGCAGGCGATCCTATGAAGGTTCCGTTATTTTTTTTTTTTTTTGAGATATAGAACCCCACTAAATTAAAAGGTTAATGTACTACGCCAACTAGCTTACGAGATGAAGGCTATATGGACACTGAAAAGCAATAATGCATTACACCACAAACAGTTGCTCTCAGAAATTTTGATGTATTCTGTTAATACCTTACATACTTAACATTAAGCGAAAGAGATTCAACACGTTGTTTTAAACTTTCACGGTGATTAACATCAGAATTATTCCAGACAACGGGATTACTATTATGTACCATATATTCTATTATTTCACGAATTCTCGGTATTTGGGCGCTGTTGTAAAAAGTATGGAAAAAAAAAACATATACATCCTTAAACGCCATTTTCTCAAAATGTTGTCTGTGTGGGTTTGAAACATTATTCAGGGTCCCTTTATTGTATGAAATAAGGCGCTCTTATATTGCAAGTGGCACGGCTCGGAGTAGCTCGGTGGCGTAGTGGATAAGCGCCACGGCCCGCGAACGTTGTTGTTAAGAAACTTTCGCAAGGGTCGGTCACGGGATGGGTGACCAAAAAAATATTATCTCCAGCTACTCCCTCCTTCGGAAGGCACGATAAGCCGTTAGTCTCGGCTGCATTTGCAGTCATCAATAGCCTCCAATCCACATTGAGTCAACGTGGAGGGTTGTGTGGCCTATTCTCCTTACCATCTCTAAGGAAGGCCTGAGCCCATGCAGTGGGTACGTAACAGGGCTGATGATAGTGTAAGTACTGACCTCAGTGCAAGTAAATGCGGCGCTCCACGGAGTACATTATATCTCCACGCGGGCGCCGCTTCATGACAAATTACTAAACGTTGCGCGTGCGACGCTATCGCCGCGTATAAAGCTGAACTGCTACAATACTCTTCCGGAAACATGAAGTGGTCCTACAGGATGGAAATACATTTATCGGGTAATATATGGTAAAGGTTATGCTAAGAAAATCAATCGTAACACAAAAAAAAAATCCATGAATGTAAAATGGAAAGACGAACCTGAATAGTAAATCTAAGTAACATCTATTGACGCTTAACAAGAATAAGCTAGCCATGATTTCATGTTGTATTAAGTATATTAATATTGTACGATCCGAGCTATATTCATGGGTCGTTGGTTCAAATCAGGCTCGAAGGACCAGAATAGATGTACGAGCCGAGCTGTACACTTTTAATGTAAATAAGAATGCATGCTTATTAAATAAATGTTATTTGCCTATTGATTTTATGATATAAAATGCTTGACCTAATTATGAAGTAAGTAATATTTTAAGTATTATGGATTGTTTGGATATTAACCGCCAAAAATATTAACACGGTCAAAAAAGAAGTAGTAAAGTTATTCACAAATATTATATATTAATACCATTGCTTCTTCCTGTATAGGTTGCCTGGAAGAAATCGCCGTTAAGCGATAAGGCCGCCGTTTGTGCAAATGTTTCTATATTTGTAAGTTACTCTTCATTTATCTTTGTTGTGTGTTGTACAATAAAGTGTTTTTATCTTACTAAGGCATGTTTAAAAGATTTACCTGATGTAGTTTCAATGCCATCCGTATAGCTGGCGCTAGTACGGAGTGTAGAAGGGACATGTCTGTAAACACCCACTCGTCGCGAGCACAAGTGATACGAAAATCACCTTTGAACAGCGAATGTAGGCCGTACAGAAAGAATTCCACACTGAAATAAAATTGAATTGTTAATTTGAAACCACCTAGAAAAAGGTGATAATAGATTTTAATTAACGGTTATTTAATAGGGATGATGACAATTTCTTGTATCTGACTGACAAGATTTCTACAAGGCAAAACAAGAATTTCTACTTTTATTACCTCGGCGTCATCCCTATTAGATCTTAAAGATACACTTCCGAAATAACACAGACATACGAGGGTCAAACTGAAAGTTCTTAGAAAATCAAAAACTGATTACATTAGCCAGTTATTAGTTTTATTATATCTTTTCAAAATATTGTCCATTCACGTCAATACACCGCTGCATGCGATGGAACCACTGGGAAAAGCATTTTGCCCACTCGTCCTTAGGGGTCTCTTCAATGGCATCGCGATACGCAGCCACCGCTTCTTCAGCATTCATAAACCGCTTTCCTTTAAGTTTTTCTTTAATTTTTGGAAATAAATAAAAATCACAAGGCGCGAGGTCGGGGCTATACGGCGGGTGACCCAGTAATTCAACGTTTGATGTCGCCAAATAGTCGATCGTTCGCTTGGCGGTGTGCGACGAGGCGTTGACGTGGTGAAGGAGGATCCTACTGCGAGGTCGTTTCTCTCGAACTTTTTCCAAGACAAGTGGCAAACAATTGGTAGTGTACCATTCTGCAGAAACTGTTTTTTGATCCTCTAACACAATTGTTGCAAAATGACCTATCCTTCCAAAGAACGAGGCCACCATTTTTTTTCCCGCACTTCGATCTCTCTTCACTTTAGTTGGCAACTCCTCGAAAGGAAACACCCACTGAGCAGATTGTCTTTTGGTTTTAGGATCATAACAGTAAATCCAGCTTTCGTCACCTGTTAGTATGTCGAACACAGCATTTGAGTCACCTCCGTTAAATCTTTCAATCATTTTACGACACCAATCCACACGATGGAGTTTTTGAGCCTCAGTCAAATTATGAGGTATCCACCGGGCGCAAAGCTTCCTGACCACTAAATGTTCGTGGAGGATTTTGTGCACTTGACTCATACCGATGCCTAAGCTTGTCCGAATCTGTTGATAGGTCACTCTTTTGTCAGTCTCTATCATACGCCGCACAACACAGATGTTATCTTCAGTCGTCGCCGTAGAAGGCCGTCCCTCACGTAAATCATCAGTGAGATTAGTGCGACCACGTTTAAACTCATTAAACCAGTTGTAAACAGTCGCACGAGATGGGGCTTCATCGTGAAAGGCCAATCGTAGTCTATCATAACTTTCTTGTTGACTTAAATGACATCGAAAGTCATAAAAAATCATTGCACGAAAATTTTCTCGTGTTAAATTCATGATGACGTGACACAGACAATTTTCAATTTGCCGCCAAATCGTAAAACAAATGACAAATGAATGAAATATATACTCAGTAATATTGGCAAAGAGTTATATTTTCAAATTTTAGAATTATTTTTTTATTATATTGTTTATAAGTGGCCAGTTCTAAGAACTTTCAGTTTGACCCTCGTATATATGTCAATCTCAAGATCAAGACCAGCTCAACAGTGCGAGCAATCGTTCGGATTGCTAAAGATAATGAATGGGTTCATCTCCTATCTCGGGCACCTGGGACTGGTGTTCTATTTTAGGTTCGGGACCTCCTTGTTATAATACTGGAATCTGTTCGAATGATTCGTCAAAGTAACGCCCTGAATGATCTGTCTTCATCAAAAGAGCTGATGACCTTCAAATGCTACATACAAACACATCTATATCAAAGTTATAACACCCCTTTTTCGTCGTGGGCAAAAAATAGGTATCTGGTAGGCATGAGTTCGATATATCAAAACGTATCTGAAAACCGATATGAATTACAATATCATATCGTACCGATAACTGAAACTATGTATCGGATTTCTCATAACTACCTTAATACAAAACGCAAATCTACAAAACCGTATCGTATCTCAACTTTTTGAGCCTGATATTCGCCCCTTCTCTATTGAAGACCGTAGGACAAAAAGAGTTTAAGCGAATATCATATCCGCTATCTAGTTATCCTTTACTTTCAACCATTTAAAATAACCTTTAATTTCCAAGTAATACGGTCTATTTAAGAGTGCTAGCCAAGTAACGAAGACCACATCTCTTTCTAATGTAAGCAAAGATCCGTGGAGCAAATATCCGTTGATATATCCAAAAGTAACCAACAACCATTCCTTGACATTGATATCTGCTCTGCGATTCCGTAAAAATCCGAAACCGAATTTGAATTCACTTCGAAAGTGACATCCGCTTAACCTTGAATTGGTAATAACGTATCTTGGCATTATAATCAGTTTCAAAATGACATAAAAATAGAATAACTGAAACACGTACAATCGATCAATATTTGTTATTTATTTTTATACAAAAAAAAAATGGAATCAATAAAATTTCTACACTAAATGACGTTAGTTAATTCGAATTTCTGGTGAATTCAGTTTTCAAAAACGATATCAAAACTTGATATAGATTATGGGAAGTTAATAAAAAGGCCCGTATATATTACCTGGATGCGGACAGGTGCTGAGCGGCGGCGAGAGCGCGGCGGCCGAGCAGACTGAGCGCAAAACACAACGTGACCAGCGGCGAATCCTTAGCGGCCGCCCGCCGCCGCCAACCGCCGCCGCGTCTAACGCCACAGTGTACTATCCACTCTTGGTAAACAGCGCAAAACCTACTCCTGAACAAATATAAATACGTCTCTATCTAGTTACGAAAATCTTACCAACTCCCGAACAGCTACTTACTTATACTTCAATACATAAGAAACGAACTAAGTACCATCGCAATTTATCTGGAAATTAGCTGAAGCCCAGCGCGGTGTGTGCGCCGGCGATAGACAACTCTAGTAGGAGCTGTCTTCTCTGTACATTATCAGAGCAAGTAAGTGAATGTGCTAATAGTGCAAGGGCTAATAGTAAATTAGTGTAGTTCGTGTATAGTGAATAGTGCTACAACGCCATTGTCACGTACTCGATATTAGTTAAAATATGAAAATTTGGACCTAAGTGGAACTTTCATTTTAATTTAGTACTCATCTATATGGCTTAAAGTATCTTAAAGTAAACAATATATATATTTAAACATTTACTTTTTTATATATACATTTACTTTTTATACATTACCATAGCATTTCTTGTGAATTTTATGTAACATTGTTTTTGTATACTAACATATAAACCTAAGAATATTGTTACTTACAAATTATTCCCAAAGAATCAATGTATTTAATATCAAGTTTGTTAAATTTCTTAATTGTTTCCTGTTGCCCGGGAATATGTACGAGCAAACCCTTACATTTTTATATGTATCAATAATATGCTAACGTCGGCGCTGCGCGCAACTCGACACACGTTTAATAAATGTTAATATAGCTTAGTAGCAATAAATTACTCATTCGAACAACACGGTTTTATCATGTTATCATATCAATTATTTTCCGGGACAGTTTCGTGAACTCTTATCATATCAGTAACAATCATCTAAAGGTGTCTCAAACAATGCTTGCGATTGACCGATATTGCGATTGTGCCGTCCGGTACTCATGATTGGGTAGACTAACGCCAGAGTACGCTAGTGTACCCGATCAAAAGTACGATTGGATTGTCGATTGATCGCGATTGCGTTCGAGAGTTAGCATGCTGATATAAAATGTCTAGATAGAGACATTTTATATCTCGTTACGAAAATCTTACCTACTCCGAACAACATGCCTGCGATTGTGCCGTTTCGTAATCTTAATTAATTACTATATGAGTATTTTTATTTAGCTAGGCGTAGGTCAGTGATGTAGTGGATAAGCGCCGCGGCCCGCGATCGTTGTCTTTAAGCAACTTTCGCAAGGGTCGGTCACGGGATGGGTGACCAAAAAATTATTATCTCGAGCTACTCCGTGCTTCGGAAGGCACGTTAAGCCGTTGGTCCCGGCTGCATTTGCAGTCGTTAATACCCACCAGTCCGCATTGGGCCAGCGTGGAGGGTCATGGCCCATCCTCCTTAACCATCCATAAGGAAGGCCTGAGCCCCTGCAGGGGCTTATGGATGCCTGGGGACGTAAAAGGGCTGGTGATGATGATGATGAATATTTCTGATAAGGTTTGTATGTAACTTCGTTAATTAATGGTCAAATAAGTATTATTATCCTCTTACTCGTGATCGAGTACACTAGCATACTCTGGCACTAGTGTAACATTGTCATTGTCGATTGATTACGATTGCGTTGGAGAGTAAGCATTCTGATATAAAATGTCTCTATTTTATTTCGAAAATCACTCTAGGTAAGCCGCGTGAAAAATACTCCTGAAAAGATTTAAAACTTTTTGGTGCTGTTTTGATGACGTAATAGGGAAATTGGACATTTTTTTTTAAACCAAATTGTTGAAATAAAAATAAACCTAAAACAAAATTCAAATTGTAATATGTTACGTATTTTGTGACTTATTACTTATTTAACAACGACATCCCTATACGTCTTCTATAATCTTTTTAATAATAATTATCAAGATACACACTAACTAATGTTGAAAAATATTTACATAGACTTTATTCAAAAGCAATAATCGTAATAAAATATATATTATCCCTTTTTTGAATCAGACGCATATTCCCTATTGTGTTCTACTATGAGTAACATTTACAAATAAACATAATACACTTGTTGAATTTGGTCGTGTTAAGTTTACATACAATTTTTGTTGTTTTTGATATTTTCGAGTGTATTTTTAATTTTTCTTGTTACTTATTATGGTTACTAAAAAAAGCAACTGCTTTTATAATTTCCATAATAACGAAACATGATTTCATATAATTAAATATATCTCATGCCTATCAGTTCATAATTACTTTTGCCAATGTTTTAAATAATCATCTTTTCCTCTTGTTATCGAATTATTACAAAGCATAATAATCGCATTATTTTATGAACCATAGACCTCAATATTAAAATACAAACCGGCCTTTTTTTAATTCTTGCAATAAATTAACAACCTATAGGATATTAAATTTATTAATAATATTTTGGGGACTATTCACAAATATTTTAATAATTAATAAATTATAAGTATATCTCTTGCATTTTGTGCTGTCTATACTTTCTATATTCAAATGAGGTCATGTGGCTGTTATTTAGACAAGGTTCCAGCGCATTAGCTTTTTGCGGTACTTACATCAAATTCGATGTATTGTAGAAATACAAAAACCATCAAGCAGATAATATGATCAAAGTACATACCTTGTAATACCGGATGCACGAAAATCATAGTCTTCGTCCAAATTAACGTTAAATATCGGGTCCAAGTCTACGAAAGTGCGTTCGTTCATCGGCTTCAGAGCTTCCGAGAGCACTGGTGATGATAACCATTCCTCCAGTTTGTTTGACTGAATCGTGTAGTAGATGATACTCTGTTAATAATTAAGCAGGCATTAATTTTATACTTGTTCCAAAAATTGGATCCATTGCGTACATAATACAACTTTATAAGGATTTGTGAGGAAGAGCGTTAGTTTCGTTCGATAGTGTAGAGGATAAGCGCCGCGGCCCGCGATAGTTGTAGTTAAGCAACATTCTCAAGGGTCGGTCACGGGATGGGTGACCAAAAAATTATTATCTCGAGCTACGTCTTGCTTCGGAAGACCCGTTAAGCTTTTGATCCCAGCTGCATTCTCAGTAGTTAATACCCCCCTATCTACAATGCGCCAGCGTGGAGAGTCATGGCCCATCTTCCTTAACTATCCATAAGGAAGGCCTTGCAGTGGGGACGTAAAAAGGTTGATGATGATGATAATGAAGAAAATTAAGCTAGTTTATCTAAATTATCAGCTTTTTCAGAATAACGTGAAATTTTATATCCATTTTTTATTTATTTCATTTCACTCATCAATATCTAACAAAAATCATTATTATAAAATACATGAAATAAAAAAACTAACCTTGACATAATATGTCAGCAACACCTTCCTGAAGTCGAACACTTGCAGCATGGACACAGCGCTGTTATCGCTGACCGAGTATCCCTCTAGCACGTATCTAGCGCTGGCTAGCTGCCACGCTAACCAGCGTAGCGCCCAAGCGGCGCCGGGTGCTAAAACTCTACCGCCACACCACCACAAACCAGTGCAAACACCTTCTGAAATGTAGATAAATAAACATAAACGTCTACAAATTCGAAGGGTCAACGTTTAATTTCTCATAATTGTCGATAGATGGCGGTAATTTTAAATCTAAGGGACAAAGTTTATTTTTTAAGCTTTTTTAATTAAGAACAGACCAACTAACTCTTATATTTACTAATGATACAGCGTCATCATTATTTACGAGTGAATTACTCACGTATGAAATTTAGTGAGAGGGCTTAGTGTAATTTTTTTGACGTTTACGTTCACCTTCGATCGTAAGCGCGTTAAGATTTTAGTATGGAATCCGGTAAAGCGCCCCTAGCGGTAAGTATCAAGAACTACAAATCTCCATACAACGTCTTAACGCAGACACTAGTGAACGTGTTAACGTAAAAGTTACACTTAGTTCTCAGATAGTGGTCGTTCAATAGTCTACCAGAATACAAAATGCTTAATAAATCCACTTGGTCCCTGGCTTCTTAGCTAAAAATCTATAAAAATTAAGGTCGAATTATAGCCTTGTAAATCAGTCGAATTACTGAAAGTATCAAAATTAAACATCCTTAACTACTATTATCGAAAGTATTGGTAGATAAAGTTTCTAACTTTGTTTGTTTATAGGGGATAATCTTTGAAAATACTGACCCCATCATGATTTTTTTACCTAAAGAAAGTTACATTACACGCGAGTGACATAAGCTCTAATTTACGGCGACGAAATCATGGAAAACGGCCAATATATAATATAGTATTATATATTATTATTGGGAGGACAAGCACCAAGTAAAATACAAGACATCGAGACACTTAACTATACAACCCCCAATTACACAATTACTGTCTAAGAAGTCATTCTTTAAAATATTTACGAAATGTTTATTACGTAAATTGTATGTATATTTACGTAAATTTTTTGCTGATATTTTTTTACTTAAATAAAGTAGACTTTTTGTGTGAAACAGTCTATACATAAAAATTAAATATTTGCGCGTTTATAATTATATATATACGCGTTAGTCATATTGAGTATACGCCTTTGCAATAAATGCGGTAAGTCTACTGCTTCTAGATATTGCAAAACATGATCTCAAACATGCATTTGAAATCGTTGTACATTTTTCAATGTTTTTTATATATATATATAGAATATAAACAATATTCGCAAAATTCAAATGAGACACTATCAGAGCATTACATAGAGTCAAGCTCTCTAATAAAGTCTTATCTTAAAAAGCGAAACATTTTGCTAAAATCTCAAAGATTCATCCATCATCAGCCCCAGGTTGATTACACATTTCTCATGGGGAACTGGTGTGTTGAAAACCCGAATAAGAGGTTTATACTGATTTGTAATTTTAACTTGCGCCATGGTTCCCAAAGTAATTGAATCACTTTTAGATGAATTAAGCAGTAGGCCATGATCCTTCGACCAATCAGCAATTGATTCAATAACTACGTTCAACCTAGACACAGCAAAACGGAATTCATAATCTAAAGGTAACGTATGAATGTACAATTGGCTGTCGCCTGCGTTATAGATGGAGCTTGGAATGGGCCACTACATTCTCTATGTTAGCTGTATATATCGCATATAAAATTGGGCCCAATATACCCAAATAACCGAACTACCCCCTATTAACGTCAAGGCGACTCGAAAAGACTACCCTTCCCGTATCGGTTGTTGTGCGTACCATCTGGAACCTTTTTTCAAAGTAAGATTGAATCCATTCGCCTTGAGCAAATCAGTAATGTTTAAGTTTTGCCAGCAGAAGTTCAACACTAACACAATTAAAGGCCTTACTAAAATCAAGTAAGGTGAGTAATGTTCCTTTCCCTTCATTCGCAGCGGTAAGTATATCATAAGTTCATCATATGTAGTAGAGCTCTGACCGCGTACTATGATTACTGCGAAAGCCACACTGCATCTCTAGCAAAATATTATTTTCCAAAAGGGTATTTATAATTGAACACATATCTCCACAAATTTGGATAATGCTGGCAGGACATTTGTAGGTCTAAGATCGGAATTATTTGTAATATCTGATTATTTGGTAATGGAGTAACAATCGCACACTTCCAGGCATCAGAAAAATTCTGTTCTTCAGTGATGAATTAACTATTTTTTGAATGGAATCCAAGTAATCCAGAAGAGATACCATCAACATGGATATACCATCAGAGCCTACTTAATGGGACGACGATTCCTTGCTGATATTAACTATCGTATCTTTTGTAAATAGGGTAAATTCAAATACTTATTAGAATATGATTCCCTTAAACCCCTGTAACACACTTTTATTTATTTGATTTTTAGGTACAATGTTAATGAAATCATTATTTATAGAATTTCTTGTCAAATAGAAACACAAATACCCATAAAAATTGTTATTAGTTTAAAGCGACATTACCCATACAAATTTCTCATTCATTAGAGCTTGAAGGCGCCATTAAACCTTAAAGGACGTTTGTGCAACTGACCGTATATTTAACAAATCTAACATGAAACTATTAACGATCGAACGATAACATTTTTATCAAATTCAGTTATCGATGCAAATCTATTGATATAATTAAAATTAATATACTCACCACTGCTTTCCTCCGGCCCCTCGGATATGGCTTCCACTTCCCGCTGTTGGCAGTATGTACCTCTGAACTCTAGACCACGAAGTTGAAATGAGACAAGACCGTTACCCATCTCCACTATATGCACTAAACAGTTTAAGTAGTCCGATGCTAACACTGAAATAATACATATACTAAATATAGGTATGTGTGTATGGTTAACCTGTTATTGCTTAACTGATTGGCTACTTAATTATTTTGGTAAAGGTATTTTAAAACTTTGAAAATCATATTAAACCATTGTCAGATCTAGTTTTCTCCAAAAAGTGTTATTCAATAAACAACAAACATTTTTATATATTAATTTAAATTGTTCCGCGAAAACAATCAACCTAGTGACATTCTGGCCCGTGACGTCACATTTCGATAAACATGAGTCCTGGTTGCACTCGGAACAAAGACTAGAAAGACAAGTTAGTTTTGCAAAAATAAGATATATTTACAATTTAATTTAAAATAAAAGTACTACATAGTTATTGTTTAAATATATAATTTCCAAAATATTACATAATTTATTGTTATAAGTGTTAAGTAGCCAGTTCCGTGCGAAATACCTATATAACTAATTTATTTAAACAAATACCTTACCAAAACAGTCCCCCTGTTGAACTTGTCCCCACCGTCCGAGCATCAAATCTCCACACAGATAATGTTGTAACGAACGAGTCAAGTGCTCGTAGAATATAGAGTTGAGGTTGTTATCATCTGAAAACATTTTTTATATTCATGGAACCTATCCATACTTAAAGTGAAAATTACTTACTATTTGGATTTCTATCTTCTTAATTACTAGAGATGGTCGACATTATGTCACTTTTGATAAAATAAGTGATAAACATCAGTTCATCATTCAATTCAGTGATTAAGTTCCCTTGTGTCACTTAAAATCTTTGCTGAAATCTCACCAAAATTTGATGCAAGTCACGAACATTTGAACTCATTCGTGACTTACAGACTATACAGACATCTGAAGCCTTAGTTTATGTTTTATAAAAAAAAAGTATAGTTACCCGCTCCTAAATTCCGTTCCAATTGCGACGACAGTCTAGTGTTACTCTGATCCACCCTCTTTGTATTGTAATCGCGCTCCCAGAACTTTATGGGGCGCACATATGACGTCATGAATATGGCGCTACCTGTCATAATATTCGTATTCTAGTTAACAAACAGATTCATTTATTTTTAAATCATAAATTTACCAAATTGCGTATTTTTCTTCTATAATTTTAATTTATATTTTGTGATGTGTATAATAAATAAGTTTTTAATAAGAAAAATTTTTTTATGATTACGGAAAGATAAAATTATATGAGTATTATGATTTCTAGAATATCAAACTTCTACACAGAAAAAGTTGTATTTCATACTCAAAGAATGATTACGTCATTAAATACGAAAAGCTCACCTAATGCTGGAGTGAGAGGGGACGAGAGTAGCGCAGAGACAGCTGCTTGTAGAAACAACATGGCGGAGTGTGGGACAGAGAAGGGTTGCGCAAACGCATGGAAGGCACTGCCCCACGTGATCTGCCATGGCGCTATATACGTCACTACGAATTGAACCTACAAAAGTAAATTTAATATAATATTTATTAACTAAAAAAGGAAATACATATTTTATAATGTTTCAAATGTAACGGCACGATTTCTCCAATGCTGATAGCAGATCAATCGGAGCGAACAAATTATCTTTATTCTTAGTAAATTAATGAGATATGACATTAGAATTCTGATGATAAGACTAGTATTCATGGACAGTGGTTAATATATTTTTTGCCATTAATTCTATATTTCTTGCGTTGCCTGCATTCAAATTGATAAGCATGTACCTTTAGACGTCACATTATTTATTTCAAAGTAAATACTATCAAATAATGTCTTTTAAAATAAAAATTTTAGAAACAACAAATAAATTAATATTAATTAATACCTTAAGTAAAAACTCATAAACCTTGCTGAAGATAATAGCAGTGATAAAATAATCCACTAGAAATGTCTCAGAAATATTTCTAGCGCCGAGATCCCTTTGGAATAGTAGGAAAGCAAACACAAGGATCAAATATTGAGAGTCAGGCTCTGAGTAGGCGTGCCTTAGACCTGCAACGAACATTACAAATTACTTAACACTGAAATGAATTCAATTACCAATTTTAAATTACTTAAATAATAATTTTAAAAAACTTATAAAGAAACATAACGAAATAACGGACATAGACCCAAGCTTCTGATGAATGTTATTTTACTTTTCATTGCAAAATAAGCAATAGTCCTTAAACTGTTTATACCAAATTAATATAGGTTTCATATCTATATGGTTTAACTATACTAATAATAAAAAAGAGAAAGGATTTTAGTTTGTATGTTTGTTTGCATCGAATAGGCTCCGAAGTTACATCATACGCAGGTGATACAGGCTATAATTTAAACGGGCGAAGTCGCGGGACAGAGCTTGCATAGGTATATAAACTCACATTTCAATGCGCATACGCATATGATGAGAGCACCAACCGCATCTCCGTATTTTGCCGCAATCGCGGGAGCATCTTGAGTGATCGCTGCGACGACAACCGCCGGGTACAACACATTACGTTCCAGAAAACATAAGTACACAAATATCTGTAACATAACACAGATCATTTAAGTTAATGTATAATAATAGGCACAAAGTAATTCAATGAAACTTGTTACTGACTATATAAATACTAAAATAAATTAATAAAGCTATACATTACTAGCTGACCCGACAGACGTTGTCTTATCTTAATTATAAATAAATAAATAAAAATAAAAAATAAAAAGGCCTTTATTATTCCATTTGGCATGTGTACAGTACATGTTAGTAGGTTATCGTTAAATGCCACCTGGACCCCTCTACGGGTGAAGGCCTCCTCCAGAGATTGCCACTTAACACGGTTTTTTGCCAGAATTGGCCAATTTCTTGTACCGAATGATTCTATTTCGTCCTTCCATCTCGCTTTTGGTCGGCCTCTGCTTCTATATCTATGGGGACCACTCCACATAGTCACAGTCTTTGTCCACCTCTTATCAGTGTAGCGTGCCACGTGGCCCGCCCACCTCCATTTCAGGCCACGAGCGAAGGACAAGACATCTATCACACCAGTCTGCTTTCTTATTTTCCCATGGCGAACCCTGTCCTTTAGCTTGATGTTTAGTGAACTACGTTCTAAGCCTCTTTGACACGATGTGAGTTTTCTTCTGGTTATGTTATCAAATATCCACGTTTGACATCCATAAGCGAGACAGGGCAAGAGACATGAGTCCATTACTTTCTTTTTTAATTTTAAGTCCATGTTAGACTTCATAACTTCTTTGTAGCTCCAGAACTTTCTCCACGTGATTGCTATTCGCCTGTCTATTTCTTCTCTGTTGTTATTTTTGCGAAAGGAAACTTGTTTGCCTAGATAAATATATTCGTCTACATACTCAACCACATTATTGTTTATAAGAACAGGAGTTCTGTGATGATTAGACATGATTTTTGTTTTTGAGATATTCATTTCTAGGCCCACGCTCGTGCTTGTGTTGTTAAGTTCTGACATCATGGATTGGAGCTCTGTGGGGCTTTCTGAGAAAAGCACAATGTCGTCTGCGAAACACAGATGGTGAAGACGTTCCCTGTCGATTTTTAAGCCTTTGTTTTCCCAAGATAGATTTTTCATTGTGTTTTGGAGGACTGATATGAATAATTTAGGTGACAGTGGATCGCCTTGTCTAACTCCTCTGTTAATTTCTATTCTTTGTCCTGAATTTTCTAACTTGACTTTGCTAGTACTGTTTTCGTAGATGTGTTTGATGATTCTGATGTATTTAGTGTTTATATTTTGATCATAAAGGGCATTCCAAATGCTTCGATGAGATATAGAGTCAAATGCCTTCTTATAGTCAATGAAAGCTAGATATAATGGTCTGCGAAATTCATAATATTTTTCAATTATTTGCTCTAATACTTGTATGTGGTCTATTGTGCTGAATGATTTTCTAAACCCTGCTTGTTCTTTTGGTTGGTAGTTTTCTATGTCATTGTTGAGTCTTTCCAGTAGGCAACTAGCGAAAAGTTTATATAAACATGGCATTATACTTATGGGCCTGTAATTTTCCACGTCTATGGGGTCGCCCTTTTTATACATCAGTATTATTTCTGACTCAGTCCATGTCTTCGGAACAGTTTCTTCATCAAGAATTTTGTTAAATACTCTCGTTAAGGGGTTAAGAATCACTGGTTTTGCTAGTTTTATAGCTTCGTTTGATATCCCGTCGGTGCCTTGGCTTTTGTGCTCTTTTAATTTCTCCAATTTACTTAATATGTCGATCTCTTTAAAGTACGGCGTTTCTTCTTTTTGATTTAGTCTAGGTGTAATTAAAGTTTCTATATCTTCGTGGTATAAGTCTTTAGAGGCGCTATATAACCGT
Source organism: Diatraea saccharalis (assembly GCA_918026875.4). Taxonomy (NCBI): domain Eukaryota; kingdom Metazoa; phylum Arthropoda; class Insecta; order Lepidoptera; family Crambidae; genus Diatraea; species Diatraea saccharalis. Next base: position 9,598,916 of record OU893350.1, read on the forward strand.
CTGTAGAATTCTGTGGTGGTGTTGATCACATCTGTCCTAGTTTGTTGTTTTGGAGAGTTCGCATTTAGTGTTGGAATCCATTCCTTTCCTGTATTTAGTTCTTTAATTGCCTTTTTTAGACTACCGGAAGATTTTAGATGTCTCGTAAATATTGATTCCCTATGATCTTTGTAATTTCTTTTTATCTCTTTGTTGGTTGTTTTGAATAGATAGGTAAGTCTAGCTTTTTCATCCTGACTTAGGTGTTGCTTGTGTAGTAGTTGACTTCTCTCTTTCATTAGGTTTAACGTGTATTCTGAAAGTATATTTGGTTTTCGACGTTGACTGTAGCCTTTTTGTTTATTTAGGCAAGTTTTAATTATGGTTTCAATTTTTTTGTAATATGTGTTGACATCTAGACTTTCATTTCCTTTTTCGAAAAGGTCAGGTGCAGCGTTTTTTAAGTTAGCAATATATTCTGATCTGTCTTCTAATGTCTTTAGTTGATTTTTCGGATTAGTGAAATTTTTCCTACTTAATTTCGGGGCTTTTAATTTGAATGAGCCTCTTAGCATCTTGTGGTCTGTTGGGAAGCCGGTGGATAGTTTCAAAATTTGTAAATGAGCCAGGAGAATTTGATAAGATAAAATCAATCTCATTTTTTGTTTTCTTGTCGGGAGAAAGCCATGTCCATTTTTTCTTCTTATTTTTCTTAAATAAGGTGTTGATTATAGTTAGATTTTGTTCATAAGCGTAATGAAGTAGTCTTACTCCTCGTTTGTTCCTGGTTCCATACCCAAATTTCCCAGTAATCAGCGATTCTTCCTTTTTTGGTGTGCCAATTCTAGCATTAAAATATCCCATGCAAATCACATTCTTTCCTGCTAATTCATGGGCTAGCTGAACTTCCTGGTAAAATTTTTCCACTTCGTCTTCGCTAGCTTTTTCTGTTGGAGCATAGACTTGTATGAGAGTAAGATTATAATCATCAAATTTTAGTTGTAGTAAACATACTCTTTCTGATATTCCTGTGTAGTTTTCGATGTTGTGTTTAAGCTTTGTTTTTATTAGAAATCCGACACCGTATAGGCCTGGAGTTTGACCTGTAGTACATAAGATATGATCTTCATCTTCTGTAATTTTTGTTCCTAAACGTCGTACTTCAGCTAATCCTATTATGTCGTATTTAATATTTTGCATTGTTTCTTTCAGTTCAAGGAGTTTTTCTTTCGTGCCTAATGTCTTGACATTGTATGTGCAAATAAGTAATGCGTTAGTGTTGTGTTTTGACAATATATTTTGGACTTTTTGGACTTATCTTAATTACGAATATTGAATTCGAATTGTTTTTTTTACATCCTATTTGACGATATTTGCAGCACGCATTCTGTCAATGTTAATATATATCAAACGTCATAAGGTTACATTAAAAAAAGTAATAGCACTGAGTTTAGATTGGAAATAAAATTATTTAAAATTTTCCTGACAATAACAGACATAACAAAAAGAATTAGCGAAATAGGTCCAGTCGTTCACGTGTCACAATTCTTGTTTCAATAACAATAAGGTGTAAAGACAACGCACTGGGTATTCGTTTCACTCACACTCAGGGAGAGTAAGCGCGTTAGTATTGGTTGATCTCCCGAAGGTGTGGTAACTGAATCATTCTGATTGGTCGGCATTTGCCGCGCTTCGAAATTCGGCAGGTACATCAATGAGCCATAATAGTTGTACTACTCTTTTAGGTCTGTACAAATCAGTTCAGTCAGTTCTGACGTTCCGTAAAGGATGATTTGCGACGCATCTTCTGTAATATATGAGCCGATCTTGCTATTATTATTTGGTATAAAAAATCTTGTCAGTTAATATGGCGCTATTTTACGTTAAATTGACGGCGTGAAGTATGCATATCAAATAGCAGCTGTATGCCCAAATCAAGGAAAAACAAATATAAAAAAGTATGCATATTTTATCTCACTTTTTCAAAGTACATGAGTTTCGCCGGTTCGGTGACTTCAAACTGTGCATGCTCATGCTGCCGCAGCACGGGCCCAGTGAGACATAACCACGGCTGCTGTTTCCGAAGCTGCGGCGTTAGGTAGTGCAATACCCAACCGAGGATGCCCGCGATTATCCATAGAACCTACAAACGTAATATAATATAATAATAAAGTCACCTGTACCGTAATTTGCAACAATCTCATGTTTTTTGACTGCCGTTTGACTCATGGATTAAAAGTCATAATTTTGAAATGCTAAAATTAAGTAACATTCAAAATCAATTAACGAGAAAGTATATGCTCGACGGCGATATATTGTTTTGTGTTCACCGATTTTTTAGCGAATTTTTGGCCTATTTCCAAACTCATTTTTTTATTAGACAGCTTATAATAGAACGAGATAGTCCCAGTAAAGTTTTGTCGAAATCAAATCTGTGGTTTTCTTTATTTTTCGTTTAGAGTCAATTCGCAGACTGTTTATCATTTCCAAGGCTATTGACATGAATTTTTATTCCACGTTCACAAATGGAAACAAATGGAACTCTATAAAGTCTTAAAAATGTTTACTAAGTCATAGAAGCATAACATACTTATTAATTAATTCCATAACTTCTAACTAGACATAGCTAAATTTTTTCGGCGTTTATAAGTCGTAACTTTAAGGAAGTATTAAGTGCGCATGGTAAAATCATGTCACCTTTATATACTTACCATATTCAATTGAGGTCTGAGAGTAGTGAAAACAGTTGTGCAGTGCAGCCCAAAGACGAACAATCCAAGGAAAGTGCACACGATGACATCATTCTTCAAGCGTGCATTCACTGTAGCTTGCAACTTCTTCGGGAGGGGATCTTCCATATCCTCTTCCGGTTTATCTGATCCTTCTTGCTTGATTGTGTTAGAATTGTTCGTATTTGAGTCACGGGTTTTATCCTCCGTTTCTGTCGGAGGGTCAACTTTCAATGAAGCAGTAGAGTTCATAGTATCACCGGCCCGAGGGTCCATCTTCAATGAACTTACACTAGACGTCTGTGAACGCTTCTGTGACTTTGCTATGTTAGTTTCAGAGCTAAAATTAATTTTTGACGCAGAGCTTCCTATGGAGTTTTGTTTAGATATATTACTCTCTGAATTGTTCTTTTTATCATCTGTCAGTTCATTATTAGGTTCCTCTTTATTACAATCTGGAGAACATTCAGCACTGTGCATGACATACAGTTCAGGGGGCAACAAATGTTTTTTTATTAAATTCCAAATGAGTGTATAATCACTTGCACTACGACTCAAATGGTATGCGATTGGTACAACAAGCGCACAAAATATGGAAAAGAGGATATTATGCTTTTGATGTTGTGATTTTTTACCTTCAACCAAACCGCTATAAGCAAATCCATAGAGAACTCCTATTGCTGCTAACGATCGTAACACACAGTATACTGCAGCGCTAAGACTACTCGTAGCATTACCACCAAATATATGCATATCTATCTGTTCTAATAGATACATCAAAAATGTGTTTACTTGAGGAAATAGCCCTAAGCTGAATGCTAACGGAAAAAACAACAGAAACTTTGATAAAATTTCCTGAATTATAAAAAAGAACTCTCTCTCGTTTAATTCAATACCATATACCACTAATGGTTTAATTTCTTCAGTACTTCTTCTAGTTCTGACGGTATGATCTTCGGGATATGATGATGTTTCTCCTAGAATACTATTAACTGCATACAATATTCCGGCACATAAACAGAAATACACAGGTCTTGAAAACACCACCATTTTATTAAATCCATGTACAGGCGATGCCGAATCAGGTTGCACACTTTTAAGTAAAGAATATTGGCTACCAGCCATAATGAAACAAAACCAAAATGCATAGATATCTCGGTAAAAACCAAGATTTAAAACCATAGATCCCAATACGGCAACTAAAATGGCCAATAGAATAGATACGAATGTTTCTCTAAAAGTTAAATTTCGATCAAAAAGTGCCATAAGCTTCAGTCGGTCCATAGTCACTTTTATTTCGAAACATTTGGAAAGTTTCATTTTGTAATAGCTCTTGGGTTTCGGTTGATTCGCTTTTTCAATTTCGTCCATGAGCTTGGAGAATTTACTTCTAATATTTATTTCTACACTTTCTTCGCCAATAGACGGCATTAAGCTTGGAATATTTGCAGATACAGTTTCAGCTTGCTGTTGAGCTTGTTGCTGTGCTCTTTGCTGACTCATTAAGAAATTTATATGCATGCTAGGTACTCCCATCCTAGACTGTCTTTCTGCTTCAATTTGTTCTAATAAACTATCAGTCACATAAGCTACTGGTGATCGAGGTTGATCAGTGTGTGAACCAGTCCCGCCGTCGAAAACGTAGAATCTTTTATTTGGATTATTTGTGTTTATAGCAACAACCGTCGAGACATTGTTGTTACTAGACAAAAGTGGGTTGTTACTCCCTTGGTTTGAAGAACTTTGGTCTATGCTATCACCACGTTTCTTTGGAATGCTTTCGCTGTTTCCAGCTTCGGATTCTAAAGATCCACAACTTCCTTCGCCTGCTGTTTCTTGGGAATTGTCTTGATTTTCAAGAGGGTTTACTCTATTGACCCGCTTATCTTCTTTTTCTGGTAATTGCATAGGTTGTGCTTGTATTCGTCCTGAACTATTTTTATCAAATGTGTAAGACATCCAATTTCCATATTCATCCATAAAACAATGTATTGCGCCGTCTGTTGTATCATCAAACGAAGTAGCAAAATGTACATTTGTTGAATTATTTGCATTCTCTGTGCTCGATTGTTTGTCTTTCTTTTCTGCACTATTTTGTGAAGGATTATTCCGTTGGCGGGTAGATCTTTTTATTTTACGTACACGGTTCCTATGATTTCGATCCATTAAAGGTCTCATTCTTGGCAACTCTTCATTTGGTTGTGCAGGATCTGGAGGAGCATTACTGTCTGATGCACAGCAAGGCATAAAATCAACTCTAGAATTAAGGAATGCAGCTAACAATGGCATGGATGTAGGAAGTAAAGTATTAGTAGAAGTTTGAGCAACTTCTTCTATAGACCGTTTTCTTGTTTTATGAGAGTTTTCTCTTTCACATCGTATACTCTGTCTGTGACTTCGTGATCTGTCTTCTCGATTTGGAGGAGGCATAACCACCGTATTAGCATTAGTTGCCGCGAACAAACATTCCAGGCCTTGTACCAAAGCAGCTTGAGCTTCAACAGCATCTAAGAGTATCCTATCATCTTCAATATTTTCATCTTTTTCTTTTTTGTTATCTTTAGAATCTCTCTTCTTGTTTTCCTTCTGTGATGAAGCTCGTGAACGCGCTAAGTTTTTTATCTGCTTTGGTATGGCCCCTAAGTTTTTTGGAACATTAGAAGATGATTCACCTAAAGCATTGGTTAGTTTTTGACATATCATATCTTCAGCAGGTAATAAACAAGCTTCCGTTTCTTTGTAACAGCCTTCTTTGGACTGACTGGTTTCCTCAAACAACCAATCCAAACTATAAACACTCTTTTCATCAGCGCTTTTACTGTCACAGGTTAATTGTGACTCTTCAGTTTCAGGCACAGTATTGTTTCCATTTTTACTATTTTCCAGATGCCTGTCTAAATGAGTATCACTACTACTACTAGAATTAGATATGTCATGGTCCCAAGGTTTCTTTACTACATTTTGTCTAGATTCTGTCCTTTTATTTAATTGGTCAGCATTTTCATTTGATTCTAAACTAGATTTTTCTATTAAAAAGTCCTTTGAACTAGCGCTGGCTTTATCGAAATAATCGGAACATTGGTTGAATTTACACTCACACTCGATTACTTTCCGATCTGGACGTTTATTTTCATAGCGAGGTTCGTTTTTTGTGACCTTTTTCAATCTTACAGGTTTCGATTTTTCGATAGTGCAATCAGTAATATCATGCTTAGAACCAGGGTGTCTTTCACAACAGTGTTTTTTGCAATCAGTCTGATTTTTTGTACGAACTACTCTAATATCTGTAGAACGATCTAACAATGGTGATCTAGAACCATTATTCTCAAAATCAGAATCACTAGAACGTACCGCCGGAGACTGTTCAGCATCCCAATCAAAACCACGAAACTGTTTTTCATCATCATAATCACTATAGCTTTCTCCACTGGAATCTAAATCAGTTTCTTTTTGAGAAGTTTGCATTTCGTCTGATATTTCGGCTATGGGATAAACTATTTCTGATCCATATGTGAGATATGGATAACTACAACCTTCGCCGGATTCATTTTTTGGGTACAGGTTCAAATGTGGCCCTCGAGTAAGACTTTTACTTGGTGGCGGAATTACAGCACTTTTAGGATTTTTAAGCATTTGACCACCAATAGTTTCAGCGCTATTTGGGTGTGGTGATAAGTTAGATACACTTGGGGGTGGACAACCTATTTCTAAAGCGGCACTTTTTATTCGTCTCACACCTGGACTCTTACCTTTATTCTTATCAGCGTCACCACTTGGGGCTTCAGCTTTAACCATCATATACTCGCCTAGTTCAACGCTAGCAAAAAACCCAGTATCTGCATTATTAGAATGTCTTCTCATGTGCGATACTAATTGTGCAGTGGAGTTTAAAAGTGGCAATTGTATGGTTGACATAGTAGAGTTGGAATTTCTTCGCATATTAGAAGTCTGTGCTGTTGCTAGAGCCATAGCAGACTTAGTACAACTTTCATCAGGATAATTATTATACCTGCGTCTGTGGGCGATTCGTTTTTTTGGGGATGGTGGACCAACATTGGGTTCTGAATTATCTCTTGAATCAGAACTAAGGTGACGGGCGAACTTAGATTGGTATGGTTCACCAGTTGCTTCACTACCATCTAAATATAACCACTCCTTGAAGAAATCTCTATTGCTAGACCCACGCCTATGTGAACATTCGTGATAACGCTTACTTACTTTAGCAAAAGGTCCTTCATCAACTAACATATGAACAGGTAGATTACTTGGATTTCTAGAAGCTTCTTCAACGATTAATTCGTCGATCCTATTCCCCTGAGTCCTCCTGTTTTTAGTTCTATGATCTCTTTTGTGGCTCGATTTTGATCTACTTCGGTTTTGTGGACGGCATATTGAAGGGCCTGATGTTTCTGGTGCTTGAGCCACGCACAAATCTGACTTTGTAGTGGCGACTACCTCTGACTGTTTAGCAGACGTTGCACTGTCTTCAATACTTGATTCAGAACTGTTTTTACGATGAACATCTACTTTTAAATCTGAAACAATCAAAATAAATGGTAACATTTTAACTACGCTGCTTTGTAAGTCGTTGCTCTAGAAAAATTTACATATAAATATGATAGCTTTAATAGAACAGACATAAGTCAGTCAACATCTGAGGATAACATAAAAAAATGCGAGAAGATTCATATCCTCTAATACTTCCTCGAGATTCGAACTCAGTTTTGACTTCAGCATTTGAGTATCTCGCATATGATTTATGCGCACTAAATAGACTTTAAAATAGATTTTCTGTAGAGATACTTAAATGACTTCTTTAATGAAAAAAAATCTAATATGTCGGAATTACAAAACTAGAGATCGCGCATTTGCGATTCGCGTTCGGAAACGCGCGGTCAAAATAATTTTAATTGGTAATTCAATATTGACAATCACATTGAATTGCAGATGTAATTTGAATTTGCACGCTATTGAAAGAGTTAGGTAATTCCGGGTAATTGTACGAAATTATTTCTGTTCGGCGATCTGCTGTTTTAAATATTTTAAGCCTTTGTTTAATATTGTTTTTGATATAAAATTATCAGAAAATATTGGGTTCTGAATTCTTAATAACATAATTTGTAGATCTCCCAATAAAAAAAAATACAAATAGTGAAATAGAATAATAAAATTTAGAAATAAATAAAACAATTAAGTTTTCATTCACTTATAAAATATGATTGTCTTGTATATCAGGCTAGACTTTTTTTCGTTATATTTTATTTGTTCTTTAAAATTTTATCAGTTTGAACTCCACAGTACTAATACTTCTATACCATGTTGTGTAGCCAGCAAAAGAGAAATCCTTAACCAAATATATTCGGCACCAAAATCAAATAATTCAGCTGAAAAAGATGCCGAATACCAAATACCAAACGAATATTCGGTGCATCTCTAATACATATTACCTATTGTGAGACAACTTTTACTTACACACATAAACATTCAAATAAAGCTTTATAATTAATAGTTCTGTATTGATTTAAAAATTACACAAAATAAGAAACATAAAAAATTGTGTATAATTCTATAAGCACAAGTTTAAAATTAAGGAATTAATCTTATAAAGTTTACCGATAGTACTATTGTTTGGCTTGTGATATTCTAAAGATGTCACAGATTCATTGTCGCTACCAGTTGCTGCTAGGCCACCTAATCTCAACATCTGCATTTCCATGCCTTCTTCAGGTCTATAAAGAAAAAACCGAGTTACTCAAGTACAACTAAAGCTATAATAGAATGTAAAAACATTAAAGAAAAATATCACTTAGACATATCTGCAACTATATCAATATGTTAAACATATACAATACACTGCTGCACTACAAAAGCATTTTTTCATAGCTAGTTTTCCACCTGCAACTTTGCCTACATGGTCCTGTATTATACAAACAAACATTCCTCTTAAATCACTCTGTCCATTAAAGAGAACTGTATTAAAATTAGTTGTATAGTTTAAAAATCTCAGTAAATAGACTCAGTAATAATAAAATTTGTGTTACATCATGTGTTCATAAGTTTTGAGATGACATAAAAGTTGCATAACTTTTTTAATAATTACTTACATTTCTAAAATTTTCAGTAACCATTAAATAGATAATAATCAACTACAAAATATAAATATTATTCAAAATGACTGCCCTTGTTTTGGCGATTTGGCCAGTCATAAATGGCGGCACAAATCTTTGCTAGCAGAGTTTGCTTTGCTTCTCGAACAAAGGTCCACTTGCTTGGGTGGGGCTTTCGGCAGGTCCTGAGTTCTAATTCAGTCCCATAAAGTATAATCCAGCAGGTTGAGGTCGGGGCTGGAGGAGGGCCACTCGTCCGCCGCAATGAAGGCCGACACATTCTTCCTCTACAAAGCTCGAGTGTTTTTTGCGTTATGGTATGGCGCCGTCTTGCTGAAAAATCCAATCCTTATTGTGAAATAACGTATCAGATAGGGGTTTCACCACGGGCTCTACAATGTGACTGATAATTTTTGGATTTCACCTTACACTTAGTTGGCAGAAATGGAGCGGAGTGATACCTTCATACGAAACTCCCCAACATACCATCACACTAGCTGGATGATGAGTGCGCGAGACATTCCGTGCAGAAGCTGAGACCTTGTTACTTTTAGCATACACTTTACTGTTTTTCCGATTGAACTTTTCTTTGACAGTAAAAATGTTTCCGTTGGTGAAGAGTATCTTCCTGGCATCACGTATCCTCAGCAGCAATGGACAACGTTCGCGTCGTAACTAACAAATACGATTGTTTAAAAAGTTGACTTTTCTACTGCTATAGGTCTTCACCTTAAGATCATATTTCAGTATTCTGTTCATTGCAACATGCAAAATATTATTCTGCAGATCGAGTTTCCACTGAGTGCAACATGGATTTCGACGAAGTCGGATGATTTTGATGTTCGCAGACGCCCTCACAGAACGTGGCCAACAACTCCTTTGGCTATCTTGCAGAGAACTTGTCTCTTTGTACCACTTTATTGTGAAATAGATGAAGTTACGGCTTACAGGAAATCTTTTTAGGACACAAAAATCTACAACGGTTTTCTTTCTCCCTTAAATAGCGCAATGACAGTTGCACGTAATTGTTTCTTTTCTTCCATCACACGAAAATATAAGCTGTATGAATGAATTTGTGATATAAATGAACTATAAGATAACATTTCAAATTAAAAATTGTTAAAAAAAATAACAACCAATCACATATTATTTAATTTTTTCAGTAAAAATTTTGTCTCAAATCTTATGAACACACAAGGTATACTATGCATACATTTATCAATTGATTTTTAATAATTTTATATTTTATAAAAAATATACTCACACTGTATTATTGTTAGAATTGTTTGCGTCACTAGATGGCTGAATGATTATACACTCGCTGGTATCATACATGTGATGGAGCCCATGGTTCAAGAGTTTAAGACATGTGAATAATAATGCCACTAATCCACAGTAGATGATCCAACCCAGACTGGCCGGTGGGAAATACTGTGAAGAGATTTACAATATCAAAACTTGTTTAAAAATATATATCACAATATAACAATTTATGTTACTAGCATATTTGAATTTAATGTATATTTATGTGTGCATGAGATTATTTAATGTATTTCAGTTTAAAGTATATAGATATTCCAAAATATTGATATTTCTCCTTTATTTTTATTTTTTTTATGAATAAGATCCAAAGAAAACCTACAGTTCTAAACAGAAATTATAGTGAAATTAGGAGGCATATAGCAAGTTACATTTATAAAACTTACTCAAAAGATATAACTTGCGAGGAATACATAAGTTGCAAACAATTGATGTCAGTAAAATTTTCCCTAAATACATCTTGTGAAAAATACTCAATAACTAACCTTGAAAAAGAACTACATACAAGTATTTATTTCTAAATATCTATGAATAGATTATTTTCATGCTTAAAATATGATGATGATCTAAATGGTAAGTCTTACACACATACTCTTAATTTAGCCTCTTAACAATATAAATGACATAAAAGGTACCCTACATTACATTATTTGGCTTTTATTTCATAAATACAATATTATTTGTTCGATATCTATTGAAAAAAAAGAAAACACTAAAAATAAGTCTAACAACAACAAAATGTTGATATTATCATGTTGACCTGATTTTATTTTAGTTTCATTCTAATGGTAATTTACTATGCATAAAGATCATAATATAGTTCTTAAAACTCACCAAATACACAGAAAATGGTAAGCATAACAGGAAAAGCCAAATGTACAAATGCACAGTGTTGCAAAACAAATTCTGATGGGGATCATAAAACCATCCTCCTGTCAAAGATGCCCATACACCTTGGCGTAATATTTCTAATGTTTGTGAGCCCATCTTATACGCTATGTTCACATTTCTACACTTTTTTCACTGTCCACTCACATAAAACACTAGGTAATATAATAAATAACATAATTTCAACAGATAAATTTGCAATTCTCTAATCTTCCGTTCCCTGCCATTTTGTATGACAAATGCATTATACACACAAAAAGAGACCTTAAGGGCATGTACCCTAACTATTGTTTACAATATTTCAAGTCTCATACGATGATTTTGCTAACTTATCTATCACTTGTTTTATTGCGTAATTGAGTTTTTTATAAAGATATAGTTGATTCTAATAACTTTCTAGTGAAATTCTTAAATTACACATAACAATATATAATACACTCTCCAATCAAAATTTCCAATTCACTCGCTCATTTCTTTCTCTGGATCGACTTGACTTGACATATAATGTTGACACTTGACATTAGGAGTGATGTACACACATGAAAAAATAACAGGTTTTGCTATATAACAGTATGTACTGTTAAAGGTGTACCAGAATCTGATGACACAAAACAAAAATTATAAACATCGATTTTCATATGGAAATATAAATTGACAAATATTTTGAGAATATTTGTGAAAATATTGATTTCAATGTTAATAGCAAAGTTTGTGAAAAGACCCTGAAGGTCAATTAAATTTTTTGATTTCAAAGTGTGTTTTGTGAATTGATCGGTAACCAGCAACGATTAGTTTTGATACTTAACGATTACGATTATGTACTTTTTATAAAAAAAAAGTACATAATCGTTGGCGAGTAGACTACTACAATAAAATTAATTACTAGTGAAGGAGAAGATATGAAGGCATTTTTACATGCCGGGGGAAAATAGAAACGGTGAAAAAAGATAATAAAGAAAATCGAATTTGATTTAGATATGTAAATGTAACAAAGAATTGCAATATTAGTAGAGATTAGTAATAAAAAATACATAAAGATTTTTTTATTTATTCGAATAGGTTCCGAGTCAGTTAAAATATTATTGGGTTTTTCTATCGGGTCGGGTGCTGACAATGTATAATATTAGATGTTGTTAATATAGAATGTACAAGTGTGTTTGTGTACTAAAATATGTTTCACGCAGTTGACTAATCTATGTCAAGATTCGGTCAGGGTATGTTCAATGCTACGAGGCAGTTATTGAAAAGTTTTTATTTTATTAAAATATGACAAGTGTCAACACGTCTCTATCATGTTGCCAACAAATTAAAATTTGCAAATATAAGTATAAATTGGAGAAAATATGCGTATCATGACGAACTCGGGAATGTATTAAAAAGCACCTCTGGCACAAAATGTAAACAAATATGGCGACATGACAGATTTAGTAATGAGGGATATTATTAAGAGTTTGATTGTTTGAACTATCTCATTTATGTCATTCAGTGACTATTCTCAGAGTAGTATAAGATTATATAATAACACGCATTTTAATAAATTGGACAAGTTTACTTAATTATATAAGTATTACATATTAATTTAAAATGACGTTTTATTGGAAATAAGTATTAAGCGAACTCCTGGTGAATATTAAGTTTTATTGTATTTTACTTCATCGTCGTTTGATCTTAGTTTCACAGTAAACAGGAAATCTGTAGAAAAACTAAATTCGAAAACGTTGAAGAGATTTTCTATGAAAAATAATTCGCTTTTTTTAATATTGACAGCTTTTGATATGCACTTCATCCTAAGGACTGAAACTTTGAAATGTCTTTCGATAAAGTTTTAAAAATATTGCAATGCATTTTGCCCCTGAACTCTCTATTTGTACTGTGAGAGTGTAAGGGACCAATGGAGTAATTCTGGTAACACTGACAGTGAAGATAGTGACTAGTTTATTTAATGTAATTATTAATTTATTGGCTTATTTTATTTATGATTTAGCTATTTTATCAGCCAGTTGCACAAACGTTTATTAAAATTTTCATTAGTTTAAAGCGACATTACCCATACAAATTTGACAATCATTAGCGCTTAAAGGCGTCATTAAACCTTAACGGATGTTTGTGCAACTGGCCGTATGTGTGATAGATTTTAATTATTTTATTAATAAATGTGAATTATTAATTTAATTTTATTTTTTTGTTTAGTGTGTAACGCTTATAAAAAGAGTTTAATAGTTATTGTTGTTTTTGGTGGGTTTAGGACCTTTAAGAGCGTTAACAGATGGGTAATAAAACAAATCATTTTTTATAATAAACGTTTACTACCCAAAAAGTAGGGAGACATGAGATCTCAAGGTTAGGGTTCGACGGGAAGCTCACAACGTGGATCAGTATATATACAGGTACAATTTTATATGGCCCTAGTCAACCGTTCGCAATAGCTAGGTCTCGGTCATCTACGGCCGAAGAGGTCCAGTGGTGTAGGCCATGAGATGGGTCCGAAGCCAGCGCTTCAGCACCCAGATGTTAGGTAAAATTGATGATGAGGGGTGGGAAGGAACTCTAAATGAAATTTAAAAAATTGCCACGGCCATCAGGTTGGCTGCGACATCACTGGTCTTCAGGCGGTGCGAGGTAAGAAGCAGGAACAGATGGAATAACGCCATGGGTAGTGATCAGTGATGAAGCAGACAAACAGGCAAGATAATTAAGCAAATAAAAAGTGGTGTGGATTTCTCGTTAAATAAAAGAAACAAGTGGTTATTTTGAAATGCCACACCCAAAAAATCATTCTAGATTTTCTTACTAGGTAACAAATAATTCGCAAGGTGTTCAGATGGGACTAAAACACGGCCGTTAATAAAAAGTAATTACATAAAGATACAGTATATTGTTGAGAAACACAATATACAATTTAGACAAAAAGAAAAAAGCTAAACTGATTAGAAATTGTGCAACACTTTCCCACTTCGATAAAGTTAATAAAAAAATATATAATTATTAAAACATTAATTTTACGTTCGCGGCTACAGCGGCCGCAAAAGAATATTGAAGGATTTCATGTTGATGTTACGCTGCCTTCGATTGAAATGTGTCATCAGGGGCGCACAGGTTTTGTACCTTTCATAAAACTGGATTGCGCCTGCGACGCCGAGAACAATAGCTTCGAGCAAGACTTGTTGTCAAGCCTGTCGCCGTTTATCTATATAGAAAATTATTGGTTTGTCAATCTTCGGACAACAAATTTTATAGTAAAATAAATGTATACGTTTTATAAAATATAAACCTTTACAAGTGTGATAATTGAAACTGATGTACGTCGTTTTTATCACAAAAATAAATAAATAAAAAATATGAATTTTTTAAGCACTTTCACTTGTTTCGTCAAATGGAGATTCTGTCTCCCTTTCAGACACATGGATTAAAAATACCAGGGGTTATTTCGTCTGTAATGTTGTCTATTAGACCATCCAACTTCATCCTTTTTTTTTCATCCTTAATTACATGTTGGATGCATTTTCTCCATGCTTTTATTTTCCAGTTTTGAAAATTAATTTACTTTTATACATGAAAGAAAAACAGAAGGGTTGTCATTTATTTATTATATTTTTTTTATTTATAAAAGGCACAGCCACAGAAAACAAACCAAACAATACAATAATACAAAATGTGTAGCAAAGTATAGCACTAAGTTTGTCCCCCGATTATAGCTACGCACAACTCTTCAAGAATACAACTTACAACTTATATAGACAACACAGGCAATTATTATGAAGTTTTTTAAGATCACACGTGCGCAAGAAAATGGGTAAGCTTTGGGAAAAAATGTCCAAGTCTTTACTAATATTACTGTAAGCTCTACACATACGAAAAACTGGATCATTAAAAGTTACATTGTTGTTACTTATAGGTAAGGAAAACAGCTTCTGCGTTCGAGCACTACCAATTCTGAGCGAGAAATGACCCAGCAACTCACTTGCATCCCATTTGGCGTTGACAATTTTAAACAAAGTACAATATTCGGCCATCTTACGTCTGTGACTAAGTGATTTTAAAGAAAAATTATTCAAGCGTGCCTCGTAGGTAGATAGCTTGCGTGTTAATCCAAATTTAACACTTAGATTCTCTATCTATATATCTACTATCTATCTATCTATCTATTTATTTGAAGGGATAGTACACAGCTCAGTACAAACTAATATTACAATTTTTAATTACAATTAAAGGCCAATCACTGCTATCCAACAAATTACAAATTTATTATTTATCAGAGAAACAGATGAGTGCACCATTTCAATAAAAACAAAAATATTCTAATTAACTCAAGGGAAAGCTAATGTTAGTTTGTTAATATAACAATAAAAGAATATTTGGATAAGTATTTTATGTGCATTCTAAGTTAAATTTATACATTTTTGCATTTATAGTTATATAACTGTATTTTTTTAATTATAAATGAATGAGGAAGATAAAAAATTGGATAAATAAATAAATGCCCTACACATACTTTTGTGACAAAAAAATGAATTTTTTTTTGTTGCCATACAGTCTACTCGTGTTCAATCAAACAATTAGTGATTCTGTATAGGAATTGTTTTTTAGAACCAACAAAGGGGTCGACATCACTAAATTTACTATTATAAAGTTTGGGTAACCTAGAGAGTATAGAGTTTTGACCATAATTGGTGCAATGCAATGGAACATGTAGCAGGTGCTTGAACCTTATTAGGGAGAAGGGAGAATACTAAAGAGTATAATCATATCATGGAGAAATCAACAAAGTACTGTGGCGACATGTTGTTTGATTTCGGGAACTAATATTTTTTTAAAAGCTGCAATACATGTTGGTCGATGTACTTATGCCAGTGTGTATACTTAGTGTTAAACAGCGATAAGACTACCCAATCTATCGGGCACGATCCATCATGTACACTGTAAATTGGGTAGTCTAATCGCAGTTAGAGAGTTAGTGTCCCGATATCGGGTGAACGTGGGCGCCCGGCCGCCCGATCTCACTAGTTAGTGCGTTAGGGCCGATTTATCGGGTAATGTGACCGCTGTTAGGGTGTTAGAGCGCTCAGTCGGTTGTTGCGCAGCGTGCGTGTGAGACGTCAGTGAACGACAACGTAATTTGCGAACATCGAAAAATATCTTCTCAAAAGGAAAAAGAAATAATATTAAATGTAATTTAATATTATTACTATTTTTCACCCAACATTTTTTTTTTGCTTTATTATTTAAGGCCGCGGTTAAAATATGGGCTATGCCAATTCTTTGGTACTTTGTGAGCGCAGGAGCCATCCTTTCAACGCCACGTTTGCATGCCAGCCAACACTGAGTTAGGGCGCTTGTGCACTACACTGAATTTTCATGTCCGGCGGTCCGATTTTTTCAGGTCCGATATGTCAGGCCATATGTAGGTAATGCGCGCTTGTGCGCTGTCAGGAATTTTACCGTTGGGAATTATACTTTTCTCTATTCCGGACCGGTTTTTTCAGGTCCGTGAAGGCGGCAATGAAAAACGTGTTTACGCTTGTGCACTGCTGTGTCCGAGATCCGGAAAATTCATAAGGAATAAGCTTGGGAAAAATTATCGATTTGAATCGATATTTATTGTTGATTATAAAATGCTATATTTTATATGATGATTTAATATAGTTAGTATATATCACAACATATACTTTGGCAAACTCGGTATAGTTCATTTTGGTCAGCGTATGGTTCTAGTATCGATACTTAGCTAGATTTTAGAATCGTATTAAAAGTATCGATAGCTTAAGGTAAGATAAATAAGTGTTGTTACGCTTAGACGCCTAAACAACTGAAACCGTCTAAATGGAAATTAATATAGTAAATAGACTTAACTTTAAGAAAGGACATAGGTTACATTTTATTGCGAAAAATAGGGGTTGAAAGTTTGCCTGGAAATTTGTCATTATCAAATTTTTTTAGACAATTGATAAGTATAGATAAATATTTGACAACAGGAGTAATAATAAAGAATAAACAGAAGACACTCAACTCAATGACACAATGACAATGACACTCAATGTCTTTTTCGTATTTAATAAAATTTTAAACGTATGTTTGTGTCATTAATAAATTAAAAAAAAAGAAGTATTCTAAGGGAATAATATTTCTGCTCAAAGAAACTACATCACGCGTATCAAATTATGCCTATATATAATACAGTCAACTGATCTCGTAAAGTTCATTTAGCATAATAATTCTCCGCTAACACGGCACTAATTTCGATTTGTTTACGAAATGGCGCCACCGATTGGTCTATCTCTGTAATCGCTGAAAGTTGTTTTTACAAAACTTCGAAAAAAATAGCACGCTTAAAAATTTAAACATGAAGTACTAGACCATTATTGTATGTGAATAATGCTGTTCCTAAATTAGTAAGGGTATAAGTTTTTACATCTAATAGTAGTCATCCGATAGTAGTAAAAAAAAATGCTTTCGTCTTGCCATAATTTATTATGGTTTATATAAAACGATCAGACCATTATTTAGGTACCTTTCTACGTCTTCGAACGAAATTACCGACGTTCCAAAAATCTCATCGTACCTAGCGTAAGTGACGTGTAGCTTCACAGAGAGCTTCCCTACACTGCGCCGCTCCGATCAGGAAAAAAACGGACAAGTGCACAAGCTACTCATCCAAGTTTTTCATGTCATTCCGGACCGGAAAAAATAGGACCGCCGGACCTGAAAATTCAGTGTAGTGCACAAGCGCCCTTAGAGAGGCGATCTAGTGCAGTGTAATCACAACGACGCACAACCGCCCTAAATCGAGGCCGATATATTGGGTAATGTAATCGGCGCATTAATCGTATGTTTTTAAATACCTTATAAGTGTTAAAACACTATACTAAAATAGACTAAATCTCAAAAAATAACGGATTTTTAACTTATTAATTGTATCAGGCAAATAAGTTATTGTCCGTATCGAAAAGTGTATTCTTTGTATTACACTTGGATATAAATATTTTATTTCTACTATGCTACGTACAGACTGGACTACTACTGAAAGGCTAACGAAAATCAAAAGAATACTCAATAAAGAATAATATCGTATTTACTACATATTTGATAGGATTTTTGATATTGGTTATTTTGATTCGATATGTCGAACCAATTGTGACACTTCCAAATATCGATACATAAAAGAAATATGCATATCGATATTTCTTATCAAGTCTATCTATATTCAAACTAATCCAAAGGGAGTCGAGTCGATGAGCGCGGTGTTTTTTTTTATAAAAAGTTTAAAACTTTAAATAAAGTTTCCTATTCTGCAGTAAATTACTCATTTATATTACAAAATGCCAGATATAGAGAAACTTCTTAAACAAGCCGCTATGCAAATTGGGGCAGGTGGAAGTGCTGGATTTGTTGAAGTTTGTATAATGCATCCTTTGGATCTGGTGAAGACAAGATTGCAGCTCCAATCAACAAGAACTGCAGTACATCTTTCAGACCCACATTATTATAATGGAATTGTGGACTGTATGAAGAAAATGTACAAACATGAAGGCTTGACGTCGTTTTGGAAGGGTATTCTACCACCTATCCTTGCTGAAACCCCTAAGAGAGCTGTGAAGTTCTTTACTTTTGAACAATATAAACAATTTTTTATGTTTGGTTCAAGTACACCTACACCTTTAGTGAGATATTTTTTCACATTTTTATTATAATTTTACACTACTTAATTTATTGTCACTTACCATGGTTTTGACATTCATCATGTTTCCACAGTTCACATATTTTGTTAATATTTTCAGTTTTGATCCTCTTATTTTGATAATTAATTAACAATGAACACAAGTTATCTGATTACATAGCTATCATTTTCATTATATTGAAATTTAAGTTGTAGTGCAGTGACACTTTTTGTGCACAATTCTATTGCTATATTTAGGGCAGTTTATACTTTTTGTATACATCACAATGTTTTTAGACTTTTTCACTTGCTGGTCTTGGAGCTGGAGTAACAGAAGCTATTCTAGTGAATCCCTTTGAGGTGGTCAAAGTAACTCTTCAATCTAACAAGGCGTTAGCAGCTCAAGTACCTAGTACTTGGACAGTGACAAGGCAAATTGTTAGAGAAAACGGACTTGGTTCTAAAGGACTAAACAAAGGGTTGACCGCAACAATAGCAAGAAATGGTGTATTCAATATGGTCTATTTTGGATTCTATCACAGTGTAAAAGGATATATTCCAGAGAATCAAGTATGTTATAGCATGATATATTTTTTTAATAGACTTGTTTAGATTTACTATAACACTTCTTGAGAATTCACTATTGGTAGTTTGAAAGTTATTAAGGTTATGCAAATGTCATTTACTAAAAGGCAATTTACAAAAATGTCTATTGAAATAAGCATAGTGTTTTCTTATAAAAACAGTATGATATCATTATCTTTATTCTCTGCCTACTGAGGGATCAGGCTTGCAGATATGTATGTAAACTAAATCATAAGAGTCTTACTACTGGAATCAAATACTGATAAACAAGATAAGTGACATGTTCTTTATTGTAACAAAAAATAGGTAAACAACTATGTCAATATAATAAAATAAATATTGATATCAGTCATCCAAATAACTTGTTTAATAAAAAAAATTACAACTTTTTTTAATATAGATTAAAATGCATAAAGCATAGATGCTAAATACAGAAACTTATAACTCATACGTTATGTTACATTTTTAATAGAAATATAGAATAGAATGGAATGCAATAGCAAATTCTTTATTGTTAACATTACACAAGTTCTATTTGCAAATTTAAAACAGTTTAACAAATAATGTAACAATTGGTGGCCTTATCGCTTAAAGCGATTTCTTCCAGGCAACCATGGGTTCGAGAGAGAGATAACAATTTATGAAGTTTGTTTAAAAAAAGATATGACAAGTCTAGATTCCAAAACACTTATATTTCATTAATCAAAAACTAAAAAATATATATGAGCTCAATTAGAATGTGAAAGTTAGATTTTGACAAACAGCTAACACATCAGATTTCCGCAAAATTTTATATTTTCACAATTGACTTTGAATTTTACTGACAACATATTAAGGCTTCATATCAATTGATTTTGTATCACCTGACATGCTATGCTAGTTGATTGTGTATCATCATCATCGTCAGCCTTTTAATGTTCCCAATGTACAGGCTTTCCCTATGGATGGAATTGAAAATTGATTAAGAAAAACTGGCAATAAATAACCACATAGGTGCAGTGGAGATTCGTGGTTGTTAACAGCTGCAAATACAGCCTGGAGCAACAGCTTAATGGGCCTTCCTAATAATAAACTTTTTGTCACCCATCCTATGACCGGCCATTGCTAAAGTTACTTGACATCTCCATCGCAAACCACTGCAGCATTGAATTCCTCAATATAATTTCATAAGTAATAATAATTGATGTTACGGGCAATGTGTATAGACGTCACACGCCCACCACTCTGAGTGAATTTTGGATGCGCTATGAAGAATTTAAACTTTGTTGCTTAGGAATTAACGTTCACATTAACATATAGTGTAAGTTGTGTTGTGCCGGCCATTTGAACATCGCCTCGACGTTCGGTATATTTATTAGCATTTTGATACCGTAGACTGTTTACGTATTTACATTCTATATTTTAGTATAAATATCTTTAAGTAACTGAGTGCTGAAGATGATTGTTGTCAACTAAATAGTATTTCAATGTTTCAGGATCCTCTGTTAGAATTTGGCCGAAAGGTAGCAATAGGCTTTACATCTGGAGTATTAGGTTCATGTGTCAATATACCGTTTGATGTGGCCAAGAGTCGCATTCAGGGTCCGCAACCGACGCCGGGAGTCGTTAAATATTCCTCTACCATTGGTGCTATTCGTCTAGTTTATAGAGAAGAAGGGTGAGTAACAGTCTATATTACAGTAGCTGTTTTCTAGTGACGTCGCCCTCGTAAATTATAACCTATTTCACCCGCATAGGACGTAGTTTCCCGTAAGTGAAACAATTTAAAAAATCGGTCCAGTAGTTTCGGAGTCTATTTGATGCAAACAAACAATTTCTTTTTATTATTAGTATAGGTTAAGTTAAGGCATGTAGGATTGGTTATACTTACAAACCGCTGATACTAAATTGTTGAATTAAATTCTACTATATTATTTTTAGGTTATACCTACTTACGTATAATATACCTATAGTATGTAAACACATGTATCCATGTTGTTATTATGTTTTATAAGTACATGTAATTTTATAAGCCAAATTCAATCTTACGGCTATCACACAAAGCTTATTAAGTAATTCTGTTAGCAGTTTATGGATAGAAAAATATCAATAAGCTGTGCCTTAACCATAAATTTAGTTAATTTACTTCGAATAATGTCTTTTAGCATGTTTAAGAATTTGGCAAATCGCCAACTAAACCAGTGGCTTATGTGTCACCACATATATACCTCACTTAAATTCGCATTTTGAACTGGTTACATTACTTCTTCGTCTTTTTAATTAATGGCGTTTCCCTTGTTAGAAAAAAAATAAGAAGAAGTAATGTAACCACGTCTGTATATTTGATGCTATACTGTCATCAAGACGTCTTTAATATTTATAGTAAATATTACCAAACATTTTATCCTAGTTGGTTATAAAGTTCTTTATTTCAATAATTTTACAATACTTAACATTATCACAATCAACATTACATGATATTATTATCAGCATCTTATATGACTGCTTTATCTATTTCCAGCTACATTGTTTGTTTGCTCATCTTATGTAGATTATGTACTTATGCATAGTAACAACAAATTAAAACATTGCTTTTAACCATAATTTGCGAATACGTTGTTAGAAGCGTTACTATGAATATGAACCTTTTCTGATAGGTAGTTATACAAATAATATAATAATGGTATGTTACTTTAATATTTGCCTTTAAGTCCTATCACGCTCACATAATGCTCTTGTAACTCTTAAGTCTAATAGAAGGACCACATACTATCATTAAAGAGCAAAATCAACCTTCAAGTCAGGAGGAGGTCACAAAGTCGAGGGCCAATCAGTTTTTGATCGCATAAAAAATGCTTATAAACAACTTCATTTAAATATATTCATTGACTTCATATGAAATATGGGGCGACCGGATAGGCGGCCCCTGATATATTGGATATTGCCGCCCTTGCTGTCATTGGTTTAATATGTGCTGATATTCTGAGAAAGTATGATAGCTCATGAATCTGCCCTGCGATTCTGTAAAAATCCGAACCTGAATTCAAATTCACTCAGGTGCTTGGTGTTTCGAATTTACTACAAAAGCGACATCCGTTCAATCTTGAATTGGTAAATAACGTTTTGTAGCATAAGTGAAGTGAGTTTCGAAATGACATAGTAATAGAATATCTGAGGCACGTATAGACAATTAATTTTGTTTTGTATTTTTATACAAAAAATGGAATCAATAGGAGTTATACTCTAAATGTCGTGAGTTCAGCCAAATAAGTGAATTCGAATTCGGGTTCGGATTTTTTGGAATCGCTCCCCAGATCTTTGTTGTATTCATTGTGTTGTTTCTATTTTAATAATGTTTTTGAAACGGCTTAGATAACCTTGTGCTAAATGTTATGGAAAAATTATTTACATTGTCGATTGTTAATCTTTTACATAAAGTTCAAGGTACATACTGAAGACGTTTAACAAATGTGACGCACAATGTTTGGTGTGCCATGATGTTACTTGTGATTATGATTGTATATCATAATCACCAGTAACATTTCATATGATGATGTTAGGAAATCCATTATATATTTTTATTTACACATCACTTAGTGAAATTGTAGATACCGTTTCATCCCCGTACCATAGAATCTCGATATCTCAATAGTCTTTGATTTAAGACTATAATCTCGAAAGAGTTCCTCATAGAAAGTAAAAAAATCTTTAGCAGGGCGAGAGAGAGATAGATAGAGAACCACGGTAAATAGAATCTAACGTGGATGAAGATGTGCTTAACTTGTCTCTCATCAGCGCTATTCTTATTAGCTGTTAACAATTCCTATATCATTCAAATTCTCCTCTATTGGTTAAAAATATATGCTAAAAATTTTGCTTAAAAAACTAAAGATACGAGTTTTAGATTGCCTCCCAACATAGTAAAGGGTAATAGTATTTAGTAGTTTTAAAATCTATGTTAGATGACAACGCCAGTATGTTTATAATTTTCTATCCTGCCGTCAGGTAAACGTCAGTCTTTAGCTACGGAATTTGTCTAATTTGCTGGAAACACGATCCTAAATTGTACCGTGCCGAGAAAATATAACTATCGTAAAAAAATATTAGGAGAAAAATATGCACTTATTGATCTCTAAAACTTAAATGCATGTTGTGATATTCTAATTTTATACTCTTCAGGTTCCGAGCTCTTTATAAAGGGCTATTACCAAAGGTGCTTCGTTTGGGTCCAGGAGGAGCCATCATGCTTGTGGTATACGATTATGTGTATCACTTTTTAGAAAGTAAATTTGAAGTTAAGCATTAATTAGTACATTTGTGTACTCATAGTCATACGTGTCATATGGTACTAATTTTATTTGTACTATTAACCTGTCGGTTAAACGGAAATTTCCAGAACAAAACGATAGTCATTTGTAATATGTTATTTTATTTTATTTTACAATAGTAATTTTTGGTTAGATGCTTGTTAATATTTTATTGTTTCCTGTGTATTTTTAACACGTAGCAAGTAAAACGAAACCCAATTTTATATAGCATAATTAAAAAATCATTAAACTACGTTATATTTTCTTATTCTTTCAAAAATATTTTGATTTATAATATCACTCATAATCATATTTTATTTTATATTACATATTTTATTTAGACTAGTATAGTTTTAGATTATTATAATACACTCGAGTGTTAATTTTAGATAATTTGACAGAGAAAGAATATAAGAATATATTTTATTATGGTGGATATTTTTCTTTCAAGTACTTTTGTTGAGCATTTATTCTAGATAATGTATTTTAAAGTTCTATTATTATTGACCATTTAATTACAATTTTGCTAATTTACTAAAAAAATATATAGGTAAACATTAAAATATTACAAAATTATAAGAAAATATATTATACGTAGATTTTATAGTAAATATTGTTAAAGTGATTTTTTGATGATTATATACCTATTGAAAATTTTATAGTCTATTTTTTGTGTATAATAAAAAATGTGAACTCTAACTGGACCAATAAAACTATAAATATAATATTGACTGTATATTGTTAACACAGTAGACTTAATATTGTTATGTTCGTTTGTTAATGTTTCGTAATATTTTCTACTAAATTGTACTTTCGGTCAAAATTTGGAGCGCTCTTTATTGCTCCATGTTCAGAATGATCCGTGTTGTTGAAACAGTGCCACAATTTATATTTTTGTTATTGTATATGGTTGTACGTAAGATTTAATTTTACAATAAATACATTGTTTAAAAGGAATATCTTTCATTAATATAACCCCTAATTAAACAACAAAGTGATTCCGTGTCTAAAATAATCAAGTTTAAACCTAGGAATTCTCTTCTAGAGCTAGAGTGGGTGGCTTACGACCGCCCGTTTATTGCGTGGCTCCACCTGATTCAATAGGAAAAAGTTCAATCATAGCTTGAACCTTTCTTACTATGATCTGGTTCCCGAGTGCCACTCCCAACAGAAGGTATGCCCAGGGTTTATAGTGGGTAAGCCCCCGCTCCTAGCGGGAGAATCATACACCGCGTTTCATGAGATGGCAGGTATAGCGCGTAAAAATAACCTAGTGAAAGACGGCTAAATGTGGAAGTATTAAAAAAAAAACGAAAGCACTAAAAAAGCACCTTCACTAGATAGCGACTCTAGCAAAAGTTGATTTTTACAGGAAACGTATGGACCAAAGGCAGTCATTTCCGTTCCTTTTAACTAACATATTAAAAAACTGAAATTTGAAAAGTTCGAAACTTAGATATCATTACAAATACGAAAAAGTACAAATAGAATATAAGTTGTTTATTGAGTTTTGAAAACTAATTTACTTTTAAACATGAAAGAAAGCCGGAAAGGTTGTCATGGAGAAACCAAGAACGTACCGTAGCAACATCTAGTTTGATTTCGGGAACTAATGTTTTTTTTTAAATACTTCCTTATTATCAACGTTAAATTAAAAATGTTTGTTGACACGGAACATAGTAATATGAAGGGTTTTAGTGGGTAGACGTACCGCGTCCCAATAGGCGACAAGTTTAGTGCGTAAAAATAACCTATTATAGTGAAAGACACCGAAAATATCAACGATAAATAAAAAAAAAATGTTAACACGGAACACAGATGAAATAGGGAGTTTTAAACTTCCTGCAACGATTAGCTAAAATTAGGTTTAGACTAAATGGGCTTACCCATATGGTAAAAAAAAATGAAAATTAAAAAAAATGTCAGTGCGACAGTTCACTTTGAATAAGAGATGTGCCAGCCAATTCGCAATAAACACGACTACACGACTTAAAGCAAAATTCCCATAACTCAAGTGAACTGAAATAAAACCGGGTAAATTATTTTGTATTTAGCTACATTGATCTAATTTTTTTTTTGTAATCTTTAATGACCCAGTCAAGCGCTTTAGAGTTTGCCTCAATCTATTTTAAAGAGGCTCAACCTCCAACGTAGTAGTTGCGACTGTGACGGAAGAGCCAAGATATTAGATGTAGGCACCATTATTTTGAAGAGAATAAAGGGTAATTGTCTCCCTCCAAACGGTCCAACCGATGTAGGTTTTTTTTGCGCCATTTCGTTACTGGGTGTTGAGACTCTTTGTTGCGACGATGTTACTGCGCTGTGTCAGATGTCACACATTATGTATCAGTTGCAGCATATTATTTCCATTTCTACGATCTTTACATTCGAGTGTTACTTTTTAACGTGGTTAAATAAGCCGACAGACCGTCGATTATAAGGCCATTTATGCCTTTTACGATAGAACTCTGAGGATCTAGACTGTACAAACTGTGTGAGAGCATTTTGTACTGCCTCCTGGGAAGAAAACTTCTTCTCACGTAAATAATTGTCCAAATCACGAAAAAAATGATATTCCGTTGGAGCAAGCTCTGGCAAATACGGAAGATGAGGAATGGTTTCCAACTGTTCCTGAAGGGGTCAAAACGGTTTCTCGTGCTGTATGAGGTCTCGGGTTGTCATGGAGCAATAATGGTGAAGATCGATTCATGAGTCGGGGCTGCTTTACTGCTAGTTTTGCCAACATTGTTCGGATTTCGGCACAATAGACATCTGCCATTATTTCTTGACTAGATGGGAGAAAACTATAGTGAATAACACCATCCTGAGACGGTGGTCTTAGGGTTATTCACCTAACTATTACCTTTTTATTGGTAAGTTTTGCTTTAGGACACTGTTCTGGCCATTGCATTTTTCTTTAACGGTTATTTATCACAAAGAATCCACTTTTCATCACATGTCACAATTCGATCCAATATTCCTTTATTTATGTACCGATTCACAAGGCAACACAAGTTTTAACACTTGTTTCTTTTTGCAGATCAGTCTAATCATGAGGCACCCATTTTTCGTTTTTTTTTTATTGATTTGACGCAAATGAGTCAATATTGTGGATAAGGTAATGATAAACTACTTATGCCGGTAATTCCTGGGTAGTTTGATTAGGATTGGCTTCTACCATCTCTCTTAATTCATTGTTATTCACCTGTGTGGGCGGTCTTCCTCGTGGTTCGTTCTTCAAGTCGAGGTTTCCATCAGGAAAGCGTTTAAACCCAAATCGCACGGTGCGTTCATTAGCAGACCCCTCTCCAAACGCAACGTTGATATTGCGGGCTGTTTCTGCCGCGTTACTTCCGCGTCGCAACTCGTATTCAAAATTCACTAGAATTTTCAGAGTGTTGTGAATCAAACCTCATTTCACTAAATGAGAAATAAATAATAATTTTTAAATTTTATTGACAATGTCATATGCTGTTGTTTTTCTGATTCAATAAAAATGTCTTCGTAGATAAACACCTAAAGTGTTTTATTTCGTTAAAACGAGGCATAGTTTCTGCAAGAAATAAAGCCTGCAGGAATGTGAATATACCACACACAATATCCATCTTTCTTGTCTAAGTTGAATAACAAAAACAATGAAAGTCGATATTCAAATGTTTCACATTTTTAAAAGAAGAACATCATAGAAACCACGTGAAAAAAGTTTATTTCGAAAACTTAAACCATGTAGAACGGCAATTTCATACTTTAATCCCTAATAAATGAATCTGAATATTGTTTACAGTTAACATGTACATATTCTAAAACGGAGTAGAAAGAAATTTCTTCAAATTGTGACATTTGTAGGTAAATAAAGATTATAAAAGCGGGCAGAAATATTCGATCTCGAGCTATGGAGACGTCAAATCGATTTACTTAAGCTACGTCCAACTCGAGTTAACTGTAGTTGGACATCGCTAGTTTGAATACGAGTTGTGTTGTTTTTCAAAGGCAAATTGCAAAACATCGGCGATGTCATGTCAAATGTCATAAATTTTAATTAATTGTTTAGAAGACATAGAACTATCGGAAAAATATGGATCAAATGCAGACGCCACCGTCAATCCCGCACATAGTGCAAGTATATCAACCATCTACCTCTCATTCGAAGATGCAAAATTCACAAATAATCCATATAACTCATCCGTCTCTTCAGACATCAGAGGGTAAAGTGAATTATCAGCAGGCTGTAACTACAAAGTCTCTTCATTTGCCGGTTACACATGTTTCAGAAGTTTCAAGTCAGCCAATTCATATGTCACAGAATCAAATAGTAATATCTTGTCAACAAACACATTTACAAAATATTCATCAGCCACTGCAATCCCAAATGACACAGCAGGTGCTACAGGGTCCAGATATGAGTCAATCTTTGCATGTGATTTTACCTCAGGTGCCAATATTTA
Source organism: Diatraea saccharalis (assembly GCA_918026875.4). Lineage (NCBI taxonomy): Eukaryota > Metazoa > Arthropoda > Insecta > Lepidoptera > Crambidae > Diatraea > Diatraea saccharalis. The sequence continues at coordinate 9,626,909 of OU893350.1, forward strand.
AGCAGCATGTACTAGTAAGTGAAGTTCAACAGCAGTATTATGGCCAGTATGAAGCATTTAATAAGGAACAGTGTAGTGTCACTAAAATGGAACCAGGCTTACATATCCAGGCTGAAAAAGAGTAAGTAAAACATTCTTCATTATTGAACAAAGTTTGCAATAAATATAATTTTTTGTGTGTCTGTTTTTAAACCATTTAGTGAGTATCAATTAAATTTATTGGTCAATCTATCTTATAGTATCTTTTAAAAGTATGACTTCATTTTTATATAAAATATTTAATAAGGTTTTGGAATCAATCCACAAGTAATAGACTTATTAGATTATTCAATGATTTCCATATCACTTGATGTTTTTACAGTGTAAATATTGACATAGGAAAGCAAATATGACCAATTTTGCTTTTGTGGGTTACTATGTGCCTGTTTTCCAGTGTTGATTTGTAGTTTTTGATAACATTATTGATTATGTTTAACATTATATATCTGATTCCAGGTGTAAGCCAGAAATCCCAAATAATAAGTCTGCGGAAATTGAAATCTCTCCAGTATATAAAAAACGTAACAGGAGTCTTAAGCCTAATCCTGGCACATGGGCCTGTAATATTCGCAAATTCAAACATCAGAGAGGAGAAGCTTACATTAGTCGTAGGGGGAAATTTGTACCAGAAAGATGTGTTCGTAATACTAAAGACTGTTTAAAGTCTTGCAAGTACAGATGCAGTGAGAGGATAAGTGATACAGATCGAGAGCACATATTTAAAGCATTTTACTCTTTGAATGCTAATGAGAAGAAACATTTTTTACTAAATACCACTGAAAGAAATGATGTGAAGCACAAATCACCTGATGAGAACCATAAGAGACGACATGCCTTTAAGTATTTTTTCTTAGTTCGAGCTGTTCGGCATACAGTTTGTAAAAACTTTTATCTAGGTACACTGGCAATATCACAAAAACCTGTTTATAACGTCCACTTAGGCAAGTCTGAGATGAATATTCCTAAACCTGATGGCAGAGGTCTATCTGAAGCTAGTACACATTCTTTACCGTCAGAAGTAAAAGATGGTGTAAGGAAACATATAATGTCTTTTAATACTGAGGACTCAAAATCGGTAAAGCGATTCTCAAAGAAAAAGCAATATTTGGAACCTAATTTAAGTATAAAACAAATGTATACAATGTATTTAAATGATTGTAATAAGGATAGTGTGCTGCCAGTGAAGGAATCTATGTACAGAAAAATCTTTAAACAAGAATTTAATTTACACTTTAGGAAAGTTAAACAAGAGCTACAGTTGTGTTGTAAATGTAAAGGAGTTATTAAAAAGAAATTATAGATTTATTATATAATGCAATACACAGAGGAGCATATCAGGGTTATCACAAAATATCAAATTTCTACAATCAGTTTAGATATTATTTTTCAACTTGGCTTTTATTGTATGACTTATAAATGTAATTGGCTACTCGTATAGTTATAAGAATAAACTATAAAATATGTTGTAAATGGTAACTTTGTAAATAATAAAAATGTAGTAACTTTGTTTGAAAACGAATTGTAAGTATATGTATTTTATTATTGCTAAATTAACTTGAGATTTATAATCTGTGGATTACAAGAACTGAAACACTTACAGCCATATCAGAGAATCGTGTGACATTCAATAAACTATATGTTTAATAATTTTGTTGCAAGTTTATTGAAACGTTATGTTATTGCTTTTGTGGGACAATTCAAATTATAAAAAACAAGATTCTCCTTTTTTTTAATAGCACTTTTGGAGAAAAATAATTCTTATAGTGGTTTAATATGATAATAAAGTTTTAAAATACTTTTCCTAAAACAGTTGAGCAGTCAATTTTATGAATAGTTTATATACATTAGAAATTTGAGTCTTGTGACCGATAACCTGATTTGTCGCTGTGTGTTGGTAAAATTTTTTTTTCATAACGTGTAAAGAGAATTATTATTGTTATATTTGATCAATTGTGCATTAACAACACAACACAGAAAAATATATCCATTAAAAAAAGCTTAAAAAATTCACTTTGTCCCTGGCAGTCTGAGATAGGACTCGAACCCATGACTTCTTGCAATCCAGGCGGTTGCTCACCCATCTCTATAGTACCTGGGGTTGGTGAATTTTTTAAGTATTTTTCATATGTAACAAAAATTTTTGTTTATTTGTAAATATCATTTAATTTTAATTTATATACTCAGTTTGAGTATATATGATTTACTTAAATAATAATTAAACAAATATGCAATATTTGTTTAATTATTATTTAATAGAAGTACCTTTGTACTGTTATAATTTGGCTTTTGAGCTACCTTTTACATAAAATATTTTTATATCTAAGTAATGTTTATTTTAGAATATTTTCTTTGGTTAATACTGAAATTTAAAGATTTAGAGATTGTTTTTCTCCCTAAATCTTGTAAAAACAATAATAAGATGATTGTCAAAGTATTAATATTTTAAAGCAGGGGTTCCAAAACTTTTAAGATAATGAAATACGCATCTAATAAAATCTAAAACTAATAAAATGCGCTGTGAAGTACGGATGATGTATAAAAATCCAGATAACACCCATTTTTGTGATTAATTAAATTTTGTACTTTTCCAGTGATATTTTTATGAGAAATAAAATTTGATATAACAAATATTTAATGTATTTAGTTTTTAATATCTCTCGCTCTCTTTCCCTAACTCAAGATATTATAACCAATTTTCTGCACTAGATAGCGACACAGTTAGGAATGTTTGGAGCGTTTGGTTACTATGTTTGAAAGACTAAACTATGTTGGAGATAACGACGTGCCTAGAGCTGTACTTTTGATAACATATTCTAAGGCGTCTGTTTTCTAGTAATTAATTTTTATTCATACATTCAAAAGTGAATTAAAATATTACTAATTACGACGGATTAATGAAATTTAAACGGATCTGGCAGGCCTGTCTGCAGACTTGCCCGCGAGCATGCCTGTCTAGTGAATTCCCCGCTTTAGTTAAAAGAAGACTGATTATAAATTTAATCATACGTTATATCATTATTGGATTTAGAAGGTCTGCTGCTTTACCCTACTGTAACTTGTGCATGCATTTCATTCAAATCAATGTCAAAATAACTAAGGCCAACGAAGATTTACGACGTGACGGCCCAAGACCCAAGTGTTGCTATAGCTATAACAATAAACAAATCAATAGGACCGAGGAACAGTGGTGTAGTAGAAGGCGGCTCTTCGCAAACTTTATGACCACCTCAGTCGGGCGGCAGATTACGCGCAGGAGCAGTATCCTAACGCAGAACTTGGATATCTACCAAAGTGCCGCGAATCGAGCCCCCTCAACCTCCGAGGACTCGACGACGCGTATGGCACTATGGCTCAGCGGATTGGGACGGCATGCGCGAGTACCTTGCATCCGTTCCTTGGAAGCAGCGCTGCTTTTGTGAGAAGGATCCGACAACGAGCGCCGTTGCTATTATTGAGGAGATCGGTATTGCTATGGAATACTACATTCCGCACTCCAATCTGATCAGTATGGGCAAACACAACCGCTGGTTCAATCGCGATTGTGCTAACGCTGTTGCGTCTAAACAGCTGGCATATCGAGCTTGGATCAGGGATCGTGCTCGGAGGGATCCCGATATTGACTCAATAAAAGCGGCCTACAATCAGGCTTCCAAGTCCTGTAAGAGGGCTTACATCAGAGCGGATGCCCAGCGCGTCGCACGTATTGGCCATGAGTTAGTTACGCACCCTACGGGCTCCCGTAGCTACTGGCGTCTCGTCAAGGCCGTGCAAAACAATTTCTGCCAGCCCTCGCTGCCACCGCTTCGATGTCCAGATGGAACATTAGTTCACAAGCCGCAGGAGAAAGCCGACCTCTTGGCAAGCCTCTTCGCGGCTAATTCCCAAATCGATGACTGTAATGCACTCCCACCAACGATACCTTCTTGTGGCTTCACTATGCCTGATATTCATATCAGGCAGCGTGATGTGCGTGCGGAACTACAGTCACTCGATGTCCGGAAAGCTAGTGGTCCTGATGGCATACCTGCGGTTGTTATAAAAATGTGTGCAGCGGAGTTGACTCCCGTACTTACGCGCCTATATCAGCTATCTCTTTCTTCGGGTCGTGTACCTGAGGCTTGGAGAGAGGCCATTGTGCAGCCAGTGCCCAAAAAGGGAGATCCGTCAGACCCTGCAAACTACCGCCCTATAGCTATCACCTCTGTGCTGTGTAAAGTCATGGAAAGGATTATTAACTCCCAACTGATCCGATACCTAGAAGATCACTCCCTTGTAAATGATCGTCAGTATGGCTTTAGACCAAAACGATCAACGGGTGATCTTCTAGCGCACGTCATGCACCTCTGGGGTGAAGCTATAGACAAGCGCGGCGAGTCCTTGGCTGTCAGTCTTGACATTGCTAAGGCATTTGACAGGGTTTGGCCGTTCAACTATGCGCCTGGATAGCCGACTTCCTGCGTGAGCGTAAAATCCGTGTTCTTTCTGACGGATGCTCTTCGCAGCTTAGGACAGTCAATTCCGATGTGCCTCAGGGCTCCGTTCTATCCCCTACACTTTTTCTGCTGCATATCAATGACATGCTTCCACTTGGAAATATCCATTGCTATGCAGACGACAGCAAAGTGCATGTGGGATATCACGGGGCTCCTACGGTCGGACGGGCGGATATCCTGGAGAAAAGAGAGAATCTTGTCATTGAGCTCAATCACGTTCTGGATCTCATATCGAAATGGGGTGCTGAAAACCTGGTTGAGTTCAATGCCAAGAAAACTCAGGTCTGCGTATTTACCGCCAAGACCCCCCCATTCCCTTCCCTTCCCTCTCTTCAGGGCACAACCTTGCCTCTACAGAGCAGCATCAACATGCTCGGGATGGAAGTGCGCTGTGATCTGAATCCCAAAAACCACATCGAGTCTGTAATTAAAACTGCATCACGTAAACTCGGTGTCCTGAACAAGGTGCGGCGTTTTTTCACGCCCGAACAACTGTGCCTGCTATACAAAACGCAGGTCCCGTCATGCGTGGAGTATTGCTCGCACCTTTGGGATGGCTCCGCTAGGTACTTACTCGATGCTTTGGATAGATTGCAGCGCCGCGCAGTACGCATTATTGGCAATGGTGAAGTCACCAAGAACCTAGAAAGCCTGCAACTGCGCCGAGACGTTGCTTCGCTCAGCGTCTTCTACCGTCTCTACCATGGTGAATGCTCTGAAGAACTCTTTTCCCTTATCCCCCCATCTCTCTTCTTCCTCAGGACCACACGTGCTGGTTTGCGTTGCCACCAACTAACTGTGGCAACGATTCCTTCGCGTACAAAGAAATTTGGCGACTCATTTCTTTGTCGTACTTCCAAAAAATGGAATTGTCTCCCGGCCCATGTATTCCCTCCATCCTATGACATGGGGTCCTTCAAGCGGGGCGTGAAGAAGCATCTTGCAGGTCGGCAAGGTGAGGTTGGCTAGTGCAGTACCTACGTACTGTTTTACACTAGCTGTCCTCGCGTCTGGACTGCGCCTCCACTTACCATCAGGGAGCGCAGTCATTTGCCCTCCATTTTATATAAAAAAAAAAAACCGATTTCGTGCTAAAAAGGGCCTTGCGGGGCGATTTTGACTCTACTTCAAAGAGCTGTACGGAGGAATTTACCATGATAAAGGTGTGATTCTTTGAGTCGCGGCAGACGGTAGCAGTAGTTTGTGAAATGACGGCATGTGACGCTACGGCGGAGGCATTACTATTAGTATTAATTTATATGATACCAATTCAGAGATCGACCGCAACAGACGCAAACAGGCATGTTGACAGATGAAGAGAGAGCATTCATTAATTTTGTGTGTAAACATCCCATTCTATTTGTTTGCAAAAATACCAATTAGGTAGAAAAATGTACGTACACTATTAAAGAAAATATTTAGAAAGAGACAACGTTTTCTTCTCCCAATAAAACTTTCAAGATTTGTTTTATTATTACTGTGTATGAAAAACACAACCGTAAGTTAGTAATGCTGCGTAGTACCTGTAGTGTTTGCTGCCAATTTCGAAATCACTACAATTGCAATTGAGACCCGACGACATTATTCTTTTACAGTGCTATTAATAAACAAGGTTTAGCGTCAGAGTAAATTTACGTTAAATTTGCAATTTTAGTATTAGTCGAAATTCATATTATACAGACTCCCGTAGATCCTCGTGCTAAGTTAACCTTTGTTAAGTCTCTGTTTAATAATATGAATTTTGACTAACACTGAGTGCAGTCCCAGTGTAAATTTACTCCAAAACCTTGTTTAGAAACTAGACCTTGTTTAGAATCACTGACGGAATCAAATTAGAGCTTTTGGTGTGCGGAAAAATTCACTTAATCAAATAAAATCATATCTTTCTGCTAGAATACAAAAAGTAGTAATTGATGAAACGTAATCAGCAGGGGCACCCATTACTATGGGCGTACCTCGGGGATCGGTATTAGGACCATTGCTTTTTCTAATTTACATTAATGATCTTCCTCACTTTATGAAGAATATGTGCGAGATAGTATTATTTGCTGATGACATCTCTTTAGTGTTTAAAGTTAAGAGGGGTAATGACAATCTCGATAAAGTTCTACAGTGGTTCTAATTTTAGTATTAGTCGAAATTCATATTATACAGACTCCCGTAGATCCTCGTGCTAAGTTAACCTTTGTTAAGTCTCTGTTTAATAATATGAATTTTGACTAACACTGAGTGCAGTCCCAGTGTAAATTTACTCCAAAACCTTGTTTAGAAACTAGACCTTGTTTAGAATCACTGACGGAATCAAATTAGAGCTTTTGGTGTGCGGAAAAATTCACTTAATCAAATAAAATCATATCTTTCTGCTAGAATACAAAAAGTAGTAATTGATGAAACGTAATCAGCAGGGGCACCCATTACTATGGGCGTACCTCGGGGATCGGTATTAGGACCATTGCTTTTTCTAATTTACATTAATGATCTTCCTCACTTTATGAAGAATATGTGCGAGATAGTATTATTTGCTGATGACATCTCTTTAGTGTTTAAAGTTAAGAGGGGTAATGACAATCTCGATAAAGTTCTACAGTGGTGATAATAATAATTTAAAGCTTCATTCAAATAAAACGGAATGCATAAAGTTTGCATTACCTAACGTGAGGCATGTTAGTACACTTATACTATATATGTAAATAGTGAAAGAGTTGAGTTGGTGGAATCGACAAAGTTCCTTGGTATTACACTAGATTCCCGACTGCAATGGGATCCTCATATTGATAACTTGTCAAATAGACTGAGTTCTGCAGCATTTGCTATTAAGAAAATCAGACTCTTGACAAATGTTGAAACTGCATGATTGGTATATTTTAGTTATTTTCATAGTGTAATGACTTATGGTCTATTGTTGTGGGGTTCTGCGGCTAGCATTTAAGATATTTTTATTCTATAAAAGAGAGTTGTCCGCGCTATATATAATTTACGGTCTAGGGAATCTCTCAGAGAAATATTTAAAGAAATAAATATTTTGACTGTTGCCTCATAATACATCTATGAAAATATTATATACGCAAGAAAACATTGCGATTCCTTCACAAAAAAAGTAGTGTTCATAATCTGAACACAAGAAATAAAAATAAACTTGCCGTTCCAAGCTTCAGACTTCAGAAAACTAGAGGGTCATTTCTGGGTAAATGCATTTCTATGTTCAATAAAGTTCCACAAAATGTAATTGACCTACCCATAAATAAGTTAAAAATTCATGTAAAGAACATACTTATGAGTAAAGGTTATTTCGAGGACCGCAATGCATGGAATTAATAGCCTTCGCTTTGTTCTATAACGACTAATTATGTGTACAAACTATGTATGACCTACAGACTTTGAAAGTTGTGTTTATTATTGTGATAATACATATTATTTTGGTAATTACATGATCTTGTAAATGTAATTACTTATGATAAAGAGCTGGTAAGTTTCTTTCGCTTGTTCTTCTTCTCAGCTAAAAGACGTCCTGAACAAGTGATAGGGGAAAAATTTTTTTTTGGACGATTCGAAAGTGTTACAAACAAAGCTTACTTGAATAAAAATATTTTCATTTCAGTAATAACACTGTTAAAGTGTAATGTATTGGGTCCCGACAGATGGCAGCAGCATGCAGTGACGGCATATAACGCAACGGCAGACGGCAATATATTGTAGTACCTATTCTTTGTATGAGACCGATGGCAACCTGTCCCGCCTCTGCCTCTGTCCCAACACCCTCAGATTAGGGACTGGTCCACGCTACGCCACTAAAGAACGGAATATGGAATAAATAAGGAATAACTACAAGCAATTTTAGGTAATATTTTTAATGAAACTTACAAATTACAAAATAAATATAAAAAAAAAATCTTAGCTTTGGTCACCGTATTCGGTAGGTTTCATCCATCCTATATTACAAAAAATACATACCACAGATAATATGCTTTTATTACTGTTTTTTACCTATCAATATTTTTAACATAAAACCTACCCGCAAATATGAAAAGTTGATAAGCCTTATCAATTTAAAACACAGTTTTGATAATACAGTGTAAACTCTTTATAACGAAACCGAACATTTGTAATCATTATAGAGAGTTATCGTTATATGGAATAAACAAATAAAGTAGTTAAACAAAAAGAGCTTTTCTTTTACTGGCCATGTTAAACAGTTTCATAGTTGGTACGGCTGATAATACGATAGTTACCCAGTATGAATGGTTGAAGACCATCACTTCCAAGAAAACATAGCGGCATGTTGCACTTGTTCAAGAAATTGAGAATAACATAAGCGCTATACGGAGTTTCTGCCCAGTTGAAAAAAAAATCCTAGTTTTCAATATGGGTTTCACGCAAACCAATCAAGTTGGGTTCATTTCATTTCTACTTTATAAGGACTTTATTATATTATTTATATAAATGATAACGTTATAAAGAGTTTACACTGTACATATATTTGACTGATTCTAATAAAATAAAATGAGTAATGACACTTGTCAACTGCACCTCTGGTTATACAAATCAAATTTCTTCATTCAATTTTAAACATTAATTCATTGGCGGTAGAGTTGAATATCATTTGTTGATCCTTTAATATATTGTAGTAAATTAACGTGCTGCGGTGTGTGCCTATTATTGACACTGGATCACTATTCTTTTTTAGTTTGTAACACGAATGTGTCATATAACAACTCGGCAACGACAGAATTACGCTTATGAATATTTGCATTATCAACATCTAATACAATTTCGGATGCACATCCATTATGTCTCACATCCATTATGTCTACGCATATGAACTCTGTCTCCGCTTAATATCACCGTTTACCAAAATGTATCAAAATATAATCCGTAACTGATTAATTTAAACTGGATTTCTGTTATCATTTCGTACGTCAGTGGATTCGCGCCGGAATGAGAATGCAAACAAGATCTTCACCGGACTCCGTCTTAAGCTCCCATTTTACATCCACCTTTACTTTAGGATAGGATTTCAGGACGGGTAACGTAGTCTTGTAGTAAGCTTCTTGGTTAGCCTGAAAAACGTTAAAAATCAGTTATACTAATATCCATTTACACTAATTTCATCACATAAACTAATTTTAGCTAATGCACTAATTCTATTTTTGTAATGGCGTGAAATCAATAATTTCATAAAAAAATATGCGTATGATGAAAAACTATTATGGTGTCGTAAAACTAATGAATGCATAGTGAAATTGGACATGTACACGCAAAATTGCAAGTGAAATTAATGCTTTGTAACTATCAGTTTCAACAGTACTACAGTCTACAGTATCGTAATGTAAATTCAGCTTTACACGGACATATAATAACAGTGACAAATTTAATAGTAAACAATTGTTACTATGGTAACGTCTTAATTCCCTATAGAAACTTCCACTCCCATTTTCATTCCTTCATTTGCTGTTTTTCTGGATAAAATATAGCCTATGTACACCGCATTTGATGTAGCTTGTCGTAGGTGAAAGTTTAAAAATCGTTCCAGTAGTTTCGGAGGTTATACTTCGCAAACAAACAAACAATAAAATCTTTCCTCCATATAATATTAGTATATCTAAAATTTTGTGTTGAAATTTTATAATTAAATAGAATTTAGTACGGACGAATAAAGTATTAGTAAAAATCTAAATTCATATTAATAAATAAAGAGAGACTAAGCTAAGTTTAAACTAATACGGGAGCAATAATGAATCCTATATAAGTAGGCTTGCTCAGTCTTACGCCCGGTTTCTGAATTGAGAATTTGAAGTTGAGCACGTCTCAAACCGTGCTTAAGCCACTTTAAATGTCATTAAAACATGTTTTCATTGCTGATTTATAAATTTTTAATTATCAGTTGATAGCAATTTGGTAAATCTAATACTTTTTCCATATGAAATGGAAAAAAAACTTAATTTTTTAAGAATAATCAGTTGAGATTTCGTACTTTCTCAATTCAGAAACCGGCCGTTAATCGAATAATATGAAATTTAACTAAGTGCAATCTTACTGCTGAGGACAATTAAATGTAATTTATATGAATTATTACTATCGTAATAATAATCACCTTTAAGGGGCATGAGAGTCCGTTGTCCTTGCAGGCATCAGGCTGTGGTAGAGGGAACGGCACCGGAAGATTCATAATCACACCGTGTACTTCTGTCTCTATATCTTTCACATCAAGAGCTGTAAAAAACAACTTTATTGTTACTAAGTATATTAGACCAATTTTGCATTTGCAATTACCAGTCCCAGGTGCTAGAAATGAGATTTCACCTGGTACTGGTTATAATAACCCTAAACATAGACTTAGAGCCCTAAGTATTACAAATACAAACAGATTTACTACGCGGCCCCATACAAATTGACTTCGGACGGTCGGTGCAGCTCATTTTGTAGTAATTCGGCAGTTCTATTAATAGAATAGAATAATAAATTTGTGCTTAAAAATTATGATATTATGAATATATTCCTTATGAAGTAATAAATATTCAGGTACATGTTCAATAGTATTATTGTAGATAGGAGAATGTCATAGTTAACTTATAGCTATTTTCGAAATTTTATGATAATATGTTACAAGATTTTTTCAATATATAATCAACGATATTTCATAATTTCGAGGCCGCTACGAAGTATATACAAAGAGATAAAATTCAATTTTTTAATTCCATTTGTTTAGTCCTGAAAAAACTGCCATCGCGCATTTTATGCAAATCTTTCAAAAATTAAGCGCAGCTTGCAAAATATAAAGCCGCTTCGAACTATGCCAACAGTTATTCTGCACTATTCAGTAAGTCAAAATCAGTAATATTATTTATTCTGAGATTAAGATCGCGAAAATTTACCATTTTAAGCAAAAATTAGTCAAAATGTAATAAGACCCTTATATAACTAACTAAAGTTAACCACGCTCTACTATGGCTTTTCCTGCAGACCAGCATTTTTGAAACTCGGGCTGGGATCCAAAATCTAGTTGGCATGGAACACAACGCTGTCGTGGCATTAGAGGTTAATATAATTAAAACTATTACCTTTCGAAGTTCGTGTTATACGATTGAACCTTTAATGCTATGACAGCGCTGCACATTTTAACCTTAAATTACCAAAAATAAAATTCATAATCATTTGAGGAGAATTATAAAAATGTGTTTTGAGTTTATATGACAACAAATGTAAGGCATAACTTATTTTACTAAGCATTGTATTAGGAAATGACCTCTAATGTTATCAGAACTATAAAAGGGTATTAGCGGTTAATGAACTAGATTTTAAATACAGGACCTAGTCGAATTGCGTGTGTATTAAATGATAGTATTTAATAATTATGTTTTATTACATTCCAAATTCTCACTAAACTAAAAAAATACCTACACCAAAAATAACGGTGTTGAGTTTAACCTTGATATAATAATTCTATGACCCTACTATGATACTAAAAACCTATATATATTATATCTACGCTACTATAACTACTATACTAGTTATGATAGGTATTTTGTTTTATAAAACTGTTTCATAAATAGATAGTTATTAATATAATATATACTTACATGGTGTAAAATCAATGCAGATAGTAGCGTTTGAATTCCTCTTCAAGATGCATTCTTTAGAATTCGGCTCACAGCCACTTACGCTTACGTTTTGCACTGTCGCCAATTTTGATCCTGAGAAAAGGACAGCAAACTTCTTATAGAACTCTTACGAATGTTTTTAAGAAATAACTTTTATTTTTTTTTATTACCGCAAAAACTAATACAGTCAATAAACAAATATAAACTTATTGTTATCTATACTAATTTTATAAAGAGGAATGGTTTGATTGTTTGTTTGCATTGAGTAGATTCCGATCAGAAACTACTTTATTATCATACTCTGAGGACATAGTTTATAATGTTCGCAAACTTTTTTTAGGCCATCCTTTAATAATAAATCTAATTGTTTTTTCAGGATTAAAACTTTACAGAAATGACGTAATCTGTATACCTGTAATTTTATTTTAAAGATACAAATGTAAAAATTGTAATTTTGAAATTTTTACATTTGTATCTTTAATCGAGAGAAGTAATTTCTTGAGAAAATGTCATAAGTTATATACGAGTATTTTAATGAAGTACTAAGATTAGAGCCAGTAAGATTACATTTCTATTTTCTAAAGCCAGTAGATAGAATATAAATTATTTTTTGAATTAGATCACTTGTTAATTTTTCAAGTGATCTAATTTTTTTTCGATATTAGTGAACTTATTTTCATGATGTGTTGTTGTAAAGAACCTAATGCAGTAATAATGTAACTATATATTTTATCCTTGCTGCCAAAGGAGTTTTCTTATTATGAGATAGTAAACGGAAATATTTTATTACACAGCGTACATGTACGCTTTTTACAGTGTATTAGTGGATTTTATCATCCCGCGGGGAAATGGTGAGATTCTTTGTATCTCTCACATGATTTTTTTATGTTGCCTACCTGCTTTTTTATATTTATTTTCTAGAAATTAAATATCTGGGTTAATGAACTTAAAATACCTTATTCAAACGTTTTCATATTTGTGTTTATGAAAATTAATTTCTTGTTTGCTTTCCAAAGTGGGAGTCAGACGTTCGTAATGCTTTATTTCTATAAGGTCTTCTTGGACTATAATGCCGAGGGAAACTTAGTCGGATAGCAAGCTAGAAATCATTAGTTAGTTGCATAAATTAAGCCTTTATGCACATGGTTTTAAGAGCTACATACTCCTGGACTATAGACCATGGACATAATATTTAAGTACTTGATATTTATGTTTCAAAACATATTTGATTCGATTCCAGAATAATTAAAACTCACCTATTCAGAATATTTTTTTATGTATTATTATTTTTATATAGAAATTGTATAATATAAATACTTGTATTATATGAATAGTTTTACATGGATTTGATTTTATAAATAATAGCCCCTAAGAGCTTTTTTTGTAAGTAGGATAGATGGAATAGTTTTATGTTTTTTTCGTGTTTTGTTTTAATTTAAGAGTAGACACGAAAAGGTAAATACGAAATCCTTGTCAACTGTCAAGACCCTTTTCTCTTACTTTTTACTCTTATGAAGTCCAAACATCTATTAGTACAAAACTGTAGTATAATTTAAGTAGATAAAGTTATTTAGGATAATCTTGTCACTACAGTTTATATAGCTTATTAGGGTTGCTTATGGATGCTATATGTGTCGATTTTGCCAGGACAATCCCAATTTCAGTTCATCTTATGCAGTCAATTCAGTTGTGATATCGACTTTTGTTCCCACTTCGACTACTTAATTTATTATCAGACCCAAATACGACAAACATAACAGAAATGGTATTAATAATGACTTCAGCTATAATCTGTGAATTTGTGATATAGCTCAGTTCTTTGCTACAATATTAAACTCAATCTTTAAAAAAAACTATATATTTATGAGGATGCGAAAGCAAACGAAGTTTTTGCAGTGGTGTGTTTGTTCGAAATTCGATCAGGCTCTAGGAAATAGAAATATAACCTAACTGGCATCCGTATCTGTGGTTGATAGAGTATGTCATAACTTAAGCTGATATAACAATATTTCATTAAAAAAAACTTATTTATCAAGATGAAAAAGCGTGGAAAGTAAGTTTTTGCGGTGGCATGTGATCGAAATTCGAACAGCAGCAGCGAACGCTCTCCCGACTTCCTATTATTTTGTCCCGATTTCTGATAAGCTCAATTCGACAGTGGCGTGGAGTTGGCATGTGGACATTATTTTTACCAATACTCCTATTCTTTCCTTATCCCGATCTGTTAATAAGTCTAAAAAACACGCTCGTTTTTCTCGTCCGTGTAAATTTTTTTTTGTATTTTTACCGTCCCTTTGATATCTTATTTGGGTTGATATCCTATAGCTTCAGAGTGTCCTGATTGACCGTTCGATTGTCCCGAGTTATGTAATATCAACGATCAACAGTCTAGTAGGAATCGATCTGTCCAGTCCTAAACTAATCCTGATTGGTCCACTGACAGATTATTCAGGCCTTTATTTGAGCGGATCAATCTGGGCTTCATTTTGACAGATCCACTGGTACCGAATTGATAAAAACGGAATTTTAATTTGCGCAAATTGTAATGACAACTGGCAGTTTCATATAAAAATAGCCTTTGTGTTTGTGAACGAACCTTGAAGCTTTTTTTATGTGAAAGATTAACTACCTACCTATTGTAAAAACGTATTTTTCCGATTTGAGTTGCTGCGTTGAACAAAATGTCATTATAATTTGAGTAGGTAAAAAAATTGCCATCATTTGGAAATATGTATGTTTATCACAAATATTCATTTATAAACAAATTATTATAGAAACAAATCATATAATCTATAAAAAAATATTTATTCACCAATAAACAAAGCATAACAGTTATGATAATATTAATCAAATCAAAACATGCTTTATTCTTATTACATAATAACTTAATAAGGCTTATTTGACAAATTAATCGGACTTATATTTTTACCTTTTTATACAGAAATAGATACTAATGATACAATTACGGAATCAGTTGTGAATAGCTGTATATAAAACAAGAACAAAAAAGAAGATAAAAAATAACACTAAGGCAATTACAACACAAATAAACAATGTGTTCTTATCCTAAATAAGAAAAAGTCTTTTTACCTGTTAATTAAAAAAAGAAATATCTTAAATTCTGTTGTCGACCTTGCGGTACTTTACTCATGGTGAAGTTGCCAAACACCGTCTCACGGTTTCCTTATGAAGAAAACAGAAATTTTCGTGTTTCCTTTCTCAAGTTTCTTTTTAGTTATACTTAAATAATGAAATTTCACGCAATCTTTTGTCGTTACCCGGAATAAACTTTTATGGCATTAAAAACGGTGGAAATTTTCCGTACCTACGGTTTGTTGCACGTGTCTTTTTGAAATTACCAAATAGGAAAATTTGAAATTTAGCTCCGACAAAAAATGTTTTGATGACAGCTTTACCAACCTTATTTTTCAGATACGTGTTATTATATATTTTTATAATTTGAATTTTTATGACTTTTATTGTTAATTGTTGTTATATATCGTATGTTATGTTTGTACGTATATAAAAATCTAACTTTCCCTTGGTTTTATAATTTTAAATTTAATTTCTACAGTTAGTTCTGTAGGCCTTTTTGCTAACTTAACTGATAGTTTAAGTCGTAATCACCGTGAAAAGTAAACAATTCAAATACCTATGTCAAAATCTCTTATTGAATTATTTCTTGTTATAGAGTTCTGTGAAAAATTTATTTTGATTGTCTTCAGAGTAACAGAATAAGGGGTACTATCGACAACGATACGTAAATCATCACTAAGATTGGTTGATGTCAGTTATTGCGTCTGATCGTTGGTTCAAATAGGTACTCAAATATAACAACGATATTAGGGGAAAATGTTTTAAAAATTCACCAGTCCTAAGTTCTAATTTAAAGCTGATAAATATCAATATGGTATTGTAAATATAAAAAAAAAAAATTTTTATTATATTTGAAATGCAAAATTTAAATAGTTAATTAACTCTTCCATTGTATAGCGCTTTGTGATTACCCATATGTGAGTGATGGCCTTAGACAGAGGGTGTGTGTGGGTTCACCATTAATTTTATTATATTTCAGTTAACTACTTACTGTATTGTATTTTTTAACATTAACACAGATTTATCTTTTTCTTTATATTTTTATTACTAGCTTTCTGTCAGCGGTCTCGCCCGAGTGGTCCTTAGAGAGCTATTTAGTGGGATAAAAAGTAGTTTAAAATGTAATTTATTTATTTAGATAAGGTTTCATACATATGATTACAATGATAAATTGAACAGAAAATAATGGTTACTATGGTAACGTTTTAACTGTATATTAAACTTCGACTTTCATTTGCATCCCTATATTTGGTGTTTTTCGGGACAAAATATAGCCTATCTTCACCGCATATGATGCCGCTTACCGTAGATGAAAGAATTTTTAAAATCGCTCCAGTGAAACTACTGGACTGATTGTATAAATTATTATTCGTTGCAAACAAATCAAAATCAAATCTTTCCTTTTCATATTACTTGTAAAGATAAAGATATAGATTTGTTAGTTAAACCTATGTTTTTAAGTACTAAAACAAAGAAAATGAAGCTTTAAAATTTATGCCCCAGTCTCGAATCGCTATTCAAATACAATTTCAATTAAAATTTAAGAGTTTTGAACATTTGTATTACGATTCAATAGCTAGACAATCGTGGAAATCCTTTCAATTTCTATTTGTTTAGAGTTAAACTTCAATAATTATTCGGGAGGAATGTCGCGTGGGTTATCAACAGTGGTCGGAATTAGGTAGAGTTATTTATGTACTTACACTGATTTCATACAGCGAAAGAATAAAATGGATATGCCTCAAATCCTGAGATTAATTTTAAAGAGCAGAAAAAAATCCCGTGATTATTTAAATAAAAGTTTTTTACTTTTACACAATTTAAACTACTGCACGCACGACGTTGCCAAACTTTCATCAATAAAAGAAAGAAAAAAGAAATAAAGAAATCCCGGGAAGGTCCACATTAATATCAACATTTCGATGCAAGTACATGAATAACTCTACCTAATTCCGACCTCTGGTTATCAATCATCGGGGTCAATAAAATATCGTGATTACCCACGTCTTACAATAACTCTTTTATTTGCCTATAAAGACATCATAATGATGATAAAGAAAAATAAATGACATTTCTGTAAAAGTAGCCAAGTTTTCATTTATCAAATTTTGACTTTGTTGTCTTAGTTTGTATTATAGTTATAGATAGCATTTATAGGCTCATTTTATTTTATTGACTTCCAAATCTGTTGTCTGGGTTATTTTTGTTATCACAGAAAAAAACAATTTAAAATTGAAGCTTCATAACAAAAGTAGTTATAAGATTTTGATTCTATTCATATTTTATTAAATCCTAATCGAATTATAGCTTTAAAATTGTAATTTATTAGTATTATTATTTGCGTACATATTAATGAATTTTAAGTAAGTACTTTTTTAAAACACTATTTTAAATAGCAATAAATCTGCAATCTCGTATGTGCTATGGATAATATAAATTATGATTTTGGAATTAATTTTCATTTCGATCTTACATGGAGTATATGCTTTTGGCAGAATATACGTTACGAACATTTGGAATAACAGCAATTATGTCTATATAAATAACGCAATTAATTACATGACGCTCTGAGAATTGCCTTTGTGTTATTTATAATTATCTACCTAATATGATTCTATTTAGAGCATCATCAACTCTTGTATTTTTGAAAATTAGTTGGCTAATTTTTCATACATTTAAAAGACGTTATTGTATACATATAGATATCATCTGTAATTACGAAAATTATTTATTTTTTTAGTTTTTAGCATTAGGTTATTCTACTATTTATGTCAGTTATGCACAAATATACAAAAAGTATTTATAGTTAAACGTATTTATACTTGAGCATGAACGTTGAAGATTAGATTTACTTAAATATTTCGACACTCACACCAAATATTAAGTATAAAATGTAAACACATATAAATATGAATTTTACTGGACGACATTGCTAAATCAGATCAGCAGTTTTCAAATTAGTTATGACAACAAACGGTTTTATGGTCATCTGAATAAAATAAAACGCTAGTTAATGGATAATTCAATAAAAAAAAATTAAACTATGTCTTTTATAAATTACAATAAACATATGCATATACAAATCATAAAATAGAGTTGGAACAAAAACACATGTATTTTTACTTTCAGAAGGCATACATAAAAATAAATTCGGAAACGGCATCTAAATGGGCTCTTCTTTATTTATTGACTTTTATATGGATTTAATAGCTACACTACAGGAATCCAGGCAATTCATAAACAACACATCCTTCGTTGCGCAGTTGAAAAATCGTATCACATTCATATTATACTACTACTGACTTATAGGCATTATCAAGGTTCTTCCAACATCCTCTCCAGAACACTAATTTGTGACAACAGACGGCCCAAGGAAACATAATTTTATAAAATAAAAAATGATTATTATACCACAGTCTGTGTAGAACTTGGCTTGTGCGCCAGCAATCAGCAACGACACTGTTATTAACAAAAACATTTTGTTTTTTTAATTTGATAAATTCGCGCGCTAACGGTGGTGCGACTCGCGCGTCGGTGACAGACTGACCAATCGGATGGACTATGTGTTGCGACCTTTATTGCCTTATAAAATGCGCGGGCGCAGGTCAAAGAGTAATAGAATGCTCAATAGATAGGCAACTTCACATCTCACCTAGTTAATCAATAACTAGTGTTCTTAACGAGTTTTGTTTTTAACAATCCTGCGGAAGGGAGCGTTAGGGAGAGTCAAAAATCGTTTGAAGGGTTAAGGGAAAATTTGTTAAAGCGAGATATGCTTTCAGTAAAATGTTTATGGAATATTGGAAGCGTCGCAATAAACATTTGTTATAAATAAATATTCCCATATATCCCTAGGATTTGAATAATTTAGACTAACGGCCGGTTTCTGAATTGAGAAAAGTACAAATGCTTAACTGATTATTCTCAATAACTTAAGTTTTTTATGTTTCACAAGGCAAAAAGTCCTAATTATCAAACTGCTATTAACTGATCATCGATTAAAATCAAAAATGAAAACTTGTTTAAGTATCGTTTTAGTACGGTTAAAGATGTGCTTAACCTTAAATTCTCAATTCAGAAACCGGGTGTTAGTATTCTGTAAAAAATACGTCCAAATTGACTAGAGAAATGTCAAGCAGATTTAACGTATTAGCTTTATGTTTTAATAGGTCTGTGAAAATTTGATAAAAATATTTTTCATAATATGAAAAGACAGTTAATTAGGCAGGACTTTCTCTTATAGAATAAACTTAAAATATTCAATTAAATAACGAGATATGAATTCGGAACTCAGACACACTTAGATAGACAGCCAAACACTTTATTGCACATATGAAAATTAACAGTTTACAGAATATTTATGGTTTTACAGTGGGCAAAGGCGTATTACAAAAACTAACTATAATTTGTATTATTTTATGGAAGTTAAATGTTAAAATAAATGACAGCACAGTCTGTAAGGAATTACAAACATAATTTATTCTTTGACAGTGACCGGAAGAGCATCGTACTTGTAGATCATACGCATGATTCAGGAAAATGGATGAATATTGCATTACCTCTATATCGACGTCGGTCGATGTAAACAATGACTAGGTATGACTATTCAGCCTCCGCGCTTCATGAAAATATAAAATTACAGGAGTCATTCTGTTTAGTTTTTAGGGGTCATCCATAAATTACGTCAAACTTAAGGAGGGGGGGGGGGTCGACGAATTTAGTAGAATTTATATAGATAAATATGTGACATGGGGGGGGGGGGTAAAAAATCCTGAATTTTGTGTGACGTAATTTATGGACGGCCCCTTATGAACTTCCCGCGACTTCACATGCCTAAATTATAGCCTAATAACACCTCCATTTATGTAGTTCCATAGGTGAAAGCGCATAGGCGATAGAATTTTCATGATCGGGTCAATATTTTCGAAGATTACAAACAAACAAAGGTAGAAACCTTACCTCTTTATAATATTCGTATAGATAAATACAATATTATTATTTGTGGTAGTTTCATTGGTTCGATTTGATTCAGAAAATATTTGATGCGTATATCATTGGTTTATTTAATTCATAGAAATTAATTTAAACCTAATGAGGAATAACTTGTGCATTCATCTGTATACTAAATAGAGTAAATTTTTGCAATGACTGGTTATTGGATGGCTGACTGAAAATTTACTATTTAGAGTTCATCCAATGAAGGTATTATTATTATTATTATTATTATTTAATTAGGTACGTCAACATCATACATATTTAACCTTTATAATACAATATTTAAACAATTACAATTTCTGATACATATGACAATTACAGACATACACAAAATTCATTTATTTATATTATTGCACATTCAAATCCTAAACACTAAATCAATAGTAATAAATTAAATCAATAGAACCAAAATTCATTAAATTAATCAAGTCAAATTAAATTTAAAAAAAACTAAATTAAAAAAAAAGGTAAGGTAAGCTGTTGCTTCCCGTCACATCTTATTACCACCGTCTCTACCACTTTCGAATCCTCACTGGGTTGGAGTTGGTACCCTATCTATGAACCTATGACGATGTCCTTTATTACCTACCTAAATAAAAAAAATCCCGTCCTTGCATCGTATTCCTCACTACTTATGGTCGTGGTCTTTATGATCAATTCATATATAGGAAGGATAAAAACATAATAACTTAAATTAAAAAAAAAAGAAATTGTTACTTACATAGAACATCAGTACCTGGATGATTGAGATTTTCTCGTTCATTTTTATGGTCTTATAAGATGATTTATTAAAATGAAATATAACTAGATCTTTTTTTCTCCCTCGAAACCCTCTACATGCCAAATTGCATGAAAATCGTTGCGAGCCGTTTCCGAGATTCTAATTATATATATATTTGAATTGCTCGTTTAAAGGCATCAGATTAGATTTTATTCAACAGGCACATTTCGATACATTTTATTAAACATTCCTTTTGTTTTATCTATTAACTAGCTTTTGCCAGCGACTTCTTTCATGAATTTGAGGATACTATACTAAATACCTACATAGAATGAAAAAAAATGATATATATTTTTTAAATGCTTTTTAAAATTGTTAGCATAAAGTTTAATTGATACGTTCAATGATATAACAAAATCTGTATTTAATTGGGTAGATTATTTCAGTACTTGGGTGTTTGTTTTTGTTTTGATTTATTTTTAACGACTAAATTAGCGCGTTTAAAAATAACATTTACAAAAACAATATCAAGTAAATACCTCGTTAGAAGGATTAATTTAAAACGGGTGTCTAAACATATTTATTTTCGTAGAATAATACTAATTTTAAAGACGGTTTAGGCATTCAAGAAACTTCCATTTAAGTATGAATAATAACCGCCCGACTTCAATGGAAGTTTCATGAGAGCATGAATCTAAAAAAATAAGTATATATTTCACTTTTTTAAAGACGGTAAATATATTTTTACAATCGAATCTGTTTAAGAGAGAAAACTTTATAAATGTTAGTTAGACTAATGTCTCGACGTTTTAACCCTCCAAAACCTCTATAAGTGAGGCCCAAAAACTCACTCTATAAGAGAAACTAATTTTTCACTAGTGAACCTTTAAAACCTACTCGCATTTGCCTCTATCTGTATCCTCTATCAACAGTCAAACCTATTAAACATATATAATAACTCTTTTAGTGAGATAGGCCACTTTCTAATTCTGTAAGCTAGAAACTCTGGTTAGTGAGTGAGCAACTCGTTTAAGAGAAAAAAAATCGTAGTCCCTCGCACTCTCTCTAATTCAGGTTTATCTGTATTATTGTGTAGTAATTTTATATCACATAAGTGATATATAAAAATTAATATGACATTACAAAAATCACAAAAATGCAAAATACACACACACACACACACACACACACAAATATACATGGTGCAGGTCGATTTTTTAAGCATTTTTCATTAAGAATATTGTTCTACAATATTAAGATAAATCATTAATAAGTCTGTTCTTTCATCAGGAAAGATTATAAATGAGAATTTCTGCATTAGGGTTGGATTATTGTGTATCGTTGAAAAGTGAGTAATATAACTAATTCTGTGAAATGTGTTAACAGAGAGATTGGGCAACGTGGTCGCACACGCGACCGTTCGTTGTGGCGTGATTCATAAACTAATAGATGAAGAGCTCGTGACAAAAAAGTGTATAAGTTTTCTAAAACTGGATATTTAGTATATCGATGTATTAAAGGCCGCCGTGACTGCCAGATCTTCTAACACCTGACCCCCGCATTGGGCACTCAGTGATGTATACCCTTAGTACTTTAACATTCTGAAATATCAAGCTTTCGAAAGCCTTTGCACATTTTTGTAACGAGCTCTTTGGCTATAAGGGTATTGAAAGGCCGTGGCGCATAGCATGTTAATATAAAAATTATGTAAATATTAATGGTGGACGAGATGTCAAATT
Organism: Diatraea saccharalis; assembly: GCA_918026875.4. NCBI lineage: Eukaryota > Metazoa > Arthropoda > Insecta > Lepidoptera > Crambidae > Diatraea > Diatraea saccharalis. The sequence continues at coordinate 9,649,590 of OU893350.1, forward strand.
AGGGAAAATAATATTTAACTTTTTACTACTCATGACATAATCCATGATAGTGATAACCAATAATTTTGTATGAATTATTATAGAGTTTAATACTTAAACTGACAAAGTTTATTATGTGAATCTTATCAGAGTGATATTAAAGACACCCGTAATGAAATCAAAGAATAGATCCATTTTATCTTTCTGAATGGCAAGTTATGAGATGAGTGACCAAGTTTTTAGTATCTCGAGCACGCTATGGCTTCTCCTCCTTGTTTTGCGTTCATAGACAAGAACTGGATATTATAATGATGCAATTATTTGTACTCGTGTCTGTCACCAAGAAGCTTCGTGTTAGTCGACTCCACTTGTTATAAATATTAACAGTTATTTTTTAATTTCATTCAGTTTCTCGTCTATTTGTTAATAATATCTGCTTAAGTTATGTCATTTTTTCAAGTAATTACATCTCACGACTATAGTGAGTATAATAGCTTGGCTCAAAGGTCCAAAGAGTGAAGTAAAAAGAAGGATATTTAGAAAGTTACAAACTATATAAAATAAGGTGACTGTTACTAATTAACTTCCAATAAAAAAATAATTAACTTACCAATTCCTATTTGGGGTTTTCTAAGCGCTTAAAACGATAATACAGTGCTAATCGTGGATACAAATAAGCACGCGCTAAAACGTTCTTAAAGCTTCTTTAATACTGGATTTTGCTGATTGGGGTAATAATTTTCTTTTTACACAGTTTTCTTAATATTAACAGTTCCTACTTAATTTAATTTTTGTTTGTTTGTAACAAACAAATGTTAAAGTAATTACTTCTACTCGACTATAGAGAGGGGTGTAAGACTTGAATAATGATTGAACAGGTAATAAGTTTATAACTTGAGCCCGAAGAAGAGGAAGCTGCCGTTTAGCGAGCATCCGGTGACAAAGAGACTATTGAAGACATTGTAACTTCTACTGTAAATTTACTAATATAACTACGTACTATACTAATATAATTGAGTAATTCGATGGCATAGTGGGTAAGCGCCGCACCCCGCGATCGTTGTTGTTAAGTAACTTTCGCGAGGATCATTCACGGAATGGGTGACCAAAAAAATATTACCTCGAGTTACTCCATGCTTCGAAAGACACGTAAAGCCGTTGGTCCCGGCTGCATTTGCAGTCGTTAATACGACTCTCTTACTCTTTTAACCTCCATAAGGAAGGCCGGAGCCACAGTGTCGTTAAAGGGTTAATGATACTAATATAACAGCATATCTATACTAATATTATAAAAAGGAAAGACTTTATTGTTTGTTCGATTTATATAACTGAAGGTATAATTTCAAAGTAGGTAGTTGGTAAATACACAACATCTATTTTTTTTTTAGTTTATAGCCATGCAAAAATAAAACAGTGTTAAGATAAATACCCACTTATCTTAAAATATGTCACGTCACAACTTTAATTTAAACAACTTCCACTAATATAAAACTGACATTAATATGAAAAAGTAAAAAATGTAACCATAAAATGTATGCATAATTTGTTTTATATAGATAAATAAATATTTAACAACATCACATACATTGCTCAGATTCCAAGATGAGTAGCTAAAGCCCCCGTATTATGGAGTATCTGAGACAACGAAGATCACACAACACCCAGACCCGAGATAGTATAGAAAAGTTCATTTTCTACATTAACCCGACCGGGAATCGAACCCGGGACCTCAGAGATGGCGACACCTTGAAACCGGCGTGCGAACCACTCGGCTCGGCTTTTTATTATGATAATATAATGTTGACATTTGCATGCCTGCAAGAATAAGGTGGAATAATATTGGGTTTGAAACATTGTTCAACATCCCAATGTTTATTATTGCACAAATAAAATACTTTGTCATAAATTTCTATTGAAGTCAAGTCGTGACAGAGCGCCGCGTTGGACGTCGAGTTTTTGTAACAGAATAGCACTATTGTAGTACCTACTTAATTGTCCACCAATTGTGTGGTCTCGTTCTATTGACATTAGAGATGGCCGAAAATATATCGAACAGGAGTCCATTGAGTGGCCATCAAGATTATTGCCTCAATGAGGATGTGATGTGATGCTGTCTATCGACTATTGAGAGGTAATTGACTACAATTCACTGCTTATGACCTAGGAGTGACTCAAATTCAACCAAACCATTAACTGTAATTGAATTTGATGGCTGTTTTTTCTCCTTCATTTTCTGTTACGATTCTAGTTAATTTCTAGTTTATTTGTTTTCTTAACCTTTGGTTTTTTATTAATAAACTAGCTATTTTCCTTGACTTCGCTCACGTAAGTTATAACTTATGTCATCCGCACATGTAGCTTCCCGTAGCTCCCTTATATGATTTTTTATTAAATCGGGCTTGAAGTTTCAGAGCCTTATTAATACAAAACAAACAGATAAATGAGTTACTTATTTATCTATGATCTTCAATTATTTAATAAATATCATTTGAGTGTTCCATCTAATTAGACGTCATTAAAACAAAAAGGCCCATTTAATGTACCTCGTCGTAAAACTGTCTTTAGATCTAGCTCGCCTGTTTCAAGACTCTACAAGCTGGTAAATTAACATAATGATAGCGCTTATTTCCACGATTCATCGAACATGCCTCGCCTTATATCATAATGTAACATTTAAAAAATATTTAATAACCGCAATCAGTACACTGTTGCTTTAGCCATTCATATATTCCTACACATTTGAATGAATGAATTAATAAATTTCTTTATTGTACACCATAATTATAGAAAATTACAATTCATACAGTTGGAGTCGGATGTGAATTAATTTTTCTTTTTTTTTTATTGCGTGGTGTATTTACCTTTAAGTATTGTTGCACTGGATTCTAAATCCCTTATTATGATTAATCTCATTCTATCGATGTGTTGCTGTAAACAAATAAAATAAAATGACCTAGAGGTATACGAGGATTGCTCAATGAATGAGGATGAAGGTTAAAATTAACCAAAACTACTCTAAAATTGGGACTCAATTGGTGACAAAAAACCAGCTAATAACATTATTACAAAAGATATTCACTTTGGCACTGTATTGTATACATGTGAGCTTTATATATTATAGACTATATAACTCTATGGCTCTATAGCTTAAGTCGTAATAATCGTGAAAAGTAAACAATTTCAATGCATCAAAATCGTAAATTGGCATGACCGCTTGCCCACAGAGATCTGTGAATAGTTGTTTATTTGATGGGAGCTGCTCTACAGTACCTAGGCATATATGGACAACAAAAAAAAAAAGTAATAGGGATAACTTTGCTATCAGTGAGATCGTTGAAGCATTGGCTACCTAGCTGGTCTGCGATGTGGAAGTTAAACAACTTCCGCCAGAACCAGTGAGGATGGGTGACTAAAAATTTCTTATCTCAGACTCCGCCATGCTTTGGATGGCATGTTATGCTATTACCCCGGCTACATCTGAAGTAGTTAACAACCACCAATCAGCAATAGGTTCGCATGGTGGGTCATGGTTTTATGGCCCTATGCAATTCGATTCCATCCATAGGGAAGGCCAGAGTCTTCATCGATGAGGACATTAATAGATTGAAGTGTGTGTGCGCGTTTGTGTGATTGTATTTGTCAATTATGTCGTTACCTCTATTGTTATTATGTGATTTATGTGGATTTGATATAAATCTGCGTTTGAATACATTATATTTTTAATGTTTGCTATAATGAGTAACATTTAAGTGTAGTCATCACGTGTCGAATAAATGAAGGACGGAAATGAAGAGTTTGTAAAACAAAAAATGTTTAGTTTTTAAAAATAATATAAAAAAGATTGTTTGCTAGTTTTTTGAATGGAAATAATACTTTTTTGTTTTGTTCAAAAACGCTTAAGGCGCGTATACTAAAAATTACTAACTTTTAATTGGTTCTGCACGAAGAAGTTCAAATAAGCTGTCATTACAAATGTGAATACTACATCTTATTTTGAAAGGTTGAGTAAATTTATTCTCGTTATTAACTAATAACCGCTAAAACTCACATTTTTTAACCATTCATGCGCCACCTTTACAATATTCGTAATTGCTTGTTAGTAATTAATTTACGCCTGTCTTAATAGAATTTCAAAACTTTACAATTAATACAAAAGTTACACATTTGACGCGAAATAACAGAGCCGTTAGGAGGTTTTCTATACTTATATTTAAAAATGGAAAGATTTGATTGTTTTTTATTTGCATTGAATAGGCCCCGAAATTATCAACTATGAGACGCTTCATCATACGCGGAGCACACAGTCGATGATATAACCGGTAGTGTTCAATAAAATTCATCATCATCATCGCCAGTCCTATTTCGGCCCCACTGCAAAGTCAAGTCAAAGTCAAAATAATCTTTATTCAAATAGACTTCTCAAAAGTACTTTTGAATCGTCCAACTTTTTTTCCCTACCACTCGTTCAGGACGTCTTTTGGCTGATAAGAAGAACGAGCAAGAAACTCACCAGCTCTAATAAGAGTAATGCAGGGGCTCAGGCCTTTCTTATGGATGGTTAAGGAGAATGGGCCATGACCTTCCAAGCTGGCCTAATGCGTTAATTGGAGTGTATTAATGACTGCAAATGCAGCCGGGACCAACGGCTTAACGTGCCTTCCGAAGTACAGAGGAGTTCGAGATAACACTTTTCGGTCACCCATCCCGTGACCGACCCTTACGAAAGTTACTTGACAACAACGATCGTGGGCCGCGACGCTTATAAATAAAATTATAACTATATAGATGGAAATCATAATTATGTTATTTTATAAAACATATAGCTACGTATACAACATAAACATATAACATTAGCGCGCTCGATCTGCGTTCTTATGCAACTTTCGCAAAGGCTGGTCATAGGATGGGTGATCTTATTAGCCGCAACAATGGGGACATTAATATGCTGGTTATGATGACGATGTCACGTGTCTGTGAGCTCAGATTATAAGTACTTTTTGCTACCTCATTATCTGATGCATTTTTTGTTGTTAAGTTCATTAGGTATTGAGTTTTTGAATAGTTAAATTATAGTTATATAGTTATTATATTGTATAGTTGAGTATGCCTAATCGATTTATAATCTGCTTTTTTTTTTAATTTTGCTCAGCTATTTTATTTTCGAAAATGACCACATTATGCCTACGATTATTTTAAGACCAAAATTATGTCTTAAATAGCGAGAAACTGTAGTATCAAAAAATAAGAAATATAACACAGATTTCGCAAAGGCTTTTTAAAATTGTTATAAATATTGTTTCTTGATTTATTGATGTTTTCAATTTTTTTGATAGATTATAAAGCCTAAAAATATCGATTTGAATTACCGATAACTATCGACAGTGTATGCTTTCCAATCCGTTCATTTATTAATTTAATTAAAAATATTAATATTTAATGAACAAAAAAAAGTTATTTTAAGATCATAACATGTAATTTTTGTAGAACGATAAACAATAGATGCGTCACGTAAACGGATGTTCGAGAAATTTCTTATCATCACATTTCTAATAATGAAACGCGAGTCATTCTATATTGTATTGAGGCCTAAAATATACCTAACTACAATAGATATGTATTTTGTTGGATCATCGTCTGTTCTTCTCCTTTTTTAAGGTTAGTTCGGATAGTTTTCGCAAATTATCAACGTTACGTTTTGTTTCTATACATTTCACAGTAGTGCCATTTAACCATAATGAAATAAAAACGGCAGTGATAGATGCACTTCTGTGAGGGGAACAGAAGACTTACTCTGTTTCTTCGAAAACGAAATTTTGTCTATATTCGAAATGCTAATGTTACTCCAAAAATAATTTTTTTTATAATTAATTATGTATCTGAGACACTGTAACTAATGCATAGATAATCTTCGCATATGCTTATAACAAAATTATAGTGAAGAAACCGAGTACGCTCTCAGATTAAGTATATATCATTCAAGTTGTAAAAGCTTCGAACTTGTTAGCATACTTGTTCAAGTATTCTCATTATCATAGTGAAATACTATGCCTTTTTGTTTATATAATAAAAGCTAACCTAAACAGATGAAATCGCGGCAAAATGCAATAAGGGTATTACAATAAGTAATAATTACTCAATGTATTTAGAACGATCACGTACTTTATTGATAGATATAATACGTGTATTATCTAATGATTTCTTAATATGTACATTTATAGAACAATGAAGATACGTGTTGATTAAATCTAAATCAAACTTATATCTTTATAGCTGATAAGAACGATATTATGTGATTAAACTATCGCTCGTTCATTGAGATTATCTTTCACGACCTTCGATCTCCTAATTAATAATAAGTTTCTTAAATCTGTTTACCGCTTTTTTTCTGATTTTTATAGGTCAGAGCTAGTTTAAAAAATATACATATGTGTACAAAGGTTTTGCTCAAGTGGTACAGCAGTGTTGTAGTGAATCGGCTGTAATATTAGGTTGGGAAAATAGTTTGCATTCAGTATGCATAAACTTGTAATAAAATCTGTCTTTCAGCCAGAAACGAGCCAGATACACATGATATGGCTATCGAAATACATTTTATTTTTTTTTTTCACAAAAGAGGTAAAAATACAACTCAAGCCGCGAGAAAAACTGTGATATTTATGGATCAAGTGCAATTTTTGTAAGAGTAGCACAAATTTAGTTTAAGCGTTTTCAGTCCGGAAATTTTGAAATCAAAGATGCATGTGGCTCCAGTCGTCCTGTTATAGATAAAAGGATGCTATTTTTGAAAAAGTGGAGCATAATCGGCATATTAGTATTTACGACGTTGCTGAATAACTGGGGATCGACCACAAAACAGTTTTGGGGCATTTGAAAAAAGCTGGGTACACTGTTACCGCCAAATAGGGCCATCGATTCTGAACTCTACTGCGACCAACTGATGAGATTAAAGCTAGAAGTTGAGAGAAAGCGGCCGGAATTAAATAATAGAAGAGGTGTGGTTTTTCATTATGATAACGTTAGACCTCACACATCTTTTGCCACTCAGCAAAAATTAAGAGTTTTGTACCTTCAGATTTCCACCTGTTTTGGTCTCTTCAGAATTTTTTAGGCAGTGTCAAGTTAACATCACACGAGGGCTGCCAAAACCAGTTATCACAGTTTTTTAATCAGACGACTCAAAATTTCTATAGCAATGGGATCATGTCCCTACCTACAAGTTGTCAAAAAGACAAAATTCTTAAAATGACAACTCTTTTTCGTGATATGTAGATGTTGCAGGCGCATTATCCTCTTTATTTAGGTAATAGTAATAGATATTATTATTTTACTAATTACTTGCAAACAATGCATTAATAATATCTACAGAGTACATGTGACACGTCTCAGTGTGCCTGACCGCATTACCCTTAAAAACTTCCGAATGGATTTTCATGCGGTTTCCAACAATGGATGGGAACCGAATGGACTAATTTAGAAGGGTTAGAATTCATAAAGGTTAAAGTTAATGTTTTATTATTGTTGATAAACATTTCGGAGAAAACAGTATCCAAGTACCAAGAGTTCTTATTCCAAGGAAAAATGAATCAATATACGTCCACTACAACTGTCTCGGTGGCGTAGTGTGAAAGCGCTGCGGCCCGAAATCATTGTTGTTAAGCACCTTTTGCGAGAGTCGGTCACGGGATGGATGACCAAACATTGTTATCTCGAGCTACTCCGTTCCTCGGAAGACACGTTAAGCCGTTGGTCCCGGCTGCAATTGCAGTCGTTAATATCCGCTAATCAACTGGAGGGTGAGGGCCCATCCTCCTTAACCATCCATAAGGAAGGTCTGAGCTCCTTTAGTAGGGACGTATAAGAGCTGATGATGATGATAATGATACGTCCATTCGAGTTTTAAGTCGTTATGTGGGACTTTTCTTTGTAGGTCCACTAAATTCTTTTCCTATTATGTTCTTATTATCTTGAATGAATCCTGGAATTCGGGTTCATTAGGCTACGTTAAATACAAAGCTAGATCAACTTGGGAAGGGAAGATATGATCGTCATCTTCGATAAGACGATCATCACTTCTAAGAAACCACTGCCACTGGAAACCAAACCTATTTTGGAAAATGTCTCTTTAGCCCATTGACGTCCAATATTATATAATGCTGTGACGTCAGCTGTACAATAAATACTTAATTTTCTTGTAAAGGCGTAGCTCTAGTAACTTCGGTTACCCATCTGACATCTGCATTGATTACTTATAATGTATATGATATGTGTCAGAGTCAAACAGTACCAAGTTTCTATTTCCCATGAACGATAGATCAAACGAATCAATCAAAGGCAAAGAAGTCTTTGGTCAGTGGTTCATGTTAACAAACATAATTAACTAGTTATTGTAAGAATAACTTTAGTTATTGTAAAAAAACATGGATGATTAATATAAAAACCGTGCATGAGCACGGATTGATGAGCCCCTCTCGGAGCAACGACACTAAAAATTTTGGTCGCCCATCCAGTAACTGTCCTGAGCAAAATAGGGCTTGAATTATGAAGCACATTATAATTACATACACGTTATGATTATGATTTATTACATCTTGCTGTCATTGCTTTGTCTACATTGATAGACAAAGCATGAACCTACCTATTAGGTAGATAGGTTATCTACCTGGGACTTATCTTAAGATACCAGGTAACCGGATCAAACGAGAGGGTAGTACGGGAGGTTTTTGCACGGTAGACTCACTGCACTGGACCGCCGTCCCTTGCAGTGGGAGAGTCCGGGTTCAGTCGGCCTCTCGCCCAGGTCGATGGGATGTTAAGGTCAGTTCCCCTCAGTATAAAAAAAGGGTAGGTAGGTTATAGGTAGATTGGAGCGTGTTCGGCTTGCAAACTCTGGCAAGTACCGGTTATAGATGATTGAATATAAATTTATTATCCGTAGCTCCTCGGAGCTTCGTAAGCACGTAAGCAGTTGGTCCCAGCTGCATTCAGTTTAAGTCATCCGCACTCGAAGTAGACAATGTCTGATTCTTCATATTAAAGGTTCAATTCCATACAGAAAGCCTATATCTCAGCAGTGGGGATATTAATAGGCTGATGGTGATTCAGATGAGGTTGGTGTAATATAAGGACTTTAAAAAATAAGTCAATTCTATTTAAACTTTAAGGGCCGAAAATAACTTGGCGTTATTATTTTTGCCTTTTATTTTCATTGCCTACGCAAATAATCCCATAATTAATGCATAAGGTAAACGCAGGTATTACCGAGGTAAAATCAAGGCTTTAAGGTTTAAACCTTCGAAATAGGAATTTCCGATCGTAACAGTTACTAGTATATATTTTATGATACGTAGAGGTTTGAACTTTTGGAATCTATAAATATGTAGATAGTTTTTGAGGAAATACATAAATTCATACATAAATTATTACCGAGGTACGAAAATTAAATACATAATTATAATAATGGCTGAAACTATAATCCACCTTGTGACCTACTTTGAATCTGTATATATGGTTTCTTTTGACTCTTCAATCCTTAGCAAAATATTGAGTGCACTTAAGTATGGTGACTTGCGTTTATACGGACGTCATGCTCTGGCACCGGCTGGACGCAAACTAATAGTTTTTTTGTTTTTCTAATTTGTTGTGCATAGTGTGTCATGGGTCCATTCAAATGAACATAAATTGATCTTTCAAAAAAGTGAAACTTTTTGAGTAAAATATGTGTGTAATTGCCTTAAACCTCAATTATATCACATACCTCAGTGATACCTGCAGATTAGACGTGTGCGCCGCGCCGCGCCGATGACTGACGCCGCCGATCATGACACGCCGCCGCTGACCGGTTAGAAAGATCGGCGTAAACGGCGTGGGATGGCACGAACTGCGAGTAACATTCGTTCGCTCGGTTGCTAAGCAACGTAGTGCTTTCTCTGCGGCATATGTTAATTCCGTTCCGTATTCCATATCTAGTAAAATTTTAATGAATATTAAAGTAAAGTCAATGATGCAAACAAATAAAAAATCGAATCTCTCTTCTTTAATTACAGCTGTCAACAAAATTGTACAATTAATGTAGCACTCGTCTATAAGATGGAGTTTGCAGAAATCATAAATGCAATACTTACCCTTAATGTCTACTCTAGCTAACCCATCTCTGTAGCTGGCTTTACTAAAACGGCTAAACGATTGCGTCTAACTGTGAATAATATCAATAAAATAATTTCTATACATGATAACTGTTACATTGGGGAAAAAGTCTTTTCGCATATAGTATGCATAAAGTTGTAATAAAATCTTTCAGGCTTCCATTTCTATGCGGCTGGTTTCGGTATCATTAAAAAGTTTAAATTTTAAAGTAGACTTCGAATTCAAATTAAGAAATTGTGTAATTTTCATTTGTTTTTTTTTACTGTCAAAATGAGTAAATCTAATGAAGAACTTAGCATTTTAAATTTTTATTATTAAAAGGTAAAAATGTAACGTAAACCGCGAAAAAGATTTTTGACGTTTATGAACCTAGTGCAGTTTCTGTGAGAGTAGCACAAATTTGGTTTAAGCGTGTTCAGCCCGGGAATTTTGATGTTAAAGGTATACTTCGCTCCAGTCACTCTGTTACGAATAAAATGGATGCCATTTTTGAGAAACTGAAGCAAGATCGGCATCGGTAGTTACGACGAAGCTGAGCTCACTGAAAAAAAACCTAATGAACCGTGTACTCTTTTGTGATTCTTTGTTGCAGTGTAATGAAACCGAATCATTTTTGAAGAAGCTGATAACTGGTGATGAAAACTGGATCACGTAAGACAAGTACATGCGATAAAAATCGTAGTCAAAGGACGATCAGACTTTACAGACTGGCGAAACCCGGGTTAACTGGCAAAACGGTGATGCTGTTTATATGGTGGGAATAGAAGGGCATTATTCATTATGAGCTGTTACCGCCAGGCAGGATTATCGACTCTGAACTTTACTGTGAACAACTGATGAGATTAAAGCAAGAAGTTGAGAGAAAGCTGCCAGAATTAATCAATAGAAGGAAGGTGGTTTTTCATTAAATGAAGAGAGTTTGGCTGGGAAGTGTTAATGCATCCGCCGTATAGTCCTGACCTTGCATCTTCAGATTTCTACCTGTAAGTTATTGAAAAAAATAGCACCTACATACTTAAGTTAAATGTAAGTTAACTTTATTAAAAATGTTTAGAATTATATTCTGAATGAAAAATGCTTAAAAATCCAGTTTGTCCCCGGCATTCTCAGATGGGACTTAAACCCATGAACTTGGACCCATGGATTGCTAAAAAATATTTTTTAATATCATTATGACAACGTTACATAATGTAGAAGAGTATAGTTGTGCCATATTTGAATGTTAATTAAAAGGTGTTATTAGTTTTAGTAGCTCTTATATTTGTTATGTCAATAAAGGCATTCTGAATTATTTAACTTTTTATTTTCCATTATTTAACATAACGACGCCGTTTACGCCGCCATTTACGCCGCCGCCACTGAATTTTTAGCTCCACGCCGCCGCCGAAGATTTCGGCATCGGCGCACATGCCTACTGCAGATTTTCGACTACCGCGGTAATACCTGCGTTTACTTAGGTATAATTTAAACGTAGGTTAAAATTATACCTAAACTGACAAACACATAACGAGAAACTGTTATTGAAAAACAACAAGATATCAAAAATAAATATAACATGATTCGTAGGAAGGAAGATCCTATCCTAGAATAATACCTAGAGGACTGTAACGGTAGCCATACACGTAAAGATATACTTGAGGAAGTAACTTGTGGGACTTAGTATTCGGGGAGAATCGAAATTTCGCTCATTTCAACTAGTTAAACTAACGAGACTTTTATTCCACATTCACATACTATTCGTACGAATTAAAATGACGCTTGAAGGCCTATCCTATTTCTGCGAAAAAAAAAACAGGTTTCAATAATTTAAGATGCAACGGAGATAGGACCTGACACTGCCTCTGATGCACATATATAATCTCCACGGATAATTTAAACAAAATTAAAATTTTTCGTTTGAGGACAAATTTCAGGTTAATTCGTACGAGTTATACTTATGTATTAATTATTTTAACGGTGGAATGGGACTCATTGTTCCCACTAGTTTACCTGATTTGTTCAACCTTTCAATTTTCACAAGTGTTTGTAACAGCCTAGATTTAATAGATGATATTGAATTTGAATTAAAAACCTTAGAAAAAAAATGTCTTTATCCATCTATGTTGCAATAAGTGTACCTTTATTCGTGTAATAATCTTCGAACACATGTTACTGCATAAAACTTGCATAAGTATACCGTTACGTGTATGTATACCATAAATTTTACTTTTCGGACGTTTAAGAATAGTGTATCGAAAGTGAGCATTGTGAAGCTGTTCATTTGAGCAGCGGAGAGGCAGCCTCGCGCCTTAATTTGCGTCTAGCGTCTAAACATACAAAACGATCCAACCTCTTCAAGTCAAGTATTAGTTCAGACTGGAGTCCTTCTTTAAATCTAATAAAAGCCCTTGCAGATAAGCGGTTTACACTAGACCCACATTTATTACCAGTTACCAAGGCGGGTGTCTCTCACGCACATCAATGTTCAAATTAGGATAAAAACCCCAAATAAAATTCAAGAAATATATAAAAAAAAAAATGTTCAAATTAGCTTGTCTTGATTGTTCAAATTCTGTCCCCACAAAGTTCGGCTCTTCGCAAAGCATGCCTCGCGACTCACGACTTGCTATATACCTACATGCTTAGGCAGCGTTAGCTATTTCACTGTATCTATCTTTTAATATCAAGATATTTTGAATAACCTAGTATTTTGGAAAACAGCTTAAATACAAACTTAGATTTGTTCGAGGAACTCAATCGGGTAGTTGTTATGGGTAGTTACGCAGAGCGAGTTAATGTACACCCATAGTTGGATGTACGTATAGTAGCTCGCACCCAACCAAGTTATCTAGGTACTTTTAGATTTTTCGCCTATTCACCTGCTCGCCTGGCAGTAACTTGCACGTAGCAGCAGCTTGTCAGAGCCGTAAAGTTTTTCACCGTTTTTTAATAAAGAGGGCGCGTACACCCAAACTATCAGCTGTTTTATACATAGAAATAACGTCCAAATATAAAAGTTCAAACACAGCCAAAATTTTCTTAACTTATTATTTTGTATTTTTTTACCGAGTCTTTTTGTACCTATTTTTATATTTCTTCTCCTTCGTTCTCTCCTGAAGCTCCTCCGTGCGTCGGAAAGCACAAGAGCCATTGATTCCAAACTTCCCACCGTATTTATACTTATTAGCAAACAACATTTCGCCTGTACTTACAGTAGTAAGCACCTGTTGTACATTAATTTGCACTGGGCTCGTATAGCTAAAGGCCTGCATTCCAATTCTGACAAAGTTTACGTTTTTATCGCATTTCAATAGAATCTCATCGACTTACATTTTGCTATAGTACTATCTACCTTAAGTCTAATATTATTAGTGCAATATATTCCTCGCACATCAATGGTGACAGAAATAATATGATAATATTAGACTTAAGGTATATAGTACTAGCTTTTACCGGCGACGTGGTATAGTTACTTTGGGTAGCATATTTTTTCCAAAAACTGTTGTTTTTCGAGCTGATGATGAAATTATCTTGATGTTTAAGTTCGAAGAAACTATAGTAAAAAAAAACAACAAATACTCTATATGTTTCAGTACTTTATCTTAGTATCTCAGGGTGCCAGGGACCAAGTCGATTTTTAAGTATTTTCATTAAGAATATCTTTCAATATAGCATTGTGTATACGAAATTGATAAAATATAATATAATTCAAGTAGTTTAGATTCTATCGAAAAGCTATTATTACGTGATCCGTATATTAGCGCCCCAAGATCCATAGGACTCTCAAAAAATTTAATGAACTATATGTCTACATTCTTAATTATATTTTCAAAACTCTTTGTAAATATCATGTTAATTAAGTTGATCTTATTAATGAAACTCCCAATATCATGTGTGCCTTTCATTAACACTGTCATGAATGAAGTGTAAAGTCATTACGGTCGAAAACCATTCGGTCATTCATGGGTTGGGTATTAATTAAGTAAAACATATCAGCAATGTAATATAATTAATTTCACAAATATTTGCGATAGTCAGTAAACAAAGTTGCGACTCCAATACGATGAGATCAAGAAATTTTATAATTATATTATATTTAACACACACTTATTTATCGAATGTATTCTTCATATATCTATCTATATTTCACAATAGAACTAAATTTTCCTAGTACTTTAAATTCATAGAACAAATTGTAATTGAAAGAAAAAAAAATTCATAAACACTGAACAAAAATAGTAGCGAAATACAGTGGTTACAATGCAATAGGTACTAACATTCATTTAATAAAATTTTGGTAATGATCCATTTATTAATTTAAATACTAACTAACTTGATATAAGTATTAATTTACTTTAGTAATTACTAAAACAATAGTCTTATCTTCTAAGAAATTAGAAAATTATAATACAATAATTTTCTAGGTTAATTAATGAATTATTTTTTTAATAAAGTTCTTACATCTTATATCTGTTTAGGTTACATTAATTAATACTGAAGAAAAAGAGAAATTTATATTTCTGAATATATGATATGTGAGGAGATTTTAGTAAGGTACTTTGTATTTATATATTTTTCAGTTAAAAACAATCAGTAGATTGTAACGGATGTATAGAAAAAAAAAAAACCATCATTTGTTTTGCTTAAATTTGGTTGAATATAATAATATATTTGTTTATATAGTAAAATTATACGAATACACATCAGCAGTTTATAGAGAACAATACTCTTGTAATGCTAATACGATATCGGCTAAAGTCATATGTTGATTAATAACGACATTGTTTCTTCTATTGAAGTTATGGATTTGCGCAGTTCGATAGTTGTTCGCTCTGTTTTCTCTATTAAGTAAGTAGGCGTCATTTGGCATCTCTAGTAGGGCGAGTGAACTAGCTCGATGGGTCTTCAGTAAGGGGGCCTGGTGTCTACCGCCCGAGGCCGGTCCACAGCAGGCCCGGATCGTGATGGTTCGCGCCGGGGTAACTTCCGTCCGCCTCCACGAATGATCTGCGGTTGTAAGATCTACGTACAACAATATTTTAGACTGGATTTATGTGTTTGTAAATGTCTAAAGTTAAGTTAAAGATCGACTTTCGTATGTTGAGTCTTAAGTCATACTTAAGTCTTAAGGCTAGATTATAGATTAAATATATTCTATTTAAATAAAGGATATTCACCAAATATTAAGTTTTGAAATTATATAAAAACTTTTTGCTTTTAACGTTGTCTTGCAAAGTGGCTAGTAATAAATTAATTTATCGACTAATAGGAATTCATTTTAATCATCGATACGATAGATATTAAAACATAATCAAATATTCGTTAACAAGAAAAAACAAAACATTTCAGGTAATCAATTAAGTGTGATTCACGCTAAAAACTTATTACAATGTAGTTAAAGAGTGTGACTATAATTCGGCCGCACCAGTAGGATAAACTTTTTATATTGTGAATCAAAAAGAGTTTAAAATCTACAAATGTTTTGAGTGTGTCACATAAAACCTTTTTTAACACCTTTGCTCGTAAAGCTGATTTCACCGGTTTTAAATATGTAAAGTGGGTCATAAAAAAACGCATGTGTTACCAAAGCAAATAGTTAAGTTATAGTCCATACAAATTCCATAACAGTATTATTTGCCATTTCGCGCGCTGTTGCTATTCAAATTTCGAACTAATCACCGCGCGGCGCCAGTCAGTATGCAGCGCTAGCGCGCTGTTAAAATGGCGGGAAAGCAACAGTGTACTTACATTCACAGATTGAGTTTATTTAATGTTTTCCTCTCTGTTTCCTCGCAAATGTGTTAAAAAACGTCGTACGATATACGTGCGTATTGGTTATAACAAGCTCGGCTCAATTACGCTCTCGCCTTCGGCTCGGGCAGAAATTCCGCCTCGCATGTTATAACCATCATAACGCACTAATATCGTAATGTACTATCGTATTTCAATGCAGTTGCTTATAAAGCGTTATTTTTTTAATCCTTGTGTTTTCAATTTGGCCCTTATTCGTAAAACCTTACTTTCCGCACTCGTATCCTAAATAACTATTTTACCAGGTGTTCCCAAACTTATTTCGTTTATTGCCCTATTTATTTAATGAATGATTTTTAGCGCAATCATTTTTTCACCTACTTCAAACAACTATAACTTCAAATAACTTAATTATTGTGAGCTATATTAAGCGGAGCGGAGATAAAACATTAATTCTAAACGAGACTTTTATTGTAAACCCGAGTTAACTTGAGACTTGAGCGCAGTAAGTACACAAGTCTTTTACTAACTCTTTCTACGCCTCTGCACAACGGCCCCATTTAATTTTGCTGGGTCTCTTCCCGCCCCTATTTAGGCCTGCAGCGCCCACAAATATTTGGGAAAGGCTTTGCTTGATGCCGTGCTTTATACCGTGGAATGGTAATGGATAGTATAAAACAAAAAAAATACTGCCGAAATTTTAGACTCTTTTCCTCCATTTACTAATTCTTCTCACGGTAGTTACTATGCCGGCTTTGTCAGTAGTCTTAAAACCGAATTTTTAGCTGTCTATCTTGCTCTAGCTGATATATTTTTGACGGAACATGATGAAGACAACACATATACATAGTATGAGTACGATAGTATATACGCTAATCATAAACTACATTGTCTGTTTGTTTGCATTGAATAGGCTCCGTAACTACCGAATCAGTGTTGAAAATTCTTTCACCGGGAAGCCACATCATACGCGCATGACACAGGCTATAATTAACACTGGCGAAGTCGCCGGAAAACAGCTAGTTTATTATATAAACGAAGATGAAATGCTTAGACTCATGTGGGTAAAGTATTCACATAGCCAGTAATTTAAAAAAATAATTTGACAAAACAAGCGTGTAACAAACTCGAGAACGATTTATCTACTCCAAATGTTACTTTTTCGGGTGCTGCTTTAGTTATATTCTAAGGGTGCGAAGAAAAGTGACATTTGGAGTAGACAAAACGTTTCTCGAGTTTGTCATCATGCTACCCATACTTAATAATATACTAATCTGTTTTTCATTTCCTTATTTTCTGTTGTCTTTTTTTATATTCCGCAGATTTAAACATTCTTGCTACCACATGACTCTTATCTATTATTATAATCATCTAATTATGCGGTGTATGTAACGAAACTTCGTGTACGGAAATTATTTAAGAGTATTGTATGTTAAAGGGCTTTTAAACTTATTAGAGATGCGCTGAATAGTGGTTTCATATTTTCATATATCATACCATTGTTTAGGTTTAAAAATAAATGGTAATTTAAAGTCTAATTGCTTTAATTGCTAGTCTAAACGCTAGTTCAATAGATAAACATATTCTTTATAGAATGTTTTTGACTTATAATATATCATAAATCTTACATAAGGAGTTTTGTCTTTTAATTCTACACCGTGTCTTGTAGCCAAGAATATAGAAATACTCGAACCGAATAAATTCGGCACCAAAACCGAGTAATTCGGCTGAATACAAATAGTGAAAAGGATGTCGAATACCAAACAAATATACGAATATTCGGCGCATCACTAAAAATTATTATGAATCTGCCTTGTCTTTGTTTCTTTTACAACTATGTTACGTTAATATGAAACATGATGATATAATGAGGTTTAAGATATGACAAGTAAAGAGATTTCTTGTGTATATAAAATAAATCTAAAAGCAAGATGATGAGATACGGTTTTCTTTATAATACAAAATATAACATATGTTTACGATGCTTCGTTAGATTCTAAATTATTGACAGCCTAGGGACGCGTTTTCACTAACACCCGATTTCACTAACCTAGAACAAGGCATAGCTTATCTAGGAAACGCCTAATATTACGAATCGCCTTAGCAGATTAGTTTAATTTAAAATAAATATTTTTTCTTTTATCCCTTGACATATTTATGACCTTGACATATTTACGATCCCTTGACATACTGCTAACGCATCCGGGACCAACAGCTTAGCGTGCCTTCTGAAGCACGAAGGGGCTTGATATAGTAAATTTTTAGTATATCACGTGCAAGGCGCCGCATAACGAATATCATAACTTTAGTCATTGCCTAATTTCGTTAGGTGGTTCCTAGTCGATGGTGACATGCATTTAAACCATAGGGGATTCCTAAATATTTAGGCAACAGTGTTGGGCGACTCCTAAATTTATTTTACCTAATGTGAGGCATGTTAGTGCACATATAAATGTAAATAGTGAAAATGTTCCTTGGTATTACAATAGATTCCCGACTGCAATGGGATCTTCATATTGATAACTTGTCAAGTAGACTGAGTTCTGCAGTATTTGCTGTGAAGAAAATTAGACTCTTGACAAATGTTGAAACGGCAAGATTGATATATTTAAGTTATTTTTATATATGGTTTTACGTATGGTCTATTGTTGTGGGGTGCTGCGGCTAGCATTCAGGATATTTTTATTTTACAAAAGAGAGCTATCTGCGCTGTATATAATTATTTACGGTCTAGAGAATCTCTTAGAGAAATTTTTAAAGAAATCAATAAATTTGACTGTTGCCTCTCAATAGATCAATGAAAATACGAGGGTCAAACTGAAAGTTCTTAGAAAATCAAAAACTGATTACATTAGCCAGTTATTAGTTTTATTATATCTTTTCAAAATATTGTCCATTCACGTCAATACACCGCTGCATGCGATGGAACCACTGGGAAAAGCACTTTGCCCACTCGTCCTTAGGGGTCTCTTCAATGGCATCGCGATACGCAGCCACCGCTTCTTCAGCATTCATAAACCGCTTTCCTTTAAGTTTTTCTTTAATTTTTGGAAATAAATAAAAATCACAAGGCGCGAGGTCGGGGCTATACGGCGGGTGACCCAGTAATTCAACGTTTGATGTCGCCAAATAGTCGATCGTTCGCTTGGCGGTGTGCGACGAGGCGTTGTCGTGGTGAAGGAGGATCCTACTGCGAGGTCGTTTCTCTCGAACTTTTTCCAAGACAAGTGGCAAACAATTGGTAGTGTACCATTCTGCAGAAACTGTTTTTTGATCCTCTAACACAATTGTTGCAAAATGACCTATCCTTCCAAAGAACGAGGCCACCATTTTTTTCCCGCACTTCGATCTCTCTTCACTTTAGTTGGCAACTCCTCGAAAGGAAACACCCACTGAGCAGATTGTCTTTTGGTTTTAGGATCATAACAGTAAATCCAGCTTTCGTCACCTGTTAGTATGTCGAACACAGCATTTGAGTCACCTCCGTTAAATCTTTCAATCATTTTACGACACCAATCCACACGATGGAGTTTTTGAGCCTCAGTCAAATTATGAGGTATCCACCGGGCGCAAAGCTTCCTGACCTCTAAATGTTCGTGGAGGATTTTGTGCACTTGACTCATACCGATGCCTAAGCTTGTCCGAATCTGTTGATAGGTCACTCTTTTGTCAGTCTCTATCATACGCCGCACAACACAGATGTTATCTTCAGTCGTCGCCGTAGAAGGCCGTCCCTCACGTAAATCATCAGTGAGATTAGTGCGACCACGTTTAAACTCATTAAACCAGTTGTAAACAGTCGCACGAGATGGGGCTTCATCGTGAAAGGCCAATCGTAGTCTATCATAACTTTCTTGTTGACTTAAATGACATCGAAAGTCATAAAAAATCATTGCACGAAAATTTTCTCGTGTTAAATTCATGATGACGTGACACAGACAATTTTCAATTTGCCGCCAAATCGTAAAACAAATGACAAATGAATGAAATATATACTCAGTAATATTGGCAAAGAGTTATATTTTCAAATTTTAGAATTATTTTTTTATTATATTGTTTATAAGTGGCCAGTTCTAAGAACTTTCAGTTTGACCCTCGTATTATGTACGCAAGAAAACATTACGATTCCTTCACAAAAAAAAAAGTAGTGTTCATAATCTTAACACAAGAAATAAAAATAACTTGCCGTTCCAAGCCTCAGACTTCAAAAAACCAGAGGATTAATTCTGGGTAAATACATTGCTATGTTCAATAAAGTTCCACAAAATGTAAATGACCTACCCATAAATAAATTTAAAATTCATGTAAAGAATATACTTATGACTAAAGGCTATTATAAAGTTGAAGATTATTTTAAGGATCGCAATGCATGGAATTAATATCCTTCGCTTTGTTCTATAACGAATAATTATATGTACAACCTATGGACCTACAGACTTTGAAAGTTGTATTTATTATTGTGATAATACATATTATTTTAGCAATTACTTCATTTATTTAAATGTCATTAGTTATGATAAAGAGCTGGTAAGTTTCTTTCGGTTGTTCTTCTTGTCAGCTAAAAGACGTCCTGAACAAGTAGTAGGGGAAAAAATTTTTTTTTGACTATTCAAAAGTGCTTGTGATAGACCTATTTGAATAAAGATATTTTCATTTCATTTAGTGAAACAGGCACTAATGTTACAAATAGCGTAGGGAGATTATTCCAATTAAAAATTTTAGTGACTTTAGACATTTATTAATGTTGTTAGGTCGTTCCTGGTCATTGGTCAAATACATGTTTACCTTAGGCGTTTCCTTACTATTTAGGCGACTGATTTGAGCGATTCCTAAGTTTAGTGAAAACGGAAATAATACTTTCTATTTTTGGCCACAATTGTAAAATAGGTACATACGGCTGCATATCAGGCTAACACAATACGTTAAATTGTTCAGTTGATTTAAAACTCTACCCACAAAGTAGTAAAGTATAAAATCAAGAGGTGGAATTTGACAGAATTGTATAACCTGATATTCTGTTAACTGAACCTATTTTTATAAAATGACTTTTTTTAGACCGAATTTCATATTGTTGATTTATATTAAAAAAAACGTCAAACACCGGTTTATCGAAATATGAAGCAAATCGTATCCATTTCTAGTGATTCTTAATAATCTGTGTTAGTTGTGTAAAGTACATCCAAAGATCAGGAAATGCTAGATGATTGTGTCGTCATAAGAGTTAATGCCCACCTGATGTTACCGGTTGGTCTGAGAGGGCGCAGAGCATGAAGTTTCCGTATGCCGCTGCCTCCACCGCCGCTACCTAAATAAACAAAATATTTTATTTTTACAAAAATAATACCAACTAGATTTTATACAAGAATGGAATCAATCAATGCCATGTTGTGGCATCCACCACATTCGATTTAAAATTATGTAACTTAGCTTACCATGCATTGTTATTTAATCTAAACCTTAATACTAAATTTCAGCATAATGGAATGACCATTGAACTATCGTAAAATAAATACTGAAATACTGATACAAAAAACTTTTAAAATTTTGCTTGTGTATCTGCAAACAAATATAAATTATTAGATATATTTTTTTAATAAATATGTATACTGTAATCCTGCATGAAAGTAAACCCTACACAGAAACTATAAAATAAAAAACCGACTACAAAAAAAAAAATATAAACCTAAAAATTATACGCTTTTATAATTTTTACTTTTTACGTAAATTTAATGATTTTACATATATTTTAACCGAATTTGAAAATCAAACAGGAGGACGTTGTATGTTCAACGGGTATATTTTTTATGTATGTGCACCGAAAGTCTATCTATCAAATTTCGTTAAGATAACCTTTATATATAACATAAAAATAATAAAATATATATTTTTTGTAAATAAAAAACAAACGACACGTTTTATAATGATTCAGGTAAAAACAAACAATTATTACCGAGTTTACTTTAAACCTTAATCCTTAATACAAATTAAAACATGGGCGTAATTGTCTAATTTTTTAAATCAATCGCGCCCCCTTTCAATTTAAAGATATGCTTGAACTTCTGGCCACAACTATGTATTTAACATGTGACAGCAAATGCGGTCGAAAGTTTTAAATTATTCTTTATTACACATTGCATTAATATTTTGGGGAAATTTATTGTTTTCATCAATAGAAATTTTAAAAGTTTAAATTTCAGAAAACGCGCGAAGAACGCTGTGTCATACGCCGCGTATGACGTCGCACGCAAGTAAATAAACAAATCATCAAACAAAAATCGTCAACATTAAGTCATATTTACTAGCTTGCAAGGCGTTTTCGTCTCAGATAAAATGTCAAAAATTTTATTTTGTGGAATCTGCAAAAAATATTCATTATTTCGTTTAAAATAAAGTGAAATATGTGTTAATTTACTATTATCTTATAGGGTAACCATATTTTTTTTATAAATTTTTATGTTGTCAAAATAACCTATTGTCTAAGCATGATTCAGACACAAAAATTACTTTGAAAACTAGTGATTAATGTCAAACAAAAGATTCGAATGCTAACTGCAATCTTGCGACGAGTTTAGATATGTTTCTTGACTATTTAAATCAGCAGTCTCTCCAAAACTGAGAATGATTTTAAACGTTACATAACTCCATAAGACTGTGATAGATTTAAAAATAATTCAATTAGCCCCCTGGAGTATTTATATAACACAATATCCTAAACAGAATGAAGTTACGAAGTAGGAAATGGAAAGTCTAAACAACGCAATTCGTCATTTGAAACTTAGGAACACCGCGAGTTAAATAGTCAAAAACAAAAATCAATTGTGGTAAAGGAAGCAAACTTTAATTACGATCTCTATTCACCCGTGCGAAATCTTAAATTGAAACGACATTTAAATTTGTTGGATTATGCCAAGTCAATTTAAAGTTCGTTCAAAGGTTGTTAATGCTCGGTATTTCTATTATTCATAGTCAATCAGGAATTATTTATGTTCAATTTCGTAAAACGGCCCAAACGTTGGAAGCAGTTCCAGATCTGGGATTTGGTGTCCTCTCTCTAGCACTATAGATAAATAGTTAAATTAAGCTCCACGAAATGAATGTAATTGTTTCCTTCTAATAAATGATAAAGAATAAAAAATTACATTAAAAGAAACTGGGATGTGAGTTCCTTTTTCTCAACAATATTTTGTGTGTTTGGCGTCTCTCTATCCCTGATTTTAGCCATAGGATACGACATTTTATCGATGTTATGGCGGATTGGTAGTAGTACAATCTCAGGAATCTACAGTTGGTTATTATGTGAGGTTGCAATCAGTATCCAAAAATGTCGTATTTTTATGTATAATCGATATCACGTCAAGTCACTACAAAAGGCCAAACTTTAGCCGACTTCAAACCTTAAACAACAGATTAAATCAAATAACAAAAGTTTTGCCGATTTTAGTACCATTGTTACCGCTAGGGGGCGTTGTATCGGTTCCATATTAAAATCTTAACGCCCTCACCATCAAAAATATACGTAAACTTCAAAAAACTAACATTAAGCCCATTTGCTGTCTATATTTGTCCAAAGTAATAATGTGCCCACTGCTCCAACATTTCCCTTTTAACGTTGGGGCGTGAGAATATGTAAAACTAAAAATAGAATACAGATATGATATTACTCTATTACCTAAATCTATACTCACTTAATACGAGTATTATATAGAAGTAAAGTTTCTAATTTTGTTTGTTTGTAGACGAAATTATTTTCACGCATTTAGTTTCACATCAATTTACTTAGCAAAAACTAGTGTCGGGGTTACTCGGGACACTATCAGCGCATTGTACAGCTTTGATGTTGACGAAGTCAGTGTCTGTAGAAGATACCTGTTGAATGCACACCATTATGAAAGTAGTTTCACATGCGCCGAAATTAGTTTCTTGAAACTTGCTTTTAGTTTCATAACATTAGTTTCGTAATGTAAATTCGGATTAATCCTACGCTAAAAAATACACATATAAATACATTTTTAAATATTTTCTCAGTTTCTTGGTAACAATTCTATCTTTAAAGATCATGAAGGTAAACTTTAAAACATAAAACAATAATTTTCATTTTAAGACAGGTTATCGCGGTTCACGCTTTATGTATACATATCGCTTAAGCATTAACATTAACCATTTGTGTTAGAGAAGTGATTGGAGACAGTGTTTAAATTATTTTACTGTGTTTTATCTAAAAAGGTTGGAAAAGTATAGAATTTTAAATAGTGAGTAACAGGAATTTTTAAAGCAAATATAAGTGGAAGAGCTTAATTAATATATTAAAAAATATAAACCTTTCAAACATCTTTTTACGGAAGAACACTAACTAGTTTTTGTGATTTCTTTTTAAATATGTTATATCAGCCCCGGATTTAAAGGAAAATTGAGCACCACTTCGAAAGTCATTTCTAATGTTTTAAAATAAATGCTTATCATTATCTATTAATTTATGGAAAAATGCCATTGTTTCTATTTTTGTGAGTTTTTATTTATCAATCATTTATCAAGCAAGCCTGGTTTAAAAAAAGAATTACTTCGAGGGCTGTGTTATGTGATATTATTTTTAAAATACAGAGACATTTGCTTTTGCCTGATTTCTTATTACACTCCACTCCATTTTAATTTTGAAAACATTCATTGTAAGATAAAAATAGTTTTTTGACTTTTTCAAAACGAAAGTTTTCTTTATACTTGTACATTCACAAGTTGGGAGAACAATATATAGCAGTTTCAAAGTCAAGTACGTTAGTGATAAAAACTTTATATACCTAAATACGCGGTGATAATGATTAAATCGTGTCATAATGTTCTCCACGCTATAATTTAAATAAGGATTGAATGGCGAAATTTATAGCAAATTATCGGTGTAAGCGTGGATACACCGTTATGGGCAGGATGGGCATGCCCACAACCTTAATAGAACTGTGACGTCACATTTCAAGTGGAAAACGTTGTAAAAAAACTCGATTACTGCGACATATATTTTGGGGAACATGTCCCATGCAGGTATACACTATTTTGAGCAGTTCATACTATGACTCACTCTTGTTTTGGGGTGGTTGTGTTTTAAGCTCTTTATGAGTTCTAGATCCCCTCTCCCCTGATTAGAAGATTGTTGTGTAGTAAAAAAATTATAATAGTGATGGCGAATGGATAAAAAAAAGAAATTCAATTTAGTCCGTCAGTCAGATAATAGAAAAATATTAGATACGTATTTTTTTTGCTTCAATATAAACAAGAAATGGCTTGGATAATAGGCATTATAGTTGATATGATATGCATTTAGTTATAGGGGCTACGTCACAGTTCTGTAGAAACTGTAAAAAAGCGTGACGCGATGAGACATTTCAACTCAATATATCGCCGTAATTTATTGATTTCACAAAAAATAAAAAAAATACTTATTTAATATTTTTCAATAATCTATTGATTTCGAAGGTGATAAATATAGATTTGAAAAAAAGAGTATCATTTATTTAATATTTACTTTTTTTTATTACGATAATAGGTACGCATTATATGAATGTGACTGGCATTAGCCCAATATACACCTAAAAAGAGTATTTAAGCATTCTGTATAAGTTTTATAGATTATAGAGTACGATTGGCAACCCGACCATCTTTGGTTGTAGAGTTGTGTGGAGTGGAGTCACTCATTAAAGACACATTTGTAAAAAAATATTATCTTTCTATATCCACATGCTGATTCAGAATTCTGCTTCTTACTTTATTATTTTTCAGGGCAATAATACTTTTTACGTAGATTTGAAGAGTAACATTATATAAAATGGAACACTGGAAACGCATAAGTCCATTTGCAAAGGCGATGTCTGCCGCAGTCACATTATTGGTAAGAAGAGAACAGACTATGTTCGCGCGCTGGTTTCAAGGTGTCACCATTTCTAAGGTCCCATGTTCGATCCTCCTTAACCATCCATAAGGAAGGCCTTAGCCCCTGCAGTGGGGACGTAAAAGGGCTGATGATGATGATGATGATGATGATGATGTTCGATTCCCCGTCGGTTGAATGTAGACAAGACAATGAATTTTTCTACATATATTGTCTTGGGTCTGGGTGTTGTGGTACCATCGTTATCGGAGATAATCACGGGGGCTTTAGCTACTCATGTTGGAATCTGAGCAATGTATGTGATGTTGTCTAATTTAATTACATATTTTGGTTGAAACATTTTACTTATTATACATGCAATTGTTCTTTGTAATAAAAGCGTAAACAAGTCTCCAAATATTATTATTTATTAATTCATATTTGAAGTAAATTGATTAAATAATACAAATGCCGCTTTAGAAATATAAGCTATTTTACCTTTTTAGTGAAGGAGTGTTTAGTTGCTTAAACATAGATATATATTCTAGAATAATACAAAAATAGTGGAATTTGGCATCTTTCTTTTTTCCATTTGTACTTTAGATCGCGCGCTGGTATTCATCTTATTAATTTATCTCTTATTATTTATTTCAGATTGTATCTACAGCCATTTCAATTTTGATATCTGTATCCATAAGCAATCTTGCTTCTACAATAGGATTCGATAGAGTGTTACATGATTTAGGATTCATTTCGCTTATTGTCATACAACTCTTATTAGTTTTGAAAATAATATCTATTAGCTTTATAATCTACGGAATGTTGAAGGTAATTATTTTACTTTGGGTAACACTCGGTTAAAAAGGCTTTATATGTTTAAAGGCCAGGCTATCAGTTATTAGCAAGGAAAATACACCATCGCAGCCGCAAATTTTTGTTTTCGCTGAAGTTTTATAAATGTTTTCTTATGTCCTAAAATTGTGAGTCACATTAATTTAAATCTGAGAATTTTGAATGTATTGTAAATTACCTAAAAGGTTTGCGTAGCGGGTCACCAACTTTTGGAAAATGCCGCAAAGGGGAATAGTTAGATTGGAACAAACCACATTGGCACATTCAAGAAAAAAGCGGCCAGTGAGCATCGAACGCGTGCATGATGGGACGGAAATATTTAACAAACTATCCTAAAATTTAAAGTCTTGAAGGAAATATGTTTGAAAGGCGATTAAGGGAGTGGTTACTAGATAAATGCTTTTATAATTTAAATTTAATTTTTTGTCATGCAAATTAATAGCTATTATAGTACGTCCAACATGGCCAGCTGTTGGAATTGATTTATTTATGTAACATCTACTGTACACAGTTTGACAACAAAAATATTTTTATTATTATTATTATTTATTTCTGCCTTTATTATTTATGTATAGTATAGGTAAAGTCATTAGGTTGATAGGGAAAACCTTTTACTGCAAATTTCTGCCTTTTCAATGTGTTTTGACTTCTAACGTATATTGAAAGTATAATCTGCACTTTTCAGAACAAGCCCAGGATTTCAAAAATATTTTTGAAAGTTACAATTTTAAGTTTTGTTTTGTCAAGTTTAATCATATATTCCCTATTCGTTTATAACGAATACATGTTTCTAACGTATGTAAAAGAGGACGCTTTGGAACCATACCATTTGAAAATGATGACTCTCAATGCCTGTATTGAAATTGTGGTACTGAGTAAGTAAATTTTTTTCTGGCATAATTATAATTGTTTCATTATAAAAATTAACTATGACTTTACCTTTTTTTTTCAGTTATAAATATTATCATCCTGGTGATTTTAAATAAATATAACAATGATATAACAAGCGGTAAGACAATAATTGCTGCAGATAATAAATTACCACCAACAAGAAGGTATAAAATTTTAATATAAATAAAAAAATATTATGAAAAAAATATGTTTTAATTGTCATGCCATAAATATTAATAAAAACTATGCATCAAATTTATTGATATTAATACGCTATTCAATTATAAGGCTTAACTTCCGTTGATTAGTCAAGTAACTTAACACACATTAAGTTCGAGAAAACAGTTTTCGTATTCCATAGGAGCAATGAAAAATAAAGTGTTATACTTTTCAGTAAAGCATTGTGAATATTAAATTAATCAAATATAATAATTAAAACAAACATTTTTATGGAAAGTTTAAATATTTTTAAAGATATCTCTTCCGGCTGTTTGGGTTTATTGCCTGAACATTGATGAAAATACGCTCTGTGCTAGCAAAAAAGAAAGAAGTGTTTGAAAAATTCATTAGTTCTGTTAGTTCCCGGGTAGCTCAGTGGTTAGAACAGTTATCCGGATTGCGAAAGGTCATGGGTTCGAATCTCATCTCAGAGGGAGGGATTCAGTAGTGTTCGTGGGTTTGTTTATATTGGCCCTTGAAGGAAAAATAACCAATGTTATGTACAAATAGATTCTGTGTATTTTCAGTCATCGGTTAACTATTTCATGAAGTCCATGCGGACGAACTCGCGAGAACCAGTTAATGCAGAATAAGAAGTACTTTAATTACAACATAAACGAAACTTGGTCTGTAGAAAGATTTTATTGTTTTCACTTTCAGTTATTAGACAAAAGGAGGGAAATGCTAGATATTGCGTTCCTCCTTAAAATATTTTAAGGTACCTAACATAGATTCTAATGAGCTGCTAAGTACTTTTTAAATACTTCCAGAAAAACAACGCCACATACAAAACTTCTTTATCTGACTTACGTGACTTGTGACATTAAACTACCAATCAATTTGATTTATTAACAGAGCACCCCATATATTCCACTCATTATATAAAAAAAAAATATTTAGACTCATTTGGTACGAGCAGATAAAAAAAAAATACAAAGCAACTTTCTTCTTAAAATATATAATCTTTCATTTACTTGTAATTGATTTTATTATGTTTATAAAGTTTTTTTTTCTATCATGACCAATATGACCATTCACTGTTAAATTATGAGTCAGACTACAAGCAAAGGAAGAATTTAATAATTTGTAATTGGAACATGCACGACGCGTCAGCGCGTGGCACTCAATTATAATATTAAAGGTCATTATTTCATGTATCATCTCTTAAGGAAAATACTTTCGGTAAAATAATAGGAAGGAAGACGTATTAAGTCACCAGTGTGTCCCTCAGGAAATTTGCATAAAATAGCGTCTATACTCGAAAGTTTAGGCTCAACTCATTAGCTTCTTTGGCCGTGTCTCACGAGAAAACGTCTTTGTGGGAATCCTGGTGTTGCAGACAGAGGTGGTAAATAGGGTTGCGATTTTTAGGTTAGATTGGACATGTTTAGCATTTTTAGTCGAAGTCCGGATAAATATTTATATCTCCGGCCTGTAAAGCTTTTGCTTAAATGTCTAACGATAGTAAAATAACACTAATTAATGATTTATGCTATTAAACTAGACTTTTAAAAGTTATTATTATAAAACTTACATCTGGCTTAATAAAAAAAAAATAGGTATTGTCTGGCTATTAGGCCCATGTCTGGCCTAATACAGCGCAGAGTCTTTTTTATTTTAGAATTGCAACCTTGCACGCGCAAGGTTAACCGATACGCCGGATAGACGGAGTGAAGGCTGCTTCTCTTAATGGTCCTCTCTTTTAAGTGTACTAACAAAGCAGCGATTAGAGATGAGTGGCGACGGATAGTATAGCGTTTCTTTTGCGTTTTCTTATCACTTCCGCTAAACTCTTTGCGATCCAAATACTTATCAAAATCTAACCTCCATTCCAAATAATGGAAGTTATTTACTTCCAGTAAAGATTGCTCATATTTTACAAAAACTGTGTTAATATACATCATATGTTTTTATATAAAAACAGAAATGAATCAGAATAAAAAATTTTTTTTTGTAGATATTAATGATGTGATATCATATAAATTTCAATAAAATACTTAACTTTTAAGAAAATAAATATCAATGCAATTCCTTATAAGTGTCATAGCATATCGTTACAAATTAATAAATTATGCACAACTAGGATGCTAATACACTTGCATTAGAAAGATATTGTTTTAGATGAAGCTTTGAAAGAGTTTTACCCTGCTAATGCTAAAGGCGCGTTTTGTTGTTTAGTTTTGACGTGGGTATGATAGAAATAATGGGCTAGTTAATTTTGCCTTCCCACAGGTTTATTGAAACAAATATTAGTAGCGCATTAGTTATTGATTAAAAACTTATAAATTAGTACCTCAATATTGTATGTATTAATACTTAAATGGGATGACAATAATAAAATAAAAAAAATAATAAATTCTATATTGCATCATACGAGTATAACAGGATAATTTTCACAATTGGAACTTTAATATTGTTTAGTGTGGCATAGTTATTTGTTTCCGATTTTTAGATTAAATTTCTCTTTGATGTTGTGACGTTAGTACGTGATCCCTTCATCTAAGTATTTGCATTACATAATGACCTTTCATTGTCTGTGGTCTATAAAAATAGAAACTAATATTGACCTAGTACTATTTATTTTTAACTCATCAGACAGGAAAAGGGAAAATTCCCTTTAAACTCGGAGCACGAACACGGCAGCAGGAAAACGAACGATAGCCGTTTCTGGTTTGTTTGATTTGCATTGTTTTGTAGATAAGGTTTTGGGTAAGTAATGAAGATTCTATAATTGTTTACTACAAACATAATAACGAAGAATGGAAATGGTTGTTTATTTTGAAAATGAGACCGTATTTTCTCAAGAACCTAGGTTAGTTAGAATATATTTAATAAATAATGAAAAAATGTATATCTGATTAAGTATGTTTTTTGTTGTATGCCTTTTTATTATAAATTAATAACTTTTACATTATTTAAGTAATGACGAAGAGTTACAAATAAAAATCACATGTTTATGGTTGAATTTATTTATTCAATATACTTCGTATTTTTATTTATTTATTCTTTATTGCCTAACTAAGGGCAAATGGCGGACTTAATGCCATAGAGGCATTCTCCCCAGTCAACCAGTTAGATTGTACAGAACAGTAGTAGGCGGTAAAGATTAAAAACCGTACATAAAATCGTATCTATAAGCATTAGCATATATACATACAATACATATACGCATATATACATAATATTAATATACATACATTATATATACATATACATTATAAGATATAACGAGTACTGAAATGGTGGTGTTTGATTATAAAATGGAAGTAGACTGGAAATAGTGGGTACGAGCTGTAGACTTAAATGCGAGCTTGTTTGGGGCGTTCCGAACGTCAAATGGTAATGCATTCCATAGTCGGATGGCAGTCAGAGTGAAATCGTATTATTATTCGTATAAGTCGTATTATTCGATATAAGAAAGTATATTTTACATATTATCTACCGATATGATAAAGAATGTTACATACTTTGATATCAATCAGTGTTTCTTTAATTTAGTTACTCAACCAGCAGATTTTTTTCTAAGCGAGTGAAATGGTTCCAAATAAAATTTGCTGATATTTTTTTTGCATTCCACTTACTTTTGGTAAAACTACAAAACTAACTTTATGAACATTGGAATCACGGCTCATTATGACCATCAAATCCTCATCCGAATTCAAATGAAGTTTATTTGACTTTTTGAATGCTATTCCGATTTTTTGTGGTAATGATACTGTCGAGATGTTGTATGTGTTGAGTGGAGTCCCTTCATGAATTTAATCATTCAATTTAAAAAAATCAAAATTGGTCATATACTGACAAGGATACCGTGGACCTTTCAACCTAAAAAATAACGGTCAGTCAAATCGATAACTTCCATTTTTTAAGTTGGTTACAAAGTAATGAGTAAATAATAAGTAGGATAACATCAAATAATAAAAAAAATGAGTAGAACATCAAACAATTAAAACTTTTCAATATTTCAAATCTCTTGAGAGATTTTTCGCAAATAAGCACCTGGAATAAATATGTGTGTAGTTTTATTGCTAGGCAGTTGGAGATGTAATATTAGCGCACTAACTATATTGGATGGTAAAGTTTAAATTAGATACTCGTTTGTGCTCTGCTGTGTTCTCTCAAAGGACGAAACTTTATCTGCCTACGTATTAATTGTCATTTGTTAATTTGTATACGGTATACATATAGTTTAGTCTTAGACTAAGACAAAACCACATATTAGTTTATCTACTAAATACTTATAAAATTATCTCTTATAAATCAGAAAATCTGATTCTATGAAAAATTCCATTACACGTGCCACGCGATCGTTCTTTTTTTAATAAAGGGTATTTTCAGCTTCAACTTTATGTTATTGGATTGACTGGTGTAGAGTTTGCAGCCGTAAAAAATCGTTTTATATTTATATCAGAGTTAGTGATATAGATGCGTGTGCAATAGTTTTGTAAAGGTTGATACTTCAGTATGTGGAATTATGGCAGAGTCGCATATATTGTACCGTTAGGATAATTCGTACAACTAGGTTTCGATATTGTGCTTATTTGCTTATTTAGTTTTCATATTAACAAAGTAGGTACGGTTACAGCTATTTGTGTAATCGATACTTACCAGATGATGGTGCGTGGACGACAGAAGGTGTATCCTGGAACAGTGTTGATCTCTGCTGCGGAGATAGTGATGCCAGTGTCTCCAGATTATCACGCAACGTATCGAAGAATGAGCCCACGTCGTTCAATACACCTGCCAATTAAATATATTGAGACACTACTCTTTTTTATAAACAACCATCATCAACCTTTTTACGTTGCCACTGCAAGGGCTCAGACCTTATAGATGGTTAAGGAGGATGAGGATTGGAGGGTTTAAATGACTGTAAAAATAGCCGGGATTAACGGCTTAACGTGCCTTCCGAAGTACGGAGTAGTTCGAAATAATAATTTTTTGGTCACTTATCCCGTGACTGACCCATGCGGAAGTTGCTTGACAACAACGATCATAGCGGCACTTATCCGCTACGCCACCCAGATGCTCAATATATATTATAAACAGCCTCAAAAAAAACATTCAGTAGAAGTCAGGTAGCGTTAAAAATAAGAAAAATATATCTAGTTAAAGATATGTAACAGAACTGGACAAAAGGGACAAAGACGGAAAATCGTGTATTAAGGTAGAATTCAAAATGTAGCGATTTGATTTCTTTTCTCATATTTTTTAAGAAAAGAAATATTTAAAAACTTGCTCAGGAAATTGGAAAAGTTGGCAAAATGGAACTGCGCGTTTTAAAGGAATTTTGTACTCTCGAACATAAGATAGGTTTCGAGCAATAAAAGTGTGTTGTCTGTTTGTTTGTAATTATATCAGAATAATTAAAAACGAAAGTCGGTGTTGCTAACAGGATAAAGACTATACTAGTGAATATGTTCTTATTGTTGAAATAAGAACATACTAATAAAAATAATATCAGACAACATCACATACAAATATCAAGTTAAAGCTAAAGTCATATTATGCAAAGTTGGAATAACAAAGGCACCACGACCAACTAAGCCAGCGTGTGGGCACATCTGCCAATGTAATTATAGAAAACTAATAGCGGTTCAACTACAGCCCCTAATGACACAATGCTTGTTACTAGATAACAAAATAATAAATATATCTGTTACCATTAATTTGTGAGGAAAACATTGTACCAATAATATTTGATTTATTACGTAAAATCAGAAGATTCAAGCAACAGGCGGACAACGGTTCCAGCAGGGTTGAATCTAGGACCGGCATACAAAAATCGGCCAAGTGTGAGTCGTATTCGCGCACAAATGGTTTCGTCTATATACATTTAGCAACCCCCTACACTACATTGAGGAGCAATTCATTCTTAGTGACGAAGCTTTCTTAAGAGCTAAATTTATGAATTTAAGATTTGTGTTATGTCTGTTATTTTACCATATGATTAAGCAATAAGAATTCCGCACCGGAAAAGAGTAAAAGATCACGTTTGTTGTATGAGAGTTTTATAGTATTTTTTGTTATAACGACAACAGAAACACATTATCTATGAAAATATCAACTGTCAATCACGGTTCATGAAATACAGCCTGGTGACGGACGGATAGTGGAGTCTTAGTTACCCTAAAAAGTGAGTATATTGGTCCGGTTGTGTGTTCGAACAGATACCGAGGAGTGGATTTAATGTTTCCTCGTATTCAAAAATTTTGAAATCATTTGTATTAAATAAAAAATTATGAGTAGAGTCTGCATTCTCTACTCATATAAGTAATAAAAAAAACTGATAAAAATTATTATAAATTATTCGTTTATTCTGTATAACTAGTTAGTTTAAAATTATAACTGAAACACTGAACAGCGATATATCATTAATGTGTACTTGAAACAATTCATATGTTTGCAACACCCACAATATAGTGCTTAATATGTTTATTAAAATAAATAGCCTGTTGTTTGCCTTGTACCTATTTCATAAAAACACACTTGCAGTGCAACAAATAAAACTATGTGTAAGATGCAACTATAATATCTACTCATTTGATAGCAAAATATAATAAGCATAGTATAGTGTTGTTTTAGTCACAATATAGATAATTAGTTTAATATTTTGTAAACATTTGTATAGTTGAAAACTGTGTAATAAGCACAATATTTTTTTTTATTACTACAGCAAGCAAAGACATATAAATATATTGACGTCTAGAGAACGTAGTCACCTACATTATTACCCTAAAAGTATTAAGTTAATAGCACAAGTCGGTTATATTGAAATAGTGAGAATAGTTTATGAGCCAAGGCATTTTGCAGTTTGAGCTAACGTCAAATTTCTAGACTACTTCCTCCAGTCACGAGAGAATGTTGTAATAAATCTTATTAAAATTATTATTGTAGATGGATATTTATAGTGGCTAGCTGTAGTTGATCCTTTACTTTTTATTTTTTTAAAAAGTTCGTTATTGTTTATGATCTGACTTATCCAAAACTGAGACTCACACTCTGAATGCGTTTTTGTGCACGTTTGAATCGTGCGTAAACTTAGGTGTACCTTTACCTGACGTTCCCTTATTTGTCCATTATAAACAATTCAAATGCATTATAATACTGTCTCTGCTAGTTGAGCATTCTCTGGTAATCAAGCAGTATAAGTTTAAAAGTTATGTTGCTCGGTTCTCTTGTTTAACAATATAACGCTGAAGTTATAACAATACTGCAGGTGTAGCATGAAGGTTAGATTTATGGGCATACCAAAGTAAACTGATATTTGGATGTAGATAAAACGTTGTTCGGGGTGTCATGCTATTAAGCATTAAGTACATGCATGTACTTAATGCTCGGATTGCTTAAAAAATTTGTTTATTTGAACCTGGATCAATTTAACAAAATTTTAGGTTTCATTTCGCACGAACAACTGAATCGTAACATAGTCTCTCACTAAGAGGTGTATAGTTATAGTAAAAATGCTCGTAACTAAATGTCTCATAAAAATGGTATCCTAAGAAAGTCTAAAGTGAAAATGAAGAGTAAGTGTGACATACGTAAATCATATCCAATTTGTGTAGGATTTTAAGCTGACACGCGCGAATAAATAATATAATGTTCATCTAAACTGATGACCTATTTAGATAACTAGGTTCAAGTCTGTTATAAAGTATCGTGTCAATATGTTATTACATTTTTACTAAAATTTGTATTTTATCCTTCATTACTTATGCTGGGGAAAGCGTGAGTGACATACGACATCGCAAATATCAAGAAAAATGCGGGTTAGTGGTTCTCATCTAATAAAGCGTGGTTTATCCTAAAACATGAATAATAGCCACTTCTGAATATCTAATGAATCTAGAGGAGTAGCAATATGCTTCCTATAAAATTCGCTCATGTATTATATATTATTTCAAGCAATTTTCATTAAATTTTCATTTTGCCAAGTTTTAGAATTAAGATTATGCTTAATGAAAAATGCATTAGCCCCAAGTACTTTAAGATAGGACACGAACCCACGACCTTTGGTGATCCGGCGATTTAACCACTGAACTACCCAGGACCCAATTTGTTACTTTTTGCTACGAGTGAGTGTATTTTCATCAATGTTCAGGCAATTCAGGAAGGATATTTTTACAAATATTGTAAATTTTTGATCAAGATGAAAATGTGTTCTAATTATTATAACTATATTTGAGGTGACTCCCATCACGAAGTACTGCGGCTGGTGGACTTAAGCATTTTTCATTATGAATATTGTCCAGTTAATGTCAATCGCACCTGCCAACACTAGCTCCTAGGAGGAATCATAGGCACACTTCGAACATAGCTATTGGTGATCTAGTGTTGGTAGTCGACGGAAACTTGCCGCGTGGATCGTGGCCTCGAGGAAGAGTGTGTGCTGTACACCCAGGCCGAGACGGGGTAATCCGTGTGGCGGATGTATGTACCTCCGCTGGCATTTTGAGACGACCTACCCGAAAATTGGTCCTAATTTTAAAATAAAAAAAGGGACAAATGTGCTGAAGCACAAACTTTTTGATATTATTTATGTTTTTATAGTTTTTTATATTTTGTTTTACTTTTGATAGAAGTCATTGTTTTTCTGTATGTCTTGTCAAATATACCGATTCTCCACGGAACCAGCAGCCTCGCCGGAATATATGTACCTCTGCTAACCGTATATCATCTGCTGTAAGACCTTTCGATATTGAGGAATTATCGCCAGGGCCGAAGTCTGAAGTAAACGTTAGTAATTTGCCGCGAACTAACTGAAAGTTATTTATTGGAAGCCCCCGTTTTCTAAGACAATGCAGTCTAAGCAAAGTGACATATTGGTGAGCTCGAGCCGTTGCACGTACCAATCTTAGCCATGAACTAAAGCGAGATGGGTTAGCGGACAAAGGCAAGTGCAACTGAGACTCATCATTGTGGTAAATGGCAGCGTGATCATGAAATGAGTTATGATCGAATGGAACGATGTAATGTGCACGGGATGATGCATTTAACCGTGCGGCTGGCTTTAGCTCTAATGAAATTGATGCTCTAATATTTGATGGTTCTATGGGCCATTCTGATGATAAAAGGAACTGTGGTCCGCATACCCAGCGAGAGTTTGCAGTAAGCTCACCACGTTTGATGCGCGTAGCATCATCCGCAACATTTAAGTCTGAGGGCACCCAACGCCATTCCGATGTGTCGGTGAGCTCACAAATCTCACCTATACGATGTGCAACGAATGGTTTGAATGACCTCGCATCGCTACGTAGCCAACCTAAGACGTTGAGAGAATCACACCAAAAGAAACGCTTTGATGGCACGTAACGGTGCGATTCACAAATGGATGAGGCGAGACGAGCTGCTAAGAGCGCTCCTTGAAGCTCTAAGCGTGGAATGGAAATGGGCTTCAGAGGAGCCACTCGCGCTTTACTACAGATAAGAGTGAGCTTCACGTTTCCTTCAGCATCTATAAACCGCCAATAGGCAACCGCAACGTAGGCCAGCTCGCTGGCATCGGAAAATACGTGTAGCTCACAATTATGGAATTTGCTTCCCTTATTATGATAGAAACGTTGGATGTGGAGGCTTGAAACTGAATTAAGGTTGTCAAACCACCAGCTCCAAGCATTTCTTTCAACTTTAGGTAGTTCTTCATCCCAGTCATAACCCTTGCGCCATATGTTTTGAAACATTATACGACCGGGAACAACCACTGGCGCAAGAATTCCGAGAGGATCGTAGACGCGCATAATGTAGGACAGTAATTTGCGTTTAGTTAAACTGTCTTGACAAACGGATCTGTCTGATACAGTTGGGCTGAATGTAATGACGTCGCTTGCCGGTTGCCATATTAATCCTAACGTACGGACTGATGTCGGAAAATCACCTAACGCAATATCTGCAACCGAGGAACTAAGCAAGAGGTCCCTGGACAGCTGTGCTAATGCTTTTGGCTCATTGGATACCCAGCCCCGCATTTCAAATCCCGCGCGCTTGTGAATAGTAACCACGTCAATAGCCAACTGAGCCGCTTTTTCAACTGAATCTACACTTCCTATGTAATCGTCCATGTAATGATCTTCTAATATCGCTGTCGCCGCATCAGGGTACAAATCCCTGCTTTCCTCCGCATTTTTATCTTTGACAAACAGAGCAGAGCAGGGGCTGGAAGCGGCGCCAAAAATCATGGACGACATACGGTATGTTTTTATGGGCTCGTTAGGGTTGTCACGCCAAAGAAATCGTAGTGCGTCACGGTCTTCAACCCTTATTTTAACCTGAGGGAACATCTCGCGGATATCGGCGGTCATAGCTACCTCTCGCTCGCGAAAACGAAAAAGGATGCCAAGAAGAGATCGCAAAAGGTCAGGACCAGGCAGCAATAACGAATTCAAGCTGACGCCTTGAACTTTCGCAGCGGCATCATGTACTATTCTTAACTTACCTGGTTTATTTGCGTTGGTCACCCCAAAATGTGGAAGGTACCAGAGAGTCCCCACCGGTGAGCTCTGACACTCTTCTGCGTAACCCTTTTGAATCATGGCATGTACATTCTCGCGATATAATTGAGCATAATCCTGATCTCTTGACATTTTTTTCTCTAAGCTTAAAAACCGAGATAACGCTAGAGGGTAACTGTTAGGGACCCTTGGAACGTTTTGACGCCACAAAAGACCGACTTCAAAACGACCCGAAGGTAACCTGTGAGTCGTATCAGATAGGATCTTTAACGCATGCTCATCGTCCGCACTTCGAACCTCGCGCTTCGTAATACCTATTGATTCTAATCGATACTGTTCTTTAATTATTGATTCAAGAGATACATCACTATGACACTGTACATCCCTAGTGTTGTTAATAAACTCAACAGGATTGGTTCTATTAGAAGTAAACCCGAAAAGCACCCACCCTAGGTTCGTATTGATAGCTACTGGTTGCGATTTGGTACCCTTTCGAGTAGCCTTAGCTAAAGTCAAGTGCCAATTATCGATGCCTATGATAATACTTGGTTTTGCGTTCTCATAAGACAAAACGTCGATTAAGTCATTCAAATGATTTAATTTGGCGATCTCATCCCTACTAATAACAGACTGACTCTTAATACCTAAATCTTTGATCGAACGCGCTCTACGAATAAGATAAGTTTCAGACCCGTATTTGCCCTTAATGTTAAAATCTACATACTCTACTGATGTTTCTTTAGACAAGCCGCCTACACAATCGAGTCGAACCTGAGCTTTAGGTCCACTAACACCTATTTGAGATGATACATCGGAATCAATAAAGGTAGACGTCGCCCCATCGTCCAGTAAAGCAAACGTATCGTAGCTACCTAACGGACCTGATACTGTCACCGCGACAACCTTTAGAAGTGGTGAGAAAGTGGCAGGTACATGCATCGGTTGCGAACCACTAGTAGTAGCGGAGGCATGTGCAACCACGTCTGCGTTTTGTATATCGCTCGACCCTAAACCGGCTACTTCATGCTCATTCGACGAACTATCATTTTCATCAACATCTACATGGGCTGCCGAGTTTCGCTCTATATTCGAGTCATGTAGCAACAAATGATGACGGTAAGTACAACCATCAACTTTACATAAATCTTTAGCTTTACAGAATTTTATTCTATGCCAACCTTTTTTCAAACATCGATGACATACTTTTTTACTTTTCACAAAGTGCCATCTGTCAGGAATAGACAATCCTTCAAATTTGACACACTCTGAAATTTCATGACATTTGTCACAAAATAAACAAATTATTTTATTTGATTTTTGAGAAATTTTATCGCAAGTGATTTTACGAGTTTTCTCCGGAATGAAATGCTTTACATTGTCAGAGACTGCGTTTACCCTGTCACGAAATTTCCTAGTGTCTACTGCATGACTGCAAGTAGGAACTGCAGACTCGGGCAACCCATACCTGACCTGCAAATCTACCTCACGTGCTAGGAAATCCGCGAACATTACAAGGCGCTTCACACCATAACGCTCGTGTAAAGCAGCATAATCATGCCATCGTGGTCGCAAAAGAGCAGGAAGTTTGGACAGCATCGCGTTAAATAACTCGGGCGAAGTCAAGTAATCCGTTTGATCTAGAAGTCCTATAACTTCCACGCAGTTGCGAACACGACAGGCGAAAGAAACAAAATCTTTACCTTCGGCGCTCACTTTAGATAGTGAGCGCATGACCGCAATTTCTTGAAGTACAATTGTTTCGGCGCGTCCAAATCTCATATCAAGCACACGCAGCACGTCGGCAGGCACGCGCGCTGATACCAATACCACGCTTACAGCTTCGCGCGCTGCGCCACGTAGTGCAAAGCTAATACGCGCTAAGTTCTCAGCGTGTGTATATGAGGCCTCGGTGTCAATAAAGGCCCGCCTAAATCCTAAATATTCGACGGACGATTTACCATCGAAATACGGTAAATTTATATTCGAGTTTTTAGGAGTTTTATTAAAATTACTAAATACACGATCTAATGCCGAAGTAAACGACGATACTAGCTGCGTCACGTTGTCGCCGCTCGCAGGCACTGCATGCGAAGTTTCCCTGGCGCCGACCGTAACGGGGGCCGCGCTTGCAGCCGCTGCCGTTCCTGGCGCTACGAACGGGGCGGAGGCCACATCTGTGGCTCCATCCGCTCCCACTGGTACTTCTGCAAACTTCTGAGGCGCTGTGATCTGCACATGAGAAGAAGTGTTGTTAGATTGGCTGAGATTTTTACAGAGAGTCAACCCGATAGTGGGCGATGTCTCTCTGTGTACATCGTCGAGCCAACTGGTTACACGTTGCTCCTTGTGTACGTCACTACAACTGGTGTGACTGCGACGACTGTAGCGACTACTATGACGACTAGTATGACGACTACCACGCTGACTACTCTCCGCCTCTATCGCGGCGAGTTGGGCGCGGTGTTCTAGCTCCGCTGTTTCTCGGGCCAGCTGCGCTTCACGCTCTCGCAACTCTAGATCAGCTAGACGTCGCGCATGCTGTGCCTCTACGAGTAAAAGTTTAGCTCTTACCGTGGCTGATGAACTTGTCGACCTGGATGAATTAGTACCTGGAGGTCGTGACGGTGGGGGTGATAGCGGCGATGCGCCCGACGTACTAGCATCCGCGGTATCGACGGCCATCTCGACCTCTGACTTTGTTACCTTATCATCAACTTTTTTCATCCTTCTTGTCTCCACGACCATGATTGACTCTTAAAGGACCACTTTATTAAGAATTCTGGAGTACTGAAATTAAAGGCTGCTGGTTCCGTGGAGAATCGGTATATTTGACAAGACATACAGAAAAACAATGACTTCTATCAAAAGTAAAACAAAATATAAAAAACTATAAAAACATAAATAATATCAAAAAGTTTGTGCTTCAGCACAACCCAGGACCCAATTTGTTACTTTTTGCTACGAGTGAGTGTATTTTCATCAATGTTCAGGCAATTCAGGAAGGATATTTTTACAAATATTGTAAATTTTTGATCAAGATGAAAATGTGTTCTAATTATTATAACTATATTTGAGGTGACTCCCATCACGAAGTACTGCGGCTGGTGGACTTAAGCATTTTTCATTATGAATATTGTCCAGTTAATGTCAAATAGTTATATTATACCGTTTTTTAAGATTATACAGTCAGTCTAAACCAGAGGTTCCCAAACAATATTTTCTCGTAGACCATTTAAAAAAATTTACTGGTTTCGGTGTACCCCCGTTGCTACATTTTTACCATATTTCCAAAATTCGTCCAAAATGTGAAGATCAAACGATGGAAATTCACGCCAAGGTAGACCCCGTTGAATCCCTCGTGGACCTCAGGAGGTCCAAATGGGTGGACCATCCACTAG
This sequence comes from Diatraea saccharalis, assembly GCA_918026875.4. NCBI lineage: Eukaryota > Metazoa > Arthropoda > Insecta > Lepidoptera > Crambidae > Diatraea > Diatraea saccharalis. The sequence continues at coordinate 9,691,103 of OU893350.1, forward strand.
GGAATCACTGGTCTAAACGAAGAAAGCAGCTGCTCCATTTCTAGCGCAATTTAATGAATGTAATAAAAATACAGAACATGATTTATTACAATGAGCGAGTTTGCAAGCTTCTAGCTATTTATTACATTCGTAGGAAACATATCGAACTCAAATAAATTGCCCGGCTGTTTGTTAATATTGCTGCTGACATTGCGTTTACTACCGAAGTGGTAAAGTGTGTTTTATATAATTTTGCTTTTAATAATATCAAGATGAATGAAAATTAAAGAGTTTGAACGACAAAAACTACAACATAGCGAGACGCGGAGTGCGCAAAAGCGTGCTTTCCTTTTTGGTTTAGGTACAAATGTTTCTCTGTGGAGTTTCCAGTCACGTTGGCTTAGTGTGGTGCAGTGGTACACGAACACTGAGTATGCGTGATGCGGCGTTGCTTACCGACGCCGACATACGGCGTGACTGCCTTACCGAGCGCCGGCGCTGGCTGCCGTCTTCGTCGTCCCGAATTCAGTGCTGTCGCGACCGCTGAACGTTTCTCGGAAGCAGCCCTGGTCGGAAACAAAATTAATAATCTTCAGAATCAGTTTATTTATGTCTTCATTGCTGGCGTTCAGGCTTTCACTAAGGATTTAGTCAGATATCCATAACGGGCTATATCTCTCACGCATTTCCAGTGACTTGGTGAACGCTCAAGACTGCAGGTGCAGCCGGGACTAAACTATTATTAAGTATTATGAAACACGGAAAAATTTTTGGTCGGTTTATTGTCTAATTTCGGCATCTATCTCAATCCCTTTCAAAGCAATTTATGAAATTCTGTAAAGTTTGCAGTTAGAATCACTTTCGGAACGAATGATGATTTGAAAGATAAAGAAAGGAGCATAATAAAAAATTAAAAACATGAACTTCAAGTTATATTTGCGTCTAACTCTTACCTTCTTCCAATTATATTCAAATTAACTACCTATTTCATTCATTCAATATTTTTCAAAAAGACTCGATTGCAATTGCTGGTCACATATGAAATAGTCGCAGCGTGAAGTTCGTGAATATATTTCAAATGTCAAATTGAAAAGTATTGGCATAATTTTAAAATTGGACAATTAGCGTCCTGATCATTTGAAAGTTGATTAATTTTAGTATAACTGACTGAACGCATTAATTATGCTTCATCGGCCTTATCACGAACGAAATTGTTACCTACAATAAAGAAGAATAAGTGTATCCTCCTAGCCACATTACTATATCCAGCACAAAAAAAAAAAAACAAAAAGGGTGATTTAGATTCCAGCATTCTCCTGTTATTCTAATGTTATCTAAATTTAATATCTTTGACTGAATCAGTAGTTTCTATAATACAGTTAATGTATTCTCTTACAAAAAGCTCTTAGTAATAATACGATAAAAAATAATTTTAAACAACATCACATACATTGTTAATAAAATAAAAAAACATCTTAAACAACATCACATTCATTGCTCAGATTCCAAGATAAGTGGCTAACGTCCGGTATTATAAAGTATCTGAGACAACGAAGGTACCACAACACCCAGACCCGAGACAATAAAGAAATGTCCTTTTTCTACATTGACCCGATCGGTAATCAAAACTAGGACCGCAGAGATGGCGACACCATGAAACATAACCATCGTGATCTAGATGAATTACCAAGTAATGTGCATTAATATAATATACAATTAAACCAAGAGTCGATGCATTGTCAATAAATTACTATTTATAATATCTTAAACCAATTAAAACGTTATTATTATTAATATGGATCACCTCAGATCATTATCTGTATAGATGCTTGCGTCTTGACTGTCGAACGTGTGTGGTACTGCACGTTGTTCCAAGTTAGTGTTAAAGTCCAGGTCAATGCGGGGGATGCGGTCCCACCGATAGTTGGGCACCCAGGGCTGTTCGGCTAGCAGTCGCAGTAGATCGAGGCTATGGCCTCGGTAATCCCTGATCTGAGCATCAGCGGCAGTAGCACCTAGTAATAAACTATGATATCAATTATTAAGAACGATATAATTTGGTTTCAAATATTTAATTAAGTAAATAATCACTTGTTTCTCTATCGAAACGAAACGAAATTTAGGATTGGCAGCATATTAATTAGAATTAGTAATTTGTTTGACGAACTAAATACAAAGTTGAATGATGATAGTGGATTCGAACTTTTCAATAGCACGACAAGACATATTAAGAATGTTTTAGTTCCTACCTTGAAGGTATAACTATGTTTAAAATTGATCCTTGTTTACACGAAAAGTATCAATTACATACCTATAACTCGTATGAATTACCATGTCGCTCGAAAGCCTATTCTATTTGCCTTCGAAAGGAAATTCGAAAAATTTTGAAGCTTTCTCATTATTTATTTAAAAACTACTTTAGTTACTTTCAGTTACTTTCAAATATACGTGAAGATTATCTGCGTATCAGGGGCAGTGTTAGGTTTGACCTACATCATAATTTATTAAAAAAGGCGTTTTTTGGAGTCGAATTAGCATTTCGAACAATATTTGAATAGGTTGAATAGATTTCTTTTGGGTAAACTCGTCCCACCCTTTGTCCTATTTATGTCCTTGGGCAAGATTGAGGTTAAAAGTGAGCCTATTATAAATCGTTTTCGTAGAAAGAGATTAGGCTTTAAGGTGTCATGTAAATTCGTATGCACGCATATGTAAACGAATTCAGAAGATCAGAAAGCCAGAAATGGGTTTACTACACGCTCGCTTTTAATTGATTACATCCAACCTTGGGGTACTTACGTTGAACGGTGACGTGAAATATTAACCGTTTGGGGGCAATTCACATAATTATTTCATTGGAAACGAGGCATTTAATGAGTAAACAAAACATTCTTTGAAATCTTTCACATCACATTAATTTTACTAGAACACAACCAACAAGTATATATAAATATTCTTCATAATTTCAATAAAATGTTATTGTTGGCCATGTATTACTTTATATTTTTTTATACTCCTTTAAATTATCTATATACTAAACTAAGTATTTCATCGTGACTTCACCCGCGTAAATTACAGCATAGTAATTGGTTGTAAGCAGCGTAGCGTACGGTAGGTGAAAGAATTTTTAAAACCGTTCCAGTAGTTTTGGAACCTATCCGATATAAAAAATTAAACAACAAAATCTTCCCTCTTTAAAATATGAGTTAGATAATGAATTGAAAAACCACTACTATCTTCGTTTATTCTTGGTTGTGATCAAATTAGCAAATATTATTTCCTTAATATTATTCTACCTATACCAATATGAGAATTCAATGTTATTCGATATTCGCGATGAGATACTATGCCATATGAAGCATGTGATCACTGATGTTTTATGAGACTACTCGCAGTAGAAATGTCCTGCAAGAATAATAATTATTAACTCGTTTTCAAGGTTTGTAAATAAGGTAATGCAAAATAAATCAAAAATATCATACGGATAGAGCGTAATGCATTTACCCGACAGAAAAATTTCAAACATTAATTTACTTTGTAATATAATACGCGATATATGCAATTATGTATACGATTAAAACAAGCACACATGACACACGACTTTTAGCCATCGCTTTTGCACAAACATAAGCCATTGTTCATAAAATGCTTTGTTAATCGTTAAGGAAATTGGTATTTCTATAGGAGACATTGCTTTAGTCAACAAGTTTTAAAAGCTTACTTTTATGATTGTATTCATGCATATAGAACAATTTAAAAAAATCCTCAAATTCGCAACTCTTAGGTCTACCTAAGATATGTTTATTCTATTTTCTTTTATTTAATTATTAATTATTTAATTGTTGTTATAAAAGAGATACATATTTGCCAGAAGAATGGCGAAATTAATATATAGTTTGAAAGTGGAGGATGTATAAGTCGGAAGTCAAAACAGATTTTTCAAGATCAAATTGGTCATGTGTCGGAAGATAATGTCAGGGGTCAGAAAAACTGGAAGCGTACACGAAAATATTTACAAAAGTCAGTGAAGCGAAACAGCTATCCCAAACCAAAACTTTCTTTAATAATAAACCCTAGGTATCTGGAGATATATCTATATATCAGTATAGCATGGTGAATGCAAAATTTATCAAATATTCTAATCAGGAACTGCTGTCTTAACTCCAAAGTATACTTTTTTTTCTAAAACTTCATTTGGATATACTAAATAGGTTCGATGATTGAGTCGTAATCCCTAGCGAACCCTTCAGTAGAATAAAATGTCCTATATTACTTTTCATTCCTCCGACTATTTCTATATAGAAAATCTCATTAACCTGGAAATCTCTTTGATTCTTCATAGAACGAAGATAAACAGACATACTTTTACATTTATATTTATAGTGGTTTCATATCATGTTTTCCTCCTTGTAGATTAGGAAGCAAATTTTTTGTTCGGTGTAGGGCTTCATTACAAAAGTTTTCTATTCACTCATATTGAATCTCATTCATGCTACGGAAGTATTTGCTGCCGATTGGTAAAGTTGTTTATTACCTTTGAATTAGTTTTGAGCTAAAAATATGCATATAAATATAAAAAGAAAATTCTTAATGAAAAATGCTTAAAATCCATTTTGTCCCTGGCACTCTGAGGTAGTTAGAGCAATCGCCCGGGTTGTGTAAGGTCGTGAATTCGAATTTTTATTTAGAATATATTTCAGTATAGCATTGTGAATGCAAAATTTATAAAATATCATGATAATAAAATTATTAGGGTAAAAGCCGGATAGTTGCCACACTTTTTAAAAAAGCTCTTTTATTAAAAATGTATACTAGTTATTTCTTTATTCAAAGTGTATTCTTGGACATAGTTTATTAATCTATTATCGTAGTATTTTTTTTAAATATAAATATTACGAGTTTTGAGTAAATCCTGTTTTATTTGACCTCTAAAAAGGGGTTTATCCGCCATAGTTGCCTGCTATGGCGGATAGTAGCCTAGCGTTAAAAATATTACGGGGGATACTTGCCTTATGTGAAGATAGATGCCTGTCTATGTATTTTTCAAATAAAAGTTAACTTATTTTAATTAAAGTAATCAGCTTTTATTATTTTCTACAATCTTTTATTAATTAATATTTAAAGTTAGACTGTAATTATAAAATTACAACAAAAATAGACTCCAAAATGATATCCAAAATATGAATGAAATATAATTACTTATTTTAAAGGTAGAACAATATGACAATTAACTTTGACATTGTCATCGATTCAGTTAAGTATTCAGTCTCTATTATTTACTGAGATCCTTTATTCGGTACTAATTAAATTATTAAAGTATTAATTAGTAAGTATTAATCTTAAAGATAAAGAAACATAATAATCTATTTTAACATTAGCATTTATTATCATCAGAAGCCAGGGTTTTTTATCGAGTTCTTCGAACGCAAGTGAAACTGTGTGTGTTCTGTCCACCTGATATGGCGTGGCACCACGCCCGGCTTTCGGCTTTCATTTATTCTTACGAGGCATTCATATAAATGAAAAAACACTAAGAAAAAACATCTACCTTAGGGTGGCTGTTTCTGGGTGGAAAAACGGAATAAGCCCGAACTTCGTCCAGTCTTTGACATCTGTTAATACTGTCCATAGTGAAGTCCTCAGTCTTTAGTTTGTCATTGATAATCTTCGCATCGCTTTAGCATGAGAACTGTTTTCTTGCTTCAGTTCATGAACACCCACGGTTCTCAGGTGCTCAATAGATTTAGCTAATAGCTCAATTTGGGATTGCAACGAAGACAGTGCGAGATGAAAGACAGTGCATTTTAAATGCTGAGAACTCTGTTGCCAAAGCAATTGTTAATGTGCTTGTAGATGCAGATGGTGTTTTGTTCAACTTCAAAATTGGCCTTTCTTATTTGAAATAACTCCATCATTTGCGTTGATCACAAGGACGGTTGAATCTCATCCCATTTTGTCGTTTAGTGGAATTTTAAGGAGATAACACTTATGCCGGTAGCTTATTGCGTTATGTTATCGTACCAAACATAAATTTTATTTAAACTATAGTAATGTCAAAATAAAAAATAATAATTTCGGAACGTTTTCTTTTTGATGTTATTTATTGAATTACCCACTGAAATGAGTCTGCTTTTCTTTTTTTCTCGTGGTATATTTCAAAAGTGGTCATTAAACTTTATTTTGTGATAGAATTGAATAAATTAAAACGATGTCATAACGTTTGTGGCCGTTAATTAAGTTTGTCATTTGTTTCAATATTTCAAAGGATATTTATAATGTATCCTTTTCAATTTTATGGAGGTTAAATTCTTTTACAGTATGAATTGGGGAGTGAAACGACCGCGCGAGGCGTAAACAAAAGGCGCACGAGTTCCTTTTGAATTGTCACTCAAACTTCATAAAGAAAGCATTACTTCTTGTTTATTGTTCAGGCCCTTACGAAAATATTCATTATTATAGTCATTTAAATAAAGTTTTGTTTTCTAAATCATTTCGATTTTGAATTCTCCACTTGTAGTGTATCTTTACAAATAAAAGCGATAGGTCACTCACTCATTCATTGCGAAATCTCAGAAACTTCTAAATACAAATTATAGTAGTTTTAGTATTTTTAACTAACATACAAGCTACTTTTTAAACCACGAAACGATTCCATATGGACCACGTGCGCTAAGTCGCTGATGGAAAGCTAGCAAAGAAATAAAAAACAAATAAATAGCGATACATAAACTTTCACAATATTGAATAGCAGTTGTATCCACCAAATCATTGTACAATATTATCATGAACGTACCTTCTTGCAAAACTAACACAGGTTCGAATTCTCCAATCTATAGAGTTTGTAAAAATTATAACCAATTAGTATGTGCCACGCTGATGTTGATATCATCGGTGAAGTTTAGGAGAGAACTGATGTTGACTGACCAAATGGATGTTATAGTATGTTGACATTTGCATTACAATAAATGTAAGCTGTTTTGTTTTGTTTAAATTATTTGTTTTTTTTTATTTGGCTATTTTTATTTGATTTGATTAATTTTGATTCTATTAATTTAATTTATTACAATTAATTTAGTTTTGGGATTTGTATGCGCAATAATATAAATAAGTGAATGTTGTGTATGTCTGTAATTGTCATATTGTAATTGTATCAGAAATTGTAATTGTTTAAATATTGTATTATAAAGGTTAAATATGTATGATGTTGATGTACCAAATTAAATAATAAAAATTATAATAAATAAAATCATGAACAATGATCGAATATTACAGTATACAACACAGTATAATACTCTCATCAAAGTGTCTTATATTTTTTTTTAGGTCAATATGGATATAACTATATTCTTTAACTGGCAAAAATAGCATTTGTTATGACATAGTGAGACTGTTACAGGTAATGTGTTTATTATAACTGTGTCGGTATTATACTAATAAAAAGATATCGATAAAAAAATCGGTGATAATAAGTTTCACCTGAGTCCACGAAAGCAATTTCGGAAAATTTCGAGTCATTATTATAATTTTGTTAAAACCATACCCGCCCGATTAAGACAATTATATCTTCGTATCATAAATAAACGAAAAATGCGTTTCTTTGGAGTCATATTAGCGTTTCGAAAATAGACGAAATTTCGTTTTCTGAGAAATAGAGTTTTTATAGGGTTTCAGTGAATAAATAAGTATTTAAAAAGCTAAGGCATATAGGTAGGCAAATTATCATAATAAGTACCTACAATATCTGCTCTTACTTCAATACTTCTAGTATAAGTTTGTCTTTTAAAAATATAGTATAGTTTTAGTTAATTGTATTTGGAGCAAAAATGTTACTTTACTTCAATGTGTAGAATAAAGTTGATAGCTTTAGTTTAAACTTTATGGTTCAAATTACTTAATAGAATATCCTTATTTTTTAATTGTAATTATTAATTATTGTTATGTTTTTATAATAAAAAGAAAAAGCTATATGCTGCTTGGACGCAATGAACCTCGTCTTATTACTAGCTTTAATAGTTTTCGAAAACTAACCGTCGACGCAATTTATTTCTATACCTTCACAGTAGCGCCTCTAACGGAAATTATAAATTAACTAATAGAATTCCGAAACTTTCAGTTAGACAGTAGTAATCTATCAATGAGATCGTTATGGTAATAAAATACCAAGAGAAATAGTATTGTCATATGTCGTCCGGCTCACGATATCTCTTCATCATGTTACCAAGAAACTAGTATCCGTTGAGACTGAGGAGAGGACCCTTGTCAATATAAATGGCAGATATCCAGTGACTCTGCCTATGGATTGATTACTTAATATGTATATACTTACAAATGGCGTTGGAGGTTCGTTGGATTAAATTGATAATAATAATAATGGTTTATTCAATATTTTTTACATTAGATTGTTTTAAGACCACCCTAATAAGTAAACTGACTAACAATCGTTAATCCTGTCATGTATTAATCTAAAACATTGTGTGCGCATGTACATACATTTGTATCATAATAAGTGTTTGTGTGTTAGCAAAGTTAAATCATAAATTAAAATTGTAATGTTAATTTAATTAATCTAAATATGATAATCGTTTCGATGTTACTGTGCCCTAAGACACTGAGGCAGAAAATTTGTATGGCACCCTTCCTTTATCCCTCGCCGGATTTTATATTGCCATATTTTTTCTTTCATTTTAGGGGTTTATATACCATTGAATGCTATTAAATTTAATGTGCTTTGTTAAACTCGTTATTTTTTAATTGTAAGCAAGTATTACTTTATTATGATTTTTGCGCCCCCTGACACTGGCAAGTGCGGGCAATTGCTCCGGGCGCCAGTGCCTTGTCCCGGGTTCATGTTATGGTGCTATATTTGTGTAGAAAATCTTATATTACCGTTACGTTACGTAATTGCAATACAGAATTGAATCGATTTTACAGTATGTTTCATAACATTTTTTAAATTATATCACTCGTACAATATTATAAATTTTGTAGCAGGAACCGAAATAAGATTGTTATCAATGTTCTCCATCTGTACGAATTAAGGTTTGTGTCACGATAATTCATTGTTTTTTCATGACTAAAAATGTAGAGTATTGTAAGAATACTATCATTCAAAACATCTTCATCACATCTATAGACAGGTTATTAAATTAAGTATTGTTCGTACTAGGAATTCACAACATAGTATATATTAATTTAAAATATTTGTGCTAATATATGCTATGTAAAATTTAAACACTTCAAACTAGTCAAGAGCCTATTTCAGTCCGTTATAGTATTTTTTATGTGAGCAACACTTTCTTTATAACATTATTAAAACTACGTCTTAAATTTCATCGTCCTTCGAGTAATACTTTTCGATATCAACTACTGCTAAAAATGCTATTCTATTTATTTTATAATTAATTGTACATAAAAGTTTCTCAGGTAACAAACATTTTTAGCAGCTTTTATACAACAAGCGAGCTTAACTCAAACATGAGTACTCTTTCAGCAAATCTTGTGTGATCGTGAGATGGTAATAAGGGTAAAATCAATTGAACTATCAAAACAAGAAGGAGAGAAAATAAATACGAGAAAAAAAAGGGATGAATTACTAATCTTTATTCATTATATCAAGTCCTATTAAAAGGAATTTTATACTTAAGGCATCTATTTTAAGAATTTTTACTACCTGTTTTTACAATATATGCCAAAGGAAAGATTATAAACAATTAGCTTTCGCCCACCATTTCGTTAGTCAAGACTTAAATCGTAAATCCTAGGTAAGCTTATAGCAGGATAAAATATCCTATTTCACTCTCAAGTCCTCCTTCGACTATCTCCATATAGAAATCCTCATTAATCCGTTTGTCTGATACGATCTGTGGGAAGAAGCAACAAACAAACTTCCACGTTTATAATATGTATATTGTAGTACCTATTAGATTGTAATAAATCGGTAGGTATATAGGAGAAGTTGGAACGCTTGTCTTTCTTGGTCGATGTTAGCTATATGAATTATCATTAATTGGGTAAGTACTAAAAGAAAAAAAAACGTAGTTTAGGTTGTTTAATTGATAAACTTTAAAACTACCGGTTTAGATTTTTTTTTACATTAATAGGTATTATTAGAATAAGGAATATTGCAATTGGTTCTCAAATTATCGTAGAAAGTTTATTATTGACAATTTACAATCAGGATTGTCTTGGTTTATTTCAAATTATGTTTAATTTATTTTAAAGATAAATTTCTGTATTCCATTTTAGGTATACTATTCCCATTTTTTACTTTCGCCTATGATATTTAAAAAAAGAGGAAGCGCAAAATTCACATGCCTAGTTAGTTAGATAATTTTGTATACTGTGATTTATGTGTCTTTTTAATTAACAGAGAAATTTCACTAGAATATTCAGACATTATTTTCGCTGAAGAAAAACCTTTTTTAACTTTTTAACATTATATTCTACAAAAAGAGAATAAACACTGTTTTCATTTTATTTCATTTAAAATGATGTCAAGTATACAAAAATATTTTCCACTGTTTTTGTTCAATTTTATTAGCTGATACATATTTTAATAAAAGCTAATTTGGATAATCAAAGTCCATGGTGAATTTTTAACATTTACGATTGTTTATGATTTCACGCTGGTGTAGTGTCCGCTTATATTGTCAATGATTAAACCATCAACAGCACATAATTTAATTAAATGACGTCATGGATAGTAATATATTATGTTGATGAACACATTTACATAGGAGAGCAACTATCACTTGTTGTTTGCTATGTGGAAAGTCATTAAACGTGTTCAAGCACATTAATAAACTAAGTGGACCAGTGGGCTAATGGTCAGTTGCACAAACGCGCATTAAGGTTTAATGAGGCATTCAAGCTCTAATGAAGGTCAAATTTGTAACGGTAATGTCGCTTTGAAGTAATGTAAATTTTAATGGATCTTTAGCAATCTCTTTCATAGGTATAGCAATTTTAATGATCAACAAACTTAGTTAAACTCGTCCAAAGATTGCAGCTAACATTCAGCTCTTTCGATCAACATCTCTTATTATAAGAAAAATTCTTGAATAATTGCAGTTATACGTTATAACTGCCATTGGCGGGAATCTAAATAACTAAGAAAACTAAATAGAGCTCATGATTTCAAAGTTTTGAAAATGGCGGATCGTGCGCTTCTCTATTATAATCGGAGAGTCGACCAATCAAATGCACCAGCCAATATTAATGTTGCCACTACTGATATCAAACTCGAATTATTTATATTGCTCCTAATTCTGAGCCCATGAGATAGAACTAACAGAATAGAATTAACAGTAATAAACTAAGGTTATTAACTGAAACTTGTGTGTTTAGGATTACTTAAGGCATTTAAAATCTTTAATATGACAAAAGCTTGATTGAAAAACCCATGTGTCTAGAATATTCAAATACAAAAATTGATGAGCAGTATTATTTGTAACCGCGGGTATCGCAACACAGTCTCATTTATCATTAATTATAATCTAGTATCAAATTAAAGACCAAGAGAGATAGTTCATATCTGTTAATATTTCAATCTATTTATATATTATAGTGTAAATATGTTAAACAGTTTGTGATTATTATGTTAATAATAGAAGTCTGTAGTAACTATGTGTGTTGACAACATTGTTAGTTTACATATATGCTACATATAGTGGAATGATATCAAAACAGTCGCCTGTTATCAACTTATCATTGTTTACATTGACGTCAAACGTATAAAATAAGATCTTGGGAAATAGGTTTCTTAAAAGTAACTCAGTGATCGAATAGTTCTATTCCGTGAGTGTATATTTGCATTTATAATGAGTTCTGTAGTGCGGACAGTGTTGGGAGACATCAGTCCAGAGGAGCTTGGTCGCACCTTGACCCATGAACATTTATCTATGGAATTTGAGCACTTCTACCGAAAACCACCATCAGAAATATCAGCCGTCGTCGATTTCAGAGAAATTACATTAAAAACGGTGGGTTATTTAAGACAATACCCTTACAGTTCTAAATATAATCTTGTTTTAAATGATGACAGTGCTCACAACGCCGTCTTAAACGATGTTATGATGTATAAACAATATGGAGGAGGCACAATAGTTGAAAACTCCACTGAAGGCCTCGAGAGAGATTTAAGCTTTTGCAGGCGTGTGTCGAAGATTTCGGGAGTTCATGTTGTAGCAGGAACTGGTTACTATATTGCTGATACACAACCGGCTAATCATCTCCATTATAGCAAAGAGGATATGTATAGTCATATGTATAAAGAATTAATGGAAGGGTGTGATATAGACAATGTCAATATTAAAACTGGTTTTATGGGAGAAATCGCCAGTGTTTGGCCTCTGAGGGACCTTGAAATCAAAGCTATTAAAGCAGCAGGAGAACTTCAAGAAACACTAAAGTGTGGAGTGAGTTTCCATCCACACCGCGTTACCGAAGCCCCCTTTGAGATCATTCGGCTTTATTTGGAAGCCGGTGGTGCAGCTGACAAAGCAGTCATGTCCCATCTTGATCGTACTCTTATGGAGGATGAAAAACTCCTCGAATTTTCTGAGCTTGGCACATATTGTCAATTCGATTTGTTTGGAGTTGAGGTTTCCTACTATCAGCTTAACGTGGAGACTGACATGCCTTCCGATGCTCAAAGAATTCAAAAGATCAAACTTTTAGTCGATGAAGGTAAAGAAGATAAAATTCTGATGTCTCATGACATTCACACAAAACACAGATTGATCGATTTTGGTGGCCATGGTTATTCGCACATCATCAATAATGTTTTACCAAAAATGAAGTCTAAGGGTTTCTCTCGTGCAACGATAGACAAAATAACTATTGCGAACCCTGCAAAATGGCTGACTATACCATTATAAATAGAAATGTAATATAACTATAAATAGAAATATATTTGAAATATATACATTTTAAACGTCGAATGAAGTAAGATCAAATATAATTTCATTACTTTTTTATTTTCTGACAGAGACTTTCATAAATTAAGTTGCAATAACTCAAGACTAACACTGACCTAGGTAATAGTGTCTTATATTATTCCAATAAATTATAACTTTATTTTAATTATAAAACATAAAAAAGTTGTAGAGTAACAAGAATGTATACATAATTAGATAAAAACGTGTGATTTATTTTCTATTTGATAACAAGAAATAAATATCTGAAGTAATTGTAATATTGTTTTACTCAAACTTTATCCAAGCGTGGTGTACAATTTTTAAGTTACTGAAAGCTATTATAAATGAAAAATGCTTAAAAATCCACTTTTGTTCCTGGTACTCTGAGATGGGATAGCATAGCATATTATTTATTTTAATATTGAATATCCTATTGTTTATAATTGTACATTTAATCTAATGTTTTAAATAATATGAAGTCAAGTGATTAATTATTATATTTCGGTGTCCTATGGGCATGAGCCGAATAAGTGAATTTGAATCAGTATAGAATTGTGATGAAAAATTGATCAATTATTTAAAGCTATTCCTCAATCTCCAAGCGATTATAACCGCATAAGCTATAAGGCCGTTATTTATTCTACTTGTTTTTATTTATTTTCCTTTGGTATTACAATAAAGATTATTATTAATAAGGTGGGATAAGTTATTAAACAGGGTGGCAAAACATTGGTAATTATATAACATTTCATAGGTTAGTGAGTTAAAATCGGACTCGATTTAATCTTTTGATGTAATCCGTGAGATTTCCTTTAATTCATGTTTAAATCATTGCATAAATAAGGGATTATTCTTGTCGTTGCGTTGACAGCGGAGAATACCTATAAGGCGATTTGCTTAAATAATAGGTAAAATTAAGTAGAAGCTGTTATATAATTTACTTTTTACCATTAACTGCTATGGAATTATAAACGAATGAGTGATCATCACCATTTTTAATGTTGTAGAGGTATACAACGCTTAAATAAATTCTAAAATAAAACCAAAGTTTTAAAATTTATAAAAAATTCAAATGACAAGTAAAATACATTTTCTTTCATTTGTAACGTTAACGAAACATTTAATAATTTGCTTATTCTCAATTTATACTTAAGTTTTAATAAAAATAACTTGTCCTGGCCGACACACCATCGCGAAGCGTAAACTGTTATTTGACTGTTCTCTTTGGTTAATTGAGTTTGTTGTAGAGACACGTACTAAGAAACGATTTTTGGAAACCCAAGGCCTAAAGTATCGAAATAGGGGTTAAAACTTTGTATACACATCCGGCAGTTATGAAGTTGGAAACATGAAACTTTATTTTAAGCTACTAACGCCCATTCGCATATATATGTAGAAGATATAATGAAATTACATAATTAATCAATTACGTTATCATCTTGTTAATAAATACGGCTCTACATAATGAATAATAATGTAACTTCTCGCATCATATAATTAAATATAGTCTGAAGTGTTTCGGCCGAAAAAGAATCAAAAAGAATTCTAACAATTTCTGTTTATTATATTTGTAATTATTTGATATATACTTACCTACTTCTCTATATGAAAACGTTTTGGATATTACTAAAGTAATACTTGAGTGCTCAGTAATGATGTTATGTTGGAATAATAATATATCATTAGTAACGATAATATTAATTGAATAAAGAAGATCTAAAGAATTCTTTTATATTAACTAAACCGGCTAAGCTTCACCCATTTCATGCTTCAGTGGATATATTTGAATAGTTCGCAAAAGTTTAGTAACATTGCAAAGTAATGTAGTTCTACCATGCCGACCTGGAAGTCTTAAAAAATAATATAAAACTACATTAAATACTGTATTGTAATACATTTACATTTACCCATTGAACATTAATTGTAAATAAATTTAATATTTATAGATAAATAGGAATTAGAACTAAGCAATGTAACGATTATATTAGTAAACATTATAATTTATGTCTAAACGCGCAATTATGTCGTTCATGTATATAAAAATTCATAGAGATATTAATAAATTTTGATAAAAAACTTAGGTACAAAACATTTTATATGAAAATCGTAATAATGTTCAGAATTGATGGTCGAATTTCAATCGCTATGATACTAGTATTAATTGTAAAAAAAGAAAACAAATATTTAAGACAAAAGTCAGAAAAATTACGGCAGTCCATTATTTTCCGGTGAGAGTCCATGTATTGAGAAGAAATTTCAACATTGTTAGTTAAAGATTTATTTTTACTGAATCGTAATATGAAATCATAATTATGATAGATTATGGGGAGACATCGACTATGTAGTCTTCAATTGTAAGTAGTTATTTGTTTAAAGTCACGAAAACATATTTTGCATATAAAATAGGGTTATAATATCGGTCCAAGCTCAATAATTCACTACTTACAATATTAAAATACGAGAAAAACAAATCTGTTCCATTCACAAAATAAAAACAGTAATGTATCTCGCTGAGCAAAGCCACCTGTTACTGATTCGGAGAAAAAATGTAGTGTAAAAAATCTGTTCAAAAATATTAAGGAATTAGATTTCTTTACAAAATAAGATCTGAATAGGTGGTAGACAGTAGAGTTATAAAATCGGACTAAACAAAGAGTTGTATTAATAATACCAATTAGAATAAAGTTTTTGAATTAACTTTTTGACAAGATGTTCTTGGTTAAAAGAAAAGGAACGAGACAATGAGTACCTTGATTTCTGTTAAACGTTTTTAGTGAAATTGTCGTAACGAATTTGTGTTAATAGGTAAGGTCGTCTTAATAACCGAATCGACAATGGTCAAATATAAAACCCAAAATTATTGAATGTTTAAGATATTTTAAATTCAGAAAACGGTCCATTCTTGAAGAAAAATATGTCCATTACAAAATATAACTTTAGTAATTGGAGAGTTTACATCTAAACTTTCCAATTTCCAATATTATAAAGGCAATTAGCGAACTCAATTTTCTTTGATGTCAGTACTAAAGTGGCTGCTATGAAGTTGGTAGTAAACTTGATCCCATCTTTATTTGGTTCGCATAATAATATGCGTATAGGACAGGAGATTTTTTTATCTACTTACTCGATAAAAAGTATATACCTAATTGAAGTTGGGTGGGTAAATATGACAAGAAAAAAAAATGTGTTTTAAATTTTCATGGTTATTAAGTTTAAAACCAATTACGGAAAGCCTTATTGTGGTAACCTGGTGTGCCTAAAAATATTTCCAGCCAAATCAAAAAATGCATTTTGAGCGTACGGTTCATAATATCGAGGATGAAGTATACTTATCACAAAACCTTTGGGTGTTTCAAGAAATTTTATTAAAACATTAGTTTATCGTGCTTTAAGAACATAAGGTTAGTTTGTACAATAAAAGATTTAAAAGATAAATTTAATGTTTTGGCGACCATTGAAACATTCTCTTTTACTCTAAATTAATAAGTCCCGGGCGATAAACCTTTTTGTTTTGTTGACATCACACTCAAGAAGAGTTACTACACCTACACAAACAGGGATGTAGCAGGTACAACGTAAAAATAAACATAAAAAGGGACGCAGTACATTTTAGTCGTAAAACAAATGTCAAATATTACTTACAAGTTCTTAGCTATTTTTCTGTAATTTTATCTATACTAATATTATGAAATGGTAATTTTTTTAACTAAACATGGAAATTCTTACATTTACGGGAAGCTACTACGTGGGTGACATAGGCTATAATAGAAAACAGCTGGTAAATTGTAACGAAGAACTCAACGACGTAGTCGTTAGCTGATTCAGTATGCTGTTGGGGAAGTTTAATGCATCTTTCATAAAGGCTGTTCATCGTATCGATAATTTAGTTTGTACCGGTTTATTTGTTACTTTTAAAGTAGTGATGTCTTTGGCAAACGGTTCATCGATGCCTCTACTGTGAAAAAAGGTATACTTCTTTATTCTTTAGTTATTTTTTTTAATCTGCACTGAAAGTATTCTTATTATTATTTTTTTAAATAAATAAACATGAATAACTGTAAACAAAACATAAGACGCTACCGAAACCACTGCCATTCCCCAGAGTCGGAACGTTCGTCGCTAATTAAAAATTTGTTTATCAAATTTGGCGACGCTATTTGTAGTGCCGTAGCGTGTACCTATTTAGCTTAAACTACCCCCGTCACTGTTTAAAAGGTATTTTAAGGCACTGGTGTCTGTTTTATCTGAAATAATTAACATTCACTTATTATGGCTATTGCAGTAAAGTCATGACAGACTTCGATTGATTTATTCCTATATTCCTATACTGGCCACTATAGTGGAAGTGGAATGATGGTTATAAAATAAAATCGAAACTTACTTACTAACTTTTATTCAACAGTTTTTTTTTAATATCTATTTTTCTATATCGACTATATCTCAGTAAAACTTCCAGTAAATATCGTTTAATACCATAGTTTTTATAATGGACGGTCGGATAGAGTCCTTGTTTAGTTTTACTACCCTGAAATCAATGAATGTATTTTTATAATATACTTCTAAGAACACCAACAATGTTGTTTAGAATGGCAAGCTCATGACTTATTTTCAGTGAGTAACGAATAATGTTATTTTTTCCGTTAGTGGTTAAGTACCTGAACCGGGTCCTGTTATCTAATAGTTTTGTTTGAAACTTTCCTCCTTATAATTTAAAAAGAGCGAACTCGTAAAGTATACGGACTATGAACTTTAACATTTTTAAATAAGAATATCAGTTACACGTTTTCTTTTAATAACGAGTCTTGTTTGTGTGAACGAACAACGTTCATATTATTTTTTTACATTTTAAAAAGATTCTTTATGTAAATTTACGTGGAATTTCAAAGAAGTCACCAAAAAGATTTCTATCATTTGATATTCGTTCTAACGGCGGAGGAGTTCTCGCATTTTAGTTTAAAAAAATCTTAACTGTAGCTATATTTAATACAAGCTTGACAAACTTCTATAAAACTTTCATCCCCTATTTCAACCACCTTTTTCGCGATATATTAATGTCCTTTTCTAAAATCAATTCTATATTTGTAGTAAATTTAATGAAATATTAATGTTACATTTACATTGATAATATTAATAAAGAAGTAGAGATAAAAATAAATCAGTAACGGGCGATAATTTCACAAATATTGTAACAATAGAAGTAAGAAAATTCTTACTGCTAAATTTACTATAGCTGAGTATACTCATATATAACGAATCGGCATTATTTGTTTGTCTAGAAAATAAAGTCTCAAACTAAATCTAAAGTCTTCTGATATCACGTTGTGTCCCTTAGGTATATCTACTGCCCCTCTGCGCTATTTATCAAATCTTTCTAGGTAGAAAAACACGTTGAATATTTAAGTGTTGTCAGAGATTCACAATAATTTTATTGCGTGAATAGGACCGTCGCGTCGGGCTGTTGCTAGAACTATAACTAGACACCTACACATACTAGTATTATATACTAGATTTTGCGCCCACGGTTTCGCCCACGTGGCTTACATGACTTTCAAACCCTATTGAACACTATTTAACCCTATTAATAGGGGTTGAATTATTCAAAATCACTTTTTATCCTCTATGTCATTGTAAGTGTGGCCATCTCGATTCATCCCAGTAATCGGAGCTCTGTGTCAATAGATCACTTATTTAGCCACCATTGTCAGAGTGCTATTGCTTTTTATGATTCAAGTAGAATAGATGTTATCATTCTAGAGTAGTAGCTCCTATCTAATCTAGGGGTAATTATTTACATGGGGATAAATCAGTTATTCTATGGAAGTATTAAATACCTACTCAGTCGGGAATATGATTGACATGTTTAAGACGAAAAAAAAAGACTGGATTAGGCATACGTCCGATAAAAAAATTAATGATACGAATTGTCATGACACCTGAGGCTCTATTCTGTTTCGCTAAAAACGAAATTCGTCAATTTTCGCTAATAACGCTAATACGACTCAAAAGAAACGCATTCTTCGATCATTTATGATAGGACAGGTCATATCCACAGATAAGCCTCACGGGTATTATTTTAACACAATTATAAGAACAGTTCGTTAGAATTGTCGTGGCGGGTTTTCGGGCGTCAAGTTAACTCGAACGAGCTATAGTTATATTAATTGAATTAGAGATCTAGATAGAACAGTATGTTTTATTAAAGAAGTATTTAATTATTTCGACCTTTGAGTAATGTGTTGAACTTGGAGTGGGGACGATTTTTGTCCTGTAGCTCAAGTGCGACGCTTATGATTTGCTTGGTTATGACGTCATAAGGTCTATTTCTACCCTCGTCTAATCAAGGTTTTGAGTGTTAATTTCCCAGTAAACCGTTTATATATTTTATTTGTTCTTTTAAATTCTGTTTCTGTCAACACGATGTCATGATAAAGTAACACAATTTTATAAATATATCAAACTAACTTTCGATGTGGTCTTGTATTACTAAACCTTGTTGAATTACTCTGTACATTTATTAAAATCACATTTAAATCCGTTATGTTGTTTAAATATCTCAGCGTATAGACGTCGGGAAGCTTTGTTTTACTATGGTAGTACCAGAATAATATTCAGTTAAACATTGATCAACTCGCGTTTATCAAAAGTTAAAATTCACAAGAATGTAGCTGCAATAGCGAAAATCTATCCTAAATATGTATGTATAAAAGCTAGACTGTGATAACTAACCTAGTACTTTCATATTTTGAGTCTGAAAATTAGCGAAAAACGATCATTATAACTATTGAACTTATAGCTATTCCTATCCATAGATAATAGTTTCTTTGAAAAAATATTTGTAATTGTACCTATATGAAACTTATATAATAGAATAGTTGAATTATTCATAAATAGTTGATAAATATATAATATTATTTTCATATTACTGTATTTTAACTCAAGTTTTTAAAGGAAGAATAGGGATGATGACTGGGTAAAAAATGCAATTCTATTTAGTCCGTCAGTCAGATAATAGAAAAATATTAGATACGTATTTTTTTTACTTCAATTTAACAAGAAATAGTATAGATAACAGGCATCAAAGTTGAGGAGTGGGGACTCGCTACGTCACAGACAGAGATGTACAAAATACCCTGTATAAAGTATCTGGAATACAAGATACAAAATACTTTTAAATCAAGTATTTCAGATACCAGATACGAAATACTTTCGAGAAAAGTATTTGAAATACTAGATACAAAATAGGTATCTTATAGATACTTTTTATAAATACAAATACTTTTCTAAAAAAAACATTTGAATTTAAGTTTGTTTATCAAAGACCACAAAAACCTAAATCTTAGACCAGATGGTTCCAGGGACAAACAATTTTTGTAAGCTTTTATTTAGTTTTCTGTGTTTGTACTCAAATCTTACAAGCTAAATTTCACCCACTTTTCCTCCGTTTTATTTGTTTGTCAATCACAATGTAACATATAAAAATGCAAATATTTAATACATCAGGTTTTAATTTTTTAGTTCCTTTTGCTGAAATATAACAACAAGAATAACTATTTAAATTTAATTATAAAATTATTATTTATTTAAAAAGCTGGTTTTACGTACGACGTAAAATTATGGAGAACTGAAAATTCATTTTTTCCTAGTGAGATGAAGAGAGTGGGTAAAAATAAATACAGTACTTGGTTTTTAAAATTAATGGCGTGACTTGTGACGAGGTGAATGTGCGATAGTATGTAAGGGAACGTATATTAACTTTTTTTTCAGAGCTACCGAAAATTATGCCCCTTTAGTGTGTTAAGCTAATTTGAAAATTTTTAGTAGAAAATACTTAGCTTCTGTGGTTGATTATAGTACGTTGGTTTGTAGGAAAGGCTTATAATACGTAGATGTACCTAAAAAGACGTAGAGTTGGTATTGCTGGTACTGTTGGTAATGCGCCATTAGTTACCATCTGATCGGATAAATCCGGTCTCAACCGGATTTGAAGTATTAATTAAGTCTTTATCTATGAAATTTCCGTTTTTAATAAAATAAATGAAGCTTTATTTTCATATTTCTATTAATCAAAGTAATCACCCATGCAATCAATACATCTTTGCCAACGCATTGGTAGCTTAATGATGCCTTCTTGAAGAAATCAGCTGGACGGGAGGCAACAAATACTTCAAAGGCATTTTGTACTGCCTCTCGGGAATTTATTTTTTTCCCGCTAAGACGTTATCCAAATTCTGGAAGAATTAGAAGTCTGTAGGCGCATGGCCTGTTTAGTACGGCGGATGACGGAGAACTTCAAACCCCAGCTCTTGTAGCTTGGGTACCGCCAATTGTGTAGTATGAGGTCGTACGTGGTCGTGCAAGAGCAGTGGAAACGAACGATTGACAAAACCTAGTTGAAGTTGTGCCAGCTTCTCCGTCATTGTGTTCAGTTCTTCACAATACACACAGTAAATCTGCAGTAATGCTCGTCCTGTTTGGTAAGAAGCTGTGATGAAATACATCCGCGTTAGACCACCAAACAGCAACCTTTTCGCAAACCAATAACGGGTGGTGCGTTCGTTTGTAGTGTTCGCTCTGCAAACGTTGTAATGTAGCGTGCCGCTTTGCTGCCACGATGGCACACATACTCCATAATTACTCGAATTTTTAACTTATCCATGACGACGAAAAATATTCAAATGCATTGAAAACAAAACACTTACTATTGAACAAATAACGATTTTAGAAAAAATAATTTGATATTAGAATTATCAGCCAAAAAAATTAGTTTGATTTTAAATGGCTAGTACAGCAGAACGGCAATTACATAGGTAAAGACCTAATATTAAGACAGGACTCCGCCCATTTTTTTGTCGTTTCTCAATAAAGATCCCTTGAATTAAATGGTTGAAAAATAAAGGAGTATTACTTGACGATGTCAAAGAAATTATTTGAAGAATTTTTTCTATTAACAAATTTATTTTTAAGACGAATTAGTTGAAAAGCAGTAATTATTTTCAATATATGCAATGACAGCACTCGTTTCCGAACTACTGAAGATTTGTCAGTATTTTTTTGTATTATGCCTCATAATGCGAATATTGATTTTTTTTTCGCTCATGAATATGCAGTGGTCAAAAGATAGAAAAAGATTAACTGTTGAGTCAATAAAAGCAATATTGCTTTGCTCACGGGATATAATTTCAAGCATTTGCCATGTATCGAATTTCACAGTAAAATTTCTTTAAAAATAAATTTTTTGAATGCTGTTGTTAGTGGAAAAAGTATAATGTGCAAAAAAATAATAAAATTTAATAATGAGTTTAATTGATAAACTGAGTTTTATTTATGGCATATAACCGGGTTTTTACATAAATCAAGATTTTTTATTGCTTGTAACTGGTTATTCGATTTCAAGCCCTATGCGCCATCTATCAATTTTTACTAGGGAGGGTGTATTACACCGGTATAACCGTACATTCAGTTCTACGCATTTACTTTTTAAATGACACCAAACAATGTTTGGATTCGAGTTATTTTTAACTAAATATTCATTGCGTTGATAATTGAACACTTTCTTTTTGTAAATATGTATGTTTTAGGCAAAGAATGTTTTGTGATATTTTTTATAAAGTATTTTATCAGAAAAAGTATTTAAAAGATACTAAGATACTAAACAAAAGTATTTAAATACAAGATACAAAATACTTCCTTAAAAAAAGTATTTTAGATACAAGATGAAAATACGTATTTTGTATCTTGTATCTGTATTTCAAATACTTGTATCTAAGATAAGTCACATCTCTGGTCACAGATGAGTAGAAAACGTACTCTAACGTGACGTCATGCGAAATTCCAACTCAATGTAACGCCGTAATTTTATGATTACGAAAAAAATAAAAAAAATATGTGTTTAATATTTTTTAACACTCTACCTGACGGACAAACAAACAAAATTAGTCATCATCCCTATTACATAAAAGAACAGCGGAATACGAAAAAAAAGAGATTACTTTGAAGCTTTCAAATATAATGCCGTATTTTTTTAATACTATGAATTTGTACCTATAATAAACTTTAATAGATATTGTTAAAACATAAGTAACAAAATTTCCGTCTGAAAAAATCTTTCCGCAATAGCGCAAGTGACAAATGTTAAAGTAAAACTTAGAATAAGACGTTTCAAAGTTTGTTTAAAATTAAACAACATTCGCTGTCTTTAATACTATTAGAAACATACAATTTCTCTTGTCAAGCAGTTTTATAGTTAAGACAAAATGAATACTATTATCTTAAATCACAGATGTGTAAGAAAAGAAAATATAACTATGCTTTTTTAAGCAGTTTCCTTAATAAATGTCATTACATTATGTATTGTACATTTTTTTGTGCGTTATTTTACTATTATAAAAGGTGGTAATCGAGTTGATTCAAAATCAACAGTACATTTTTCTTTTCTTTTATATTCTTTTCGTTTTTTGATTTAAATAATGATTTATGATTCGCCTCGGAGAGAATGTACGGATCTACTAGTAGATGGAATTTGTTATTTGATTTGGTTTTGAATGAGTTTCTTTTTTTAATTGAATTCCTAATGATTTTAATTTCTTTTTACTCAATTTAGCCAAAATATTATTATTAAATTTAGGTTTCCTTATATATTTAACACATTCAAAATTTTATAAGATCTTCACTATAAATGAATAATTAAATATTTTTAAATTAAATCTAATATTATGTATGAACCGGTAAAAGAATTTTCACGAATTGACATTCAGGAAGAGCATATCGCGTTACTAAAAATTTCAAATTACAAAAAATGAATAATAAAAAGAAATTATGTTAAAGATCAAAGACAAAAAGTTTGGATGCGGAACCTAGGACAAAATAAACGGATGGTACAACGCACCGTCACAAACGGGTGAACGAAATGTTGCTTAAAAATTGTCAAAATAATTTATTGCAATAGTTAATGATAAATTAGTAATATTTGTTGTGAAAATGCTTGAGATATTTGAAAAACAGTCTTTATTTAAGGTTACTCAAAGCCATATGAAATGTTGAATCGTGTAGGAACTCTTTACATACCACCGCCTATAACATGTAGACGAACTTTAAAAATGCATTTGAGATCTTGGTTTGTGTTAAGTTCCCGGCAATTTGTTGCTTGATGGTGATCAAATGGTGATGGTGGTGGTAGTAATAGTAATATTAACGGTTACATTGTGACTCTGAATGATCCTCACTAAATGCACCGAATTAAAAATATCTATTTATTTACCTTATTTTATTAATCTATATTTATTTACATATTTTAGTTTGTAAGTATTTATAAGAATTATTGTAGTGTCTGGTTAGTATTGTAGTGCTATTATCAATTTCTTTGTAAATTCTTCAAATTTTTATATTTACAGTGCGAACACTAGTAATTAGGGTAAAAACTGAAAATCAGTACTTTGCTCTTTGAGTAAATACTCACTGAGTTTTCGCCCATTTGCATCGCTGCGGTATACATACTGTTTGATTGTGTTGTTTTGTTACATCTTGTTCTCTACTATTAATTATTTCTCTTTCTCAATCATTTATGGAATATTTTGTAAAATTTAAATTGTAAAATTTTGTGTGAGCATAATGCAAATAAAGAATTTATCTATCTATCTTTACAAATTTGCAGTTATTTGTTATTCATGCACGAATTAAATAATATTTGGTTATGATAATTGCCACTGCGAAATGTGACAAATTCTACTAATTTTGAAATAAATTCTGTTTGATCGTCTACGAATCGGCGACGTTTTTCCTCGATCTTATTAGTTTAGGAGGCTAAAGCAACGAAATTTTCCAGTTATTATTCATGATTTGTTTTTCACTGATTCGTTCACAAACACATAATAAAATCGCAGGACTTTTATAGCGTAATCAAATATGGTAATGAAATAAATTAATAAATCAATAATGTAGTGGTGAAAACAAAATTTGGCAGTTATGTAAATTTAGAGGTGGCTTTCTTATTGCTGGGGCGCTAATCTATCGCAACCCCTTTTAATTTGACATTTGAAAGATGTTCACGAACTTCAAGCTACAAATATTTGACAACCGCGACTTTCTTTGAAAGATTGACGGAACCATATCGTTATGTAGACTCTACTTGGAATCGTCTAAGGCAAGCATCAGATGCAAATAGCTTTGAAAGCTAAACGAGAAATGTCAAACGAAATAGTTGAATGCTAGCTAAAATCTTTCGACGGGTTCATCTAAGTTTTAATTATGTTTCTTTATAACGTTCGTTCCAAAAGATATTGTGACTTTTAAAGTTATATAATATCATAAATCGCTAGCAAAATCACTATAACTTTGAGAGGGATTACAATATATTTTGAAATCGAGACGACTTGAATCTGTAAATAAAACAATATTTTATTCATATCAGTACAAACAACCACTCACAAAAATGGTGGTTCCCGCATTTATTATTAAATCTCATCTCTATGGTACATTGCAGAGGAATGGCGAGAAAATTGGTAATTTTGTCTTATTGTCACAATAAACTACACATTCTCTTAATTCGGTGTCTGGATAGACTAAGTAATTATGTATGACTATCATAATTTACAGAGACAGTGTTTATGTCTGTCCGTAGCCCAGTGTAATTACAAAAATAAAATAAGAAACTGTTTTCAAGTTTGTATCTAAACAGTTAGTATAAGTTAATTCTAGTAAGTCGTGAATGAATAGTGTACTTGAGTATGTACGAGTATATGTTTTTTTTATCACCTACTTGAAATTAATGTGACATTATAAATA
Organism: Diatraea saccharalis; assembly: GCA_918026875.4. Classification (NCBI taxonomy): domain Eukaryota; kingdom Metazoa; phylum Arthropoda; class Insecta; order Lepidoptera; family Crambidae; genus Diatraea; species Diatraea saccharalis. Next base: position 9,716,779 of record OU893350.1, read on the forward strand.
ATCAGTATGTAGTTTTTTGGATATTCCCAATAAAGAGAAAAAAGAGAGTAGTGCATAAAATGGGATTGGTTAGATTAGGTCAGCACTATGAGTAGAAATTTTCTAAGTTTTTTTCTCAATGCCCTCATAACGATAAGTCTACTCATATTTAAATAAATTATTGTATCAAAAGTACATTTTCACGTTTATCTGAAACTGAATTTTGTACTAATATTAGGGACTATGAATTAAAGTTTCAATCGCGGATACTTGAAAAAGGATATTTGAAATTTCTGACAAAAAAAAAGCATTAAACGATAATAGATATTAATGCAAGTAACACTTTTACATTTATTATGTTTGATCCATTTTTCAATCTCAATATTCTTAATTTTTCATTAAGAATATTTTTCAGTAAAGTATTGTGAATTCCAATTGATTAAATATAATAATAAGAATACAATTTTCATCTTTATCGATGGTTTAAATATTTGTAAAAATATTTCTTTCCGCTGTTTGAGTGGATTGCCTGAACATTAATGAAAATACGCTCTATAGTAGCGAAAAAGTAACAAGCTCTTGAAAATTTCGTCAGTCCTGTTAGGTCCTGGGTAGATCAGTGGTTAGAGCAGTCGGTCGGATTACGAAAAGTCACCGGTTCGAGTCCCATCTTAGACTGCCAGGGACACAGTGGATTTTTTAAGCATTTTACATTAAGAATACTTTTACATTTACTCATTTAGCATTCAAAAGATTATTTAAAGTAAGTCATATTAGAGGTTCCATCTTGGAATAAGCAGGCTCTATTGAATTGGCAATTTGGCGTTCCAAATCACGCTACATCGATATATTTCCAGGGCCCGATCCAGCTATTTAGACGCTCCGGGCAAAAATAACGTTCGACGCCCTTTATGGTGGTACTTCATTTGGCTATCGGCAAGAAACGAACACGTGTTTTATTGGACCTAATTGGGCAATGAAACCAACTGATGTCTTGTCAAGTATACTCACTAAAAATGGCTGTTACTTGTCAAACATGACAAATACGCAAACACGAAAGCAAATATTAAATATATTAAATTAAAACTTAAACATCACTTTTTGGAATGAGTGTGTTTGAATTACCTACGTCGATTATTTAATACTAAATATTAATTTACTGTAAAAATGTTAGAATATTATTCAGGAAGATTGCATGTAAATTGTAAAATATTTGTTATATTGATACTAGCCTTCCGCCAGTGGCTTCGTGATCTAGTTTTAATTCCATAAAAACTTTCATACCCTAATTTACCTCCTTAGGGTTAGCATTTCATAAAACCCCGTCTTAGTGAGTCTACGTCTTAAAAAGAAACCGCATGCAAAATTTTAAATTCCTAGTACTTGTAGTTTCTGAGATTTCGTGATGAGTGAGTGGGTTAGTGAGTGACTCACGCACTCACTTTCGCTCTTATATATATAATAGATAGATTGTAGACAAACGTCAATGGTTTATAACAATTTTGTAGGAATTAAAATTTGTAAACTTTTTGTGGATTCGATAATACTTGAAAAATATAGCATAAACTTTGGGATTAGCCTACCATAAAAATAATGATTCCCGCTGTCTGTACGCTGAGATGTTTTGAACTACACAACGGATTTTAATACGGTTCTTATCAATAAACAAACAGTGATTCAAGAGGAAAGTTCTATGCAGAGTTCTAGTTCTATGCAGAAGTTCTATGCATAAAGTACAATGCAGATCCACGCAGGCGAAGCCGCTGGCGGAAAAATAGTTTTAATATAAAAAAATAAAAAATCTACATTTTTCGGGAACCTAGGAATGGTACTTTGTATAAGTTTAGTCCTTTTTGTACTTTACACCGGCTCCACGCTGTGGCCCATGATGGGCGAACACAGGGCATCACTCAATGTCCAGGCACTGGTCTTTCCAAATAAAAGGAACACCCTTTTCTTTTGTATGTAGTACTCTTTTTCCGTTTAAATAGATATGTAGATTCCATGTTCGATTCTAAATCTATATGAAAAATATTTTTTCCTAAATTTCTCGGTCTGTGTGTTGCTTTAATAGGTTGAGGTCGGTTACGTAAAAAAGCCTAAAACTCAACATCGAATACATTGCTGTCACAGAATAGAGTTTCAATGCAACACAATATTTATTACTTTTTCAAATAAGTTTTATTTCATCGAACCTGTGTGCTGTGACAGCGCTGTGCTCGACGTTGAATTCTGTTATATTATATTTTGTGTATTTATTTATCTTAAATACTGTTATGAAGAGGAAAGATTTGTTTGATTGTTACTCTGTTTACATTAAAAAGGTTGCGAAATTTATTGATAAAAAAAACACCTATGGAAAGCTATATCATATGCGGGTGAAGTCGAGGAAAAACAGGTAAGTAGTATTTAAATTAATCAAGCAGAACTAGCTAATTCCGTGTGGTGATGGGTTTATAAGATTTTTCTACAGATTATTAATAAAATTTATTGACACACACAATTAGCGAAAATTTGAATTTATATACTGTAAATTAAACAATTTTTAGACGATGTCATCGAGTTTGTATTCAATTGTATTGACGGTCACATGAACACGGAATCTATAAAGGGTCCGAAACGTCAATAAAACGTTTTTATAGTTATTTCATTTATAGATAGTTAGATAGTTAAAGAAATTAACATGCTGTATTATAATATTAAGCAAATTAACGAATGTATTGCGGTAGAAGGAAATACTTTTAAATTCTTTTAAGAAATAATGCGTGTTAAGTTTATTGTTTTGTTTATGATGTCAACACATCCGAACGCAAGAGTTTTTTGAAAGCGAAGAAGTTTTTTTATTTACAGTCAATAGCATACAAGGTTATACAAAACTGCCAGTTTCTAGCTTCTGCACTTAATTTTTAACCTACTTACATCAAAAGAAGATTTCAAAAACAATTACGGAAAGATATATTGTGGTAGGTACATAATGTGTGTACCTACGTAGATGACTTTCAAATTGACAGTAAAATTTAAATATCACATAGACGTAATGTTTTTTATCAATGTGTGTAACATGACACTTACTGTGGGTTACATAAATAGGCTCAAAGTAACTTAGAGTACTATAGAGAGATCTACGCACATAATTTTTCCGCGATATTGATAATGAGGAGATTCGCAGATGAACTAAGGTGCGAGACTGAAGTGGGCAGGACTTAAAGCTCGTAAGATAGATTGCTGTTGGGGCAGTAAAGTGGCGACCACAAGATAGACTGGATAGATCTGGTTAAGATCGCCGGGAAGCGTTTGAAGCCGTGTGTCGTGGAAAATGTATGGAGAGGTCTTTATACAGTAGTTGGCGTTATTCGGCTGATATGATGATGATGAAGGTTGGACACATCAGTACATTAGTTTATTCAGAATGTCATATTTCTACATTCGAATGAGAGTGAAATCAATTTCAAAAAGACAGTTTTGTATAACTTGATTTACTGTTGAATCTATCATATCTTACAAAAAATGTATATTTGAATTTATTATGTCAATTTATCAAAGCAAATGGAATTGTAAAGAAACCTGATATCCATATTTAAAATGTCAATCTCATTAAATTTTAATATTTTTTTACGTATACTATTTAGTTATCTGTAAAGCTGTAAGGCATAAGTTTGTAATATTTTATTGCTTAAAAGGGGACTCCAGTAATTAGTAATAAGTATTATCAGATAAGGTAAATATAGATTTTTGTTTTATTTATTATTTATTTTATAATATTTTATTGCATATTTAGTTAAGTCTTCATTTTATATAATAAAATAGACGGAAATAATAGTTTTTCTACACTTTTTTATTCCCACGTTTTTCCTATTCACATAAGATTTTCTTAACACAAATCAGTGGATCAGTTTCCACGCGTGCTTGTTAACAGCTAATTTTATACAGTTTTATACGGTTATTATTAAAGTTTTATATGGTTTATATTTAATTAAATCGGAATAATACTTATCTCAAAAGCGAACTTTTCAAGAAAATGCAATTAAAGTCAGGTGGTTCTTTTTTTAATGAAATGATAGGTAACCTTAAATACTTAAATACTTTTCTTATGATAGGCGTCGATTCTATTTTTTGATAAAGTTTTTACTTCATGCTTTTTAATTATATTGATATTTTTTCATATATGGTAACACTTAAACATATTAAATATTTATATTAATTAAACATACAACATATTTAAAATCTTAGAAAATGAGATTATGTTTATTTGTTCAACATATTATTTTACAATTATCTATATCCATATTGCTTATAAAGAGGAAAAAAAAATTGTTTGTTTGTTTGCATTGGATAGGCTGCGAAACTATTGGACCGGATTATAAAAGTCTTTCATCTACGGAAAGCTACATAAAACGCAGGAGATAAAGGCTATAATTTACACAGGGGAAGTCAGCGGACAGAACTAGTTTGATAAAAATTTGTTCAAAATTCAAGAAGAAATCTATGAACATACTTACTTTCATAAAAAATATACATAAAAGAGTATACATAAAAGTATACATACTCATCGAAAAAAGCTAATCCATTTGGATCTCTACGAATTTTAATAGAATACGCAATCTTTTGTTGTTAAGCTAACATAAACATATCATCTAAATATTTAGGTGATATTTTATGTAAAGCGTATTTTGTTTTATTATAAAAAATAAACTACTGAATTGATTTTGATAAAATTTAAATGGGACCTTTGTCGATTTAGCTGTCGAATTAAACAATTTTGAAAATCAGTCAACAATTGTCGAGAATATCAATGAACATACATAAAAACTTACATCGCCCTCTAACATATAACTTGTTCCTTTACGATTTTATGAAGTTCCTTTATGATCTAATCAAATTTTAAGAATATTGCTGTCCTATTCCATCTATACAATCAAAAAGTATCTAATGCGTGGAATACTTATTCATGCAGCATTAACCTTAATTAATTTTCAAGATGGTTATCAGTGATTAATAATTTAAGGTTTTGCGTTAAGATATAAATGACAAAGCTGTGTTTCCAATTAATTACGGTAAAGTGAATAATATTATATAATGACATAATCGCGGATATGTTTAAATATATTAACACATTTTTTTATCAAATTATCTCATTACAGTAAACAAACGTATGTAAAAATAATAACTAAATAACCAAAAACAGTTTCAATTTTAATTTATACTTCTTTTATATTGTACATAATAATAATTGAAATATCTTTTCATATTAGTTTTTATTAGGTCTCGAACGAGCGAAACTTTTAACAATCAGCGAATAATTTTTTTTTTTTTGGAAAAATCGTGAAGAATTATTAGGCAATAAAAATGTGTAAGTATATTCATATAACTATAATTTAACTTATCAAAAGTTGGCTAGACTGCTTAAATTTGCTTAATTAATACCTTTAAAACAACTTAGATAAAATGCAGTAAGTAAATGTAAATTAAAAAAAAATCATTTTTTATATGTGTTACATAGAGTGTTATTGAAATTAAGTGCGTCTGAAATATTGTATTGAAGTTAATTGTGTATTTAGAAGATTTAAATAATAAGCTTTTCATATTTTTAATTTATACGACTATTAAATAATATTGTACAATATAGTTGTGTGATTACTTGTTCTGTTGGGAAAGTTCGACTGCTTAAATAAATATTAAGCGGTTCCGACTTCGATGAAACTGGCCAACAGGTGGTTTATAACTTTGGCCCATTACCACGCGCTCACTATAACTTATTAACTACTCTAACATTAACTGTTATCGCTATTAATGTACGTACGTTAACACGCAACAAATAAGAATAGAAATAAGTTTTCACTAATTACTTTAATGTAATGTAATTCTATGAAATGTTTTACTGAATTCCCGTTACTTTTTAAAAGTTAGCTAATAATATTGTTCAATTAGAAGAATTAAAATACTTACCGCAGCCATCAATACTCGAACAAACAAAAAGTTAAATTGTGAAATAGAATTAAAAACAAATATAGACAACATATATTCAACCCATTTCTATAATGGATGAAATTAAAAAAGGAATCTCACCGTAACGAAAAAAAAAAAAGAAAAGTTTTTATTTTATAAAATTATAAGGAGGTTTAATAACTTTTGAAACTGACCGGCCAGTAGGATGGCAAGCACGACGGCAGTGCAAGCGGCTGGCTTCATCGTTGCGTTGCGAGTGCCGCGTCTAGTTGGCCCGCCCGCCTTTTAGCTGTAGGGTTGAGCCGCCCTTGCCCGTAGGCGGTAACCAACAGTCACAGAGAAACGTGTTATTATTCACAGAATCTTTTTGTTCCTTACTTTTTGGTCCTTGTTAGTATGTAAGGTTTCTTCGCTGCATAGAAATAAGTTGTGAATACCTTCTGTAATCAAACTTGAGAAAGAAGGTGTTTATATAGTTATATTTACAAATTAACAATGTGCATAATCACAGAGTCGACAGTTTTAGAATATTGTTTGAGATTGTATCTACTTAAATTTATTTGGGATACAGCATTTAAATTTTCCTTATCTACTATATATAATCAGATAGGAAGTTTAAAAAAAATATTTAAACGAAAACAATAACCAAGCGAATAAGAAATAATTTTAACTTAGATATAACTTTGTATTTTACCATTGCTTTATTTAAGTAAATAAATAATATTTTTAAATATTAGACAAATCATATATTTTAATTAGAAACCAAGTAGTTAAGCTTTTGTATTATGGTTTGAAATAATGAAATTACCATTCTGAAATTAAGAATAAATATTGCATAATATTAAAGAAAAAAGGTTTTTCATTTTGTTTCTTCTACTGATAGAGTTTAATATTTTCTCAGTGTACTTTGATAATATAAAAAGGTTGGAGGGAGCTGTGAGGAAAAGATTTTCTGATGACAGTTATAACTTATCCAAGCGTTTTTTACAGATTTAATACCATACAATCAAACAATAAGGGATTCTCGAAAAAATAAAATTGTCAGAATTTTACCAAGTCTTTTTTCCTCGGTGTCCCACTATGTCCACCTCGAAAAACAATTTAAATTATACTTGCTCATCAGCATCATCACCAGTCTATTACTGTCCCTCTGTTGGAACAAAGATGTCACCTATGGAAGGTATAGAATCGATGAGAATGGGCCAACGGTAAATGGCGGAATGGTGATTATTAACTACTGTAGATACAACTGGGTGCAAAGGATTAACATGCATTTCTAAAAACCCCGAGATGATAAATATTTGATCATCAATCCAATGATGGCCCTTTTGAAAGTTGCTTACTTACTCATATCGCAGACTGAACAAGCTGTAACGGTGTGCCGTACCACCGTTTATTTCGTCCTAGGTTTGAGCATGCAAACTTTTTTTCTCTGATCTTCAACATCATTTCTTTTTATTATTCACCTTTCGTAATTAGAAATTTTGACTAATCAAATATACTCTTTATGAATGACGTTCGTAAAAAATTCTTCTGTTGTGAAATATAAATATTATAATAATGACGATATGTGATTAAAATAGAAATTATACATTATATAGGTATATAAAACCATATCCTGTAATGGCGTCGAAGTTTTTTATTTAGAAATCCAAAAAGGGTTTTGTATTTGTTTTATTTTGCAATTGAAATTTTATATTCAGGTAAAATTATATTCATTTTTTGTTTGTTACAGTTTCTTTTCTTTACCCATTATTACCATAAAATAAATCAATTCTCAAGCTAGTCCGCCATTTCATTAATTCGCCTAAGCATCGAACCCGTCACAAAACTTATCATTGCCCTATCGAGTAAGACACTTGGTTAAGTAACATTTAATTCGGGAAATGAGTAATACGAATTTTTCATAGTTGTCTTTACTTTTTCCATACATAGATAACAAGAATCGCCCACCATAACTCTGGAAGACAGCGCACCGCCGACCTTTATTTATGAATGAGTAATATTAGCCATTTTTTAAAGTCCCTATACGTCAATGTTGCGTACTGATTAAATCGCAAATTGCATTCTCATGTCGATTCAGATGATCGAGTAGCTATCTCGATATATATTGAGGACTATACCTTTGAAATTATTGTTTGGTGTGGAGATTATCGCAGCTATATTTTTTATATTATTAGCGTTGAAAAATTGTTTACCTACTTTATATTATTACAATTACCAATCTCAAATTTTTACCAAAATTAATTGTAATTTATAAAGTAAATGAAATAAGCAAATTTTTGAAATAAACATACATAACTGGATATTATCTTGGACATCTTGTACAAATAAATCAAACGAGCTCAAATCCGAGGAGGTCGATTAGTTTAATTGCAGAGGTATAATCATCAGATCAGCTGCATTCGATATTAATTTTGAATTTCATCACTTATAAAATTCGAAATGTAAAATTCAATTAAATCGAAAAGTAGGAAATGGATTTTTAGTTTGCAAAACTTGACCCAAACTAACATGGCAAATTAATTGAAGGCTTATAAAAAAAGAACACTTCTAAAAGTATGTCTGATATAAGAAGTAAAAAAATTAAACAGTTTTGATAATAATCATAATCTCTATCTGTCATTGTCCCCATTAACTGTTGGAAAATGTTTACTTATTATAGGCATAGGTATATTTGATACAGTAAAAAAATATAGTTCATCATAAATGTAGAAAAGGGAAAAGCGCATAAAATCATAAAAAATATATAAAAGAAATACTTCTTAAGGGTAAAAGTAGGAAATGATTTTGACCCTGGGAATATTTTTTCCGTCCTAATAAAATCAACTGTGTTTTTAATGTCTCTCATTATGTGACTCTAGTGGTTAGTTCAGCTGAAGGACTAGACCCCACCTTCCAATAGATAACATCACCGTCTAAAGTGCTACGCGAATCAGTTATATCTTTATAATCAATATAGTCTACATTCCACAATTAAATCTTTGATACCATTATTATTGATGGCCAGTACTTATTTCGTTTAAGCATTAAATTTACATAATAGCATTGCAAACAAAGTTTCCATATACCTAAGTAAGTAATGCAGACTTCTTACACGCATATCTTTAGGGAGAAGTAATTATTTGAGAATATGTCATAACATAACATATGCAGATATTTTTACCAAATAAACACGAATTTGAATGAAATAATCATAACTAAACATATTTGTGACGTTTCTCATCTCTTAACTATTGATACGAGTGTTACGGCCGGTTTATGAATTGAGATAAGAACATCTCACCTGGTTATTCTCAATAATTTAAGTTATTTACTTTTCACAAGGCAAAAAAGCCTAGTTATTATCAAACTGCCCAGAAATGATCATTAAAAAAATTAAAGTCAATAACGAAAAACTGTTTAAGTGACCTTTATGTTACTGTTTGAGACGTGTTTAACTTTAAATAGTCAATTCAGAAACCGGGTGTCAGTATCAATTTCATTAATTATTATTTATTTGCCTACATATGACAGCTTTCTAATAAGATGACAAAAAATAAGACGAACCTTTTACAATGTTTAGATATTCATGTGTGAAACCTTAAACAGCCCACCGCTTTTTGTAAGGCCATTCAAAAAGAGGGCGTTGTTCGTTGTCATTGCACCCTCGCGCTATTATATAGGTCGTGAATAGGTTTACTCCCTTTAATGAAAATACGTCACCTTTCAAACGTATGTGTTACGTCAGACAACTTACGAACGGTTTCTGAATTGAGAAAAGTGCAAAATATCAACTGATTATTTTCAATAACTTATGTTTTACGTTGTACATGGCAAAAAGTCTTAGTTTTATCAAACTGTTACTAAAATAAAAAACGAAAACCTGTTTAAGTGTCGTTTAAAATGGCTTAAGTATGGTTTGAGACGTTTAAATTTAAATTCTCAATTCAGAAACCGGGTGTATGTCTGAGAAGTATTTTATCTTGAATATTTATATTTACTCTGTTATGCAGAACTTTGATTATTAAAACTAAAAGGGATCGATAAATCTTGATTTTTTGAGATGGACCAAACAAAAACAATACCTTTTTACAGAAAATACTTGCTTTTCTTTCAAATCCACTACTTGAAGTAGCAGCTGGCTTTATAAATATAAATTCGCGCCAGAACGTTCGGATTTTAGTTCGGATAAACAAAGTTAGCGTTCGGATATTCGAGGTTGTATTGTTCTTTTCTTTTTTCCCAGTGAAATACATTACGCATAGAGTGTGGGTCTCGCCATCCGCTCCACCATTCCGAATTTTGTTTAACGGTAGTTAATTTGGTGATGTTTCTAAATAACTTTTTCACAGAATACTTCGAAGCACGTCAAAATAAAGACTTTTTTTATTTCCACAAATAGTGTTTATAGATATTACAATGATGTTTTTTTAATAATGGATGATTTTATTTTCTTATTCGAGGAATCTTTTAGTTTGAAATTTTCATGAGTAATTTTTATCCGTAAAATCCATCAGAATTTTTAATTAGGCGATTAATTTTATTACATCTAGGTTTCATGATAATTCGTTCTGTAAGAATATACATTGATTGTAAGAATCTAATTATCTATCAAAAGATTCTTTAGAGTTGTCCGAATGCATATAAGATATGTAATATATTTCACCTTACAGCCAAATTATATCCGATAGATGTGGGTGTTCGCAAGTCACCTACGCTGTAAAGTATATGGTATTTATAACTTATACGAAACAGCTGGTTCGTAGTAATGGCTAAATATTCTACGTATAGGCTCTAGTAGGCATGCGAGGGTTAGTTTAGAGGTAGAGTCAGCGTCACGAATAAATGTAGCGGTAAATCTTGTAGCGACAAGACTCACAAATAGACCAGCCCCGCAATTCTGTTAAAATCCAGACCCGAATTTGAATTCACGCATGTGTCTGAATTACGTCATTTGGTGTAAAAATTCTACACTGGACCGCAAAGAAAACGGGTCGGTTAGAAAATCGTCAATATCTTGAAAACTACTTAACTTATTTTTATGAAATAAAAACTAAATTAAAGATTATTTAATTGTAATTTATTGAATATAAAAAAATACAAATTAAAAGTTGTCTATTTTTAATAAATGTACAACGAATGAAAAAGGTAGTTTTTCTGACATTTTCGTAAATATGAATTGTATAAAGATGTGACGTTTTTACGCATGTTAGTATTTCGCGTTGCCTCCACGAGCTTGCAAAACTGCGGCTATGCGATTCGGCATACCTTCCACAAAGTTTTTAAGGCGATGTTGCGGAATGTTCTGCCATTCCTCGATCAAAGCTCCTTTCAATTCACGCAGCGTGATTTTCGCCCATATCTACTAAAAATGGACCAACATAGTCATTAAGAATTTCATTCACATATCGTTCTGCTGTTAAACTGCCATTTTCTATCACCACTAGCTCAGTACGGCTTTCGGAAGAAATCCCAGCCCACACGTGTATAGAGCCACCGCCATATGGTACTTTTTCTTCTATACAAGCTTGGTTATAGCGCTCTCCCGGTCTTCGGTACACTCTTTTCCTCCCATCGTGCTTGTATAAACAGAATCTAGACTCGTCTGAGAACATAACTCTTGACCAGTCATCCAGAGTCCAAGTTTCGTGTTCTCTGCTATAACTCAGCCTTGAGTTTAAGTGGTGTCTTTCTAATTTTGGGCCATTTGCAGGCCTTAATGGTCTCAAATTTGCTTCAGCCAGACGTCGCCTTACTGTATCTGTACTCAGATAGTTTCCTCCAGCTCGTAAATGGTGATTTTTTACCTCAACGGCCGTAAGAAATCGATTCCTCAAAATGGTTGACACCATACAGCGATCCTCCCGCGCAGTCGTGCACCTCGTTCGGCCTGTTCTTGGTCTTCTTAGGTTGGATACAGTTTCATGGAAACGCTGGAGTACCCGCTGAACTGTGGAAAGACTCAAACCAACAGTTCTCGCTGTATTGCGCTGACTGCGCCCATCTTCAAGCATTGTCAGGATCCTGGTGCATTCTTCAGGGGTTAACGACATGATGACTTCAGAATACAATTTTTGTATGACAAACACACGATATTTATTGTAGTTTTTATGTCAAAACTAAAACAAATGCGAAACAAATGCTTTGATTTTTTTAGAACTAAATTGAAAAACAACCATTATCTTCATTGCCAGTTTTCTTACACAATTATCTAAAGTAAATAAAAAGGTTTTATATACTATGTTAAATAACATTAAATATTCTTTAATTGAGTTTTTATTTCATAAAGCTAGGTGAGGTAGTTTTCAAGTTATTGAAGATTTTCTAACCGACCCGTTTTCTTTGCGGTCCAGGGTATTAATTCAATTTTTTGTATAAAAATACAAAATAAGGTTGATTGATTCATGCGTGTCTCAGATATTCTATTCCTATGTCATTACGAAACTCACTTCACTTATGCCACTAAACGTTATTAACAATTCAAGGATGAGCAGATGCCGCTTTTGAATTGAATTAGGACACCTGAGTATAGAGTATCTGAGACACGTATATTCAATCAATGTTGTTTTGTCGATGTTTTCATTTTATACAGAGTAGTCCAATTGAAAAGTGACTACATCAAATTATGATGTTACTTGTTCTCATTAAAATATTAAATATGCGTGATGTCGTATTTAGATTGGTCATACGTGACATTTGCGTGTAGGGTTACCATATCTCAGGATTTGTCCGGAGATCGCAGGATTTTTGGGCTCTTCTCAGCATTGAGATCAGATTTTGGAAAACTCGGTAAATTTTAGGTGTTTTCAATTTTTAATAAGACATAGTATGAATATTTACAGAATCTCAAATTGGGTACCGTTCGTCCGCTATGAATGCGATGTGCAACGAGTGAGCGAGACCCCCCGAGATCCACAGTATATAAAAACGTTAACAATATTTGATATTTTTAAAATCGTAATTGCGTTTGAGAGAAAAATCGAAAACTGTAAAAAATTTTTGGATTTTCAATGGGAATCAGGCCTTTTCTCTAGACTTTTACTTTTTTTTTTCATTTGGTAACCCTAGTCGCGTGTGGCTTGTGGGTGATTTCGGTTCCTCGCTTTCAATGGTTGGTCATTGTTTTATTGACCATTGATGAGCGTGCAGAGGTTACCGGCAGCCTGCGTTCTTACCCTACGGCTAATGTAAACAAGGGCGCTTGTATTTGGCTTGCCAATCGTTTTGCTCGTATTATTTTAGTTCTTTGAATATGAATTCATGACCGCAAAAATAGAAAATTCTACAATATATATATATAGGTATCTACTAAAATAAGGAGTTTTATTTTGTCATTAGCAACATTACACTTTTTGATCGGTGTACTTACATTAGTCTTTTATTTTGTGGTATTTTTTTATGGGCGTCATTCCTGTGTTTTGCTTAGGGCTCCAAATTTTATTGTCGTAGAGTCGGCGTTGTGTTAATGAGGCATGATAAAAGGAAATTAATAATAGTCTAGTCTAGAGCAGACTCATTTCTTATACTTCACGTTCACGAGCACGACGTATTAGTTAATACTTTAAGAAAAAAAATATTTTAAAAATAATATTTCACAATTTTTTTTATGTATCAAAAGCTTTGAACTTTTTTGATTCAAATTTTATGATAAATTGTTTAATTTATGTGTTTCTTATATTAAATTGTAAACGTCAATTATCAAGTTCAAAAATTCGGGCCACGAGTAATCAGTCAAGTCTGCCAACGATCATTTGTTAAAGTAAAAAGCTACGCTATTATATTGAGAAATACCGACCAGCTGCTAGTCGGAGTAACGCACTAAGGGTCCCGTAAAAATACGAACATTGTAGAGAAAAGACAAACAACATTGCTGTTGGAAAACTGATGAAAACTTCGCACGCAGACAATAGGATGCAGTCAGTTTACCAACTACAAATGAGTTTACAACACAGTATTTGTGGTGTATCTACACAACAACAAATTGTCGGTTATTTTTTCAAATTTCTCCACTTACATACTTAATTATGAGATTTTTTGAGGATTATGATCAAATGAAGTTGTAATTTTGTCATCTTTCGAATCATTGATCCTGTCTTTATCATAATCCTACGACATAGGTATATATTAGAAAATGTTAAACACGAATGCTACAATAAACAAGTTTTTTTTTTACAGACAACAAGCATTCTGGGATCATGGAAATACCTCTGCGAACTCACATACTTTTAAGCTTTTACTCTATGAAGAAGTTTAAATATTCTTATTGCAAGAGTGATAATCAAAAAGCTTCTATACATTAGTATAAAATAAAATGGCTTTCCGCCGTCTGTACGCTGGGATTCACAGTGGATTTTAATTTGTTTTTCGTCAACATACAGAGTGATTCAAGAGGTAGTTACTTTATATGTATAATACAAGACCACGCGCGCGAAGCCGCTGGTGGAAAGCTACATAGTATTATCTATAAGTTTTATACTTTAAGAGCTCTTAAATAATAAAAAAGAGCCCTTTTTTCCTTTTTTATGATATGGAGCCCTAATAAGATGGTTTTCTTTTACTCATTACAGAAAAATCAAATTGAAAAATTACCATAAAAGAGACTTTTCACCTTCTATTACAATAATTAAAATACCAGGGAAAGGTAGACAATACATTTGATTTATTACAGTGATTGCAAAAACAACGAGACTGCTTCACCGCTAAGCAATTCTTTATGCGATCACGGAAATTAAAGTTTTGAATAATAGATTTAGTTCGTTTTAATGTATATTTTTTATTCAATGATATTATATTTAGGTGGTTCTTTAACGCATATTGAATATGGTAACTTTTAAAGTCATAATATAGACGATATCAACGCCCCCTTCAATGAATTATACATGGATAGACGATGAAGTATTGCGCGTCAATAATTAGGTATTTTGAATTCTGAGAAGCTTGATGGCTCGATGGGCCGATAGCGCAATGGTTAGAGCCGGACATAGATGGGTGACCAAAAAAATATTATCTCTCCTTAATCCCGGCTGCATCTGGAGTAGTTGGCATCCAACGTTTACCAATCCGCACTGGGCCCGCGTTAAGGTTCAATCTCCCTATTGGATTCGACTCCATTCACAGGGAAGGCCTGCACACACAGGCCTTCCCTGTGAATGGAGTCCCAGCTCTGCAGACATTAATTAGTTGGTGATAAATTATTTTTAATAAGTTACTCGCAAACCATTACGATTATTGTAGAAGTAAATGTATCTTACATATTTACCGATTATCATTAAGTTTGATTATTCAATTGGTTTTATGCTTAATATTAATAATAATTATTTGTTAAATTTAAATTAACATTTTTTAAATTAACAATTAAGTTTGTTAAATTTAAATTCACATTTTTTGGTGTACACGCCCTCTTCAGTTGTGGATATCTAGACCGTATCGTCTTTTCTTATATTCATATTGTGCGATTATCTTGTCTTTGAATTTTATTAGAATAATACGCAAATTAAATGTACTTATTTGATCTCCTTGTTGACTCATTAATCGTGGCAAGACCAAACGAACTCTCACACCCAAGCAAGCAGTGACCGTGTCTCAAAAAGCTGTCGAAGACCGACGAGGACGAGTGGGAAAAGTGCTTTTCTCAGTAATTATTTTGAAAAAATATGTTTCCTAAAACTAAGAATACTTTGCTCAGTTTTTTATTTTTTAAGAAGTCACTTTGACCTTCGTATCTTCCAAATCTGTCCAGACCAGTAGTTATGAATAAATCAACTGTGACAGACGAACGGGCAGGCAAACACGAGTGTTTCTATTAGGCGTTTTCAAAAGCAATTAAGCGAATATTTAACATAACATGGCCTTACTTACTGCTATGATTACTAAAATCTGTCTTGTAAAATAAACTTTTGAAATACAACATTTCTACCCTATATACTTATGAATTTGTATAGTGTGTACAGAAGAAATAAAAACTAACTCAGCTCACGTAATGATCCGCGACCACGACAAACGTGAAGCCAATAATTGCTGGTGATTTTGGTAACGCCTTACCGTAGTCCCGATTGCATAATTAATCAACTCCTACGTCTTGTTGTTTACTTTGTCGGTAATGTAAGTGATACGAATTATCAATTTAAGTATTTTTACTTTTGTGTGTAATGTTATGTATATGTATGTATATATAATCTAAGTCAAGAACAAATTCTGTAATCAAAAAAGTTGTATTATTAGTAAAAACGGGTTTGGTTTTTACTAAAAATACAAAATTTAAATGAAAAGCTTAATCGTTTACTTTGACATTACTACAGTGTATACGTTTACTTTTTTTTTTTTTTTTTTTTTTTTCAGTATGGACTTGTTCCGTTATACACGGAAATTTTGCCAACATCCCGTAGTGAGATATACGTTTACTTACGAGTAGATGACTTTATTCCATTTATTCTATGGGACTATTTTACTCTATTAAAAAAAGTACGTTAAAATTATAGGTCTTTGAAACTCCCCCTCAGAACAACGATCTAGCCATAAAACTAGTGTTGGATATTTGTGATCCTAGGCAGGTATTATTGTTAAACAGATTTATATAAATAGACACAACTGTACCAACGTGGAAGACCACAAAATGTTGATTATAAATTATGTATTGAATTTTTTTAATAAGGACTGCAGATTGTCGTGCCGTTACTAGTCTCGTTTGTGTAGTAAAAACGTAAAATATCTATTACTTGTTTATTATGTTAGTCAGTAGCGGCGTTAGGGTAGGGCGCGGTTGGGCAACCGCCCAGGGACGCCGGACCAAAAGGGGCGCCGCAGGCCGCGGCGCCGTTTTTTCGTCCGGCGCTTCTTTCTGATTCCGTACAATGAGGAAATATTTAAAAAAATTAAAGCACTACAAAAGTACCTCCACTAGATGGCGACTCTAGCAAAAGTTGATTTTTGCAGGAAACGAATGGAACAAAGACAGTCATTTCCGTTCCTTTTAAGTAACATATTAAAAAACTGAAATTTTAAATGTTCGAAACTTAGATAACAATACAAATACGAAAAAGTACAAATAGAATATGAGTTGTTAATTGAATTTTGAAAACTAATTTACTTTTAAACACGAAAGAAAACTGGAAGGGTTGTCATGGAGAAATCAAGACCGTACCGTAGCGACATCTAGTTTGATTTCGGGAACTTATGTTTTATTTCTAATACTTACTCATTTCCCACAGACAAAGATTATATATATAGTTCCCTCGCTCATTGAACAAGGCCTACTGGGTCGGCGAAAAAAGACAAGAACCGTGAGGATGTTTTTTTGTTTTCAAGTTGCCTCACTTTCAGCATGAATTGAAAGGAAATTTAACAAGAAAAATATTATATTATGGCAAAACAGAACAACATACCGATTACCAATATGAAGATATGTATTTTATTAGGTAAGATGACGTACATTGGCGGGCATTATCGCTCGGTCATTTAAGAAAATTTTTGTTTGAGCATGTTTAAACGTTAAGCTGAAGCTAAAATACTGCAATACAAATGAATGCATCGGCAGTGGAGCCTCTGTCTGGCAAGTCAGATGGAATAGCTACTCAAGAGATTGTGGATGAAAAATCCCGAAGTGAGGGAGCAAGTAGTGCTACGATTACAGATGCTGATCAGGATAAATCTGTTATTGATGTACAACAAATACATGTACTAGATGATGTTGATACTGTTGTCCCGAATATAGCGGATCCAGCTATTTGGCCACTTATTCGCAATAGCAAAATAATTGATCATATAATAAGAAGTGGCCCACTGCAAACTCACTGTCACAAAGTTACAACAATTACACAAAGTTATACATAACAATTATGTGACACCCTGTTAGGGTGTTACAAGGGTAAAGAGTCTGGACCCAATTTCAATAATTAACCTGTTATTTTAACATCTTATATACTTTAAGTATTAGGGAATGTGTAGTATAGATAGCAAAAATTAATCTGTACTTACCTAATGATGTGATCCGTCAAAATGAAACAGCTACTTATACACTATTAAATATCTATTTTTTAATAAAACTAATTTCACTCTATAGTTGGAACAAGAGCATCGTAACGTAGCGTTAAACGTTTGATTACTGTGTTTGTTTGTTTTATAATAATCGAATAATTGTTTTAAGAGCGTCCACTTATGTCAAGCATGAATGATTGTTGATGTTGAGCAGAACACCTGCTTCGTCAAGAATTAAAAGACATAGATCTCGGGAATCCCCGATTATAGAAAAACACATTGTTTCTGTATTGTCAGAAAGTCGGGAATTCCCGAGAAATTAAACCGATTGAACACTAAGTTCCATTCTAATGCTGCCAACTTAACAATGTACCTAAATTTAGGGAAAAATACAAGTAAGTAGTCCGGGTCGGCGAAAAAAGACAAGTAACTGATTTGTAGTATGTAGTAGTAATTGAATTGCTATTTGGGGGCGCCGAAGAAATTTCGCCCAGGGCGCTAGTAGTGCTAAAACCGGCACTGATGTTAGTAATATAAGTAATAATAAAGGTTAAAGGTAGGCTGAAAAAGAAAAAACTTCGGGTTAGTCGAATCATACAAAACCGAAAAGGGCGGAGGGGGCGGTCTGCCACGGGCCTCCGGCCCTAGGTGGCCTCTAAATGACTGCAAACATTCGCCAAAATTATAATAACATTATAAATTTTAAAATGTATGCTGGGGGTGTAAAACCAATATCAAGATTATGCCTCGCTTGAATGCCTTCGATGAGGCTAGTCCGCCACTGCCTACTGATCCAATTTTTAGTAGCGAAATAAAAAAGATTTGAAATATTTAATTAGAATATTTACGGCCAGTTATTGAGAAAAGTACAAAATCAATAACTTAATTTTTTTACATTTTACAAGGCAAAAAGTCCTAGTGACATTTAAATTGTACCTATATAAGTACAGTTTGAGACGTAATCAAATTCAAATTCTCAATTCAGAAACCGTGTTAGTAAATTATTTAATTTTCATTATGTTATTGTTCAATAAAGTTCTCGAGGCCGTTGATTGGAGTTTTTATTGTTTTGTGTGATAAAATTTAAATCCAGTCAAATAATTTTAAAATAATAGTAAAATTTAAATTAACTGTGAGTGAAACAATAGAGTCATCACGTATCGTCTCGCATGTACATTAAACGACTTCCAGCCTTCTGAACAAGCCGGTTTCCGAAAAGGTTACAGTACCATAGACCGCATTCATACAGGTTATACAGAAGACCGATGAGTATAATCTGCCACTGTGCTTGGCGTTTGTGGACTATGAGAAAGCCTTTGACTCCGTCGAGACCTGAACCGCGCTTAGGTCACTCCAGAGGTCCCAAATAGACTATCGATACATCCAAGTGCTGTAGTCACTGTACGAAAACGCCACCACGTCAGTTCGGCTCCAGGAGCAAAACTCGAAAGCAATACGACTTCAGCGTGGAGTAAGACAGGGCGACGTTATATCGCCGAAACTGTTTACTGCCGCACTGGAGGTCGTGTTTAAGCTTTTGGACTGGAGAGGACTTGGCACCAATATAAACGGCGAGTACATGACGCATCTTCGTTTTGCTGATGATATCGTAGTCATGGCTGAGACCATGGAAGATCTAGGCACAATGCTCGAAGACCTCTGTAGTTTCCCAGCAAGTGGGTCTTAAAATGAACACGGAGAAGTCAAATATAATGTCAAACTCCCATGTCGTACCCACTCCAGTGAATGTTGGAGGCTCTACACTGGAAGCTGTCGACGTTTAGTACGTTCATCTGAGACAAATAGTCCGATTAGGTAAGTCCAACTTCCAGAGAGAGGTAAATCGACGGATCCAACTCGGCTGGGCAGCGTTCGGGAAGCTACGCAGTGTAAAGTCTTCAATTCGTGCGTGTTGCCAGTGATGACATACGGAACTGAGACGTGGTCGCGTACGGTGGGCCTCATAAGGAAGGTCAAGGTAAGATATTTTTTTTATTTTATTAGATAGTTTATGATCCCAAGGCCTTAAAAGCAATTTAATTATTCAAGAAATTGCTATTGAATTCGGGCGGTTATCATTTTAATAATCTACAGAAAACTTCCGCCCAATATTCACATTCGCTTTAAATATAAATATTATTGCTCATTTTTTAAAGTTTGAAAACGGTTATATTTTTTGGTAAAAATAATTAGTAACACTTGGGAGTATTTCACTTTTATGTCCATGTTGTAACATTCTTCAATTGATTCTGAACTCTACCTTGAACGTTTTAAGGTTCTTTTTATACTTATTTGAGTTTTTGTGGTCGCGTCGCTACACTTGTTGCATCGGCAAGAATATGTAGGAGCACAATACAACATTGTATATTTCGCTTAATTTGTATTTTAGATTGTAATGTAGCAATAAGTGTTCGGTACCCACAATTCCGTGTAACTCTGCGATAAGTTTCCGCGGAACCTAGGTGTAGGATTTCAGTCATCGTGTAACATTTTTCGTGCTTAGGGTTTACAGTCTAATATTGAGCTTCTTTTCATAATATTAGAATGCCTCGTTGTAGACTTTATTGGTAACCAAAAATACTTACTCAGATGTTTATAGGCCAAACAGACTTACACCAAGAAGTCTCATAAAGGAATGAGAAGGCGAGAAACAGCACATTTACGAATCTCGGGTGTTCTCGGGGCTTCTCGGCGTTGTGAATTTGTCCGGCCTATTAAAGCCAAACCATAAATCTATCGGAGGTAGGTAGGTGTTTCTAGTTTTTGGTTCTATTCACTTCTCGTTAATCGTCGACGTTCGGGTTGCCCTTTTTGACTAAAATTGCGATCATTTTACATAAAGAGGTACCTATCCACTAAAGTGAAGGGAAGTGATGAAACAGCCCCAATCGTAAAATGTACGTTCACTTATCAACGGATCTGTTATCTGTATCCATTTCTCTCTAAGCACCTACACTCGAGTCGAGATCGTAAACTGTTTTATTTTTAAGTGTAAATAGTAAATGGATGTGCATTAAAACCCTATGGGAAAATGAGTAACATACCGAAATAAAAATAATAGCTCCTTTGTATCAAAAATTAGAAAGGCATCTTTAAATTATAAACTACGAATAATTGTATAATTTTCGTAGTCTGCATAAGACTAATATCTAATTTATTCATCTCTATCTCTATTATGTTCCAATAGCTGGGTATCATCAAGGAGTATTCTATATTATAGTTATTCTAGAGATGGACAGTGGTTAGGGCTTTTGGATTGGTCAAAATTAAGATGGCCGATTAAAAATTTACTATCTCGGGCTCCTCCGGTCCCGGTATCTGCAGTCGTTAATACCCTACAAACCGCCACGGGGATATATATCTTAAAAAATATGGAAGCAATTTTTTTCTTTTACTAATAAAAACTTCATAGAAAACAATATATAATATATACGCCGTAATACACGATGTTTTTAGCAAGCAGACATAATCAGGTTAAATGTGAGCCGACCTCACACTATGGGTCATTTAAATAATCCAAACATATAATGATGCTATCTCTGCAGTTAGACTGGGCAAGTGGAACAACCAATAGACAATTTTTCTGTAGGACTTGTTTTTTCTTATTGTTTCAGTGCAGGAAAAAGTATATGCCAATAGAACATACTATAGGGATGACGATTAATTTTTGTTTGTTTGTCCGTCAGATAGATTGATGAAAAATACTAAACAAGTATTTTATGATTTTTTTCATAGAGGTGCTTTTTAGTGCTTTCTTTTTTTTAAATACTTCCTCATTAAGGCTGTTGCGCGTGGTGGTACATCGACAGAGTATCACACCGTACTAATGGTTATTTTCAAATTAGGTATATGCTATTAAGAATTAATACATAAAAACTTTTTTGAAAATTTATATATCCCAAAAAAATATAGCTATTTTCATCAACAACTCAATTAGTCTTAAATAAAAGTTTATAATAAAGTTATACATAATATTTATATCATATAATATTTATATCATAAATTTACATTTGTTCTTCTGTGCCTGAATGATGTTTACATAATAAACCTGAATCTCTGGCTCTCTCCCACATTAGTTTAGTTAAATAAGTGTGTAGATTCTGTGAATTCAAAATACATGTTTAACATAGATATTATTGTCAAAATTAGTTATCTAAGCCATATTTCTATAACAAAAATTAAGTCTTCACAAATTTATGAAAAATACGAAATGTAAAAGAGAAAAGAGTTTATAACAGTGAACTATTTCTATGTTTTATTTCTATCATAGCTTATCTTTTTATACGTACATAGTTTAATAGTACATAACAAAGAGTCAAATATATAAAGAATTTTTTCATAGCTTGTTGTACAATCGACAGCATATCAGATTGTTTTTGTATTGTTGCTAATTCTTAATGTTCTATTTTGGATCAATATGTGTAAATGTTATTTCTTCTTCAGATTACAGGTTTCTTTTTTTCCCCAATTAATTTTGCACTTTAAATGAAATGAGTTAAAGTTGTAAATCAATTTGAGAAACGCAATTTTAAACAACCTGTTTCACTGTTGTTTCATCTTAAAGCCACGAGCCCGTGACATCTAGGTGACAGGACAGGATCAAATAACTTAACCAAATACACATTCTTAAAACCGTTCTCAAATAAATACAATAATCTGTCCAACAGTATAACACTCTCTACAACTTGCGCTAAACAAAGTCTTAGTAAATAAAATAATACAATTCTCTTCCATTGCACATCGA
Source organism: Diatraea saccharalis (assembly GCA_918026875.4). Classification (NCBI taxonomy): domain Eukaryota; kingdom Metazoa; phylum Arthropoda; class Insecta; order Lepidoptera; family Crambidae; genus Diatraea; species Diatraea saccharalis. Next base: position 9,739,403 of record OU893350.1, read on the forward strand.
TATCATTACACAAATCATGTAAATATTCACTCGGAAGTCTATCAAAGAGTTCCAAATTCAAAATGGCGTCGGCCATTTTGAAATATTGCTCGAAAGTTTGACATTTGGCGGTGATGCGTTTTAATTTGCCATCAGCGAGTGGGAAATCTGGCGAGTGTTTTTTAATTATAACCTGTGAATAAAATACAACATTCATAGAGTAATTTGTAGAGGTTAACTGTTATGTGATTATGTCACTAGAGAATTTGTTAATAGCTTAAAATAGTCGTTGATATCCAGTAAATTAATAAAATGAATAAAAGGACATCAAATTAATAGTCGCATTTTTGTTAGTAAACATTATTTAGAAAAGGCTAAAGAACGTTGATTAAAAATATTAATTAATAATATTAATATTACCAACAACATAAACCTGACATGTCTATTCTATTTATCTTTGAACGAAAATTCGAAAAATATTGAATCCGTTCTTATAAGAACAGATTATCTTCCAAATCATATTTGTGAAGATGATCCAAATCATATCCGTGAAGATGATCTGTGCATCAGAAGCAGTGTCAGTCAGTCCTATCTTCGTCACAACATGAATTCTAGAAAATCTAAATATTCCTTTTCGGTTTAATTAGTTTTTAAACTCTTCAGTTTTATTATGTATAAGATGATAGGATAATGAAAACCACACTTACCTGAAGTAAAGCCCTGTAAAGTAAGCTTCTCGATGGTATCTGCTTTGAATGAACAACTCTGTCAAATGACTGTGCTGCCAACATACGAGCATTACGACCTAAATTGAAACCTGCAAATGAAATTAACTTCTATACATACTATCTCCCCGCTGATATCTTTTAAACTACATTTTTAATGCTGTTTACATAGTGGCGGATTAAGGGGGGCGATGGGGGAGGTCAGCCGCTTGTTCTGGGGGGCCTCCAAATGGCTGCAAGTTCCCTTGGTCAAATCATAAATTTGCGTTTTACTGTCTTATCTTTCTTATGTCCATTTTCTTAGTTTTAGCAGGCGTCTTAGCAGGGGGAGGGGTGTAAAAGCAATATCAAGTTTCTGTCCCGGTTGCAACAAGTTGTATATCCGAACCTGATGCCACCACGGGCCGCCGACGAGGTTAGTCCGCAACTGCGTTTACATCAATATACAGTGATTTAAGACGACGGTTTATATTTTTAATAAATACATCTCGTATTATTACCCCTGTACCTGAGTAGTGCTGTGTCCTGTACTAGAGTAGCTCGATGGCATAATGGATAAGCGCCGGCCCGCGATCGTTGTTAAGCAACTTTCGCAAAGGTCGGTCACGGGATGGGTGACCAAAAAAATATTACCTCGAGCTACTCCGTGTTTTGAAAAGCACGTTAAGCCGTTAGTCCCGTCGTTAATACTCTCCAATCCGCATCGGGCCTGGTGCAGGGTCATGGCCCATCGTCCTTAACCATCCATAAGGAAGGCTCGAACTCCTGCAGTGGGTACGTAACAGGGCTGATGTTGATGTATTATTACTCGCGGACGAAGCTTTCACGCAAAAACTAACAGGTTTGATGAAATTTGGTATACAGATAATTCTAACCCTGAATTAAATTTAGACCACTTTTTATACCACTACATCGTACCTAAGGAAAAATATAATGTCAAGTCATCGTGTAAAACAGGATGATGTGTATTTTTCATTTAAATAAAAAGCTTAAGTACCTCTCAAATATTCTGACATTGGAAATCCTTGGCTCGTCTCCTGGCAAGATCCATAATCCTTCTGAAAGACATCGAATAACTCTGCATCCACTTCCTCAGTGAGCAAGTGGTAACAGCAGGGTACATTGAAAACGGACGCTATTGTTGATTGGGAGGTGAAGATACGAAGGCTGTCGGGGCCGAGATTACCACAAGTATGCAGACCTGTGTGCGATGAGGTAGAGATTACTGCTTTTATGAAACCGTACTTCTGACTGATTACTTCTTAAATGTTATTAAACCAGTATCAGATTTATTTTACTCCAGAAAATTTTAGTATAAAAATAACAAATTTTTTTTCATTAATTTAATTTATCTCGCGAAAACAATCAGTCACGTGACATTTAGAGCTGTGACGTCACATTGCAATAAACATGAGTACTGGTTGCACTCGCAATATAGACATTCTGTTATACGATGCTCAGTAATGGCCGCCCGATTATAAATCGTAAGTTAATTTTGCCAAAAACAAATATACTTACAATTTATTTTATAACAAAAAAATTTACATAGTTATTTAAATTTAACATATTTTTAAATTTATTGTTATAAATATTAATTAGCTAATGAGGAAGTATTTAAAAAAAAATTGTTCCCGAAATCAAACTAGATGTTACGGTACGTTCTTGATTTCTCCGTGATAACCCTTCCGGTTTTCTTTCATGTTTAAAAGTAAATTAGTTTTCAAAACTCAATAAACAATTCATATTTTATTTGTACTTTTTCGTATTTGTATCGATATCTAAGTTTTGAACTTAGCAAATTTTAGTTTTTTAATATTTATTAATATTTAGTCATTTCCATTCCTTTTAACTAATATTAAATTAAATATTAGTTAAAAGGAATGGAAATGACTGTCTTTGGTCCATTTGTTTCCTGCAAAAATCAACTTTTGCTAGAGTCGCCATCTAGTGGAGGTGCTCTTTTAGTGCTTTCTTTTTTTTTAATACTTCTTCATTATCATAGAATTATCCATATATTGGCGATTTTGCTGATGTCTTTAACTAGTTTATACTAATATTATAAAGAGGAAAGATTTGATTGTTTGTTCCGAAACTATTACCTATTATAAAATCAAGTTTTACCTGTCAATAATAACTTGATGTTTTTATTGGAATGTTCGGGAAACTTATCTCTAACTATAGCTGCTAAGTCTGTGTGCCTCGTCATGTAAGCGCTTGCGAAACGATGTAGATCTTTATTTATCCCACGAGATACCTGTTCTTCATTTCCACTATGAATTTTCTTAGCTATTGCATGCCATTGTTTCTGGAACATATAATAATTTGTAGTGTCAAATAAATAGGTATAGCACGAGCGCCGAACAGGGAGAATTGCATACGTTGAACTTTGTGCCTGCTGTGAGATATCGTATATATTTTAGTTTCACTTTACTATGACCAAATTGGCTTGATGCATCTGTGCGAGCGCAATGGCAATAAGTTTGCGCATGAGTGAATGAGATATGTAGTGCCGGGTCTTTGTAGTAGATTTTAAACATCACTGTATCTATATGCGTATTGATGGCGTATTTACACTAGTCGATAGCATACTTCTGTTTCTGTTAGTAGCTCTTATTGGCCAGTTGTTGTTTCATTGATTAATGAGAAGATCGCCCACAATCCGTGTGTGTAACGACCAGTTTAACTGAGCCTTAACCGTTAGTAAGAATTTCTGCACGTTGCACAGACGTCCATTATACTTGTCATTAGTTAAAAGTGACATTGCCAATACGAATTTTGAATATAAGAACATTAATTAGAGCTTAATGTCGTAATTAAAGTTTAATGGACGTCTGTGCAACTGGGTGGTGTACTAATAATAATAAGCCTTCATTTAGGCTTTTTATTATTAATGGGCGGTGTTACAAATAAATAAAACAATTGACACTGAACTCGTAAAATCGCGTTAAACCCTTCTGGACAAAATTTTAGCATAAACTGATGTGGTAAAAGTAAAACTGCAAATATATATTATATGATACGGAGCCACATTTAAAAAAAGGTACTCTGCTGTGATTGTACTTTGATTCAATATTCTTTTAGTGAGTAAAGGGTTTGAAAATTTAATTGTAGGTAGATGTCGACATTCACAACTTATGATTTTTCTCTACCTGAATTATTTTTATTCTTTGTGCAGCAGAGTTTATTGTTTTCTCATCGCAGTCTATAGTCAGGCTGGGCACACCATACCCCAAAGTTAATGCAACAGGAAGATGGCCACGGCCTCCTCCAGCTTCAACACAACATGTTGTTGAGCATACACTATGGAGTGATGCTACTAGACTTGACATTCTCTGTACCTAAAATAAATTATAACTATACATATCTCATTTTCCGCGCTACAATTTAGTAGCTGGTTGTTTTAGATAATAATATAGAAATTAATCATTACCAGCCCTTTTACGTCCCCACTGCAGGGGCTCAGGCCTTCCTTATGGCTGGTTTAGGAGGGTGGCCATGACTCTCCACGCTGGCCCAATGCGGATTGGAGAGTATTAATGATTGTAAATGCAGCCGGGACCAACGGCTTAACGTGTCTTCCGAAGCACGGAGTAGTTCGAGATAATAATTTTTTGGTCACCCATCCCGTGACCGACCCTTGCGAAAGTTGCTTAACGACTACGATCGCGGGCCGCGGCGCTTATCCACTACGCCACCGAGCTACGCTAGAAATTAATGTTATTCTTAATGAAAAATGCTTAAAATTCCACTTTGTGTAAGTGGATTTTTGAATGTTTTTTAATAAATTTTTTTCAGTATAGCATTGTGAATGCAAAATTTATCAAATATAATAAGTACAAGTTGATTATTTATTTTATATTTATCGATCTCTAAAGATGTGCAGCTACAATTGTAAAACACAATAACAGGATATAAATAAAATATATAATAAAATCTTTATCGCATAAATCTCTGTATGGAATGAATGATATGTAACCCTGCTCAAAGTATAAAGATAGATAATAGAAAGGATATATTACGACACCACAAAATCTGTTTACAATCAGTAGTGCTTATTATACAGACCTCGTAACTTTTCTTGCTGTTCATAAATTCTTTAACTTTAATTTCTGACTTAATATCACCACCCCAACTCTTGATGTGGTTTTGTAATTGCTCTTTAGATATACAATATTCATTATTAAGGGATATACAGTTAGATCTTGATTTTTCTATCCATTTCCCAAGTTCACAGTTAGCTACAAAGATAAATTTAATAATTTACTCTGACATTGACATTACCAGAAAAACAAAGTTGAGCTTTATAATAGAAACAGATATATAATATTAAGACCTTTTTTTCTTTATATTATATAGTTGAATACTTAAATTACTGTGTATTATTTTCATGTATATTCAAAATAGATTCGGGATTATTAAAAACCATTTTAGACTTACTTTATGTATAAGGATTTAGGTACCTATTATTATTAAAAACTGTTTAAGATTTACTCACACTCAAGTTTGCATGATTCAGCTAAGTCCCAAAACTTATTAACAGCATCATTCAATCCACAATTATCAAGTGTAGTACTTAGCTTACTAGGAATTAGTGTGTCCCAGTGATTTTGAGTGAAAAATTCTACCATGTGACAATTGGCTAGTGGCAATAATGGGTTTAGGTATGAAATTATGGTGTCAAGGTGTTTTTGAATTTTAAATATTGTCAAATCCTTTGCCATTTTAAACAGCCCTGAAAAAATTCCACATTCTCTTTTATCCAATTTAATTTTTGAAGTTTACAGCTACATCAGAGACATGCAAGAGGAAGAAGACACAATATAAAGCATATTTTCTTTATGTAATTATATTTTCTAATCACAATTTTCTTTAAGATAAACAACTCAAGTACTGAGCTTGCTTTATTATTATATTATTAACATTCATCTGCCCAGTGACATGTAAAAACACTTCTATATAAATAAGTCTATTAACTTAGCAGTTTTGTTGTAAATAAAATCTATTAATAAGTTAAAATATCTTTAATTCACTATATAAAGTATGGCATTGTTTGATTTGAGTAGCTTGGTGGCATGGTGAATAAGCACCTCTGCCAGCGTTCATTGTTGGTAAGCAGCTTTTGCAAGGATCGGTCACGGGATGATTATTATCTTGAGCTACTCTGTGCTTCGTAAGGCATGTTGAGCTATTGATCCTGGCTGCCTACGAAGTTGTTAATACTGTCCAATCCACATAAGGGCAATGTGGAGATCGTCCTTAACTATCCATCAATAAGGCCTAAGCCTGCAGGGACTGCAATGGGGATGTAAAAGGGCTGTTGATAATGATTGTTTGATTTCTATATTGTTCCACTGAACACTTACTTACCTCACAGCTCAGAATGAAATGTCAGAGTCAAATGGATTGTTAGCTGGTATTTTCAATAGAGCACATGCTTTTTTATATTGGGCGCGTATTGCTTCCACCAAATTCAAAATATCATGATCTTCAGAATTATTACGAGGAAAAGAGTCAACCAAGGTTTTAACTTTTATAAGCTGATTCAATATTTTGACAGAATATTTTGTATCTTGCTTTTCATTAGCTTCAAGGTACTTTGTAACTGTTCCCAAATAATAACCTGTATTCAAAGAACAGACATATATGCAAGTATTGATAAGTGATCAAATTTTGCAAATATCAACTTATAAACCAAAATAAATATAAAATTGGATTATGAAATTATATAATAGGGGCCAACCTTATATTGCCAAATTTCTAGGACTCAGCAATATGTTTGAAAAGAGTATAAAGTGGACGAGGCAAAAGATGTATGTAAGGACTTCTCTGCCTATGTGAAGATATAAACAGATTCTCCATTTGAACATGAAGTTACTTATTTATATATTTCTGGGAAATAAAATAATCAAAATACCAAGTTCACGGCCTAGTTCAGCTCCTCTATGATAGCCAAGGTGATATCCTTCAGGATTACCAGCCAAAGTGCCGGATTTGTATCCTTCCTCATAACTTTCTTTATAAGCTGTTTCTTCAGTCATAAATATGTCCTCAAGTACATCGTTAAAGTCTTTATCTGCTGCCATTTACCAGGTAATGATTACTGAAAATATAAATAATTATAATGTAATAATTAAATATCCTAAATAAAATTGTTAATTATTTCTATGAGACTAGGAAATGTGATAGAATCTTCATACTATATTTATACGTAGTTTGGATTCTTCTGTTGTAAAAATTACTTTTAATAGACAGAAACAATTGATTTCGCTCCAGTTGCTACTAATACAAAATTTATTCCAATTAATTATCCTGTGATAATGCTTGTAATTCAATTGTAAATACAAAATATGACTTTAATATAACCTAAAAACAACAACAAAAAAGAAAAACTTCAATACAGTAGGGATTTTGATCTTAATTTGGTTTTTTCGAAAATCGATTCCTTTAAATCGATTTTTAAATTTTGGGACTGATTTTTTGCCGCCACCTTGATCAGTCCGAAGAATGACGCAAACAAAACAAACAGCAATAAAAAAATTAAAGGCCTGGCTACCAAGTATACGTCTTTAATTTTCTTTCACGTATTAAAGTAAATAAATTTTCAAAACTCAAAAAACAATTCGTACTCTATTTGTACTTTTTCGTATTTGTATTGATATTTAAGTTTCGAACTTTGCAAATTGCAGTTTTCTAATATGTTAGTTAAAAGGAATGGAAATGACTATCTTTGGTCCATTCGATTCCTGCAAAAATCGTCATCTAGAGAATTTTTTTAAGCTTTCTTTTTTTTCTTAAAACACTTCCTTATTTAAAGCGATACATGATATCGACTTTTCTACCACAAATCAAATAGGGCTTTTGACGCTTTTCTGAAAACTATTTTAAATGGTTGTTTGATACACTATAAATACACTGTCAATATATTTCATTAGAATCTGTTCTATTTTTGATGAAAATAATTGTTAAAATTTAAATAGTCAAAATCGCGCAATAAACGCTGCTCTATGTAGTGGCGCTGATCACGTGGTATTTGTGACGTCATATGCCAGTAAATATGTCAAGGCGACGTAACCTTTTTATCAACTATTTATTTACGAAGTAAACAAATAGTTATTTATTATCAACTATTTATTTAGGAAGTAAACAAATTATTTAGGAAGTAAACGAATAGAAATTTAGGTTAAATTTTATGTTTTGTAATTGTATAATACAAATTTTGCGTGTCTTTAATAACACTGTTTTGACATGACTGCTTCCGGTTTACATATGACGTCACAAGCCGGTAAACAGGACTTGTTATTGGTTGCGACGATTACCAATTACAGGCCGTTATCGTCGTTCATTAAAATTCCTAAAAATGTTGCATTTTCTTTATGTTATTTTACTAAAGTTAAACATATTTTATCTGCTATTCTAAGAAATAAACTTTATTAGATTATTATCTAACAGGATGCCCATAATCGCAACTTATTTTTAATAGTGTCTAATACCCTATTGTATCACAAAATAATGAGACAATTCAAGACAACAACCCATTAGAAAATTCAAACAGAAAATAGAACGTAGCGTTGTAAGAAAGGACATAATAAAATAACTTACTAGAAAGTCATTTGATAAAAAGATACGATATTTTTAAATTAAAGTAATGTATAATAAACTTGCTTTTTATTTTTTAATGCTAATTAAAAAAAAAAACTTATTTATTACGACAAATTCTAAAGGCAATCACATTCTTGATCCTTTTTCCTTAAAGAAAAATAGTGTCGTAAACAGATTAATAGGCCATTTCCTTATTTTGTACGCTTTTAATACGAATCGATAGTTTACTCATTTAATTACAATCTTTTATTTATTATTTATCTTCATGAACAAGTAAACCATAATCACTAATAAATACTTAATTTGTTACTTTTTCTGACCAAAAAACAAATGAATCAACGCTCACGCATTCGACTGCATTTTTTAGAGATATATTTTTTTATTTGCTTTCGTGATTAAGGCCGTTTACGGTACAGGGAAATAGTAATTGGACAATAGGTTATCGAAAAAATTAGATATTTTGTCGCATCAAATGGTATGCTTGACTTGTTGCTTATGACTCGAGTGATACACGAAAAAGGTGGAAATGTAGTAACATTATTTATTTTTTATTTATAACACCTATGATTTAATTTATTTATAGTATACGAAAGTCCTTTGCCGCTGTCTGTCTAATCTTTTTAATGCAGTTTTTATTAAATTAAATATAATAAACAAAATCACGCTGTCAAAGGTGTTGGTGGAAAGTTTGTCTAACTATATTTCATTCGCAAATAAAATATATTCTATTCTTTTCACTTTAAACATGAAAAATTTGCGCTCATAAAAAAAAGAATGTGTTGTAAATAAAAAATGGAAAACAAAATGTTCAATACTGATACATAAAATTTTAGGTAAAAAAATAAATTTATTAAAAATATCGATAGTTTTAACATCCTTAGCTGTCTGTCTGTGGCTGTCTGTCTGTATGACAAGTACGATTTATGGTATGATTGATCAATTGTCATTCAAAGAAGAGTGAGGAAGTGGTTTTTTTTGCCTTTTTTAGGAATTACGAAATTTAAAATTATTATAATTTAATATTTTACAATCATGTCAGCAGAAATTAGTTTGAATGAAATCAAGAAGCACAAAAATAAAAAGAGTACGTGGATGGTTATTCATAATCAAGTATATGATGTTACAACATTTCTGGAAGAGGTAATACTGTTTAATTTGTAAAGATATTTGATAAAAGATCTGTGATTCCTCTCTACATTTTTAACTTCATCAATCATTTGTAAAATATTCAAAATTATATAAAAAGATATATATTTGTACTGATATGGAACTTAAATGAAAACACATTTTTAAATGTCTATACTTTGATTTTCAGCATCCAGGTGGAGAAGATGCACTGTTAGAATATGCAGGTAAAGATGGGACTCAAGCATTTGAAGATGTAGGACACAGTGAAGATGCCAGGTTTGCATTACTATTTTAAATTTATTTAACATCATTTGATAAAAGCTCTGCAAATTGCCAATGCGCTGGAACCTTCTCTAAATAAGACCCTCATGACGTCATTTGAAAATACAAAATGCAAGGGATAAATTATTTATTGAAATGTTTATGAATAACAACCAAAATATTGTTTAAGTATTTAATAACTTTGATTTTGTTAATTTATTGCAAGAATTTTCGAAAAAGGTCAATTGATTGTTAATTTTGTGGTATACATAAAATAACATTTATTTTGTAATAACAAAAGTAAAGGACGGTTGTTTAATACATCACTAAAAGTAATTATATAATGAAAGACATTAGATTTAGTTTAATATAACTTTAACTTAAAATAAAATATATAACTAAGTTTAGTTTAAAGAGGAAAATCACACAAGATTTAGAATAACTATTTCTTGCTACAATGGGATCAATTAAAGTTGCATTGTCCTGAAATGTTATGTATAGTTTTTAAGCTGCATTCTAGATATTCAAATAGGGTCCTGAGTTTGTAAGGCATCTTGAAAAGGTAATATATTTTAAAGTTCATGTAGACAGGTACATTTTTTTGGAAGTAGGGATAGGATAGAATGATCACTAAGCCACTGAACCCTTAGAAATTTAGCACTATCTATCTATGTTTTAAAATAGTTTATCAATATCGCATTATCAATGCTATACTGAATAATATTCTTAATAATTTTTTAAGCATTTTTCATTAAGAATAGTTGTTCAATTGTTCCACATATAAGATTTTTTTTTTTAATTTTCAGAGAAGTAATGAAAAAGTTTAAGATTGGTTCACTACCACAAGCTGAGAAAGTAAATGATGTAGCAAAAAATTGGTAAGTATCTTATTGATAAAATAGCCTTAGGAAGATTTCAGTGACCTTAATATTGGTTGGTAATGTTGATAGAGTAATACTGACCAATAGCTTAATTGATTGTGAAGCTAGATCAGGGTTCCCCAACCTGTGGCCTGTGACCTCCTGAGGGTCTGCAGACTACTTAATATATTTATTTTTAGTCTTAAGTTTTTAAAATTTAGGACCATTTTTGTAATGTATAACACAAAAGTGATTTGATTTTCTATTTAATTGTGCTTCATTTCCTTAAGGGTTTTCTAATCAAAAATTGAATGCTAGATAGATACAACTTCATATGTGTACTTGAATCCTAAATATTTAAATGTTTATACAATGTATACTTTAAAAAATAATTAACATTGCAAATTATATCTTTACAGTTGTAAAAAGTGCCTATCTTCTAAACATTTCAGGTTAATGTTTTTTGTTTTTATATATTATGAATATGCAATTTGTTGATATGAACGAATACTGTAATTAGTTTGCAATTATTCCTCATAATAATAGATAGATAGTAATTATGTTTATATTATTATTTTCATTCTTATGATAGAACACTATTAAAATGAAAATGAAATAGCACCTTTGAGTACCAATTCTATAAGTATTTCATTCAAACATATAGTCTATATTGTTGAAGGCTATATTTATTTAAATATTAATATAATTACTACATTAATTATGTAGCGCCAGTATATGGCGCCGCTACTATAATAGTTATATTTTATTATAGCTGTATTGTCAAATGATTTCCTGAATTTACATCGAAATAGCATAGTTGGAGTTTATTAACCTACTTTGTATTATCTACCAAGTAGTTAAATTGTGTAAATAAAGTAGAGCCACGTTATATTGTAAAAGTATATGTGCAAATAACACTAAAATAGTCTTGATATATTTGCACCAAAATGAAAGGAAAAACTGATACAGACCTTATTTTCTTTAATATTTTAATATGTCACTGTTTATTTCAGTCAAGGAAAGTCTGGATCATGTTCAAGTTGCTTACTAGGAAGGTTACAAGATTGTAATTTACTCAAAATTTATTTTTTATTTTTTTAAATGTCTTTATTTTATAGTAAACTTAATATTTGATACAGTCCACGAGCAGTTAATGAAGGAAAGACGTGGCGAACGTTTGACGGGTCGTCGGGCAGGTTATTTTCTTTTTAAAATTTGTTATATTATTCTTTTGTTGCTGCCGATAAACGCTCTTATTTCATTTTAATAGTAATAATCCACCGAAATCAAAATCGAGTTATAAAAACCCTACAAGCCCGAAGGCAGAGAGAAGAGTACCAGCTATAGTAGTTCCCCACGACAGGTTATTATACCTACATTTTAATAGGTTTATGTAAAATAGTTTTTAATCAAGTAGTTACTTGTAAAATATTTATGTTTACCATCTGATACTGTAATGTTTTGTGCTACAATTCCCAATGCTACGATAACGCACAGCAAAACGCAACTAATATGAACAGTTTTGGCGATCCGCACATCAGAGTTCTTGTTCACGTGTAAAAGGCTGATGCGGACGTGACAGAGGACGCTATGATCTATATTCTATTTGTAGGGCTGTCAAAAAAGTGATCGACCCGGAGACTTCTCTTAGGCTTACCGGGTCTCATCCCCTATGTGGGAGGTCTACCGTGAAGCTGTACGTTGAAAGTTAACGATACTATAGCTAACCATAAAACTCCGCATCGTTTCTGCGAACTACTACGTATTATTGTAGGGGACGCCTTAGGTCTCCGACCCCACCACGTGCTCGTACAACAATAAGCAGTACTTCACGGACAAGATACCTACGATACAGAGGCATATGATTGATATTCTTATTGTCATTGTTGTTTTTTTTTTCGCCTGCTACAGGAACAGACTATAGGGGTTCTCAAATTCGTTCAAGTTGGCCGCAAGGCGTTTGTGACGTTTTGTCAGTTCGTAAAACGTAGACAACGATCTATTTTTATAAGTTGAGCTTAAGAAAAACGAAATTTAACCATTTCATAATCTGTTTTCGGTGAAAATATTTCATCACAGTATTCAGAGTTTACGTGTACAAGCACTCTGCCGTGCTTGGCTAAGACGAAAATCTAGTGCGTTGTATTTAAACCTTATGATTATTAAAATAAAACTGATAATAAATTTTGACTAAACTTTTAATTATCATCGGAATTGGATGGACTGATATGGGCACACAAATATTAACGACAAAGCATATTAGTTGGATTCAGTTACAGATATTTCAACAGGTTGTATAATACAACAGTTTAAGAATGTAATTGAAAATTGTCTCTTTTTCTTTTAAGACGCGAACGCGGCTTTCCCTGTGCAAGGTCGAAAATTGTTCTTATTTAAGTATATTTCTTTTATATTTGTAGATAGAGTAAATAACATTGTAATATGTTTTAAGGAGGAGACAGCCATCACCACCAAGGTTATTGCTTTATACTCTTCATCTTGTAGCTAATATAACAGCTTTTTATGTACGCAATAGCCATAGCCACGTAATAGGCATGGTAATGGTATCTATTCAATAAATTTGTTAATTAATTTGAGCAGCGTTTTCTAACCTTTTTTGGTCCACGAACTATTATTAAAAAAAACATAGCATATGTGAATATTAACGTGTATAGGTGGATATTGGTTTTGCACATTCGCCGTGAAATGGACCTTGTGGACTCTTCTAAATATACTGCATGGACCACAGGTTGGGAAACACTGAACTATATAGCAACAGAAAAGCATTCGAATAGGAACTTTACGTGGAATTTTTAGCAACTATTTGACTCTAGTTTGCTGTTCACTTAATGCAGACATTAAGACATGTGGTAATTAATTGTTGTTGTCAAAGTCTAACTAAATCAATTTATACGAAATGAATTTTTAAAGTCAATTCTAATATATTAAACGTTTTGTTGCTATATTCGTTTCTTATTTTATAGTACTTTAGTGACTATATTGTTTTAAATTGTTTTTAAACTGGAAAACACATCTTCGAGCTAGTCTGCCTTTAAACTTAAGTCTAGCTTAAGTGTATGATAAAATTTAAGCTGTATCTTATTGTAAGTCAACCCTATTAAACTATTCTATTTACATTTTAAACGAAGTAGTAACGTCTATAGTTTAGATAGACTATTTTTTTTAAACAAAGTTTAGTTCCTATTAGTAAGTACTTAAGTAGGAACTTTTAGCATACTGTAGCTATGCTCATTAATTATTAGTTCTTTGTGAAGTATTGCCATATACATAAAGAGTCTTATAGCAAATTGATAATCATGATTATGGTTTAGTCCATATGGTCCTGTGTTTTATTTGCTATATAACTATGAATAATTAGTCTCCATGGAAGATTTCAATGTCCTGCTACTACATTTCTACCATTACTATATTCATAAAACTCATAAATAATGTGAATGAGATCAAGATTAGATCCCCCCCTAAGTCTTCCGTAGACCCCTGGGGGTCTTGGACCACTTTGAGAAACATGGGCTCGTTTATAATGATCGATGGCCTATATGCGGGGTTCTCACCAACAGTATCAATTATGAATACATGGTAAAACATAAAGTTGCTTCCCGCTGTGTGTATGCTGAGATCTTTTAAACGACACAACGGATTTTATGCGGCTTTTATTGTATACTATACAGAGTGATTCAAAAGGAAGGTTTATATGAATAATACACGACCACGCAAGCAAAGCCACTGGTGGAAAGCTAATACGTGCCGGAAAGCTAATACGTAATATATTATTGTGCATTTATTTAGACATGTTACCCCCCCCCCCCCCCTCATCACTGCCTCATAGTATGCGGTTTATTATTTATTAATATATATTTATTTTTACAGTGGCGGCGGTACTCTGAAGTGGTCATTATTGGCCCTAGCTGGAGCTATCATCATTGCTGTTGTACTGAAGAAATATATGAGTTAAATAATTCCTGTATTAGGTCGAGTCCAATAGTAGGCTAGTTATGTAAGCCAATCGATGTTGCCTTTATACTTAAACGGCTGTAGAAAATATGGCTAAACTCTTATTGTTAGCAGTTGAAAAAAGGTGAAACGAATAGTTAATGTACAAATTTTTAAAGCAGTGTAACTGTTGTTTATATTTTCATATTATTAATAGTCAAACAGGGTCACATGTCTTTATTGTTGATTTTATCAACTTAATGACATTAAGGGCCAGTTTCACTACTCGCTAATGAAGTCTCTGATAGTCTATCAGAAACTTATCTGCCAGATAAATTGTTTCACAAGTCTAACGGATAATATAAGTGACTCCTAATCAGAACGTTATATGTTAGATAACTATCCGGAACTTTATCAGCAAGTGGTGAAACAGGCCCTAAGTATTTTATTTTGATGCAGGTACCTAACGAGATGGGTAAAGTGTAATTCTAATTAATGATTAGATACCTTTTATACATTTTATATCTCAAAGAATTAGGTTGTACGATCATTAATTAACATACATTTTGCCTATTATTGGATGTTATAACTTTGTCTAAGTAATACTTAAAAGATTATTCCAACATTTCTAATGTTTTAATATCCTGGTTGAAAAAGAAACTCATGTACTTGCATGAACTGTCAAAAGCCTTATTAAATATTTTTTTACATATTTTTTGGTGCTGTGTATCTGTATATTATGTTTAATTGAAATATTATACTACAATTATATTCTGTGACAATAAATGTATGGAGAACTACTTAAATTTTGTTTCATCTAACTGTAAACTAATCTGAAATGTAATCCCTGCGTCTTTTATCTATTTTTTTCTCTTATTTTCTCTTTCTTCTATTGGTATTCTAATAAAACAAATTTCTGTCCAATAAATACTATATTATTATGACATGAACTTATTATTAGAACGTTAGTATAACATTTATCAGAAATATAACAGTCAGCATTGTGACACTGGCGAATTGAGCACAGCCGTTAGAGTAAGTCATGGCATACATTACTGCGTGGTAGACATAGTGTTGTTCATGGACGTTGTGAAATAAATGCGCATGGGGTCCTGAGGATAAAACAAAATACATTATTAAAAATAATAAAGTTCGAAATGAAATGAAATATCGAAGTTAATAATATTGTTTAAAGCTTTCATGGTCATTTACATTATAATGATAGTTTTTCGCGGGATTGTTACTAGGTATATATCTTCCTCTGGTTGAGTTACCGATATTAAGTTATTTAGTTGAGTTAGTCGTGACATAGTGAACAGTGGTACAGGTATCGAACATAAAAGGAAGGTAGATATATCTTTGGTAGGAGGTAGGAGGGCGGGAATATATTTTCCCTATGCCTTCGAAATGGATTTTGTTTTGTCACTTAAGGCATAACGCCGGCTGTCGCTTCTACTATCGATTTACAGTGCTACTTATAAACAAGGTTTAGCGTTAGAGTAAATTTACGCTAAAATTGCAATTTAGTATTAGTCCATATTCATATTACACAGAGAATAAGCAAATCTATTACCTTCTAGGAGCAAATATTACTACTATAGAATCTCGTACTAGGTTAACCTTTAATAAATATCTGTTTAATAATAAGAATTTTGACTAATACGAAGAGCAGTCTCAGCGTAAATTTACTCCAACGCTAAATCTTATTTATAAGTAGCACTGTTAAGCTGTAAAGTTTTTGAGGAAAAATATGCAATCGTTTACCTTTGGCGTATATTGTAACATCGCCGCCTCCGTGAGAGTTCTCAATGAGCTTGATGCCTGCAATTTGATTATACAGCATGTGGTCGGTGTCCTCCGTGCTGGGGTCACGTCTCCTTACTGTAGTCTCATTGTTCTCGTCTGTGTGCACGTAGAAGTGAAACGAGTCTGGCCCCCCAGTACTGTACGATAGTGTAGTGTAATTTATGCCGTCGTATGAGGAAGCTTCTGCTATCCCTGCGAACAAAATATTAGGTAAGCTACAGAGTATAACCAGTAAGCTTCTCGCGAACTCCTGGTATGTCTTAATGTCTGTCTTACCAAAAATGTTAGAGCCTCTCTTTGGGTAGCCGTTGATAGAAAGTGTGTGGGTGTGGTCGCTGGTGACAATGAATAACGTGTTCTTTTCATCAATCATCGCCAAGGCAACCTTCACTGCTTCTTCCATGGCGGCTGATTCGTCTATGGCGACCTTTGCCCATCCTCTGTGATGTGCCATGTCTATGTTGCCGCCTTCTACCTTGTGATATTAATTCAATTAGGTACAAGCATTGGCGAAACAAAGATATGTACTTAAGAAGAATTGAAAATCTGCTCACCATGAGAAAGAAGCCGTTGTCATTCTTTTGCAAGACTTTGATTGCTGCTGCCACCATTTCGGAAAGAGAGGGTATATCAGTTTGGTTTCTTTGATACTCATAGCTGAGATGGCCGTCGGCAAATATTCCTACAACAGTATAGTGTTCAAAAAATTGTATAAAAGTAATTGTTAAAAAAAATCACGACATTTTATAAAAACCTATATTTTAACATAATATTTATAAATATTATCCATATATTATTTATGTTACAAAATAAATAAAATAATACCCAAGAGGTAATCAGTATTATCTGGATCGAAGTTTCCTAGTTCAGTTTTATTTGAAACAATTCTGTATTTCAAACCGCGTTCTTTTTTGTCTTTCTCATAATCTTCTATTAAATTGCGACTGTCATTTCTAGCGCAGGCCCACGCATTCACTGCTTCGCTTGGTATGAAACCATTTCTACCACCTCCTAAGATCACCTGAAAATGATAAAATTATATAACAAAGTGATTATCTATTGCCTATACTTTAAAGTGAAAGAAAATAACGATTAGTAATATAACAATTATATGTGGATGATCTAAGTATATCTTACGAGCCCTTATTGACAACGAAATCTTGGATGAAAGCGTTTCTTAGTATTTAGGTACTAAAGTAGTTATACCTACATAAAGAGTGTGGTATGATTAGTACCTATTTATCTAGGTAAACTAGGTAGCAAGGATAAAACTCGAAAACCGCAAAAAATGAGTTTAGAAGTTACTTCGAAGTAAATTTATCTGCTTTATAAAGTAATTTATGTATGATTATGGGTATTATAATTCTTAGGTACATACATTAAAATTTCTTCCTGGTTCGTCTTCGACCAACTGGCGAGCAATGTCTTTGCAATTTTCTGTACCAGCTGGCATGAATGCGTCGCATTCCCATAAGCGGTCCGCACTGTGGGCATATAATGGGCCAGGCGTTGCATGTGTCACTCTCATGGTCGTCACAAACCCTGCAATTACAATACTCCATATTTATTTTGCCGTGGTTACAAATGTAACGGCGGCCACTTCACTTGGCCATAGATCAGTCCATGACTTGGCTATGCTTCTTTTTAATTAATGGCGTTCCCTTGTGGATTCTGTTCGCGAGAAGTGTAAGTTACTTCTTTTTCTTCTTCTTTTATTAATGGCTTATCTGCGCATTTCGCACAATTTTGCTAATGTCAAGTGAATAAATTTATTTCTACATGTAAAATGAAATGAATGAAAGATGGCGATGATCTTATGGTGATCGACATGTAAGTTCAAGTGTAAGCTATCTTCTTCTTCTTTTTTAATGAATAGCTTATCTGCGCATTTTTCACAATTTTGCCAATGTCAAGTAAATAAATTAATTTTTACATGTAAAATGAAAATGAAATGAATTAAAGAATCAGTTTCCGTTTTTGTGTATTTGTCATATTTGACAAGAAACTATCATGTTAAGTTTATACACTTGACATAACGTCGTTTATATTTGCACAATTTGCCAAATATTAGCAATAAAACATAATAGCTTCTTGCGAATAGCAAAGAGAAGTGTCACCATAAAAAAGCAAGATAAAATTAAAACATGGTAAAAATATAATGCTGCATAGAAATGGATTTTCTATGCAGTACCTATACCAGAGATAGTGATTGAGCTGTTATAATTCTATCGTACAATTGCAGGCTTGTGGTATGTAGAAGCTGTCCACTAGGCTTAGAGCAGCTGCAGATTTAGACGCATCGGGCACGTAGTTCAATTTATTTACAGTGCAACTGACGATGGTTCTCGGATTGTTCAGACTTTTTATTTCTTTGTTTATTTTTGCGCAATTGTAAAATGTTTTACTCATAGAATAGGTTGGAATTACGTATGATTATTTACCAGCACTTTTTCCTGCATCTATCGCCTCTGCAGCTAGAGATTTAAGTCTGGTCTCTGGCAGCAAAGACCTCTCACAGTCTCCCCGTTTGACACTAGCATCTACTCCGATTGTGTCTTTGTTGATCTTCACTCCACTGAATAGTGCTGTGGCGGAACAGGCAGAATCGGGCACCATTTTGTCTGCCGAGTACGTCTAATAGACAGAGGAATTATGTTGACTTTCTAGTGATTCATTAGTAAACGTGGTAAAGGACAGAATATTTATGATAAAAATATACTTTAAAATACGACTTGTTGAGTCGAAAAAAAAACATAATTTATAGTGTTATATATAGTTAGAATCATGTTATTAAAAGCTGGCATGGTTCTATGTGCATACAATTATCGCGTATTGAGTAGTGTTTAGAAGTGTATTCTGGCACTTTTAGCTATTGCAGTTATTAAGAACTCGAAGTTTAAACAAGTGCGAGTCGGACTCGCGCACGAAATGTTACCACTATCTATAAAAAACGCAAAATATCGCATTTGTTGCATGGATTGGTATCCCCCATATTATTTTTTCTATTTTAGTATTAGCTGTTATAACGGCAACAGAAATATGTAACTAATCTATGAAAATTTCAACTGTTTAGTTATCATGATTCATGATATGCAGCCTGGTGACAGACGGACAGACAGCGAAGTCTTAATAACATTTATCCTATCTAAACAGAACCCTAAAAAACGGCTAAGTGCGATCGGAACTTCACACCGAGGATTTTTTAAATATATTTATTTAAGCGAGTAATTAACTATGTAATATTAATTAAATTTACTTTCAGTAATCCCATATGCGGGAACTGTTCATATGACAATCGGTGACTTTCTCCACCCATGTACATTCTAGTGGCGGTAACAGTATTAGGTCCCATGCCATCGCCAACAAATATTATAACGTTTTTCGCTGCATTAAGATTCCATTTTGTGTGTAGAGCTTCTTCTAATTCTTTTTTGGCTAGATCTTTCCAGAATTGGTTGTCTGTAACAAATATTTAATTATTGAATATAAATCACAGGCGAAACTAGACGTAAAGTCAAAAGGTTGCCTCTGTCTATCTCATTGCGTCTGACGATGAGATGGATCGTTACAGAGGATGATGAATTGTACGTAAAAAACTTTTTAATTAATTAAAGTCTTCAAGCTCATTCGCTTTCATAAGTATACATTTATATAATTTACAGAAAACCTCACCTCAACAGATGTGTCCTTATTTTTCATTTTTTTTAAGGTATTTGAATTAAAAACCTAAGTATTTTTAGTGGCAATAGTTTTATTTGTTGTTTAGGTACTTAGACGATACACTCATTTACATTGATGACATAGACATTAATAGATACTTAATCCTACATCGTTTATTCTTTGTTATTCTCACCTAATTACGATATAAAAACAAACTGCTGAATCAATTTTGATGAAATTTCCACAACAATTTCGGAAATATACTCTTTTAGATAAGAAAGTACGTTTAAAATCGTTATACATACAATATTTATTTTAAGCAGACTAGAGATTCTCTTTTTTGTTTTGAAGTCTGTAAAGAGAGAAGACATACTGGTCCAATATAGCAGGCGGGAAGTAAAGGCAAGGGAAGCCTATAGGGTTATTGACATATTTCTTAAAGTCGGTTGCGTCAATGACCTTAGAATTGAGACCCAATTTGAAATGGTTGTCAAGCTAGCGCTTGAAGCACTGATTCATATTATGAAACTCAACATTGTAAATAACATTTGGATTAGTCTTAATATACAATTTTGTAGGGATTTCGGAGGAAGTAAGTAATGTTACATCATAAGCTGTCTGTGTTATCTTCAAAATACACTGTGTAAACGAAAACGCTAATTACAGAAAACCCCATGTTTAATGCTGAATAAACTCAAATTAGTTTAGTTATTTTATTTCTTATTATCTCTGAAATATTACGTTGAAATTTTATTTTTTAAAAATATTTATTTAGTTGTAAACCATGGACTAATATTCGAAAATAAATTTATTTATTTTAATACAGACACGGGACAAGTAAATTTTATTAACAAGATATTTAACAGTACACAATACCAGAATTTTAAAGAAATATTAAATTTTTAATATAGGTAGGCTACCTATGCATACGTACAGCATACCTAGACTCCTGTTAAAATTGCATACGCGCCTTTTTAAGTTATAAGTACCTACATACTTACCTGTATTACGTTAACCAAAATTGAATCGTTTAATGGGTCAATTAAGTTGCTTATTACAAAATTAGGTACAAAAATGTGAAAACACGATTTTTTGTAGGTTTCTTGAATTAACGAAAAGTTCAACATTAGTTACTATTTCAAGATTTTATTATATTTAAAAGAAAAATATTAACGATAACTTTGTAACGTTAAAATCACAAAATAATAATAAATACATTACAGTTCAGAGTATAACAAAAACACTTTTTTAATGTACATATCCTTATCACGTATTTTAAACTTTAATTGTTTTATTATATAGTATTTTATAAGTTGTCTATAAAATATATTAAAGTATAATGTTTGTTCTCATTGATATTTTGTGGAATAATAAATCACAAGAAATATAAATACCGGTGCGCAGAGACCAAGACGTGGACAGGAAGAGCACGGACAATACCACAAACACCGAATTCATGATTAATACTGCCGGTAGCACTGAATGGACTGCGCAAACGCACGTGGTGAATGGGAAATATATAGGGCTGTCAACACTTTGATTAGAAAAATAGTCGATTAATTATAACTTTTATGAAAAACGTCATAAGTGAAACAGATATAGAAAGCATGCATGTTTTTAATTATAGCATATTCTTAAGTTCCACAAATGTCTAATAAAATTGTCACGAGTTTAAAGTAACATTATCAATAGTTTTTCGTTAGAGTTATAACTATCATTAAACTTTAATGGACATTTGTGTAACTGAGTGTAGGTATGATGTAGTAATTTCAGAGCCTATTCGATGCAAACAAACAAACAAATCTTTACTCTTTTAAGATTAGTACAAGATATATGGTAATAAATAAATATACTTATATTTATAATATTAATTAGGCGTCGTCTATTTGTTAAACAAAATTATTTTTGCCAGTTTTGATGCCATCCTGTCTGTAAGAAAAAGGAGTAATAGTCGATGACGAATTCTGTACTTCGTTTTCATTGGTCGATCGTTGTTTTATTGGATAATGACATAAGTGCACAGAGTCGCCCGCACTTCGCATGCTGACCCCATTGGCCATTGTAAATACGACATAATGGTGGCTTACCCTCCGCCCTCGTCGTTAATAGTTATTACGTATGAATGGAAATAAAAATTAATCAAAAAATATTTCTTCACATTTCCTTGAGATTATTAATTTTTACTTTGTGTGTTTTTGTGATCTTACGTAAGAATGGACAAACCTCTCTCTGTCCCCTTCCCTTGTAAGCAAAAAATAGGCAAAAGTCAAACCCTTCTCTGTCTAAATTATCATAAGAAATAAATGGATGGCCCCTTAATAAATCAACAATAAACAGGAATCAATATAGTTCGACATTTTAAGTATAGTCAACCGATTACCAATGTAAGACGTTTTATTAATAAAATGTTTTAGTCTTATTCTTTATGCAGAATTCTACTTGTAGTTGGACTTAATGGTTAGGGTATTATTTGCCAGTTAATCAAGGTCTAATATTTACG
Source organism: Diatraea saccharalis (assembly GCA_918026875.4). Lineage (NCBI taxonomy): Eukaryota > Metazoa > Arthropoda > Insecta > Lepidoptera > Crambidae > Diatraea > Diatraea saccharalis. Next base: position 9,761,872 of record OU893350.1, read on the forward strand.
AAAACGAAATATTTTATTGTAGAATTTTTATAAAAATCTATGATAAAAACACGAAGAATTTGTGCGAGACAGTATTATTTGCAGATGACACCTCTTTACTGTTTAAAGTTGAGAGGGGTAATAATTGTTTTGACGATGTAAATGATGCTCTCGACAAAGTTCTACAGTGGTTTGATAATAATAATTTAAAGCTCAATTCAAATAAAACGAAATGCATAAAGTTTGCATTACCTAATGTGAGGCATGTCAGTACACTTATAAATGTAAATAGTGAAAAAGTTGAGTTAGTAGAATCGACAAAGTTCCTTGGTATTACACTAGATTCCCGACTGCAATGGGATCCTCATATTGATAGCTTGTCAAGTAGACTGAGTTCTGCAGCTTTTGCTGTTAAGAAAATTAGACTCTTGACAAATGTTGAAACGGCAAGATTGGTATATTTTAGTAAGGTATATTGTTACGGGGTTCTGCGGCTAGCATTCAGGATATTTTTATTTTACAAAAGAGAGCTGTCCGTGCTATATATAATTTACGGTCTAGGGAATCTCCCAGAGAAATTTTTAAAGAAATAAATATTCTGACTGATGCCTCTCAATATATCTATGAGAATATTATGTACCCAAGAAAACATTACGATTCCTTCACAAAAAAAAGTAGTGTTTATAATCTTAACACAAGAAATAAAGATAAACTTGCCGTTCCAAGCTTCAGACTTCAAAAAACCAGAGGATCATTTCTGGGTATATTAATGTATTGCTATGTTCAATAAAGTTCCACAAAATGTAATTGACTTACCCATAAATAAATTTCAAATTCATGTAAAGAATATTCTTATGAGTAAAGGCTATTATAAAGTTGATGATTATTTTAAGGATCGCAATGCATGGAATTTATAGCCTTCGCTTTGTTCTATAAAGACTAATTATATGTTCAACCTATGTCCTACAGACTTTGAAAGTTGTATTTACTATTGTGATAAATTGATAATACATATTATTTTGGTAATGACTTGATTTATGTTAATGTCATTACTTATGATAAAAAGCTGGTAAGTTTCTTTCGCTTGTTCTTCTTGTCAGCTAAAAGACGTACTGAACAAGTGGTAGGGGAAAAAGTTTTTTGGACGATTCAAAAGTGCTTGTAATAGTCTACTTGAATAAAGATATTTTCATTTCATTTCACGATCTATGCGAAGTGGCAACCCCGGTAAAAGAATCATCATTCACTCATCGTGGTTTCATTCATCAGACCGACGGCAACCTTGACCGAATATAACTCTAAATATTTCACGTAACGATTCTATTGTGTAAGATGGCATTATTTTTATATATACAATTCATTTTATCCATATTGTTTTGATATGACTTTAATTGAATTGCAATTGACATTAAAATTGTTATTAGTTTAATGCCACATTACCCAAACAAATTTTCATATTTAGAACATTCATTTGACCTTAAGTCATCATTAAAGATATATTATGAATTAAAAAGGGGGGTGTTAACAACATTTTTTTTGATACATATAAAATATATCTAAAAAATATTTAAATAATTATCATATAATAAGTTAAAATCTAAAAGTAATTTAATTTTCAAAATTTCCCACTAAAGCGCCACTTCTGTCATGGCGACACGGCCCTCTAAAACTAATATCGTTCTAAGTATGCATAAGGTTGAATTCTCCAAGTTCTGATATGATTAAGAGGGATGTGACGTCACGTGATGTTTGCGGTCACGTGGCAACGAGTATCAAATATTAATTTATTCATTATTAATAATATAATAAGCGTAAAAATGTGATTATCGGTAATAGTATATTAAACACTACCAGAAAATAAATATTTTCGTTCACTGTCTACATCCGTATTAGATTAAGAAAATGCCGCGCCCTGCTTTTCATGTAGGTACGTCATAATTTATATATCAACGAAATCATCGTAGGCCGAAGCAATAAAGTTAAAGTTAAAAAGGGACAAACGACTACCGTTTTCTCCTATATTTCTGTTGATTCGATGCAGGGCCAAATCCAGTTAGCCGTAGGTACCAAAAAAAATTCGCTGCTCTGATACCAATTACCATATATCATAAGCTTTCTATTAGAAAGATGGGATGTTAAATAATATTATTGAAATTGCATAATATTCAAAGATATGTTGTTTTAATCTTTCATGATCATTAATATAATATTGATACATATTTACAGAAACGGTATTATATACCTTATTTTATCGAGCTCCGATATTTTAGCGCTGTAACAAACGCCGTGATGACTGCCGAAATACATTATTCAGTAAAAAATAAGGTACATATATGGTAGCAATTCCTTAATAAATATTAATCTAATATTCAAACATGTGATTTTATATAACAAATTTAATGTATACATTAATTGTTATTATGTTATGTAGTTATATAAAGATTTCGTCCGATCGGCCGCTGTTAGCAGTTTTACCGGCAAATTGCCGCCTTTCCATTTTGTCGCTCTGTGCATTTTGACGATTTAACTCTTAATAGGGCCCCGTTTAGATGATAGCTGTTATCATATCAGTTATGTTATCTCTTTCTTAACTTTAATTACCTGTAATGGTATTTGTTTGAGTTCTCATTATGGACTGCATCATAACATAAAAATTTTATAATGACTCTAAATGAACGTGGCGTTGACTGGTAGAAAATGTCTTATGGCAAATTAAGTCCGCCGTATGTACATTTTTTTTAAAATACAGATTGTAGACTATAAACGAAAATAAATACATTTTTTTTCTGGTAGTTTTTAATGTATCGACAGGTATATTAGTCCGATAATTTCGGAAAATATAACGTAATATAACGTAACAAAAAATTTAAACATGGCGGCATCTTTTATTATATTAGAAAATAATAAAATAAGTTAGGAAACTACCGTATGGCAAATCAAATACAAAGGTTTATTGTGAGCCATATACAACACGTTAGATTACCACAATATGACATATTTTTGCAATAGTAGTCTAACTTTCAATAAATTAAGGTTTAAAATTGTTTGGGAAAATTTTATAGAAAAAGAAACACAATTTTGTTTTTAGTATTTATGTAATTTGTAATATTATATTAATATTAAACGTTCTGGTCCGTTTTTTTTTATCTTACGGACATTATAGGTGGATATAAAAATCTTTGCTGGAAATATCTGGTCCAAATTATATTTAAAGTGAACGTCTTTCGGACCAAAAAAATGGCAATCTAATTGTCGTATTCATTCGGTCAGTACAAATTTTTGTCTCAATTGTACTGGACTTTTTCTTTTTAGATAGTAAAAACAAAATATGCTTATGAAAATAATGCTTACTATTTTCCGTCTTTGATGATTTGAGTAATACTTGTGTATTAATAATAATAATAATAATCATAAAATACCTATTTTGATAGCTGTATCAATATAGGTATTTTATGATTATATAGCTCAATTGAAGTTGAATTTGAAAAATATAATTCAATCCTCCATTGGGAAAAATGACATTACTTTCGGCACAACCTATTATTTTTTTTACAATTATATTGCTGAATAAATTTTTCGTAACGATTTTTTCTTTGGACATTATATTGAAATCAATGTATGAGACATTGAATTCAAGGCCGAGTAACATTATCGGTTAGTTGGTTAGACTATTTGTTACTACTAACCGACCGCAGTTCTATTGCTTGTCTGATTAGTTACTGTCATTTCCAGCTTTCGTTTGTGTTGACACGAGAAGGGCGTAAACGTCACAGTATATGCTTAAACTAAGAATGATATCTCTGCAGTTTAGACTTCATACATCATTAGGCAAATTTATTTTATAAATAAATGGTCCATTAATATTTGAGATATAATGTTAACGCTCCCAACAAATCAAGTCAAGAAATTACGCCTTGCTGCGGTACCAAAAAAGTTTAGAGCATCTTTGTAATATCTTTATTTGTTCGTTTATAGTTGTAAAAACGAAAGTGGTTACGTATTATGTAAGAAATTTAATGTCATATGAATATTTTAGCAAATTTTAGTAATATTTTTTTCTTATTATTATATTTGATCAATGCTATACTGAAAAATGCTTAAAAAATCCAAAATCTAACCTAACCCAAACACCCGAAAGAAATATTTTTACAAATATTTAAACTAATTTTTTTCCGGCTGTTTAGATGGATTGCCTGCACATTGATCAATACAGCTCTGTAGTAGCAAAAAAAGGAAAAGTGTTTGAAAAATTCGTCAGTCCTGTTAGGTCCTGGGTAGCTCAGTGGTTAGAGCAGTCGCCTGCTCTGGTGCCTTCAACTTTTCCTTGTACTACCAGACATTTCATGGGGTCGTCGCTGCGTCATGATACATGGCCAAAGACAATGCATGTTGTTGCCGATCACAATGTTGTCTGGTCAATGCATCTTTAACAAAACTCTAACAAATATTAACTATATTGAACTAGAATTATGGCTTTTACTAGGTCAACGTCGTAATGACTGACCTCACTCTACCCAATGGTGTTTGCTGTGATATTTTGATAAACGAAGAACTTTTTTAGTAGGAAGAAAGTAATTTTTAGTGACATATTTTGAAGATTTTACTTGAATTCACAATTTAGATTTGAAAGGTCGAATGAGTAATTTAGTGCTAAGTACCTAAGTTATAACTTGTAATCCCCGCATATTGCTAATGCAACTGGCCGCCATTTTGATGACGCAATGGCGTTTAAAAATCAGTACCGTTAACAAAAAAACACTGGTTAACGAGTACAATTATTGAGTTATATAGGTTGTGTTGAGATCACAGATCATTTTTGTTATGTTTTTATTGGTTTCGATTGTTATTCTTAACTTTTGGTGTTACTAAAATAACAACTATATTTTCCATAAAAGTCAGTATTTACATAGACATTGAATATTTTCCAAAAAAATATGCAATAAATCAACAAACTGAAAGTTATAAATTATTATATTAATATTTTGGCGATTATCCATAAATAATTAAATCATTTATAAATAAATTATCTCTTGCCTTTTGTGCTGTCTATACTTTCAATTTTGATATGATATCATACGAATGTTATTTAGACAAGGTTCCAGGGCATTAGAAATTTACAGAACTTATACCTATCTGTTTTCTGTTAAATTCAGTTTTTCTGTCATATAGTCTTAAAAGCATCGGATTAATGACCTTCTGTTCTTTAATATGGTGCGATGTTTCAGGCACACACACTTGCTTACCCGGCGCCCTAGCTGATATTGATCGCTACAGACTCCATTGCGCAGGGTCGCTGCAACCCAACTTAAGGCGAATAACTTGTCAATATATATTTATTTATATACTGTCCCTAGGGCGAAAAGGTGGACAATAACTCAATTTATTATGTGTACAAAGCAAACTATACGTATACATCCTCCGCATAGTATAACATTTTGTTGTAACACCCCCCCCCCCCCTTTCCACACAATAGGTAATAATTTTGCTTCCTTGTCCGTTTTATCATCTGCCCTAGAAAGTGTCAATATAGTGGTTTCATTAACGCCTAATTATGGGATGTCAGTATGTTTTTGAGAACGCAAAATTAAGAAAATTTTCATAGCATCGAAACCGGTAAACGACTTGCCATTAGAACGAAATTCAATAAAAGATAAAATTATTAGTTCGTATATATTTCTCATGTAATAAATTTCATAACGTCAATAAAGAAAGATTTAAAGTTGGAGCTTCCATTGGCTATTTCATGTCGATGTTCGAAAATATGACATGCGATTTAATGTTCAAGTTTGAATGAGAAAGGTTACAAGCCGGGTTGGAACCTTTTTAAGAAACTTGTTTGGTCATTATTGTATATTGTTAAGCCCATATTATTTATTAATTAGCAAACGCATGCGAAGAGATGTTCGTCTGCGCCTTAACGAAATTCGGAGACTTCAATCAAAGTTAGCCTTACAGGCTGAAGTTGCTCCTTACAATGCGATTGTGAAAAGACTTTGTATTAAAATGATTTTGTGCAAATAGCGCAAGTGTGAGTGTGGTACGAACTGCCGAAAGGCAACTGTGTTGTGAATTGATCAATTATCTAGAAGATGGTATGTATCTTTAAATAAAAAAAAAAGATTTTGTTCGAATGAAATTAAATACACCTCTAATTGAAAAAAAAAACCATTTCTTTAATTAGATAGAAAACCAATTTTCGAATTAAGAACATTAATTCGCGCCTAAAGATAGTTTGTGAAACTAGGTAAAAGTCTTAAATTTATGGATATATGGCGTTAGTTATACCTAGATGTTCTATAATAATAATATTTTTTTTTTTAAAAAGAACACTTTGAAAACTTTCATTCATATTTGCTAGTTAAAATTGGAATTCGTGTGTTTATTTTTTCTGAAATTGGCGGCAATTCAAATAGATACTCTATGTTATCTCTTATGCATGATTTCTTAATGTGGCCTCACTCAGTAATATACATATATAGAAAATGTGGTTTACAAGTGACCTGTTTTATTTATCATTTGTGTGAGAGAGTTTTAAGTATCTTTTAATGTCGTAAAATATGTCGCTAACGACAGATGATTCCAGCCATTTAAAAATTAAAATACATTATATCGTGGACTGTTTCGTTGTCTGTACTGTTCTAACTTATGTATTTAAGACAACATAGATCAGGATAGGGCATTATGAAGTTAACAATATAACGAAAATAGGTTTTCGTAGTATAGCCTCTGATCAGCGACGTCAAGTTACGATATTAGATACTAATACTAAATGAGCGGTCTACTTTCAAATACGTCTAATTTTTTTTGTGAAATATTTGAAATTTGTTGTCGTTTACAAAGGAAATGCATAGGACCACTTAAAAGTCTAACTTAGTTTCCTAATAAAATGTTGTTGAGTGTTTTAAAAGAAAACTTCTCGATAAACACCGTCGGTCGCAAATATTGAAGTCACAAAATGTAAAAAAAGTCGCCCACATAGGGCAAGCGCACGCCCCACCCATAATCCTGACCTAAAGCTAAATATAGAAAGTAACTAAAATAAATATTATTTAATATATATTAAATAAAATAAAAAAAATCCCTAGTATTTTTCTGAATTCTCGCAGGTTATCGTTGAACTAAGGTTATAATTAAATAGCACTTGAAATTGTATCTATTATTTATCGAGTTTCTCTACCCACCCCTAAGTAAATGGTACCCCCCTGCCAATAAATGATTTGATAGATATATTTGACATTACCACAGATGAACAGTATTGGTACAGTATATCGAATTAAAAAAAAACGCGATAACATTGATTCCTTTTTAATCTACCAAAAATTAACAACCAAAAATATTTGTATTAATCATTACTTTATGTAGATCTGTTTCAAGGTGTTGTCATATGCTTAAAGAAGATTTCGATTCGCTGTCAGGTCAATACAGATTTTTTTTTTATATATTGTCTTGGGTCTGGTCTACTAGTCGAGACAAGTAATAATTAAAGTCATTGACTTAAGAACATGTTATAATTTAAGTTAATATGTTTTAATAAATAAGCAAGAATCTGAATGAAGTAAGAACTCCCAAAAAATAAGAATATTATTATTATTAGCTATTGTTAATTTTTACTTCATTTGAATTCTCGTCTATTCCTTAAAATATTTATGACTTTCTCGACTGACACACACAAACACAAGTGTGATTAGTGTCGTCGTAGGTTTCATATTTCCAAAATAAACCGTAAATGTAATCCTTTTCAAAAGTACAGCGAAGGTGATTGCGATTTTTGGATTTTGGTAACGTTTAAGCCTTGATAGCTTTCGTAAAAAATGATGATTTGAATAATCAAGATATTAAAAACTTAAATATTTACCTACGTCTAACGATTGCCTTAGACAATTCCAATTAACCTTACATTAACGACATTCTCGTTAATTGGAATTAACCCAACGAAAATATCGTTAATATAAGGTTAATTGGAATGTTTAATGAACGATATCGTAATTTAACATTCTTCAAAAAACGTCGCGATCTGAACCGCTGTCATAGCTATGTCAAATAGCGTGAAGCGTTGTAGCGTCAAGCTCGTAAATATCTTTGAAATATCAAATTAAAAGAGATTGCAATCGAAATAAGTCGATTAGGCCATGGGGATCCGAGCATTGTATATATAAATATTAGACAACATCGCATATATTGCTCATATTCCAAGATAACTATTATGGAGTATCTCAGAAAACGAAGGTAACACAAAACCATGTATATGATGTTGTCTAATATTTCTTCGTAGTGTATCTGCGTCTACGTCTTATATTTATCATGTTAGTATTAAAATATTCAAGTAATGATTTTCAGTAAGGTTGGCTTACAAACAATCTATATTTTACTCAATTACAGGCAAGGATGGAGCTTCCAGTTTTGGATAAATTTTGCTTCATATTCGACTTGAAGACTGGATGTATTACAATGGGCATATTGAATTCCGTGAGTGTATCGCCGTTTATAGTCTACGAGGTTGTAACAAAAATGTGCAGGAGCTAATTAAAGCTTGATATTTCAGTATGTTGAAGTAGTAACGTTATACTTAGTAGCTATAAGTCAGGTGCTGGAACTCTTGTTGGCAGCGACGAAATAAACTGAAATATCAAGCTTTAGAAAACTCTTGCATATTTTTGTCACCAGCTCTCAGTTTAGTACTTAACACCACTTAATTTGATGGTAGATTAAACGCATCGCCGAAACGCGTCGAGCCGTACGCCTCCTTGAACGTTATAGCCCCTTTATTTGAGTCGCGTCATTCCGTGTGTCGTAAAATAACAAACATTGAACGGCACCGACGAGTTTATTACATCGAATAAATTGTAGGCAACAATTCACTATGAAAGTTGAAAGGTTTTTTTAGGGTTTAAGGTAAGTCTTACAACTGTTACAAATCCATTTTTCGAATTAAATTCACAATTCGAAAATTTGCTGGTATGTTAGATGAATGATTAAACTAGGAGTTAACAGTTTTTTTTTTCAAATATATAACTTGAATTAAAAATAAACGTTTTATCGAAAATATTCCGTATTATTTAGAATTATTGAATGAATATGTTTATAATCAGATAACTAATCATATTCAGCGTAATTTTCAAGTCATCATAAACAAATACCAAACTAATAAAAACTAATACGATAGTTAATAACGGTAATACCGTAATTCACGTAAAATAAAACTTGTTTTCTCGTTTAAAAACTGTTCTTAAATGTCAAAATAAAAAATGACTCCTATCTCGACTTCGAGCTGTTTATAATTTTACTATAATAAAAATAAAAAAAACCTCGTAACGGGCACTAAAAATGTAGATAGTACAAAACAAAACTCATTTAGTTTAATTTACAAAAAACGAAGGTTCTTTAGTTGATGCATAATAGGAATGATAACTAATTGTTGCTCGTCTGTCTGTCTGGTTTATTATTGAAGTATATTAAACACGTATATTTTATTTTTACATAATTAATAAATTAAGACGATACAATGAGTTGAAATGTCGCATGATACTTATGGACATTTTCTACGGAGCGAGCCTTCGTCATCTTTAATGCATATTATCTTAGCTGTTTCTCGTTAAATTGAAGCATAAATACGTATTTTATATTATCTGCCTGACGGACTAATGAACATTTCTTTTTTTTATCCACTCATCTTCCTAATAATTCGCACGTTTACAGAATTAACTATTTAATTTTTTTTATGGCAAACGCACTTTATCTCTTCTGTAGTGATATTTTTCTCTTTTGCTACGAATGTGCTTGTCATTTGATCTTATATTATATTCTAGATATTGACATTTACCCTGGCAATAATACTGATCACGTTTGCGGTGGACATCAGAGAGGCGACCGAGTTACAAGTGAAGAGAGACGATGAGGTCACCATGTCCTCTGTGGTGTATACCATCGTGGTACTTCTCGTGGTGCTGCTTTTCATCAAGTTTGTGCTCGACCTGGTTTTTGTGTATGCAGTTTATAAGGTTAGTTTATTGAATATAAAATTTCATATACAAGGTATAATATTATTATGTATCAGGATTCACGGAGTGAATGAGTTAAGTATACTTACCAGCTTTTACTACAGGAGTAACACTGAATTCATAAACAGCTGTTTCACACAATTTTGTATGAAACAGCTGTTTATGTTTAAGTGAATTTCATAGTAAAAGTTGGTAAGTCAACTTAACTTATCCATCTCTCGAAGTTATTAAGTTTCACCTTATATGTTTTGTAATAAACTATCAACGATTCTTTTTAATTTGAATCTAGAATATAAAATGTATTTTGATGGCATTAAAAAAATCTCAACATCGTCGTCATCAGCCTTTATACGTCCTCACTGTAGGGTTACAAGCCTTCCATATAGATGGTTAAAGAGGGTGGGCCTTGATCCTCTACGCTGGCCCAATGTGGATTGTATAAATGATTGCAAATGCACCCGGGACCAACAGTTTAACGTGTCTTGCGTAGCACGGAGTGGTTCGACGTAATATTTTTTTTGGTCACTCATCCCGTTATTGCAAAAGTTGTTTAATAACAACTATCGTGGGCCACAGCGCCTATCCACCGAACTACTCACGCCACCCACGCGCTCAAAAAACTTCTGAGGGATTTGAAAAGCATGGAGACACCATAATTAAATAGAAATCTAAATATTTATAATATAATGTTGATTATTTTTGTAGCTCTGTTAAAGAAAGCGTCATAAAATGACGTCATTAAGGTCTAATCATTTAGTAAAAAAATAATCATTTTTTTTTTAAATAATGTTAGGCTAAGCTTTGCACTGGTGATTATTTGCCATCGTGACTTATTGTTTTTGCCACCAAAGTCCTGTCAATTGGATCTTCCTAGTCGCTACACTCTTGGCAGAGTGGTCGTGGTTTGTTGAGGGTTTGTACCGTGCCTCACAATACATTTGCAAACAAACGCTAAATCTCAATATAAAATGAATTAATGAAAATCCTTTATTCAGATAACCTTTTTACAAGCAGTTTTTTCCATCTTATCAATGGCATCTTTTGGCTGACAAGAAGAATCTCCGAAATAATCCAACTCTTTAGCAGAAATAACGATATTTACATCTATCATCATGAATAGATTTAGCGTTATTTATATTATATTAAAGTACTAAAACATTATTTGGCTGCATGACAATCATGATTAATTTGTATATTTCAATTTAAATAAAGTGCAAATTAGAAAAATTTTAATATCGGAGGGGAAGCCTGGTGACTCGAAAACATCAAGCCTTATTTTAGTCTTAGTTTCTGGCTCCAGTCTTCCATATGACTGTTTATTTTGGCACTTGTTGATGTAATTTTTAAGAACATTTGTGGAAGAAAATAAATTATTATTATGATTATTATAAATTATAAACTAGCTGACGCTAGCTAATGTTTGTGGGATAAAAACTATCCTATCCAAGTCAGCAAATACCCTATATGTATACCAAATTTCATCAAAATCCGTTCAGTAGTTTCGGCGTGATTGACAGACAAGCATCCAAACATCCAAACAAAGAAACTTTCACATTTATAATATTAATAGGATTATGTACACTTTATTACTTACAGGAAAAGTGTGGCATTATGAAGAAATATTGCATCTTCTGGATTGTGTTCCTGGTACTATTTATCATCGGTTTCCTCAAGAGTCTGTTTCACATGGATGCAGGTCACGTCATTGCGCAAATTCTGTTTTTAGGTAAGTTTAGGTTTGTATGAACAGTAAGTACAATTTTTTTTACTTCTCTTACTCAAAAAGTTGGTCATAATAGCGTACCAAATAGGGCTAAAATAATATTTCTCGCTCTAGGAGCTTTTTTATTTGATTTGGTGTATGTGTGTATGTGACCTTCGAGCTTACAGATGAGTAATACGCAAAATAGAAGTTCAACTTATTATGTTGCACAAAAAGAAGATATTTTAATTTTGAAAACGGAACTGGAAATGTCGATTATGCTATTAAATAAGAAAAAAAAGAATTGCCACGATTCTCTTAAACAAATTATTTTCAATTGTTGACCGCAATATATTTTTGGCATTCAACACGAAAAATAAATATGGGCCTAACAACTCATTATAACTGGGCTGCAATTTGCTTTCGTATACAAAGTGTAATAATACTGTTGGCGATTGTATGTATTACAAATTTGTATGAAACAGCTGATTATTTTTTCGTGAATTCATTGTTGCTCCCATAGTAAAAGTTGTTCAGTATGTTTAACTTATCCACTCATTTAGGAACCTACATTTTTATTCGTCATATTTTCAAAACTCGTCAATAGATTATTTGATAAGTCTCCCGTGGATCCTTTGTCCACTTCAATTTTAAATTTATTAAATAATGATTGTCTACCAAGGTGCCAATAATGTTAAAATATTTTTATGGTACAAACATTTTTGCTTAATAAGCTTGTAATTAGAAACAAAAGAAATATATTATTGTTCCAAATTTAATCATAAAGTTCTTTATCCAAATCTGCAAGGGATTTCAATAAGTTCTTAAGTATTCATGTTCTTATGAATACTTAAGAACTTTACACGACTAATCAGATATTAATACATGTAAATTTTATCGTAGTTCTGTTTCCATACAAATGTACATTTAACAATCATGTAACTAGTTACTATCTATTGTACATAAACTAGCATATTACGTTATTACAATGAGTTTTCTATGTTGTTTTGAAGACTACTTATCTATAGATGAAGTCTTAAAATCGATCAGATAACTTAGTCCTTTTATAATAAAATTATGTATTAACGATTGTACATAAACAGAATTGCGATAAATATTATCTAATGATTGGATTTAATCAATAAAAAATTTAGACAGCGAATCTCAAGTTTTATTTCGAAAGAATTTTTTCCTCATTGAGCTACTTAAGCTAATATTAATAATAAAAAGAGGAAAAGTTTGTTTGTTTGCATTAAGCTCCGAAACTATTGGACCGATTTTAAAATTCTTTCACTTACGGGAATGCGTACGAAATCAGCTTGTTCCGCAAAATCATGATGATATATATCATAATGATTGATATATATCTATTTTGGCTCCTTCGTGAAATTAAGTTGCATTGTTGGTCAGAGCAATTATTTCGGCATTTTAAATGTCAGCCTTTAAATTAACTATCAGCAAAATTGGTAAGTGGAATAGAGGTTGTTATAAATTAGTTATTTTTATTTCAGCTGAAAATTTTTACTATATCATTGTGATCCGAAGCTACCTGATTTCAATCAACGAGGATGGCGTTCTGTAAGAGTGTCCAAATTTTGTTGTTTATTGTTTATCTTAAAAGAAAGAAAACTGAGAATAAACACGTATCAAGGGCCCTATCGTCTATCTCGGAATGACTAATTGCGAACTTTTAGCAGTGTCTTAGTATTATTGATCCGTATAGTTCCATAGTATGCATAGGGTATTCCTGATGACGTCATAAACTTTAGTTAAAATCAAAGCGATGTCGATAGGCGATAGATCCTTTTATCTCTATATAATATATTTTTAGAGCGAAACGTTCATTTCTGCAAGAAAACTGGTATGCATTTCTCAGACATTAAAAATAACCCCCTTAATACAGTAACGATCTTTTTTTCTATAAAGTAATATATTCTTCGTAATTCGAAAATAAAATATAGCTTAGTAAAAAGAAATTACAATAATTTTAGCCAAACGGTGTGTTCTAGTCAGTGGTAAATAATATCCCGGATAGTATTTTCTATATTCGTATTAGCATATCGTGCAATAGTTTATTAGTAGCATAGTATATATCGGTGTTTACAAATATTATATAAAAAATATTATTATATGCTATAAAATAGTTTTGTTATCTATGTTCATAGGTGAATGATAGGCAGTGCTATTCTGTAAAAAAGAAACAGCCACGAACTCAACGTAATGTATCAAATGAGACCCTACCTTAAAAGCTCTTAAAGGTTTTATTTTATGAAATCTTTAATGCTGATTTTATTACAGAATAGCAAAGAAAGAGCATGTTAGAGTTAAAATATCATTATGGAATAATAATGTGTTTCTATATAATAAATATTTTAGTATCACTGAAGTACATTTGATGGTTTGAATTGTAAAGGACCAAAAGAATGGAGATTAAAGAGCTTTTTTACGGGTTCGAGTGAAAATTTTCTAGTTATTAGAAAATGTTTATACAGAGGGAAGGTTTCTATTAAGTGCCGCATTTATTGTTGTTAATTTTTGTCTCGCGTTTTAATTTAATATCAAATGAAATACCATCCCCAGAAAAGTTTACACTTTTGTATAGACATTTGAAGAAATTAAATAATGTATCTTACGCATCCTAGTCATTTCAGTAAAACAACTCTGTACGTGTAATAACGTATATAAGTAACACAATAAATATATTAGTAACTCAATTGACTTGCAAGTCAATTACCTTGTCAATATGCCGTTTAAATATAACATTACGGTTCGTGATATCATAGCGAATGGTTGTGTGTGTTCATTGTGTTTTAATAGAATGTCACCTAGTTGCTTAATAAGTTCATTGAAATTGTCATTAGGATAAAGCAACGTTATCGATACAAATTTCAAATTAAAGACGTCCATTAGAGCTTAAAGCCTTCATTAAACCTCAATGGATCTTTGCGCAACTGATCGTCAGTTGCGTTGGTTAAATGTTAGATACCCAGATGTATAATCGTTTAAAATAATGCACGTTAGTTTCAAGCGACATTAACGAACACATATTAGAGCTTAGAGTGGTAATTAAGTTTAATGGACGTTCGTATAACTGGGTATAACGTGTAGAAAATAAAACATTTTTTAAACAAGAAAACAGACACAATATACATATGTCCTCTAAAAAAATATTCCGATTTTACTTACATCCAACTGCAGAAATATTTTAAAGTTAATTATGATACAAATAAATGTGTAATAAAATACATATGATACAGATTTCATAGTAGTTTACTGTTTCTAAGATATGGTTTTGATAATATGTGACTTAAAAATCGAATACAATTTTTATAAAGAAAAGAGAACATCGTTAATAAGAGCGTCTTGTCTTATTGTTTAGAAATAAAGGAAGTATACAGCATATTTTGTATGCAAGTAATGTGTAATCTATCTGTTTTCTTGTTTAGTCTACAACCACAGCAATGGTGATCACCTATCGTAATGTTATTGTTACAAAGTTGTATAAAAGTTTCAAACGGTAACTAACTTTAATAGAACTGTATCATGTATTGCCTGAATTCTGGTTGTGAAATTATTTTGCTTTGTTGTCTGCCAAAGCAAGTGCTACTTTGGCTTCTTGATCATTTGTATAAATGTATAAATACAATTGAAAATAAATATAGTTGTTGCTGTTATATAATTTGACGTTAAATTAGGAATTTGTCTTCCATTAATTAGAGATAAGTAAACATCATGGTTTCTATTTCTATGACTTAATTTAAACAAAAATATAATTTTGTTATTATTATTTAATGTTAAAAAGCTTTATTGTATTTTTTTTGCTTAAAATTATTGTGTAACTTAAGATTTGTTAATAAACGCATTGATAAATATATTTTAAAGATTAACGTAAAATATTCTCTTTATTTAAATCAATTTGTAGTGTTTTAATCATTTGAATTCTTCTGCATAAAACTATTATTGTATATTTACAGAGATTTCTGTGTTACTACGCATACATGAAACTCTTTGTATACCTATTTTGTCCATACTTATAAAAATTAGGAGAAATATAATGCGAGTAGTATTATGTTTCTCCTAAAATATATAACCGATGTCAATACATATTTCTCTTTTTTTCATAAAAAATATACACATATACTAATATTTATGGTAATACTAATATGAAATTTGTATAACATTTTAAATGCCTAAAACATTTTTAAAATATTCCAAATACCTGTTGATTATATCTAACGTTTTGACAATTCTATTTACCTATCTCCATTAAGAGTTTTCATGATAATAATGTATTAATCTTATGAATGTTATTTATCTAATATATATGTAATAAAACAACGATTTTGCTAACATCGATGTAAATATTTGTAGGTACTGAATAAGCCAAATGACTTTTAATTATATTGTCTATAAACGACTACATAAACGTAAAAAAAATATACATTAATTACATTAAACATTTTCGCAGAGATTTTAAAATAAAAATTTGTTCCAACGTCAAAGATTTCTATTAGTAATAGAAGTATTTGTCTGCAATTGATGATCGGTCTAATTATTTTGATTATGGTTAAATAATTAATTATTGGAACATTTTAAATATTAACAACAAAATTATTTGCATTCCATTGAACTTGACAAACATGAATATGAAATCGTCTGAAAATAAAACTAATTATAGCGGCCCTATTATAGATTTCTGTTGAAATTAAATGTGCATGGAATTTGTTATTTGAAACCTTAATAGTTAATTTACACTGCGTGACTCACCTTTGCGCGAGGAACAGAAATCGCACGACCAGTGTAAATACGACATAAAAAAGATTTTGACAAAGACATTAGATCTAAAAGTTGCTGATCATCTCATATAAAATGATACATTAAAAACAATTTGGTTAATTTGTAGTATTCTGCAGACATATTTCTTCTCATTCATAAGTAATCTGCCAATAGTTTTCACTATTCGTTAAACAATTAATGATTAAATGGTCATATTGTCTAATTCAGCCTCTTTAATCTGTGTGTAAAGTTCCGTAGGTACCAATGTTAAAAGAACGACAATAATACGTCCTTCGCTTTAATTAGTCATAGTTAACTGTATTTATCAATGTTCTCTTCCTTGGAGCAAATAGGTTCAATTGTTCTTACATTTTCAAAGTTAGTTTTCTAAAAGCGGATTTGACCAAAAACTATACATATAGAAATATAAGCCGACAAATCGTTTATGTGATTTAAGTATATAGAAATATAAACCGCCAAGTCGTTTATGGGATTTTCTTCTTTCAAATTCTTTTCTAACGTCTTGAAAACAAGCCGTTTAGCGCTCGTTTTAAAACATAAAAACATTCTGTCTTACTTCTATTAAGAGCTCTTTCACTCTTTCACTCTTTCTTCTTGTCAGACAAAAGTCGATGTGTTAGTCAACTTTTAACTGGGTAGCTCGGTGGCGTTGTGGATAAGCGTCGCGGCTCGAGAGATTTGTTGTTAAGCAACTTCTGCAAAGGTCGCTCACGGGATGGGTGACCGAAAAAAATTATCTCGAGCTTCAAAAAGCACGTTAAGGTGTTGTTCCTGGTACATCTACAATCGTTAATACCCTCCAATCTGCATCGAGTCAGCGTGGAGGGCATTGGCCTATCCTCCTTAACCATTCACAAGGAATGTTTGAGCCCTTGCAATAGGGACGTAAAAGGGCTGATGATGAAAATGTTCTCGGTTGTTGTTTTCAATAACCTTATTTCATTCCACTTCAGTATCATTTTTGCAATCTAGATTGAGTATTAACTCGTAGAGGTCGCCATCAATCGTAATTTTAAAGTATATCAATGGCAGTTTTTTCTATGTTGTTTGAAGTCTTCAAAATATGAGACTTTATTAAATAATTTCAATTAAAACTTAAATTTGTAATTGATCACAAAAGGGCATTGCTATTTACGAAAAACTATTTTCGTTTAAAACAGTAAGATAAAATGATCACATTACCTATATTCAAAGTATTGGATTATTGGATTATATTCGTCGAGTTCTGATGGTCTTAGTTTGTATATTATTTTTATTTGGACCAATATGACTAATTTCAAAGCTTTACCTTTCTATGCTTAGATCTCCCATGTTGTCCCACGTAACATTCTACAAGGAAAAATGAAGTTGGAATACGTTTACTTGTCATATCTATTATTTTATGATAGTAATTATAATTTATGATAGCAATTTCCATGCGGCGAAAATGTGCCAAGATTTTTTGATTGATTTGATAATTAACACGGTCAAATCTGCTATGATAAGAATATTTTTTTTACATTTTTACCTTATAAAATGTTCAGTACGATAATTAAATGAACATTTAATCTTTTTGCTGCTACATTATAAAAATATGAGACAATCCTATGGAGGCGGAGATTTATCACGAAGACATATCGGTAATGACATATAATTGTAAATGTTGATGGATTTTCTTATATTTTTACTCTATGAAATCTTGGCTATTTATACATATACCTATTTACCTATCCCTTTATGACGAATATACTCGATTGTATACATTATATTATAGATATTTGTTAGAAAGTGTTTTATATGCATGTATTTAAAACTTAACGAGGGCCTATTTACATTGATATGTAACTTTATATTACTTTACGATTTATTACGACGTTTAGATATCAATAATTGTAATAAGTAATTTAATGTTCGCATGAAGCTGGAGAGTTGTTAATGACAGTGACTATTTATAAATTAAAAATCAATGAAAAATTTTATGAACATGAGAAAGAAAAGAAACAAATAAGAAATAGCCAGAATTTGTCAAATGTATATATTTTTATATTAATTATATTACTTTAATTGTCATTAGGTACTTAACGCTGTTAATATCAAACATACGAATTTGTTTTTAGTATTTACGTTATGGACCAAGTGATAAATTGCGTTTAATACATAATGCTAGGTTATTATGAAAATGCCTAGTATGAGAGAGTAACTTGAAAATAATGATTCAAATAATTAAATTGGCTGGGCATTGTACATATTATCCTTTACATTTTGGGCAGTGTAATATAAGTATATTTAATTAATTATTAATTTTTATTGTATTTTTTTTTTATTTATTATAAGCTCACTCTAGGTCTCGATCTTGTACGAGAACATAAATAAGATTCTATGGTGTGATGACATGAGATAAATGAGATGGTTCGTCTCTGTTTTACTTTAACAACTAACGAAAAGAAAATTTTTGTATGACAACATTTTGTGGAGTAATTGTTACTTAAGCTGATTATTATGTGCGGGAAGTGCCAGAATATTTAATATTAATATTTATCTTTGATGATTATTTTGATGAAAATCGCCGTCCAATTATTTACATATTATTCAATATATTAATAATAGTTTATATACTTCTATTAGAATTCCATTTTTTACTTTTCTATAATAAAGATGATTTTAAAATTACAGTTTCGCATTAATCTTGTAACTCTCAGCTACTTGTTTGGTTTTTATAACACTTATTGTAATTATTCATATATTTTGTTTCGTTTCGCAATGTAAATAAGCCCAAAATGGATGTCTGCACAACTATCGATCAATTATAAACGCTTTAAGTGTTGTAATAATTATTTACAATGTGAATTGAATTTAATTTTATAGAAATTTTGATGTTTGTAATTGTTGTACAACGCTTTGTTAAATGCATCGTGAAATTTCAATAAAAATGTTATAGCAAATTTGTCACTTTTATTTATATTGATAATAATATTAATTTATTTAAAAACCAAAATCCACAAATCATAATAATAGTAGCATAATTTAAACGTATCTTAATGCCAATTAGGGATTTTCATTATTTAATTAGATAAAAAAAAGTTTAATAACCGTAACCAAATACAGCAATACGCGAAATGCGTGTGATTATGTGTGCGTGTGTGTAGAGAAAAGATTTGATTGTTTAGATTGCATAGGCTCCGGAACAACTGCATAGATTTCAAAAATTCTTTCATGTACGGGGATTTACCCCTGCAAATTCGCCTACGATGATATTGATTGTTTGTTAAATAGGGGGTTTGTATTTGATTTACTATCGAGGTCAAGTATAAATAATCTGCAATAATATATTAATGATTAAGTTCAAAAAAAGCTTTAAGGTAATAAATATATTGAGGGTATTTTACATTAGGTACCTTGTTTATAATGAGGAAGTATTAAAAAAAACGAAAGCACAAATAAAAACTTCCACTAGATGGCGACTCTAGCAAAACTTGGTTTTTGCAGGAAACGAATGGACCAAAGACAGTCATTTCCGTTCCTTTTAACTAACATATTAAAAAAACTGAAATTTGAAATGTTCGAAACTTAGATAAACAAATACCTACAAAAAAGTGCAAATAGAATATGAGTTGTTTATTGAGTTTTGAAAACTAATTTACTTTTAAACTTGAAAGAAAACCGGCAAGGTTGTCATGGAGAAATCAAGAACGTACCGTAGCGACATCTAATTTGATTTCGGGAAGTAATGTTTTTTTTTAAATACTTTCTCATTAGTAGTGACTTATGGCGGAAACACATTATTGTATTGTTTGCTGTGCATATGCCATATGGCATATTCATTTATACATTTATTATGATGGAGACACTTTTGTATCTTCGATGTCATGATAAAAACATATCAGATTCTTTATAACTGTGTTATACAACACTCGTCACAACAAAATGTTGAGCAAAACATATAGTTAATTGGGCGTAACTTAGGCGTGAATTGGGCATAATTGTAACTTTTACGGACAGTGTACGGGTTACCTTTTTTCTATGGATGTCTTCTAAATTTGCGTTTTTTGGGCTCCAAAAACCCTTAAAAATGACGTTTTAACGAAAGTACAAAATTTTGTTTTTGTTTTGTCGCTTACTACTTATGGTTAAGTCTTATAATTTTCTCAGAAGTCTGGTGACACGATAATGTTTCCAATACAATATATTTTCATTTTTATAAAGAAGGATCACATATTATGCACGTAAAATATGTAGGTAAAATCAATGAGTTTAATTAAGTAAAATATTAAGTAAATTTGTTCTTGTTTATTATAATGCCATGTAATTGTATCATCATTATCATTAGCCCTTTAACGTCCCCACTGCAGGGGCTCAGACTTTCCTTATGGATGGTTAAGGAGGATGGGCTATGACCCTCCATGCTGGCCAAATGCGGATTGGAGGGTATTAACCCTTTATTTGGCAAAAAAAAATAAACATTTTGAATTGAAACAAATACGGGAATAGGAATGTGTAGAGCCTAAATATGCCCAGAAAAATAGTTAAAAAATCTAGGGTTTTCAGTTTTCCCGAAAAATCATGTATGGTACTACATACATTGCCAAGTGGGTAAAGAAATATGTATTAATTTGAATGTATGTTGGGACATATCTTACCATATCCAGTAAGAATAAAAATCATAAATATGTATTGTAATTTTAATTAAAAACAAACATAAACCATACCTCATACAAAAATGAGTTGATTGGCATACATTATGAAAGCAAAGTAACGGTTATAATGCCTCTGCAATACTGTCATTGGCAGTAAACCCAGAAACTCTACTCATTTTTGAAAATGATAAATTAGTTGACAATTCCTGGGTTTACTTCCGGTAACGAAACATTTGGACTTGGCATTTGCCGCAAATGACAGTCATGAGCTTAGAGCATAACCTGCACCGACCCTGAGATGTCATGGTCATGAAATGACCCACATTGTCAAATCGCGAAGACTGAACGGGAACTGGCTGTATCGCTTTTGTGGTCGTTTTTTGATGTCGAGTGGGTAAATCACAGCACGTCTGTTCTTTTTGAGTCCTTCATAGATTTCGTACCTAAAAGCCTTTAAGGGCATAGCCTTATTTTTTATTGTAGTACTATCATTTCTGTAAGATAGCCATGCATTGTTGATGCATATATCAAGCAGCTGGGCAAATATGCCGATATACCAACGTCGTGTCTTGAAAGGAGTTCTGTATTGCGAGATGAGCATATCCGCCAAATCTACACCACCCATATGTTTATTATATTCTTTGACCACTTGTAGACAATTGACTTCAACTTTTTGTTTGGCTTCTTTGCAGTAGCGTTTGATTTTCTCTACCGGTTCTGTACCTACATAAGTACTGACCAACGTTACGACTTTGTTGTCATTCCAACGCACAACTGCCAGGCGATTTTTGTCACAAACTGCTTGGTCATAAGCTGCTCGAGGCTTTTTCTTCATTTTTTTTTTCTGTACGTAAAACTGCGTCTGCTCCTCTCATTCTATTTTTTCTGATGGTGCCCAATCCAAAAATGCCGTAGTTTTCTCTCAGTATGAGTTCTGGGCATGACAAAAAAATTGTCACAGAATACAAAAGCTGGTATTTTTTTTATACTTTTGCACAAAGTAATGACTACTTGAGCTCCAAAGCCTAGCGACAATTCTTCTTCTGTGAAATTATGGAACCTTAAAGTGTCCTCTCCTCCGTACAGGATAAAATCGTAGATCATACCTCATACTCCAGCGCTGACATAGTTTTTGAAACCCCATTTATTGGGTTTGACTTTCATGTATTGGCGTCTCTTGCCGGCCTTAGTCCCTTTGTAAGGAATCATCATTTCGTCAATGCTGAACTTGGTCTCGACTTCTTGAGCTAAACAATTTGCTCTTATTTTTCAACTATGGGCCTAATCTTATGATATCTGTCACTATTATCAGTGCTATTATCGACGAAATGAAGATATCTTCGAATTTTTTGGTACCTTTTTATGGGCAATAGATCTGCAACTAAACCGACTCTATATTGCAGACTCCAATAGTCTGTATATGAAGGCATAGACACGACCCCCATGATGATGTGAATAGCCAGAAAACCTCAAAGTTCGTCTTCAACTAATTCTATCGATCGTAAGGTTTTTTCCACTGAATACGTATTTGTTTGTTTTACGATGTCGGTTATAAGGTCTGGGGAAAAAAACTTGTAAAAATAGTCCAAGGGAAAAGTAGGTGTCTGAGAATCGATTTCTGGCACATCTTCCACAGTTACTTTGTATCGAAAAATAGAAGCCCTTTTCCATTTATAACACAGAACAAACTTTTTTGTTCTGCGTGAGCGTTTAGCAACAGGAACCGTCGGTCTTTTCGATCGTGTTTTTTTAGTAAGACGATTTGACAATGTAGAGGATGAAGTGGGGACGCTAGGTATGGGTATAGGAAGGTTGTGTAGGCGAAGCTTGTGATGCAGTAGCGACTTGAGATACAGGATTTAGAGTAGCAGGAGTTGCAGGCGTGGCAGGGGTTGCAGGCAGTGTTGGAATGTCGCTTATTATCGGAACAATATTGCAATCGGGCTCGAGTGATGGATTCGGGTATACTTCTTGGAATACAGGCGTAAGCCGAACATTCTCATTGGTTGAGTTTTCATCATCGAATTCTAATATATTTAGTTTTTCTTAAGAACTTGCAATAGATGGGGCCGGGGAAGATGAATCGGAATGCGAAACTTGAGCGCCCAATATTTCATCATCGACGTCAGATGCATTACCATCATCAGAGAGTGCATTTTCAGTAGGGATCAAAGCTAAAATTCTACCACCACGTGTTAGTAGCGCATGCTGTAAAGAAAAAAAGAAGCTTGCCTACACCAAAACTCAAGCCTAAGCAAACAAAAACCCATAAATCGCAAAAAAAAACCACAAACAGAAATCAAATAAATTGGTAATGTATGCTGTGACAGACAGCTTCGTTATACAGTGATTCATTTCTAAGTTGGCAATGTATGCTGTCACATACAGGTTCGTTATGCAGTAATTCATTACTAAGTTGGCAATGTATGTCACGGCATACAAATTTTATTACTAAATAAAACACCAAATATCCACAAATATAGCCAAAATTATAACATTGAACACTTCACTATAATGTCACGATCGAATTATTAGTATTTTATTAGAAATATACGAGGAAAAAGTAATAAAAATCAAATAAATACCTTAGTGAGCACAGCCGGCTTCTTTCGGGCAGACATTTTGAAAAAAAGTGACAGCACCAGAGTTGCTAACACTCAAAAACATTTTTTTTCATAAAGTGTGACTAGTTTATGAAAATAAATGTGAATAATTATATTGAAATCATAATATTTCTTTAACACTTGATTTTTTTAAAGTTTGTATGGCACAGCATACAATACCAAATTAAGGGTTAACGACTACAAATGCAGCCGGGACCAACGTCTTAACGTGCCTTCCGAAGAACGTAGCTAGAGATAATAATTTCTTGGTCACTCGTCCCGTGACTGACCCTTGCGAAAGTTGCTTAACAACAACGATCGCGGGCTGCGGCGCTTATCCCTATGCCACCGAGCTACTTCATGTTATTTATATTTAACAAGTTTATAGTAAACCATATAATGTAAACTATAATGCAAACTTTTGTAAGTATATAAATTGTAATGATAATTTAATTTAAAAGATGAAACAATTTATTGACAATAAAATTGTTGACAATAGGCAAAAAATAAGAAGTGGTGAAACTACAAATAAAATTTCTGATGTGTTAAATATCAATTTATTAAAATTATGTGTATAACCTTTATTAATACTTAGTATATATAATAAAGTATATAATGTATATAATTGATTATATAAAACAAATAACACGGAAAATAACAGTTTATATAAACTTTAAAGCTTTGACTAGGACACTTATATTATTATAACAGATTTCCTTCCTCTTTGTATAATAATTTATTTATCAAATAAAAAATATCACAATCTGCAAATAGGCATTCGCTAAGCAAGTTAATATTTTAATGCAATTTTTGTAATAACATATTAAAAGAACAACAATATTTTTTTCTTATCCTTCATCATATATATTTTTACAAATAGTACAACAGGTGAACACAGTATTTTTAAAATCAAATTTAAAATTTTCCAATTTTGTGTTATTGATGCTGCGTATTCTACTCGATTGTAATTTCATATGTGAACTATAAAACATTGCTATTGCATATAGATAATATCGAAAAAAAATACCGAAATATCACTAAATAAAACTAATTTTAAATATTTTTATCGCGTGTATTTTTGTAAATTAATTTATCTAAAAATACTCTTCATAAAATAGTCAAAAGTAGTTTTATTTAAAGAGTAACAAGCGTGAGAAGTATAGTGTTGGTCAAATAGTGCTTCAACCACAATCCTTTCAGCCAATTGCACAAATGTCCATTAAAAATTTCATTAGTTTTAAGCGCTAATACCCATACCAATTTGACATTCATTAGAGCTTAAAGGCGTCATTAAACCTTAATGTACAACTGACCGTTTATGCCACAGTTCTTGTTACTAGATCACAAAATAATTAATATATCTGTCAACATACAACTGCAGGCAGATAGTATAGGGATGGGATTATTACGTAAAAATTAACAGAATTGAGGTCCTACAAAAAGCACTATTAGTTATAGGTCGATTGTACTAAATTTTAGTAAAATTCTTTTAATTACAACAGTTTTAGACTCGCCAGAAAGATTCAAACAGATGAGAATTTAAAAAATATACAACTTAAAACATAAAAATAACACCGATATTGATTCAGCGACTATTAAATCTCTAAACCTTTATCGTGGACATCATAAATTATTAAATACCTATACATTTTGATTATAACAAAAAGTACACAATACTAACTAAAATTACACAGAAACTAGTTAAGTAACATTGTTTATAACAATTGCGACACTGGCACAGTCTTTATTTATAAATTATGACGTCATTGTTTAACGCTACATACAAAATATCCATACCTCATATAGGTATCGCACTCTCGTAGTCGTCTTTGATGCTCCGGTAAAATGAGTTGATGACCGACAAGTAGTATATTGTGTATGCTGGAAATTAAATAATTCATAATTAATTATTTCTTACTAAAATCAAGTTTTTGGTGTATGTATATTATCTCGGATCAGAGATGTTGTTTAGACATATTAAATGAGCCCAAATTCGACGAAGTTGCGTTACTTAATTATAAAATTATTATGGTCATTTTCCAGTTCCATCATCATACGGATCAAAGTCCTTTTCAATTGTGTAAGTACATATCATCATCTGCCTATTAATGTATCCATTGCTGGGGTTCAGGCCTTACCTATGGAAGGTATAGAATCATATTAAATAGGGAGAACAGGCCGTGACCCACCACGCGAGCTCAGTTCGGATTTGTCGGTGTTAGCGGCCAAACGACTTAACGTGCATACCGACCCACGAAGGAGCTCAAGATTTTTGGTTACTCATCCAAAAACCCCTCATCATGATGAAACGGTGATACAACTTATTTATATGTCACAAGACGTTACATCTTGGTACATTTTCTATAAATTTGTGACGTAGTCAGCGCCTACCCCTTAACTATAGATTATAGTCATTTCTTGTTAATTTAAAGCAAAAATATACGTAAGTACTTCATATATTCATCAAATCAGCTCTATTAGAAAGCATTCAACAGATTCAGCTCTGAGATTCTGTAATCTCAGAGCTCATTCCAGGTATCCGAATGCACTTCAAAAAGCGGCATGCACTCAATCTTGAATTGGTAATAATGTTGCATGGCATAAGTGAAGTGAGTTTCGAAATGACATAGGAATAGAATATCTGAGACACGTATAATCAATTTCGTTTTGTATTATTAAACAAAAGGTGGAATAAATAAAATTTATTCACTAAGTGACGTGAATTCCACCGAGAAAGCGCAGATTAGAATTTGCTCGGTATTTTATATCTTTTTCCCTCCCCACCTCTAAAGATCGAACTTACCTATATCAACACACATTAGGATTATGACCAATGTGATGTTTTCTGGCGAATCAAGAAAATGTGTCCTCTTCAATTCAGGACTGAAAATGCAGGTGACAACCGCTATCAGAAAGTTGCAGGCGAGGAATATCATGTTGAATAATAGTGATAGCTGGATGTAGCTCGGTCGCCGCTGGAACATATGAATATCATCATCATCATCACATAATCATCAGTCATTTCCTGTGTATGGAATCGAATCAAATGGAGATGGGAGAATTAACTATGGTGGGTGTTAACGACCGAACGTTATGCAGCCTTGATCAACGGTTTAACGTGTCTTCCAAAGCACAAAGGAGCTCGAGATAGTGAATTTTCGGTCACCCATCCCATGACCGACCATTGAGAAAGTTTCTTGATAACCGTGACACAGACCGAGCGCGCTTATCATTGCGCCATCGAGCTCCTGCTCCGAGTAGGAACAGATGAGCAATACTTAGTTATAAGTGAGAAAGTAATTCAAGTATCTCTAAGCTTTCTTACTTTTTGGATAGTTAGTAGAGACAATTTATTGTATACGGTCAAAAATAGAACCTGGGATCTCGGAGATACCGCCTTAAAACTGTGTATTTTACTGTGCCATGGAGTTCCTTATAAAGTCTTTAATGCAATGTTAAATGTATCTTTCCAAAACATTTTCTTGTACTTATGAAATGTTGCTACACCGAGGTCTTATGACTGGCATTGTTAATAGATCTCGTGTAGAGCCTAGCTTCTAACTCTACACGCCCTAACTCTACAAGGCCTTTCTTCAGGAAACTCTTATTACTATTTTAAACATGTAACTTGGCTATTTTCTTTCTATAAGAAAGAATTATGGTATAACAGAAAAGGTATAGTTAGAGATTTTATAATTTAAAACAAAAAATATAACTTTGTTGGCTGAAAAGAAATAAGGATGTTACAACTACGGAATGTGGCTATATCTGTCTATTGTTCAGCGTTATAGGAAGACTCGTAGTCAATTAATATAATGATGAAGTCATAATTCACGACCCATTGAGCTATTGTTACAATATAACTACCTACTCTACGCTCTCTTTTGTTTTACAGTATTTGCTCACAATTTTTTAAGTATTTACGTGAATACAAGAATCTATTATCTATATTTTAAATAAAAAAAAATCTATTTGATTATGAAACAAATGAAATCTCACCTTCTGTAATTACGTTTAATTATTTGGATACTATTTTTGGGATAATATACCATCAGTGTTATCTTTAATACTTTTGTCTTAAGATTAGGTGTTTCTCCGTGATTTCCCGCATGTATATTAACCTATTTCACCTACGTTTTATGTATCTTATTTATAATATTAGTTCCTATAAATAGACAGCACGTTCGCAATTGAAACATTATATAAAAATATTATTTTTCATTACGAATAGGTGCCTATTAATAATATTTCCTTGCAGGCTTAATGTATGTCTATTTTTTGCTTTGCAATCAATACTTTGAATAAGTAAGTTGACCGACAACATATTTCGATGCTGAGAAAAATGTTAACTTGTGATTTCCAAAAAAAATTAACTAACATAGCATTTTATACCTCATGCTCAAAAAATACCAAAAAACCTTTTAAATATTAATACAGTTTGTTTCACTGTTGTAGTCAAGTAAAATGTTACTCACCAAGTATGCTCCAGCGGCTGCGACCATGTTACTGATAGTGCTAAGACTTGAGAACATCACCGTGCTCATAGAAAGGAAATTATCTTCTGGCTCTCTCTCTGTGTGATTGGCCAAGCCCCATGCGCCGGCAGTTATATTCGCCAAGCATGCTAACTGTAAATATGGAAGAAATGCCTGAAGTGACAGAAATACAACACGAAAGTTGTGGAAATATATTCCGATCCAGGGTAGGCGAAGATTCATCATTTCAGTATCAAATTGATCGCGTGTTATTAGATAGTAATGTGAAATATGAAGAAACTAGCGTACACGTATGAATAGTTATGGAATCAAGTTATGGAATAAATGCACTCATGTGTAACGTGAATGTACGAGTGGTGATGTGTGTGGCTGCGTTGTGTTATGTGTCCATGTATTTGTCTGTTTCTGTATGTGGTGTCTATATGTATATATACGTATAAACATAAATATGAACAATTGAACGTATAATAAATTACCGTGTGGTTGATAATACCTCAAATATTATATATTTAAGTACTCCATGAGTGAATTTGCCTCCTTATTAATTGTATGTATTATGTTTTTTTTTGTATTTATTCTCTTTTATGCAAGTATGTTTTTTTTTGTATTTATTCTCTTTTGCATTTCTTTTTAATAATTAATCAAAAAGTTAGCGATCTTTATAAGTTGTGTAACGCTGTAATTGGCTTAAGTTACTATCGCATCAAAATATTATAGAATGTATTTATAAATAAGCCGTGGAGTTTCTGAATATATTAAAAAAACGAAAGATGATAGATTCTCCTTCTTCAGGACATCTAAACTGTTTTCATTATAAACTAGTTGGTTGTAGCTACTTTGGCCATCTTAATTAAAGCACCCGCGTATGATGTAGCTTTTTTCATGCACGGTTAAGTATTTCCGAAGACTACCCTCACAAACAAAGTTAAAAAACTTTACCTCTTTTTAATATTAGCATAGATTGAGTACATTTGGCATCCTGATAGTTTAGTTTGAGGCCCTCTCATATCTCCGCTTACGTTCCCATACAAATACATAAACAAAAACGCAAGAGGGTAAAGACGCGGTCGTTTGATTTCATACATTTTTAATCACAGAATAAAAGCAAATGCAGATATTTTTTTTTGTATATTTAGATTACATGTATGAAAACCTATTTTTAACACCCGAGTGAAAAACAGGGGCGTTATAAGGTGTGTGTATGAGTGTATGTCTGATCTTTTCCGACATTGATGTAGAGATAATCATTCATTGAGTGGACTCTTAGTACACTTCTACTGCACTGATTGAGTTGAAACTTGATACATATACGAAATACGAAATATAACACGATAATAATATGGTGACCAGATGCTGCAGCCAGGATAGTCTAGTACCTATCTAACTTCTCGACAATTAACAGCGGACATTTCATGTTAAACCAACAGAACATCCAAATCCAAATTGCTTGTAATATTTATCAAAGGCCTTTATATCAAAGCAAATGGCGTCAATAATAGCATCGATTTAAATTTCGAAACGTCTCATGGAGCGTATTCCTAAGTAGTAATACAGTCTAAAAAGAGTGAAATGAAAATAAAAAAAAGACTTAAAATAAAAAGAAAACATATTCTTGATGGAAAATGCTTAAAAATTTCACTTTGTCTCTGGCACTCTGATATGGGACTCGAACCCACGACATTTCGTAACCCGGGGACTATTCTAATCTACCCGGCTACCCAGGACCTAACAGGACTGACGAATCTTTCAAGCACTTGGTACTTTCTCGCTACTACAGAGCGTATTTTCATTAATGTTCAGGCAATCCACCCAAACAGCCGAAAGTGTAAATATTTGTACAAATACAATATTTAAACTCTCGTTAAAGAATTCTCTCGAAAATTTGTTCTGCTCACATTCGGGTAGCGCACTCGGGCACAAGGCCGTATTAGTTTAAAGCACTGCGCGGGAGTGGGGATGAGGGTGGGCAGCATTTTATTTGGCAAATATAAGCAGAGCCTTAGAATAAAATTGGTTTAAAAAGTTGAATAAAAGTGGATTAAAGATTTTATAATGGTATCTTGTTGCCTTAAGATTCTAATATAGTAAGTTATCTAATCATCAATTTATTTATTGTTTTAAAACCTAACATATTAGAAATAAACTACTTACTGTAGATAATAGACAAAGGCTGTACACTCCGATTTCTAAGGACAAGCATCCACAGCATTGTCGCACCAAAGGTAGAGTAGGCATCTTGTATCTAAAATGTAACAAAGTATTTTGCTTTTTTAAGTTATGCTGTGATAGTGCTGTGCTTAACGTGCAGCTCAACTGTGATTTTATTTCAGAATAACATTGATGATGTCACTCAATCATTACATGATCGCCACCTTTTTAATGTACCCACTGCTGGGGCTCAGGTCTTCCCTACGTATGGAATCCAGCGCAGAATGACGAATAAAAATAACGACTAAAAATGCAGCCGTGATCAACGGCTTAACGTGTCTTCCGAAGCACGGAGGAGCTCGAGATAATAAATTGTGGTCACCCATCCTATGACCGGCCCTCGCTAAAGTTGCTTAGCAACCATTGTAGACCGAGCGCGCTAACCACTGCTTCTCAACTATATCAATGCACTTATAACACGTACGCATTAACTTGACTCCGTAAAAAACTTGATTCCGTAAACATTCGAATCCGAATTTGAATTCACTCAGGTGTCCATATTCACTTCAAAAGCGAATTCACTTAACTTATATTAGTGTAGAAATGATTTTGGTTTCATTTTTTTTGTATAAAAAATACAAAAAAGAAGCCATTGATTCATACATGTTTCAGATATTCTATTCCTATGTCATTTTGAAACTGACTTCACTTATGTAACGAAACGTTAATACTTATTCGAGACTAAGCGGGCGGACACTTGAGTGAATTCGAATTCGGCCTCAGATTTTTACGGAATCGCTATGCTGACGGCCTTAGAAAGATCTCGAATCGTTCATATAATTTTTTAAAATCTGGTTAAAACCATATCCCTAGATTTATCTGTACATCAAAGGCAGTGGCGTAACTATACCGTTTGAGTTCCCTGGCAAATTCAACGGATATTCAATTTTTTTTACTAATCGCTTAATAATAAATGTCAGAAGTAAAGAGTCTCCTCTGACCGGGTGTCCCTTCCGGCTGGGGGCCCGTGGTATATTTCAGACTAGCTGCCTGTGGTTACGCCACTGATCAGAGGCAGTGTTGGATCCCTTCTCCTATGCATCATAAATTATTTCTTTAGAGTCATGTTAGCATTTCAAAAATAGACACAATTTCTTTTACGGCGAAATAGGATAGACGTCATGTTAATTCGTACGTAGTACTATACTGTGTAGTAGTACTATACTACATTTAAAGTTATGGAGTTGGTGGTTACGGTTACATAACAAAGTCATTACCGATATATGCACACAACGGAAAAAAAGAGAATCAATAGTATACCTACTTGCGGATAAATTAATGTAACAAAGAATCGTATGTATATAACAAGTTTTCAATATGGATGACGAATAGGTAAAAAAAGAAATTCTATTTAGTCCTTCAATCAGATAATAGAATATTTTTTTACTTCAATTTAACAAGAAATAATTTAAGTCGATTAAATTGAGGAGTGGGGGTTCGCTACTTCACAGTTTTCTAGAAAATGTGCAGAAGCGTGACGTTATGTGACATTTTCATTCAATATATCGTTGTAATTTAAGGATTAGGAAGAAATAAAACATACGTGTTTAGTATATTTTAACAATCTACAACACACAAAAAAAATCCATCAAAAAGTCCTTTCATAGACACTAAATATAGATATCGAAAATGGGAAACATATTATCCAATTTCTCTCCATAACCTAATAACTTTGAAAGCTTCTCCTAAAAATTGCCAACGTAATGACGTCATTTTTCTGTTAGACAAGTGACATGTATACCTACTTGTTTTGATGAATATGTTCATGATTTAATAACTATACACAGTAAAGTTTAGGTGAGTATCTCAGTGGCGTAATGGCGTAGTGGAGAAGTGGCCCGGGCCCGTGATCGATAATGTTAAACAAAACTTCGCAAGGCTCACGGGCTATAATTAGGGT
The DNA here is from genome assembly GCA_918026875.4 of Diatraea saccharalis. Lineage (NCBI taxonomy): Eukaryota > Metazoa > Arthropoda > Insecta > Lepidoptera > Crambidae > Diatraea > Diatraea saccharalis. Next base: position 9,794,168 of record OU893350.1, read on the forward strand.
TACAATATTAAAAAAAAAAACCATCGTGTTAAATACTTTGTTTCAGAATGTTTATTTTAGCGCATTTTTTTTGTAAAAATCCGGTTGAAATATAGTAAAAATTAGCAACAATGTTTTTCCTTACAGGTGTCGATATGTTAAAGTAGATCCTATATAGTTATTCTATAAAGAATCGGTAACCTACTAACCTTACGGTTAAACTACAAATAATTTATTGAAGTAACTACTCGCTATAAAATATCAAAGGATTTCATTACCGTAATTTTTTTTTTTAACTGTGTAGAACATAAATATAGTGGAGAAACAACCACACCAAAGACAGTAAAAAAATAAAATTAATTTCTGACGTCACTGTTTTTAAATCCGGTTTTGAATCTAGATCGACTTACGGTTATTGCATTAAAACAGAATTTCAGCGTTTATTTATGCTTTTATTAGTATAAATATATTTTATTATGGTATGGTAGATTGCTTAGTAAAATATTCTTAATATGTATTTACATTTATTTTTAAAATATAGCAAGTAATTAATGTTTACTTTAAATCGACGGCTGAAGGGTGTGCATTGTCTTTTAAAATAATAATAACTGTATACAAATTAGCTTACAAGCACCACAAAAAATGTTTAAACAAGTCGACGTTACACTACAAAAGCAGGTAAAAAAACAATAAGATAACAATTGAAAGTGATTAAAGTCGCATTAAAAATATACATATAAAAAATCTAAAGGAGCCATCAACGTTTTTTATGCTAAAGCAATAACAACGATTTTACTTAATATCAGTAAATTCTATTTATATACAAAAGCATTAAAAACTACTTATTTAGTTTATTTTGCAAACAAAAAATAAGTATTTATTTATTACTTGTAAGTAAGTAAATAAATATACTTTATTTCAAAACAGAAAATGACATGGGTATTTTACACAACTATGTACAAAAGGCGACCTTATCGCTAGCCAGCAATTTTTTCCAGGGAATCTTGCATTGGTTGGAATAACATGAGATTAATTAGCAAATTGCACATAAAACTAAACAGATAACAATTTAAAACGATAAAACAAAATAAGAACAGTTTTAACAGCAAAGTATCAATAATGGTAGGTCCATTAATAGTTCGGTATCCATTTTGCGAAAGTTCAGTGATTTAAAAAAATACAATAAGAAAGAAAACAAAACCACAACAGTTTTTTCAAACCACACACATCTATATTAATAAAAAACCGCCTTTCAACCTGCGTTTTTTAAATTTACTTTGAATACCTACAATTAGAGTTCAAACTCCAAAATAGTTAACGTTTTTAATAAATTTCAAAAGAAAGTTCAATGTTTTTAAAAAACAATGAGAAAGAAAACAAAACCACAACAGTTTTCTCAAAACCACACACATTTAAATTAACGAAAAACCTCCTTTCAACTTACGTTTTTGAAATTCACTTTTAATACCTACAATTAGAAATCAAACCAAAACTTTAAAGCATTAATAGTTAACGTTTTTAATAAATTCTTATTACGATTTTTCACAAGTATACTCAATACAAAAGAAGCAATTTGCTGAGCGCTAGTTCTATTTCAGTCGCGGCGCGACGTCCACCCAGATAACTCTTTTAATATCTTAGGAATGTGCAGATGAATAAAATATTCATTCATTAATGTACTTGGGAATGGGGTCAGGGCATCTATAGAATCGACATCGCATAGTTTATGTGAGAGCTATACCGGGTAATCGGGTAGTTGCACAAACGTCCATTAAAATTAGGTTAAAGTGACATTGCAGTTACAGATATTCAAATTTAAAACATTCATTAGAGCATAGTCATTAAACCTTAATAGATGTTTGTGCATTAACCGTTCAACTGTTTAAGAAAAACTTAATTTTCCTCTATAATAAAGTTTGATGAAAAAATATGTCTTTAATAATATAAATTGAAGTGAATTGGATCTTAAATTCATTAATTACTTTACCTTATTGTGTATAATGATATATATGAAAAAATATTACAATTTTAATGTGAACTTACAGATTATTGATATCAAAATATCTTTCCACTGAGGCTCTTTTAAAAATATTTCTACAGTTAATTATTTTTGATGGCTTGAGATTGCACTTTATATATTTTATTTTGCACTTTATATTCCTTATCTTCGTTAATTTTGTTTTATTATAACTATAGTTTAATGTTTATTCAACTGTTCTGTTGTAAGAAAGTACGTGTTTACACTCGGGTGAGTTGATCGGTCAATCCATTCGGTCACATATCTATATTTACCAAATTGGTGTATGAACTGTTTCTATATTTACACTCACAACGTGAAGCTCGTGAAAATATCAACTCATTGTAGTTCATGATCTTGATTAGTTATTACTTTAATAATACACTTTCACACATTTTTAAAAGAAGTTTCTCAATTCTTTATTCGACTATAGTAATATGCGAAGTGCGCGTCATTTATTTGAACTTCGAACACGGCATTCCATTTTTAAATATTAATATTTAAATACAGACAAACAAAAACAATGCGTATTAAGCGACTGCCAGTGATCAACTAGCGATGTGGCGCTTCCTACATCCGTTGTTTGATGAACGACATTGGCCTTGTGACTAAACGCTGTGACTACGCAACCGCTGCAGTGACTATTCCTATGAGCCCTTATAAGTTTGAAAATAAAACAAACCTTTTTAATTCATTGTTTATTTTTAAAATACAGTAATAAATCATCGATATTGATTGTACTGTGTGGTGGCGGTATATTAAAGGCAAACCTTTTTGTATTTACGAAACGATTAAGTTAATTATACATTTACCGACTTATTATAAAGTAACTTGAATATCCATTTGTTTTCTAATTGCAAATTGCATAATTACAGGATATTCGGATTTTGTTTTACACAGGAAGTTTAAAATGTATATACTAGTTAATTCCTATGCAAATATTCAATTTTTTACATGTTATTTAATCGTCATGTGTTTAATAATACATGTCAATCACACATGTCAATCGTCATTTGCCGGTATCATTTATAGGTTATGGCTGGTTTACACGTGATCAAGTAGTTAAGAAGTAAGTTGATTTTTAATTCAATTTTAAGTGATTAAGTATTATTATTGGAAATTATACGAAATATTGTTTTCGGAGAAACAGAGTAGGCCTTCAGGTCTTTCGGATCCGGGGGGAGAGTATCCTAGGCTACTCAATCATGGCTTCCCAGGTGGCAACCTCCAGCAGGCGGTATACCGTAAGGGTTGTGGTGACCTCGGGTAACGGAGGAGAGTCCCTCCCTGCCGCTTGCCAGTTGGCAGGGATTATGCTTAAAGCATTACCCGACGCATAAAAAACGTGTCAATAAAAAAAGTGATAAGTATGGCCCTAATCATATTTATTACTTTTTTAATTTGATTTAGTGTTTGTGTTCAAAGACCATCTAAGAATGTAGTGTATCCATTTTTATTTATTTAATTCTTTTCGCACACATATCCCCCTTTATTTATATATTCCTTAGCGGTAATGCAATTCACATGATAAGCAACACATCAAGTACCTACCAAAAAGAACCAAATTTTCGCTTTAAATGTTCAACAGTGAACAGCACACTACAGACGATCGAAATTCTTCAATCAATTTTAAACTTTAATCCATTGATAGTTAAGTTCAATCTAATCTTACCTGTCTTTCTTTCAATTTTAACACTACGTTAATTATTTATAACACATTCCTCGTAAATTACTACGTCCGCTTATGTAAGCCCGCGTAAAATAATTTTGTAGTTTTTTTTCGTTCACGCAAATAGAACGCTGTTTTGTTATCTACTAACACCTTTAAGGTAAACGTCCATACGTCACGCACGTACCGGCCCTGCGACACGCAATGGATTATATTAAAAATATGTATGACGCCATAAGTATAAGTTCGTCGTTAAAACTGATAGTTGCATTTTTCTTAGAAGCATCTATACAAAATGTGTCTGCAGTAGACGTATGACATCAGTAAAACCGTGCAATGTGTTGCGTGTCGTGCGGCCGGTGCGTGCGTGCTGTGGCAGTGTACGAGCAACTTTAGTTTAAAATGAACTCTACGGTATTTAATTGATTTAAAGGTTAAGAAATGTTTAAGGCCAATTGTAAGCTTTCATTAAATAACATAATAAACTTAATTTAAGTATCGAAATATTGGCCTAATAGTAGTAAATTATAGACATAATAAAACTCATTCATTCGTTTTAACACTATATTTGAGGAGATACTGACAGTTAATAACTATAAGTCTATTGCAAAACCTAAATTGGATTAAGTACTAACACTATAAGCTATTAAATATCTTGCCGTCATAAATAAAAATAAGTGAAATGCTACATTTTGATCACCCATCCACTATCTCGCCTTTTCAATAAACTCTTAACGGTTAACCACCGTAATCGCAGACCGAACACGCTAACCACTGCGCGATCCAGTTCCTTTATAATATTATAAAGAGAAAAGTTTTGATTGTTTCCATTGAATAGGCTTCTAAACTACTGGACCAATTTTTAAAATTATTTTACCTTCTGGAGGCTGCGTTACGGGTGACATAAGCTATAATTTACTCTGGTGAAGTCGCGAGAAAACAGCTAGTCGTACAATATAGTTAATTGATCGATTTACGAGTTAAGTACCTACTACGTCGATATAACTACAATCAAATAAGCGAGTCATACTAGTACATAAATTATCATTAAAAATCAATAAGTCCAATGCCAAGACGACCGTTTACTATATTAAGCTGTTTTAATTGTCTGATGTGATATAACACTAGGGCTGTCATATAATAAAACTCTTTCGCATTATAATATTATGACTTGCTGTTGTCTTGTGTGATTGAAAACAAACATGAGAATACAGTTGTTTTATAGATTTTCGAACATTGTGTTTTGTATAAAGGTTGCTCACATATCTAACAGATTTCTGCAATGAATTTCGGCCTCTACTCTTAATGAATTAAGGTTAAAAATCGAGTGGTGTGACTGTTTATAGCCTGACGAGCAGTTGACTATACATGTATTCAATGGTTTAGATGTTATCATACACATAATTATAAAATTCCTTTCTTTCGCCTCCTTCGGTGTGTACCGTCCCGATTTGTGTTTGCGTAATAATATATTATTATGCGTAATAATAATAATATATTGCGTAATAAAATAATATTTTATTATCATTAATTTTTTATAAACCTTTTTTTCTTTGACTCGATCTGAAATGTTGAAATCGATATAAAATTTGAATCATATAATATTTGTTATTTCCTTTGAAAGAGCCGTCTGATGAATTTTTAATAAAAAAATATTTCAGTTCATTTAGTTAATTAAGTCATCTTGCGGTATTTAATATCTTATTTAAGTTAAACCTGTATCATAACTGAATAAAATGAACTAAATATTTGGCAGCCCTATCTACGATTCTATGTCCCGCTGTTTCTCGTCAACTAATTCTACTTAGGCGTAAATATACGTCTTTCTCGAGTTTTCAATTTAACATGATCAAAGCGTGACCTTAATCATTCGTACATATACAAAAAAAGTTTACAAAATATTATGGAAAAAATGGTCGAATACGAAACGAGGATATACGTAGAGAACTAACCTAACTGATATTGTTTGAAGGATTGCTTAGTTGAAGTGGCAGTTCAGCTAAACAATCCTTACGGACAAATCGATATGAACTAATGGCCGATGAGGAAGAAAGGTTCTGGAATGGCGACCGCGTGAGCTAAAAGCAATCCTTACGGACACATAACGAGAAGAACCGATGACCGTTGAAGAATTTTTTTTTTCTGGAATGGCGATCGCGTAAGCCATAACAAATTCTTACGGGCACATACTCAGAAGAATCGATGGCCGTTGGGAAAGAAAGATTCTGGAAAGGCAACACTTACCAGTCAACGCTCAGTGGGTAGGCCCACCATCAGGTGGACCGACGACCTAATAACACTGGATCTACGTGGGAAGCTTATGTCCAACAGTAGGCGTCGAACGGCTGATGTGGCGAAACTTTTTAATTTTCTTATTTATTACCCAACAGAAGCCGCCATTTTTAGGTCTCCAAGTTATATAACATTAGCACTGCTTTAATGAAACTTGGTGCCAAAATATTAAAATGACACCCATAAAAAAAATCACAACAAATTAAATGACAAATAATTAGCAAATTGCTAATGCACTTGGCCGACATTTTGGTGACGTAATTGTTTTCAATGATCACAGTACCGTTAGCAAATAAACACTGGTTGACGAATACACATATTGAGCTGGGTTGTGTTGGGATCACACAAAATTTTTGATGTTGTTCTTGTTATTTGTAATGGTTGACTGTATATTGATGAAAACCGCAATAGCGGGAACTGATTTTGTTTTATAATATGTAAAGATTAATATACGAAAAGGCATGTCAAAATAGTAAAATAAAATGAAACATCGCCATAACATTGTTTCTTAGTAATGTTAGCAATCTTTGTCGTATCCTGAGGCTAGAGAGAAAGAAAGATAGGAGTTACCACCACAACCTACGAGTACATATTGTGATTGAAAGTGACTTCATTTCTAATGAAGTCATTTTTAAATCTTGACATCACTGTATGGAAAAAAACAGGGAGAAAAAAGCAGCCCTTGCTGGGTTTCTTGCGGGTTCTTTTCGGTACAAGGTCTCTTCGCCGTAGATTTACGAACCAATGGCATAGAGTTTCGACTTTCACAAGTGCATGTAACAGTCTAGACTGAATAAATGATTTTGATTTGATTTGAATCGGGGTGATTTTATTCGTCCCGTTCTGTATAAATTAAAATAATTGTGTGTTTTAGAAGAACTTTATGATTTTGTCCACAGGAGATTTAAGGGTGACATGGCATGGCAAACAGATTATGTTTGCTCTAATTATATGAAATTTAAAAATACAGTATCTTTAAAAATATGATTTTTAGTTCTTTGAACTGACCACATTTCCATGTTTCGCGGTATTCAAAAGTAATTAATTTTTCAACTAGTATTACTTAAGGAGTTTCTTATGTTACCTTAGTGAGCAGCTACAAATATTTAACCTCTGGCAAAGCACTCACTTTATTCTACGTCATTTCATCCCCATATCATCTTGTACCGGGCGTTGTGGGTGACGGAGATCTTCTAAGTAGAAGTAACTTGCACATGTCTGAACACCTCACCGACATGTTTTGAGGTCCTTGATTTCGTGGCTATTTGCCGTCACTTCTGCCCCGACGATCTTCGGTCAGAGCTCAGCACCTAGTGGCCATCCTAGCCGTAGGCCCGTTACTGCAACGAAGGACTTGGCCATATTAAGGTTTCCCGGGACACAATGACGTGATTCTTGAGGTGTCTTGTCCTCTTGGCTCCCCAATGATCCTTGAAGCAAGCTCGTCCAGTTGAAGGTCCCTACAGATTGATGGGACTTCGCCAATGAAGGGGAGGATGTTGAGGACCAGCAGCGAGACCGATCTCTTTTTATAATCATATATGTTTTGATAATTTTATTCTAAATTTTTGAAGTTTATTCAATTGTTTTTATATTGTTCATCATTAATGACAAGTGTTCTTGACGAGGACTTGTATTTGTGGGAAATAGAAGCTTTGAGAAAATTGTTGTTGTGTTTATTTTTACATCCAAGTGCCAACACTAACCCTTGTCACCCTTCGTCGTTATCAAAAAGATTATCTTTTAAATATGTAACACAGAGAAAATTAAATATCTTTACGCTTTTTATGTGATTAATAATTTAAAATTACTCAATAGAAAGAATCAAAAATTACATTTCATATCATAGGCATAAAAAAAGTAAAACCTAGGAACAAGATCAAGGTGCAAAAAGCAAGCAAGGAGGACCACAGCTATTGAGATTGAGAATAGAGAAGCAACATTTAATGTGTAAGTTTTTATACGTAAACTAAATAATACAGAAAACTTAACATTTATCACATTATTTATATGATGTTACAATGTTATCAATCTAAACTATTAAAATAACACATGGCCTGAACACATATCTGACTTATTGCTGACATCAATGCCAAATTTAAAACGCTACGCCTAAGCTGCCATTATTTCTTCGAATGATAGATTTACAAAACATAAATCCAATGCCAGCAAAAAGGAAGTGCTTTAAACAATATCTATATCGATAATACAACAAGTATTGATTACGGCTGTCATCGCAAAAAATTTTTGTTTCTTGCAGTCTTAACACTAGAGCAAATTAAATAAAATATTCTCGTTGACCAATCTTCTAATTTTAATCATTAATTAAGACAAATTAACAAGAACACTTGAAAGTAAAATTATTTATATTACATTCAGTAAGACAGAATCTATTATCAGGGATGAACTCTGCAAATTATACTCATTATTCCTGTTTCAAAACAGGACAATAATGCTATATGAAATTCATTATTTCAATTTTTTGACTGTGAAGTTATCTAAATTCGCATCGTCAAAATTTTACTTACAATTTTGTCGCGCCATGTTTAAAATAACTAACTTTGTGATTTGCATTTTTTTTCGTAATTATTCTATCCCTCGATGGTACGAAAAAACTATTTAACTCGTATAATTTATTACTTAAATGGAAACTCTTTGAGTAAACCACACTACAAATAGTAGTTATATTAAGCAAAAACTTCTATTTGTTTTCCAATATAAAATTAAGAAAGGCAACCTTATTTATTCGTCTTTAAATTACAAATTTTACTGAGAAAATTAGTTCATAATAAGGTCTCTTAACTTTGAACATGATGGTGTATATTGGATCAATTAATACAATATAATAAAACAAATTTATTCAACAATCACTTACAATCATTAGATAATTCAGTCATCGTGACATTAGTTGTTCTCGCATCAGATTCTCTCATCTTAGCTCGCAAAATTGTAATAAAAATTATTGTTATCAACACGGCATGAAACGAATTGATAACGCCGAATATTTTAACAGAAACAGTTATATTAAATAACGATAAAACATCGGTAATGAAAACCTGTAAGCATGTAGTGATTACCAAAAGGAATGCCATGAAAGCTGTCTTTGATATGTCGCTAATATTCCTCTGCCTGTTCATACGTTTCTTAAAAGCTACATAAAAAATCTTCACATAAATTACAGCATTAGTACTAACAATGACAAATTTTAAACAAGCGTATATTTTATAGTACAAATAAAAGTATGTTGGATCCGATAGTTTCAATGTAAATATAGCGATCAGAGCAAAAGGTAATGAGAGAGACCATACCAATATAGATACAACTAACAAACTGAGTTTTGTTCTCGTATACACGATAACTATTTTGTCGTATAGATTTTTTGAGAATACAAACATCCATAGCACGAGGACAAAGTCTACGTAAAAATATATGGTGTATAACATGTCTCTCCATATTTTCGATGTCATTGCAGTACAGTATATTATCAAATATTCGCACAAAGTCACCATAATTCTCGCTAAAGTCATTTGCGTTAAAATTTTCTCATCGATCTTTCTGCACGGCTTCAAAAGGAAGAAAAGTATAATTTGCATCAACAAACAAACACAAGACACAGCTAGACCGAACAGCCACAACACTTCGTACAGTTCCATAGTTTGCACACCATTGTATTTTATTCTTGTATGGTTGTAGGAAATATAATCGCTTGAATTGTTCATTTTGTTGGACACACGCCGACTCCTCTCTCTATATTATAATTGTGATTCCCGAAGCGTTAATCAATTGTTTCTGTAAGTAAAAAAGTATGTCAGATAAAGCATGATGTCGACGGTTCATTGATTAAACGAATGAATAAATATTGCTAGTAGTAAAGTAGTTGTTTGTGGTACTTAAGTGGGAATGACAAGTGAAAATAAATAATAAGTGATAACCTAAAATCCTAAAACAGATGTCTTGAGTTTTTATCGTTTAATAAAGTTTTACTTGGGTTATATTATGGATATCGGATTATTTAAGTATTATAACATTAAAAATTCAATGTCAGGGCTAGTTTGAGGTGACGTTTTAGGTGGTTCTTTTGATGAGATGGGTCGCATCTCATTGTGGGGTTGGTGGCTTTTTGAATAATTTCATTTAAAAAAATTTCCAGTATAGCACTGTGAATGCAAAATTCATCAAAAACAATCCTCGACTTCAATGTGAATCCATTTTATGATTTTCAAGTGAGATTATGGTCATTTTGATCAATGAATTGATTTAAAAAAGATTTCTTATAAAATATGATTAAATGTATAGATTTTAGGCAGTAAAAAATATATTTTGTGTGATAGATAATAATCCATATGGTATCCAATCGTAATGAATTCAGATACCATGCCTGGGGTAAACTCAAGGTCTTGGCATAAAGCCAGATTTCGTGAAATGGTATCAAGGTAGTAAACAATTCAGAATGTGACAGGAAAAGAGGACAGAAAAAGTTCGTTTAATAGTTGTGTTTACGATCTTAAGGGATCACGCTTTCGTAGTAACAGTTTATAAATGCCGGTATTTTCATTTTACGATTATAATGACAGGAAATTTTTCTATATTCTTTTTTAATAAGAGGTACGTTTTGAGTAGTTTTGAGTAAGCTTGTATCTCAATTGGTGAACATAGATTTGGTTTATTTGAATTTTTAAAATATATAGGCTTTGTTTGTTTAAATTATAAAATTGAGTTTTTTTAACGATTTATTTTGATTTTGACGAAAATAAAACGATTAATCAGGGCCATAGAACAAAGTTTGTTCCGCTGTCTGTACGCTGTGATATTCTAAACTACACAACGGATTTTAATGCGTTTATCATTATCCAGAGTGATGAAGAACGAATATAGGACCACGCGGTCGAAGCAGAATACTTGTTATGTTATAAAAGCAGAACATGTTACAGCAAATATAATATGAACATTTTAATTTAAAAAATAAAAAGCATTACTAAGTTACTGACACCATCTATATATACTAATATTATAACGGGGAAAGATCTGTTTCATTATAAGCTCCAAACTTGTAAAGAAACATCTTTTCTCTTTACTACTTCTCCACTTACGGGAAGCTACATCATACGCGTTTGACGTAGGTTATAATTTAGCGGACGATGTAGCAGCAAAATTGTTACTTAATAGATAAAACGAATAATTCCCGCCACTAACGATTGGCGGGAATTATTTGTATTCAAATCTAAAGTTGTTATTTTTTTTCTGAATTAAAAACTGACATTTATATTTATGTTGACATTTTTCCCGTTAGCGATATCATTATTAATGTATTTTACCAAAGACTTGAACTTAATTCCCATTAAAGACATTTCCTATTCTACGTGAGTATGAAGTTTTATAGAAGTATGAAGAAAATTTAAAATCAGTCCTATATCAGAACCTATTCAATGCAAAGAAACAAACAAATATTTCCTGTTTTTAATATTAGTATAGTATACTATTATTTTGTAGTATACACAGAAAAGTATTAACCAAAAATATTGATTAATAAACTTTTTGGTATTAAATGAAAGAGTTTTAATGATACCATAGCATTGATGACATAATAAATTGGAAAAATTCAGATCTGCATTCATCGGCATTAATATAAAAAAGAAAACTTACCGTTCCATTTTCAAAATGTTTGTATTAGATACTCGTCCTTTAAACTTCTCTTATCAAATGCACGCCGCTTCACAGTTATTTTAATTTTAGAACACTTACGAGGAGTGAATGGAAAAAAATATAGATTGGTTGCTTTTGGTTTTGTAGCAATATTTGAACAACTAGCGACCGCTCCTAGAGGCAGGTGCAATTTTTGTGGGATACGAATGATATTTAACGGCAGGAAAGTCAATTAACTTAAATGAAGCTTAATTATATTGGTTACATAAAGTCCACTATAACCTAAATTGATAACATGAGTATCATTTTTACGTCAGTTATGTATTAACTTGATAATTTTTCCATTATCATTTTGTGTGATGTTGTAATATCCTATTATTACTCTTAACATGACCTAAATACAGGTGTGCTCACAATTAGGGGTCGTAGTACTTTTTATTTAGCCAATTAAATTGTTTACTTATTAATACCACATACCGTGTGTGAAGTTATGACAAAAAATAATTTTAAAGCTTTGCGCGCACTGCACGACAATTCTGCTAATATTTATGTAATAATCGTAATTCAATTATATATATGTCGCCATTGATGAGTGAGGAAGACATTGCATTAATAATATTGGACTTTAAGTCGATAGTACAAATGCAAAATGCAAGATTCTTTTGTAACGAGATTATTGCGTAGATAAAAATAAGCAGAATTGGTTCACAGGTGATTATTCATCGTCACGCCCATTTTGCAGAAGTCACTTAATAGAGATGATGCCTGTTCCTTCCAATAAAAAAAAAATAAGCTGGGAATCGTGAGGAATGTTGCTTTCTTCTAGATCAGCTAGCCGATCTTTATTTTTAAACTATATGAGTTTAGTAATGATATTACAATAAAATAAGGGAGATAGGTTACTTGGATTCAAAAAGTGTCATCTTAAAACTATGCTTATTAACATACTTGAGCGCAGTATGGCGAAAGCGTTGATTGTGTTTATGTACCATAATCATTTTAAAAATGCTATCCTGTGTTATGCGAATCTGTAGAAACAACATAAGTAAGTCGTTTAAAGACCAAGGGGTCACATTTTATTCGTAAGTATACATTTTTTATTGATTTGCGTTAGACTCAGAAAAATGAATAATGTGTCATAAAAGAAAGTGTAAATACTCTGGTTATAAATTGTGAAAAAGATCTGTCAAAGATTATGCAAGTAACAGAACGGACAATTCGACTTTAGTGCCTACGCTCTACCTTACATGTATTTGAAAATCTATATGAGACTGAAACTCCGAAACTCATCGGTTTGAATTCAGAGTATCGTAACCTAACTCCGGCGCTAAAAAAATACTCCGATTCTGATTTTGATTGAAGCCCTCGTGTTATTATAGATATTATATATCAGTGTCAGACTTTACAAATAATCAAATCAAAATGTAAGAAATCAAATTTTTTAAGTTGAAATGTTGATCAAAGTCTTTAACCTGCATTAAACCTGCATTAAATAATTAAACGTCTAGTCTGTGACATGTCAATTATAATATTTGGAGCGTATCGTGCCATGTGCGTGTATATGCTGGGGACAATTTTTGACATCGTATTAGTACCTACTGATTAGTACCTACCTATCTACCATTTTTTTTATTGTAATATCATTGAAGTTTAGTATTTAACATTATTTTTTTCTACCTTTTAACCGACTGCAAAAAAAGGTTATTAATTCCAGGTGTATGTCAATTTTGTTAGAATGGCGTAATATTCATATATGTTGGTTTATATTGGCTTCTGATGATGTAGGTTTCTCCAAGGATAACTCGTGAACTAGAACTAGGATTTCAATTATTATTTTTTCGTTTAATTGCTTAGCTTTCAACATAGGGTATACTCAAGTTTTTCAAAATCAGTTAAGTAGTTTTGAAGATAAAAATTATTAAAATTTAAGCCACTTATAAAAGGAGTAACAATTTAACAGACTTATAAGAACGAGTAAAAATATGGTAATTTTTTTAACCTGTGCATGACGTCATTAACCGATTTCAAAAAAGAGATTATCTATTTGATTTGTATGGTTTTAATCATCTTAAAAGAAATGAGGTTATCAATTTGACCTGTGTGTATGTAGTTATGTTGGAATATGGCGCAATATATATTATGTTACTCTTCATGCGCTTCTAAACACGTGTGCTACATTTTGTAGGAGTATATGTATTATGTATGTGAGTCTATATAAGTTAGCTAACGTATTTCTTTAACGAATTAGACATTGGATTGAAACTATACTTTTTTGTTTGATTACCTATTTTCAACTAATTAAATGACTCAATACTAGGGCGGGATGACAAATAGCTAGCCCAACCCATATTTTGTATAATCTTATATATAAAAATGAATCGCAAAATGTGTTGGTAAGCGCATAACTCAACAACGCCTCGACCAATTTGGCCAAATCTTTTTTTAAAATGTTCGTTGAAGTTCAAGGATGATTTTTACGGCGAGAAAAATTAGAATTATTGCTGGAAAAACCCTAAAAATAGCCCTTTTCTTTTTCCCATACAAATGATTTGTAACTAAAACGTAGTCAATTTGAGCTCTATTGCTATGGTATAAAGTTCATATTAAATTACAAGCACTCACTGTTGTCTAAGCAATGTAGGTGTGTTCCTAACGTCAAAGAGTCAATTTGCACTTTATTACCACTATACAAAGTTGAAATTCAATAATATCAATACATTGTGCGTGTGTGCGTTGGAGCACAGAATACATCGTTGGAGGATTTAATGCCGCGTTCCGAAACTCAATTAAAGTAAATCATTAGTATTGATTTTCAATTTGGTCGGCTTTGTAATTATGATTCACATAATTAACAATAAAGCGATTACTTACTTTTAAATGCTTATAATATATATTTTATTTTATTATTTCTTATTCACCACGCCCTATCACCAGGGTGACGGTTCAGTTCAGTTCATGAGAATTTTTTGCCCCGACTATAAAATAAGTAGGAACAAAAAACTGCCACATTACAAATCTTTTTGACAGGACGAAGTCTGTCGGGTCCGCTAGTAACGATATAAAATCTCCTTAGTATTTTACTCATTGGTTCATTAGCTGCCAGTGTTCCAAATTTCAAATCGATCGTATAGTTTTTCTTTTAAATATTGACATTTCAAAAAGCATTCATTTGTTTTTTCTGCAAAATGGATAAAATTGAGCTACGAGCTGTGATAAAGTTTTTGCATTTAAAAGGATTAAGAGGTGGAGAGATTTTTCGGAGATGAAGGATGTTTTGAGAGAAAATGCTCCATCATATGTGACCATAAAAAATTGGGTGGCTGAATTTAAACGTGGCCGTACCAGTACCCAAGATGAACATCGTCCAGGACGTCCAAAAAGTGCCACTATTGCAGAAATTGTGATAAAAATTCATGACGCAGTTTTAGCTGACCGAAGATTGAAACTTTCCGAGATAGCTGATACTGTAGGCATCTCTAAAGAACAGGCGCAATACATTTTGATTCAAAAATTATGTATGAAAAAATTATCCGCAAGGTGGGTGCCGCGATTGCTTACAGTTGACCAAAAACGCGTTCGTATGCAAATTTCACAAGAATGTTTGGACCGCTTTAAAAGCAATACAACTGATTTTCTGTGACGGTTTGTTACTATAGACGAGACTTGGGTTTACCACTACATACCTGAATCAAAAATTCAGTCTAAACAATGGACGGAAAAAGGATCCCCGGCTCCAAAGAAAGCAAAAGCCGTGAAATCAGCGCGGAAAGTTATGGCGTCAGTATTTTGGGATTCGAAGGGTAACTTGATGATTGATAACCTTCCAAAAGGACAAAATATAAATGGTGAATATTATGCTGATCTACTGGATAAATTAGAAGTGTGTATTCGTGAAAATAGACACGGCCTGGCTAAAAAAAAATTCTTTCATCAGGACAATGCGCGCGTTTACACGTGCATCACTGCGATGGCGAAATTCAAAGAATTTAATTATGATTTGCTACCACACCTAGCTTATTCTCCTGATCTGGCACCATCTGACTTTCATCTATTCCCTAAGCTCAAAATTTTTTAAGGTGGACAAAGATTGGAAAATAATAGCGAGGTGATGTCTACCATGGACAGTTATTTTGAAGGGCTCGAAGAAAACCACTTCAGGGATGGCATCAAGGCTTTAGAGCATATATGGATGAAGTGCTTCAAGGAGACTATGTCGAAAAATAAATATACTTTTAACACACTAATTCAAGTTTTTCTATGCTAGGCTAATTTATTATCCCGCCCTCGTAATGATAATTTATTTGCTTTCAAATGAGGTAAAATGTGAGATGAACAGCTTTCATTACTGAGAATGTTTATCCGGTAAATATAAGTATGTTTAAATACAGACGAAAGTATCCATTTATTATTATAAGTTAGAAGTAAGAATATAGATCGGTGATAACTTCTATTAATAATAATAAGAAAGAATATAAAAAGCAATTAAAAAATAATCAAACAGACTTCAAAAATCTCGTTATAAAGAGAAATTACTGAAAAGAGAGAAATAATATGACAAATTTTAAATTATCTTTAATAAAATCGAAACACAGAAAGTGGATACACCTACAATTTTTTACTGAGGCCGGTGCCAGATATTTTTAAGAAAAATATAATTTATAGTAAGAGATAAAATTTTATAGATCTGTCTTACTTCTTACTAATGGACACGGCTGGCACTGAGTTTACAAACTACTTATCGACAATTCCACAAATGTGTATGTACATAGAAATACGTTTCTCACCGGTATATGGGCAACTAATTCTAAATTTTCATAGAATTTTTAAAAATAAGCAAATTTATATCCATCAGGTCTGTTAAAGTAATACCAACAATAAGGTTTTTTTTTATTTAGACAAAAGAGAGATAACAGGAGCTTTAGCTACTCGTACTTAAGCTTTAGAACGGAAGAGTATAACTGATTAACTTTATTTATCAACTTTGATAATCATAAAAATATATCTGATATATGTATGATTATCAAAGTTATCATTCAAGGTATCATTCATCGCCATAAAAATAAAAAAAAAAGAAATTAACTGTTTATTTTCACAATATTTGTATTAGCTACAGAAATATTATAAGTATGTATTAGAAATAGGAATAATCTATGGCATAAGTGTAGTTAGAATAATCTCTGCTTACACGAATACTAGAGCTAAGCTCAAAATATATAAACATTTAAGAAAGTGAAATTTTTGAATTTGCATGATATTAATTCGGGCGTACGATAAGCTGAAAACCGCGGGGAATATCGATTACGCCAATCTTCTCAGCGTTTATTTCAATTGATTAATTAAAGAAATACTTTTTGTTAATATTTATTTTAATATGTGGTCATGTTATTCCAAAGTTCTATTTAACGATATAAGCGAGACCAATTTTCAAACGTATTTCAGTCATTTCATATTTTTGAACATACAGCGATAAAAAATAATTTGTAGAAAAGACTTTAGAGAAAAACTGTGATAAGGAGAAATGAAGCAGTTATTAATCCTCCACCAGTATAATAGAAATAATATTAACAAATTTCAATTGAATAGAAACTCTTTAAGTTGGACGTCTGCTTTCAAAACATTCTTGGCGATTGTGTATGGTGCATCTGGAAAGAATATTAGAATATTGATTTGTAATAGCGAGTTACACATGGAGTTGTTTATGTAAGTATAAAGAGTTAAAGAAAACCTCATTATTTGGTGATACCCTCCTCCCTCAAAAACCCTCCTGAAAAGCTAATCAGCAATAATGGTGAATGAAGGAGCTTTGAAAATAATATATCACGAAAGTAAATTTAATGTTAATTTTTTAATTATTGCTTATCATTTAACTTTGTATTTATTATTATTATAATGGTTAGTTTCCAAGTTAACATTAGTTATTTCACTTAACACTGGAAACATGACTTAGTAAATATTTACACTGGAAATACTAAGTAGACTGGACACTTGACTTAATTATTTAATTGTTTACTATGGAAACACTACTTCTTATAGATGTTTACACTGGAACTATGACTCTCAATAGATATTTACACTGGACACATGAATTAATTTTGATAGATGTTTGATGAATCTTACCGACATCAAACCATTGGGTTTTCGGGTATCCGCTATCTTCGCGGGATGCTGCAATAGCCTCCCTGAGAGCGAATACTACACTCACGGCCAGACATATAGGCGGTTCTGAAACAGCTGAAATTAAACTGAATAGTCATTTGATAGCACTCACAATACAATACTTTAACTATCTCGTAAGTAATTTACAAACCAAACTAAATACATATTTACGAGAAGTATTATTTATGTAGGCTTCACCTTCTACCGATACAGGATTATTGTAAAAATATAGTAGCCATTTCATTTATCAGTTCAATCATAAATCAAACTTAAAAAAATGTTTCACAGTTTTTGTTACAAAACAGAGGCGCTTCCTGCTGTCTATAAGTTGTGATCTTTTAAACTACACAACGAATTTAATGCGTTTTCATCAATATACAGGGTGATTAAAGACAAAGGTTTATGTGTACAAGTTCCGTAAATTGCCAATGCGCTCGAACCCTGTATAAATAATACCCGCGTGACGTTATTTAAAAATAGAAAGTATTAATTATTAAAATATATATAAAAATCCCCAAAATAATGTTAAAATAAATCAATTATTCTTAGTTTGTTAATTTATTGCATTAATTTTTGAAAAAGTGAAGTTCTTTGTTGTGAAGTTGAAAGTTTAAAAATATAAAAAAGTCATTTACTTTGTAATAACGTAATAGATAATCATAATTGCAGTTGCTATTGTAGCCAACCATAACAATTAACAACAAAACTTTATTATTATTATTATTATTATAAGAAAAAGCTTAGTTAATAAATAGAAGAATAAAAGCTTAATTAATAGCACAGACTAAGAAGAAGATACTAGGTATATTAATAGGCACTAAAGTTGAGGAGCGGGGGCTCGTTACGTCACAGTTTCATAAACAATGTACAAAAGCGTGACGTCATACGACATTTTATCGCTGTGATTTATTGATTGTTCAGAAAATATAAAAAAAGTGTGCGTCTTACGTCTACCTGACGGACAAATAAACAAAAATTACTTATCGTCCCTATTCTATTTTGTACATAATAATTATTCAATTTGGTGCAGTCGTTTAACAGTTATGCGCGTACACACATTTCGGAGATTCATTTTTATAAATATATAGATAGACAGCGATGTCATTTAAAGTATCTTCTGGACGATTTGAGTCGATATTTGGTAAACTAATAAACTAAAAAGGATTTTGAACATGTATTTCCAACGGGTTTAATAGTATCTAATAAATGTAAATCGTTTTTTACATTACATTTGTTATTAATTAACAAAATTTTAAATAAATGATACTTAATAAATGTTAATGTAGGTGAAAGTTAGATAAATAGGTAACTATCAACTTATATACACTCGCCTTTGGATCCCAAAGTTCCAAAGGGATTGAAAGAATTTCTTCTCAGCCGTACTCTGAAATCTATTGGAATATCTTTAGCGAGTGGTACGTCATAGTTCCATGTCCGGTCAGTTAGGAGCTCCCCAGTTTTTTTATCATAGTCAAGGTGTTCATGTGTCCAATACCCGATGCCCATGATAAATGCACCCTCAACCTATAAAACATGATATGAAATCATAAGTTTCAGTGGACTAAGTGAAATTGTAAATAGTTTCTAATTTATAATTTAATAAAATCAATTATATAAATCATATTTAATCCTTTTTTTCGAATTATATTAATGTCCCTAATGGAAATCACGGAGATCAGGCTATGACCTATCACGCGGGCCCAATTGGGATTGGTGGGTGTTAACGACTGCAGATCCAACTGGGACCAACCGACTTAACGTCTTTTCGAAGCAAGGAAGAGCTTGCTAAATAGAATAGACAAGTTCCGGATGATTCTGCACCAACAACTGAATCACCTCTTAACTTGCCGTATAAAGTATTTCGTTTTCATTAATTTATACTAAACTAGTTACGGGATTGTGACAAATTGGGAGTCCAGCGATAAATAATGTATAAATCATTGAAAAAACTTGGAACCGAATCGTAAATTGGTTTTTGTTTAATCCAATGTGGATTCTGAAATCGGCAATTCGCAAAAATTTCACAGGGAAAACTAAAATTTTATAAAATTATAGGTTATTATAATAGTTAAACTACACCTGGAAAATTTATTGTTTACCAAAGAACATATTCAAAGAAATCACTTGCTTTTAAACTTTGTCCTTGCACTTTTCTCACATTACTTTTCCACAATATAATTCGTTTTTTTTAATAATTACTTGTCACTGAGCATTGGTTTTAGGTTAAATATCTTTGGCTAGTTCATGACTTTATCGACGATAATAGTCAACCTGTAAGGAGTAAATTTTACGGAGCGTGGCTTCGTAAAATTAAGTTCTCCTGTTGAAAAAATGTAGTGGCTTGCAAAATGGCTAATTACCAATTTTATCAAAAAGGGACTTATATCTCTTGTGTTCGAATATTTATTTCATTGTTGTGTTTGGAATATTTAAAAATCATTACCGTGTAATCTCTTTACCATTTATTGCAAATCTTTTAGATCCATCTCGTAAAGTGAATATCAGATTGTTATACTTTTGACATTTTTAAAGAAAATTTATTTCAATTTTAAGCCTTTAAATAAATAACGATATCATTTTTTTTGCGTTCTCCGAAACGGCCGAATTGCACGAAATGAAATATTCACCCTTATACTAAATAATAAAATATATCAGAAAATTATCGATAGCTCATAAAAATGAAGGAAACCTGAGGAGAGTAGAAATAATACGAGAATTAGTAACAAGCAACCTAACTGAAACGAATTTTAAGTAAGAACATATTAACTGTAAACGCGTAAACTATGTGCATAGAGTATCTGTTCATGAATAGAAGGGATTTGAAGATATATTTGTATGATATCAAAAAGCTAACAAAACTTCGAAAACTTTAATTTTTTAATTTTAAATTCAAATCCTCATTAGTAGTTCAAATACTATATATTACTTACTACTTATCTTACTTTTTTAGTAACATTACCTGGCCTATGTCTAGTTCTGGATTAACGCTTGTACCGACATCTTCAACTAAGTCTACTCTCAGGATCTCATGTTCTCCTGTTAAAATATCTAATTCCACTTCAGTTACTACAGCTCCAGCTGATCTATGGGTGTCCACGTCATTGGCGGTCACTCGATAGCTCGCCTGTAGGTTTATACCTTGATTGAAAGCAGCCTCTACTAATACTTCCCATGTTGGATTATTTAGTGTCTCTCTTACGGTGGATAAACGGTCTAAAATCATTTGACAACACTTGATAGCTCCAAAACATGCTGAGTGTGTTGTACGGCTACCACCAACAGTGAAAGTATTAGGATTCTTTTCAACTGTTGTGGGCTTTATTTTAATTTTATCCATTGATATATTGAGCGTATATGCAACCACTTGGATAACTCTAGTATTGATACCTTGACCTATGTCTACACCACCGTGGGCAACCACAACGGTTCCATCTCCATGAAAAACACTTAAAAGAACATGATAATCAACAAGTGTTGGTGCGGGCCAACTTAAGAAAGCAACTCTTAGGCCCTTCTTTTTCCATCTATTCGTACTGTTGAATTTCGCTATCTCTTCCTTGCGTTTATAATATTCACTTTCTTTAAGTACTGTTTGTATAACATCAATAGTATCTGTAGCTAGTGGGTCAATATTGTTTAAGCGAACTTCCACTGGGTCTTTCTCAATTTCATACGATATCCTTTCCATGATATGCTCAGTTAGTGCAATTGCTTCTAATTCACCTAGTAATGTAATTTTAATTAAATGTAATATTTTATTTATTTATTATATGATAATATTGTTATAAAAAAAATAACTCTCAATTACCTGGAGCCCTAGCGAACGTATTAGAAGGTAAATCTGTTGTGACACTAAACAGTTTATATTGCCACCTTCTATTGTCGTAACAATTTTTCAATGATGGAATTGTTAGTGTATAAATAGCTTCAGCAGCTAAGTACCCATAATTTTGGAAGAAGTGGTATTCTAAATACTGTATTTCACCATTACTACTTACACCAACCTAAAAAAAAACAATAGGTGATCATGTAATTATAACATGTTACAGATTCATGTGATATAAAATAACAAGTAAATAGTATTTAAAAAAGTAAACTTTGCAGTAAAGTGTGTTAAATTTAAAGGAAAACCTTAATGAAATCTACAGATTTTATATTAGTACGAAAACATGAAAAGAATTTAAGAAAAAATTTCATTGGATTATTATATTGGATTTATTTAAAATGTTATACTAAAAAATATTCTTAATGAAAAATTTCGCAATCCGGGTGACTGCTTTAACCATTGAGCTTCCCAAGCCTAACATGACTAACGAATTTTTCAAGCACTTGTTACTTTTTTGCTACTACAGAGTGTAGCGTATTTCATCAATGTTTGGATGGATTGCCTGAATGAATCCAAGGGTTCAAATCCCATCTCAGAGTGCTAGGAACAAAGCGGATTTATAAGCATATTTTATTTAAAATGTTATTGGATGTTCGTACTTCGTAATCTGAAGTAGCAGGAAGCCGTTTTCCAATTACTCTCATGCTGGATTGTATGCTCAAGATAAATCTACATGGCTTATTTAATAGATACGCAGCGAGAGAACATGCACAAGCTACGTGTGCTGTTCGACTTATTTTGAGTCCATACCCTCCGCCACATCTTGGAATTGTCAGATTTATTCT
Source organism: Diatraea saccharalis (assembly GCA_918026875.4). Lineage (NCBI taxonomy): Eukaryota > Metazoa > Arthropoda > Insecta > Lepidoptera > Crambidae > Diatraea > Diatraea saccharalis. The sequence continues at coordinate 9,816,595 of OU893350.1, forward strand.
AAAAAATACAAAATAGTTAATATCGCATATAAATATATAAACAAACATAAGAAAACATATTTGGATTGTATTCAAATACCGGCATTGTTCAATATTTAGAAATTCAGATACTCCGATATGCACATTATCTGGCCATTGTGAGGCGGCAAAAATTTCTAAACCATCTTCATTTGGCCGAGTGACACAACTCAAGGTTTCCATAGTAAAGTGATATTGGCCGGCTATATCATCGCCACCTTTAATTACTCGTTGGATATTTACTCCTCTGCTTCGAGCTGGGAATACGAACGTAAGTGAAATCCGACTTTGATCATGTTCCCTCACATCATTAATTGTTAACAGAATTTTTCTTTTATTTATTTTGTACTTTACTCGTACAAGCAAAGCTGCTCTATTTGCTAATCTTTCCGATTCAGCCACTATCATACCTATGGCTTGATCATAGAATTTAACCTCTTTTTCAGCAAATACTTCTTCTGGTATTAATTGTGTTGGTACTCTCTGGGATAGGTATGAATTCTTTCCTGGAATATCTTTTGCTGCGAAAAATGCTACAACTCCTGGAAGTTTCTAAAATGAAAATAAACACAGTAATTAACAAAAAGGTTTTTTATTTAAAAACTTTTTTGTTGTTAATTCCAATATTAATATAAAACAATACCAATGCTGGAGTAGGATCAATACTCTCTATTTCTCCAACACATATGTCCGAAGTGACGAAAGCACAATACAATTCTTGATGTCGCACGGGAATATCGTTTACATATTCGGCCTCACCAGCACATTGTATCATTGCATCTATTCTAGGCATCGGTTCGTTTATTGGCCATATTACTGGATTTGTATCATAAACTTCAACTCCTTTAGAAACAGGTCTTGTTCTTTTAAAGTTCTTGGCGCCAGACCGATAAAACGGTTTCAATTTACTTTCAGGAATCAGTTGAAGTAGACCCTTCGGAAAAATGTTTAATATTTGTAATAGATATACATTTTAATTGTGGAAAAGACATGTTTTACATTACACTATTTCTTATAATATTAGGAAAAAAAAGTACGAACATAACTTTAAACGTTAGCTAGTCTGAAAGAGCTGGGCAATTTCAATTTTTTTACTACACCACGGGGTTTAGATGAGGCCAGCACTTTCTATATTCATCTTTTACTCCCAAACCAGTATGGAACTAATACTATCTATCTATGTATAGTAAATATAATAGTTTTCATAAATTATACTTGTAAGTGTATCTTATTAGAATAGAATTTAGTTATATCTATGCCTAGGAAAGAAAGTCAAACGAAATGAAATTTTTATTATTAGTTTTATAACATTTATTCAGACATTATTAGACTATTGATGAAGACATTAGAAAAACTTCCTGAATGTCAAAGGTTAAGTTTTTGTCTTCCTAAAATGTCATAGTAAGACAAGGTAAGCGGGCTTAAATTTTCAGCACGTATACGCCTTTATTGGTTAATTGTACGTAGCTGTATTACTCCAGCCAACCTGACTGCGCGCAGAAGCGCAGAAGCTTTTTAGGATGAATGAATGAATAACAATTCCAGATTACGCATTTTGACAATTATGAATACACCATAAAAACTGTACTGCCATAACATTTAAAGGGATTAAGCAACGTTTTAAATTTTGTAGAGTTATAGTGATATGAGAATCGTGCCGAAACTATTCACCCCTGCTTCTTTAGGTTCTTTAAAATTGACACTTCTTATTGTAAATGTTATTAAATCATTTAAGTTAGTAAAATACTAATAAATTTGTTCAATAAACAGCTTAAACGACAACAGTCAAATATAGCAGCTGATATTTAAGTGGATATGTAGTAAATTAGGCATTAGTCTTAACAGTAACCTGATTATTGATATTTTGTCACAAAGTTTACCATAAAAAGAACCTTATTTAACTTTTGTCTAATGTTATAGTAAATGGTCTATAATTTACTAATATTGGATTTAAATTACCTTGTAAAATAATCCAAGTGCACACTTCTTTTTATACTCTGGTTCTTTATCACCAGGTATGAAGTCGACGATTAGTTCATCGTGTAATACACGAAGAGCTTCTTGCAGCACTTCATTTGTGAAGATTTTCTTTTTCACTAGAAACCGTTCTGTTTGTTGAGCGTGAGTAAATGTTTCGGATAAGCCTCCAAAGACTATTCTTGCTGATAGTACAGTATTGTCATGGTTATGATCGAACTCGTATAAGAAAGCAGCATTTACTTGAGCATGTGCATTTTGTGAACGAGTCATAATCTATAATAAATTACATGTTTAAAATACAATCTATTTTTTAATATATTTAATTAATCATCGGTTCTAATTTTACTCGTACCTTAAACGATGTGAATTTATACTTTTCTGGTAGAGGTGGAAATTTTACGAATGTTATTACCCGCCCAGTCATATCTAAATGTAGAAAATCTTGTGGTGTGACTTCTATGAATTTCTTTTGATGAACTATAAAGAAAAAGTATTATGATGGATTACAATATATATCATAGTCATTATTGAAATTTCTAAGTTTCTCGACTTTGCTATGATGTTTAATACTTAATTGTTACTTCTTTACTTTAATTAAACTGGTTAGCAAATGTGTCCGATAAAGCGTCTTTTTATTTATTGTTTAATAATTATTGTTTCATAATGATTTTATAACTAGGAATGTCATGTGGGTTTTTCGCTTTTCTTGGTCATTTTTGAGTTTTGTTTTACGAATGTTTAATTAAATATGTGAAATATAAAATATAAGTCCAATTTTCTATAAATTTTCTTTATCCTCCGTAATAACAAATATTATAAAACTAAGAACTACTAAAACGTAGAGTATATTCCTTTATTAAAAATAGTTTTCAGCTCAGCTCAGTTCCGCTTCTTAGTATATACCAAAAGTAAACCCTTAAAAAATACGAGAATAAATGAACCCATTACTTACCTATAGTTAAATACGCACCAACCGATTCAAATAGTAAATATAAATCTGATGAAAATTTAGGATATCTGTGTTTTGTCATTAAATTTCCAGCTATTGTCCCAATCTAAAAATCAAAGTGTGACGGAAATTGTTATCAAAACTACTTATCAATATTGCCATAAATATAGCGACGCTTAGAAATACTTACGTTTCTCACCGGTATATGAGCAACTAAATCTAAATGTTCATAGAATTTTTGCAAATAAGCAAATTCCTCATTTGTTTTTGAAATTGCCAAAAATATATCCATCAGATCTGTTAAAGTAGTCCCAGCACCAACAACGAGGTTCTGATCCAAGTAATGCATTTTGATTTCTTGTACAGCACTAATATCTATTAAAATTCTAGGGTACTCCAGTATTGGTGTCGCTCCTAAAATGCAAATAATTAATTACTGCAAAAATGCTTTCTTATAAGATTTTCATAATTCACTAGTTCTTATTATACCTCTTCCTGTATTGCCTCCCATAAGCATGTAAGACTCATATCCTTCTTTATCTAAAACGTAGAAGATATCATCAAGTTGATTCACTCTATAGAAAATCCGATTATCTTTCAGTACAATTTTTTTCGTTTTTGTATCTGTGTCACTTTTATTAATAAAGCACCAGTTGTTGTCACAGTTGTTTTTACAATTTACACTTTTACATTCTTTTAGATCTTCAATATCTTGTAGTTTAGGTTTTGGTGCATCTTTAGCAAAGCTTTTGAAAGCATCTAAAATGGGTCTGTATCCAGTACATCGACAGGTGTTACTTCCAAATGAATTTTCTATTTCGTATTGTGTTAAATCATAATGTTTTGATTCCAGTAAGCTGTGAAGTTAATGTTAGTATATAAATAATTATACCTAAAGGGCAATTATTGAAATATTAAAATAGTAATGTGGCAATACGTTAAATAAAAATACATTTTATGCTTATCATTATTTATCTCATACGCAGCTTTTTATACAATATTACATCTAAGAAAAGAGTAAGTGAAACAATATGTAATTTTAAAAACAATTTTTCATGACAATAAGGAACAGAATCGTTTGTGCAAATAAAAATTTGAGTTAATTTAACTTAAAAAAAGCAGTAAGATATCATTTCTATCAACTATATTCTGGCTGCAACTACCCCGAGTGAATGAATTTATTATATATTTAATACAAAAATTATAAAAACAGTTTTTGCAAGGTCCATTAATAGGTAAGGGAGATCAAGAACTTATTGTCTCGAGTACAGAAAACCCTATATCAGGACGCACATTAAAAAGTCAGATTTCTGCTGAATCTGCAGTAGTCAGACGGGATTTTAAACCTTTTGCCTAAAAAAATATTTATTAGATAACATCACATACATTGCTCAGATTCCAATATTCTAAAGCCGTAAGCTAATAGTTTAGCTAAGGACTTTAAAATCTTGGAATTCTTCCTGGGCCTTCGTATAATACAGTATCTAAGACGACGAAGGTATACAACACCCAGATCCAAGACAATATAGAAGTCTTGTAATTTTCTAGGTTAACCCGACCGGGAGCCCGGGAACCCGACTAAGCCGGCGTTGTGGGCTGATGGTTTATAGAGACATATATTCCTTATTCTATTCCATCCATAGGGAACGCCTATAGGGTCGGTCATACGCCGAAGTCTGATACGCCGAAGTCTGTGATTATTTATCCTCACTTTCTCATTGAAACATCTGCGTACTACTGTACCTGTACATGCTCATGACCCATCCGGGGCTACAATAACCGCATTGTGTGCCATTGTACTGAGCCAGGGCTTTCTGTACCGGGTGGTACCCGCTACGTCGATTCCCAATACCCTCCACCGTAGTCACTTCCCAATCTTGACATGAAACCACAGATACGAGGCACTGGAAGTAAATTAATATAGAACTAGTTGTTTTGGACGATACCCTATGTCGAAATCACTATATGGAAGTACAGAAGTGCCCTGCCAAATGGAACTTTTATATTGGATTAAGATTAATTGGTATATTTGTTAGAAAAACCTGAACAAAAATCTTAAATTCACATTAAAATATGACTTATGAGTTAAATATCTGTAACACTTGGTCTAGGTATATTACGTTTTAAGCTTATAAAAGCCTTGGATTTTAAAACGGTTATTCATTCATGGATCATTGTCATTGTATAAATTAAAACGTTTTAATTTAGAAAAAAAGGGTATTTAGCAAACTAAAAATAAACATGATAAGCTAAAACAATAAAAAGGTTTGCATTTAATATAAAAACAAGCGGATAACATAAAAAAATATTATTTTATCATAGAAAGAATTTTAAAGAAAGATTATTGTTTTCTCGGACTCCAGGTTTTTATACAGGTATTTGATTTATATAATCGGTAACTAACTATTTATTAGATTTGACAATACCGCAGTTTTGCTTATGTTTGCGGTCAAAATGGCGGTTGTGCTAGAAGGAAATTTTTTTGTGCAGAAAAAAATTAAGTTACCATCTATAATAACCTTTTTACCTAAATAAAATATGTATTTTAATTTAACAACGTTCTACTGATCACAATAGTTAATGTTTTTTGTACAGCTCGATTAGTATAAATGGAAAGCTATAGTCAAGATATTCTGACTTTATCAGTCTATTAACGTGATGTGATGTAATGGAAATAGATTGCAATTTTGTTGCCAAACAAGTCTATGTTTGTTTTAATTCATCATTTTTGCAATTAAACGAATCACATAATATTTAACTTGAAGATAAATGCTTCAAAATTCCCATTTCTGGTACCTGGGATTGCTATTTTAAGCATTTATCTTTAAGTCTAAATTTAGTTATAGATAAATCGTTTCAACCTGCGTTTTCTATTTTGTAGACAACCAAGATAGAAATAAACTTATTATTATGATATTATACACAGAATAGTGTCTAACTATAATTAAATTAAAATTATTATTTTTACTTTAGTTATGAAGAATATTACAATAGAATTGGCACTACTAACCGAGTTAACAGAGAACGTTCTCTTATACCCATCGTGGTCCGTAGTGGTGACGGCGACTATGCATGCCCCGCATCCACCCTCCTTGCACATGTACTTAGTGCCGGGCAGGTTAAGGTAATTGCGGACATAATCATTCAGTGTGACGTCAGAATCTAACTCGGAGCCAACTGCAATAATTTAAAAAAGGAACTGGAAAACAGGACGATTTTTTTTTCGAAAATTGTACTTTTTCCGATTACGAATATAATCATTTAGTTTGGCGTCAGAATCTAACAGAGTCAAGTGCAATTCATTTAATAAAAAAATAAAAAAATGGAATCTAAAGTGGAATAAGTTCCGTTTTTTTTTACTTGACATTGGCAAAATGTACAAGCCGTGCCTGCCATATTATAAAAGAAAAAAAAAAGTTCCGTTTTACAAACATTGCTTTAGTAAAAAATATACATAATCATTATTTATAATTAAAGCTAATAATTTAAATCGATATTAGATTACTATTTTATATTATTAAGTATAACATATACCATACAAAATTGTAATACCTATAGTTGCCAACAGTATGAAACAGCAGACTATTTTTTCGTGAATTCAGTGTTGCTCCCATAGTAAAAGTTATTCAGTATGTTTAACCCATCCACCCCACGAAATCCTGGCGCGTGTTATATCATTATCACCTTATATATTCCAAAGGGTTTTGTCATATTGAAAACGTAAATTTATAAAAACAAAATATTTTCACAGTTCTTACCTGAACTACAATAAACTGAATATATTAAATGATTTAAGAAAAAATAATTGGCAGTATGTTTTTCGTCTCCTCGATACTTCTTTATGTACACACTAAACGCTCGTTGTTAGAAATTCAAATGTCACAGCAGTATATATAATAACGAAGTTAAAAAGTAAACTATCACACTTAAGTTGCCTTTACAATTTTACAAGTAATAGTCGACTCATTGTATTTATTCGAAAATTTCGAACAACTCCAAAGAAAACAAAGAACGCGCTTTTATTTTAACTTTTTAAGGATGATACGAGACACCACGTGTACGGCTCTTACTTGGCCGCTTATTTTTTATTTAAGTATTTAAAATAACTATATTTCACTTACCGGAGCATTTCAGCCCGTTAACACTGAACGTGATTCGGTCCATGTTTTCACCGAACTAATACATGTAGTCGGGCAACGAGAGCGTGTTAGTTATAAATTATTATAATTGCAGGATTTACGAGTACAGGATGTTTAATTATGAGTACGAATAAAACCGAAGAAAACAGCGAAACATAAAAACAGCCTATTGAGTATTGCGCCAACAATTATTTTAATAACATATTTTGTAGAATATTTAAAAAGTTTATTATATTTTTTTTGTTATTTTTAATATTTTGATGGATAGTGAATTTATAGTTTAATGAAAGCATTTTCAATTCAAATTCTCTGTTTAAATAAAGAGGGATGAAAAAGCAGCCTTGATGGGTTTTTTCCGGTTCTTCGTTTAGTCAAAATTCTATAGAATTTATAAAAAATCCATGTTTATTATTATAAATTTTTTTATCTAAACATACTAACTGATTGATTACTGACAGACTACGTACAGCCTTAACTGCTGGTTAACATATTTAAGACAATTAGTATAAGTCTATAATGTTTAATAAAGACATTCAAAAAGAACTGACTGTTTTTCTAATTTCATAAAGTAGTATAAAAGTCCGTAACTAAAAAACAGATACATTTTTGTTTATATATTTTCACGCACATTACTCATTGAACAGATTCTCTTGCAGAGCCAAGCTTCTAACTCTACAAGCCCTTACTTTACAAACTGTACTCTACACCTCAAAACATGTGGCTCGGCCGTTTTACTACCGTCAAATGGACTGGTTCATCGGTTTCATTACTTTTGTTATACCATATTTCTTCTAGAAATTAAAAATCCAAAGAATTTTATGTATCTACTGTATTCAAACATAAGTTTCGGAACATAATACTTCGGTCACATTGCTCGTAGAAGCTACCTAGAACAACTGATGGTAACAGGAAAGGTGAAGGGAAAGACACCCAGAGGCCGAAGTCCAAAAAGATGGTCGGAACAAATATCCAAACAACTGGAGACACCAGTCAGTGTAGCAGTACACCACGCAATCGAACGCAACAGATGGATGCGTGCATTTGATAGCCTAAATAGAAAATTGACTAACCATCCTCAGCAGTGAGGAAACGATTTTAAAGATAAAACAAGTACTAACTTTAGTGCCATATTTAAATCATTATTCGACCAAATAAACTCGTCTCAATTTGAAGTTTTCTCTTCTTTTATTCAATTTCTTTTTTCAACTTGCTATGGTGGCCAGTGTTTTAAACCAAATATCAACTTTAGTACTCATTGTATAATAAGACAGAATATGTTGTCTATAATAAACCCAATATCATGGGTTTGCATTTTTATTTAATGACAAGAACTTAATGATACAAATAATAATGAAAAGCATATAATACCTTAAGTTTTATCAGATAATAAATTTTATTATTCGATATTAAAATTACAAAATTTGACGTTTGCCTTAATTTATTTTCTGTGGCAGCGTGCGGCTTAATTTTATTGCTTGTTACATCACTGTAATAATTTTCTATAATGCTCAAGGCAATCACATTTAAAGCTGAAAAAAATAAAGTTAGTCATTCTTTCACAACAATATTTATAATAGAACAAACTCTTTATATTTTTGTAAAAAATACTTAGTCTAACTATAAATTTTGTAAAAAATATTCTTTTTTTCTATAACACAACACATTAAAATATATGAAACTCCTTTAACACAGACTTTTAAACAATGGGGTCAGTTATGATTGTCTCAAGAACTTCAAATTTTCGTGATAGAGCAAGTCATACACTTTAAAACGAATCATAAATTACAATGCAGTGGATTAATTGACGGCCAGTCTTCAGCTTTGATGAAGTCCGTAACGTATTCGCTCCATGCTTGACGAATATGTACTTATGAAACACCACCTAACAATCACTGAAGTCAGATAATATCCACGTTGCTTTCATAGAACTTCGAGCTTAAGGTTGGTCATTCTGCTTGTCGAAACGATTTTTCAATAATAATAACTTTTTTATTGTCATATAATATCGTTGCTCAACAGTAGAAATTATCTCGTTAGTATTTTTTTTTTCAGGTTCACAGAAAAAAAAATACTAGCAAGATAATTTTTACTGTTAATTTTACCCTTTGTATACCTCTCAGTTAAATAACAACTCTAGGTTGCAAGCCCCAAGTCATTTTATACATAACGCGACGTAGTTGTGTAACATTTATTTTCCGAGATAAAATCCTTTGCTTTCGGTGAGGATTTCTAGAACATCTACCTTCGTTTTTTGCCTATTTTGTTCAAATACCAAAGCAAACAAAGGAGGTGAGGTTTCATTGTATCTTTCAATAGTCCTTAAACATTAAGTAATGAATACTTTCAAAATTTTCATTTGTTAACTGAGAAAACACAATTAAAAATGACACAATTGTAACAATATTAAAGGCCAGACTAAGTATTGTTGAAAACATTATTTATTTTTGTTTGTAAAAAAATAAACTAAGCAATATAGTTAAAAAAAATAACTTACTCAATATTATGATTGCAAAAAAGAAATCGAGGACTATTCCATTTTTAATTGGATGATAATAGATTGATTTTTCAATTAAGTAGTCCCCATAAAGTAAAAATGTAAACATGTTAGAACTTGTAACAACTAAACACACTGTTGTGATAATCAGATATACTTTTCAAATCCCATATTTATTCTGAAAAGGAAAGGGTGTGATTAATAAGTTATCGATCATTGAAACTTCATTGTTTGTGATATTTTCCGCAAGTTCCACAATTGGGTATGGTGATTTCTGGAAAGCTATTTTTTGTTTCACAGCATATTAATTCTTGTAGGTATATATATCGCACATATATGTATATAGGCACTTGTAGGTATATATTCAGGAGAAGAAAAAAAACGTATAGATATATTTTTTTGTTAGGGAAGCTATAAAACTGAATTCTGTTTAAGATCATAAAAAAGAAGTCAATTGTCACTAAATATAAAACAGCTCTAAGAATAAATTTTTTCAAGTGAAATAGTAAAAAATAGTGAAATACAATTTTTTGAGTAGTTAGAGTTTAGGGTAAGAACTTTGTACAAAAAGCAAACCAAAATTAGACTCGAAACAGTTTTTATTAATCATTTTGAGTTGTACTATCGCGGTCATTTGCGCTTTCCACTTTGCATCGATATTTGCATGAATATGTCTCTTGCAGCGTTTATTACGCCCCGCCCACTCACGCACTACTACCAATAACAAGCAACTGTCCGTGAGTGTTGTGTACAAGGATGCGTAATAATAATAATAATAATACTTTATTGCACTCAATATGTTACATTGTTTACAGGAGCTTATTATTCAAAAGATTGAGTAAACAATTGGCGGCCTTATTGCTAAACAGCAATTTCTTCCAGGAAAGCCATGGTGAAAATGAATAACGAATAAAGATACTACGGGGAGTGGGTGTAATATTAATAAATAGTTAGCGTTACTATATTATAATAAAGAAATAAAAAAAGAATGTATACATATGAATTGAATTAAACAGTTTTATAGTGGAAGAATAATATGAAAATAGTTTTAAGATGTAGAAAGGAAATAATTTCTAACCTCATAGCTAAAGAATCCTAAAGATCGAGCCCTCCTGATACCCTGTGGAAGAGAATTCTACAGACGCACAGCAAAAGAATAGGAATAGAAATCAGTAGAGTGACGAGGTATTTCGAGACTGAGATTTGAAGAGAATCGCAATGTACATTGTGATGAAGAGGAGCGAAGAGAGAATGATTGTTTTAGATATGGTGGAGATGATGGGAAGAAAAGTATAGAGTAAAGAACCGTGAGTGTATGTAAGTCCCTGCGCGAATAGGGAGCCAATTTAACTTTGAACGGAAATACGGCATATGGTCATGTTTTCGAAGATTGAAAATACGTACTTGAATGAACACTTTTTTGTTTATTTATTTTTAGTTGCAACCTACATATCGCCCATTGTCAATGCATTTTATTGTGATATTTATTAATCTTTCTACTATTTATGTTACCTTCCATGAAACTCTGCTTTTTAAACTAGACGGCTTTATCGTGTGTTGTGTTATTATATTGCTATATAAATCAAAAATAATGGCGCGCAATTTAAATTTTTTAGTTTGTTTATTTATTTAATTAAGGTATCCGCTGAAAATCAGTGCCGTAGCTTAAACATTGCGGCATATTGCTGAGCGGAGACCTTTTTAGTACCTAATTTTGAATTTTTCTATTATCGATGTTATATACTTGTAATGTGGTGCTAAATAAACAATTTTCTATTCTATTCTATTCAATTTAACAAGAGAAGAAAAATTCAAGTTTTAACAATATTTTCAAACAAACAACCACGAACAATATTTTCGGATACCACGAGTGCAGTGTGTCGCCACCTTTACGTACAATAAAATTAAGTGGAGGGTGTATCTGAAAATTTGTTAAAAACATTATTACTGGATTACCCTCACGCTTCAACTTAAAACAGAAGACGACACCCGCCAGTTTCTCAGTCTCCTCGTGACCACGGCTACTGCATCGTAGCCGAAACATCGAGGTAAATAAATAGTTTCGAAATAATGCGCGAACAAGACCCGGTTACATATAATTATAAGGTATTTGATTATTTTTTGTGATATTTGTGTTTTGTATAATTATTGTTAAATTGTAATACACATCTATTTTATTCAACGTTAGTTTGTTACTAGGGTAAAGGTTTTGTTAAATTGTTATCATATTTGATTATTTTCTGTGATTCAAATTTTTGATGAGTTGTTTCATCTTTCATTTTGTAATTTTGCAATAAATATTGTGACGTCAGAATGGCTAACGATTACAATACTTTTAATAATAATTAAATTTGATTATAATATTTAATTGTTTTACTGTTATGTAGATAGCAAATTAAATAATTTTATCAAAAGTAATGTTTTTAATTAATTTTCTTTTTTACCTCGGGCGGGTTAATAAGTTTTGAAACTTTCAGTAACGTAATAGTAGTCAACAATAAAATATATATTTTACTCAAAATGACCGCTTTGCTTTTCGAACAAGGGTTCGCTTTAGTAACTCCAAATTTGGGCAGGCCCTGAGCTCTAATTCAGTCCATAAGGAATAATCCAACGGGTTGAGGTCGGGGTTGGAGGAGGGCTATTCGTCCGCCGCGATGATGACCGGCACATTCATCTTCAACCATGCCTTGGTGCTTTTTGCTTTATGGGATGGCGCCGAATCTTGCTGAAAAACCTAATCCTTATTGTGAAATATAATATCAGATAGGGGTTTCACCACGGGCTCTAGAACGTCACTCTGATAATTCTTGCCTTTCACCTTGACACCTTGTTGGCAGAAATGGAGCGTAGTGACACCTTCATATGAAACGCCCCACCATACCATCACACTAGCCGGATGACGAGTACGCAAAACATTCCGTGCAGAAGCTGGGACATCCTTGCTACTTTGAGTGTACACTTTATTGTTTTGTCGATTGAACTTTCCTTCGACAGTTAAAATTTTTCTCGTCGGTGAAGAGTATCTTCCTGGCATTATGTCTTCTCAACAGCAATGAACAACGTTCGCGTCGTAACTTACGAAGACGATTGTTAAAAAGGGAACTTTTTATAAGTCTACAGAGCCAGTTTTTCTGAGTGCAACATGTATTTCGGCAAAGTCGCTCTCGGATGATTTTAATGTTCACAGGCGCCCTCACAAAGCATGGCCGGCCACTCTGTTGACGATCTTGCATAGAACTTGTCTCTTTGTAGTAACTAGTGTATTGTGCAATAGACGAAGTTATGGCTTACAGGAAAACTTTTCAGCTCGTCTAAAATCTGCATCGGATTTTTGGCCGTCTTAAATAACGAAATGACAGTTGCACGAGAAAATATAAGCAAATAAATTTATGATACTGTGTGAACTGTAAAAATAAACTAAAAGTTACATTCCAAATTCAAAATCGGTAAAAAAATATATAACAGCCAGTAACATTTTGTTTTATTTTTTTTCAGTAAAAAGTTTGTCTTAAAACTTATGAACAAACGACGTATTTAAACTTTAGAGTACGGATTAATTGGATAAATTGTTAAAATAATTTTTATTTTGAAAACAAAAGTATATAACAGCGTGGAGTGAGCTAATATGAAGCCCAAATAGATCGTCCATATCGGAGGACTATCTTTAAAATAACACTGCAGGCGTGTATACCAATATGGATTTGTTCCGTTTTATCACTTTTCACACGAAAATATAACGAGATGAGCGTGATGTCGTCGGATACCTTTACTCCTCGGCGATCTGAAACAGAATGTCTGCCAAAATGGCGGCAACTTGCTTTTTGTAAACGAACTGTCAAAGTCAGTGTCACCATTGTAATAAAATTAAAAGTATCGATGATCACGCTCTCTCTATAATCGAGAAATTAAGTAATCGAGTAACTTGCAATTAAAATAAAAGATACTAAATCAAACGATCTTCGTAAAGATGATGCGACATATATAAATAAATTTTTAACACGATCTTTATTAATTAATTGTGAGAAGACTTACAGCTAAATAATGAAAAAATAATAAACTTAATAACAACAAAAAACTTATTACAAGTCATAATTAGAAAGTTAGTAGAAATAGCAATTCATTAAAAATTATCATTTTTCATTTTATAACGATTTTAATTGTAAAATTGTACCCGTATTATCAAGATAAGAAATTGCTGTACATTTGATTTTGAATTAAATAAATAAATAAATACCTATTTAAGTATGTATATACACAAAAGTATTCAAAAAACCATTCATAAAGTATTTTGAAATGATATTAATGGGTTTGTCAAAACAATTTTGTATTATTTAAAATACACATATTATTTTTAACTCCATTTATTATTTTTCTAATAAAACCCACTCATTCATTTACTCAATAATTATACCTCTGAAAGTTATAAAGCTGGCCATAAGAATAGCGTATGCAACAAATGAATCTCGAGAATTATTCATTGTTTAACAATACACGAAAATTCGTAATTTAGCAGCTGCCAATGTTGCCAGCGCGGGCTACCCTGTCCGTGGCAACGTCACAGCAATATGCTACAGATACCAAAAATGTAACGTGCATAAACAAACAGATTATCTCTCAATGAAACGGGTGAGATTTTTACGTTAGCCCAAGCGCAAGCGATACTAGCCTTATGGGTGAAAGAGTAGCTATGTCCGTAATTGTACCTATCTTTGAACATAAATAATAAACAATTATTCAAACAAAACTTATCACTGTAAATAAATTCCCGTGATATCTGCGCTCTCAAGGAATGTGACTGAATCCTAGAGATAGATTGCTGTAAGTTTTTTCCAATTTCAGCATCAATTTTGGACATCGAAAGTATTTCTCTTAGAGAAGTAAAGTAATATCTATATTAGGTACTTAAATCCAGTTAAAAAAGCTTTCTTTACTCTGATTTTATTCTCAACAGCTTCAAATATAATGCTCTATTAAGACTTCTATACTCCTTTATGCTGGAATAACTGTACTAGCATATCAAAAATTTGGTTTAATTTCTTAAGTGTGCCTCACTACATACTCCCTCAGCTAGGCCCCTATAATCGTCAGATATGGTTCGTCTTATTTCTTCGTTTATCTCCTAATAAATATAATACAACAAAAACCGTATGAATATTCCTATCATAAACGATTTTCTTTGATTTGATTTGAATTTACATTTTTTAGCATTACATTGCGTTTCTCTTCTTAGCCTGTTCTTTCCTCTTTTTGCTACTTCATTTGGCTGATCATAGCGTTCTTCATTACTAAAACCTTGCCTTGGAGTCTATGTAACAGTCTCAGTAATAACCCCGGTTAGATTTCAGAATCTGAACTACTACTAGGTTTTGAAAACTATTTTCTTTATTTTCTTCTTATGCTTCTTTATTCAGAGACGTTGTTCTTTCTTTTTATTTGGCTGTAAATGGATTGTCTTTGTTTCGTTCTTTTAAAATGTTAACAAGAAATCGGGTTCTCTTTATTATTTTCTGAAAAAAAAAATTGATTTAGTAATTTTTACTTAACCAACAAAAGCAAGCTAACCCTAAATATTTTTTTTACAATAAAGTGGGGTTTATTATGATTAAAAGCAGGTTAATTTTTGAAAAGATTTCTTAACAAAACTGTAACAATCTAAGACGCTTTCATTGCATACCCTAAGATTAGTGGAGGTCGGCAGGTGTTGATTCAAGAAAAGAAAGCTTAAACCATTTAGCGGCTAATCCCCCGAACCTTTATTGAACCTGTTATGTTGGATCACAGATAACCAATAGATACCGCATGATGACTATTTTGTTAGAAAATAGAAAGAGATGCCAATCTTAGCGGTGGGGTAGATGGCGGGTGTCTCGTAGTAGACACAAAGGAGTCTCAAATGAAATGCATAACGTGTTTTCTAACAATATTTTATGGATTAAAAATATATCGCAGAGCTACGTATTACTTAGTACAATTGTAAAAATTAAGTGAAGGTATACAAAATACTAATTCTGCGGTTGTCCGTCATGTGACAAAAGTAATAGCAATATATGACGGTACAATTGCTGTTAAAATTCTTGTAGGCGTTTGTCCAGCGTTAACAGCGGGCGAGGTAATTGCGGCGACGTTATTGGCTAGTACGAATAAACGTATACCGTAGTGATGGGAATCATGTGTTAAAAGCATTTCGAAAATTGATCGATATATGTTACTATCAGATGTCATTAAAGATATATTTTATTTAATTCATAATTTATAGCATTATAAACTAATAAATGGAAGGCAAGGCTTCAGTGAGCGCGTTCACTTAATCACTAACTTTCAATCAGTCGCTAAGAATAACTTTCAAAAATAGATTTTGTAAAAAGACATACGTTAAAATAAGTTGTAATTAAAAATGGAAGAGTAACATCACATTTTAGATGTTCAATCACTCCCAAAATGTGAATTTATAACCTCGATAAAAAAATCAAAGTTTCCTAAACAATCACCATCTTTTATTTGCTACACTTTCTAATTAAAAGCTATGATAAAATGCACTGAAACACAAAACATACATAAAAATGAAAGTGTTGCGCCACTGCACGCATATAAACATATAAAGTTAAATCAAAAATAAGGTGTGCCAGAGTGCGAGGGTCAAAGAGGATCTTTAAAGCTATTTTCACTATGAAAATTTTTCAGTATAGCTTTGTGAATGCAAATTTGATCAAATATAATAAAAACAAAGTTTTTAATAACAAGCTTTTATTTGTGCGCGGTTTTTAGTTTTCTCAAAATATATTCTTGTTCTCATAAAGACGGATCTATAAGAACCCAAACACGATGCAGTTGCGTTATTTCATTGCTACGTTCCTATGATCATCTTCCAGCTCCATAATCACCAGACCTTGGTCTTGAAAGTTTCCAGTACCAAAGTCCTCACAAAGACGAACCTAACGAGCCCAAACACGATGCTGTTGTGTCATCTCATCACTTAGTTCCTATGATTACCTTCCTACTTCATCGTAATATCAGCTTACTGACACCATAATATAACATGGTCATCTGATTTACGTCTTTACAAAATTTCAAATCTATCGGACCTACTTCCCAATAAAGAGGTCGAATTTGAGTTTAAAGATTTGCGCACTAACTAACATGCGTACTAATAGGGCGAGTTAAATAAAAAGTTTAAAAAAAGTGTTAGTTTTAGCAAAAAATTCAAAAGTTGCAAAAGACATCGCTGAAAATGGCCCCAATACCAGTAAATATTAATACTTCAGTAATAATTATTAATTTATTTATTAAACCGGTGTCAAATATTTATTTGATACGGACAAGCTGCGATCCAAAATTAATATTTAAAAGTACTTTAACAGTAACATTTTTATTCGCAAATATTCACATTCAATACACTTAAATTCTATTGAGTCAGATGGATGTTATTTACAAGTTAGATCAATAAGATCATTTATTTTTATTAGATAACCTTTAAATCATCGAACACAAAAACATTAAATTAAATTTCAGTTTGAACATCAAATCATTTACTAAAAGCCTCATCTCTTGGTGGTTTTCCAAATAAAACATAAGGACATAAAACTGAATATTATACAAACTAAATTCATTAACTGTTAATGATGATTATTCACTCTTGTTTATTCAGAAATATTGATATTCATACGACATATCCTAAAAACTACTTTGTTTCTATTACATTACCTTTATATTCCTCGTAAACATATTAACATCATGTCATTTACGTCTTTAAGGCGCCATCTTTTGATGTAAACCGTCAAAAAACTATAGGTTTTTTAATTTTAAGCTTATCAATAGGTATAATATACCTATTGATAAGCTTCTAGTAGCTAAATAATATTATTATTTAGCTACTAGAATGATTTATTTGTCTATTGACTTAGAAACTTTTACAAGTCACAACGAAAAACCGACTATCTTAAAGTTGAGTTTTTTTCGACAATATAGATATCAATGTCATGTACTTAAAAGTGCCATCTCTTGGTGGTTTTCCAAACAAATTATAACCTCAAAATGAATTATATTTTGCGTGATAATAAGTTCTACACCTTGGTCGCGGAATAATGAATACATAATGAGAATTAGTTAGTGACACACGATAAGATCAGTATTTTCCTATATTTTTTTGGCTCTGGGGCCACCAATGTATGGACATTGAGCAATGTCCTTTGGACTGTTAAATAATGGACAAATACTGAAAATATGATATAAATTATCAGGTTGACTAATAAGTAATGAGCATTTTAACTGTTTTTTTTTTAGAAACTTTGAATAGGTTTGACAACGTTCTATGACGGCGGTTATATAAAAAGCGAGTCGTGATTATGTACGTCAGTAATACTTCGAATGTCGTTGCGTTAATTTCAATGAAAAAATTAATGATATTAAAACCCATGTCCGACATTGTTTATTATATGGGTACCAATCTTGCCATTCCGCTGCAGAAGCTGCACGTAAGATATGCCAATGGATAGCTCATGATGCAGTCTCCGAGGCAACAGCAAAGCTGTTGAAAATCATTTGCATGCATTAGGAAACTCGCCTTCCGTGTACATCTATTATCATTTCGTAGTACATTTAACTGGCTAGACCAACTCGTCACTGGAGACGAAAAACGGGTTATGTATGTTAACCATATATGCAAGCGCCAGTGGCTAGGCTGCACCGAACCAAGCAAACCTACGTCCTAAGATTAACCTAAGATTTACATCTTCGCTAGGTACTCTCGGTGTGGTGGGATGTACATGGAGTAATATAATGTACATGGAATAATTCTTCTTACCGATACCACGATCTCAGCGAACATTTACTGTAATCAATTCTGTAAACGTCTCAAACAAGACTTAATATTTTTCCTCCATGATAATGCCCGACTGCATATTACTAAGAGTATCCGACAGAAGTAGCTCGGTGGCGTAGTGGAAAAGTGCCACGGCCCGCGATCGTTGTCGTTAAGCAACTTTCGCAAGGATCGGTCACGGGATGAGTGACCAAAAAATTAATATCTCCAGCTACTCCGTCCTTCTGAAGGCACGTTAAGCCGTTGGTTCCGGCTGCATTTTCAGTCGTTAATACCCTCCAATCCGCATTGGGCCAGCGTGGAGGGTCATTGCCCATCTTCCTTAGCCATCCATAAGGAAGGCCTGAGCCCCTGCAGTGGGGGCGAAAAAGGGCCGATGATGATGATGACCCACTCACACAGTTTCACATTCATTATGGTGCATGCGATCTTTTATGGTGCCCCACAAAAAAAGTCTAGAGGCGTAAGGTCAGAAGAGCGTGCTGGCCAACGATGTTCTATTGTCCGTAGCGACTGATCTATTGATCACCAAACATTTCATTCAAAACCTCACGCACCTCCACCTCATGAGCTGGAGCCCCGTCCTGCTGAAACCACACTGCACTTCGTTGCTCTGATGGCAGCTGACTTAAATAGTCAGCCACGTTGTTTGTCAGCAGCTGGCGATACCCGTGACGATTCAGTGTAGGCGGTAAAAAAATTGGTCTTATTATTGCATTGCCATGTATGCCGGCCCACACGCTAACCGACCACTTATGCTGATGAGCCGTTTGGCGCGACATGCGAGGATTGGCTTCGGACCAGATGTGTTCGTTACGTCAGTTCCACATTCCGTTTCGAGTAAATGTGCACTGCAACTGTGGGTTTTCAGCAACACGTTCTAACAGCCAACTACAGTACGCGGATCGGATCGGCAAATTCCTCGGCAGCATGGCCTGGACCTTTTGGGTCTGGTATGGGCGGCGCCTGTTCATTTTTAACACACGCATGAGGACGAGCATGTGGTTGACTTCGAAGTGCCGTCCCGTTTGACAAGAAATGGCTCTTGGGTTTTGGTCGAAATACCGCAAGATGTTTTCTTGTAACAACGCGAGGGTTTGTAGGGTGTGGAGGAGGAAAACGTTCACGGTACAAACGTAAGGCTGCCCTTGCGTTATAGCCACACTCTGTGTTTAATAAAATGAGATTCAAGTAATCGCTAGCTTCTAAAGACATTTTCAACTTAATGAAACTAAACTAACTAGTCTTCACTAATCTAAACACACACACTAGGTACTAGTTAACTTAAAACTAAATAAACTAAAAATACAAATGAAAAATCGACGGGAAAGTACGGTGGCAGCGATGCAGTTACGTGTGTCACGCGCAAACGTCCGGCTGTGACTGAGTAGAAAATTCCGACCAAAGCGCCGACGCCGAAGGAACAAAAGAGCCGCCAGGCGAGGCGCGCACGGCGAGTGGGTGGAGTTCGGTTCGCTTTGCCTTTGATAACCAGGGACGAATTCAGTTTATCTTTTTTTTCAAATTCGAATTTTGTTACCACGCTATTGATTTTGAATTTTCTTTTTAAATAGATTTTAAATAAGTAACTAAACCCTTACTTAGTGTTTTAACATAAAGAACATTTGTGATAATGGTTCATTATTATCACAAATGTACTTTATGTTAATGGATGATGTCTATTTGAAATAATGTAATAACGTAATGTAAATTAGTTAACATTAAAATTATCTATTTAAAATGATTTATTAAATGTTAGTCTATTAATTAATTTCAGCATTTTGATTGATTCGTTTAGTAATTGTCAGTTAGAATTTGTTAAAAAAACAGTTAACTAACAAACTAATATTACTTAGTTTACGTTTGCGATTTTAGTTTTTTGATGATCAGTTGATAGGACTTTGATAAAACTAGGACTATTTGACTTGTGAAATTAAAAAAACTTAGGTTATTGAGAATAAGCAGTAGAGATTTTCTACTTTTTTCAAATTAGAATCCGGCTGTTAGTCTATAAATCGATTTAAGCATTTTGACTGCCTTGTTCATTGATTGTCTGGTAGAATTTGCATGAAAGCGGTCTTATAAAACACAAACTAGTTTATTTCGTTTTTAGAAACGAAGAAGTAAATTCCTGGTTAAAAAAATTTCCTTAGTACGTCTCAAAAACAGCTGACGCAAGGTTGAAAACACTCATTTTTTATCGAAAAACTTTGTAATTTAATATCTCCGAAACTATTTGACCTAGACATAATTTTTTTTTATTATTTTAAAGACAAATAGTATTCTCCAGGAACCTCGGGAGTGTCGGTCGTTCTTTATAGCGCGATTCATCGGCCATAGTACAAACAACAACACAACACAACAGTACAAACGGTAACATATTTATTTTGATAAGGATTCAATGTCAAAAAACATCTAAAGATGGACAAAAGATTTAGAGATACATATACGAAGTTTTTTTTATTTTTGTGGCAAAATCTTAGCTCATAGATATATGCCATTGCCGACTTTTTATAGATAATTTAAAGCTCTCCAACTTTCTATAGAAAGCATTCGTTATCTCTTACTGTTTAGGCAACGTTCAGAAAAACCCTTGGAAGTACTTCTATCCCTAGGGAACCTTTAGTGGGATAAAACGTAGCCTATATGTTAATCCAGTCTAGGAATTGCCTGTATACAAAATTTTATCAAAATCCGTTTAGTAGTTTTTTGCGTGAAGAAGTTAAGTAACAAACATACAAACATCCAAACCTACAAACTTTAAATAGGTTAATACGATAATTACCTTGAACAGTCCAAAGATAGTAAAACAGATTGATAGAAGTTTCAAAACTAATGTGACTTCCATAATAATAAACAGTATGTATGGTAACAAAAATGAATTATCACGTGATCGGCTCAGTGCAAAATCAATTACAGTATCCCTTATGGGCACAAATGTCGAAATTATAGTGACTGCATTTATAATCTGAAATAAACAATAACTACAATAAATTATAAATGTTCGAAATTAGAAAAATCTACAGCTTTGTTCTTTATCATACACTTCAGTTACGTATCAATGATGCCGATGCAGTACTGGCAAGTATTTCAAGTGTCATACACAGTTGCACATACGTGTTTGTGTGTGCGCGCGCGCGCGCGCGTGTGTGTGTGTGTGTATGGGTGTGTGTGTATGTGTGTGTGTGTGTGTGTGTGTGTATGTGTGTTTGTGAACATTTATAAAAATGTGTGTATATATGAATATTGCTTTAAACGAATGACAATTTTAATGGACGTTTAAACAATGTGTGTACCAAATCAACACTTTAATGCTGTTTACAATATAATAGCAGTTAAAGATAACAGATGAAGAAGAAAGATTTGATTGTTTTCATTAAATAAGCTCAGAATCTACTGGATCGATTAAAACCACCACAAACTCCTAAGAGATGTTACAACATATGCAGGTGACATACGTTATGATTTACGTGATCTAAATAGCAATACATACCTACCTAAATAAAAATATTTATGTAACATACTATGTCCTTTTCTTACCAATAATGTGACTGCGGCAGTCATTGCCTTTTCAAATGGACTTGTACGTTTCCAGAATTCCATTTTATATGCTTCGCTTAGAGATTCTTTTATCCTGAAAAATAATGAAAAGGCTTATTTATTTTAGGTTCCAATATACCTATTGCAAGTCTTTTCCTTTTGTTCTATACACATACAAGCACAAAAGAAAAAATCTGCTACCAATTTTGAACTTAACTGTATTGACAATTAAGTAGCAATTAGGTGAAAGCAACTTTAGAAATGTGACCTACTTTAAAAACTAACAAATGTGTTATTTAATTGGACGTCTATTCTGTTCGCCATCGAGTTCGAGACGAGAGACAGTTCGAGACTGAAGTGACTCTATGCTTCGACAGCACTGTGCTCGACGTTGAGTTCTAATATTATTAGGCAAGAATATAATTCAACATCACATATATTGCTGAAATTTGAAGGAGCTAAAAGCACCTTTATTATAAAGTATTTGAGATAACGGAGGTACCACAACACCCAGACCTGAGCTGTATAGAAAAGTTAATAATCTACATTAACCCAACCGGGAAAAGTATTCGGGACCTCAGATATGGCGACACCTTGAAAACGGCATGTGAATCACTCGACAGTATCACTCGTAGACACATTTCAATTGATTTTAGTCTAAATAATCACATTTAAAAGAAATAATACATTCAATCTTGGTCACGCATTGGTTAGCGCGTTCGGCCTGCCTTACGACTTTTACGGCGGCGGCGTAACGGTGGTCATAAGATGGGTGACAATTTAATTTGTTGAGCTTCTCCGTGATAGATAGCACGTTCAGCTATTGGTCTCGGCTGCACCTGCAGTCGTTAAAATCAGTCCGCACTGGGTCTATGTGGTGGGTCATTGCCCATCCTTATATAGGGAAGGCCTGAGCCCCAACAGTGAGACATCAACAGGTTGGTGATGATAATAATGACGATATATTCGATCGCGTTGTGATAAAAAAAATTATCAAAATCGTAAAATAAACAAGTTTTATTTTCATGAAAATACTGGATATGTTCAGGATAAAATGAAGTTGTAGTATTATCATTCTCCGATGGGCTAATTATCTAAATTCAAAATCTCTCGCAAGATCTTTCAAAGGTATAGCGAAATATGTAAAGTAGCAACCGCCTTTGATGAAATTATCAAGAAACTTAATTAAAACATTTTTTAAGACGTCGAAATTAAGATTGCAGTAAGCATTCCTTTGACATTTTTCAAAAGCTTTCATTGATATTTGCCTCTATAGTTTGCTTCAGAGAATATAATTAATGTCAATCTAACGCTATCTTTCATTTTAGCTCCCTTTAAAGCATAAGAAACGCTAAGAAATAATTTAGATATCCAAGAACGCTAAGAAGACACGTAATTTCAAGCAAACTTAGTCAAGGATATTTGAAAGAAAAAAGATATAAAAACTGGTTAATGCCTTTTACGTAACAATTTTTCAGAAGATCTCTACTCTTTGATTTATCCTCTTATTAAATTTATTACAATAAAACTGAGCTGTTATGGAAATTATTTGCTTCACTTACTATTTACTAATTAGGTTTTTATATATAGCACAATAACAAATTCAGTATAGTTCGTACTTTCGTGCAAAATATTTTGAACACTGTTTCCAATTACTTCTCTTACATAAATGGTTAAATTAAATAATGTTAAAGATATCTCAATAAAGCGTGAACCACGATAACCTATATTCAAATGAAATTTTGTTTGGTTATGTAACAATAAAACCAATATTATGTCTGTTAATTAGGTATTCTCACAATTCCAACTTTTTAAACACGTACTTTCGTGTCAATGGCAACCAAAACTAAATGTCACCGGCCCAGAACTCCGCCACTTTTACGACGCTATCCGAAGCCGTCATGAGATCCTCCTGCGTACAGGTGTAGGGGCAAGCGGAGCAACATATCAGTCTGAGGAGTAGTTCCACACCTGCACGCAAGGTCCGCAGTATTAGTAAAACCCCACCTGGACCGATTGTCTTTACTCCGGCCGACCAGAGTGCGGAGTCTATTTAAAGATTTCCACACCGGTCTGGAGAGGTCGTAGCCAGGCGGGAGTTTCTCCTGGATTGGCACAAACGGGGAAGGTAAAAGAGCGGAACCCAACCACAGTTCACGCCTAGCTAAAGAGGCCTCGGAGTTGATAGGCTCGGTGCATTTGTAGAAACTATTGCGACTCTTCAGCCTTTTAGGGACAGACGAATAGCGATGCATAGGGTGCCGCGGGTCGAAATCAAGCTTGGCCCTTTCGATGGAGCTCGCTATGGCCCTGCGAACATATGGTGGAGCAATTCCAGCCAGCGGGTACAGAATTTGCACGGGAGTCGGCTTGAGACAACCTGTTATAATGCGGCATGTGTCGTTTAGTGCTGCATCCACCTATCTTGCGTGGGCAGATCGGTTCCAAACAGGACACGCGTACTCCTGCGGAGAAACTGAGCACTAGTCCAGTCGTCCGCAAAACCCCAGGCGACGCACCCCAGTGGGTTGTCGTCAGTTTTTTCAGGAGATTGTTTCGGGAAAATACCTTCTGTTTCACATTTTGACAATTCTTCCTGAAAGTTAGCGACCTATCAAGTGTGACTCCGAGATATTTGGGGTGGTTGTCGTGAGCTATGTGGATCCCGCGCCACACAATATCCATCTTACGTCCTGCCTGTCGATTACGTAGATGAAAGAGTCTTGACTGGATTTGGCTTCAAAGTAAACACGTATAAACACGTTTAAACACGTATGAATTAACATGATATCTGAGGGCCTATTCTATTTGTCTTTGAACGAAA
The DNA here is from genome assembly GCA_918026875.4 of Diatraea saccharalis. Taxonomy (NCBI): domain Eukaryota; kingdom Metazoa; phylum Arthropoda; class Insecta; order Lepidoptera; family Crambidae; genus Diatraea; species Diatraea saccharalis. The sequence goes on from OU893350.1 coordinate 9,841,360, forward strand.
ATCCCAACGAATCATTCTTATAATTTTGTTAAAATCATATCTTTAGTTACGTGAAGGTTATTTGTGAATTAGAGACAGCTATTATAACTTCAAAATATAATTTACGGTTTACGAATCTTCCTCGCCTCCAAATAAAAACATGCTTATACATATATTATCTCGAATGATGGGTAGACGCGACCTTTAAAAAAAAAAACATGTGACAGGTCGATGTATGGAAAGTGGACATGATTGGTTTTTTAAGAAACAGAATAGGCCTTCAGGTGTCATGTTAATTCGTACGAGCAGTAAAATAACTTTTTTGCACTATTAGGGACTGTCCGGATCGCGATTTTTTGCGTGCGGATTTTATTTCGCATTGACATAACACTTTGTCAGAATTGCGATTAAAATTCCGCATTGCGACAAAAAGAACAACAGAACTATTTTTAATAATTTATTTTTTTTATCAATAGGGTATAAGACACTTTTCTGAAAAATAATGAACAGTTTTTTGATACATTTTAGAAACAATGCCAATATATTTCATGGCAATCTGTTTTATTTTCGATGAAAATAATTGTTAAAGTTTAAATAGCCAAAATCGCGTTAAAAACGCTGCTCTATGTAATGCCACTGATCCGTGGTATTTGTGTACCACTCGCCGGTAAATATGTTAAGGCGACATAACCTTCATCATCATCATCAGCCCTTTTATGTCCCCACTGCAGGGGCTCAGGCCTTACTTATGGATGGTTAAGGAGGATGGGCCATGACCTTCCACGCTGGCCCAATGCGGATTGGAGGGTATTAACGACTGCAAATGCAGCCAGGACCAACGGCTTAACGTGCCTTCCGAAGCACGGAGTAGCTCGAGATAATAATTTTTTAGTCACCCATCCCGTGACCGACCCCTGCGAAAGTTGCTTAACGATAACGATCGCGGGCCGTGGCGCTTAACCACTACGCCACCGAGCTACTCAAGGCGACATAACCTATTTATCATCTATTTATGTACGAATTAAACAAATAGTATTAAAAAAAGTATATTAAAATCATTATTATATATTTTTTTAAATTTCTCGACTTCACTATGATATTTATTACTTCATTACTCGTAATTGTTACTTCTTTACTTTTATTACACAGGCTAGCAAATATGCCCGATAAAGCGCCTTTTTTATATATGGTTTAATAATTATTGTTTCATAATGATTCTATGATTTAGAATGTCATGTTCGTTCTTTGCTTTTGTTGGTTATTTTTGGATTTTGTTTTACGAATGTTTAAATGCATATCGCACACCTAGATCTAAACTAAGACAACTCAAAAAACTAAAATTGAAGGTCTGACAATACATTTGTTTACGTGGCAGGAGCGTGACCACTGTTGATTCAACAAAAGAAAGCTACAGTTATCTAGCGGCTCATCCCCGAACCTTTATTGAATCTGTTATGTTCGATAGATGCGTATGATCACCGAGAATTTGAATATTGTACTAAGTCAAAACTCACTCAAATTTTTGAGTTGTCTCAGTTTAGATCTAGGTGTGCGATATGTGAAATCAAAAATATATTATTTTTCGTTATTTACCTTGTTTGATGATGATATGGTATAACTGAAAAGTAATGAACCATACCGACCAACCAATGAACTAGTCTATTTATCTGAGGAATTAGCTAGTGGTTATTAATTATTACTTAAGCATTAACATACTCTTATTGGCCTACAGACGCTTCGGTTATATCTTCCTTCGTTACATTATTGTTACTAGTAAACACAGGGTAAATCTGGTAACTTACAACACACGCGTGTGACATAGACGTTAATTTACGCCGGCAAAGTCGTTAGCTAGTGGTTTGTATAGGTACTTTTTCTTATCACTGCATCTATTTTGCGCAACTATTTTGCGAAAGAGACGCAGAGGTCGAAATCCATAAAGATAGTCGAACCAAATATCCAAACAACTGGAGACATCAGTCAGTGTAGCACTACACCACGCAATCGAACTCAACAGATGGTGGCGTGCATTTGATAGTCTAAATCGAAAATTGAGTAACCATCCTCAGCAGTGAGGAAACGATTTTAGAGAGATAAAAGAAGTACTAACTTTGGTACCATGTTTAATCATAATTCGACCAAATCAACTCGTCTCAATGTGAAGTTTTCTCTTCTTTTATTCAATTTCTTTTTCAACTTGCTATGGTGGCCAGTGATTTAAACCAAGTGTCAACTTTACTCCTCATTGTATAATAAGACGGAATATGTTGTCTACATATAATAAATCCAATACCATGGGTTTACATTTTTATTTAATGACAAGAACTCAATGATACAAACAATGAAAAGCATATAATATCATAAGTTTTAATAGGGAATATATTTTATTATTCTATATTAAAATTACAAAATTTGTCGTTTTCCTTGACTTGTTTTCTGTGGCAGCGTGCGGCTTAATTTTATTGCTTGTTACATCATTGTAATATTTTGTTATAATGCTTAAGGCAATCACATTTAAAGCTGAAAAAAAAAGTTAGTCATTTTCACAACAATTAAAAAAAATACTTAGTCTAACCATAAATATTATAGAAAATAATTTATTTTTCTGTAACATAACACGTTAAAAATATATGAAACTCCTTCATTGTCTCCATTGGCTTTAACACAGGCCTTTAAACAATGAGGTCAGTTATCTTTATTGGAAAAATTTTCACCAGCATTATTATGGATTATCTCAAGAACTTCAAATTTTTATGGTAGTAAGAGGATGTTATACACTCTAAAACTAACCATGAAGTACGATGCAGTGGATTAAAATTGGGACTAAAAGACGGCCAGTCTTCAGCTTTGTTGAAGTCCGAAAAGTATACGCCGACGCTTAGGCGAATACTTATGACATTATAAACTAGCAACATCAAATTCATTCTTGCTTATGAAATGTGACGTTGCTAGTTTATATACGTCAATATTTTATTTAAAAAAAAAGATGGCTCAGTTACTCCAATGATAGCCAAGAACCCAACGTAGAGTCGGATAATATCCACGTTGCACATCAGAGTACTTCTAGATTAAAGTTAGATATTCTGTTTGCCTAAATGTTGCTCAATAGTAAAACTTATCGCGTCAGTTTTTTTTTTTTCTGTACTCTAGGTTGTAAGCCAACGCGACGTAGTTCTAGGTGCACTATTTATTTTCCGAGGTAAAATCCTTTGCTTTCGAAGAGGATTTCTTCGAATTTCTCCCTTCGTGTTTGCCTATTTCGTACAAATACCATAGCAAGCAATTGCTTAAAAATTAATTAAATAATGGAGACTTTAAAAAATTGCATTTGTAAACTAAGAAAAGACTGTAACAATTCTTAATGACACAATTGTAACAGTATTAAAGGTCAGACTAAGTATTATTGATAACATTATTTATTATTGTTTATAAATAAAATAAACTTATTAATAGGTTAAAAAAATACTTACTGAACGTTACAATTCCAAGAAATAAATCGAGGACTGCTCCATTTTCAATTGAATTAAAATAGATGGATCTTCCAAAGAAGTAGTCTTCATAAATTAAAAATGTAAAAAAAAATAAACTTGTAACAACTAAACACACAGTCGCAATAATCAGAAATACTTTTAATATCCCATATTTATTCTGAAAAGGAAAGGGTGTGATTAATAACTTTTCGATCATTGTAACTTCATTATTTGTGACGTTTAATCGGAAACTTCACAATTGGGTACGGTTACATCTGGGAAGCAATTTTCCTCTCGCAGCACATTAATTCCTTTAGGTAATCATAACAACATTGAAATTACTCTGGCATATCTGATGGAAAACAAATGATATATTAAACAACATCACACACATCGCTCAGATTCCAAGATGAGTAGCTACAGCTCCTGTATGTTGGAGTATCTGAGGCAACGAACGTTACACAACACCCAGACCCGAGGCAATATAGAAAAGTTTATTTTCTACATAAATCCGACCGGGAATCGAACCCGGGACCTCAGAGATGGCGACACTGTGAAAACCGGCGTACAAACCACTCAACTACGAAGATGCGTCGCTTAAAGCTGGATTTACATTACGAAATTGCATGAAGCTGCTATTATTGCATTATTTTCCTTTGCATGAGCACGTGCAAACATCATATTTCACAATGCATGCTATAGTTTAATTAATGAAAATTGAATAATAATTCTTGTATTGTAGATATCAAGCAGGCAGTATAATGAATAAATCAACCAACCCGTATATGATGACCCCTGTGTGGAATTCACAATAATTGTACCGATTTATTAACCCTAATAATAGATTCATATTGTGTAAGTGTAAACTGTTTGCTAACCCAAATAAAGAAAATAAAACAAAAAAGAAATACTGCCATGACTAAATAATACCATGGATTGGTAATCTACAAGTATCTTATAAGAATGAAAATTTTATTCAGCTCTATATAGTTTTACGCAAATATGGTAGTAGTTTTTTGTATTACTCTTTTATATTATTTATTTAAATACTAGCTTTTGCCCGCAACTTAGTTTGCGTAGTATTAATAATATATTACAGAAGTTTATTTTTAACCTACTTCAAAAAAGAATAGGTTTTTCAATTTATCTGCTTTCTTGTATCCTACATAGTTGCACGTTTTTTCTTTGAAAGAGTATTATATTCTTGAAATAATTTCATTAAAACTTTGCCGAAATTGAATCAGTTATTTTGTTTTAACATACAACACTGGAAGAACTATGTCGCCTAAAATATTGTAAAATAAATATATTTATTTAAAAAAAGACATTAGAAAACAGACTTTTTATTCTTATTCCTACAAATTCAAACTTCATTTGAAGTAGGAATTGTAAAAAATTACTATCATCATATTTTCGTTCGCATGCAAATTGCGTTTGTTTTTGCTCCAAGTTTTCATCAACTTTACAGTCTTTATAAATTGATATAAATACTAATTATTGATTTTAAAGTAAAGTAGAAGCGTGTATAAGAATGTTAGTATATAAATTATTTCCCATACAAACTTCTACCTGTCTTTTCATTCCTTCGTAAATTTCATCTAAACGGTTTCGAGTTACTTTTGTTTTTCTATTATTAGTAAGGTTAGTTAACGAAGAAAGAATACTACCTACCTCTTTGGTAAAACAAGCTAATTCGTAAAATTATCACAACCCTTGGTACCTGCTTACCTCATAAGATTAATGCCAAAATGAAGGTTTATTCTTGGGATTTATTAATTTTTATTAATTAAAAATTTCGAAAGGGTGGTTTTTCTGGCAGCAAACACAAAATTATTTTTAAACCCTAAACCGTCAGTTTAGTAAGACAAAATTAAGTAGTAGTTAAAACTACATATTAAGCACCTTTTTTAATAACAATACGTAAAATTGTGTTAAAGTGGATTTTTTAAGTATTTCTCATTAAGAATATTCTCCAATATAGCATTGTGAATGCAAAATAAATGATAGGGGATTAACCTTTCTTGAGAGGGGAGGTCTTTAAAAAAATATGAATAGTAGTATATTGCATCCCCGGTATTATTTGCTTTATCGATGGAAACACAATAATAGTATTATTTAAAGATTTTATGTAATGAGATTTATTTTAGAGTTCTATGCTCAAAGAGTAAAAAACGGACCTTGTCGCTGTCCGTCCCTCTGTCTGTCTGTCCGTCTGTCACCAGGCTGTATCTCATGAACCGGTATAGTAGGACAGTTGAAATTTTCACAGATGATGTATTACTGTTGGCGCTATAAGAACAAATACTAAAAATAGAATAAAATAATTATTTAAGGGGTAGCCATACAACCGACGTGTTTTTTTTTCTCCTTTCCGCTACAGAACCTTCTTGCGCAAGTTCGACTCGCACTTGACCGATTTTTTTGACAATGTCGTTTCTATGGAATGCCACAGCCTATGCACACAGTTTATTACTATAATTTTGTTGGGCCAGAATATACTGCTGTAAGTAATCTTACGAGTTTCTGAGCTAATATGATTTTATTTAGAAATATAATCGTAACTCCCCTTCGTTTCCATATGATTTTTATAATTAGATATGTTGCAGTAAATTGGTATAATCAGTCGACCGATTGAGCGGCTAGTCCATTAATTGAATGGCGCTATTACAAGCTGACTTCAGTCGAGTAGTTAAATGCAGTGTTTAACAATACGGCTGAACAAAGATCAGCCAACAAATAAACTGTCAATTCATCGGTTATACCGAAGTTTGTTAGTAGGATTAGAAGTAAAACAAAATAAATATTGTAGTGGGTGATTTTATTAAAAACTCAAAAACTCCTTGGTAACGATCTGTAATCAATGCAGATACAGAATTGATCAAAAAGATAATAACAAACTGCTTAATCGCGGCTGGGTGTTAATGATCCGTATGATCCAATTACAGGTAGTTTACGTACACACCCATTACACAAGCGGGTATTAAATTCTTAATATTAATATAATTACACAAAAACAATATATACCGTGATTCAAACGGTCACAGTGTTATCTGTCAAAATGAGAGTAAGAAATGTAAATGACAGCGTTTGTTTTAGTATGTTTATTACGATTTAGAAATTTGGTGCTGCAATAGTTAATAACAACATAAAATTATAAATAATAAAGTTATTCTGTCCCTGCAGGTCACATGATAGGTTAGAAATTGAAGAAGATCGCGAAGCAAAGACCGTCTTTTTCGAGGTTATTTTTTTATCAGACAACTAAACTAAATTAACGTGTTCGCGGCTTTTAAATCAGCCATCTTACTGAACGGTCCTAATGTTACATAATGATTAAACTAGTGTACTAGGCGTGCAATTGAATGGCGCCATTCAATTAAATGACTAACCGCCCACATTAATTTTTTTTTTGACAATAAGCATATTTGTTTTGATTAGGATTTAATGTCACCAACTCAAATAAACGTCTAAATACGGACATAATATTTCAATATACTTATACGAAGTTTTTTTATTTTTGTGGCAAAATCTTAGCTCATAGATATATGCCATCGCGGACTTTCTGTGGATAATTTCAAGCTCTCCAATTTCTTTATAGAAAGCATTCGTTATCTCTTACCGTTTAGGCAACGTTCACAGAAATGGAATGATAATAGAAAAATGAAAAATGGAATGAAATGAAATGGATGTACGCCCTTGTAAGTACCTCTATTCCTAGGGAACCTTTAGTGGGTAAAAAAGTAGCCTATATATTAATCTAAATTTCATCAAAATCCATTCAGTATTTTTTTGCGTGAAGAAGTGATGTAACAAACATACAAACATCTAAACATACAAACTTTCGCCTTTATAATATTAGTAGGATAGGTTAATACGATAATTACCTTGAACAATCCAAAAATTATAAAGCAGATTGATATTAGTTTCAAAACTAATATGACTTTTATAACAATACACAATATGTATGGCAACAATAATGAATTATCACGTGATCTTCTCAGTGCAACGTCATATACAATATCGCCCATGGGCACACTCGTGGCAATCATAATGACTGCATTTACAATCTGAAATAAACAATAACTAGAATAAATTATAAATGTTCGAAATTGGAAAAAGCTACAGGCACGTATTAAACCATCGGTGTTATTATTTATACGCAAAGGTAAGTATGATTATTTAGATAGGCATACTTACTTGTTTTGTGTGTGTGTGTGTGTGTGTGTGTGTGTGTGTGTGTGTGTGTGTGCGTGCGTGCGTGCGTGTTTGTGTGTGTGCGCGCGCGCGCGCGCGCGTGTGTGTGTGTGTGTGTGTGTGTGTTTGTGTGTGAGTGTGTAGTACATATGTGTAGTACGTGTGTGTTAACGCAAATGTTTTATTTATTTGTTTTGTTAGTTGATCTTGATAAGTAGTTTTAAAATTTTTCTACATCTTCATAGGTTAAGCTGTCATTTATGTTTAATGACCACTTAAAACTCTAATTAATGTTTTATTTCTAAAAATATGTAAAAATGAATATTGCTAAACTAATGACAATTTTAATGGACGTTTTTACACTGTGTATCAAATCAATATTATTTATATAATTTTTTTTTTTAATTGCTATTGTCCTGCTAATAAGCAGAAAAATAGCAATATATACCTAAATAAAAATATTTATGTAACATACTATGTCCTTTTCTTACCAATAATGTGACTGCAGCAGACATTGCCTTTTCAAATGGACTTATACGTTTCCAGAATTCCATTTTATATGCTTCGCTTAGAGATTGATTTCTCCTGTAAAATAATGAAAAGGCTTATTTATTTTAGGTTCCAATATACCTAATGCAAGTCTTTTCCTTATGTTCTATACACATACAAGTACAAAAGCAAAATTACTACTACCAATTTTAAACTTAACTGTCATACGGATTAAAGCAAAGAAATATGGCCTTCTTTGAAAAAAAATTTGAAGGTATAGCGATTTATGGAATTTAGAAAATAACAATCGCCTTTGATGAAATCAAGATGATCAAGAAACTTAATAAAAACTCAGCTTAAGACGTCGAAATTAAGATTGCAGTTAGCATTCGTTTCAAGCAAGCTTTCAATGATATTGGCCTTTATCACTTGCCTTAGACAATATAATTAACGTCAAAATAACCTTATCGTTAATTTAATATATACAAAAAAATATCTCAATCACAACCGCTATCACATGTCAAATAGTTGTAACGTGAACTTTATGAATATCTTTCACATACCTATTAAATTGACAGGAATTGCGATAGATTTTAAAATTAGACAATTAATGGATGCAAAACGTCGTAGGTCGTAAACGTCAGCCTACTAATACCTATTATAAATGCGAAAGTTTGAGAGGATGTAAGTACATCACGCTCCCACACTTCCACAGTTTTAATAGGAACGGAATTTGATGAAATTTGAATGAACATATAGTTTACTTTTATCCCACTAAATAGTTCCCTAACACTAGTACCTCTATATATGTCTCAACACAGTACAACAAAAATATGAAAAACAAACTTGTTTAATTATTTTTCCACGAAGAGTTACTCGGTTGCTTAATGGATAAGCGCTACTTTCGCATAAGTCATGTTTTAGAGTAGGCATATTAAAAATTTCGATTTCATGCCTGGATTTTTTGCCGATATATATTTATACATTTATTTAATACATCACAAGCATAGTAAAGCTAAGAAATAATCTGGAAATTCAAGGATGCTAAGAAGGGGTTTAGCGGTAAAAATTGAATCGGATAAAAAATGAGGTAATTACAAGCAAACTTTGTCAAGGACATTTGAAAGAAAAAAATATAAAAAACTGGTCAGCAGTGGCGTAACTAAACCGCTTGAGGCCAATTCATCGGATGTTCAATTTTTTTATTAATTACAAAATAATAAATGTTGTAAAACAGGAGTAAGGAGTTTCCTCTGACCGGGGGCCCCTTCCAGTTGGGGGCCCGTGGCATTTTGCCGACTTGCCACCCTCTAGTTACGCCACTGCTGGTCAATGCCTTTTACGTAACAATTCTTCAGAAGATCTATTATAGACCTTGATTTGTCCTCTTATTAAATCAACATAACTGGGCTGTTAAGCGAATTATGTGCTTCACTTACTATATACTAAGTAGGTACTTATCCGTAGGGTTTTTAAGTAAAACACAATAACAAAGTCAGATTAGTTAGTATTTAGGTGCAAAATAGTTTTAATACTGTTTCCAATTACTTCTCTTACACGAATGGTTAGAGTAAATAATGTTAAAGATATCTAAATAAAGCATGAACCACGATAACCTATCTTAAAATTAAATTTTGTCGGTTACATCACAACGAAATAAACATTATGTCTGTTAATTAGGTATTCGCATAATCCCAACTTTTGAAACACGTATGAATTAATATGACACCTGAGGGCCTATTCTATATGTCCTCGAAGGAAAATTCCAACGAATTGTTCTTATAATTTTATTAAAATCATATCTTTAGTTATATGAAGGTTATTTGTACATCAGAGGTAGTGTCAGGTTCTGCCTCTGCTGCAATGATATTGATTGTCTGTGTGAATTTGCTTTAGCTGGAAGGGACTCCAAACGTATTTGGAGTATAGTGCGGTATGTTGCAAATCTTGATTCGAAAACTAAAGCTACTACTGAACTCTTACATTTGAGACCCAATCCAGTAGAGTCAGCATATGAATTAAACGCCTACTTCATAAATACTGCTAAGCATCTTGCAGAGAAATGTCTTCTGAATGCCCCTGTAAATTACCAATTTACTGATACCATGTATTCTTCTTCACACACTCTCACTCACGTCCACTTTTTACTCACCGAGTGGTACTCAAACTATTTTGATTTTAACTTTTATTATTACTATTTGATTAATATTTATTAATTGATAATTTATATTTATTGAAACAAAAATATATTAATTATGAATTTATTACTATCAAATGTTGTATACTTTTACTAAGACCATATAATGCGGGAGTGAGCACTGGAGCCTGAGATTCAGGTTTAGAATATAAACCTCATTCAGGCACAGAAGCTACTCAATTGTAACATTGAGTTTTAGACCTATGTATAAAAAAAAATTTTTTTCTTCTTCTAAAAGTCATTCCTTCGTACTACTCGACACTGACGAAGATGAGGTTGACAGAATAATTATCTCACTTAAATCAGACAAGGCTGTTGGGTTGGACGGCATCTCAGCTGGCCTTCTAAAAAAGCATAAACATCTTCTTATCCGTCCTTTGACATTTATTCTAAAACTTTATCTATCTTCCGGTGCTTTGCTAGACGTACTAAAGAAGGCAATTGTTCACCCAATTTATAAAAATGGTGATCGGAGTCTCCCTCGTAACTACCGCCCTATTTCTATCTTACCTATTATCTCAAAAATGTTTGAAAGATTCATTAATTTTAAGTTCATTAAGTATCTTGAGATCTGAGGCTCAGTTTGGATTTCGTGCAAAAAAGTTAACATCTGATGCTTTACATGAAGTAAACAATTACCTGGTCTATAACAGAATAGGATAGGGGTGGAAAGTCTTTGGCTGTCTTTCTGAACCTGGCTCAGGCGTTTGACACTGTTTCGATACAATTACTGCTCACCAAGCTGGAAACGATAGGTATTCGGGGTACTCAACTATCTTTGTTCACCGATTATCTGAAAGACCGTACTTAATATGTTAAATTGACGAAAAAAGTAATCAGTACTGATTTGCAGGTTTCATATGGTATTCTTCAGGGAAGTATCCTTGGTCTTACACTTTTTCTTATATTTATCAACAACCTTTGCAATCTCAGACTTCAAAATGGCAAGATAGTCACTTTTGTTGATGACACAGCGTTACTCTTTTCTGGAGATACTTGGGAAAAAGATTTTCTGCATTCCCAAAATGGTTTAAATTCCGTATGAACATGGCTTAGTAGAAATTTATTGACTCTTAATTAGGAGAAAACTAAATATATGCCCTTTGCAATTCCTTGTTTAACCCCGATAAATGTCTCATATGAAGGCCCATTGTTGTGGTAACTACGATGACAATGATTGTGCATGTCATGTTATTACAGAGCACAAGTCATATCAGATACCTTGGCGTTATGTTTGATAGTGACCTGTTTTTTCTTCTCACATTAAAACACTTTGCGAAAGATTAAGAAAAATATTTTTAAAAACTGCGTTATGTTGCTGATATGAGTATTCTCGGAAGCGTTTATTATGCGTTGTGTCAGTCAGTAGTGGGATATGGGATAAGGGTCTGGGGTGGATACAGAATTATTGTTTCAAGTAATGCAATAAATAAATCACAATTGAATATTTAATACGAAGATATATCTATCTGGATAAAATACCTAGATGTTCCTTTATAAATAACAGTTTCTTGGTTTTTCTATCTCATTTATTGTTAATGTGTTGTGCTTGTTCACTTGTGGGTTGTATAAAATACGTGGTTGAACCTACACAGGCACCAGTCTCAAACTCAACAGACAAATAACTCTTAATAGGATAATCTTACTGTACATCCTTTTTATGTTATTTGTGGTGGAAATAAAAATATTATTATTATTTTATATCAAAAATGTGAAGCAACTAAAATTTAGACGTTTGTATTCTCGAGTTTCGACGTACGGGAATGATCGGTCAAGTTAGTGAAGTCAAACTTAGGACTCTGCTTACTTTACATTGGGCAACTTTTATAGAATCTCGGGGGGGAAGAGGGGAGGGGCTTGATCCGACATAATGATTATTTTTCGTAATAAATGCCATAGTTTATCAACTAGAAGTCCTTTAACTGTGAGGATTTTAGTTATTATTTATCATGGTCATGGTGGTATTTGTCATCATTTATCATGGTCCAGCATGGTCGCATGCCCACGATTCGAAATAAAGCAGTGTGCAAAATCTTATCACGGCGTCATATAAATTGGAAAAGATCTTCTTTACAGGAATGTACTATTGTTGGTCTATTGTCAAGTGACCATAACCTTCTTTAAGGTCTCTGGATCCGCACCCGGGCCCAAGAAGTAATATGTTTAATAATTTACGTCAACATCTTCACAACTATATTTAAAGAGTCTGTAGTGTAACACCAACGTAATAATCTTTGAGAATACGATGTTTAAACACTTCTCACTTTTGTTCTAATTAAACCTGTTATAATTATAACTTGACTTTGAAGAAATGGATGTGATTTACTTACTATTTACAATTAAATACTCCTTTTGGGTAAAACACAATCAAAAATAACAGTAAAATAGTAACTGCAAAATAATGCTAACACTGTTTCCAGTCGCATGTCGCATTTAAAACAAATGATTAAGATTAATACTATGTTAAATATATAAATCATGAACCGCGATAACCTGTTTTTAATTAAAAATTCGTCTGTTCATTTTCACAAATACATAAAAAGTGTGGACCCTACTAAGTAACCCAAATGTACTTATTTTTTTTAACATAATTGTTTATTACTCACGAATCATTAGGTATACTATTTTCAAAAAATCATGAGGTAAAGCTATTTATTATTATCTAAGCCAAATGATACTGTATTTTCAAGGCCTTACGAAAAAGAGTATTCCACAGCGGGTTTCACCAGGTAAGCCGACTACGCTTCAACCTGTTCATGGGTGGTTGGAGAGCCCTAATTTAAGGCCTAAGTTATGCTGGCTGTTTTAAAGATTTTGACAATATAATTTTGTTTTGTAAACCTACGTACAGCTACAATTAAAAAAGGAGAGCTTAATTTTCTTTTGTAACCATGTTTAATATATGGTTTATAAAAATCTTTAGAGGCTGCCTTATCTGCCTCTCTTGCTCTATTAGGAGCCTTTTGTTTTTCGGTCCCGCCGGGCGGGTCCTGCCCTTCTGGCATAATTATTTAAATATACACTATTAATAACTTTTTGAGAGTACTTTTTACTTAAAACTAGGAAGAATAAGCAATTAAATAAAATTATTTTGAAGAAACTTAAAATTTGTGCCTTAGGCTTTCAAAAGCCCGCCAAAAAGTCTAAAACAAGTGTTGCAACCAGAGGTTGCCATTACTTGAATTAATTTTCACAAAAATATAATAAAAATTATTTATTCAGTCTAGGCTATTATAAGCACTTGTGAAAGTCGAGAGCTACGCCATCGGTTCTTAAATCTACAGCGGGAGACCTTGTACCGAGAAGAACCGGCAAGAAACTCGGCAAGGGCTGCTTTTTTCTCCCTGTTTAATTTCATACAGAGCGTCAAGATTGAAAAATGACTTCATTAAAATATTCACTTTCACTTTCCATTACAATATTAGAAAATATAAGAGTAAAACAGTATTTTCGTCAATCGAATCACATGTGTAGTCAAAGAAGCTCACCGATAAACAATTTAATATACATGAAAAATGAGCCATATTTAACACCAAGCAGTTTTGTCGTTTAAATATTCATTTACAGTATAATATCCTTTACTGAGTAGACAATTCTTAATATCAGTTTTAAACTTAGGCAATGGTAAATTTAAAATTTCAATAGGTATTTTGTTATAGTAGTGTACACCTTGACCCATAAATAATGATAGTACCTTCTTTAGCCTGCATGACGTCAAAAGAAGTTTATCTTTGTTTCTAGTATGTTTGGTGTAATTTTTAATATTGTTTCTAACATAAAGTATACAATTGTATATGAATTGGGAGGCCACTCTTAATATACAAATTTCTTTGAATTTATTTCTAAGTGATGTTCTTGAACCCAATGTATAAATTACTGCTCCTTCCCCCTTACTGCTCTTTTTTGTAAAATAAATATAGACTCTATATCTGCAGCCATACCCCACATCAGAACGCCATATGACATAACGCTATGGAAATAACTAAAGTATACTGTCCTAGCGGTATCTACATCTGTAAGTTGCCTAATTTTATTTATTGCAAAGGCAGCTGAACTTGGTTCTCCTGCCAATAATAAAATGTGAGGATGCCATTGGAATTTAGAATCCAGCGTTACACCCAAGAAGATTGTCGAATCAACTAACTCACAGATGATGTAATTCTGTTGCCGCTTCAACAACAAATAAATGTAAAATTAGACATCTAAAAATGTACGTTCCTTTTATCTTATAGAAAAATACCTATCTAGCTTTTCGTGACTTTACTAATAGTCTAAGAGTTCGTTACAAAAATGTGCAAGAGCTTTCGAAAGCATGATATTTCAGTATGTTGAAGTACTAAGAATATACGTGTGTTACCAGGCGTCCCACTGTTTGACCTCCGTACTGGGTACTGATTGATGTACTTATAGCCTTAGTACTTCAACATACTGACAAATTAAGCTTTCGAAAGCTCTTGCACATTTTTGGCACAAGCTCTCCATCTATATTATAACTATAACTTCGTCTTTAAAGTTTTCACTTTTTGCGTATAGCAACATTAATAGGCAGCTAATTTGTTGTTTATAAAATCTTAATATTTTAGGTATTTCCTCACCTCTGGCCCCAAGATAAGTGTCAATATTTATAAAGTCATCAATATTAAACAAATCGGTGTGTAGGTATATAAAAACTTTAATTTAATTTACAAGTTACTACCATACAATCTTACTGAAATTATAAAGGCGAAATTTTGTAGGTTTGTTTATTACTTGTTCACGCAAAAACTACTGGATGAATTTTGGTGAAATTTAGTATATAGGTAATTCTTTATCTGACTTAATATATTTGCTAGTCTTTATACTACTAAAATGTTCGTAGGGATAGAAGTTAAAGGTGCTGTTTCACTGTCTCAGCACGCACCGGGAGCATGACGCAAAACTAACAACACATTGCACGGATTTTTCGATCTCATACGACCACTATTGTCAAATTTTTCATTTTTTTTATTATATTCGTTCCTTTTCGGAGCAAGCTAAGATCATAAACCATACTGCCTCGTCATTGGTTAAATTGTATTTTTTTTGTATTGAAACATGGCGTTAAAAAAAAGTCTTCAGTTTATAAAAATGGATTTAAATTTCTTCAGTATAAAAAAATTACAATAAAAATGTGTTCAAAAATATTAAACACAATATTTCAAAGAGAACATAAACCAACTGAACCTAAATTGGACATCGAATTATTTTTTGACTTACAATATCAACAAACAGTAGTTTTTCATATGTTTTATATCCCTATTATATTCCCTTCCTATTATACACTGCAGTCTTTGTTTCATATTGACATCAACCAAATTATATACATTCTACTCATAATTACAGATAAGGACTAGTTATTCTCAAAAATCGAAATAGGATAAAAAAGAAGAAAAAGTGACTAAGTACAACAAAGATGTGTAAACAATGATCCTATGCTATGTGCCTACATCTATATTTGCCCAAATGTGCTATCTATAAATTTAAACAAAGGTAGAAACGTGGAGGTATTTACAAGCAGATTTGAAATGGAGCGCGGTACCCTTTCCGGACTATTATAGATCTCAATCAGCTCATCCATCAGCACAAGGCGCTGCATGCATTGAATGTCACAACAATCGCAAAAGGAACTTTGTACTATATTTAGACGATAAAGATGGTATTCAAGACAACAGTGACCGAAACGAAGCCTCATGATAGTTATATAAAATTTCCTATTAAAGTAAGTTTTACTTTTGCAGAACCAAAGTGTAGAATTTACAGGAACGTTAAAAGAAGCATACCATAAACCTTTGTATTCTATTTGTACTTTAAAATTCAAATATTTTTTCCACAAACCAGTGGATCAATTTTTTAAAAGGAAAATTATGACACTATTTGGAACAGTTATATTTAGGCTATTGCTGGAATCTGGGATAATATTTGAAGAATTTGTTATAAACCAAAAAGTCAACTTTTTCATTTACTACCACACCAATGTGTGAAGGAACCCATACAAATGTTACTTTAATATTATCCATAATGTGCAAGTGTAACCAGAAGTGTTTAATAGAAAAGATAAGATAGTTTGTGTTAGCATAGAACTTATTATTTTTAAGATTTTCTAAACACTCATGCTATCATAACTATTACCCACTTACAACATCCATTATTTTTTATTTAATATCGTAAGTTTTAGACCTGCAAGCAAAGCCAGAGAGAGCTTCGGCTATAAATATGCTCGTGTTAGGATTAACTTTGTAACCTGTACCTTAATTCAATAGCCTATCAAAATTGCAAATGAGACAGCAGATTCAGTTTTTGAACCATCTGTATTATGAACCGATGAACAGAAAACCAGAAAAAAGGTAGAATTTGTAATCAATGATAATAATATTTATTGCAGGGAATTTACTTTCAAATTGTCCTTGATAACAAGGTAGTGTAACGTCCGAGCACATTACTATAGGCAGGTTTACTCTTCGAATGGTTTATGGTCAAGTGCTGGCCGTTAATATTTCAAATTATTACTTTACGTATTCGAATTCGCGTATTAGTGTGTTGCTGGTTGTCAATCTTCCCTTTCTGATCGAGACCAGCTTAGAGTGAGTATCAGTTTTTGGTTGTAAGTGTGCTAATGTAATACTAATTGAAAATAAATCAAAACTGAGGAGATCTACTAGATTTTTATTGCGCCACCCACCTCCACCATTAGACTAAGTTGCCAGAGTAGCAATTTTGATGTATTTGCAAGCCAATTTAAAAATTGAGAAAAACTCTGGCGAATGTAAATATTCTGTGTTGAAATATATGAATTAACCAAGTTTTAAAAAAGGTGATTTTTTTGTGCAAATTTTTAAAATACACCTTTCTTTCAAGTATGAAAATCTTATACTAAATAGAGGTAAGCCACACTCAACCTGTAATGAATTTAAAGGTGTACTTTTAAATGCGCCTGTTATAATTCTCATACTTTTATTTTGATTTTTTTCTAGTTTATCAACTAGTCTATTATCACCAAAAAAACAGAGAAACCCACATTCAAAATGACTGCGAATGAACGATTTATAAAGTGTCAATAATATTTTGGGATCAGCTCCCCAGGTTGATCTGCATAATGATTTTAAAATATTGAGTGCTTTGTTAGCCCTTAAACTTATAATTTCAACATTCAACACATTATATGTAGGTATGTAAGTGACACCCCTAAAAAACTTTGCTTCACAAGTAATGGGGATGGGGATTTTGTTGTAATATACAATGAAGGCTGAGTTATGATTTTTCCTAATATTTCCAAGTTTGATTTGAGGACATTGATATCAAGATTTAAGTATATAAACCTTCTGAAGACTTATTTACAATTTTAGTAAGTTCTGTTATTTTTCCCCAGACGCATAAATTTCAAGATCATCGGCAAACTATAATATTGTAATATGAGACCCTAGTACTAAATTACGACGTCTTATATAGAGAATAAACAATAAGGGAGAAAGAACTCCTCCTTGACAAACTCCAATAGATGCACGTCTATATAGGGCTATATAGATTGTGATTATATTTGACATACACTTCTCTTTTTGTCAAAAATTTATAGAGCCATTGAATTATTTTACTTGGACTTGAAATTCAGAACAAAGAGCATGAATATTTACATTATTAAAGGCACCAGAAACATCGAAAGATACTAAGAATATTTTATATACTAAACTATTTTGGATATCACGGTGAAGTTGGCAAATACTTTCACGAGCAGACATGCCTCTTCTAAACACAAATTGATTAGCAGGTAGAATGTGATTTTGTTCCACAAAAAACTCTAGTCTTTGTTTTAACAACTGTTCAAACATTTTTCCAATGCAAGATGTAAGAGTGATTGGACGATATGAGTTTGGATTCAATTTGGGCTTATCTGGATTCAAAATGGGTACTATAAAATCAGATTTCCATGGATGGGTTATATTGTCACTGAGACTTTTAAGCATGGAATAAGGAATGCCATCCAGACCAGTTGCTGTATTCCTTCTAGAATAAATTGCAGACAACAACTCTTGAAAAGAAAAGGGTTTAATTAAATAGTTATTTGAAGTATATAAGACAAGGTGAGTTTTGTACATAATCTGGAGTATTTTTCCTTAAAAAAGTCTGGAATCCAATCATGATTATTATAAGTGAAAGAATATATTTTCTTAAATAAACACATTAATCTCCAGATTCGAGACAAGGGGGTACAACAATTTTTTACATAATTCAATCCACCTATTTGTTTCTCTCAGTTTTGAAGGTAAGTTTTTTTAAACTTGTAATCTTTTGAACTCTACATATGTTTCATTAGAAGGATTGTTTTAAAATTAAGATATGCTATTATCGATTTATGGACCGCTTCTAAACATTTTTTGTTTTACCAGGGCAAAGCTGGTGATTTCCTAGTATTGTAACGTTTGTTGATAGACGCAGGACTATTAAATGGAAGGGACATTACTATGGCTAAATTTATGATTTTACAAAATGCTGAATTAGCTTCTATTGGTGTATAATTCTCTAATTTGAAATCTGTTAAAAGGGACTCTACATTTTGTGTATATATTTTCCAATCAACCATTTTCAAATAAGAGTATATGGGCAAATGTGTACTGAGATTATGTGAATCAGTACTTTTGTTGCTTTTTTTACTAACAAGAACTTTAATGATTACAGGAAGATGATAACTGCCAAGTGGATCATCGTGTACAGACCAATCACATGAAAGAGCCAACGACGGAGAAACAATAGATAGATCCAGAGCATTCGGACGCCAACACATAGAACTAACTATTGTAGCCTAACCATCAGTCAGCAAAACAAGATTATTATTGTCAATCACTTCTAAGACCTCTCTGCCACGAATCGTGTCCGAACCATATCCGTATGAAGTGTGGTCAGCGTTAAATCACCACCAAAGATCAGAGGCTGTGGAATATATTGAATTAATGATACAAACTTATTTTTATCAAACCTAGGAGTACATTGAAGTGGAGAATAAAAGCTTACTAAACTGAGTTCTCTATTATTTACAATTAAACGTATGCATATATTTTGTAAATAATTGTCATAATATGTAATTATTTTGTTATATGTTAGCTTTTATGAATGAGAATAGCAACACCATTACGTTACCAGAATCATAACGTTCAATGTTGTAGTATTTGGTATTAAATGATTATTTTGGCTTTAGCCATGTTTTCGATATTAAAGCTACATGAATATTTTGTTTAAATAAAAACTGCGATAGAGCAAGCCTATTGCAACCTAGGCTCTGAGCATTCCAATGAACTATATTTAAGATATTAACCATTATCGAGTTAAGGTTGTTTTTTTGCTTAAAGTTTTATTAAATATATCCCGAATAAAACTGGAGTATTAGGCATGTTTTTATATTTATTAGTAATAATAATATTTGTGACAATTTCAGTTATCATAATCATAAATTTACCTGATATCACTAAGTTTTGGAGTTGGGTATTTATGTTTTATGTGGAAATGCTTATTCCCTTAAAACATCTCAATATTTTACAGAGTGAGCCTTAATTTTAGTTTCTTGGATTTTTGTTTTTGATGGGGTAATTATTTGAAATGGCAATATGATTGCCACTACAATTGACACACTTAGCATTATCAGATTAGAAGATTTGTAGTTGTGATTACCCGTGCATATGTAACAAATTTGGGCAAAATTTGGCTATATGTCCATATTTCAAGTAGCGTAGACACTGCTTAACAGGAAGAATGAACTGACTGACCTTATAACGCCAAGAATCTAAGTAAACAAATTCTGGAAGCTGAGTGGAGACAAATGTAACAGTCTGCGTTGAAAGAAAACGCACTGTGCTATTATCACCTCGCATACGTCGTATGAATCACCTCACTTGAATGACATTCCGGGAATTGCCTATTAACGAAACATTTTTTAAATAAACAAATCAGTAGGAACAGATCTTAACACCTCTGTAACTTCTGTATCGGCTTCTGGAATTGCAGCGTTAAAGTTTAGTTCGTCGAGTAATTATTTATTTTGTAAAAAAACATTTGCATTGTTGGATACATCGAATGTGATACCAGTTTTATAATTATTTTTTTGCTTTTAGATGTAGAACACCCGAGACGCAATTTTTTTCTTAAAGCATAAGATAATACAAAGCTCTCTTTATCATTAAAGTTAAGTCCATCTTTTCGGGACAAAAAAACCATAAATTCTGATTTCTTTGAGTCTTCAGAATATTTCCGGCTATATCCGGGGTCTTTGAAGATATCGTAATTTTTCCCTCTAATATTAGAGGGAAAAATTACGAAAAATTACATTAACTGTATTGGACGAAAACGACAATGAAGACGACGAAATGTATTCAACTTTCCCGCACTAATCCTCAAATTTTTCATACATTCTATGAAAAATGCATCTGTCAGTTTTGACATCGAATTAATGCTGATGATGTCACAGGATTTTTTTAATAAAGTCTGTTGCATGTCATGCGACCGATGCGCGAGTTCTGACAAGTGGACGTTTACAGGTATAGGAATGCTTTCTAAAAAAGCTGTTGAGCTTTAAATTATCTTCAATTCGTGCGTGTTGCCAGTGATGACATACGGAACGGAAACGTGGCCGCTTACGATGGGCCTCATAAGGAAGCTCAAGGTCGCTCAGAGGACAATAGAAAGGGCTATGCTCGAGATCGAATCCGAAATGATGAGATCCGCAGAAAAACGAAAGTTACCGACATAGCCCAAAGAATTGTGAACCTCAAGTGGCAGTGGGCAGGGCACATCGCTCGCAGGACTGACGGCCGTTGGGGCGGCAAGGTCCTGGAATGGCGACCGCGTACCGGGAGACGCAGTGTTGGTAGGCCCCCCACAAGGTGGACCGACGCTCTGGTGAAGGTCGCGGGAAGCCGCTGGATACGGGAGGCGCAGGACCGATCGCTTTGGAGATCTTTGGGAGAGGCCTATGCCCAGCAGTGGGCGTCTCTCAGTTTTTTGAAGAATGTTTGATAATTTTTATAATTTCAAATGCTCTGTAGTAATTATATTATTGCTTTCATAATACAAAATTGAAATCAACGATGTTAACGAAGCATAAAAGAAAAACCTGTTTAAGACAATCTTATTTAGTGTTTAAGTAGAATGAAGATTAGTAATATTGAATCCTATTCAAAGTAAATAATTTAACAATAAGTTTCTCAGATGTATTCGATAAATTTTTATAATTTCAAATACTCTGTACTAATTATATTATATTGAGAATGAAGATTAGCTGGACGGTAATGCAAATATATGAATAAAGCTCTTATCTACAAACGGATATGATGCTATAATATTTATAACATATAAGCCTGGAAAGCAAAATCATATGATAGATTTTTTCCCGGATATCAGTCTTTCAAAGAGTAGAAAGAAGTTTGAATGGTAAATTATTCGGAAAGAAACTATGGACGTTTGTGCAACTGGGTGTTACTTTATGTCTACAATAGGATTAATAGAATTTTGATAAATATACTCTTTCAAACACGATAACAAATGTCACAATCGGTCCATTACTGAAGAAGATATTTTGGAAAATACATTAATACAACCAAAACAAAAAAAAAATCAGTTGAATTGCGAACTTCCTACTTTATTACTAAAAACTACTAGAAATATTAATATCAAATATACGAAGTTAAGGGCAAAAGCCAGTAAAGTAATTAAAGGTGCATTCAAGCTCTATTCTCAATCTATATCTCGATGTCGAGTTGAAAGCTGATTTTATAACAGCTTTGGCATAGATGTTAATTTTATAATGCTCTACTTAAAGTAAGAAATGTGTGTAATTTAATAAGAAAAATGATACTTTACTAATAAAATTCGTTTTATTGCAATTTTTCTGTTTCTACATTATAAATCATATTAAAATTACAAATTTTCTTGATTTTTCATTGACTTGTAACTTGCTGTCTGTAGTAGCAGATGATTTAATTTGCTCGCTTTTTACACTGTTGTAATTTTTTTTTATAATCACCAAGGCGATCAAATTTAACGCTGAAAAAAACAAAATATGTAAACAAACTATCTTTTTAAGTAAAAATATTTTCATATATTGACGAAGAGTTCAAAATTGATTACACAAAAAGAATCATATGTTTTGTCAACTTCTGCGAGCCTATTCTATTTGTCCTCGAACGAAAATCCTAAAAATTTGAAATCACTCTTATAATTTTTGCATCTTATAATGGCTCTTATAATTTGCATTAAAAGCAGTATTTGCGTCAGGAGCAGCACCTCCATTGCATCATAAATTATCAAAAAACGCGTTGCTTTTAAGAGAATGGATCAAATTATTTTCGGCGAAATATCATCAGGCCTTCAGGTACCGCTGTACTTTATACATAAATATTAAAAAATATTAAACAACATCACATACATTTCACAGATTTCAAGATAAGTAACTAAAGCTCCCGTTTTATGGAGTATCTGAGAAAACGAAGGTACCACAATACCCAGACCCGTGACAATATAGAAAATTTCATTTTCTACATTGACCCGAGTGGGAATCGAATAATCAGCTTATCATAATAAAAAAAATAAAAAGAACGGGCCATAACCTTCTAAGAGAGCCCACGATTTCTTTTCTGGTAAAAAACAGCGACGAACACAGCGCTGTCACAGCGTTAAGAGGTAAAATCGAATAAATCCCTTATTACCCTTTAATGTAAGTTTTATTTGATATAACCTCTATTGCAGCAGTGTGTTCTACGCTGTATTTTAACAGAATAGTATTACAATGCCACATTCCGCGGACGTTACTGTTAAGCTACTTTCGCAAGGGTTGGTTACGGGATAGGTGTCCAAAAAATTATCACCTGGAACTATTCCGTGCTACGGAAGGCATGTTAAACCGTTTCATTCCGCATTGGGCCAGTGTCTCTACACTTATGGCCCATCTTCCTTAACCTATAAGGAAGGCCTGAGCTCCTGGAGTGGGGACGTAAAAGGGCTGATGATGGTGACGATAAAGATGCAGCCGGGAGCAACGGCATAACGTGCCTTCCAAAGCACGGCGAAGCTTCTTTGTTACAAATAGAATAAAAGAAACAAATTTAACATACTCAATATAAAGATTGCAATAAAGATAAACATCAATAAAAGTTTAGTTTCCTCCATTTCGACTTGGTGTAGAGTGAAGAAGTAAAGTATCAAGGAAAATATATCTATGCCTTCCACCAGGAGGCATACAGCTGCCGTTCGCAGAAACACCTTCAAAACATCATATTTATTCTGAAAACAAAAAGAAAATGACCTTTTACATATAGCGTTTTCCACATGTCAAGGAAGCTGACTGATTATTATTAGCAGACAAAATACTTGGACTTGAGGTATTTCTGGCATTTTGATTCAAAATAAATGTAGTGTTGATATTTACATTGTAAGGTCAAAGTATTTTCAAGTGGTCTAATAATCTAATTAACCGTAAAAGTTAAAACCTTACAAGAAAATACATATTTACTTTGTACCGTTGGTTAAGACTTTGAGTAAGTACCTATTTATTATGAGTTTACGTTCACCGAGTTAAGTTAAAAAGTTCAATATAAAAAAGTTATTCAGTGTGACTGGTTATGGAAGAACTATAACAATTATTCAATATTCATTTATTGTCAATATATGTAACATAGAACAGAGGGCATATGTATAAACAAGTGAACATATGACCCTGTAGTGCAAGACAATTTTGAACGACAGGCCGATCTTTAAAATAATACAAATATTTATATATTACAATAGTAAAGTCAAGTAAAAACTTTTATTAACATTATATTGTTGAGTATATTTTATATTTTATTTAATGTCAAGAAATTATTTTTTTTACTTAAATGTCAAAGCGTTTACATCGATGTCAAGAATTAAAAAAAATATAAATCTATGTCAGTGAATTATTTAAAACTTAGATTAGTAATTAGTTCAATTATAATAATATAATTTATATGTGCGTCAATAAATTATTTTAAGGATTCAGTCATATAGTTTTATCGTTTATGAACTCCTGGATTGTATAGTAGCTGTACGTGTTTCGTTGCGCATCATAACACAATTAAATTTAACTTTTAACTTCCATGCAAATGATGGTAGCCGGTGACAGAAATAATAAAAATATCACCAGTGCGCACATAGTCTTATAAAAAAAAAAATACCTTGCGCAGTCCGACGATTATGAAAACTGTTGATATTAGATTTAAAATCAACATAATCTCCGCAATAATAGTGGCAATGAGTCCAATCAGAGTATCTCTATCATTTAGTGCATCTGGTATTCTGGCAATAAAAGATACTGAGTGGTATAACGACACCGTTAATACTATTAAAGACACTGCGTTTACAATCTGAAATAAATGTTTTAAATTAATCACTAGATAATCAAATGAAAATTGTTCTCTCATTTGTAATTCAAAAATAAATACATTCACAGGCACAATTGGGTAATTGGCACATTTATTTCTAGGATATTGAAAAAACTATTAAGATTATCTAAAAAATTTTTTTTATTTTAAAAGACGTTTTGGCATTTAAAACGAAATATCATTTGACCCTTGTCATATTTGCTAAAATGAACAAAAATATTTTTGCAATGTTTGCATGTGCTCGAAAAATGACAAATTATTTAATTTTTTTTTATATAATAAATGGTGTCTCCCCAAGTCCTGATGACTTCTTGAAGCATGTTAGGAAGTTCGTCCACGCTGTCTTGGGTGTCTGACTGGGGAATACTGTACTCTCGAAAGAGTTCAGACATTCAAGACATCATGGACGGACTTAACAGACTTCAAGAACTTCAAGTCTGATTTTTTGAGAAAACTCTAAAAAATTCTAAGGTTCATTCTAATAAACAAAAAAATATCAAACAAGCTATTATTCCTTTTTAAAATTGCATTATATCTTTTAACAAATACGTAAAAATTTTTTTATATAATCTTAACAGATTTTTGGCGTTTAATTTTGCCTGTGAGTGTATAATTAAAATAAAATAGTATGCTATGCTAATAACATCTTAATATTTCATACGAATGTATAAGGAACCATTTAGAAAGCATTTTTGGACATAAAATCAATCAGTAAATATAAAATTCGATTTTTAGTTAATTCGCTTTAAATCTAGATGTACGATATAGTGTTTGTTCTCTTCTTACCAATAACGTGACTGTTGCCGACATCGTTAAGGCAAATGGACTCATACGTTTACAGAATACCATTTTATCTCCCTTATATTTAGTATCAGTGGTAGTACAAAAACCTAAAAAAATATAATACAAATTTAATATTCCATATTTGAAATAAAATTATTTATATTCATGATGAAGAATCTACTTTGTCCCTGGCACTCTGAAATGGGGTTCGAACTCATGAACTTTCGCAATCCGGGCGACTGTTCTAACCGCTGACCCAGGATCTAAATAAGAATATTTTTCAGTATAGAATTGTGAATGTTATAATAAACTGATTGATTTATTCATTTTTTTTAAACATATAATGAATATCCGTGTACGTGAGTAGCTCAATAGCGTAGTGGATAAAGTGCCACAGCCAGCGATCGTTGTAGTTAAGCAACTCTAAGGATCTAGACTGCACAAATTGTTGAAAGCATTTTGTAATGTCTCCTGGGAAGAAAACTTCTTGTCACATAGATAATTGTCCAAATCAATAAAAAAATGGTAGTCCGTTTGAGCAAGCTCTGGCGAATACGGAGGATGACGAATGGTTTCTAACTGCAGTTCTTGATGGGTCAAAACGGTTTCTCGTGCTCTGTGAGGTCTCACGTTGTCATGGAGCAATATTGGTGAAGATCGAATCACGAGTCGGGCCTATTTTACTGCTAGTTTTGCCAACATTGTTTGGAGTTCGGCACAATAGACATCTGCCGTTATTGCTTGACCCGATCAGAGAAAACAATAGTGAATAACACCATGCTGAGATCACCAAACAGTTACCATTACCTTTTAATTAGTAAGTTTTGCTTTAGGACATTGTTGTAGCGTTCGACCTGGGGTCAGCCATTACATTTTTCTTTCACGGTTATCATAAAGAATCCACTATTCAACAGGGCAATACAAGTTTCAACACGAGTTTCTTTCTGCTGATCAGATTTTTCGTATTTTTTATTTTATTGATTTGACGCAAATGTGTCAATATTTTGGGTAAGGTAACTTTTAACCATGCCCCTAATTACAGAGTATTTTGATTAGGATCGGCTTCCACCATCTCCCTTAATTCATCGTTATTCATCTGTGTGGGCGTTCTCCTCGTAGCTCGTTCTTCAAGTCGAAACTTTTATCACGAAAGCATTTAAACCAAAATCGCACGGTGCGTTCATTTGCAGACCCCTCTCCAAACACAATATTGATATTCCGGGCTGTCGCTGCCGCGTTACTTCCGCGTCGGAACTCGTATTTAAAAATCACTCGAATTTACGCAGTATCCACCTTTCTTGTCGAAGTTGAATAACAATAACCATTGAAAGTCGATATTCAAATGCTTCACATTTTTTAAAAGAAGAACGTCATAGAATAAAAAACTTTATTTCGAAAACCTCAAACCATAAAGATTCTAGGAACCTATTACAATAAAACGGTAATTTCATACTTTGACGTTTATTTTATTTGTCAAATAAAATGAACGTTTGCATGTAACCTAACTTAAATCATTCGACCGTGTCGGTCATTTTGCGGCTCCCGGTATATTAGTAAAGATACAAAAATTATAATTGGATTTGGATGTGACATAAAGTATGCATTCCTAAAATTACTTTCACTTACCGTGTTTAAAATTAAATAAGTAAATTGAGGATACTTTCGCCTTTTTTACATAATAATTATTCACTTTATTGAAAAAATTGTAACAGTTGGTATGTATAATACATTAACACTGTTTCCAATGACTTCTGTAACACCACTGTTATATTAAATCTTAATGGTAAACAAAGCATGAACCGTGATAACCTAAACAGGATAATGATAATTAGATGATTTTCTTTATTCAATGTATGTACCTATAATTTCGTTAGATATTTAGTACGGCGTAATATTCATATATTCAAATCACGTGTGCAAAATTTTATATACATATGTATGTATGTTTATCCACGGATATCTGCTAAACTAGACGTGGAATTGCAATGTTTTTTTATTGCTTAGCTTTCAACTGAGAGTACATTACAAGTTTTATCAAAATCGGTTCAGTAGTTTTGAAGATAATAAATTTAAGCTACTGTTAAAAGGAGCAAAAAAATTACCTACTTATAAAAGGAGTTAAAATTTATGACATCCTTAACCATCTTAAAAAAAAGAGGTTCTCAATTTTACCTGTACGTTTTTAAACAGCTTCCAAAAAAAGAAGGTTATCAAATAGAGATGAATGTATCATGAAATGGCATAATATTCATATATGTTGGTCTATATGGGCTTCTAAACACGTGTGTTACATTTTGTACGTGTACTATAATGCATGTGTATCTATATGTTTGACTACGTATTTCTCGTAGATTAGACATGTGATTAAAAATATAGTTTTTTGTTTGATTAACTTATTTCTCAATTTAGGGAACATAAGAAAAAACTTACCAATGACTTAAGAAATGAACTGTTACCAGATTAGTAAGTTAGGTTAGAACTGCGACCATCGCAGAAAATGTTTAGCCTGTATATACAAGTATGATTCAATACAGATGAAAGTGTCCATTTATTGTAAGTTCGAAGTGAAGTGAAGACGAATATGGATCGGTGTTGATTTCCATTTTTTTTTTCGTTTTTTTTTTTCTTTATTTTTTTTTTGACATACGGATGTCAAGACAATCGTAGGATACGCAAGTAAATAGCTAATAAAAAATAAAATCAGCTACTTTTCGTGGTTATAAAACAGTGTTTTATTGGTAACAGTTTTAACTGCTCGCTTTATAAATCATATAAATATACCGAAATATTACAATTTTCAATAATAAATCAGGCGTTTCAATTCAGTGTTTAAGTACTCCAAAATTTTCTTTAAAAAGCAAACGTCATAAGTTCGTGTTTAATGAGTGACTGTGAAATAGCCCTAAAGGAGCGTGCGAACAGCTGAAGGTGTCTGTCATATCCCATAGCAACGTAAAATCAGCACAGGTTATGAACTACTACTACTACTACGGCCATCTGTCTGTTGTGTGAATAATTACTTTCTACACATTGGCTGTGCATGCGCATAGCTTGTTTATTTGGCGCGCACACATTCTCTGGGACATACTTATGGACAATTGCGGCCATAACTCACAGAGGGCACTGTGTTTATTTTAAAGGAAATAAATCATATTATTTCATATTCTAATCACATCATGGTAAAATGTGGAGCTTGTGGGAAGTTTCTTTTATTTTAATAAAATTTGATTAAAACACATACACTATGGTGCAAAACTGAACCAATACATGGTAACACTGTTGTTTCTTTGGATAGAACGTGTGTTTTCGAAGGTGAAAATCATATTAAGAACTAATTACTGTAGTGTATTTATTATCATGTATTAGATCAAAATATTATAAAAATAATAACATAAAAATAAAACAAAAGCTTTTTCCTCAAAATTAACAACTCAGTTATTAAATATTCTAATATTTTGTCCATAAGCCTTTAGCTTTCTTAACCGCTGCTAATCTGTGTTTCATACTGTTCACTAATTTTTCACAATAATCTGGTGAATTTTTTTCCCATTGTTCTTGGACTCTATTCCACAATTCACTTAGAGAAGACGGTGGTGAGTCATAGTTATTAAGGGTATCATATTTTAATTGTGACCATAAATTTTCTATTGGATTTAAATCTGGACTTTGTGCTGGCCACTGTAATAGTTGAAAGTTTTGAGAAACAAGCCAGTTTTTCACTATTTTCGCGGTATGTTTTGGATCATTGTCATGCTGGAAAGTTACATTATTTATCGGATAAGGCATATTCTTCACTGCTTCAATTAATTTGTGTTTTAAAATACCTAGATACGTTTCTTTATTAATTTTTCCAATGATTCTGTGAATAGACCTATTCCATAAGCTGACATGCACCCCCAAAGCAATACATTGCCTCCCCCGTGCTTAACAGTCTGAATAAAATCCATTTGACTTACTGGCTCACCTTCCCTTTTCCATTTCCATTGGCGACCATCAGTTGTGAATCGATAAATCTTTGTTTCGTCTGAAAAAATAACCTTCTTCCAATCCTCTTCTGATCAGTGTTCATATTTTTTTACAAAGTTTAATCTTGCTTTTATATTTTTTTTACTCAAAAAATGCTTCTTTTTTCTTTCTATTGCTCTAAATTTATTTCGATGTAATTCACGCTGCACTGTCCACTTACTAATCAACTTACCAGTATCATATTGAAGAAGTTTAGATGCATGAGACGACGTCCAATAGCCATGTATTTAATTATACAGTGACTGTCCTTAGTACTCAACTTCCTCGGCCGACTACCAAGATCTTTTTTTAAATTACTTTTGCACGTCTTAGAAACTTATGAAATTCTTTGAACTGTACTTTGACTCACATTTAATATTGCAACGTATTAACATCTCTTTTATTTTATTACGTAGTGATCTCGAAAACTGCCTCATATTTAAAACCAATTGAAACTGTGTTTATATTAAATATTTTAGTATGTATATTAAATATAGGAACAGTTGCGGTATGAATCTGCGTATTATTGATTTATTTAATCGCTCAAAAAAAAATTACGTTCTCTTGTCAAGTTGCAGTGCATAACTGAGTCACACACTCAACGAAATAAACAAGTTCAAACGCGTAGGTATCTCCGTTGTTTAACAGACAGTACGTGCGGCTTCATTTTGCGTATAGTAACTAAACACATCGCTACATTTTTAAAAACAAAAGAAATAAAAGTTGTTTCCTATTTTAAAGACATTGGTTCAGTTTTGTACCATAATGTATGTCTCAGCATTTAAAGGTGTTAAATAAAGTTTCCGGCCTTATTAAATAGAGTATCATTTATTTTACATTTTAAAGAGGTATTTTTTAGTACCAATAAGTTGAATCCGTTGCATGTCGTGCGGCGCGCGAATTCTGACAAGTGGAGGTTCACTTTAAACGGTGACAGGTATAGGAATGCTTTCTAAAGAAAAGCTGTTGAGCTTTAAATAAATAAATGACATGTGTCAGAATCTATAAAAAAAAATCTAGTCGCGAAAATAAAAACAAAACGTCAAAAAACGTTGTCAGTCCCTCAAGTACTAAGTACTAGTAGGAAGAAAACTAAGTAGGTAATATCGAATCCTATTCAAAATAAATAATTTTACAAGATGTTTTTCAGATGTGTTCGATATTTTTTTTATAATTTCAAATACTCTGTACTAATTATACGAGTGTTATATTGAGAATTAAGATTAGCTGGACGGTAACAAATTTATGAATAAGTATAAAGCTCGTACCTACAGACGGATATGATGCAATAATATTTATAACATACACCTGGAAACAAAGACATCATAGATTGTTTCCCTGGTATCGTCTTTAAAAGAGTTTGAATGGGAAATTATTCGTAAAGAAACTATGGACGTTTGTGCTAATGGCTGTTACTGTATTAATATGTCTACAATAGGACTAATCGAATGTTGATAAATATACTCTTACAAACACAAAAAGAAACGTTACAATCGGTCCACTACTGACGAACATATTTTAAAACACACAAATACAACCAAAAACAAAAAACAGTTGTATTGCAAACCTCCTATTTTTTTATTATTAGAAACGACTAGAAATATTAATATCACGCATACGAAGTTGCGGGCAAAAGCTTGTAAAGTAATTAAAGGTTACAGTGCTAATCACGATGTCGAGTTTAAAGCTGATTTTATTTCAGCTTTGGCATAGATGTTAATTTTATCATACTCTACTAAAAATCACAAATGTGTGAAGTTTAATAAAAAAATTGATACTTTACTAATGAAATTCGTTTAATTGCAATTTTTCTGTTTCTACATTATAAATCATATTGAAATTACAAATTTTCTTGATTTTTCATTTACTTGTAACTTGCTGTCTGTGGTAGCAGGCGATTTAATTTGCTCGCTTGTTACACTGTCGTAATATTTTTTTATAATCACCAAGGCGATCAAATTCAACGCTGAAAGAAGCAAAATATATAAACCAACTCTGTCTTTTTAAGAAAAAATATTATCATATATTGAAGAAGAGTTCGAAATAAATTTCACAAAAAATTATATGTTATGTCAACTTCTGAGGGTCCATTCCATTTGTCCACGAACGAAAATTTAAAAAATTTGGAATCGCTCTTATAATTTTTGCATCTTATAATTGCTCTTATAATTTGCACCAGAAGCAGTGTCAGCACCACCGTTGCACAATAAATTATCGAAAAGAGCGTTTCTTTTAAAAGATCAATTTCCGTTTTCGGAGAAATATAATCAAATAATCAGTACTATCGAAATATAATCAGTACTTTATTCAAAACTATTAAAAAATATTAAACAACATCACATACATTGCTCAGATTCCAAGATGAGTAGCTAAAGCCCCCTTCAACTAAGACAAAGAAGGTACCACAACACCCAGACCCGAGACAATATAGAAAAGTTCATTTTCTACATTTACCTGACCAGGAATCGAACCAAGGATCTCCGAGATGGCCACACCTTGAAACCAGCGTGCGAACCACTCGGCTACGAAGCTCATAATCATCAGCTTATCATCGGTTCATAAGCCTCTAAGAGAGCCCACAATTTATATTCTGGTAAAAAATAGCGACGAGCATAGCGCTGTCACAGCGTTAAGAGGCTAAATCAAATAAGTCCCTTATTACCTTTTGATGTATGTAGGTTTTGTTAAAATAGAACCTCTTTTGTAGTTGTTTGCTCTACGCTATATTTATACAGAATAGCATTGAAATGTGGATTAGTGGGAGCTTTAAAGGTGCTCGGTGGCGTTGTGGATAAGTGCCACGATCCGCCATCGTTACTGTTAAGCAACTTTCGCAAAGGTCGGTTACGGGATACCAAAAAATTATCTTCTAGAGCCATTCCCTGCTACAGAAGGCACGTTAAGTCGTTCCATTCAGCATTGGGCCAGTGTCTCTACATTCATGGCCCACCCTCCTTAACCTATAAGGTAGGTCTGACTCCTTGGAGTGGAGACATAAAAGGGCTGATAATGATGACGATAAAGATGCAGCCGGGAGCAATGGCTTAACGTGCCTTCCAAAGCACAGAGAAACTTCTCTATTACAAATTAAAAGAAACAAATTCAACATACCAAATATAAAGATTTCAATAAAGACATAGATCATTAGAAATATAGAATCCTCCTTATTCAGTCGGTATAGAGATATGTTTAAATTAAAAATTTGAACTATGCCTTCCACTAGGAGGCATACAGCTACCGTTCGCAGAAACACTCCCCGAACATCATATTTATTCTGAAAACAATAACAAATAAGTTTATAACGCGTTTTCCACTTATCAAGAAAGCTTTCTACTCATAAGTTGACTGATTATAAGCAAATAAAAATACTTGGACTTGAGGTATTCCTGCCATTTTAATTGGTGATTTTATTTATACGAATAATGATTCAAAATTAATGTAGTATTGATAATATGTTAACATTGTAAGCTTAAAGTATTTTTGTATTTAATATTTTAATAAAAAGTAACCTCATTATCTAATAAAACGTAAAAATTAAAACCTTACAAGAAAATGCATAATTTAAGTTGTACAGTTGGTATGACTTAGAGTAAGTGTTTATTATTAGTTTACGTTCACCAAGTTAAGTTAAATTAATCAATATAAACTAGGTGATTCAGTGTGACTGGTTATGAAAGAACTATAAATATTATTCAATACTCAATCATTTATTGTCAATATATGTAACATAGAACAGATGGGATAAGTATAAACATGTGAACATATAACCCTGTAGGGCAAGACAATTTGGAACGGGAGACGGATCTTAAAATATATTAAATAGACAATCAGTTTGAGGTAAGGCAATTAATACAAATACCTATCTAAATTTATTAACATTGTATTGGTTTAATATATTTTTTTTTATTTTTATTCTATGTCAAGAATTAATTTCCGAATAAAATGTCAAGAATAAAAAAACCCGAATGTAAAATTTGAAACTCCCAGCACAGCATAAGTTCCCAGTTTTGTTCGTTTGACCCCGGTCAAACGAACGAACTTTTGACTTCCATGAAAATGACAGTAGCCGGTGTCAGTAATAATAAAAATATCGCCATGCGCGTGTAGTCTTATAAAAATAATTACCTTGTTCAGTCCAACGATTATGAAAACTATTGATATAAGCTTTAACATCAATATGAACTCCATAATAATAGTGGCAATGAATTCAATCAGAATATCTTTATGCTTTAGTACATCTGATTGGAGATATGCAATATAAGATATTAAGGTGGAGAACGACATCGTGGATAGTATTAAAGGCACTGCGTTTACGATCTGAAATAAAGGTTTTAAATTAATTATTAGATAATAAAATGAAAATTGTTCTCTTATTTGTAATTCGAAAATTAAATACACTCACAGGCACAATTACCCGCTCATCTAAATTTTCTAGAATATTGAAAAAACTATTAAGATTATTTAAGAAGTATTTTTCATTTAAAAAGACGTTTTGTCATTTAAAACAAATATTGTTTGACTATTGTTATGAATTAATTTTTTGCAATGTTTGCAAGTGCTCAAAAAATGACAGATTTTTAAATTTGTTTATTTTTTTAATAATGAATGGTGCCTCTCCGATTCCTGATGACTTCTTGAAGCCTGTTAGAAAGTTCGTCCTCGATGTCTTGGGTGTCTGACTGGAGATTACTGTACTCTCGAAAGAGTTAACTCTATTGATCAGGTCTGAGACAACTTAGAAAGACATTCGAACCACAATTAAGAAGAAGAAAACTGCGACAGTAGAGAACTAGAACAATTTTGGCCCGTGAGACATCCAGACATCATGGACGGACTTAACAGGCTTCAAGAACTTCAAGTCTGATTTTTTGAAAACTCTTAAAAATGGTTTAGAATATTCGAATAAATAAAAAATTACAAATAATTAATTGTTTCTTTCTGAAATGCCAAAAAATCCTTTAACAAATACGTAGGTAAAAATGTTTTTATGCAATCTTGACAGTTTTTTTGGCGTTTAATTTTGCCTGTGAGTGTATGTTAAAATATGCTATGTTAAAAATATCTTATTACTTCATACGAATGGATAAAGAACAATTTAAAAAGCATTTTTGAACAGCGACAAGATATGTCAGTCAATTGGCATAATACCAATTAGAAAATATTTATAAAATTAGATTTTTAGTTGATTCGTTTTAAATCTAGGTGTACGATATGTTGTTTGTTCTCTTCTTACCAATAACGTGACTGTTGCCGACATCGCTAAGGCAAATGGGCTCAAACATTTACAGAATGCCATTTTATCTCCCTTATATTTAGTATCAGTAGTAGTATAAAAACCTTTCTTTACCCTGAAACAATTATAACACAATATTTTTAATTACATATTTGAGAAAAAAATATTCATAGTCGTAATGATAAAAGCTTAAAAATCTACTTTGCTTATCTAATCTTAGATTTATAGTGTATCTTCTTGTAGCTTTCGGCCAGTATCTTTCGTCAGCGTCCTGTATTATAATAAAACTTCCTCTTTAATTACTCTGTACATTGATTAAAACCGCAATAAAATCTGTCGTGTACCCCGTGTGATGTAGCTACCCGTAGGTGAAAGAATTTTTAATATCAATCCATTAGTTTTGGAGTCTACTCGATGAAAACAAACAAACAATCAAATCCTACCTCTTTATAATATTAGTATACATTAAACCTGTATACAAAAAAGTTTAAAGTATCTGATAACCTTATTTACTTAAATGAAGTATATTTACTCAATAAACAATAATGATTACAGAAATAACTTTCCCATCTACCATCAAGACTAATTAATCTAGCTTTACAATTTAATCAAATCATTCCTCTTTATAATATTAGTAAAGATACGTAAATTAAAATTGGATTTGGATATGAAATAAAGTATGCATTCATAAAATTACTTTCACTTACCGTGTTTAAATTTAAATAAGTAAATAGATAAATGAATTGAGGATACTTTCGTCTTTTTTATATAATAATTATACACATAATATATCAAAATTTAATCAGTTAGTATGTATATTACGTTAACACTGTTTCTAATCACTTCTGTAGCACCACTGCTTGCATTTAAACTATCTTATTGATAAACAAAGCGTGAACCGCGATAACCTGGGGATTTACAGCTACTGAACAGGATCATGGTAATTAGACGATTGATGATTGATTTTCGTTCAAATTATTTTGTTTTACTTTATTCTTAAGATAAAAATAACACAAATCTGAACCAATATCGTGGTTTTCATTTTCGGTGTATATGTATAAGGTATTTTGTTTTGTGAATAATTATTTAGACATTGATACAATACGAACTCAAATCATTGAAAGTTTACTTATACTAATATAGATATGTATGTGTGCATGATTATTATCATATAAATAAGCGGGTAGGTGATTCAAGTATATTAGTGTTAGTTTTTTCTGGTATACCTAAATATCCTATACAAACAAAAATTTCTTTAGGTGAAAAATCATATTTAGAGGTTTTGTGTTTGGATTCCTTTTTTTTACGACTTCAAAAAAGGAGTTGTCAATTGGAGGTGTATGTATGTAATTTCGTTGTATATTTGGAAGAGCTTAATATTCGTATATGTATAATCGTATTTGCTTCTATACACATGTGCATAATTTTATTGGTTATGTATATATATCTCGTAAACTAGCCATCGAATTGCAATGATTTTTTTTTGTTTAATTGCATAGCTTTCAACTTCGAGTATATTATAGTTTACAGAATTATTTAATTCTGAATCCTGAGAAATGCAATACTTTATCTTTTTCCCGTAAACTTAAACCCATAAATTATAATTATAATTTGAATGATCTTGTGCTCAAAAGGGTGCCTGTGGTGAAAGATTTCCATTTAATGCACATATTGAATACATAACTACGAAAGCCTACCAAATGTTTGACTTTATCTTGAGGACTGGACGGGACTTTAAATATTACTCCACTCTAATGTTACTGTTTAATTCATATGTACGATCTGTTTTGGAATACGCATCGACGGTGTGGAATCCACAGTATAAAGTGTATATTGAGGCAATTGAAAAAATCAACAGAAAATTTGAAAAGCACCTCAAATTTAAATATGCTTGCGATAACCACTTACCTATTCGTATTCCTTCTTTACTCGATCGTTATTTAGAAAGGGATCAAATGTTTTTGTATAAGATTTTGAAAGCTCACGTTGAATCGAAATTTTTATATTAATATAAGATGCCCTCGGATAGGCTCACGGTCTAAATAGATGTTTTTCTGTCCCATTAACTAAAACTAAGTATGCAGAAAATATTTTTGTTCATAAATCTTGTAAAGAATATGACATGAAATTTAACTCCATTGACATTTTTAATTCTACAATTACTTCTCTAAAAAAACTTAAAAAAAATATAAATGATAACCCGGACGAATATTAAGTGATATTGTTATTCTTATTTATAGTCGTAATTTAATTTGATCATTAATTTTATTTGAATATTGGCCATTTTGTAACTTTGATATTAATTTTTGACATTATAGCTTTTTTTTAGTGATTAATTAAAATTTTAATGTGAAAAGTGACGTTTATTGTAAAAACTGGAAAACTGGAAACTTTACTGATTAATGTGTTATTTTAAAATGTTTCATTTGTAATTATTATAAATATTGTTTGTTTCCCAAATATAATTAAATAAATTACAAATTTTATCGAACTCGGATCAGCAGTTTTGATTATATAAAATTTTGATGAAATAAAAAAATAGCTAACTTATTATTTATTATTCTTCTTAACCAACTTAAAAAAAGGCGGCCGTCGGTTTATCTGTCTATGTACGTCATTAAGCGACTTCAAAAAAGGTTCTCAATTTGACCTGTACCTTTTTAATTAACTTCAAAAAAAAGGAGGTTATCAATTCGAGGTGAATGTATGTAATTTCGTTGGAATGGCGTAATATTCATACCCACGTGTGCTTCATTTTGTACGTGTACGAATATGTATGTGTGTATTATGATGTTTGACTACTTATTCCTCGTAAATTAGATATTGGATTGAAAAGATAGTCTTTTTGGTTGATAAACTTATTTTTCAACTTAGGGAAAATAAAGGAAAACTTACTAAATGACTTAAGAAACAAACTGTTACCGGAATAGTAAGTAAGGTTAGAACTGCGACCCCATTCAAAATTAATAGCTTCAAGAATAGTACGTTAGGTTAGAACTGCTACCCGAGGCGGTTTGTTGGATCCGCTACCGGGCGCGATCCCAGATGGTGGATAGAGGGTCGGCCCCCAAATATGGGGGTTACCGGAAACGATGCGAACCAAAATCCAGTAGAGGGTGCTCCGCTGGCGTCTCAGACATATTCTGAGTAGCGGTAGTCGAGCGAATTGGGGGATAAATCGCCTTCTGCGGTATGCGTAGGAGGAGGAAGGACCCGTGAGAAGATTGAACTTGGGGGAGGTAAGACCCTTCGTGGATCACGATCTGGGTGAGGATAGGCTCCGGGCAAGCATTCCAGCCTCATGCTGGGTAGCAGCTGTGCGGTTCAGGCTGGACTGACGTCCCAGAATTACTCTGGGTAGAGGCGGTACCAGCGAGTAGGCTCGGTGAGATATGGTGATCATGGCTCAAAGGTGCTGCGGTAACTACCGGCCGACTCGGTATCCCGCGTTGAGCGGGACCGGGGGTAAGGTCCTTAAGGACTGGGACGCACGTGAGGAAGGCCACCTCGTTAAAAAACCACCAATCCTTGCCGCCGTGGGCTACGTCGTGGGTGGGAGTGTGTCTGAAGGAAAGGGACGTCCTTTCACTTTGTAATTTTTAT
Organism: Diatraea saccharalis; assembly: GCA_918026875.4. Lineage (NCBI taxonomy): Eukaryota > Metazoa > Arthropoda > Insecta > Lepidoptera > Crambidae > Diatraea > Diatraea saccharalis. The sequence goes on from OU893350.1 coordinate 9,879,709, forward strand.
TGGTATTGCGTTATCTTCCGTCGATACAGCATAAATTGTTAGGACTCTTAGAAGTAGTACAAAGAGTTCGAATGTGTCGGGTGCTGATGCAAAAGTTCTCAGGATAGGTCGTCCATTTCTTCGGATGGAGACCTCACCAGTAAATTGATGCGGGCGAAATGATGAGTCCTCGTCTTGAGGGTCTAGAGAGTCGCCTGCTGCCCAAACAGGACCTTCGCCCTAGGAGGCCGATAGGAAAGCGGAGACTTTATGTAATAAAACCGCTAAGCCGCTTCCTCAATGGGTTGATCAATTAATATTTTCCTATGAAATTGCATCATAAAACGAAATCCCAAAAATAACTAATGTCCAAATTCACTATGGAATCATGTAGGTTATAAAAACAACGTAAAAAACAATAACAAGGGACCAAGTAAATATGCAGTTGTACATCTGTTTGTTTAACCATTGGTCATTTGCTTAACCTAGCTTCCAGTGATTGTTAAATTTTTTGACCAATGGTTGGAATTCTGACAATTGGTTAGGCTAACTATTAATCAAAAAACATATTTTTTCTGATATTTAACCAATTGTAGAAGACTTTAACAAACGGTTGGGTTGACCACGAGTCAAAAAACTAGCCCAAAGGCAGACGAAATCATTTGTACGAATATAAAGAATTTGCTTTTCTTTCGGTCAGTTGCAAAATAAGGTTTTAAGGTTTGCGAAATTTCCATTAACGTTTAATGACGCCTTTAAGCTCTAATGAATGTCCCTTTAAACTATAGACGTCTGTGCAACTGGCTGTTACTGTATTAATATGACTACAATTGGACTAATCGAATTTTGATGAATATGCTCTTTCAAACACAAAAAGAAAGGTCACAATCGGTCCACTACTGACAAGATATTTTGAAACATACATAAATACGACCAAAAAATCAGTCTAATTGAGAATCTCCTCTTTTATTACTATAAACTACTAGAAATACTAATAATCAGGTTTTATTACATTGAATCTCTATACCGTGACAGCGCTAATCTCGATGTCGAGTTGAAAGCTGATTTTATTACAGCTTTGGCATAGATGACAATTTTATCATACTCTATTTAAAGTAACATATGTGTGAAATTTAATAAAAAAATTGATACTTAAGCAATTAAATTCATTTTATTGAAAATTTCATGTTTCTACATTATAAATCATATTAAAATTACAAATTTTCTTGATTTTTCATTGACTTGTAACTTGCCGGCAGTGGTAGCAGGTGATTTAATATGCTCGCTTGTTACACTGTCGTAATATTTTTTTATAATCACCAAGGCGATCAAATTCAACGCTGAAAGAAGCAAAATATATAAACCAACTCTGTCTTTTTAAGAAAAAATATTATCATATATTGAAGAAGAGTTCGAAATAAATTTCACAAAAAATTACATGTTGTATCAACTTCTGAGGGCCTATTCCATTTGTCCACAAACGAAAATTTAAAAAATTTGGCACCGCTCTTATAATTTTTGCATCTTATAATTGCTCTTATAATTTGCACCAGAAGCAGTGTCAGCACCACCGTTGCATCATAAATTATTGAAAAACGCGTTTCTTCTAAAAGACCAAATTCCGTTTTCGGAGAAATATAATCAAATAATCAGTACTATCGAAATATAATCAGTACTTTATTCAAAACTATTAAAAAATATTAAACAACATCACATACATTGCTCAGATTCCAATATGAGTAGCTAAAGCCCCCTTCAACTAAGACAAAGAAGGTACCACAACACCCAGACCCGAGACAATATAGAAAAGTTCATTTTCTACATTTACCTGACCAGGAATCGAACCAAGGATCTCCGAGATGGCCACACCTTGAAACCGGCGTGCGAACCACTCGGCTACGAAGCTCATAATCATCAGCTTATCATCGGTTCATTAGCCTCTAAGAGAGCCCACAATTTATATTCTGGTAAAAAATAGCGACGAGCATAGCGCTGTCACAGCGTTAAGAGGTTACATCAAATAAGTCCCTTATTACCTTTTGATATATGTAGGTTTTGTTAAAATAGAACCTCTATTGTAGCGGTTTGCTCTACGCTATATTTATACAGAATAGCATTGAAATTCGGATAAGTGGGAGCTTTAAAGTTGCTCGGTGGCGTTCTGGATAAGTGCCACGATCCGCCATCATTACTGTTAAGCAACTTTCGCAAAGGTCGGTTACGGGATACCAAAAAATTATCTTCTAGAGCCATTCCCAGCTACAGAAGGCACGTTAAGTCGTTCCATTCAGCATTGGGCCAGTGTCTCTACATTCATGGCCCACCCTCCTTAACCTATAAGGTAGGTCTGACTCCTTGGAGTGGAGACATAAAAGGGCTGATAATGATGACGATAAAGATGCAGCCGGGAGCAACGGCTTATTGTGCTTTCCAAAGCACGGAGAAACTTCTCTATTACAAATTAAAAGAAACAAATTCAACATACTCAGTAAAAAGATTTCAAAACAGAGATAGATCATTAGAAATATAGAATTCTCCTTATCCAGTCGGTATAGAGATATGTTGTAAATTATCACACAAAATTGAACTATGCCTTCCACCAGGACGCATACAGCTACCGTTCGTAGAAACACCTTCAAAACATCATATTTATTCTGAAAACGAAAAGAAATAAGTTTATATAGCGTTTGCCACTTATCAAGAAGCTTACTACTTATAAGCTGACTGATTATAGGCAAATAAAAATACTTGGACTTGAGGTATTCCTGCCATTTTGATAGGTGATTTTATTTATTCGAATAATGATTCAAAATTAATGAAGTGTTGATAATATATTAACATTGTAAGCTTAAAGCATTTTTTTATTTTTGTATTTAATATTTTAATGGAAAGTGACCTCATAGTCTAATAAACATAAAAATTAAAACCTTACAAGAAAATACATAATTTAAGTTGTACTAGTATAAGATCCGAACCTAAATCGACCTTCACCGGGTTGATAATGGAATAAAACTTATTGTATAATTAATTTAGTATATTAGAAAATATAATAAAAATGGGTTGGCTAAAAAAATCCTGGACAGAATATTTTTAATTATTTTTTAAAAAATATTTTTTTATTAAATGTTGCAACATCAAGATAATAAGAAAAATTTAATTCTGACTTAAAGTATAAAACATATAGAATGTGCAGACGTTGGATTGTCTATTATTTACCTGGACGAACTACTGGGTTGTCAGGTATAAACAGGTATATCGATGCCAGTTAATTTCACTTGATTTGATAATAAAAAAAAAATATATATCAACATAAGCGCTGTTTCATTACGAACACATTGATATAGGGTTGTCTGCAAAAAATTCGGTCCTAATACGGGTTTGCGAATTTTAAAAATTAAAATTTTAACGCGTGGAAAAGTGAGTGACAGAGAGATCCGAGGAAAGTATTTTTATAACAGGTAATATGGTAACTTGTTTTTTTTGTTATAGTATCTTCCAACTTAAACATCAAGGTAATTTCATCATCAGCTCTAAAAACAACAGCTTTTTGGGAAAATATATGCTGCTAAGTAACTATACCACGCGGACGAAGTCGTGGGCAAAAGCTAGTATACTATATACTTATAAAATAGATAATTTATAAGTCAAAAAGGTAGTATATATTAGAAAATAAAAAATTACAATAAGATGTTATGTTATAACTTATTTAAAATCATTATCAATAATACGCTTAATATTGATAATTATAATTATTGCACAAACTGTGTGAAAGTATTTTGTATTATGTTTGTTGGCATTTTGTGCCTCCTGGGAAGAAAACTTCTTGTCACGTAGATAATTGTCCAAATCACGAAAAAAATGGTAGTCCGTTGGAGCAAGGTCTGGAGAATACGGAGGATGACGAATGGTTTCTAACTGCAGTTCCTAAAGAATCAAAACGGTTGCTCGTGCTGTATGAGGTCTCGCGTCGTCATGAGTCGGGACTGTTTTACTGCTAGTTTTGCCAACATGTTCGTTTGACCTGGGGTCAAACGAACGAAACTGGGAACTTTTGACATCCATGGAAATGACAGTAGCCGGTGATAGTAATAATAAAAATATCGCCATGCGCGTGTAGTCTTATAAAAAAAATTACCTTGTTCAGTCTAACGATTATGAAAACTATTGATATAAGCTTTAACATAAATATGAACTCCATAATAATAGTGGCAATGAATTCAATCAGAATATCTTTATGCTTTAGTACATCTGATTGGAGATATGCAATATAAGATATTAAGGTGGAGAACGACATCGTGGATAGTATTAAAGGCACTGCGTTTACGATCTGAAATAAAGGTTTTAAATAAATTATTAGATAATAAAATGAAAATTGTTCTCTTATTTGTAATTCGAAAATTAAATACACTCACAGGCACAATTACCCGCTCATCTAAATTTTCTAGAATATTGAAAAAACTATTAAGATTATTTAAGAAGTATTTTTCATTTAAAAAAACGTTTTGTCATTTAAAACAAATATTGTTTTACTATTGTCATATTTGCTAAAATGAACATAAGTATTAAATGTTATGAATTAATTTTTTGCAATGTTTGCAAGTGCTCAAAAAATGACAGATTTTTAAATTTGTTTATTTTTTAATAATGAATGGTGCCTCTCCGATTCCTGATGATTTCTTGAAGCCTGTTAGAAAGTTCGTCCTCGATGTCTTGGGTGTCTGACTGGAGATTACTGTACTCTCGAAAGAGTTAACTCTATTGATCAGGTCTGAGACAACTTAGAAAGACATTCGAACCACAATTACGAAGAAGAAAACTGCGGCAGTAGAGAACTAGAACAATATTGGCCCGTCAGACATCCAGACATTATGGACGGACTTAACAGGCTTCAAGAACTTCAAGTCTGATTTTTTGAAAACTCAGAAAAATGGTTTAGAATATTCGAATAAATAAAAAAATACAAATAATTTATTGTTTCTTTCTTAAATGCCAAAAAATCCTTTAACAAATACGTAAAAATCTTTTTATGCAATCTTGACAGTTTTTTGGCGTTTAATTTTGCCTGTGTGTGTATAATTACAATTAAATAGTAAGCTATGTTAAAAATAGCTTAATATTTCATACGAATGAATAAAGAACAATTTAAAAGCATTTTTAAACAGCGACAAGATATGTCAGTCCATTGGCATAAAACCAATCAGTAAATATTTATAAAATTAGATTTTTAATTGATTCGTTTTAAATCTAGGTGTACGATATGTTGTTTGTTCTCTTCTTACCAATAACGTGACTGTTGCAGACATCGTTAAGGCAAATGGGCTCATACATTTACAGAATGCCATTTTATCTCCCTTATTTTTAGTATCAGTAGTAGTATAAAAACCTTATATATTTTTTACCCTGAAACAATTATAACACAATATTTTTAATTACATATTTGAGAAAAAAATATTCATAGTCGTAACGATAAAAGCTTAGAAATCTACTTTGCTTATCTAATCTTAGATTTATAGTGTCCCTTCTTGTAGCTTTCGGCCAGTATCTTTCGTCAGCATCCTGTATTATAATAAAACTTCCTCTTTAATCACTCTGTATATTGATAAAAACCGCAATACAATCTGTCGTGTACCCCGTGTGATGTAGCTACCCGTAGGTGAAAGAATTTTTAATATGAATCCATTAGTTTTGGAATCTATTCGATGAAAACAAACAAACAATCAAATCCTACCTCTTTATAATATTAGTATAGATTATACACAAAAAAGTTTAGAGTATCTGATAACCTTATTTACTTAAATGAAGTATATTTACTCAATAAACAATAATTATTACAGAAATAACTTTCCCATGTACCATCAAGACTAATTAATCTAGCTTTACAATTTAATCAGATCTCTCCTCACACAAACATTATAAAACAAACATTATAATTGGATTTGGATATGAAATAAACTATGCGTTCATAAAATTACTTTCAAGTAAATAGATAAATTAATTAAGGATACTTTCGTCTTTTTTATATAATAATTATACACATAATATATCAAAATTTAAATAGTTAGTATGTATATTACATTAACACTGTTCCCAATCACTTCTGTAGCACCACTGGTTGCATTAAAACTATCTTTATGATAAACCAAGCGTGAACCGCGATAACCTGGGGATTTACAACTACTGAACAGAATCATCGTAATTAGATGATTGATTTCCGTTCAAATTATTTTGTTTTACTTTCGTGGGAGAGCCACGCTTCGGCATGAATGGGCCGGCTTGACCGGAGTGATACCACGGCCTCACAGAAAACCGACGTGAAGCAACGCTTGCGTTGTGTTTCGTCGTGTGAGTGAGGGTACCGGAGGCCCAACCCCTCCCAATTCCCTTCCCTCTACCCCTCAACCCTTTCCTCCAAGGCCGGCAGCGCGCTTATAGCACCTCTGGTGTTGCAGGTGTCCATGGGCGAAGGTAATCACTTACCATCGGGTGATCCATCTGCTCGTCTGCCTCCTATCCCATAAAAAAAAAATAACACAAATCTGAACCAATATCGTGGTTTTCATTTTCGGTGTATATTTATAAGGTATTTTTATTTGTGAATAATTATTTAGAAATTGATACAATACGAACTCAAATCATTGAAAGTTTACTTATACTAATATAGATATGTATGTGTACATGATTATTATCATATAAATAAGCGGGTAGGTGATTCAAGTATATTAGTGTTAGTTTTTTCTGGTATACCGTAATATCCTATACAAACAAAAATTTCTTTAGGTGAAATATCATACTCAGAGGTTTTGTGTTTGGACTCCTTTTTTTTACGACTTCAAAAAAGGAGTTGTCAATTGGAGGTGTATGTATGTAATTTCGTTGTATATTTGGAATAGCGTAATATTCGTATATGTCTAGTATATGTATAATCGTATTTGCTTCTATACACATGTGCATAATTTTATTTGTTATATATGTATATCTCGTAAACTAGACATCGAATTGCAATGTTTTTTGTTTTGTTTAATTGCTTAGCTTTCAACTTCGAGTATATTATAGTTTACAGAATTATTTAATTCTGAATCCTGAGAAATGCAATACTTTATTTTTTTCCCGTAAACACAAACCCATAAAATATAATTATAAATTGAATGATGTTATGCTCAAAAGGGTGCTGTGGTGAAAGATTTAGGCGTATATTTAGATGACAAATTAACATTTAATGCACATATTGAATACATAACTACGAAAGCCTACCAAATGTTTGACTTTATCTTGAGGACTGGACGGGACTTTAAATATAACTCCACTCTAATGTTACTGTTTAATTCATATGTATTGACGGTGTGGAATCCTCAGTATAAAGTGTACATTGACGCAATTGAAAAAATCAAAACAGAAAATTTGAAAAGCACCTCAAATTTAAATATGCTTGCGATAACTACTTACCTATTCGTATTCCTTCTTTACTCGATCGTTTTTAAGAAAGGGATCAAATGTTTTGTATAAGATTTTAAAAGATTTTAATGGTGGAATTGTGCCTCTTTAATAGTGAATGTGAGCACTCGAAATTTTTATTACAGAATAATAATAAAAGATGCCCTCGGATAAGTTCACGGTCTAAATAGCTGTTTTTCTGTCCCATTAACCAAAACTAATTAAAATAAGAAAATATTTTTGTTTATAAATCTTGTAAAGAATATGACATGAAATTTAACTCCATTGACATTTTTAATTGTACAATTCCCTCTCTAAAAAAACTTTAAAAACATATAAATGATAACCCTGACGAATATTAAGTGATATTGTTATTCTTATTTAGTCGTAATTTAATTTGATTATTAATTTAATTTGAATATTGACCATTGTGTAACTTTGATATTAATTGTTGACATTATAGCTTCTTTTTGTTAGTGATTAATGAAAATTTTAATATGACAAGTGACATGTTTATTGTAAAAATTATTTGTGGAAACTTTACTGATTAATGTGTTATTTTAAAATGTTTCATTTGCAATTATTATAAATATTGTTTGTTTCCCAAATATAATTAAATAAATTACAAATTTTATCGAAATCGGATCAGTAGTTTTGATGATTTAAAATTTAAGCTACTGTTAAAAGGAGTAAAGAAATAACTGACTTATAAATGGAGTTAAAATTGATGACCTTCTTCTGAACCAACAATAAAAGACGGCAGTCGGTTTACCTGTCTATTACGTCGGTTTACCTGTACGTCATTAAGCGACTTCAAAAAAAAACAATTTGACCTGTACCTTTTTAACCAACTTTAAAAAAGGAGGTATTAATATGTCTACAATACGACTAATCGAATTTTATAAATAAATATACTCTTTCAATCACGGAAAGAAACGTCACAATCGGTCCAATACTGACGAAGATAATTTGGAACATACATAATTACAACCAGACAAAATCCGTCAAATTGAGAACCTCCTCTTTTATTACTAGAAACTACGAGTTATTAAAAGCTAGTAAAGTAATCTCGATGTCGAGTTGAAAGCTGATTTTATTACAGCTTTGGCATAGATGATTATTTTATCATATCAAGTAATATCTACTTAAAGTTTCACACATTGCTTGTGTGAAATTTAGTAAAAAAAGTGACACTTTAACAATTTAATTCGTTTTATTGTATATTCATTATAAATCATATTAAAATTACAAATTTTCTTGATTTTTTATTGACTTGTAATTTGCTGTCTGTGGTAGCAGGTGATTTAATTTGCTCGCTTGTTACACTGTCGTAATATTTTTTTATAATCACCAAGGCGATCAAATTCAACGCTGAAAAAAAGCAAAATATGTTTACCAACTCTGTCTTTTTAAGATAAAATATTATTATTATACGTTGAGGAAGAGTTTATTATCGATAGCACAAAAAATCACTTGTTGTGTCAACTTCTGAGGGAAAAATTCAAAAAATTTGGAATCGCTCTTATAATTTTTGTATTTTATAATTTGCATCAGAAGCAGCGTCAGCACCTTCGTTGCATAATAAATTATCAAAAAACGCGTTTCTTTTAACAGAATAAACCAAATTCCTTTTTCGGAGAAATAGAATCAGGCCTTCAGGTACCGTACTGTACTTTATTCATAAATATAAAAAAATATTAAAAAAATAGAACAGACTTTAAATTTAAAAACCAAATGAATTACACGATAGATAGAAAAGGAAAGAATCACCAAAATCGGTCCACCCACTAAAAAGTTATAAGGTAAGAATCGGAATAAAATACAGTCGAAATGATAACATCCTCTTTTTTTTGGTCTGTTAAAAAATATTAAATATTAAACAACATCACATACATTGCTCAGATTCCAAGATGAGTAGCCTTGAAACCGGCGTGCGAACCACTCGGTAACGGAGATTATAATCATCAACTTATCATAATATCAAAATAAGGAGAACGGGCCATAACCCTCTAAGAGAGCCCACAATTCCTATTCAGGTAAAACAGCTACGAATCAAGATCTGTCACAGAGCGTTAAGAGATTGAATCGAATAAATCCCTTATTACCTTTTGATGAAGGTTTTATTTGATAGAGCCTATATTGCAGCGATGTGTTCTACGCTGTATTTAACAGACTAGCATTGCAATGTGGATTAGTGGGAGCTTTAAGATGCTCAATGGCGTTATTGATAAGTGCCACGGTCCGTGATCGTTATTGTTAAACAACTTGTTTTTGGCAAGGGTCGGTCACGGGATGTGAGACCAAAACATAATCATCTAGAGCTATTCCCTATTACGGAAGGTACGTTAAGCCGTTACAACTCGCATTGGGCCAGTCTTTCAACTCTCCGATGATGGCCCATCCCCTCTTAACTCCTCCTTATAAGTAAGGCCTGAGCCCCTAGAGTGGGGACGTAAATGAGCTGATAATGATGACGATAAAGATGAAGCCAGAAGCTACGGAACCTATCAGAGATAGCGATCGTTACTGTTAAGCAACTTTTGCAAAGGTCGGTTACGGGATACCAAAAAATTATCATCTAGAGCCATTCCCTGCTACAGAAGGCACGTTATGTCGTTCCATTCCGCATTGGGCCAGTATCTCTACATTCATGGCCATCCTCCTTAACCTATAAGGTAGGTCTGACTCCCTGGAGTGGGGACATAAAAGGGCTGATAATGATGACGATAAAGATGCAGCTGGGAGCAACGGCTCAACGTGCCTTCCAAATCACAGAGAACTTCTTTGTAACAAATTAAAAAAAAAAACAAATTTAACATACTCAATATAAAGATTTCAACAAGGACAAGGATCAATAGAAATATATAATTCTCCATATCGAGTTGGTGTAGAGATACGTTGTAAATTATCACGGAAAATCGAACTATGCCTTCCACCAGGAGGCATACAGCTACCGTTCGTAGAAACACCTTCAAAACATCATATTTTTTCTGAAAACAAAAAGAAATGAGCTTATATAATGTTTTCCACTTGCCAAGAAAGCTTATTATAAGCTGACTGATTAATAGCTGATAAAAATATATATTGATTTCATTTATATGAATTATAATTCTAAATTAATGTAGTGTTGTTACTATATTAACATTGTAAGCTCAAAGTAATTTTAATTTTTGTCTTTAATATATTAATGGAAAATGACCTCATCACTACACATATTATATAATACAAAGTCCCCCGCCGCTTCAGTGTGTCTGCCTGTTCATGATAAACTCGAAAAGTACTGTACGGATTCTCATGCGGTTTTCAACAATAGATAGCGCAATTCTTGAGGAAGATTTTAAAGTTAGTTAAAGTTTTTTACAAACTGACCATATTAAAACCATATTAGTTCAATATGTCGGAAAAAATAAGGACGATCGGAAGCTTTCCTCGAAAATGCTACCCAAAAGCTTTTCAGTTATAACAAAACATTGTATGGTGGAATAGTACCTTCTTAACAGATCTACAAAAAAATTCGCGGTGGTATATGTCTATATTCCAAGGATAACCCACAATAACTATTTTTATAACAGTATACTTAAAACAGTAAAATGATGAGTTATTTACGAACCTATCATTACCAATACAGTATTAATCCTTAATCCTATTTAATCCTATGCAAATAAATAAGTTAGATACGTTATGCATGTAATGTAGATCAATATTGCCTTTTACACTATATCCAAAAAAATAATAACTAATGATTAATTCATGACACGGTTTGTATATGTTTTTTTTTTAAATGGGTATAAAGCGATACGAAGTTCGCCGGGTCAGCTAGTAATATAATAAAACGTAAAAGTTAAAACCTTCCTTTCAAGAAAATACATATTTAAGTTGTGCAGTTGGTTAAGACTTTGAGTAAGTGTTTATTATGAGTTTGCGTTCACCGAGTTAAGTTCAATTGCTCAAAATAAAAAACTTGTTCAGTGTATACTTAATAGCTCTTAATACTGAATAGCTCGGTGACGTAGTGGATAAGCACCGCGGCCCGCGATCTTTGTCGTTAAGCAACTTTCGCTAAAGTCGGTCACGGGATGGGTGACCGAAATATTATTATCTCGAGCTTCTCCGCGCTTCATAAGGCACGTTAAGCCGTTGGTCCCGGCTGCATTTGTAGTCATTAATACCGTCCAATCCGTATTGGGCCAGCGTGGAGGGTCTTGGCCCATCCTCCTTAACCATCCATAAGGAAGGCCTGAGCTCCTGCAGTGGGGACGTAAAAGGGCTGATAATGAAGTATTACAATTATTGAAGTAACTGTACGTATATCGTTGCGCATTATAACATAATTAATTTTAACTTTTAACTTCTATGGAAATTATAGACAGAAACAATAAAAATATCACCAGTGCGCGCGTAGCCTTATAAAAAAATTACCTTGCGCAGTCCGACGATTATGAAAACTGTTGATATAAGCTTTAAAATCAATATAAACTCCGTAATAATAGTGGCAATTAATCCAATCAAAATATCTTTATTATTTAGTACATCTGATTGCATATTTGCAATTAAAGATATAAAGGTGGAGAACGAAAGCATTGATAGTATTAAAGTCACTGTGTTTACAATCTGAAATAAATGTTTTAAATAAATCACTAGATAATACTAGTAAAATGAAAATTGTTCTCTCATTTGTAATTCGTAATAATCAAATATACTCACAGGCACAATTAATTGCCCACCCAATCGGATTTTCTAGGAAAACTATTAAGATTGTCTTAAAAGTGTATATATTTAAAACAACGGCATTAAAAAATATATATGTTATGCTAAAATGAACAAAACTACGTATGAAATTGCCGTCTTATTGTAATAGGTTCCTTGAATTGACATACAATCTCATGGTTTGAGGTTTTCGAAAGAAACTTTTTCACAAGGTTTCTATGATGTTCTTCTTTTAAAAATTTTTAATATCGACTTTCAATTGTTTTTGTTATTCAACTTAGACAAGAAAGATAGATACTGCGAAAATTCGAGTGATTTTTGAATACGAGTTCCGACGCGGCAGTAACGCGGCACAAACAGCCCGCAATATCAACGTTGCGTTTGGAGAGGGGTCTGCTAATGAACGCACCGTGCGATTTTGGTTTAAACGCTTTCTTGATGGAAACTTCGACTTGAAGAACGAGCCACGAGGAAGACCGCCCATACATGTGAATAACGATAAATTAAGAAAGACGATAGAAGCCGATCCTAGTCAAACTACCCCGGAAATAGTGGCATGGTTTGACGTTACCTTACCCACAATATTGACTCATTTGCATCAAATGAATAAAATAAAAAAATACGAAAAATGGGTGCCTCATAATTTTACTGTTCTGCAGAAAGAAACGCGTGTTGAAACTAATGTTGCCTTGTTGAATCGGTATAAAATGAAGGAATATTGGATCAAATTGTGACATGTGATGAAAAGTGGATTCTTTATGATAACTTTAAAAGAAAATGCAATGGCTGACCCCAGGTCAAACGCCACAACGGTGTCCTAACGCAAAACTTACCAATAAAAAGGTAATAGTAACTATCTGGTGGTCTCAGAATGGTGTTATTCACAATAGTTTTCTCCGATCTGGTCAAACAATAACTGCAGATGTCTATTGTGCTGAACTCCAAACAATGTTGGCAAAACTAACACTAAAATAGCCCCGAGTCATGAATCGATCTTCACCATTATTGCTCCATGACAACATGAGATCTCATATAGCACGAGAAACCGTTTTGACTCTTCAGGAACTGCAGTTAGAAACCATTCGTCATCCTCCGTTTTCGCCAGACTACCATTTTTTTTCGTGATTTGGACAATTATCTATGTAACTTTCTTCCCAGGAAGCAGTACAAAATGTTTTCACACAGTTGGTGCAGTCTAGATCCACAGGGTTCTATCGCAAAGGCATAAATGACCTTTCTATTAGATGGCAGCAATTTATAGATAATAATAGTAACTATTTTGATAAAAAAAAATGATAAAAATTAAAAAATAAATAATTTTGATTTTCAGTACAAATCGGCAATTTCATTGCTCAAATATGCATGCATGTGCTCGAAAATAACAGATTATTTAAATATGTTTATTTTTTTTTAATAATGAATGGTGTCTCCCCAAGTCCTGGTGACTTCTTGCCGCCTGTTAGGAAGTTCGTCCACGATGTCTTTGATGTCTGACTGGGGAATACTGTACTCTCGAAAGAGTTAACATAATTGATCAGGTCTGGGATAACTTAGAAATACTTAATCGAACCACAATCACGAAGATGAAAACTGCGGCAGTAGAGGACTAGAAAAATATTGACCGGTCCGACATCCAAGACATCATGGATAGACTTAAAAGGCTTCAAGAACTTCAAGTTTGATTATTGAAAACTCTTAAAAAATGTCAAACAATTTATTATTTCTTTTTTAAATGCCACAACATCTTTTAACAAATACGTAACAAACTTTTAATATAATCTTAACAGTTTTTTTTGGTGGCCAATTTTGCCTGTGAGTGTTTCATTAGAACTAACAATAATACTATTATATAAAGCTCTATGCCAATAACATCTTAAGATTTCATACAAATGTATAGAGAACCAATTAAAAAGCATTTTTGGACAGCGACAGGATATGTCAGTCGATTGGCATAAAATCAATCAGTAAAAATAAAATTGGATTTTTAGTTAATTCGTTTTAAATCTAGATGTACTGTATGGTGTTTTGTGTGTTTCTCTTTACCAATAACGTGACTGTTGCCGACATCGTTAAGGCAAATGGACTCAAACATTTACAGAATGCCATTTTATCTCCCTTATATTTAGTATCAGCGGTAGTACAAAAACCTTATTTTTTTTGCCCTGAAATAATAAGCACAATATTTATTATTTTCAATATTAAAATTAGATGGTTTTTATTCATAACTAGCTGACCCGGTGAACTTCGTATCACTTATCTCTTAATAAAAACCATATTAATATTAAAAAAATATTGCTTAAACTGACCACTACACGACCATAAATATTGATCGTCAACTGAACGTTTGACAGCTAAGAACAGTTTGTATGGGAAAATCAAATTGTCGTTTTTAGTATTATACTCTCAGTTTTGTTATATTTTCTCATTGTTTAAACCTTCCCAGGACTTCCACGAATATTACAAGACAAAAATTTGTCAAATCGGTTCATCCGTTATATATCCGTATACGAACGGAAATTAATTTTTATTTATATAGATGATTAAAACTTAAAAATCTACTTTGTCCCTGGCACTCTGAGATGGGGCTCGAACTCATGACCTTCCGCAATCCGGGCAACTGCTCTAACCTTTGAATTACCCAGGATATAAATAAGAATATTTTTCAGTATAGCATTGTGAATGTAATAATAAACTGATTTGTTTATTCATGATTTTATTTATAAACATATAATGAACATTCGTGTACGTGAGTAGCTCGTTGGCGTAGTGAATAAAATGCCACAGCCTGCGTACGTTGTCGTTAAGCAACTTTTTTCGTAATTATGTTTTACAAATTTTGAATCGCTATATAATTATTAAAAATATTTATACTCTTCCTAATGTGATAATATATATATACTGGACATTTCCATATTCAACTATTATTAAGTTCTGTGAATACAATAAATATTTACATGTGAACTATGGCCTAAATAAAATGTTATTGAAGATCAGAGTTTATCAGTTTAGCTGGTTTAGGTCGCGGACGATCTAATCTTAGATTTATAGTGTACCTTCTTGTAGCTTTCCGCCAGTATCTTTCGTCGGCGCGATCCTGTATTATAATAAACCTTCCTCATGAATCACTCTATACATTGACTAAAACCGCAATAAAATATGTTGTGTAGCTACCACCCCGTGTGATGCAGCTACCCATAGGTGAAAGAATTTTTAAAATCGGTCCATTAGTTTCGGAGCCTATTCGATGAAAACAAACAAACAATCAAATCCTGCCTCTTTATAATATTAGTATAGATACATAAATTATAATTGACTTTGGATATGAAATAAAGTAAGCATTCATAAAATTACTTTCACTTACCGTGTTTAAAACTAAATAAGTAAATAGATAAATGAATTGAGGATACTTTGGCCTTTTTTACATAATTATTATTCACATAATATTGAAAAAATTTAAACAGTTAGTATGTACATTAAAACTGTTTCCAATCACTTCTGTAGCACAACTGGTTGAATTAAAACTATCTTTATGATAAACAAAGCGTGAACCACGATAACCTGGGGGTTTACAACTACTGAACAGGATCATGATAATTAGATGATTTTCGTCATTCAAATTATTTTATTTTATATTTTGTTCATAAGATAATAATGACACAAATCTGATTTTTCATTTTCAATGATTTGAGTTCGTATTATAGGGTATTTTGTTTTGTGAATAATTATATTACGAGTATTGTTGTGGTTTAATCCTTTAAATATCTTATTTCACCGTGGTATTTTGAAATCGGGAAAAATTAAAACAATTATTTTAGGACATAGAACAAAAGATATTTTTTATTATTTCAAAATCATTACATCAAAATCAAATTATTTCTTTATACCTAAACCATAAAGCATATTTACAAAAGAGTCCTGAACATCCTCCAACGGCCAAAACAAAAAGTTTAAATAATAATAATTAAAATACAACTTTATACCTACTAACACCACACCTGCTATAAGCATGATTAGTATTTATTAGTAATAGTGCGAGTATTATTCTATTAGTAATCACATTCGAGTGGGTATAATTTTTGACTGTTCGAGTTAAGACACCTGTAGCTGTCTTAACTAAAGCCACCCTACATATGCCATCCTTGCCCTCATGTAACTCTAAAATACGACCTAATGGCCACCTAACTCGTTTTTCTGGAGTTTCCACCAAAACAACATCACCCACTTTTAAAGTGTGATTCGCGTCCTTACCTTTCAGTACTAATAATGCTAAATACTCGTTCCGAAAACGTACCTTCAGGTCATTCCTTAATTTTTGTAAATATTTGATCCGTACGTTCAGACTCTTGCCATCCAAATTATCCAAGTCCGTTACATCGGTACAACTTAAAGGTTGTAAAAAAGATGCTGGCGTAATTGGCTGTAATAAAATGTTCACATCGTCGACAATGTAAATCAGTGGTCGTGAATTGATGATAGCTTCACACTCCACTAAAATAGTCTCAAACTCAATATATGTCAGAGAAGCTCGACCAAGTACGCGCCTAAGCAGCTCTTTCACAGTTCTTATCATGCGCTCGTACCACCCTCCCCACCACGGTGAACCTGGAGGGATCAGTATCCACTTTATACTCCGAATTGTAGCCTCCGACACTACTTCAGACCAATTTATAAGCTTAAATAGATTTCTCGCTCCGACAAAATTCGTGCCGTTATCTGAGTATATGGTAGAAATCCTACCTCGTCGGGCAATAAATCTCCTAAAAGACATCAAAAAATCTAAAGTGGATAAAGACGTAACTAACTCTAAATGAATAGCCCTGTAAACAGCACATGTATATAGTACCATCCACACTTTCTCTCCATTACGTATTCACAAAACAAAATACCCTATAAAAACAAGGTTTTTGTACTACCACTGATACTAAATATAAGCGAGATAAAATGGCATTCTGTAAATGTTTGAGTCCATTTGCCTTAACGATGTCGGCAACAGTCCCGTTATTGGTAAAGAGAACAAACACCATATAGAAATTGGTACAATATGAACTCAATCATTGAAAGTTTAGTTTTACTAATAGGTATAGGTAGCTAATTATTATGATATAAATAAGTAGGTTGGTAATTCAAATATAATTGGTGTAAGTTATTTCTGGTATACCTAAATATCTATACAAACAAAAATATCTTCAGGTGAAAAATAATACTTAGAGGTTTTGTGTTCGGATCCCTTCTTTTTAATCAACTTCAAAAAAAGGAGGTTATCAATTCGCGGTTATATGTATGTAATTTCTTTGGATATTTAGAATGGCGTAAGATTCATATATGTTGGTCTGTATGGGTTTCTAAACACGTATGCTACATTTTGTACATGAACTATAATGTATGTGTGTCTATATGTTTAACTCCGTTTTTCTCGTAAATTAGACAATGGATTGAAAGTATAGGGAGAGGAGGGGCACCTTTGAAAGTATGTCTTTATAAAGCTATTTTAAACGAAATTCTGGTAGTTTTTATTTGGCGTAGTGGCAACACTATCCTACACAACTGTCATTTGTCACCGCTGACGTTTGACAGCCCGCCGTTAAGTAACGAGGTGTGTTTACTTTCGAGTTTAAATTTTAAACTTTTTCAAATTAACGCGTAAGGATTTCGGGGTTCCAATTCAAGGTATGTGAAGTGTTTTTTTCTCCTTTTAGTCAGAATGTTTCATGTATCACGCAATAAACTAGAGATTAATACAATTAAAAGAAGAATTAAAAGAGATTAAAACTTTTACTTGGTAAAAAACGTTTGTTATTTTTTAAATACCATTGGGCACTTTTAAATACAGTTATTGTTAATGTAACATTGTTTTTTGTTATTAACTCATTGCTCTCGAGTGTATACTAACATAATTACCAAAAACAATAAATATATGTTTTTTAAAGGCAATAATATAATGGTTCGAAATTACATAAAAAAAGAGAGGGAAAGAAATTTATGAGCAAAACATAAATGACTGCTGTTCCACAAGTGTTATTCGGTCAAATGAAACTCAGACAAGCTGCTGACACGTATAATATAAAACTGAATACCTTACACTATCGAATAAAAAATTACAAAGAAGATATACCGCTTAAATCTGAACTGTTTACTACTAAATATACCGTCACACAAGTATTTACTAAAGACGAAGAACGGATGATGAAAGAATATCTTTTTAGAAGTTCTTAAATGATTACGGATTAACCTACGAACAAGCTTGTCATTTAGCCTATCAATATGCTCTAGCACTTAGTAAATGTCCAAGTGATGGACAGAAAATAAAAAAAGCAGGTATAGAACGATTAAAAGGCTTCATGAAATGGAATAAATATCTTTCACCAGTTTGTCCAGGGCAACGAGCTTTGACAAACATAACGTTCAAGCTTTTTTTGATAATTATTACGAAAAAGTTTTACGCAAGTATAATTTGACACCCGATAGGATTTGTAACCTTGACGAGACAAATATTATGACCGTCGTTAAGGCACCTAACGTAATTGCTCAAACTGGAGCAAAGCAAGTTGGCCAATATGTCTCTGCTGAACGTAGGAACTTTTATTTTAAATAAATGCATTGATGAAGGAACTTTTCCTGATTTAATGAAATATGGTAAAATAATCCCACTTTTCAAGTCAGGCGACAAGTTTGATCCCAGTAATTTCAGATCAATATCTATACTACCAGCGCTAAATAAAGTATTTGAGAAAATTATTTATAATCAACTGCTTGCACACTTTTCGTTAAATAAATTACTTCATAATAATCAGTTTGGTTTTAGCAGAGGTAAATGTACCACAGACGCTGGAATTGCACTTCTGAGACATATCTATGATGCTTGTCAATCTGTCAAAAGCACTCGACTGCGTTAGTCATGAAACACTGTTGGGGAAATTAGAGCATTATGGTGTGACGAAAAATTCACTTAATCTAATAAAATCATATCTTTCTGCTAGAATTCAAAAAGTAGTCATTAATGAAGCAAAATCTGCAGGGGCACCTATTACTATAGGCGCCTATTACTATATTACTATAGGCGTCCCTCAGGGATCGATATAAGGACCATTGCTTTTTCTAATTTACATTAATGATCTTCCTCACTTTACAAAGAATTTGTGCGAAACAGTGTTATTTGCTGATGACACTTCTTTAACGTTTAAAGTTAAGAGGGGTAATGATTGTTTTGACGATGTAAATGATACTCTCGACAATGTTCTAAAGTGGTTTGATAGTTATAATATAAAGCTTAATTCAAATAAAACAAAATGCATAAAGTTTGCATTACCTAATGAGAGGCATGTTAATACACTTATAAATGTAAATAGTGAAAAATTTGAGTTAGTGGGATCGACAAAGTTCCTTGGTATTACACTAGATTCCCGACTGCAATGGTATTCTCATATTGATAATTTGTCATGTAGACTGAGTTTGCAGCATTTGCTGTTAAGAAAATTAGACTCGTGACAAATATTGAAACGGCAAGATTGGTATATTTTAGTTATTTTCATAGTGTAATGAAGTATGGTCTATTATTGTGGAGTTCTGCGGCTAGCATTCAAGATATTTTTATTTTACAGAAGAGAGCTGTCCGCGCTATATGTAGTTTACGGTCTAGAGAATCTCAGAGAAAAATATTTAAAGAAATAAATAATTTGACTGTTGCCTCTCAATACATCTATGAAAATATTATGTACGCAAGAAAACATTACGATTCCTTCACAAAAAAAAGTAGTGTTCATACTCTTCACATAAGAAATAAAAATAAACTTGCCGTTCCAAGCTTCAGACTACAGAATACCAGAGGATCATTTCTAGGTAAATGCATTGCTATGTTCAATAAAGTTCCACAAAATGTAGTTGACCTACCCAGAAATAAATTTAAAATTCATGTAAAGAACATACTTATGAGTAAAGGCTATTATAAAATTGGTGATTATTTTAAGGATCGCAATGCATGGAATTTCTAGCCTTTGCTTTGTTCTATGAAGACTAATTATATGTTCAACCTATGTCCTACAGACTTTGAAAGTTAATTTACTATTGTGATAATACATATTATTTTGGTAATGACATGATTTATGTAAATGTCGTTACTTATAATAAAAATCTGGTAAGTTTCTTTCGCTTGTTCTTCTTGTCAGCTAAAAGACGTCCTGAACAAGTGGTAGGAGATAAATTTTTTTTGCACGATTCAAAAGTGCTTGTAAAGTGCCATAGGAAACTTCGTCCCTCTGTATATTTCCCAGAGCTCGTTTTCATGATGCCGTGATTAGTGGAGGACCACGAGGTTGTGTTGGATATGCCAATAGTCCCACCAGTGGGTAGATGACTGGACCATTGTTTTTAAAAGTTCTGGAACATATGAAGAAGTTAATCAGGTGCTCAAGGGAGGATCCCGTATTGCTTTTAATGGACAATCACGAGAGCCATTGCACATTGTCTGCTATCAATTACTATCGAGAAAATGGTATATTGGTTGTTACATTCCCCTTCACTGCACACATCGTATGCGACCATTAGATGTGGCGGTTAATGGTCCTTCTAAGCGACAGTTATCTGTGGCTCAAAATGATTGGCTTTTGAATCGTCCTGGTAAAACCATAACTATCCACGATTTAGCAGGCATCGTGACTCCAGCTTTTAACGTTACTTATACTGCAAAAAACACGTTAGCTGGCTTTGCAGCACCAGGAATTTGTCCATTTTCAAGGAATGCCTTTTCTGAATGACTTTGAGTGTGCAGAAGTGACAAATCGCCCTCCACCACAGGCCACCGTCTACAGAGTTTATCTCGGAGAATATCCAAATAGAAGATGATGATAAAACCGACTGTGAAAGTTCAAACAACGAACAAGTGTTGAACGATAAATTAACTTCTGCTTCAAGAAACCCTTTGACGATTGCTGCAAATTTAATATTAGAAACGTCAAACTTACCTGCTACATCTGCATTGGATTATTTAAATTTGCTTGGTTCAGTGTTTGCCACATGTTTACCTCAAACTATCATGCCTGAATGTTCTGTAGCAGCTGTAAATGTGACTTCCTTAGCACCTTCAGATTCCTTACCTGGCAATTCAACTGTTTTAGAATCTCCTATTGTTCCTTCTGATCGTGTAGCGTGTTCTGATATTTCTGCATCTTTAATTTCACTAATCATAAGAATGATTGTTGTGTTAGATTCTATGATTAATCTCATAATGTGAATTATTTCTACGAAGCTAAAGTTACTTTTTTGTTTTGTAATTTATAAATTATTTAAAATTTATGATAAGCCTTTTGATTTAATCGAATTTAATGACAGTTCAAAACTACCCCACATATCTTCATTTGACTACTGCTACTAAAATTGATGTTGCGGCTACATCTTACATATTCTTCTTTATATGATGCTGCGACTTTATAGCTTAATGGTCGGACTAAGCACTATGAAAAAGTAGAAGGGTTAGGAACTAGAGAATTTTAAGATATGACACAAGTTTAAAAACTGTTCAAATCTGCCCCCTCTCCTCTAGGTGTTTTGTTTGATTTACTTATTTTTTAACTTAGGGAACATAAGAGAAAACTTACTAAATTACTTAAGAAACGAACTGTTTCCAAAATAGTAAGTTAGATTTGAACTGCT
This sequence comes from Diatraea saccharalis, assembly GCA_918026875.4. Taxonomy (NCBI): domain Eukaryota; kingdom Metazoa; phylum Arthropoda; class Insecta; order Lepidoptera; family Crambidae; genus Diatraea; species Diatraea saccharalis. The sequence goes on from OU893350.1 coordinate 9,901,471, forward strand.
ACCATCACAGAAAATGTTTTATCCTGTAATTACAAGTACGTTTAATTACAGATGAAGGTGTACATTTATTGTAAGATCGAAGTGAGTAATATGGTTTGGTGTTAATTTCTGTTATTAAAAAAGAGAGAAATAAAAAACATAAAAAATAAACCGATTTTTTTTCGTTATAAAGAAAAACGACTGAAAAGAGAGAAATGATGCCATTTTTTTTATCTTCGATGAAATCGAACCTCAAAAGTGGATACTACACGGGATTTTTTTATGGAATCCGTTGCATGTCGTGTGGCCGGTGCGCGAGTTCTGACAAATAGATGTTCACCTTAAACAGTTGAGGAAAAACTGTTGAGATTAAAGATATTTCATAACATACCGGATGAATTAAAATTATTGCCACAAAAATTAATTAAATCACGTTTGAAAATAAGATTACTTGATAAATGTATTTATTCAGTAAAAGAATGTTTGAATAAGATATAATATTTGGAACACTTTAATTAAATTAAATATATTAGTTAATAATTAATTACATACAAATAGTTTATTTTAAGTTATTGCATGCCGTTTAAATGAAAAATGTGAGATACTTATATTCCTTGACATTTTATTTGTAAACCATATTTTATTGCAGTAAATATATGATTCAATTCGATTTGATTTGATAAATAAGGTATTATTGTTCACTTACGGTCATTTTCACAAACGTCCATTAAGGTTTAAGGACGCCTTTAAGCTCTAATTAATGTCAAATTTGAATGGGTAATGTCGCTTTAAACTATAGACGTTTGTGCAACTGGCTGTTACTGTATTAATATGTCTACAATAGGACTAATCGAATGTTGATAAATATACTCTTTCAAACACAAAAAGAAACGTCACAATCGGTCCGCTACTGACAAAGATAATTTGGAAAATACATAATACAATCAGACAAAATCAGTCGAATTGAGAACCTCTTATTTTATTACTAGAAACTACTAGAAATACTGATACGACGCATACGAAGTTGCGGGCAAAAGCTAGGAAAGTAATTAAATGTTTTATTATATTGAAGCTCTATACCGTGACAGCGATGCAGATAATCTCGATGTCGAATTGAAAGCTGATTTTATTACAGCTTTGGCATAGATAATAATTTTATCATACTCTATTTAGAGTAACAAATGTGTGAAATTTAATAAAAAAGTTGATACTTTACTAATAAAATTCGTTTTATTGCAATTTTTCTGTTTCTAAATTATAAATCATATTAAAATTAAAAATTTTCTTGATTTTTCATTGACTTGTAACTTGCTGTCTGTGGTAGCAGGCGATTTAATTTGCTCGCTTTTTACACTGTCGTAATATTTTTTTATAATCACCAAGGCGATGAAATTCAAAGCTGAAAAAAAGCAAAATATGTAAACAAACTCTATCTTTTTAAGAAAAAATATTTTCATATGTTGACGAAGAGTTCAAAATCGATTACACAGTAAGAATCACATGTTGTGCCAAATTCTGAGGGCCTATTCTATTTGTCCTCGAACGAAAATTCTAAAAATTTGGAATGACTCTTATAATTTTTGCATCTTACAATTGCTCTTATTATTTGCATCAGAAGCAGTGTCAGCACCACCGTTACATCATAAATTATCGAAAAACGCGTTTCTTCTAAGAGAATAAATCAAATTGTTTTCGGAGAAATAGCATCAGGCCTTCAGGTACCGCTGTACTTTATTCATAAATATTAAAAAATATTAAACAACATCACATACATTTCCCAGATTTCAAGATAAGTAGCTAAAGCCCCCCTTTTATAGAGTATCTGAGAAAACGAAGGTACCACAATACCCAGACCCGAGAAAATATAGAAAATTTCATTTTCTACATTGACCCGACCGGGAATCGAACCCAGGTCCTCAGAGATAGCGACACCTTGAAACCGGCGTGCGAACCACTCGGCTACGGAGATAATAATCATCAGATTATCATAATATAAAAATAAAGAGAACGGGCCATAACCTTCTAAAAGAGCCCACGATTTCTATTCTGGTAAAAAACAGCGACGAACACAGGGCTGTCACAGCTTTAAGAGGTTACATCGAATAAATCCCTTATTAACCTTTAATGTGGGTTTTATTTGATAGCACCTCTATTGCAGCGGTGTGTTCTGTCAACAGAATAGTATTGCAATGCCACAGCCCGCGGTCGTTACTGTTAAGCAACTTTCGCAAGGGTTGGTTACGGGATGGGTGACTGAAAAATTATCATCTGGAACTATTCCCTGCTACGGAAGGCACGTTAAACCATTTTATTCCGCATTGGGCCAGTGTCTCTACACTTATGGCCCATCCTCCTTAACCTATAAGGAAGGCCTGAGCTCCTGGAGTGGGGACGTAAAAGGGCTGATGATGATGACGATAAAGATACAACCGGGAGCAACGGCTTAACGTGCCTTCCAAAGTACGGCGAAGCTTCTTTGTCATAAATTAAAAGAAACAAATTTAACATACTCAATATAAAGATTGCAATAAAGATATAACTCAATAGAAATTGAGTGTCCTCCATATCGACTCGGTGTAGAGTGAAGTGGTAAAGTATCAAGGAAAATAAATCTATGCCTTCCACCAGGAGGCATATAGCTGCCGTTCGCAGAAACACCTTCAAAACATCATATTTATTCTGAAAACAAAAAGAAAATGGCTTTATACATATAGCGTTTTCCACATGTTAAGGAAGCTGACTGATTATTAGCAGACAAAATACTTGGACTTGAGGTATTTCTGGCATTATGATTCAAAATAAATGTAGTGTTGATATTTACATTGTAAGGTCAAAGTATTTTCAAGTGATCTAATAATCTAATAAAACGTAAAAGTTAAAACCTTACAAGAAAATAAATATTTACTTTGTACCGTTGGTTAAGACTTTGAGTAAGTACCTATTTATTATGAGTTTACGTTCACCGAGTTAAGTTAAAAAGTTCAATGTAAAAAAGTTATTCAGTGTGACTGGTTATGGAAGAACTATAACAATTATTCAATATTCATTTATTGTCAATATATGTAACATGGAACAGAGGGCATAAGTATAAACAAGTGAACATATGACCCTGTAGGGCATGACAATTTTGAACGATAGGCTGATCTTAAAAATATATTAAATAGATCAGTCAGTTTGAGGTTAGGCAATTAATACAAATTTTAAATTTATATATTACAATACTAAAGTCAAGTAAAAACTTTTATTTACATTGTATTGTTGAGTTTTTTTTATGTTTTATTTAATGTCAAGAATTTTTTTTAATTTAAATATCAAAGCGTTTACATCGATGTCAAGAATTAAAAAAATTTAATCTATGTCAGTGAATTATTTAAAACTTAGATTAGTAATTAGTTTAATTATAATAATATAATTTATATGTACGTCAATAAATTATTTTAAGGATTCAGTCATATAGTTTATGAACTCCTGGATTGCATAGTACCTGTACGTGTTTCGTTGCGCATTTTAACATAATTAAATTTAGCCTTTAACTTCCATGCAAATGATAGTAGCCGGTGACAGAAATAATAAAAATATCACCAGTGCGCACGTAGCTTTATAAAAAAAAAATACCTTGCGTAGTCCGACGATTATGAAAACTATTGATATTAGAATTAAAATCAATATAATCTCCGCAATAATAGTGGCAATGAGTCCAATCAGAGTATCTTTATTATTAAGTGCATCTGGTTGTCTGGCAATAAAAGATATTGGGTAGGATAACGACACCGTTAATACTATTAAGGTCACTGCGTTTACAATCTGAAATAAATGTTTTAAATTAATCACTAGATAATCAAATGAAAATTGTTCTTTTATTTGTAATTCGAAAATAAATACACTCACAGGCACAATTGGGTAATTGGCACATCCGATTTTCTAGGATATTGAAAAAACTATTAAGATTATCTAAAAATTGTTTTTTATTTTAAAAGAAGTTTTGGCATTTAAAACAAAATATCGTTTGACCCTTGTCATATTTGCTAAAATGAACAAAAATATTTTTGCAATGTTTGCATGTGCTCGAAAAATGACAGATTATTTAAATTTGTTTTTTTTTAATATAATAAATGGTGTCTCCTCAAGTCCTGATGACTTCTTGAAGCGTGTTAGGAAGTTCGTCCACTCTCTCTTGGGTTTCTGACTGGGGAATACTGTACTCTCGAAAGAGTTCAGACATTCAAAACATCATGGACGGACTTAACAGACTTCAAGAACTTCAAGTCTGATTTTTTGAGAAAACTCTAAAAAATGGTTTGGTTCATTCTAATAAATAAAACAATATCAAACAATTTATTATTCCTTTTTAAATAGCATTATATCTTTTAACAAATACGTAAAAAACTTTTTATATAATCCTAACAGTTTTTTGGCGTTTAATTTTGCCTGTGAGTGTATAATTAGAATAAAATAGTGTGCTATGCTAATAACATCTTAATATTTCATACGAATATATAAGGAACCATTTAGTATGTCAGTCGATTGGCATAAAATCAATCTGTAAATATAAAATTAGATTTTAAGTTAATTCGCTTTAAATCTAGATGTACGATATAGTGTTTGTTCTCTTCTTACCAATAACGTGACTGTTGCCGACATCGTTAAGGCAAAGGGACTCATACGTTTACAGAATGCCATTATATCTCCCTTATATTTAGTAACAGTGGTAGTCCAAAAACCTACTATATATTTCTTTTTACCCTAAAAAAAATATAGTACAAATTTATTATTCCATACTTGAAATAAAATTATTTATATTCATGATGAATAATCTACTTTGTCCCTGGCACTCTGAAATGGGGTTCGAACTCATGACCTTTCGCTATCCGGGCGACTGCTCTAACCGTTGACCCAGGATCTAAATAAGAATATTTTTCAGTATAGCATTATGAATGTTATAATAAACTGATTTGTTTATTTATGATTTTTTTTTATAAACATATAATGAATATTCGTGTGAGTGAGTAGCTCGATGGCGTAGTGGATAAGTGCCATAGCGTGCGATCGTTGTAGTTAAGCAACTCTGAGGATCTAGACTGCACAAATTGTTGAAAGCATTTTATACTGTCTCCTGGAAAGAAAACTTCTTGTCACGTAGATAATTGGCCAAATCAATAAAAAAATGGTAGTCCGTTGGAGCAAGCTCTGGCGAATACGGAGGATGACGAATGGTTTCTGACTGCAGTTCTTGAAGGGTCAAAACGGTTTCTCGTGCTCTGTGAGTTCTCGCGTTGTCATGGAGCAATAATGGTGAAGATAGAATCATGAGTCAGGCCTATTTTACTGCTAGTTTTGCCAACATTGTTTGGAGTTCGGCACAATAGACATCTGCCGTTATTGCTTAAACTGATCAGAGAAAACTATAGTGAATAACACCATGCTGAGACCACCAAACAGTTACCATTACCTTTTAATTGGTAAGTTTTGCTTTAGGACATTGTTGTGGCGTTTGACCTGGGGTCAGCCATTACATTTTTTTTCACGGTTATCATAAAGAATCCACTATTCAACAGGGCAACACAAGTGTCAACACGAGTTTCTTTCTACTGATCAGATATTTCGTATTTTTTATTTTATTGATTTGACGCAAATGAGTCAATATTTTGGGTTACCTTACCCAAAATATTGACTCATTTGTTAAACCATGCCCCTAATTCCTGAGTATTTTGATTAGGATCAGCTTCCACCATCTCCCTTAATTCATCGATATTCATCTGTGTGGGCGGTCTTCCTCGTAGCTCGTTCTTCAAGTCGAAATTTTCATCACGAAAGCATTTAAACCAAAATCGCACGATGCGTTCATTAGCAGACCCCTCTCCAAACGCAACATTGATATTGCGGGCTGTTTCTGGCGCGTTACTTCCGCGTCGGAACTCGTAATCAAAAATCACTCGAATTTCGCAGTATCCATCTTTCTTGTCTAAGTTGAATAACAAAAACAATTGAAAGTCGATATTCAAATGTTTCACATATTTTATTTGTCAAATAAAATGAACGTTTGCATGTAACCTAACTTGAAACATTCGGCTGTGTCGATCATTTTCTGGCTCCCGGTATATTAGTATAGATACAAAAATTATAATTCGATTTGGATGTGACATAAAGTATGCATTCATAAAATTACTTTCACTTACCGTGTTTAAAAAATAATAAGTAAATAGATAAATGAATGGAGATACTTTCACCTTTCTTACATAATTATTAATCACTAAATTATCACTATCTTAAATTAAACAGTTAATATGTATATTATATTAACACTGTTTCCAATGACTTCTGTAGTACTACTGGTTGTATTAACTCTTAATGGTAAACAAAGCATGAACCGTGATAACCTAAACAGGATCATGATAATTAGATGATTTTATTCAATGTATGTACCTATTATTTCGTTAGATATTTGGAATGACGTAATATTCATATATGTTGGTATGTCTGATTTTTTGAAAACTCTTAAAAATGGTTTAGAATATTCGAACAAATAAAAAATTACAAATAATTTATTGTTTCTTTCTTAAATGCCAAAAAAACCTTTAACAAATACGTAAAAATCTTTTTACGTAATCTTGACAGTTTTTTTGGCGTTTAATTTTGCCTGTGAGTGTATAATTACAATTAAATAGTATGCTATGTTAAAAACATCTTAATATTTCATACGAATGAATAAAGAACCATTTAAAAAGCATTTTTGAACAGCGACAAGATATGTCAGTCGATTGGCATAAAACCAATCAGTAAATATTTATAAAATTAGATTTTTAGTTGATTCGTTTTAAATCTAGGTGTACGATATGTTGTTTGTTCTCTTCTTACCAATAACGTGACTGTTGCAGACATCGTTAAGGCAAATGGGCTCATACATTTACAGAATGCCATTTTATCTCCCTTATTTTTAGTATCAGTAGTAGTATAAAAACCTTATATTTTTTTTTACCCTGAAACAATTATAACACAATATTTTTAATTACATATTTGAGAGAAAAAAAATTCATAGTCGTAATGATAAAAGCTTAAAAATCTACTTTGCTTATCTAATCTTAGATTTATAGTGTACCTTCTTGTAGCTTTCGGCCAGTATCTTTCGTCAGCGTTCTGTATTATAATAAAACTTCCTCTTTAATCACTCTGTACATTGATAAAAACCGCAATAAAATCTGTCGTGTACCCCGTGTGATGTAGCTACCCGTAGGTGAAAGAATTTTTAATATCAATCCATTAGTTTTGGAGTCTATTCGATGAAAACAAACAAACAATCTAATTCTACCTCTTTATAATATTAGTATAGATTATACACAAAAAAGTTTAAAGTATCTGATAACCTTATTTACTTAAATGAAGTATATTTACTCAATAAACAATAATGATGACAGAAATAACTTTCCCATCTACCATCAAGACTAATTAATCTAGCTTTACAGTTTAATCAGATCTCTCCTCTTTATAATGTTAGATACAAACATTATAATTGGATTTGGATATGAAATAAAGTATGCGTTCATAAAATTACTTTCAAGTAAATAGATAAATTAATTAAGGATACTTTCGTCTTTTTTATATAATAATTATACACATAATATATCAAAATTTAAATAGTTAGTATGTATATTACATTAACACTGTTCCCAATCACTTCTGTAGCACGACTGGTTGCATTAAAACTATCTTTATGATAAACCAAGCGTGAACCGCGATAACCTGGGGATTTACAACTACTGAACAGGATTATGGTAATTGGATGATTGATGATTGATCTTCGTTCAAATTATATTATTTTATTTTCTTCATAAGATAATAATAACACAAATCTGAACCAATATCGTGGTTTTCATTTTCGATGTATACGTATAAGGCATTTTGTTTTGTAAATAATTATTTAGACATTGAAACAATACCAACTCAAATCATTGAAAGTTTACTTTTACTAATATAGATATCTGTACATAATTAGTATCATATAAATAAGGAGGTAGCTAATTCAAGTATATTAGTGTAAGTTATTTCTGGTATACTTAAATATCCTATATAAAAAAAAATCTTTAGGTGAAAAATAATACTTAGAGGTTTTGTGTATGGATTCCTTTTTTTTACGACTTCAAAAAAGGAGTTGTCAATTGGAGGTGTACGTATGTAATTTCGTTGTATATTTGGAAAAGCGTAATATTCGTATAATCGTATTTGCTTTTAAACACATGTGCATAATTTTGTTTGTTATGTATATATATCTCGTAAACTAGCCATCGAATTGCAATGATTTTTGTTTTGTTTAATTGCTTAGCTTTCAACTTCGAGTATATTATAGTTTACAGAATTATTTAATTCTGAATCCTGAGAAATGAAATAGGTACTTTATCTTTTTCCCGTAAACTTAAACCTATAAAATATAATTATAAATTGAATGATGTTATGCTCAAAAAGGTGCTGTGGTGAAAGATTTGGGCGTATATTTAGATGACAAATTAACATTTAATGCACATATTGAATACATAACTACGAAAGCCTACCAAATGTTTGACTTTATCTTGAGGACTGGACGGGACTTTAAATATAACTCCAATCTAATGTTACTGTTTAATTCATATGTATTGACGGTGTGGAATCCACAGTATAAAGTGTACATTGACGCAATTGAAAAAATCAACAGAAAATTTGAAAAGCACCTCAAATTTAGATATGCTTGCGATAACCACTTACCTATTCGTATTCCTTCTTTACTCGATCGTTATTTCGAAAGGGATCAAATGTTTGTGTATAAGATTTTAAAAGCTCACGTTGACTCGACATTTTTATTACAGATTTTTTTAAGATGCCCTCGGATAGGTTCACGGTCTAAAAAGCTTTTTTCTGTCCCATTAACTAAAACTAAGTATGCAGAAAATATTTTTGTTTATAAATCTTGTAAAGAATATGACATGAAATTTAACTCCATTGACATTTTTAATTGTACAATTACATCTCTAAAAAACTTAAAAAAATATAAATGATAACCCTGACGATTAGTGGAAACTTTACTGATTAATGTGTTATTTTAAAAAGTTTCATTTGTAATTAGTATAAATATTGTTTGTTTCCCAAATATAATGAAATAAATAACAAATTTTATCGAAATCTGATCAGTAGTTTTACTACTGTTAAAAGGAGTAAAAAAATAACTAACTGACTTATAAATGGAGTTAAAATTGATGACCTTCTTCTTAACCAACTTAAAAAAAAAGGCGGCGGTCGGCTTACCTGTCTATGTACGTCATTAAGCGACTTCATAAAAAGCTTCTCAATTTGACCTGTACCTTTTTAATTCACTTCAAAAAAAGGAGGTTATCAATTCGAGGTGAATGTATGTAATTTCGTTGGAATGGCGTAATATAACCTGCTGGTCTGTATGGGCTGCTAAACACATGTGCTACATTTTGTACGTGTACGAATATGTATGTTTGTATTATGTATGTTTGACTACTTATTCCTCGTAAATTAGATATTGGATTGAAAAGATAGTCTTACTGTTTGATTAACTTATTTTTCAACTCAGGGAAAATAAAGGAAAACTTACTAAATGACTTAAGAAACAAACTGTTACCAGAATAGTAATTAAGGTTAGAACTGCGACATCAATCAAAATTAATAGCTTCAAGAATAGTAGGTTAGGTTAGAACTCCTACCCGAGGCGGTTTGTTGGATCCGCTTCCGGGCGCGATCCCAGGTGGTGGATAGGGGGTCGGCCCCCAGATATGAGGGTTACCGGAAGCGACGCGAACCAAAATCCAGTAGAGGGTGCTCGGCTGGCGTCTCAGATATATTCGGAGTAGCGGTAGTCGAACGAATTGGGGGACAAATCGCCTTCTGCGGTATGCGTAGGAGGAGGAAGGACCCGTGAGAAGATTGAACTTAGGGGAGGTAAGACCCTTCGTGGGTCAGGATCTGGGTGAGGATAGGCAAGCGTTCCAGCCTCATGCTGGGTAGCGGCTGTGCGGTTCAGCCTGGACAGAATTACTCTGGGTAGCGGCGGTACCAGCGAGTGGGCTCGTTGAGATATGGTGATCATAGCTCACGGGTGCTGCGGCAACTACCGGCCGACTCGGTATCCCGCGTTGAGCGGGACCAGGGGTAAGGTCCTCAAGGACTGGGACGCACGTGAGGAAGGCCAACTCCTATTGCAGAAGGGCAACAAGACTGGGACTACAAAGACACAATCCACACCTGTGGTTAGGTCTCAACCTGCATCTTGGCGAGTACAACAGTCTGTTGTACTCGCCAAGATGCAGGTCTGTTGCTAAGCCTAAACCTGGTAAATCTAAGCATTACCTACTTAGATTAACCAGGCTTAGATTCAATTCTTATCAAAATAAACAATTTAACAGGTAGTTTCTTAAATGTGTTCGATAATTTTTATGATTTCAAATACTCTATAGTAATAATATTATTGTTTTTATAATTAAAATATTTAAATCAGCGATGGTAAAAGAAGCGTTAAAGAAACACCTATTCGAGGCTAGATTATTCAGTGTTGAAGGAGAATGACGATTAGCTGGACGGTGTTGCAAATTTATGAATAAGTATAAAGCTTATAGATATGATGCTGTAATATTTATAACATATGTACATAGAAAGCAAAGACGTCTGATAGATATTTTCCCGGGTCCCAGTCTTTAAAAGAGTGGAAAGAAGTTTGAATGGGAAATTATTCGTAAAGATTATTTAGATATTGTTGTTCTTTTATGTAAATAAGTAATATTCAATGCCGTTTTAATACATCATCGGATAATATTAATATAGATAGAGGAGGTTTAAAATGACCGTGGTAATGCATCTAATAAGGGTCAGTTTTTTGATCCGTAGTCAAATGTCATTTAACTTGACTAAAGTTAAATCATTAACAAGTTGTTAACCCGCTATTTCGTTTTTTGATGCCAAATTAAACCATAGCCAAATTTAACCACTGGTTATTTTGTTTCCAGCACAATGAGTCGTTCTTTCGCTATACATTGACATGGATATTTTTTTCTGGGTGACAACACTAACGATTTGAATGAACGGAGCGAACTATATACCATTTTTGACATTAGGATTTTGTTCCAAATATCAAATAGATAAAAGAAATCTATAGTTTACCAAACAGTATGGGTGTTTATGGTTATTCTGTTGTGTACACTATGAGCTATTTTTCAGGAATTAGGAAATTTCTTTAATAATGTTAGAAAGCAATAAAAATAAAAAAATCGAGTTATTTTAAACTGATTTTTTTTTATAAACAGCATATATTTGTTTTTTATTTATCTTATCTTTATCTTATAGAGAAATACGTGAAAGGAATACAGTATCTAGTAAGTATCCAAGGTGAGATTTTAATGTTGGGAAATAAACCGAGGAATATGTATTTTATATACTAAAGGCGTATTGTCTATTCGTGGATTTTATAAGATTTTTAATAATTGAATAGTTTGGCATATGCCCGTGGAAACAAGAAATCAAATTATTTTATATAGTACAAATATACAAAGGATGATCGAGATAAAAATATAACTTATTTTCAATAAATAAAAACCCAAAAATTACAATGAATATTTTTCTATAAAATTGCATCATAAAACGAAATCCCAAAAATAACTAATGTCCAAATTCACTATGGAATCATGTAGGGTTATAAAAACAAGGTTAAGAAACAAAAACTATTATTACCTTAGAGTATTTTATTTTTAAAATCACAAGTTCAATAAGTAACTTTAAATTCTAAATCTATTTCGCTGTTTTATAATGTTTATTCATTGTTCATTGAATATTATTACTGAAGTAAAAATCCAATTCTTAACCTAACGTTCGATGATATTCTTATTCTATTTCGATAAAGGTGAAATAGATATTTAAGGAAAGAAATATTATAAAATTGTTGCTATACTTAAAGTAATAACATTCATAAAACAATATATTGAAACAAAACGGAGTTCGGAGACTATGCAAAATTAACATTTTATTACTTTTCTACCTTACAGATTTCATATTTAATTTTGTCTGTTAAAAATTAAATATAATCGATACATTGTCCGAATGCTAGTTATTTCAGTTTCAATTCGTGATTTTGTTTCCATCTCAGGTTCGATTCCCGGGTTGTACTATAAATAATTTTGATAACCTTGAAATTTAGATGATTTTAAAGGGAACACTTAGTGCTTCCATTTTACTTGAAGTACGGGTTCGATTCCCGTATAATTTAATATATTAGTAATTGTATTTTTTAACTTACAGATTATTATCATAGCATCTGTTATTTTAACTTCATTCTAAATGATTTTTGATATCATTTGAAACACACGTTTTTATATTTTTTTAGCCGGTAGATTTTTATAGAAGCTATAGCAAATGCAGCTATCTTAATTGTTCCAGGCCACAGGTAGCTGCACTTATTGAACTTCTATTCAGTGCTGTATTTGTGTTAACAGGGTTCTACTTCTACTTCTTCTTCTACCCCAGTCCTCCCGAGCTTCGTGGATCTTCGGTGCTGCTGACCGGAGCTGACGACGGGTCTACACCCTTGTCAGCCTCTGCCCGGCCCGTGACGCTGAACCCGCGAACTCGTCACTAATTCTCCTAATAAAACTTGAAGCTAAGTCCTCCCCTCGTAATTATAGAAACAACAACCATAACGAGCGAATATCTTTACCTACCCCCTGAGAACAAAAATAAAGATTGCTAAACTTTATTTTTAGTTTTATTCTTTATACCTGAAGCCTGGGGGGTGCTTCTCACCCCCCATCTACACCCTAAAACGCTTCAGACACTCATAACAGATTACAATCAATTTCATTATAAATTGTTACAAACAAGTTATTTGATTCTGATCATAACCCAACAGCATGTGTCTTTTATAATGACATAACGTGTTATTTTACAATTTAACTTTTCAATTTTCAAAAATTGAGTATTTGGAATATAATTAAATAGTTTTAAGAATTGTAATTACAATTTCAATAAAATAAATTGATGATCACAAATCAAATTAAAATAATAAATTATTACTCTAAAATTAATCAGACAAAGCGAATTAAATCATAAAACAAATTAATCATTACGTTATGGTAAAAGTTTTTTAATTCTATTAATAAACAAGTTTCTGTTACAATTAAATATATCAATGTCAGCATTGTTTAACGTATTCATCATATTGGCGGCACATACGGACTATTGGATTAAAGAAAGAGGTGTTATTGCGATATACGTCCAGCGTGAATATCCTCTGGTTACGAAAACTGTAGTTAATGTTGAACTGGATAAGCGAACTTAAACTAACAAATGTGTGAAATTTAATAAAAAAAAATTCATGTTTCCACATTATAAATTATATTAAAATTACAAATTTTCTTGATTTTTCATTGACTTGTAACTTGCTGTCTGTGGTAGCAGGCGATTTAATTTGCTCGCTTGTTACACTGTCGTAATATTTTTTTATTATCACCAAGGCGATCAAATTCAACGCTGAAAAAAAGCAAAATATGTTAACCAACTCTGTCTTTTTAAGAAAAAATATTTTTATATGTTGAGAAAGAATTCATTATCGATAGCACAAAAAAATCACATGTTGTGTCAATTTCTGAGGGAAAAATTCAAAAAAATTATAATTTTTGTATCTTATAATTTGCATCAGAAGAAGGGTCAACACCTTCGTTGCATCATAAATTATTAAAAATCGCGTTTCTTTTAACAGAATAAACCAAAATCCTTTTCGGAGAAACAGAACCAGGCCTTCAGGTACCTACCGTAAAAATAAAAAATATTAAAAAAATAGAACAGACTTTAAATTTAAAAACCAAATGAATCACACGATAGATAGAAAGTATCACCAAAATCGTTCCACCCAGTAACGAGTTATGAGGTAACAGACGGTAAAAAATACAGTCGAAATGATAACCTAATCCTTTTTTAAGTCGGTTAAGAAATATTAAATATTATACAACATCACATACATTACTCAGATTTCAAGATGAGTAGCCTTGAAACCGGCGTGCGAACCACTCGGTAGCGGAGATTATAATCATTAACTTATCATAATATTAAAATAAGGTGAACGGGCCATAACCATCTAGGAGAGCCCACAATTTCTATTCTGGTAAAAAACAGCTATGAATAAAGACCTGTCACAGCGTTAAGAGATTGAATCGAATAAATCCCTTATTACCTTTTGATGAAGGTTTTATTTGATAGAGCCTATATTGCAGCGATGTGTTCTACGCTGTATTTAACAGATTAGCATTGCAATGTGGATTAGTGGGAGCTTTAAAGATGCTCAATGGCGTTATTGATAAGTGCCACGGTCCGCGATCGTTATTGTTAAGAAACTTATTTTTGGCAAAGGTCGGTATCGGTATGTGAGACCAAAACATTATCATCTAGAGCTATTCCCTATTACCTGGAAGGTACGTTAAGCCTTTACAACCCGCATCGGGCCAGTCTCTCAACTCTCCGGTCAGGGCCCATCCTCCTTAACCTATAAGTAAGGCCTGAGCCCCTAGAGTAGGTCGTAAAAGAGCTGATAATGATGACGATAAAGATGAAGCCAGAAGCAACGGCTTAACGTGCCTTCCAAATCACAGAGAACTTCTTTGTTACAAATAAAAATAAAAAAAAACAAATTTAACATACTCAATATAAAGATTTCAACAAGGACTTGGATCAATAGAAATATAGAATTATCCATATCGAGTTGGTGTAGAGATACGTTGTAAATTATCACGGAAAATCGAACAATGCCTTCCACCAGGAGGCACACAGCTGCCGTTCGTAGAGACACCTTCAAAACATCATATTTTTTCTGAAAACAAAAAGAAATGAGCTTATATGTTTTCCACTTGCCGAGAAAGCTAGCTGACTGATTAATAGCAGATAAAAATATATTATATTGTCTTCATTTATATAATTTATGATTCTAAATTAATGTAGTGTTGTTAATTTATTAACATTGTACGCTCAAAGTATTTTTAATTTTTGTCTTTAATATATTAATGGAAAATGACCTCATCACTACACATATAATATAAAACAAAGACCCCGCCGCTTCTGTCCGTCTGCCTGTTCGCTATAAACTCGAAAAGTACCTGATGGATTTTCATGCGGTTTTCAACAATAGATAGCGCAATTCTTGAGGAAGATTTAAGTGTATAATTAGTTTAAGTTTTGAACAAACTGACGAAATTAAAACGATATTAGTTCAATATGTTGGAAAAAATAAAGACGATCAGAAGCTGTCCTCGAAATCGCTACCCAAAAACTTTTCAGTTATATATAACAAAACATTGTATGGTGGAATTGTACCTCTTTAATAGATCTATACAAAAGTCCGCGGTGGTATATGTCTACATTCCTGATGAGTAATCGAAAAAAATTAAATATTGATGAATAAAAATGTATCACCGAAACGTATGTACGCGCTTACTTCCGAATTCCACGATTCATGACACGGTTTGTATATAAGTTTTTTTTTTTAATAGGTATAAGGCGACACGAAGTTCGCCGGGTCAGCTGGTAATATAATAAAACGTAAAAGTTAAAACCTCCCTTACAAGAAAATACATATTTAAGTTGTACAGTTGTGGTTAAGACCTTGAGTAAGTGTTTATTATGAGTTTGCGCTCATCGAGTTAAGTTCAATTGTTCAAAATAAAAAAGTTATTCAGTGTAACTGGTTATGTAAGAACTAAGTATAACAATACTTAATAGCTCTTAATACTTAATAGCTCGGTGGCGTAGTGGATAAGCGCCGCGGCCCGCGATCATTGTCGTTAAGCAATTTTCGCTAGGGTCGGTCACGGGATGGGTGACCAAAAAATTTTAATCTCGAGCTACTCCGTGCTTCGGAAGGCACGTTAAGCCGTTGGTCCCGGCTGCATTTGTAGTCATTAATACCCTCCAATCCGTATTGGGCCAGCGTTGAGTGCCTTGGCCCATCCTCCTTAACCATCCATAAGGAAGGCCTGAGCTCCTGCAGTGGGCTGATGATGAAGTATAACAATTATTGAAGTAACTGTACGTATATCGTTGCGCATTATAATATAATTAATTTAAACTTTTAACTTCCATGCAAATTATAGACAGAAACAATTACCTTGTGCAGTCCGACGATTATGAAAACAGTTGATATAAGCTTTAAAATCAATATAAACTCCGTAATAATAATGGCAATTAATCCAATCAAAATATCTTTATTATTTAGTACATCTGATTGCATATGTGCAAATAAAGATATAAAGGTGGAGAACGAAAGCATTGATAGTATTAAAGTCACTGTGTTTACAATCTGAAATAAATGTTTTAAATTAAACACTAGATAATACTAGTAAAATGAAAATTGTTCTCTCATTTGTAATTCGAAGTTCAAATATACTCACAGGCACAATTAATTGCCCGCCCAAGCGGATTTTCTAGGATATTGCAAAACTATTAAGATTGTCTTAAAAGTGTATATATTTAAAGCAACGGCATTAAAAAATATATATGTTAAGCTAAAATGAACAAAACTACGTATGAAATTGCCGTCTTATTGTAATAGGTTCCTTGAATTGACATACAATCTCATGGTCTGAGGTTTTCGAAAGAAACTTTTTCACATGGTTTCTATGATGATCTTCTTTAAAAAAATTTGAATATCGACTTTCAATTGTTTTTGTTATTCAACTTATAATAGACAAGAAAGATAGATACTGCGAAAATTCGAGTGATTTTTGAATACGAGTTCCGACGCGGTAGTAACGCGGCACTAACAGCCCGCAATATCAACGTTGCGTTTGGAGAGGGGTCTGCTAATGAACGCACCGTGCGATTATGGTTTAAATGCTTTCATGATGGAAACTTCGACTTGAAGAACGAGCCACGAGGAAGACCGCCCATACATGTGAATAACGATAAATTAAGAAAGACGATAAAAGCCGATCCTAGTCAAACTACCCCGGAAATAGTGGCATGGTTTGACGTTACCTTACCCACAATATTAACTCATTTGCATCAAATCAATAAAATAAAAATAAAAAATACGAAAAATGGGTGCCTCATAATTTTACTGATCTGCAGAAAGAAACGCGTGTTGAAACTTGTGTTGCCTTGTTGAATCGGTATAAAATGAAGGAATATTAGATCAAATTGTGACATGTGATTAAAAGTGGATTCTTTATGATAACTTTAAAAGAAAATGCAATGGCTGACCCCAGGTCAAACGCCACAATGGTGTCCTAACGCAAAACTTACCAATAAAAAGGTAATAGTTACTATTTGGTGGTCTCAAAAAAGGTATTATTCACAATAGTTTTCTCCGATCTGGTCAAACATAACGGCAGATGTCTATTGTGCCGAACTCCAAACAATGTTGGCAAAACTAACACTAAAATAGCCCCGAGTCATGAATCGATCTTCACCATTATTGCTCCATGACAACATGAGATCTCATACAGCACGAGAAATCGTTTTGACCCTTCAGGAACTGTAGTTAGAAACCATTCCTCAACCTCCGTATTCGCCAGACTACCATTTTTTCGTGATTTGGACAATTATCTATGTAACAAGAAGCTTTCTTCCCAGGAAGCAGTACAAAATGTTTTCACACAGTTTGTGCAGTCTAGATCCACAGAGTTCTATCGCAAAGGTATAAATGACCTTCCTATTAGATGGCAGCAATGATAAATAATAATAGTAACTATATTGATAAAAAAAAATGTAAAAAATTAAGAAATAAACAATTTTGATTTTCAGTACAAATCAGCAATTTCATTGCACAAAAATGCATGCATGTGCTCAAAAATAACAGATTATTTAAATATGTTTTTTTTTTATATTGAATGGTGTCTCCCCACGTCCTGGTGACTTCTTGCCGCCTGTTAGGAAGTTCGTCCACGATGTCTTTGATGTCTGACTGGGGAATACTGTACTCTCGAAAGAGTTAACACAATTGATCAGGTCTGGGATAACTTAGAAATACTTAATCGAACCACAATCACGAAGATGAAAACTGCGGCAGAAGAGCACTAGAAAAATATTGACCGGTCCGACATCCAAGACATCATGGACGGACTTAAAAGGCTTCAAGAACTTCAAGTTTGGTTATTGAAAACTCTTAAAAAATGGTTTCGTTCATTCTGATAAATAAATAAATGTCAAACAATTTATTGTTTCTTTTTTAAATGCCAAAACATCTTTTAACAAATACGTAACAAACTTTTTATATAATCTTAACAGATTTTTGGCGTTTAATTTTGCCTGTGAGTGTATAATTAGAATAAAATAGTACGCTATGCTTATAACATCTTAAGATTTCATACAAATTTATAAGGAACCATTTAAAAAGCATTTTTGGACAGCGACAGGATATGTCAGTCGATTGGCATAAAATCAATTAGTAAATATAAAATAAAATGTTCAGTTCATTAGTTTTAAACCTAGATGTACTGAATGGTGTTTGTTCTCTTTACCAATAACGTGACTGCTGCCGACATCGTTAAGGCAAATGGACTCATACATTTACAGAATGCCATTTTATCTCCCTTATATTTAGTATCAGCGGTAGAACAAAAACCTTATTTTTTTGCCCTGAAACAATAAGCACAATATTTATTATTTTCAATATTAAAATAAAATGATTTTTATTCATAACTAGCTGACCCGGTGAACTTCGTATCACTTACCTCTTAATAAAAACCATATTAATATTAAAAAAATATTGCGTAAACTGACCACTACATGACCATAAATATTGATCGTCAACTGAACGTTTGACAGCTAAAAACAGTTTGTATAGGAAAATCAAATTGTCGTTTTTAGTATTATACTCTCAATTTTGTTTTATTTTCTCATCGTTAAACCTTCCCAGGACTTCCACGAATATTTCAAGACTAAAATTTGTCAAATCGGTTCAGCCGTTCTCGAGTTTTAGCGAGACTAACGAACGGAAATTCATTTTTATTTATATAGATGATTAAAACTTAAAAATCTACTTTGTCCCTGGCACTCTGAGATGGGGCTCGAACTCATGACCTTCCGCAATCCGGGCAACTGCTCTAACCTTTGAATTACCCAGGATATAATTAAGAATATTTTTCAGTATAGCATCGTGAATGTAATAATTAATTGATATTTTTATTCACGTTTTTTTTATAAACATATAATGAATATTCGTGTACGTGAGTACGCGAGTAAGGCGCGTTAAACCGTTGGTAAATTCGTTATTATGTTTTACAAATTTTGAATCGCTATGTAATTATTAAAAATATTTGTACTTTTTATAGAGATAATATAATGAAGGGACATTTCCATATTCAAGTTTTATTAAGTTCTGTGAATATGATAAATATTTACAGGTGACTTAAGGCCAAAATAAAATGTTATTGAAGATCCAAGCTTATCAGTTTAGCTGGTTCAGGTCGCGGACGATCTAATCTTAGATTTATAGTGTACCTTCTTGTAGCTTTCCGTCAGTATCTTTCGTCGGCGTGATCCCGTATTATAATAAACCTTCCTCATGAATCACTCTGTATATTGACTAAAACCGCAATAAAATATGTTGTGTACCTACCACCCCGTGTGATGTAGCTACTCGCAGGTGAAAGGACTTTTAAAATCGGTCCATTAGTTTCGGAGCCTATTCGATGAAAACAAACAAACAATCAAATCTTTCCTCTGTATAATATTAGTATAGATTATTTACTAAGAAATTTAAATAACCTTATTTAAATGAAGAATATTTACTCAACAAAATAATAATGATTACAGAAATAAACTTTAATATTTATCTACATTCCACCCATCTACCATCTAATTCCAAAAAATGCTTAGATTTAATAACAGTAGGTACTAATTAATCTAGCTTTACAGTTTAATCAAATCATTACTCTTTATAATATAAGCATTCATAAAATTACTTTCACTTACCGTGTTTAAAACTAAATAAGTAAATAGATAAATGAATTGAGGATAGTTTGGCCTTTTTTACATAATAATTATTCACATAATATTGAGAAAATTTAAACAGTTAGTATGTACATTAAAACTGTTTCCACTCACTTCTGTAGCACAACTGGTTGAATTAAAACTATCTTCATGATAAACAAAGCGTGAACCGCGATAACCTGGGGGTTTACAACTACTGAACAGGATCATGATAATTAGATGATTTTCGTCGTTCAAATTATTTTATTTTATATTTTATTCATAAGATAATAATGACACAAATCTGATTTTTCATTTTCAATGATTTGAGTTCGTATTATAGGGTATTTTTTTTTGTGAATAATTATATTACGAGTATTATTCACAAAACAAAATACCCTATAAAAACAAGGTTTTTGTACTACCACTGATACTAAATATAAGCGAGATTAAATGGCATTCTGTAAATGTTTGAGTCCATGAGCCTTAACGATGTCGGCAACAGTCCCGTTATTGGTAAAGAGAACAAACACCATATAGAAATTGGTACAATATGAACTCAATCATTGAAAGTTTAGTTTTACTAATAGGTATAGGTAGCTAATTATTATGATATAAATAAGTAGGTAGGTAATTCAAATATAATTGGTGTAAGTTATTTCTGGTATACCTAAATATCTATACAAACAAAAATATCTTCAGGTGAAAAATAATACTTAGAGGTTTTGTGTTTGGATCCCTTCTTTTTAATCAACTTCAAAAAAAAGGAGGTTATCAATTCGCGGTTATATGTATGTAATTTCTTTGGATATTTGGAATGGCGTAATATTCATATATGTTGGTCTGTATGGGTTTCTAAACACGTATGCTACATTTTGTACGTGAACTATAATGTATGTGTGTCTATATGTTTGACTACGTTTTTCTCGTAAATTAGACATTGGATTGAAAGTATAGGGAGAGGAGGGCAGCTTTGAACAAGGGCACCATTGAAAGTATGTCTTTATAAAGCTATTTTAAACGAAATTCTGGTAGTTTTTATTTGGCGTAGTGGCAACACTATCCTACACAACTGTCATTTGTCACCGCTGACGTTTGACAGCCCGCCGTTAAGTTACGAGGAGTGTTAACTTTCGAGTTTAAATTCTAAACTCTTTCAAATTAACGCGTAAGGATTTCGGGGTTCCAATTCAAGGTATGTGAAGTGTTTTTTTCATCTTTTAGTCAGACTGTTTCATGTATCACGCAATTAACTAGAGATTAATACAATTAAAAGAAGAATTAAAAGAGATTAAAACTTTTACTTGGTAAAAAAAACGTTTGTTTTTTGTTATAAACTCATTGCTCTCGAGTGTATACTAACATAATTACCAAAAGCAATAATTATATGTTTTTTTTAAAGGCAATAATATAATGGTTCGAAATTATAAAAAAAGAGAGAGAAAGAAATTTATGAGCAAGACATGAATGACTGCTTTTCCACAAGTGTTATTCGGTCAAATGAAACTCAGACAAGCTGCTGACACGTATAATATAAAACCGATTACCTTACACTATCGAATAAAAAATTACAAAGAATATATACCGCTTAAATTTGAACAGTTTACTTCTAAATATTGTGTATGTAACAAGTGTTTACTAAAGACGAAGAACGGATAATGAAAGAGTATCTTTTAAGGTTCTAAAACGAATTACGGATTATCCTACGAACAAGTCATTTAGCCTATCAATACGCTCTAGCACTTAGTAAATGGACAGAAAATAAAAAACCAGGTATAGAGCGGTTAAAAAGCTTCATGAAACGGAATAAAGATATTTCAATCCGAAAACCTGAAAACACCAGTTTGTCCAGGGCAACGAGCTTTAACAATCATAACGTTCAAGCTTTTTTTGATAATTACGAAAGAGTTTTACGCAAGTATAATTTTACACCCGATAGGATTTATAACCTTGACGAGACAAATATTATGACCGTCGTTCAAGCACCTAACGTAATTGCTCAAACAGTAAAACAACCTGCTGAACGTGGGCAACTCATCACAATGTGTGAGATAGATAATGCCATAGGAAACTTCGTCCCTCCTGTATTTATATTTCCCAGAGCTCGTTTTCATGATACCATGATTAGTGGAGGACCACGAGGTTGTGTTGGATATGCCAATAGTCCCACCAGTGGGTGGATGACTGGACCCTTATTTTTAAAAGTTCTGAAACATATGAAGAAGTTTATCAGGTGCTCAAGGGAGGATCCCATATTGCTTTTAATGGACAATCACGAGAGCCATTGCACATTGTCTGCTATCAACTACTGTCGAGAAAATGGAATAGTGGTTGTTACAGTCCCCCCTCACTGCACACATCGTATGCAACCATTAGATGTGGCGGTTAATGGTCCTTTTAAGCGACAGTTATCTGTGGCTCAAAACGAAAAATAGCAAATTTAATATCGGAAATGTCAAACTTACCTGCTACATCTGCATTGGAATATTTAAATGTGGCTGGTTCAGTGTTTGCCACATGTTCACCTCAAACTATCATGCCTGAATGTTCTGTAGCAGTTGTAAATGTGACTTCCTTAGCATCTTCAGATTCCTTACCTGGCAATTCAACTGTTTTAGAATCTCCTATCGTTCCTTGTGATTGTGTACCATGTTCTGATATTTCTGCATCTTTAATTTCACCAATCAAAATCAAAATCATTTATTCAGTCTAGGCTGTTACAAGCACTTGTGAAAGTCGAGAGCTACGCCAACGGTTCGTAAATCATAAGAATGATTGTTGTGTTAGATTCTATGATTAATCTCATAATGTGGATTATTACTACGAAGCTAAAGTTACTTTTTGGTTTGTAATTTATAAATTATTTAAAAGTATGATAAGTCTTTTGATTTAATCGAATTAAATGACAGTTCAAAACTGTTTCATTTGTTTGGATTAATGTGAAAGAATTTAACACAATAATTCTTAAATCACTTTTATTCATGTACCAGAATATCAGTTATAAACTTTTTTGTCACAGAGCATGATGCTAGGAAACAACCATAGATAATATGTTACAATATCTTTCCCTTTTACATTTAATTATTTAATTTTTTCTTTTACAATCAGTTAGATAAATAGTCTTCTAAATAAGTTGGCCTTCTCACAATTCTTTCAGACCTTCTGAGTTTTTCAGTTAAGTCTTTGTTATTGTTTTCCGATTTAGATGATTCTATGTCCGAAAGAATTGTGGGTTGTCTTTGATTATTACATTTATTGGATTCACTTACATAAGTATAATCATCATCATAAAACAATTCTTTTTGTGATTCATCTTTTGGAACCAAGTTTAAATGCCAACGATTTCTCCTAAATTGGCCCTTATCTGTTTCTACAATATATGACCGAGGTTCCGTACATTTTGCCTTTACCCTTCCATAGATTTTCAAGTCTGTAACCCAAACTAGATCATCAACTTGAAGTTCAATTAAATTATTAGTTCTATGTCTCTGATTGTAATAATATGCATCCTATAACCTTTTATCCGTCCTGATTTGTTTTGCTTTATGCCCTACTATTACAGGTTTATTTAATTTACTTGGAATCATAGGCAGATTATCCCTAAGTTTTCTATTGAACATTAATTCTGCAGGACTAAACCCTATTTCTAACGGAGTGTTTCGATATACTAACAAAGCAATATAGATATCATTATTTTTTTTTAGCAAATTTTTTGCAATTTTCACCCCTGATTCTGCTAATCCATTGCTTTGAGGAAAGTAAGGACTACTAGTAATTAATTTAAATCCGTAATCTTTCCCAAATTGTCTAAATTTACTCTTAAATTGTGTTCCACAGTCAGTACGGACTACTTCAGGAATCCCATACCTAGCAAATATAGCTTTACATTGTAATATAGCTGTTTATTCTGTGAGATCTTTAAGTTTACAAATTTCTATAAATCTGGAATAATAATCAATTAGAACCAAAAACCAATTATTATCAAATTTGAACAGATCCATTCCAATCTTTTCCCATGGTCTGTCCGGCATTGGCTCTATTATCATTTCTTCTTTACGATTCTTAAAAACCATTATGCACTCAATACTATTTTTTATTTTTTCCTCTATCTGCTTTGACAACCCTAATCACCAAACGGCTTTGTTTCGCCCTTTCCCTGCATTTTGAAATTCCTAAATGCCCTTCATGTATTTTATTAAGAATCATTTGTTGCATTTTATTCGGTATCACTATTCTAGAATTATACAAAAGAAGGTTACTTTCCACAGAAAAACAGTCTCTATATTGATAATAGTCTATATACTCTTTTAATTTATTTTTTGTTGGCCAACCTTTAGAAATGATTTTTTTTAGATTACAACAAACATAATCACGGCTTTGTTCTAATTTTAATTCAATAATCATCTTATCGGATACAGTTTCATTTACAAGCATTTTTAAATTGAACTGTCTTTCTTTTTAAGACATTTCGTTTGATGGTAAAGGCTGCCTAGATAAAGCATCTGCTACAGATAAATCTTTCCCAGGTGTATATTGAATTACATAATCATATCTCATAAGTTTTAATCTAAATCTCAGAAGCCGTGGACTAAGATCATCCAAAGGCTTAGTTTCCAATATCTGTAACAGAGGCTTGTGATCTGTTTCTAATATAACCTGAATTCCCACTATATAATCTCTAAATTTCTCTGCAGCCCATGACAATGCTAAACACTCTTTTTCAATTTGTGCATAATGTCTCTCTGCTTGAGATAGAGTTCTACTGGCATACATTACTATAGACCTTAGGCCATAAGAACTACTGTCAGCTGAAACTATTATTTTTGAAGAAGGATCATAATGTGCCAATGCCGGTGACTCAGTGAGTTTACTTTTTATGTCCAGAAAAGCTTTCTGTTGTGATA
Organism: Diatraea saccharalis; assembly: GCA_918026875.4. Taxonomy (NCBI): domain Eukaryota; kingdom Metazoa; phylum Arthropoda; class Insecta; order Lepidoptera; family Crambidae; genus Diatraea; species Diatraea saccharalis. Next base: position 9,926,286 of record OU893350.1, read on the forward strand.
AACCCCATACATACATTCTATCATCTTGAAGCAATGAATGCAAAGGCTGTAATATGTGAGACTTATTTGGAACAAATCTGCCTACAAAATTTACCATACCTAGGAATTGCAGTAATTCTTTTTTAGAAGATGGTTCTTTGAATTCGTTTATTGCTTTTATTCTGTCTTCATCTAATTTTACCCCATTTTCATTAATTATATGACCTAAATACTTTATTTCTTTAACCCCAAAAACACATTTACTTTTGTTAATACTTATTCCTTCCCTTTGTAATCTTTTTAGTACTTCCATTAAAGTTAAATCATGCATTTTTTTTGTAGGTTCATATATTAAGATATCGTCAATATGTATTGCAACATTAAGATCTTTAAACAAATTTGCAAACTTCATACTAAAATATTCTGGAGCACAATTTAAACCACAAGGTAATCTATGATATATATAACTGCCAAAGGGTGTAATTATAGTTGTAAGCTGTTTAGAAGCCTCGCTTAGCTTTATTTGATGAAAGCCTGAAGTGACATCAATTTTTGAAAAATATTTAGCTCCCTTTAGTTTAGCTAGAGTATTAACTACTTTAGGAATTGGATATATGGGTCGCAATATATTTTTATTTACTTGGGTATAATCTCCACATATCCTAATTTTATCATTTTTTAACACAACTACTATTGGAGACACAAAATCTGTTGGTTCCTCAATAGGACTAATGATTCCTAATTTATGTAATCTATCTAATTCGTCTTTTACTTTAGGCAACAAAGTAATTGAAATATTTCTAGGTGTAGGATGTATATAAGGCTGCGGATTTGCTTTCAATTTAATGTTAAACTCATCTTTGAAAAACCCTAAATTATCAAATACCTTTGGAAATTTTCTTTCTATACTTTCTATATAACCTTCAGTGAATAAATCAGATTCCTCAATATGGGACATTGCACATATTGATATTATATTCATACTATCAATAGAAGGTCTACCTAATATTGGTGAACTCAGCCCTTTAATAACATAAACTTTGCCTTCATATTCGCAATGCTTATATTTAAATTTGAGAAAAATTGTACCTGAAACCATCAGCTTAGTGCCATCTGGTCCCTTTACAGAATCATTACAGCGAGTCAAAGGAAGTTTAAGATTTGTAGCGACATTTTCTGGTATTGCACTTATGTCTGCTCCTGTATCAATTAGAAAATTCAAGTTATCAACAAAAACATTACCTTTGTATACGTCTACTTTTATCATATAAATATCTTTCTTTTCACAAAAACTAACCTCAAACTCTTTACTACAATTATCTTCGGAGAGTTTTCTTACTTGTATTCTAGATCTGCACTGATTTGCAAAATGTCCCATTCGATGACATTTATGACAAGACATTTTTAAAGCAGGACACTTCTCTCTTGGGTGACGCTCTAATCCACAAAACCAACATTTTTCCTTAAATTGTTTCATCCTATTACTGCTTTTTACTGCCACTTTATTGATTTCTAATTCCTCATAGTGACGTTGAATTCCTTTACTTTCTTCTTCCTGAATTTCTGCTTGTTTGGCAATGACCGATGCCTCTTTTAGTGTGAGGTCATTTTTAGTAACATTCTGTCACTAACCGCTTTATTCTTTATTCCTATGACTACTCTGTCCCTGATTAACTCTTCTTTTAGATTCCCATACTCACAATGCTCGGCAAGTTTGTATAAATCCGTTAAAAATTCATCGAACCTTTCTTCTTTTTGTACACGAGCATTAAATTTGTATCTTTCATTGACATTCTTTTTTGGAGAAAAAAATTCGTCAAATTTTGTCAATAACTCGTTGTACGTAAGTTTTTTGTTAAACTGTAATAATATATCTTCTGCTTTTTCGCCCATGCAATATATTAGGCAATCTATTTTATTTTTATCTTCTAAGACGTTGTTTCCCGACAAACTCATATATCGCTCGAATCTCGTCTTATATTTAAACCAGTCTTCTGGAACGAAACTAAATGCCTCTGGAGAATTCATTTTATGTTTTACGCCATCTTGACCATGCTGTTTCGAGTGCTTCGTAGATTCTTCTTTAGCCATATTTTATTGTATGTACTTCTTATTTTATCATATGATTTCATGTACGTTTTACCGCTGCCACCATGTTTCATTTGTTTGGATTAATGTGAAAGAATTTAACACAATAATTCTTTTATCACTTTTATTCATGTACCAGAATATCAGTTATAAACTTTTTTTGTCACAGAGCATGATGCTAGGAATCAACCATAGATAATATGTTACAACAAAAACTACCCCATATATCTACATTTGACTACTGCTACTAAAACTTACTAAATTACTTAAGAAACGAACTGTTTCCAAAATAGTAAGTTAGGTTTGAACTGCTACCATCACAGAAAATGTTTTATCCTGTAATTACAAGTATGTTTAAATACAGATGAAGGTGTACATTTATTGTGAGACCGAAGTGAGTAATATGGATTGGTGTTAATTTCTATTATTAAAAAAAGAGAGAAATAAAAAACATAAAAAATAAACCGATTTTTAAAAAAAAGTCGATTTAAAGAAAAACGACTGAAAAGAGAGAAATAATGCCAATTTTATTTTTATCTTAGATGAAATCGAACCTCAATAAGTGGATACTTCACGGGAATTTTTTATACGAGGGTCAAACTGAAAGTTCTTAGAACTGGCCACTTATAAACAATATAATAAAAAAATAATTCTAAAATTTGAAAATATAACTCTTTGCCAATATTACTGAGTATATATTTCATTCATTTGTCATTTGTTTTACGATTTGGCGGCAAATTGAAAATTGTCTGTGTCACGTCATCATGAATTTAACACGAGAAAATTTTCGTGCAATGATTTTTTATGACTTTCGATGTCATTTAAGTCAACAAGAAAGTTATGATAGACTACGATTGGCCTTTCACGATGAAGCCCCATCTCGTGCGACTGTTTACAACTGGTTTAATGAGTTTAAACGTGGTCGCACTAATCTCACTGATGATTTACGTGAGGGACGGCCTTCTACGGCGACGACTGAAGATAACATCTGTGTTGTGCGGCGTATGATAGAGACTGACAAAAGAGTGACCTATCAACAGATTCGGACAAGCTTAGGCATCGGTATGAGTCAAGTGCACAAAATCCTCCACGAACATTTAGCGGTCAGGAAGCTTTGCGCCCGGTGGATACCTCATAATTTGACTGAGGCTCAAAAACTCCATCGTGTGGATTGGTGTCGTAAAATGATTGAAAGATTTAACGGAGGTGACTCAAATGCTGTGTTCGACATACTAACAGGTGACGAAAGCTGGATTTACTGTTATGATCCTAAAACCAAAAGACAATCTGCTCAGTGGGTGTTTCCTTTCGAGGAGTTGCCAACTAAAGTGAAGAGAGATCGAAGTGCGGGAAAAAAAATGGTGGCCTCGTTCTTTGGAAGGATAGGTCATTTTGCAACAATTGTGTTAGAGGATCAAAAAACAGTTTCTGCAGAATGGTACACTACCAATTGTTTGCCACTTGTCTTGGAAAAAGTTCGAGAGAAACGACCTCGCAGTAGGATCCTCCTTCACCGCGACAACGCCTCGTCGCACACCGCCAAGCGAACGATCGACTATTTGGCGACATCAAACGTTGAATTACTGGGTCACCCGCCGTATAGCCCCGACCTCGCGCCTTGTGATTTTTATTTATTTCCAAAAATTAAAGAAAAACTTAAAGGAAAGCGGTTTATGAATGCTGAAGAAGCGGTGGCTGCGTATCGCGATGCCATTGAAGAGACCCCTAAGGACGAGTGGGCAAAGTGCTTTTCCCAGTGGTTCCATCGCATGCAGCGGTGTATTGACGTGAATGGACAATATTTTGAAAAGATATAATAAAACTAATAACTGGCTAATGTAATCAGTTTTTGATTTTCTAAGAACTTTCAGTTTGACCCTCGTAGAATCCGTTGCATGTCGTGGGGCCGGTGCGCGAGTTCTGACAAATAGAAAAAGCTGTTGAGATTAAAGATATTTAATAACATACCGGATGAATTAAAACTATTGCCACAAACATAATGACGTGATTTAACGTTTGAAAATAAAATATGTTGATAAATGTTTGATAAATTTATTCAGTAAATGAATTTTTGAGTAACATATATTATTTGGAACACTTTAATTAAATAAAACATATTATTTAATAATTAATTACATACAAATAGTTTATTTTAAGTTATTGCATGCCGTTTAACAGAAAAATATGTTATACTTATATTCCTTGACATCCTATTTGTAAACCATATTTTATTGCAATAAATATATGATTCGATTTGATTTGATAATTTAGATATTGTTGTTCACTTACGGTCATTTTCACAAACGTCCATTAAGGTTTAAGGAAGCCTTTAAGCTCTAATTAATGTCAAATTTGAATGGTTAATATCGCTTTAAACTATGGACGTTTGTGCAACTGGCTGTTACTTTATGTCTACAATAGGACTAATAGAATTTTGATAAATATACTCTTTCAAACACGAAAAGAAACATCACAATCGGTCCACTACTGACGAAGATACGAGTATTATGGAACATACATAAATTCAACCAAAAAAAAAACAGTCAAATTGAGAACCTCCTCTTTTACTAATATCACACATATGAAGTTGTAGGCAAAAGCTAGTAAAGTAATTAAAGGTTTCATTACATTGGAGCTCTTTGCCGTGACTGCGCTAATCTCGATGTCGAGTTGAAAGCTGATTTTATTACAGCCTCGGCATAGATGATAATTTTATCATACTCTACTTAAATTTAATAAAATTAATCTATACTTTAATAATTTAATTTGTTTTATTACAAATTTCATGTTTCTACATTATAAATCATATTAAAATTACAAATTTTCTTGATTTTTCATTGACTTGTAACTTGCCGTCAGTAGTAGCAGGTGATTTAATTTGCTCGCTTGTTACACTGTCGTAATATTTTTTTATAATCACCAAGGCGATCAAATTCACCGCTGAAAAAAAGCTTAATATGTAAACCAACACTGTATTTAAAAAAAATATATTTTCATATGTTTAAGAAGAGTCCGAAATGGATTTTACAAAAAAATCACATATTGTGAGAACTTCTGAAAGCCTATTCTATTTGTCCTCGAACTAAAATTCTAAAAATTTTGGAATTGCTCTTATAATTTTCACCGAAGTATCGTAAAAATAGTAAATTCACTGAAACTGTTATAAACAAAAATATAAACAAAAGTATCGAAAAACGCGTTTCTTTTAAGAGAATAGACCAAATTCTGTTTTCGGAGAAATAGCATCAGGCTTTCAGATACCGCTGTACTTTATTCATAATAACATCACACACATATATCAGACTTCAAGATGAGTAGCTAAAGGCCCCGTTTTATGGAGTATCTGAGAAAACGATGGGACCACAATACCCAGATCCGACGCAATATAGAAAAGTTTCTTTTTCTACATTGACCCGACTGGGAATCGAACCTGGGACCTCAGAGATGGCGACACCTTGAAAACGGTGTGTGAACCACTCAGCTACGGATATTATAATCATCAGCTTATCTATACATATATAAAAGGCGACGTCCTGATTGACTGACACACACACAGCCTAAACCACTGGTCGTAGAAACTTTATACCAGAATAGAAAACGTGGTCTCCCTTAGAAGGTTATGGCCCGTTCTCCTTATTTTTATATTATGACTAGCTTTTGCCCGCGAGTTCGTCCGAGTGGTATAGTTACTTTGGGCAGCATATATTTTCCAAAAACGCTGTTGTTTCTCGACACAGCGTTAAGAGGTTGAATTGAATAAATCCCTTATTACTTTTTGGTATAGGTTTTTTTTATAACCTCGGTGGCGTTGTAGATAAGTGCCACAGTCTGCGATCGCTATTGTTAATCAACTTTCACAAGGGTTGGTCACGGGATGGATGATCAAAAAATTATCATGTAGCGCTATTCCCTGCTACAGAAGGCACGTTAAGCCGTAGCATCTTGCATTGGGCCAGTGTCGCAACACTCTGGTCATGGCCCATACTCCTTAACTTATAAGAAAGGCATGAGCCCCTGGAGTGGGGACATATCTATTCTATTCTATTCTACTAAGTGACATACGATACAATACCAGCTAAAATAGAACTGGAATTGTATCGTATGCCACTTTGTAGAAGGAAAACCATTAAAAACTGTAGTTTCGTTCGGTTTCGATCCGTTGTCGATTCGATTTAAACAAAATTTATTTAGTAGAATTAGCCCCCTGATAAGCTTCTTTGTTACAAATTAAAAAGAAACAAATTTAACTTACTCAGTATAAAGATTTCGATAAAGACAGGCATCAATAGAAATTTAAAATTCTCCATATCGAGTTGGTATAGAGATACCTGGTAAATTATCACAGAAAATCGAACTGTGCCTTCCACCAGGAGGCATACAGCTGCCGTTCGCAGAAACACCTTCAAAACATCATATTTATTCTGAAAACAAAAAGAAATGAGCTTTTATAATGTTTTCCACTTGTCAAGAAAGCTTACTATCGGCTGACTGATTATTAGCAGATAAAAATACTTGGACTTGAGGTATTCCTACCATTTTGATAGGAGATTTCGTTTATATGAATTATGATTCAAAATTGTTAAGTTCAATTGTTTATAATAAAAAAGCTATTCAGTGTGACTGGTTATGAAAGAGCTCTAAAAATTATTGAAGTAGGTACCTGTACGTGTTTCGCTGCGCATTATAACATAATTAATTTTAACTTTGAACTTTTAACTTCCGTTAAATGACAGAAGCAGGTGACAGAAATAATAAAATAAATATTATTTATAAAAATATACCTTGCGCAGTCCAACGATTATGAAAACTGTTGATATAAGCTTTAAAATCAATATAAACTCCGTAATAATAGTAGCAATTAATCCAATCAGAATATCATTATTATTTAGTGCATCTGATTGCATATATACAATAAAAGATATTAAGTTGGATATCGACAGCGTTGATAGTATTAAAGTCACTGCGTTAACAATCTGAAATAAATGTCTTAAATTAATCACTAGATAATAAAATGAAAATTGTTCTCTAATTTGTAATTCGAAAAGTAAATACACTCACAGTCACAATTACACGTCCATGCGGATTTTCTAGGATATTGAAAAAACTATTAAGATTATCCAAAAAGTGTTTTTCATCAAAAGAAAAAGTTTTGACATTTAAAACTAAATATCGTTTGACCCTTGACAAATTTGCTAAAACGAACAAAATTACTTTTGCAATGTTTGTTTATTTTTTTAATAATGAATGGTGCCTCCCCAAGTTCCGGTGACTTCTTAAAGCCTCTTAGGAAGTTCGTCCACGATGTCTTGGTTGTCGGACTGGGGAATACTGTACTCTCGAAAGAGTTAACTCTATTGATCAGGGGGCCAATTCTACTAAATAAATTTTACAATAATTTTTTTAAATAAATACTACAAAGTGACATACGATACAATTTCAGTTCTATTTTAGCTGGAATTGTATCGTATGTCACTTAGTAGAATAGAAAAACCATCAAAAACTGTAGTTTCGTTCGGTTTCGATCCGTTTTCGATTCGATTTAAACAAAATTTATTTAGTAGAATACCAGGGGGCCAGGTCTGGGATCCTGTTAAAATCCAGGCCCGATTTCAAATACTCTGATGTATCCAAATTCACGCCATTGAGTGTAGACATTCTATTGATTCCATTTTTTGTATAATAATACAAGTCGAAATTGATTGGATATACATGTCTCAGATATTTTATTCCGATGCCTTTTCTAAACTCGCTTAACTTATGCCACGAATCAATTCAAGGTTGATCGGATGCCCCTTTTTAAAGTGAATTCAGAAACATGTGTGAATTCGAAATCGGCTCTGGATTTTTACAGAATAGGGCTGGTCTAGGACAACTTAGAAAGGCTTATTCGAACCACGATTAGGAAGATGAAAACTGCGGCAGTAGAGGACTAGAACAATATTGGCCGGTCAGACATCCAAGACATCATGGACGGAATTAAAAGGTTTTAAAAACTTTAAGTTGGTTTTTGAAAACTCTAAAAAATAGATTGGTTCATTCTAATAAATAAAAAAATGACAATTTATTATTTCTTTTAATGCCAAAACATCTTTTAACAAATACATAATAAACTTTTTATATAATCTTAATAGTTTTTTTTGGCGGTCAATTTTGCCTGTGAGTGTTTCATTAGAACTAACAATAATACTATTATATATAGCTCTATGCCAATAACATCTTAAGATTTCATACAATTGTATAAGGAACCATTTAAAAAGCATTTTTGGACAGTGACAGGATATGTCAGTCAATTGGCATAAAATCAATCAGTAAATATAAATCCAATGAGTAATAAATAAAATAAACTAAGCAAATTGGATCATCGCCATCTTTTATTCATTTCATTTTAACATGTAAAAATTAATTTCTTTACTTGACATTGGCAGAATTGTGCGAAATGCGCAGATAGGCCATTATTTAAAAAAGAAGAAGAAGAAAATTGGATTTTAGTTAATTCGTTTTAAACCTGTTTAAATCTAGATGTTTGTTCTCTTCTTACCAATAACGTGACTGCTGCCGACATCGTTAAGGCAAACGGACTCATACATTTACAGAATGCCATTTTATCTCCCTTATATTTAGTAACAGTGGCAGTACATAAACCTTATTTTTTGCTCTGAAACAATAATAGCACAATATTTTTTATTTTCATATTTGAAATAAAATGATTTATATTAATAATGAAAAATGCTTAAAAATGAACTTTGTCCCTGGCACTCTGAGATTGCAATCCGTGCAACTGCTCCAACCTTTGAATTACCCAGGATCTAATTAAGAATATTTTTCAGTATAGCATTGTGAATGTAATAATAAACTGATTTGTTTATATTTGTTTTATTTTATGAACATTCGTGTACGTGAGTAGCTCGTTGGCGTAGTGGATAAAGTGCCACAGCCTGCGATCGTTGTCGTTAAGCAACTTTCATAAGGATCGGTCACGGGATGACCAAAAAATTATTATCCCGACCTACTCCGCGCTTCGGAAGGCGCGTTGGTATTGGTCTTGGTTGCATTAGCAGTCGTTAATGCCCCCCAAATTCGTTATTATGTTTTTACAAATTTTGAATCACTGTGTAATTTTTAAAAATGTTTATACTATTCCTAGTGTGATAACATATTTACTGGACATTTCCATATTCAACTCTTATTATAGTTCTGTTAATCTGATAAATATTTATCAGTTTAGCTAGTTCAGGTCACGGTCGATCTAACCTTCTTGTAGCTTTCCGCCAGTATCTTTCGTCAACGTGATCCTGTATTATAACAAGCCTTCCTCTTGAATAACTCTATATATTGACTAAAACCGCAATAAATAGGTTGTTTAATTAAAAAGATCTCAACGTACAGATAGTGGGAAGCAATTTTGTTTTATACTATGATATATATAAATATGATACATCATCTTCAGCCTATAATATCCTCACTGCTGGTTTCAGGTTTTCCCTATGAATGGAATCCAATCAAATCGAATATGGAGAATTTATGCCATGTGTAGATATAAGAATTAATTACCTACTGATATTTTACCAAGTTACTATAATACCGTAATAAACTGTAAAGCTAGATTAATTACTCCTGTTATTAAATCTAAGCATTTTTTGGAATAAGATGGTAGATGGGTTAAATGAGGAAACTTCAAGTAGATAAATATCAAAGTTATTTCTGTAATAATTATTATTTGATTGAGTAAATATGCTTCGTTATTGTAAATAAGGTTATCCGATACTTTAAACTTCTTTGTATGTAAATCTTATATAAGTTTTCATCGAATAGGCTCCGGAACTACTGAACCGATTTTAAAATTTCTTTTACCTACAGGTAGCTACATCACACGGTATTGACCTAGGCATTGCCATAATTTACGCATGAGAAGACGAAGGTAAACAGCTAGTAATCTTATTAAAAGAAAAATTAATAAAAACAAGTTTTATTATTTTGATGGCCTTACATTACAAATAATTACCTACACAATTTCAATGTAAATGTACTATTATTAAATACTAGCTATTTTCCTGCGACTTCGCACGCGTAATTTATAGTCAAAGTCAACCCCGTGTGATGTAGCTACCCGTAGGTGAAAGAATTTTCAAAATCGATCCATTAGTTTCGATGCAAACAAACAAACAATAAATTTAGATTTGGATGTGAAATAAAGTATGCATTCATAAATTACTCACGTTTGAAATGAAATAAGTAAATAGATAAATTAATTAAGGATACTTTCGTCTTATTTATTTAATAATTATACACATATTAACACTGTTTCCAATCACTTCTGTAGCACCACTGGTTGCATCAAAACTATTTTAATGATAAACTAGGCGTGAACCGTGATAACCTAAACAGGATTATGATAATTAGATGATTTTCGTCGTTCAAATGATTTTTTTTTTTTTGCTTTATTCATAAAAAAATAATGACACAGATCTGAACCAATATCGTGGTTTTCGAGGTATACGTATAGGGTTTTTTGTTTTGTGAATAATAATATAGAACAGGGGTTCCCAAACTTATTTTGTCTACTACCCACTTTGAGAATAAATTATTTTTTAGCGCCCCCATTTTTCCCCAACTTAAAAACCACTATAACTTCGAATTAAATAAATAAATTATTGTAAACTATATTAGCGAAGATTAAACATTAATTTTAAACGAGACTTACTATAACTCGCAAGAGTTATTTTGAAACCTGAACGCAGTAGGTAATACACAACGGCCCTTAGGTCTCAACTTAACTCTTACGGGCTACAACAAACATTATTGATTCTTATATAAAAACTAATGTGAAGAATGAATTTGATGCTGTTAATTATATAAGTTCTTCTTCGTTGACATTTGAAAACGGATCCAACACCCAGTCTAATATTTCCAAGTTCAAAATGTCCTGATATCGTTCGGTGAAGTCAATATGGAGGTTTTCCAAATGTTGGCAGTACATAAATGGAACTGCAGGATTTTGATAAATTCGGAAAATTGTGAAACTCACGTCTGCCCACATTCTTTTTGTGTAGAAGCAGTTTGGCTGCGAAAGCAGTAACGACTTTTTTGTTTTAATTAAATTTAGTTTATCGCCTTGCAGTTGAACATTCATGTCGCTGAACAATTTTTGTGGTATTACTGGTCTGTCATATAAGCTATATCATTCTTTGATGTAATAAGCTTATTGTGCAATTCTGTATCTTTAGTTTCCAAAAACTCTATCACAGCGTTAAACAGGTTGTAAAACCAAGTCAGACAATTGCCTTTTGATATACAATGAACTTCAATATGAAATAACAAACGGTTAAAATTCCCGTCATTACTAACAGAAAGCAGATGAAATAATCTATCATTCAAAGAGCTGTTGCGGATTTTATTGACTGCTTTGACATGACATATTGCAGTGATTAAAATAGTCGTTCACTTCTTTCTAGCGACCAAATGCTGTCTATGAATAACGCAATACAGCAAGGACATCTGGCATTTGGTTTTTCAAGTGCACTACGAAGCCTTTTTGGCACGCTATCATAGCCGGAGCACCATCCGTAGCAACTAATATAATATTATTCAAGGGAATCTCTTTCTCATTGTAAAACTTTTTCAGTGTATAGAATATGCTTTCGCCTATATTTTCTCATGTTTAATTAACCTCACGTAAGACAGCAACAATGCTTCATTAGTAGGTAAAATGGACTCATCGAGTTGAATTGAGAATTGACTTGTTCTCAGGTAATCGCACAATAATCCTACAATACTTTTTGCCATTTCATCAATTCATCTTTGCACATAATTATTACTCAAAGGAATTTTTCGGATAATCTCTGCGGCCGGATTATGAAGCACAGTAGTTTTTGTGGGATTTTAATGAATCCGAGTTTAATATATTCTACTTCTACATCCGATATTGTTTTGTTTTGTCAAATAAGTACTACGTTGTTTATATTAGATTGAATAAGCAGCACGCATAAAACAAACATCCATAAACTCGTTTATCTCAATTGACGCTTAATCGTACTCAATAAGTTAGAACAAGTATTATATGAACCAGCCTATTGATGCAGAAATGCACAGTTCGGGTTAGATAACAAAAATTTATTAAAACATGATTACCCGCGGTCTACTATCTACGAATATTACCGATCTAGGAGTACTACCAACTATTAAAATGCGAAAGTATGTATGTTGCCTTTTTATTTGTTTGTTTGAGTCTACTTTCATTTCGAAACGGAGCGACCGATTGATATGATTTTTATTTTATATATTCTTATAAATAAAAAATCATATCAAGTTAGTACTTAGTAAGACAGATTAGATATATGACCTACGCGGAGAGAATTATAGGACCGAGTTTGAGCAATCTCTTAACTAATATTAGTTGATGTTCACAAGTTGTGAGTGAGAGTCAAGAGTTTATGCAGTCAATGTCTAAGAGGTCCCCTAGCTAAATGAAAGTACATATCACCCACGGCCCAATGGTCTACGGGGCGTAATCATACACTTTGGGAAAGGCTAATATAGACATTGGTACAATACGAACTCAAATCATTGAATTTACTTTTGCTAATAGGTATGTGTACCTAATTATCTATACATATATAAAAGGAGATGTCCTGATTTACTGACCGACAGACAACGCACAGCTTAAACCGCTAGTCGTGGAAACTTGAAATTTGGAGGATACATTCCTCTTATTATGTAGAAGTGTACTAAGAGGATTATTTTTGGAAATTCCACACCGAAGGGGGTCAAAAAGGATGAAAACGTTTGTATTAAACTTGTTTATTTTTGGACCTATATCGATAAAAACTTTATGATAATTTAAGACGTTATGATGGTCATAAGTTATATTTTATCCCGAGATCTAGCACTATAAGGGGTATAAATAGAAGTGAAAGATTTTTTATGGGGAATGAAAACGTTACCATAGCAACCATTGTTTACAATTTCATTTGTCATTGTAATAAATCTATGTAATATAATTTCTAAAAATTTCCTAATATTGTGATAAAAATTGATATTTAAGTATATAATTGATAACAAAAATATCATTATATATATATGTTTTTTTTAAATATTCAAGTACAATTCACAACCTATAAGATTTGTGCTCTACTAGATGGCGTTAAGTATTTTGTCAAGGTTGAGTTTTTAAATAAAATTATATAAGAACTTTATGCTTTGCTATACTGATGATATCTCGGTGACGTAGTTGATAAGCGCCGCGGTCCTCGGTCGTTGTTGTTAAGCAAGTTTCGAAAGTGTCGCTCACGGGATGGGTGACCAAAAAAAATTTTTTTTTTTCAAGCTACTCCATGATTCGGAAGACACGTTTTTTTTAACAGTTAATGATTAAGTTTTGTGTGGACATTAGATTTGTGTTTTTCTTTCTATCTGTATTTCAAATCGGTTAAATAGCTTTAAAGTTTTCAGAGATAAAGTACTGTAACATATTGGACATTAGTCCGTTAATTACTTATGTTTAGCTGATGCTCCTTTTTTTGAGAGTGGCTTTTTAACCAGCTTCAAAAAAAGAGGTTATCAATTCGAAGTGAATGTATGTAAATTCGTTGGAATGGCGTAATATTCATATATATTGGTCTGAATGGGCTTTTAAACTCGTGGGCTACATTATGTACGTGTACTATAATATATGTGTGTCTATATGTTTGACTACGTATTTCTGTAAATTAGACATTGGATTGAAAAGATACTTTTTTGTTTGATTAACTTATTTTCAACTTGGGGGACATAATAGAAAACTTACTAAATGACTTAAGAAACGAACTGTTACCAGAATAGTAAGTTAGGTTAGAACGGCGACCTCAATCAAAATGAATGGCTTCAAGGATAGTGGGTTAGGTTAGGTTAAAAGTGCTACCATCACAGAAAATTTTTATCCTGTAAATATAAATATGTTTAAATACATTCTATTGTCCATTTGTTGTAAGTTCGAAGTGAGTAATAGTAGTATACAGTGTTAATTTCGATTATTAAAAAAGAAATAAATAAAAAACAAGTAAAAAAATAATCCGACTTCAAGAAAATCGTTATAAAAGAAACGACTGAAATGAGAGAAATATTACCACAATATTTTTCGGGTAGGTTCCATATATTTTATTTAAAAATATCATGAAAAATATCATGTAGGTACGATAAAAAAAATAGATTTTCTGATAGTGCTGTTATACTTCTTAACTTGACTTCTTATGACACAGCTAGAACGGATCTAAAAAAATTGTTTTATATATCCACTTTATGAGGTTTGATTTTAATGAAGATAATAAAAAATTGTGGTAATATTATTCTTTTCGGTCGTTTCTCTTTAGTAAGATTTTTTTGAAGTTGATTTATTATTTTTAAGTTGTTTTTTGTATTCCTCATATATTTTGTTATGTTTGACATAAATTATTTTTTACCACAATTGATCGTTGACATAATTATGTTTTACTCATAAATCAATCTATCATCTTCAAAAAATAATAAATAATAAATCAATAAATTTAATCTATCTATCATCAGCCCTTTTACGTCCCCACTGCAGGGGCTCAGGCCTTCCTTATGGATGGTTAAGGAGGATGGGCCATGACCCTCCACGCTGGCCCAATGCGGATTGGAGGGTATTAACGACTGCAAAATGCAGCCGGGACCAACGGCTTAACGTGCCTTCCGAAGCACGGAGTGGCTCGAGATAATAATTTTTTGGTCACCCATCCCGTGACCGACCCTTGCGAAAGTTGCTTAACGACTACGATCACGGGCCGCGGCGCTAATCCACTACGCCACCGAGCTACCCGAAAATCGAATCTAATCAAAAGGAAAATGGGCCACGACCCACCACGCGGGCCTAGTCAGTGCGGTTTGATGAGTATTAACGACTGCGGATTGCGGCGAGAAGAACGGCTTAACGCGCCTTTCGAAGCACGAAGGAGCTCGAGACAATATTTTGGTCGCCTATCCTGTGTTCGTCGTTCCGATTGCACGCGTAGCATATCAAACTCGTGAAACGCTTTGTCTACATCAAATGACCCTTTTCTTTTCTTTTTTCTCGGATGAAAAATGACAATTGAGAGTAGACAAAAGTGAGTGAGTTCATTTTAGCGAGTGAGAGTTCCACACACCGTCAGGCGGTCCCACACATCACACATCTATCATTCAGCAGGGATAGTGTGTAACACGTTTTCCCTGGGTCAAAAGAAGAATAACTACATCATATCATAAACACAAACTTTCTTGAATATTTTTTATAATTGTCTCTTGTTGAGGGCAGCGTTAACATTTCATCTTTTACATCAATGTCATATTTTCTTATTACCAGCAAGAAGATTGCACTTAGTACTGAAATCCAAACAATACATTTTATTATAACTACTATTATCTTACGTAAATGTGATCTTACAATCAAACGATACAATTATATAGTCGTACGAATGAAATTAGAGACAAATCTTTTTAAAATATTTGTTTCTAATTTAAGTCATGATGCGATTGTGAACAATGCTAAATAATATTCGTACTAGTTAGTTGTTTGACAATGCGACCATTTTTTTTTCTTATAATAAAGATTACAATAAAGCACCGTGCGTGGGCATCGTGCGATTTATTAAAATCAATCACCCGATCATTTTCATCGCACGACAATCGCATCGCTTATTGGCCAATTACGACGCATCTAATGAGGTCGATTGACATCACCCATATGACACGCTCACAATAGAAACAGTGATGAAAGATATTATGGGGAAATATAATTAGACAGATCTAAGACGATACACAAAAATGTTTGATGACACCGAGACTTATAAAGATGACGACGCCAAATTCACTTATTTTTTTGTTTATATAAATCGATTTAATACTAAGCAAAAAATAAAATTATTATAGGTAATTATAATACTTAAAATTATTAGATGTTAAACTTATACAGGGGTTAATTTATGAAACCTTACTCAATTGTAATACTTACATAATAAAGCAGCATATATTGCTATGTATATGATATTTCCTGCTGTAGTAAAATTGCCAACACATGCTCCGTACAATACGGAGAAAATATACGTTAAGCACTCTAATGTGTAACACATGGCATTCGGCCACAGTAATACTCTCAATGTTTTATATTTATTCTGAAATTAAAAAAACATATATTGTTGTTAACTTATAACCAGTGGTCGGAATTAGGTAGAGTTATTCATGTACTTACACTGATTTCATACAGCGAAAGAATAAAGTGAATATGCCTTAAATCCCGAGATTAATTTTAAAGAGCAGAAAAAATCCCGTGATTTTTTAAATAAAAAGTTATTTACTTTTACACAATTTAAACTACTGCACTACTAAATATGTGTATGAGAATTTGCTTAAGACTATCAATAATTTGTATTGTAAATTAATGTTAACTAATAAAAATTTTATGTTAATTATCTTTGTTTTATTTGTCTATCTCTGACGTTGTTATTATTATTTAGTTGTAAGATTGTTGGCCACACGGGATTGTCCATTAGAAATCCCGAGAAGGTCCACATTAATATCAACATTTCGATGCAAGTACATAAATAACTCTACCTAATTCCGACCTCTGCTTATAACATTATATAAATACTTAATTTATGCATTCCAATTCTATAATATTATTTACCATAAAAATACTGATGACTATACACAAATCAAAGATTCCTTGAAATATCAAAGTTATTTCTAGAATTATTATAATCACGATTTCAGCTAGAAAGTGAGTCGTCATCGTATTGGAATCATAATACCCCATTGTAATATTTTCACGATAAAAAGATAAAGCCCTAAACATTATAACTAAAATGCTTACTTTTATAATCTGAAAAAAAAATGAAAAAATTATAGTCATTATTAAATTAACAACAAACAGAGCGTGTACAAGGAAGTAGAATGACGTGTTTGTAACGTGCTTAATATTAAAAATGATAAACTATTAAAAGTCTAGACATTGACTTTTTACTTGACGGTTGTGGTGTACCGTGCCGATCGTTTTTGAATCTGTCATATCAAAACTAAAGTTGAGTAGAGCGAGTGAATTAATTCCCAAGCAGGCCTAAGATATATAGCAATATACAATTAACAATCTTTTTACTTTACGCAGAAATAAACAATAATAATCATCAGCCAATTTATGCCTCCCACTGCCGAGGCACCGGCTACTACTATAGCCGGGACCAAACAAGGGGAACGGGACTATAATCCACGCTGGCCCAGTGCGGATTACCCCATTTAGTACCTTGCTCGCCATGGACGATTTAAGCAAGGAGGAGCTCAACATAAAAAAATATATATATCACCCACCCTATGAACGATTCTTGCAACATTTACTTAACCTTAGCATCGAAGACCGAATGATATAAACACTGCACCAGCGAGCTACTAAAGCAGGCAATAATAATTTTAAGTTATTTAAACCATTACGAATTAGCAAATCCTTACCCATAACATGCTCGCTGAGAATAGAGCTTGTAAAAATTTTAGCCATCTAGATTTCCTTTCACTCATTTTTGTAATACCCAAATTGAAGGTACAATGGGTACTTATTCCTTTTAGACTCAAAGAATCTGGTGTGTTCTACGATGCCCAATTTATTTGCTGTTGTGTTGTTATATTATTAAAGTAGGTACTATTAGGTACTGTTTTTGTTTTCTTGATCCAGATATAAAAAGCCTTTAATGAAAAATAAATAGCATTATATTCTGTTATATACATTGCAATTAGGTAGCGGTCAGCGCAATTGGCTATAATTGCACAATACAGGTACATATATTGCTTACAATGTCCCTTACATTGTCCCGTCGTCATTAGTTAACGATCGTACGAACGCACGACCTCCATCGTACGATGGCGAAGCGTTTCAACTCCATTCAAGTGGCGCACACGAATCAATGCAGGGATAGAGAATTTGTAAAAAAAATTGAAAAACTAATTGTTAAACTACATTAATTCCAAGCACGACTTACTTCAGTGTTCACTGAAGTAAGTCGTGCTCGCCTTGAAATTACCTACAGTTTCGACAAAGTACAACTTATCATCGTCTGTAGTCGATGCTAGGCTTAACACTAATCTATCACTTGCTTTATAAATTAAAAAAAAAAAAGTAAGATTTATTTTTAAAAATATTACGTGATATATCAAAACATATTTTACAGTCGCTTGAATCACATCTTATATACAACTGCGATTATAATAACAATAATTTATTATTATATAAAACCATTTCGTAATATCTATAGCCGATAACCTTATGGTCGAGTGTATTATCTTTACTCTCGCAGACCAACGGTGAAGCGTATGTTACAAGACAAAATATCTAATAGGTAGTTTTATTGTTAAGGAATTACTATACCTAATTATTCAAATGGAGATAAACCACAGTAACAATACTTTTCGTCATCAAAAAATGGAGTTAATTTTTATGAATCGAAATGTCAATATTGATTCGAATGGACCAAATACCGTTCCTTTTAACTATACATTAAAAACTGAAATGTGAAAAAATCTAAACTTAGACATCAATACAAATACGAAAAAGTACAATAGAATATGATACTGAGTTTTGAAAACTAATTTACCTTTAAACATGAAAGAAAACCGGAAGGGCTATCATGGAGAAATTAAGAATGTACCGTAGCGACATGTAGTTTGATTTCGGCAGCTAATGTTTTTTTTTTAATACTTCCTCATTCTACATAGTCATAATGAATAAATTAATTTCTAAAAAGTCCATAGAATTAATAAGTACTAAGTACTAAAGTCTGATTTCTATATGTAAAATGAAATGAATGAAAGATGGCGATGATAATCTGTTAAAAAAGATTTGTCAGTAGTAATAAGTACTTAGTACTATAGTAGTAGTTTCATTCATGAGATAGGCCAAGGGACTAAGCCATACAGCCAAATCTTATATTCTTTAAATTATTTGATAAGGCATAGCCTTATATTTTAAGTATAAAAAGAAAGTTACGAAGAAGAAGAAGGTATAATTGACTGTTGTGACCATTGAAATGAAGTTGAAGTATAAATCTCAATGGTTCGTTCCATGCATGTTCGTTCATTCGCAGTGTCGTTCAGAAAGTGAGAAAGTGACGTCAAACGTAAAAGTGTTCTGTGATAGGTTCTGTGCGTCAAACAATTTGAAAAGTGAGTGACGTAGGTGTATAATTTTCTTCATTGACTTTTCAAGTTGTTTTAATTAATTTTGCTGAAATCAATACATAAACAATGAATGATTTTGTGTGAAACTAGTGTTAAAAGGTATTTTTAAATAATGGATGCCATGAACGATGATTACGATGACATTGAGATTCCTATTTGGCAAGAACCTCGAAGAGAGCCTTTGGGGGCTCCTAAAGAAACTCTTTGTGATGAAAGCCTCCAAGAAACCATACCTGGAGATCGTTTACATGCTTTAGAAGAAGAACAGGAAATTTTGTCGTCTTCTGTATTCTCATTAACCTCTCATTTGGCTCAAGTGGAGTTTCGTTTACGGCAGATACTAAAAGCTCCCCCGGAAGAAAAAGATGACATGCTTAAAGCCCTCGAAGAATTTACGTCACGAGGAGTCCCGGATACACGAGCTGCGCCACAAGGAAGCTCTGGAGAGCCCACTTGTAATGAATGTGCTGAGCTGGAGAAGAAAATGCGACGACAACATACACGGCAATCTCATTTTATAGAAAGATTAAAGAGTCAACTAAAAGAGCTTGAGCGATTTGCTGTCGACCCCAGTTTAACAGGTGACACTAAACACAGAACACTCATAGAACATTTAAGAAATGAAATTGATCAAAATGTGGAAGAAGGATGTCATCAGCCCTTGAGTGCAGATGAGTTAAGACATCAAATAAATTGTGCAGTTCGTCAATATGCAGATAGACAACTATCAAGGGATGAAATCATAAGTAAACTTCAAACACATATAGAAGACATGCAAAAATTCATTAAAGTCATGAAAAATGAGGATCTACAAACAAATACAAAGTCCAGTAAGACTGAAGAAAAGTTGAAATCAGAAAAGTTTGACAAAACCTTTAGTAAAAACAAAAACAATGATGACCTAAGAGCTGAAACTATTAACTTGATGAGAAAGGCTTCTACTCTTATACAAATATTCACAGTTTCACAATTCGGATGCTCACCAAATACAAATAAAAGGTATGATCTCAAATCAACTAATGTTACACACTGGGGTAATCTCCGAGCAAAGCTAGAAATGTCTATTGATGCAGTCGTTCATTTGGTATCTCGTGATAGGCCACTACATACTATGGTTGATAGTTACGATAGTGAATCTGAAGAAGGAGGGGTGATCATTAATGATGCACCACTTACAACCGCAGTACGGAAACATCTGGCAGTCAATTTACGAGATTTATTGCAGCATGGTTTAGTTGGCCCAGAGTCATCTTCTCTTGTTCCTATTATTGGTTGTTTCCCTGTTCGTAGATCATCATCATCCCGTCCAACACACATTTGGGAATTAATTTTACGTTACTATGATATGAATGATGGTGATAGGTTCAACTCTACACCGGCCAGAAAACTAAGTCAAAGTTTCAACTTGGACATAGTTGGTGGCACTGCTATAACAAATAGACAGAGTTTGTTAAGTGTGATAGGTAGTATTATAGCATCACATATGCCATATAAAAGAAGCTATGATGCTCATTTTAAGGCTTTTGTTTGTGCTGCACTAAACGCTCACAAACTTGTCATTTGGCTGAATATAATGTTGAAGAGTAGATCTTTAATAGATACATATTATTCTTCAACCAGTTATATTGTGAACACAGGTTTTCAAGACGCCTTACAAAGTTTAGACCGTTTAACCCCTTACAATTTTGACTTGCCAGTTGACCTCGCTGTGAAACAGTTTCAGAATATCAAAGATGTATTTATGTAGTTTAAGAATACACTTATATACTTAAGCAATTATCATAATATGCCTTCCACACTATGCTGTTGCATTTGTTTATTATTGATATTTAGTTACACTTCTAGTCCATTATTTATGCATTAAATTACTAAAATGTATTAGTTTTTTTTTTATTATTTTTAAGTCAATTAGATCATATTATGAATTAAACAATTGCTTAATTTATTCTAGTCAATATTAAAACATTCCAAGGAATCGTAAATATGATAGCTAAT
This sequence comes from Diatraea saccharalis, assembly GCA_918026875.4. Lineage (NCBI taxonomy): Eukaryota > Metazoa > Arthropoda > Insecta > Lepidoptera > Crambidae > Diatraea > Diatraea saccharalis. The sequence goes on from OU893350.1 coordinate 9,947,535, forward strand.
TAAAAGAAACTGATTTATAAAGCACCAAAGATTTTATTTAAGAAAATAATGCATATATGTAATGTAATTTTATTTAAGGCTATAATTATTGCAAATTATACTGTAGTTGAAAGCAAGTACCTTTGACTTTTATTTAAATTTACTTCCTATTTTCTTTCTATATCTTATTTGTAACTTAAGTGTTGTCCTGAATTCGAAAACACTCAGCAATGGCATCAATGCATTTTCCTTTTCCAAAAGTTCAAGCGATATAAGTTTTTGTACCATAAGTGGTCTTATCCCACCTCCTAAAGTAAATTTAGCCTGTCCTATTGGATGCATAGCAAAGCTTGTCACTTTTTTTCTTCCAATATTTTTAATAGGTATATTGGTGTCACTATGAGTTAAGCTTCCATCGATTTCTCTTGATCTCACCAAATATAAATAAATATTAGAAATATTATGGTAATAAATAACAAAGGATGGCATCGTCATTGCCTTCTATTAAATATAATTATTGATTCATTTAGTCCCTTATTTATCAGTCTGTTACGAAATAATTTATTTTCAATATTGACCTAGCTGGGAATCAAACCCACGACTTGAGACGGCGAAACTTGAAACCAAATTGTAAGCCACTTGGCTGTGGAGAGATATTGATATAATCTACAAAACAATTCAAACCTTTCAATGAAAGATTTACCTAAAATTTAGGAATATGTAATTTTAAGATAATGTGTATTAAAGAATACCTTTGGCAATAAAAGCACTAAAATAAAAATTATTTTTTATTTTAATAAAAAATATTGAGATAAACATTCCACGACTCGTAGCCATAAATATAAAACGCATATTTAACAAGTTCGAATATCTAAATTATCTTAATGACAAATGATTATATACAACCATGGATTTTTATCATAATTATGGTTTCATAAATAAATGTTGTACATTAACAGATGTAAATGCATAAATTCTATTACTTTATTTTCTAAATTCAAAACAAGATTTACTATTTGACGATATCATTTTGGTAGTGACATTTTAGTTTCAGTAATAACAAAAAAAATAACAAAATATAATTTGTTTATTAAATTTTCAACAAATAAATCATAATTACCATATAATTATAACGTCTAAACATGATAAAACATACTGTGACCTACTAACGTCCCATATTGAAACCTCAAGAATATTTAGAGAAAAGATGTTACATAATATATATTTATTTACGAAATATTTACGATGATAATTATAATAAGCCAAATGGATCACAAAATGTTGTATCAGTTCTATCTAGGTTAACTTACACGGCCAATGAAATAACATATATTTCTATATTTTAAATCAGTTCCACCACTTTGCATGGTAACAATGTTGCCTGAAAATTGTCACAATATTGCTAACTCGTGTTTTGTTTGACACACTGCAGTGACAAAATTGCCAATACATGCTCAAACATTCAAAAGGTTAAATCGGTAATACTTAAGTTACGTAAGTTCCTTTCAGGTAAGTAAAATTTAACTTCGACAATATTCTAAATTTAACTTGGGCTTTTACCACCAACATACAAAAAGCAGAGTTTATAAATTACTAAAATGTGAAACAAACTGAGCGAAACACTGGATTCTGGCGAAATGCACAAGGGCAACGCCATCAATTAAAAGAAAAAGAAGATACTGAATTGTCATTTGTGGCACAGAATGCCATTCATGCAATATTTTTAATCATTAAAAAATATTCAATAAAATAACAGACCTCTCCGGTATACAATATTCTCTAGAAGTTGATACATCAGCATAATATTTTAAGTACAATTATAACGTGAATTTTGAACTCATATCCTCCTATCTCACTTATAGCAATTAATGTTCTAATTTACTGCATTAGAGATCGTAAATTAAAATACCTTATGTAAATAAACGCGAGGTCAAAAATTATAACGATTACAAAATATTGTCGCGTTTAAAATGCGTTATGGCGCAAAGTTTACAAATAAATCTAGTTGTTTGTATTGAAAGGTATCTACTTGGGCCCGAGCATGTCTTCAGGACGCACCCATTGGTCAAATTGTTCTGCTGTTAGAATGCCTAGTTTGATAGCGGTATCTTTCAAGTTACCGCCTTCTTTGTGCGCTGTCTTCGCTATAAGTGCCGCCTGTGAAAGAAAAATACATTTTTTAAGTATAACTTCGGTAATCATAATATTTTTTTTTTTATTGAAATAGGATAAAAATTATGAAATCTTTCTTTCTTAATAAGTTATCATTATTTAGGTACATATTTTGATGAATAATATTATTGTAGATAAGAAAAAATCACAGTCAACTATTTAACTATTAGTATAATTATTTTACTACAATAATTGTATTACAATTTTGGGTTTAAATAAAAAGTAAAACACAATTTATAAAAAGCGAAGCGGCTACGAACTATTAACGAACTAAAATTAGTAACATATTTTCGGTTCTGAGATCTAGAATGCCAAAATAGACCATTTCAACCAAAAATCACAGTCAAAATTAATAAGAGCCCTTAATTATAATAAATAAGCCGGCCACTGCTGCAACAAGCCGTGTTCGCTCGACTCGTTTCTTGTTTTAGTCACAGTTCTAACCTAACCGAATGATCAGTGCTTTACTTTTGTGATTATTATGATTATGGTTATGCCAAACAAAATTATGCTAAATTAATTTATGCTAAAAGAAACTCCGTCATCTAACCGTAAATTCAAACATTCGGCTAATCGATAATTATGTTTAATAATGTTTACGCTATATGAGTATTAATCAAAATAAAATTATGTCAAGTATTTTATGACGAAAAAGTTTCAAAAGTTGTCAAGTTTCTACCAGGCAGAGGAAACCTGTAATTAATTTCGTCATTTACAATAAATAATTATTAAATTGTTACCTTATCGTAACCGATGTGTGGGTTGAGTGCGGTGACCAGCATGAGCGATTCACGCATGATCTTAGCGATCCTCTCATTATTGGCCTTGATGCCTACCGCGCAATTCTTATTGAATGCTTGGCAGCCGTCGCCTGAAGAACACGTACAGGTATATTAAATAATAATAGTATTATTTATTGCACTACACGAAAAAGGAAGGTAAGAAGGAAGAAAACAAAAGGCGGCCTTAATACTAAGCACCAAACTCTTATAGGCAACCCATGTCGAGATTTAAATAAATAAATAAAAAACAAGGATAAAATCCTAATTTCTAAGTTTCAAAATCGAACCTGATGTTCATTTATATAATAAGAAATATTTTTTTCTAATTCTAGTCACAATACAAGTCTAGGTAAGGTGTTGTAAAGTAATACCGAAGACACTAGGAGTTCCAAATTTTATGAATTTGTAATTAGGAGTGTCATTTGATGTGATCGTTGTTGTTAAGCAACTTTCGCAGGTCTTAGGATGGGTGACCGAAAATAAAATTAAGCCGTTGGTCCCGGCTGCATTTGCAGTCGTTAATACCCTCCAATCCGCATCGAGCCAGCGTGGAAGGTCATGGCCCATCCTCCTTAACCATCCTTAAGGATGGCCCGAGCCCCTGCAGTGGGAACGTAAAAGGGCTGATAATGATGAATGCATATTAGATGTAAGAAGGAAGGGAATCACTCATTTCCAAAGTTTACTGCATGCGATCGTGCTGTCATCTACAATGAGCATTGCATAATATTCCCTATTGTTTGGAAGATGACGTTTTCTAAGGATTCGTGTGTATGTAAAGAAAAGAAAGTACGAAAGTAAACCTAATCCATATTAGGTTTACTTTCGTTCGGCGTTCGGCGTCCACTGCGCAGGTATAATCGGGGTAAAAATTAAAAACGTAAAACACTTATTAATTAATGAATATTATTTGCAAACCAAAAAAAAAGATCTTTAGATCTTGAAAGTATACTCAAGATCTAAAGTGATTTGTTACTATACTTGAATTTTGAATAGGGTTCGGAAAGATCTGATATTTCTAATAAATATCAAAATATCCGATATTTGAGCCGTCAGTAGCTTTATTTAATACTTGATCTTTTAAATCGAAAGTACAATTTAATAAAAATTAAATATGAAAATAATTAAAAAGTAGTATGCTAGCGAGGATTTCCAGTAACGTTTAGATGAAAACACGATATTTATAGTAAGATTGCCAATGTTGCTAGCGTCACGTCACATGTGAATACTCAATACTCAAACTTACAATATTTCAATCAAAATATATATCCGTCGATATTAATCAGCGAATCCGGATTTTAAATCTATGAAAAACTGCATTTGCAAATGGTGGGAAGTAAATTAGTAGGGAAATATCAGGCGCGGGATGACACCAGACACTGTTGCTTTGGGTAAGATACCTTTTTATGTATTCTGAACAGGGTTTACTTTCGTACCCGGTGTAGTATCTGAAGTCATACTAACCTATAAGTCTAATGGAACGCAATACGTTGGCGACCATCATAGGTTTGAATACATTCAGTTCAAAGTGTCCGTTGCTGCCACCGACTGTACATGCCACGTGATTGCCCATCACCTGAGCGGCGATCATAGTCAATGATTCGCATTGTGTCGGATTCACCTTACCTATGAAACAAAGTTTTTATTAATAATAAAAAATATTTGGAACCGATTTTAGGCGGTTGAACTTACAAAAGGCAATTTTTTTTGCAATTTTAAACTTAATCATCAATATATCAAGGATTAAATAGATTGGAGAAATCAGCATTTCGTAGTAAACTAATTTCGACTGTACAAAGAAATATATGATATTATTTGTCAACTCTCACTGTTTAAACTTTCCATGGACTACGAAAAACATTTCACAAAATCTAAATCAGCTAAATTGTCCCAACCATTATCAAGTAAGAGAGACAAACGAACAGCAATTGATTTATATATAGATAGGTATAACAATTTATATTATCATAGTAGTATTCATATTGTATTCTATCTACACTAGCCTGTTGATAGAATCACTGTTTGTACCGAGTTCACACAGATGTTACTCATATTGTGACAAGCGGTCAGCAGTTTTCGTATTCGGTAACGAATTTTTAATAAATCTGTACAGGTATATATTTAATTTAACTGACCCGGCGAACTTCGTACTGGCTTTAACTCCGACCGAGACATAAATTTTCAACGATATTCAGTTTTTTTATTATATACTATTTGCTGACATTTGCAGGAAGTCATAAGGTTACATTAAAAAAGTTTATATTATCCAAAGTAATAAGGTTAGATTAGAAATAATTTTATGTTATGGTAAAATATTTAAAAATTTTCCACACAATTTTCTTATTTTTTTCTTTGATAAGAACAACACAAACAAACACAAGAAAAAAGAAGTCCAGTCGTTCACGTGTGGTGATGTGACCAAGGGAAATAGAGATTCATTTTTTATTTTGATATAACTTATTAGATAATCGTTTTTTTTTTCATATAGTGTAAAAGGCAATTTTGATCGACATTAGATGCATAACGTTTAATTTAATAAGGATTAATACTGGTATTATTAAAAATAAATTCGTAAATAACCCATAATTTTATTGCCACATTTAAAAGCAAAAATGGTTATTATATCCAAGGGGATACTATTTGATATATCATCGCGGACTTTTTTACCGTTAAAAAAAACGAGTGTCATACATACGATAGGCTCATATATGGTTTTCATGGAGCGTGGAGGGGGGGGAGGTAAAGGAAGGGCGCCATACGAAGTTTCTGCTCCTGCTGCCTACAAAAAATCGTAGATCCGGGCCTGTAATATGTCACTTACCCGGCATTATTGAGGATCCTGGTTCGTTCTCAGGCAACATCAGTTCACCGAGACCGCATCGGGGACCTGATGCTAAGAACCTGATATCGTTGGCGATCTTCATCAGCGAACAAGCTATTGTATTGAGTGCACCAGACACTTCCACCATTGCGTCGTGCGATGCGAGAGCTTCGAACTTGTTAGGCGCAGTCTCGAATGGTATTCCTTTATTAAATAACCAAACATTTGTGTTAACTTCCCATACTTCTATTATTATTATTATTAAAGATAGTATAAGATGTACAGTCAACAGAATAACCTGATGAGCCGCTGTGTGTACCTTATACCTAGCAAAAAAGATTCAATGCAGAGCCAAAATAATAAAATGATCAAGTTAAATACTGCATAGATGTCTTAACTCTTTCTAGATGCATTTCCAAAACTGTCATTAACTAAGATAACAGAAGTTAAATAATTATATTCTAGTATCCACGGGTGTAATTATATTTCATTTCATAACAGATAACAGAAACTATCTGATCACTTCAAGAAGCTTTATCTTTATTATATTAGTCGCTTCATTCGAAGATGTATAAATTATGAAATATGTTGGATTTTTTGTTTTAAAATAAATTGTAAACAAATTTTATTTTTGCAGTATTAACTTGCGATTTATAATATATGGGTTACAAAAACCGAAACGCGGGTGGCCATGACGAAGCATAGTGTGACGTCACATTTCAATAAACTAAAGTTGCCAGTGCAACCAGTATATATATTGACGGTTCGAAATGTCACTTGACTGTTTGTTTTGCGGAGAAATTTAAATTAATGAAATTATTAAAATATATATTCTTTACTAACATTATAAAGAGGAAATAAATTTTATTGTTTGTTTGTTTGCAACGAATAGGCTCCGAAACTACTGGACCGATTTAAAAAAATATCATATGCAGTGCATCATATGCGGTGAATACAGGCCATGTTTTATCACGAAAAACAGCAAATAAAGGAAAGAAAATGGGAGTGTATGGAATTAAGACATTACCATAGTAACCATTGTATACTATTCAATTTGTCAATTAGTATATCCCGCTAAACAGTTCCCTAGGGACCATGCTGGCGATACCGCTGGCGCAAAGAAAAGCTAATGTAATAAAAGTGAGTTTTACCTTTCTTTAACGACTCTTTTTGTTGAAATATTAAGCTGATAGTTTTAATATGATCATATGAAAGTTCTAAAATAATTTTCCCAAAACAGTCGTGTCAATTTTTTAATAGAAATGAACTCACCGGTAAGACTGGAGATTTCAGCGGCGCACTTCTCAGCGAATCCGATGCGAGTGTTGAGTCCGGTGCCGACAGCGGTGCCACCTAGCGCTAGATAGTGTAACCGGGGTAATGTAGCGCAAACGCGCTCGATGCCGTACGTCAGCTGAGCGCTGTAGCCGCTGAACTCCTGGCCGAGCGTTAGCGGCACCGCGTCCATCAGATGGGTTCTGAGACAAGATTTTTACCATCATCATCTCATCAAAAGGATTCTGAGCAAGGTTCAGAGTGATTATCGAGATAATTATAGAACACTACACAAACTCTTTTTATACTTTTTATTATGGTTTTTATCATAATAAAATGTATCAAATATGTTTTTTTGATAAATAAAATTGTTTAGGATGGACCTACAACAACGAAAAAAATATTAGAAACACCCTTTACAACATATTTTTTTTAAATAATTCAATGTCATTTCACGGTTTTTTTTTCTAACTTTTATAGGTTATGTATAACAACAAAATTCAAAGTTTATTCCATTGTGCATGCCTTTCTGTATTTTAAAGATTGTTGCTAGTAACTATGGATAATTATCAGATATTAAAGGGATAATTATCATGATAATAATCCAAAAATATATTATCCTGATAATTACGAACCCTGGTACATGATAATTGACAATCATCAACATTGTTAAATTTTAGTACAATCTAAAACGGCGTTTTCTTATATTTTCACGATAATATAAGTTAACTTACCTGCCAATCTTGATGATCTTCTCGAAATCCTTAGCCTTAGCATTTAGAGTGTCCCTAAGGGCGACCAGACCTGGCATTAGTCTATCTCTCAATTCCATAGCGACCGCTATATGCATAGCAGTCGGATAAGTGTCGTTAGAGCTCTGTGATTTGTTCACGTGGTCGTTCGGATGAACTGGATCTTTGCTACCCAACTTGCCGCCTAAGATTTGGATAGCACGGTTAGATATGACCTGTGGAAAATTTTACCCAGTTAATATCACATTGCACCCTAAATTGATCACAAAATAGCAGAAATTTGATTGAAAAATAAACTGGATTAGCCTCTCATATAATTATCTCGTTATAACTATAGTCATGGTTATGACAACGTTTTAATTTTCTATTACACGCTATATATATCCAAAAAAAAAATAATTGTTCATTATTTATTTTATTATTTAAAAGTTAATTTACAACTGTCAAATTTAGTCAAACGATTTAATTCATAACCATACATTGTCTCTGGTTCGGTTTTTGTGGTTCCTTGGTTGTGTCCAGGGGCGGATCTACCTAAGGGCTTAACGGGCTTAAGCCTAGAGCCCCGAGAACACTAAGGGTCCTCAACCCCCAATAAATAAAACAAAGCAATATACAGTACGTTAATTTTATATTAGGTACTATTGAAGACAGTTTCTTAACAATTATACATTCGCTAATTAATAGGCCCCTGATTAGAATTAGCCTAGGGCCCCACAAATTCATGATCCGCCCCTGGTTGTGTCAAATGCTCCATAATACGAGTGCTTTAGCTACTCATCTTGGAATCTGAGTGATAAGAATTGCTACTGTATACTTTATATTTCACAAGTTCCTGATATCAATCATTCTGATATTAAAGATCCATGAAAGTTTAAAACAACAAAATGTGCGAGCCTAATATTTATTTTATATATTATCACTGCTTATATTTCGAATGTAAATCTTATATTTACCTCATTCGTGTTCATATTTGATTGTGTACCAGATCCGGTCTGCCAAATCACCAACGGAAAGTGTCCTTCATTGTACAACTTGCCAGAGATCACATCGTCACAAGCTTGCATAATGGCATCCGCTAAAAAAAAAGTTGGTTAGGTGATATTTTTTGGGAGCGAAAAATCTTCCAAAATGTTGATGAAAGAAGGGAGTTAGAAGAATAATTAAATTTCTGTTTATCAAAAACCTATAATCTTACGTATAAACTAAACAGATAAGTTTAATTTCAAATAAACACTTTTATGTCTTGACTTGAGATTTGCGATCTTTCATATTATTCAAATTCCTAACGCAAAGCACCGTATAAGACTTATATTTATATTATTATTATTCCTGTATCCGTAATTTACTCTTCCCGACCCCTCGACGATTCGAGGGGTGGGAGGATTCCCCTCGGCAGAGGAGGCCAGATGGCCGGGGGTCAGGGCGACAAAGAGAGAAAACGGCGGACGATCCTTGCGTTATCGAGCAAGATCGCCCGCTGGAGCCTCGCAATCATTGGTCCGTCACGGAGTCCCAACCTCTTCAGATGGTCGTAAAGAGAAGTCGGGACTAGGCCATTCGTTGACACTACGACTGGGATGATCTCAGTGGATGACACTCGCCACATATCGGTAACTTCGTGCGCCAGGTTCAGATATTTAAGTTTTTTATCTGATTCGGCTTTCACGGGGTTTTCATCGCATGGGACGGTGACGTCCACTAAGAACGCCCGAGATTCCGCCCGGTCCATCAGTACGATATCAGGCTTGTTCGCAGGAACAGTCCTGTCTGTAATGACGGACCGGTCCCAGTACAATCGAGCGCGGTCGTTTTCAAGAACTTGCTCCGGCACATACTGATAGTACGGCACCTTTTCGCCTATGAGGCCGTATTTGAAGGCTAGCTCGAGATGGAGTATTTTGACTACTTGGTCATGTCTGTGCAAATACTCGGTATTAGCCAGTACAGGACAACCGGAAGTAATATGCCTGAGTGACTCACCGGGCTGGTGACAGGCTCTACAAACGTCCCCTGTCCCATCCTTCAGGATATACTTCCGATAGTTTCGGGTCATAAAGACCTGGTCCTGTATTGCACAGACAAAACCTTCGGTTTCCCCAAAGAGGTCCCCGAAGCGCAGCCGTGTCGGTCAGTGGTGCTAAGTACTGCTGGTTCTCGCCATTGCTCGGTGGCCAAAGAGAGAGGGGTTAGTCCTATATCACATGCTTTGACATCTCTATGCAACTTACTGGATTCCGATTTCGCCAGGAAGTAATTACGGAGACTGTGTATCTCGCGGTTGTGCAGGGTTTTCGCACTGAGCAGCCCACGACCGCCGCTCTTCCTCGGGATATACAGCCTCATCACTGACGATCTCGGGTGGTGCATCCTATGAAGTGTCAAAGTTGTGCGGACTTTCCGATCCAGGGCGTCCAATTCGGTCTGAGTCCATCTGAGTATGCCAAAGGTGTTCATTAGGACTGGCATGACCCAACCGTTAATGGCCCTGACTTTGTTGACGCCTGACAGGTAGCTTTCAAGCATCTAAATCATAATCAAGCATCTGACTAAGGAGTCAGGCGTCCCAAAAAGGCCTCTTTGACGGATTGTTTCACGTCCGTCATATGAACACCTAGATTCTGTAACATACCCAGATACCGGTATGTATTAGTTTCGGAGAGGGTACGGATGGTGGATCCATCCGGTAGGTCCACTTGGGTGGAATCACTTATCCGACCTCTATCTACATGGATAACCGCACACTTATCCAGCCCAAACTCCATGCTGATAGAGCTACTGAAATCCTTTGTGATTTTCAGCAACTCTGCCAGCCTCTGAGCATTTGGGGCAAGCAACTTGAGATCATCCATGTAGAAGAGGTGAGATATTTTGAACAATCCTCTCTTCAACTGAAAACCTGTCCCTGGTTTATCAAGCAAAGTGCTAAGCGGATTTAGGGACAGGCAAAACCGAAGTGGACTCAGACAATCGCCCTGGAATATACCCCTCTCAATCTTTATTCGGTCTTCCGCATCCGACAGCTGCACCCCGAACAGACTAAGCTGCGTACTCCACTGCCCCATACAGGTCTCGAGGAAGTTTCGAACTGTACTATCAATCTTGTACAGCTCGAGGACCCTCTTCAACCACGTATGGGGAACCGAGTCAAACGCTTTTTTGTAGTCTATCCAGGCTGCAGAGAAGTTGCGTCGGTTGCATTTGACCTGTTGGGCCACGACCGCATCGATCAGGAGAAGCTCCTTTGAACCGCGGCTCCCGCCCCTGCAACCATTCTGAGTGTCCACCATGATATGATTGTGCTCAACGTGAACATCAATCTTAGCCTTTAGAATGAATGTCAGTGCTTTGTAGGTGGTACACAAGCACGTTATGGGTCGGTATTGTGACGGATCCGCGGTATTGGTGGACTTTGGAGCTAAGTGAGTGACCCCAGTTGTTAAGAAGTTTGGGAGACTTCGCTGTTCTAGGGCGTCTTGGAATTGGCGGGCCAGGAATGCGCGGCATGAGCGGAAACTCTTCAACCAGTAGTGGTGCAGTCCGTCAATCCCTGGAGTTTTCCAGTTCGGAGCTTTACGGACCGCAGCCAACACGTCATCTGACTCTATGATGATGGGGTTCATCGCATCTATCGATGCACACGCTTCCTCTATAGGCGCCATCCATTCGCCCTCTATGTGCTCCACAGGCCGGGACCAGATGTTCCGCCAAAAGGCAATGACATCTGTGACATTCGGTCCTTGGCCAGTGGAGGGGCCAGCTCGTGTCTCCCATGTACGGTAAAACTTCTTTTGGTCACTCCCAAAGAGACGATTCTGGTGAAACCTTGCCCCTCTCTCCGAGTACCAGTCTTCTCTGCTAATACGACAAGTACTGTAAAAATGTAAAACTACGCCTTTTAACCTCCCGGACTTATATAAATTCGCGCTGCTGCACTTAGAATAAATCGATTTTATGCACGAGTGCAATCTCGTTAAATTCGCGAGATGTCTCCCATTTTTCGACCGAGATCAATCTCGTTAAAAAAGATCTCGCGAGAACGAGATTGCATTCCTTAGTCATAACTTTAGTCGTTGCTTAATATCATGAGGTGATTCCTAAATATTTAAGAATAGATTTGGGCGACTCCTAAGTTTAGTGAAAACGGGCATAACTAGTATCAGAGTACATTTAAGCTAATATTTGACATAAAATTAGTCAAAACAGAGACTAAACAAAATTGAACCCAATAACAGATTAATAAGGTAACAATATTTACTCCTAGGAAATTTTTTTTCGTAGTCTCTGCTTAATAATATGAGTTTTAATTATTAATAAATGCAATTTTATTATAAATTTACTACGACACTAAACCTTTTTATTAATTAAACTGTGTGAAATTAAGAATCCGCCGTTATAAATAAATAAGAATCCATCCAATGGAATATAAAATGTAATTTATCGAACTTACGACATGTGTAGAGAGAAAAAACAAATATTCTGATAATGGAAACATATTTGCCTTCGCTTATAAAAATACAAATAATGATCATAGAATATTATGTCACTATGATACGAATAGGTAAGATGATAACGATAAATAATAGTAATATTAAATATCGATCGAATTACCGATTTTCTTGTCAAGGCCATATTCAACGTTCACTTTGGCGGCAGCTTTTTTCAGGATGCCAAACGCCACGATCACCGGATACTGTAACAAAATAGTTGGTTTTATAAAGTTGAATTCACATAAACGCAGCGACTTGAAAATTATCATAGTTATCCAATCAAAGTATAGCTTCATCACATTTTAAGTAGTCATGTAAGCTGCTTATAATGTGTCGTATACATATCTACAGTAATTTTCGTGCTGTTATTATTATAAGAGGTTTATTAATTCTTTTGTTTTTAAAGATGTGTTTTTCTGATTATTTTCTTTATTACGAGCTTTAATTAAATCGAGTAAATTATATTATAGCCTATGTCAACCTTGTAGGTATGATGTAACGTATCGTAAACGAAAGAATTTAAAAATCGATTCAGTTGTTCCGGAGCTTATTCAATGCAAAAAACTAGTAAGCCCGGCGAACTTTGTTCCTCCGAAGAAATTTGAATGTAAAAATATATAAACTTCATATTAGTATAGAAGAGGGGGTTTAAAATGACTGTGGTAACGCATCTAAGGTAGACAAAATCATTTTAACGAATATTAAAAAAATTTGCTTTTCTTTCGGTTAGTTGCACAAAAATGCATTAAGGTTTAATGTAGCCTTACAGCTCTAATGAATGCCAAATTTTTATCGGTAGGTAGGCGCTTTAAACCAATGCCAATTTCAATGGACGTTTTTGCAATTAGCTGTTTATATCACAAAATGCTTATGTTCAGCTGTTTTTCATCGTATGATTATATTTAAATTTTTTTATTAATGTAACTTCTTCAACACGAGTAAATCACTGGAGATAAAAACAACGATAACTTATGTAAGTATATAAATAAATAGAGTACGACTGTGAAGACGGGGTGTCATCAACTCTTTACATCATTTAAGTGTAACTCATGATTTATATCCGCAATGAGTATGTTTGAAATAGATTATATCTAAATTGTACAACAAAACTAAGTAAAGTATACAAGTAGCTACCAATTTTTAACCGACTTTAAAATTCAAAAGGAGGAGGTTATTATGTTCAGGAAGTATTTAAAAATAAAAAGAAAGCACCAAAAAAGCACCTACACTAGAAGATGACTCTAGCAAAGTAGAATTTTGCAGAAAAAGAATGAACCAATTAAGATAGTAATTTCCGTTCTTTTTAACTAACATATTAAAAAACTGAAAGTTGCAAAGTTCGAAATTTTGATATCAATACAAATACGAAAAATTTGAAATAGTATGTATATGAGTTGTTTATTGAGTTTTGAAAACTAATTTAGTTTTATACATGAAAAAAAACCGGAAGGGTTGTCATGGAGAAATCAAGAAAGTACCGTAGCGACATCTAGTTTAATTTCGGTAACTAATGTTTATTTTAAATACTTCCTCCTTGTCGACTGATTTTCAATATTTTATTTGACAGCTTAATGGACTGAGGTGATCCCATTAAAATTTCATCCAAATCGAATCAGTAGTTTTCCTTTTAAAACAAAACAAAATACGCTTTCGAACGAATATCATCCAAATATTTAGTTCATATGGTAAGACATTACCCATTTCAACCAAAAAACAAAAGATTGCATATTTGGAATTCATTCAAAATCCGAAAGGTGAAATTTTCTATGTTTAAGGAGTATGTATATTTTTTTATGAAAGTAGGTTAATCGATTTTATCTTGATTTGTGAACCGATTTCTATCAAACTAGTTGTTTCCCCGCGACTTCGCCTGCATAAATTATAGTAAAACGTGTATCAAGTGACTTCTCATAAAAAAAAAACAAGCAATCCAATATTTCCTCTTTTAAAATGTGAGAATAGAATAATTGGAATAAGTTATGTATTAATCTTCTTTTCTAAGACTTTCAATATGTTGAATAAATTTATTTATATACCTAGATAATTGATATTTGTAGTATCACTTTGTAGTGTTTAAAAAAACTTAAAAAAAAATAGAACCGGCTACAAACTTTAAAAATATGATAAAAAATACTTATCTTAAAAGCTACTTATTCAAGAAATTGTTATAGAACTCAGGCGCCTATCATTTGATTAATAACTATACTTTCTAATTTTTATATAAATTATATAGATTAGGATTTTTTTCATACGTTCAGTGGTGAACGTCTATAATTTAGATTTGTGCCTTAAATTGAAGTCCCGTCGGACAATCGAAAGTATTTTGAAATTGCATGGACACGGACAGTTATTTTGTACACAATGCTTTGTTATTCTAACACGACCTGATACGACATGAGTGAAAGTCGCACCGTACTATTTGAATTGAAAAAAGGAATTGTAATTTGATCAAAGTTGAGTAATATCGGTACATGTATACAAACTCGTGAGCAAAAGTCATTACAATATTTAGAAATAATCGAGCGTCAAATTTTTTTAAATTGTAGTAATATTTTAAGTGTTTTATTTATTGGACAAATGATGTTTAAGCTTTAATTACGATTTTAAGTTCTCAAGAATTTTCAAAATTTGTATCAGTAATGTCGCTTTAAACTATTGACAGTTTTAATGGACGTATTTTCAACTGTCGGTTAAAGGATTGCATTCATAAAGCCAACTTCACTAACTATTAACAAAATCTTACATTATCTCTGTGCACATAGTAGGTTTGATTGCGTGTCCGGCCAAAATAAATGATGCCCGGTCTGTTAGGCTTTTTACGTTTGAAACATAAAAGTGGCTCGAAATAAATATTTTATTCAAGTTTATGGTGGATAAACAGACAGCTTAGTTAAACAATTTTCAATGTCTGGCTAAGCTGGCTGGTTTGTCCGGCTATTAGGTTTGGCGATCTGGCAACCCTAGGCATATACATTTATAAACATTACAAAGTATATACATTACATCTACCTATATGGTATATCTATTTAGACAGTATTTTAATAGATAAATGGTGGCGACGCCCCCAGTTTCCGTGTTGCTAGTCTTTGAAGTCCCGATTCCCAGACGGATCAATAAAGTGAAAATAATTATATTTTCTAAGTCCAGGCGTTTTTTTAGTAAGTATCGTAATTTCGTATTTCAATAACACAAAATTTTAATCTAATTTTGGATCAAACCAAGACATTGCTTTAGTATTTATATGATTTCTTAATTAGACTGTTACTCACCGGCATCCTCTCTTCAATGCCACCGATGGGGAAGTTCATGACAGACCTAACTGTCTGGGCTCCATAGAATCTGTCATCTGGTACATCTAATTCGCCAAACGTGTCTCTTTCCTTACGCTGAAAATAAAATAAGTAATCGTGTTATCAAAGATCTCATTGAAAACAATAATTTCTTACATCATGTGAGCCTTGAACAAGCTTGAACGCAGCGTCTGTCATAGTATTAGGGTCGATCAATTGTGATCTACAACTAAAGGTAATAAAAGTTTTATTTGATGCTGTGTTAGATGCTGCAGGTATTTCTACAGAAACATCATCATCTGTCCTTGGACGTCTCCACTGCAGGGGCTCAGGCGTTCCTTATGAATGGTTAAGGAAGATGGGCCACGACCCTCCACGCTGGCTCGATGCGGGTTGGAGGGTATTAACGATTGCAAATGTAGCCGAGACCAACGGTTTAACGTGCCTTCCGAAGCACGAAGCAACTAGAGATAATAATTTTTAGTTACCCATCCCCTGACCGACCCTTGGAAGTCGTGCTTAACAACAACAATCGCATGTCCCGACGTTTATCCCCTACGCCACTAAGTTACTCTTCTTTTACGTTCTGGTTTTAGGTATTTCTACAGAATACAAAATAATATATCATTGTGTGCGGAAACTGAGAGTTAACCTCTCTTTCGCTCAAATAAAAAAAAAATACAAAGACGATAATATTAAAAAGGAAATATCGACTTCAGACCAAACTAGGGAGTTGTTTATGTGATAATTCGAGTTCGAGACCTTTACTATATAAGATTACTTACGATATGATAAGAGCTACTGTAAATATTAACAAAGATGTTAAACTACGGGTTAAAAGACATCGATAAGTAATAGACAAGGAAAATAATCTTAAAAATATTATAAATGCGAGTTTGTGGGGATGTATGGGTGTTCGTTACTCTTTCACGCAAAAACTACTGGATGGATTTTGATGAAATTTGATATATGGATACAGGGCCGAATCTGGGGGGGCCAAGGGGGGCATGCGCCCCGGGCTTCAGATATTCATGTTAATATAAATACAGTTCAAAATATAACAAATAAGTAATTAAATGATGAATAGCCTAAATTTTAGTGTGAGGGCGCAATATTATGTTTCTGTTCCGGTTGGAAAAATTTGTAGATCCGGGCCTATACGGATAAGTGAAAGCGAACAATTGTCATTGTTATCCGCCATTTTCAAATGCTATTTGTTGTAGAGGAGTACAAAAAGTTATTCGTAATAGTCAAATATAATGTAGTCTTAATGTACATTCTTATAAAAAAGGAGGTTAAAAGAAGTTGTGTTTTATTTTAAACTGTTGTTTTTATCGCTAAAAATTATATACGTTATCGTTATATACTATGCTAGTTTCTTTGAGTTAATAAAGAGAGAATAACATAACAAAACTTCGGTAAAATATAGTCGATGATAAGGTTGAATAACTAAATATTTAATAGAATATAACCGTGATAAGGAGCAATCTTATTTTTCTGACAATTAATAAGATAAATTCTAGAGATGCGCCGAATAGTGGTTTCACTGAATATCCTAATAATATTCGGTTTTAGCTTAACCGAACCCAATGTTTATAATTATAAACATTAGAATATGTATGGTTGTTTGCTTATCTTTTATTGTACCTCGGATCTCTATTATATTTTCAATGTGTCTGTCTCTATAGGTATATCTATATTATAGTGTCTATTTTTCTCAATTTGTCCCTTCAATGTATTTAATTAACCTTGTGGGTACCTTTACCTTTTGGCAATGATCTGGGAGACATTTTTTATTTAGTATAGTTATTATTTTAAGACATAATTTAGATAAGTAGTAGATTTAACAAGCTTTCATTCAAAACTTATTTCTTCTGGTTTTTTATATAAAGCAAAATAATGTTAAAAATATTAAGTATAGTTCACAAAATAAATATTTATGATTTCATAGGATTTTTTGACTTTTAATATAACATAAATCTTACAAAATAAGTTTTGTCTTTTAGTTCTATATCGTGTTGTATAGCTTAGAATATATAAGTACTCGAACTAAATATATTCGGCACCAAAAAGTGAAAAGATGCCGAATTCGACGAAAACCGAATATCAAACGAGTATTCGGCGCATCTCTAATAAATGCCGTTTTAGGTAGCACCATTTATTGGTAATTTTAACTAAGTACCTCTATTTCAAACATAAGAAAATTAGCTATCGGAAAAAAGCAGAAGAAATAAATTTAAAAAGCTTTCATTCAAAACTTATTTCTTCTGATTTTTTATTTATATTCTCAAAAAGTTTTTAATTTGTTAATAAAATGTTTGTTAATAAATTTATAACTTTATTACATAATATGCACATAAAAAGTTTATAACTTTATAAAAGAGATCATTATTACATCGTACAACAGGCGGCCCCATTACCAGGGATTTCTACCAAGCAACCCAGAAATATACAAAATAGTGATTATTTCGTATATTTCTGGGTTATTATAATAAGCAGATCGTGCATACGACATACAAGTAAACAAAAAATGTAGAAGTATATAGTATAATACATTTTTACATTTATAAAATTGTATAAACGTTTCGCAAAAAAAGACATAATGACGGCGAATGGAACTCAAACAGAAGGCTACTTACCATTTTAACAGATGTATTGACATCGCCGCACTTCGGACAAGACATTATTATTTATATAAAAATAAAACACGATGCCTAATAATTCACTCGTAAAATAAAAATATTTGAACAGCTTTAAAATAGTGTACGATAAATAATACGGTCACAGTGTGTAACTGTTTATTTTAGAGCGGCAAATGAAAGCAAAACGAGTTTAGAGCCACGTCAGGCCAATGGGAGGCAAAGAAAGACCGGTAACCGGTCACCGAGTGCACAAATTAGTTTCGCGCTTTTTATATAGGTACTTTTATTATCACCTAGTCGACCGCTCGCACCAATACCAGTGGGTGTACTGATGCGGTTAAGACCACCACGCGTTATCGCTTAGACGTTACGAGTTGATTTGAAATAATTTACATAATTAACAGGTACTTCGTCATGTGAGAGTCATATTTATTAATTTTATTTTTAATGTTACAAAACAATTTTTGATCGCAACTTCTGAGGTGGGTTAAATTTTCGGACACAACCGATCTTTTGGAGTTGGGTGTAGTACTATTACTTAATATGAGATTTGAGAATGTCATTAAGCTGTATAGCTAACTTATATTTTGTTAACGCAAAGGACAACTGATCTCGCCTCTTACATAGGCGGTTGCAGAGCCTAATTTGAGGCATATACGGTATGCCTAATCAGGCTCTGCAACCGTCTATGTAAGAGGCGAGATCACTGTGGTTGGCCTACCTCAAAAAAAACACGCTGCAGATTAGCCTTAAGAGGGAGGAAAGAATCAGGGATGACGCGAGCTCAACCCCACAGAAGAATGTCTACCTCATTATTAAAACCCCAAAATCTATTCCTGGTTTTGTTAATCCAATAAACTTCATCTTCTTGTTCATGAAAACCTTAATTTAGGAAATTCATACTGTATGGAAATTTGAAATTTATCTGGGTCTTGGTGGTGGGTAAATGTGAGTAGAGTAAGGGCCAGTTTTTTGATCCGTGGTTAACTCAACCATTTGTTAAAATCTTTGACAAATGGTTAAATATCAGAAAAATATGTTTTTTGATTAATAGTTAGCCTAACCAATTGTCAGAATTACAACCATTTGTCAAAAAATTGAACCATCACTGGAAGCTAGGTTGACCAATGGTTAAAAGAACAGACGTACAACTGCGTTGTATTTACTTGGCCCCTTGTTATTGTTTTTTACGTTGTTTTTATAACCTACATAATTTCATAGTGAATTTGGACATTAGCTATTTTTGGGATTTCATTTAATGATGCAATTTCATAGGAAAATAGTCATTGTCATTTTTGGGCTATAAGGTTATCGAAAATGAGTTATATTTTTATCTTGATCATCCTTAGTATATTTGTACTATATAAAATATTTTTTCTTGTTGCCATGGGCATATGCCAAATTATTTAATTATTAAAAATCTTATAAAATCCACGAACAGACAATACAAAAGTTAAATATGCCTACAGTACATAAAAAACATAGTCCTCGATTTATTTTCCAACATTACAATCCCACCTTGGATACTAGATACTATATTCTTTTCATGTATTTCTCTATAAGATAAATGAAAATCAAATTATTATTTTTTAGGTATTTAAATTTTTATAAAAAGTTAAGTTTAAAATAACTGGAAAAAAATTTCTTTGTTGCTTTCTAACATTATTAAAGAAATTGCCTTATATTTCTTGAAAAATAACACATAGTGCACACAACAAAACAACCATAAACATCCACATTGTTTGATAATCCTATAGATTTCTTTCGTCTATTTGATATTTGGAAAAAAATCCTAATGTCATAAATGGTTTAATTTGGCATCAAAAAACGAAATAGCGAGTTAACAACTTGTTAATGTTTTAACTATAGTCAAGTTAACAAATGGTGAAATGACATTTGACTATGGATCAAAAAACTGGCCCTAAATCAACCTCTATAGCCGAGTGACTCGCATGTTGGTCTGAAAATGTCGCAATATAATTGAGGTTGCAGGTTCGATTTACGATCTCCTAGGTCTCATTCCTCAGGTCCAGGTCGCTTTGATGATAGTACACAGTAAGAGTTTTGGTGGGACGGGAGTGGCTGCTGAGAGAGTACACCGTAGGGGTTTTGGTGGGACGGGAGTGGCTGGTGCAGCGAATACGCTTCGGTCGCCGAGTGCCACTCCCAATAGAGGGTTTACCCAGGATTTTAAGTGGAAAGGCCCCCGCTTTCAGAGGGCGAGAGTCCCACACACCCTCTGCAGTCCCATCAGGCGGTAAGGATTGTCCGGGAAAATTTGCCAGGGTAAAAATAAACAAATTGTTGTTGGTCCGGTTTCAGACTGTGGCGAAACCCGAGTTAACTCGCAACAAGGTGATGCTGTGTGATGGTGGGATTGGAAAGACAATATTCGTATGAGCTATTACCGTGAGGCGGGTTTATAAATTCTAAACTTTACTGCGAATAACTGATGAAATTCAAGCAATGAGTTGAGAGAAATCGGCCTGAATTAATCAATAGAAGGGGTATGCTTTTTCATCATGATAACACTAGGCCTCACACATCTTTGCATCAAAAATCAAGAGTTTGGCTGGGAGGTGTTAATGTATCCTCTGTGTAGTTGTGACCTTGCACCTTCACATATGCATCTTTTTCGGTATCTTCAGAATTTTTCAGGAAGCGTCAGGTTAACGACACTCAAGGACTCCCAAACCACATTTTTAGATCAGAAACCCCTTAATTTTTAAAGCAATGGGATCATGTCCCTACCTACAAGAAAGAGTTATCAAACAAAATGGTACCTACATACTTTAGTTAAATATAAAATAAAGTCTATTAAAAATGTTTTGAATTTTCATATAATTTTCATGTTATTACAAAAACAATTGATGTCACATTGTGAGAGTATAATATGTAAAATTTTGCTAAATTAGTTAAAAAAGTATTTATATTCTTGGTCTATGTAATTGTCTTTTGTTAAGCATGAGATTATTTAGTTAATTTGTCATTATAACTAACTGCAGGCTGTTACAGTTTTCATATCACAATTTGCAATGCAATTATTTAATATCAATATAATTATAATTATTTTTAAATGATAAGCTTGTACATTTTGCGGTCAATGGTTTGACTTTGGCCAGACTAGAATGTCATTTAAATTTGTAATCACAAGTTTTTGCTATCATAAAATTTGTGGCATTTATTTGTGGGAAAAATATAGGTTTCAAAATTTTGAAGTAGAATGAAATTTATTTACTTTTTTTTAATAATTAACTACAGTCCAACTTTGTATATAAATAACAAAAGAATAAGATCTTTATTTATTCTATTATAAACAATATCAAATTAAGTTAGATAAAAATATCAATACATTTTAAAAGTACCTTAAATTTATCAATTTTTTAGTAATCTAAAAAATTGTTAAATTATTACTGTTGATGGGTGTGAATCTTAAATAATTATTAAACAAATAACAGATTAATTCAAGTCACATAATTAGTTATGTTAATAATTTATGAATAGAGAGTAACTAAATATAATAAAGTAGATTGTAAAGATATAACAATTAAAGTAGCTCAAATTTTTTGATATTAGTTATTAACCACTAAATAGGTGCTTTCACAAAAAATAGGTTTATGATGTTACAGTTAATATTGATAATTGAAGTAAACGACCAAGCTCAAAAGAACTAAAGATTTTACGAACTAGTATTAAGATACTAACAGTTTAAAAGGTGAAGAATCTTGTATTCTATTATACGATTATGCAACTTACCACTACAACGTTGGTAGTGGAGAAATTGTTAATGTTCACTAGTCGGACTACACATCGCAAATTCTTGGATGAATTTGCTAAGGCGGAAGATAATTTAATCATGGATAAAGCCATGATTTTTATTACCGTCTTCAATTTATTAATGTATTAATAGAAAATATTTTTTAAACTCTTTCAATGAAGAAATGTCTTAAGTTATGACAGATTTGACTCAAATAGGGATGTTACGAAACGACAAAATACAAGTACTTACACGATACTTTTCTCCGGTAAAGTATAAAGTATTTTGGTAAATATACTTTAGAACCGAGTAACAAGTAATATCGTGAAACAAGTATTTGTATCGACACTTGGTTAGTCACTCACTAAGGAGAGTCAAAAACTCGCGTACATAAGACTGTTTACTTTGTGGTAAGGTGCCTAAAGTCTGTCTCATGAAAGAGTCCCAAAGGCGCGGCGTCCCTGTCGTATGAAAAAGCATTGCTAACCCCTACTAATTTTATGTAGTTAAAAATCTATCCACGGATAAAGCGAACAAAATTTTGAATAACTATATGTATCACTTTTATGCCTAGACCTGCTTCTCTTTCTCTCGTAAACAGAGTATTATTATTAGCTATCAATAGTATCAAATTTTACCTAAAAGCTATAAAAATGGTGACGAAGGTAAGCATTTTAAAAAGATTCGATACAAGTAGGTATCAATACTTTTCATTTGATATCGAGTAGGTATCAATCAGTGGTGAGAAAATGCGCGGGCGTTTTGGGCGAATTGGGTTTTCCCAATGAGCGCCCTTAATTCCAGCCAGTATTTTATTATATATATATATATATATATATATATATATATAATAAAATACATAAATATTAATACGAATTATGAATAAATAAATAATAAATATCGTGAACTTCAGTCTTCATCCCAAGGTATTTGTTGGAAACTATATAAATCACTTATTTATTTATGTTCTGTATTTTTCAGAAATGGTAGAAAAATAAGCCAACAATGAGGTGTGCTAGCTAACGAGAAGGAACGCACTCCGCTCACAACACGGACGCCATTTTGTTGCATAATACGCATCCTTTGTCAGCTGAGTTGAAACCGACGCTCGCGCGTGTAGTTACTATTCTGATAGCCCAATTCACTTTGGTATATTTAATACTAAGTTAGGTGTAAGTATTATTGCTTAAGTCAGCCATTTAATTTACTATTTACGGATTTTGCTAAGGTATCTTGGTTGAATATAGCGAATAAGAAACTATTGTAATATAACCGTTTGAAGATATTTTTGTTATTTTCTAGTTAGATGACTTCACTCATTTATTGTTTCTTATATCTGTTTTATAGATATATATATATAGATTAAAACATAACTTTCAAGCAATGATCCAAACTATATTATAGTGATATCGAGTCGTTTATATATCATTTATTTGAATTTTTTTAAACATCTAATAAACATTAAATTGCCTTATGAACTAACCAAAGTACATAAGATAATTTTATTTTTCATTATGTCGTTTAGCTCTTTTTCAGTAAATTTGCTGTAGATAAACTATGTACCTATGATCCATGTTGGTCTAAGAGACATAAATGTCGTGTAATAATAGTAATTTGCAAACACAGCGTTAATGTGACTATTTATCACGTAATAAGCTTTAAATCCCTCCTGTAAATGTCGTTCTGATTAATTATACTTTCAACAGTACATTGAATTAAAGACAAAGAAATTTTTAATAATAATTAAAATTAAAGAAATAATTTACTTTTAGCACTCATCTAGATCAAAAAAATCCAAAGATATGGTGACATTATCACGAGCTAGCAGACAAATACGTTTTGACTGCATCCTGTACATATGTAGTAATACAAAAGTCGTTCAGTACACAGGCTTTTATACACTGTGCAAAAAGAAATCCTCTCACATCGGAAAGAGCAGCGAAGATAACATTTTTATCATATACATAATTAGAATTTGTTAGACTTGTTTTACAGAAGACAATGGTGAATGACGTCTCGATAAGTTTAGCAGGTGATATATCACGAAATGATATGCAAAATGATATAATCTTCTCTCACGGAATGTGAATTAGAAGATATAGGACGGTAGCATCAATTTCAGGCGAAACTAATGACATGGAATTTATAAATATTGAACATGTGTAAGATACTGACAGTGATTGAATATGAATTATGAACAGAATAATGCACTTGTTATTTTTTAAGTAAAAGTTAATTATTTATGTTGATTATATAAACGTTGTTGATTATGAGGTAATATCATGAGAATACTAAGAAGTTTATTTCTATTAAATATTTAACAAATTATTATCCATATTTATTTTATTTCTTCAATAAGTTTTACTTGAACAATTTATTATTCATACATTCAAACAAATAAGTTGTTTTTCCAAAACACATCTGTGATACTTTTTCTTCCGCCGAACAGAAATACTTTACGCATCCTCTAAGACCTTCCCTATCTATAGAATCACGAACGGAGATTGTGCTAGTTTAACTACCACCATGCAAGTCCGGTGCTAATTGTGAGGGTTAACGACTCCAGTTGTTATCTTGAGACACCATAACATTGCTTTCAAAGAATTGATAAGTTCGAAATTATATAGGAAGATGCTTAATCTTCGCATTATAACTTTGGTTTGATTATTAGTTTACCTACGTTATAAAACAAAATATATAAATAATTCTTTAAATTAACGAATTTCTTTAAAATTATTCAATGTTAATTTTAAAA
The DNA here is from genome assembly GCA_918026875.4 of Diatraea saccharalis. Taxonomy (NCBI): domain Eukaryota; kingdom Metazoa; phylum Arthropoda; class Insecta; order Lepidoptera; family Crambidae; genus Diatraea; species Diatraea saccharalis. The sequence continues at coordinate 9,972,250 of OU893350.1, forward strand.
TCACAGATATATTCTTTAATTCTTAAATAACTTTTCGTTGGACAATTAAAATTATTATGCCCTCAGATTGGGCTTTATCGGGTAAATAAGATTTGTTCCCAAAATACCTGGATTTTTTCCTTATCAGCCCGCCAGGTGGAAACACATTGCCCATCTCTAGTATCAATAGGTCGTGACCGTTGGGGAATCCAGTTAAAGTATCGATACCTAGGTGGTATCGTGCATCCCTAGACTCAAATTGTCAATATTGTTGTCTATGGTCTCGTCCGGTCTCGATTGAACTCTATGATGCGGTCCTTTTCTAATGAATGTATTTTGTGTACAACCATAGATTTAATAAATGTATTATAAACTTACACGACTTATTAAATATTTTTCTCGGCCGATATGTTTTGTTATTCCTATTCGAGCTTGGCCTTGCTTATAATTCCTTGTCTATGGAAGAGTAAAGGCTCGTTGAGACTGTCTGTGAACCATAAAGCTAGTGTATACTGTAGAGTAAGAAAGATAATTCATTTAATATTTTTTCGCTGCATCTATTTACTAATGGAGACAATTTACTAATGGAGTCTCTTTCCTGAATGAAACATATAAATTATAAAATAATCATTTAATCCACAAAAAATCTAAAGCTATGATAGATCAAATCAAAGAATAAATGGGTCAAACGCCGTACTGTACGTACCCATAAGCTCTAAGAAGTTGGCATTATTATTCACCAAACTCTGTCTTACAGATGGTATATTACATAAATACATTTCATGCTATCAAATAATAACGTTGTCCCCTTTTATCTAAATTGTTAAAATCTGTGATGGAGGGAAAAATTGTCTCTTTCAACTGACGCATGCACAGCAAAGAACAACTTTGAGCCTCTGAATAATATTTTATAATGATTATATTTGATCAATTTCGCGTTTACAATGCTATACTGAAAAATATTTTTCATTAAGAATATTTTTCAGTAAAGCATTTTGAATGCGAAATTGATCAAATATAATAATAAGAACAAATTATTATCTTTATCGAAAGTTTAAATATAAGTAAAAATATTTCTTTCGACTGTTTGGGTGGATTTCCTAAACATTGATAAGAATACGTTCTGTAGTAGCACAAAAGTAACAAGTACTTGAAAGATTCGTCAGTCCTCCAGGTTTGAATCCCATCATAGGGGGGCCTCGGATTAAATGGATTTCTTAAGCATTTTTTTTATTAAGAATGCTTTAACTAGTTATTAAACAAATCATTGTTTCTAGATTGAGGATATTATTTGAAATGTGGAAGGTTTTGGAAGCTGTAGGTGGAAAATCGGGAAGAATCTTTGGAGGGCAGGAAATCAAATTGTGGGGGAACTTATACCTTTTTGCTTTCGCCCCTCAAACACTTAATTGTATATTAGTCTCAATTGTTTGAACCTATTTATATTTATATAGAAACAATGTTGATGTGAAAAAAAAGTGTGTGTTTAAATAATGTAATTACTGTAATATTACCACTCTATGCATTATGCTTATACGTATACGTACATCAAAGGTTTAATCTTTCCGATTTTCCCTCTAAAGCTTTGAGTTCAGTTTCATGAGTTGATTTAATGTCTTTAATGTAAAAAAAACGTTTCTAATAACAACTTTTATAGCTTTTGTGTGAACAACCCTTAAGACCAAAGACAATATGCTTTTGGTCTTATTTCATATATATTTAATGACGATGAGAAATTAGGGATTTTTAGTATTACATTATTTGAATTCAGAATCTTTAGTAACTTTTATGTTAATAAAATGCAAAACTATATAACGATATAAATATTTTTATTTGTTCATCTATTTCTGAACGTTTTTCAGCTCAGTGCTGCCTTTCGCGGAGAGTTTAGACATTAAAAGCTAAGATCGGCAACTGTCGGTTCTTCTCGGGTCAGTCACGCCTAGACTCGTTCGAAAAGCGAAACCGAATCATTCCACGGCGATGTACGAAGACTGATGCTCTTGTCGTGGAGTCCCTATGTGAAACGGGATAATTTTTTTATCCATAAAACGGGCTGTAGTTATTGATAGGAATATTTTTGTAGTTATAATGTTGTGATTTTAGGCGTCGTTTGTGGTGTTTAGTGATTCTGTTACTATAAGTGAAATTTATACACAGAAAGAATTCAGTGTGAAGTGGTGCAATAGTGTTACTCCGCAGTTGTATCCTGGATTTCAAAGGATTTTCTTAAAAACCTCACAAGATAATTGATTGGCAAGGTTTGTTTTTTGCGTTTATTATATTTTCTGGAGTTGTGTATGAACGCGTGGCGTTAATTTGGAATGGCCACCGTTTATCGACTCGGATAGCGTGCGCGTATAATGGCTGACCTTTTCTCATTTTCGTATTTAGTGTAACTAATAGGCGACTACAAATAGAAAACTTTTTAAGAAATTAGAGTTGGTAACGATGCCTATGAGACGTTATTGCAGCATCCATGATTTCTGATTGCCGATGTTTGTGCGTGGGTGACGCATAAGCAGAGTGGGCGGATAGAGTTGGTATGCAGTCTGCTTGTCATTCACGGGTTCTTGTCGATGACCGGTCCAAGGATTTGATGCACTTATTTACAATTTGTTATTTACTGTAATATATTGGGTTCAGTGTTTAGAAGCCATTAAAAAAAAAACTTTAAAACCATTGTTTTATTAAAGTAAATAATGATTCAGATGCTTGTCTAATTGTTGAGGTAGAAAACATTTTTATCAAGTTAATGATTCACCGAATAAATATCCATCATGGATATAAGTTGTGTCGAAACTTTGTTTATATTTAAGAAGTGCATAATAAGTTGTTAAGCAATAATATTGAGAATTTTCAATTTGAAATTAAGAATTATGTTATTAAAATAGTGAGTTGAATTCTTGGCTCTTCACTAATTAACTAGTCTTTTTAGCATGGATTAAATAATGTTACTCTTTTTTGAAAGTTAAACTGTTGACCATTATTTGAACTTCAATCTTTTGAAGTCCTAAGATTGTTATTAATTATAACAATAATCTTGTTACTATCAAATTTTATTTTATTATTTTTTAGTTCAATAATGGAAAACTTAAATTCTATGACCAAAGTGTGCTTTATGAGAAAAAAACTTAAATTCCTGTACTTTCTAAAATTTCATGATTATCAACGTTATATCATAACTATAAGAATAATAAATTGCAAGAGCCATTTTTTAAAACAATTTATAAATATTGCAAATACTCAACAGTTGAAAATTGTAAAAAAGGGAATAATAACCTTCTCTATCTTAATGCAATCTCTAGTTTTCATTTTTTTCTGTCTTGTTTTATTAATTTGAATTTAGTAAAATTATTGTTTCTTGTCAGTTAATTTCAAGTAGTTATGAAACAATTTTTGGAAAAAAAAACCTGTATAATTTGCATTTAAGTTTTGGTCTCTTTAAAGAAAAAATTCTATGAAAAACTAATGTTACATTAAATTCAAAAATTTGAATTTTATTTTTAAGAAAGTGACAAGATATGCCTTTAAACTCACAGAAAAAATGGTATTTTATGTCAAAAGTAAGAAACTTACTTTTTTAACATTTCGTAAGAATACAAAGATGTATTGATATGTCAAATACATAGCTCAGATTCCAATATATGTAGCTAGATTATTCATTTTATGGGCTAGCTGAAACAATAAAGGTACCATAACATCTACACCTGAAATGATAAAACAGTTAATCTCATACATTTAATCAGTCCAGAGTTTAAATCTGAGGTTCATTCATTAGTAACTGATTCAAGTAAAATGGCAAGTAAACAAAGGAACATCATACTTCTTAAAAAACATTTCAAATAAATTGATAAGGATTGATAAAATGATTTGAAAAGGTCAGTTCTAGAGAGTTCTTTGAATTAATTGTTGCAGATCTCAGTACGAGCCCCGACAACTGCACACATTATGAGAATACGCCTTACATGCTTATGATCTACACGTAGTTGGAATAACTTGACGTCCATTTCACACTCCAACATGTCATTTCTGTGAGTACTTGTCCTTATTATACAGTCAATGTTTTTTGGTTTCTCCAATGTATTTTGTTTTATTGTTGCGCTACCACGTTCACTCCCTCGTTACGAACAGCATGCCAAATTATTATTTTTTATTTAATTCCCTTTTGATGATGCTGAGGCTTTCGTCGGCGTGTGACTTTTATCAGTGCACTGACCGCGTCGAGGCCCCTAGTGATTGATCTTTCCTAGTACTAATGTATTTATAATGAGTTGATATGTATATTTCATTGCAAACACTCTTATCATTTTACTATGTAAATTATACCTAGTTAATTATGTTTCCTCATTGATGAGATATTTATTTGTGAACAATAAGTAATAAATGTGTAAGTAAATACGTTAGTACTGATATTACTTATCTAGAAAGACTGTCACTGTGCATCGTCGATGCAGCTGGCGAATTCGTTCCGATCGCACTGGACCTCTCCGAGTCGTAGCGTGTACTCGTGCGCACCGCGGATCAATGTAAAAATCGTTGGAATTAGAGATAGGATTTCGAGTGCATATAGGGCCGTATATCATAGGGACTCGATTTAGGCGAGTAGCAGGCTGCGGAATAGTGCGGTGCGATGGGATCGAAGTGTCGACGTTGCGGGCGGCTGGTCTCTGACCAAATGGTGGACGCGGACAGTGTGCCTGAGTGGGTGTCTCGCGTTGCAGATGTGCGGAGACAAGGAGATCGAGTGGTGTGCCGAGCGGGTGGTGGCGTGCGCGGTAGAGTGCCGTCCACATGCCATCGCGCCATGTGGCGCGTGCTGCTGGCCCTGGGGGCCGCGTGCGCCGCCGCGCGCGCTTCGCAGGATGTGGTGCGAACCTTCACCGATCCAGTGTCGTCGCCGACTTCCCAGTTCAACCATCTCGTCGTCGATGGCCACACAGGCCGTGTGTATATCGGCGCCGTCAACAGAATTTATCAACTGTCCCCAGACTTGGAAGTTGTCCAGTCGATTATTACTGGTCCTGTAAACGATTCTGCTTTCTGTACCTTCGATTGTCCAGCGAATTTCGTCAAAAAACCTACAGACAATGTGAACAAAGCTCTTGTTATTGACCGAGTGAACAGCAGACTTATAACATGTGGTTCGGTTCTACAGGGACTGTGTTCTGTGCGTAATTTGAATAACATATCTCATGACGTGCGTGAAGTTCGAGAACCAGTCGTAGCCAACAATGCAACAGCATCGACCGTGGCATTTATTGCTCCTGGACCACCAAATCCGCCGATGACTCAAGTAATGTATGTAGGAGTGACATTTACCGGAAATTCTCCTTACCGTTCCGAAGTTCCTACAGTTAGCAGCAGGTCATTAGAAGATGACCGCTTGTTTATGATAGCACGTACAGCAGTTACCACAGGCACTAGAATGTTTGTCAATTCATTATCACGCGAAAGATACCCTATCAATTACATATATGGATTTGGTTCTGATGGCTTCAGTTACTTTTTAACTACGCAGCTAAGAGGCGTGGGTTCCGATACATATTATAGTAAACTAGTACGCGTGTGTTATGATGACGAAAACTATTACTCTTATACAGAAATTCCCATGTCGTGTAATGGAGAAGGTGGAGGGAATTTCGGATACAACCTTGTGCAAGCTGCCTTTGTTGGAAGAGCTGGGTCTGTACTTGCTGGTGAACTTGGTATAACAGCTCAACAGGATGTTTTATTTGCTGCATTCAGTCAAAGTGAATCTATTAATACAAACACGCCATCTGATTTATCAGCACTATGTGTATATTCACTGAAAGCTATCCGTCGAAAATTCATGCAAAACATCAAAACATGCTTCAGTGGAAATGGTTCACGGGGTCTTGATTTTATATCACCATCTCATGCATGTATTGGAACCAAGTTACAATCAATCAGTGAGGATTTCTGTGGCTTAGATGTTAATACGCCGTTGGGAGGTGAACAACCCGTTGAAGCCGTACCAGTAGCTGTATTTAAAAAGAGATTAACAGCGGTGGCAGCAACTGCAACAGGAGATTACACTGTTGTCTTTGCAGGAACTGCTCAGGGTCATTTAAAGAAAATAGTAGTTGAAAGTGCGACATCCGCCTTTGAATATGAAGATATTGCTGTTGATGAAGGGTCACCAGTAAATAAGGACTTATTCTTCGATACTCAGTTGATGCATTTATATGTAATGACAGAACGTAAAGTGTCCAAAGTGAAAGTTCAAGAGTGTAGTGTTTATAAATCGTGTTTAAAGTGTCTCGGCGCCAAAGACCCTTATTGTGGATGGTGTTCTCTTGAAAATAAGTGCAGCTTACGATCCGACTGTCAGGAGGCAGCTAAAGATCCTCTATATTGGATATCATATCGTAGTGGTCGTTGCACTACTATTACTCAAATAACTCCAAATCAATTGCAACGAACCACGGCTAGAACATTAGACTTACTTATTGAGAATTTGCCTACTCTTAACGGACAATTTTTATGTGCATTTACAGCTTTAGATCGTACTTTAATTACTAATGCTACTAGAAAACCTTATGGTGTTAATTGTACTACTCCACGCACCGACACCCTTCCACCTATTCCTGCCGGTCAACATCATTTTACAGCTAAGTTGTCGGTGCGTACTACTCAGGGACCTGATTTTGTAGCCACGAATTTCACGTTTTTTGACTGCAATACATACAGCTCATGTACGCAATGCGTAAGTTCATCTTTTCCATGCGATTGGTGCGTAGATGGTCATCGTTGTACACATGACACTGCTGAAAATTGTAGAAACCATATTTTAGTAACAGGAGTTAGTAGAATCGGTCCTAGTTATCGTTCAGGTCCTGGTTTTTGCCCTACAATAAATTCAACTTCTGATGGTACAAATGAAATTCTTGTCCCTTCTGGTGTGAAAAAAGCTATAAAAGTCAAAGTGCATATTATTGGCCAATTCATAGTTCAGACTCGATTTGTTTGTCAATTCAATATAGAAGGTCGTGTTACACATGTAAATGCTCAACTTCTTGCGGATACCATTTATTGCGAACCTGTAGAATTTACGTATACTTCACGTGCTCCTAATATTACTGCTTCATTTGCTGTTATTTGGGGAGGTTCAAAACCTTTAGACAACCCCGATAATACTCATATTCTTATTTACCGTTGTAATGATATGGCTGATAATTGTGGCATGTGTCTTGCCCTTCCAGAAAAGTTTGGATGTGGTTGGTGTCAGGGATCAGATCGATGCGAAGTTCAGGAGCAATGCGGAGCTCCAAGTGTTTGGCTAAATCGTACTCAAACATGTCCCAATCCAGAAATTCATTCTTTTAGACCTCAATTAGGACCATGGGATGGCGGTACTAACATTACTATAGAAGGTATTAATCTAGGTCGTAATATTTCCGATATTTATAACGGAGTCACTATAGCAGGAATTAAGTGTCAACCTATTATAGAAATGTATATTAAAACCAGACGTATTGTTTGCACTGTAGACGGCCCAGGTGAAGAAGTACCAAGAGATGGTCCCGTAGTTGTTCGAGTAGCAGACTATAGGGGTGAATCAAAACATCACTATGCTTTCGTAAACCCAAAAATAAATTCGATCCAACCTAAATATGGCCCACAATCTGGTGGCACAAAACTTCGCATAACTGGTGAATATTTGAATGCAGGTAGTAACATACAGGCTTTTATAGACGATTTACCTTGTGCCATTTTATCAGTCACTCACGAAGAAGCTGTTTGTCGAACAAGTCATTCTTATCAATTAAAGATGGGCACATTAAGAATGCGTTTTGATAATGGAATGCGTACTTTAGAACGTGAAAAGTTCGAATACATCGAAGACCCGGTTGTTGTTTCGGTTGAGTCTGGTCCATCTCTTGTATCGCAACGTAAACAACCTAAAGGTATTCCATCCGGCGGTATAAATATTAAAGTGATAGGTCGCAATTTCCATTCCATACAATTTCCACAGATATATGTTTACCACGACAACCGACCTTATATAGCACCTTGTCATCGACTTGATTTTCAGACTCAATTAATTTGTGAATCACCTGGTATTGAAAGTGCTGGTTTAAGTTTAGATCCTGACAGACCTCTAGAATTAGAGTATGGATTTTATATGGACGACGTACTAAGTGTACAAAATCTTACCTCTAAAACAGGTGATGCATTTTTACTTTATCCTGATCCATTTTATGAAAAATTCGATGAAGATGTTAAGTATTATAAGTCTGAATATTTAACAATTAATGGTCAAAATTTAGATAGAGCTTGTACGATGTACGATGTCGAAGTACATATAGGCGAAAGTCTTTGTAATGTAACAGCTCTAACTAGACACCACCTGACTTGTCGGCCTCCATCACGCGATGAATTGCCAGACGGCGATGATACACCTGAAGTTGTGGTCAAAGTCGGACGTGCACTCACCTTTAAAATAGGTAAATTATCTTATTCATCACAGGCTGGCTTGCAGGCGGCAATAGGAAAGCCAGTATTATTCGGTGTAATAGCCAGTATAGTAATACTCATTTTAGTATTTGTCGTATTTCTAGTTATGTATAAGAGAAAATCAACTGAAAATATTAGGGTATTAAAGAATATGCAAGAGCAAATGGACATTTTAGAGTTAAGAGTAGCTGCCGAATGCAAAGAGGCGTTTGCCGAGTTGCAGACTGAAATGACGGATTTAACGGGAGACGTGACAGGCGGTATACCATTCTTAGATTACCGCACATATGCCATGAAAATATTGTTCCCTAATATAGACGAGCATGCCGTCCTTCAATGGGAGCGTCCAGAGCTTATTAGAAAGGAGAAGGGTCTCAGAATGTTTGGACAGTTAATTATGAACAAAACATTCCTATTATTATTTATTCGTACTTTAGAAAGCAATCGATATTTCTCTATGCGTGATCGTGTTAATGTAGCTTCACTTATTATGGTTACGTTACAAAGTAAAATGGAATATTGTACTGACGTCTTAAAAACATTATTAGCTGAGTTAATAGAAAAATGTATGGAAGGTAAAAGTCATCCAAAATTATTGTTGAGGCGTACTGAAAGTGTAGCCGAGAAAATGTTAAGCGCGTGGTTTACTTTCTTGCTATATAAATTTCTTCGCGAATGTGCAGGCGAACCGCTTTATCTTTTGTTTAGGTCAATGAAAGGTCAGGTAGACAAAGGCCCGGTAGATGCGATTACGTCAGAAGCGCGTTATTCTCTTAGTGAAGAAAAGCTCATTAGGCAATCGATTGATTTTAAAGCGATGATGGTTAGTGTATCTATATCACAACAAACCATTTTTGTAAGCGGCTTAGAGGCTACAACGGAGAACGTTCAAGTAAAAGTTCTCGACTGTGATACTATAAGCCAAGTGAAAGAAAAGTGTTTAGATGCCATTTACAGAGCTACACCTTATTCCCAAAGACCTAGTCGCGATGACCTTGATCTAGAATGGCGTACAGGTGCTTGCGGTCGTTTAATACTCTATGACGAAGATAGCACAACTAAATGTGAGGGCGAGTGGCGTAAGCTTAATACATTAAATCACTATCGCGTACCAGATGGGGCATGTTTGAGTCTCGTTGCAAAACAAAGTTCAGTTTACAACCTTTCTAATATGGAGAAAAATGATAAATCTCACACATATGAGACATTAAATCGTGGTAAATATGGGTCTGCTAGTCCACCTGCGAGTCCACTCAAATATGATCACGGAAATGCTTTCAAATATTGGCATTTGGTTAGGCACCACGATGGTGACGCTCACAAAGAGGGAGAGCGTGGAAACAAAATGGTTTCAGAAATATATCTGACGCGACTACTCGCCACAAAAGGTACATTGCAAAAGTTCGTCGATGATTTATTCGAGACTATTTTTAGTACTGCGCACCGTGGTTCAGCGCTACCTCTAGCTATAAAGTACATGTTCGATTTCCTCGATGATCAAGCGCTACAACATGCAATCTCCGACCCCGAAGTAGTTCACACTTGGAAAAGCAATTCTCTTCCGTTGCGCTTCTGGGTTAATCTGATTAAAAATCCTAACTTTGTATTCGATGTGCATAAATCTAATACTGTTGATTCGTGCTTATCCGTCATCGCGCAAACTTTTATGGACTCCTGCTCAACCTCCGACCACATCCTCGGTAAAGATTCACCTTCGTCTAAGCTACTCTACGCGAAAGATATTCCTGTTTATAAAGAATGGGTAGAGCGTTATTACGCGGATATAAAGTTGATGCCGGCTATATCCGACCAGGACATGAACGCTATGTTAGCAGAAGAGTCTCGTCTTCATACAAAAGAGTTTAACACAAATTGCGCGTTGAATGAGCTGTATGCATATGCGGTTAAATACAACGAGCAGCTAATGGTGACGCTCGAGGAGGACGAGTTCTCGCAGAAACAGAGACTTGCATACCGCCTCGAGCAGGTGCACGGCCTCATGACTCACGATTACAATGTGTGAACACTAGGTCTCGAGGTTCGTGACGCCAACCCACCGCCTTGTATATAAAGCCCTCGCACATATCTATGCCGGCAACTTTTGTATATATTAGATAGTGTACAGTCTTTAATATTGTAATTTTGTATAATTTCAGCATCCGATGTTTTTTAATTTTATATAAATGAACTTTGTATTGATTTTACACGACGAACTCGGCACGACTAAGGTCGTGCACAGTATGCATCGTAAACTAAAATTGTGTATGTCTGTCTATGTGTGCTCGCGTCGTACGAGTTAATGTTACGTCGATCGGTGTAAAATGTGTGTCGCAAAAGAAAACGCATGTGAGCTCGGCGGCGAGTGAAAATTGTCACTCGCCGACGGGCGATTTTTAAATTTGTACTCGCAATCTACTTAACGAAATAACCGACAGTGAACCGGTGAACGATTCCAGTAATAAATATCGTCGAATGTACTTTTGTGTTTGATTCCAAACGGTGGCGCAGCGTCATTGTCCGCGCACGACGAAAGCCCACGCGTCAGGCAGCTGTCGGCAGGGAGAACGCGGTACGGTGCCATCTCGCCTCTCGCTTGTTCACGGAACCCCCTCCGGTCATATTATTCGGTGTTCGCACATCACATTTCATGTCACAAGTCCTGTGTTTGTTACGTTTTCCCGACCTTGTGGGTTTCGTGGGCGCAGACGTCTGGCGAGAAGGTCAAAGATGAACCGTCGCGGCCCTGCTGTTTCAGTCGGTACGTGCGGATCGTGGCCCGAACGACATTCGCCGTCGTCAACAACATATACTGCATTCCTGCTTACGTCGTGTGGATGATGGCTCTGCGCCTCGTCAGACCCTTGTTCACCTCCCTCTATTGGAAGATAGAAGGCCTCATGTATCACTGGCTATTGGCGATGGTCTCGATGTGGTCCTGGACAGCGGGATATGAAAGTAAGTCTGTTTCCATCTATGGAGGCGCGCCATTCGTTGCTACACCGAATTATGAAACTTTTGGCAGGTGTGGATGGAATATATTTTTCAACAGAATACTTAACGATTTATGCCGCATTACAAATTTAGATTGTAGGTACTACTGGGATAAGAAACTCGAATATGTATAACTTTGTCGTGGAGATTACAATTGAATCTATAAAAATATAAGTATCAGTATGGCGCGTCTCAACCTACATTTGTAGGTACTACTGGGATAAGAAACTTTTCGAATATGTATAACTGTCGTGGAGCTTACAATAAAATCTATAAAAATATAAGTATCAGTATGGCGCGTCTCAACCTACATTAATCAATCATAATTATATTACTAGTGAATCTGGAAAGAAATTATATACGAAATTAATAATATACGAACCTGATTTCTAACTATATATGACATTTGAGTTATTATACTCGGTATTTAAATTTGATATCGTAATATATTGCGAACGAAACGTTGTCAAAACTACTAAAAGCAGTTTGTACTATCAGTAAGCAAGCATTATCGTAATAAATTCTTGATAATTGTTACCGTGAGTGATAGATAATAAGCGCGTTAAATCTTTACCTTTGCGAGACATAAAAATATTTAAATTTAGTGTATGGTAAAAAATTGTTGCCTTGCACATAATCACAAGACATCCAAAGAATGATTATATTGTTACTGTTCTCTCAGCCGAATGGGAACTGGATTTTGTCGCGCGTTCAACACGTTTGGCGACAAAGCGAATTACAACAATCTGATTTGCAGATAATGCCTATACGTCTTGCTCAACCGATCTAATTACATTTCGTGTGTGGCACAGTAATTGATTTTCGGTCGGTATAGCAAGCCTACCAATGGAACAAAGGTCTTTCGCAATTGTTACGTGGCGAGCTTTGGACCGGTCGCTAGAGCGGCTATATTGACCTTACGCGGCTGCGTAGTTTATGCTCGACCGCCGGAGGACGGTCGATGACCGCCAGTTCCCCCTTTCAGACGCTAGGAATGCCGCCCCACCCCCACTCGTCATGTCACATTGCATTTCGAGTGGCGAATTTGCATGTTCACGCAACGTTCGGATATCGGACTTTATCCGATTGACGTAGTAGTATTTTTAACGGCATGCCCGCATGGCGAAAGCATGCAGAGCCGGTTTTCGCTCATTTTCTTTGCTATCATTCTCTCTAGAATCATAAACTCAAGATTCAGAATGTTTTTACTTCATTATATTTCTCCTTTCATGTTTATTTAAATAAATATCAAAGCTTGACTATCATAAATATTTATGAGCATCAAAATTACGTAGTACGTGATAGGATTAGAATGTAGGTATGAGGTTCAAATATCCATACATTTATTATATAATATATTGCAATTATTGTTAATAGCTCTCGTAACCTAAGACGCGGCCTTTCAGTGTCCGGTCGGCGCAAAACAGGTTTTAGACACCAGATCCTCTCAGGCATTCAGCGAGTGCCATTCGCGTCGAGATATACCGCAGACGATACAAAACACATCAATTCAATGACGAAACTTAATACTAATAACAATCTGACACGCGCAATGTAATCAGAAATTCCTATCATGCTTTTGGTACTATGTATTCAAGGCAAATAAATTGACTATGGTATACGAAGGTATAAATGAAATAAATTAAATCATATTGTCCGTCGCGGTCATTATTTCATGCGCGTTGGCGATATGAACTCTGTTATTACACATCCTTGGACAGTTGAGACCGGGATGCAAATTGGGATCTTCCTGTGGTCAAGGTGGGTTGTGATACATCTGTTCGACATCTCAGTGGCACTTTTCTTTGAAACCGCTCTCAGAATATATGTCTCGGCAATTGTTTACTTGTAATTATTCCGCAGCACCTGTCTCTCATTGAAACCTGTTCGTTTTATAAGATCTTGATGTGCTAATTGTTCTTTAGCTGATTACAAATAAGTTCAACGAAGTCGTTCTGCCATAATTTATCATGACGACATTTATTAAATACTAAAGTAACAGAATTAAAAATAAAGTAAGAGATGGTTGTTTATGATTTGTTAATGGTCTTTCAGTTGTTATTTCATTTTAATTATTATTTCTATCTAAAAATTGCTAATTAATAAAGTTGTTTTTCTCCAGATCTAAAAACTTTCTCTTTTTTAAGTCTGGACAAGAACGAGCAAGAAGTTTCTAATGTTTATTTATAAATTTGCGATATTTATTAAATGATTATTCGCGTTTATTAATAATACATAATTATTATTAAAAAGATATGTTACCAAGAGCTTCGCCCACGCGTTTAAAGAGAATAATACACATGACACATTCCAAGTCTAATTAACAGTTACATAGTCAAAAAGATACTAAGAGGAAACCGAGCCCAAGGGTTAAATAATTGCGAGGTAGGTCGCAACAACTTACCTGACTGATTCGCCATATCCCAAAAGTATAATACGTAAGACAAAATTTCGTCCTGGTGGATGCTCAGACATGATGGTATAAGACGGGGGTTTCAAAAGCTAATCTTAATTAAAAATGTGCCTGTGATATTGTACTTTCGTATACATATATCTTGGAGAGACTATATTTTTAAAGAAAATAACTTTGTATTTCATATGGGTGTGTGTGATGAAGTTTATGTTATGCTATTAGTTATCAGATGCCAAAGCTGAATCTCTTCTGTGATAAATGTGGGCGAAGCCGCTGAAGGAAAACTAGTGTACTGAGAAGAAATAAATTCCTGCTTTGAGTAATGTTTTACATTGCAAAAGTTTTTTAATTATACATTTACATTGCAAAAACTTTTTAATAATAAAAAGTACGCGGTAGGCCTTTTACTCGATATGAGTAAGGCCTACGATAGGGTGTCATATAAAACCCTTTTGAATAAATTATACCAAACGGGAATCAGAGGAGAAGCCCATGATTGGTTTAGATCATACCTCCATAACCGTTATCAATATGTAGAAATTCAACATACAAATTTTGTAACGGGTATGATTACCTATACCAAATCAGATGCAATCCATATTGAAGGCTCTATTCCTCAGGGCAGCGTTTTAGGATGTATCTTATTCCTTATTTATATAAATGATCTTCCAAACATATTAGACGACCTATGTATGCTTTTTGCCGATGATGTATCTGTCTTGTTTTCATGCTCCAACGGAACAGACTTAAAAACTAAACTTAATTCTACATTGGACAAAATTGTAAACTGGCTAGACTTTCATCATTTGCAACTTAATCTTAGTAAAACCAAAATTATTCAGTTTAAGCCATATCAAAAATCAAAATTACAAATTTCATATAGTTATAAGAGTACAAAATTAGAGACCGTTGACTCTGCTACTTTGTTAGGAGTGGATTTGGATACGTGTTTGAATTGGAAAACACATATTAAAAAGACAGTAAATAAAATGTCGTCTTTTATATATGCACTACATCATCTTAAACGTGTAACGGATTTTAAAACTGCCCTTACAGCTTACTACGCATATGCATATTCAATTCTATCCTACGGAATTGTTCTGTGGGGAAACTCATGTCATGTAGATCAAATATTTATACTACAGAAGAAGTGTATCAGAATAATGTCTAACATTTATCAAATGGAATCATGTCGTCCTCATTTTATTAAACACAAAATACTGACTCTTGTATCAATATATATTCTTGAAACATGTAAGTTCGTAAGGAAACACCCAGAATTTTATACACCTATAACAAGTGTTAGGAGAGGCAATAGATATTTAAACAAACTAGAAATGCACTTCTCAAAATTAGAAATAGTCTCGTCAGGCCCGCATGCTATGTCAATAAAAATCTATAATCATATACCAAATTATATTAAAAATCTGGAAACAGAAATGTCATTTAATAATCAATTAAAATTATTCTTACTAAATAAAGCATATTACAATATAGATGAATTTTTTAATGAAAAATTGACATAAATATTATACTATTATTAATAAATTAAAAATTGTTATTGATGAACATTGTGATATTTGAAATGCCTAATTTATATTTAATTTAATTATTGTTAATATATATTGTTATAAGTTTCTTGACATGTAATTTCTAATATTATTTAATTTTGGGTATTTGTATTTTATTTTATTTTATTGTATTGTATTGTAACATTGCCATGCCCTTACAGGGCGTCACATGTACACGAGCAACAAAATAATTACTATGTTATAATTTTAATGTGACATGCAATAAATGATTTGATTTGATTGAGTTAGTCAGCTGATTCATTCTATATCACTTTGACTTATAATTATATCGTCAGTAATGATTTACATTAGTATTATCTGCGTACAGTGACTAATTTTCCGCATGTTTCGATTGGCTGTTTTTTGTTACACGGATTACCATAGTACGACTGTGTGATATGTTTATTATGGATTTCATTTCATATATATTTACTACCTTCTTAAGTTAAGTGTAAGTTAAATATCTTGCTACTAAATAATTAACAATCACTTGATGCCATAAATTACGACGAATATGACGGATGCATATGTTAATGTTTTTATTATGTCTAAACAGATATGCCAATACATACATATTGGGATCAATCTATTTTTTTATCAGAGTCCATAAGTGTATAGATAACAAGAGATAATGAATTAAAGTTTTAATTTTCCTATGATGCATAGATCACTTGGTATCAAAACTTACAATTAAGCTACTAAGCGTTAACGCGAATTTTTAACTTAATTAATTTTGGTCTAATATATAATTAATGCCTTCAAATCAAGAGTGAATAGGCTGTTACTAGGTTAATGCGCTATACCAAGGCTTCATCACCACTTACCATCAGGTGGGATCGTAGTCAAGTGTTAACCTATGAAGTATAAAAAAAGGCCGTTAATTTTAAATAATAAATATTATTATGCACTTTCTTATATGTTACATCTATTTGTAATCCTTCATAATTAAAGAAAGTAAGGTCTCTTATTCTTTGAATACTTAAGATGTTTAGTTTATAAATGTTTTATAGTTTCGTATTTCTATGACTAAGTTTTCAGTTGACGTTCTGCAAATTGTATTTCATGAATTATTGAACACTCACCCGCCCGAACCACCTAAATCATTGCAAAAGGTTTTGTCGAGGTTACGAGCACTTTTGAAATATTAAAGCTATTTTATCTTGGACAACAGGTACATTTTGGAATTGTGATACTTCGCTTGTTGTTTTGTTGCTTTAGAAATGTAGATAAAAATGTTTTTCTGATGAATATGGACCCGTTTTATGTAATAATATCCGTTAAGTAACTGCTCGCACTAGAGTATAATGTTGGATTAGTTCTAGTAGCTACAATATCCCCCTTAGAAGTAGTAATAGTAACATCCATATCTCTGCCGGCCTCGTTTAAGTTGAGAGAAACGTGCCGAATACGTATTCGTAACAAAGAACTGGTTTGTGTTAGCGTCCGACTGCGGTTTAATACGCTAGCTATATCCTTCAACGAGAATAAAGTACAGCTAATTTTAGAATTAATGCGTCAACTGTACTGCATTTGGTTTTGAATAAACACCAATCAAATTTTAAGATTGAAAGTACCTACGATTACTAGATCTTTAAAGTTTCTACTGTTAATACTTACTGTAAAAAAATACTCCATTTAAGGAGGATACATATGAGGTGTTACGGAAATAATGCGGGCAAATCTCAAGAATGTCATACGCATAAAAGATCATATTGTCCTGTTGGAATGTGAACCGTCTTGCTGAGACGTAGATGTCAGTTTTGCCGTTTTAGTTTCACTTAGAGCAGCAAACAAATAAACATATGCGTACATTAGTTTACCACAAAAGCACTAGAGCAGAGCGCGAACTCTTGCAATAAAACCACTGACGGTGTTGTGTTGTGGTCGGTCCAACTTTCTCGCCAATCTCTTCGCATCTACGTTGGTGTGTGTTGGATGTAACATGGTTGTACGGGTGATCCATTGTTCGGCGAAGCCTTGCCATATCAATGTAGAATGAGCTATGTCGAATCATATTTTTCAACGCAGCAGCAGTACCACTGAGCGACAGTCTAAAAATAAAATTAATTTTATCTTTACTCGAATCCGGTGCCACGTGTCGGATTCCGAGCGGAGTTGCATCTCTTTTGTGTTTTGTATATTTTATTGCACTTGTAAATCATTGTGATTCGTTTATTTTCTAGAATTACTCATCCTTTATAAATGGTAACAAAGGCGTTTAAGCGGTAAAGACTGAATCATAAGATTTGTGAATAAAATACTAATTATTTCAGCGGTCAGAGTGATCGGTTGTTGTTTTGATTTCATAGTATATGGGTGTAATATGTAAATATTTTATATATATGACTATTTTTCAGGAGACATGATCTGTTCCAGATATTGTTTCATGTTATTACGTGTTAATACATTTTGGCATTGATTCAAAGATTCCTTAAAATATAAATTTATCAATTTCGTAGTCCAGCTTAACATTGTTTTCCTTAACTGCCATAAATGGAATAGATGATACATTAGGGAGGATAGTGTTTCGTGTTACCTATGTCAGTTTGTTTATTATTTAGAAAGTCGGAAATGCGTTGGTCTGGGTCTTGTCTCCTACGCCTGTTAGGATCGTAGAGATAACTTTATAAATAGGTACCCAACCCTAACGATTAGAGTGTTTTTTTTTATGAGTTAAATAAAAAGTTACACACTGCAATCCTGTGACGAGTAATGGATAACCGAAATGGAAATCATTTGAAAGGTTTTGGCATCGTGTTTCCTTAAATGCCAATTAACTCTTCTACAGTTACTTGTTTGTTAAATAGATACTTTTGTTTCTTGAGTCTCAGGTATCTGTGGTATATAATTCGTTAAAATAAGTTTGTAACGCATTTTGCTAATTTTAGACTTGCCAGTCAAATGAGTTGTGACTCTCAAGATAAACTAGTTCAGCTCAGCATGAATCCCAAACATTGCCATTGATTACAATTTGTCAACTTATTTAGATTTTAGTTTTTTATAGATATAAAATTGTAACAAATTTTTTATTGCAAACTGGAACTATTAACTGCAAATATTACGGTTTTTTGAGTCTTCGAGTCTTAACTTAAATTCACAATCGCGATCGTTTTTATTAAACAAATTTGTATTTCAAATACTCATAATGTTCCATGATTTCATTTCCATGGCATATCGTTTAAATTAAACGATGAATCGACGATTTCAACCGAAAGTGTTGGGGGGCACTCGTATGATAAATGTGTAAAATTTATTAATAAATTATATATGTACCGATTTATTTAACCAATTGCTTCTTCGAAAGATTACGTGTTTTTGATAGTTTAACCATTGCAAATGGAAATCATTACTTCATTGTAAAAGAAATTTACGATATATATTAAAAAATCTTAAATATAGATGATAAAGTTATATCTATGTTAACTATAGATTTATTGCTGGACCCACTAGTTGAAATACATTGTAAGTAATTTTGATTCAAATTGAAAACACGTTAAATGAAGAGCCAAATTATTATTTAAAAACATGTTTCATAGATTAATACGTCACAACGACATTGAAAAAGTTATTATCATAAACACAACATAAAGAAAACGAATAAAAAAACTGGTGTCGAATGCAAAGGTTACGAAGAAATTAACCAAAAATGTTTAATTCATTCATTGCCAGAACGTTGCATGACTGTGGGAGACAAAACCGGTCTTGATTTTGGGAATTCGATCTTAAAAGGGTCGAGTTATTTTTTTAACAGTTGATGTTGTATCTCTCGGAATCCTGCCGAACCACGCGGCGATGATTGATGACGACAGTCTATGGTTCGATGGGAGACGTTAATGTAACTCTAGGGATCTCTTGTTTATTACTGGTTTAATTGACGCATCATTCAGCTCGGGGATTTCAACAGCTCATTATTTAGAGTAAGGCATACTAAATAAATAGCATTGGAACGTCTAAATTCATTCAAGGAATGTTTACTTTATATTACGTACTGTCTTATATCTTAAATTCATACAGCGCTACTTATAAACGCGGTATAAAATGTTATACCGAGAATTAGTGCAGAATACGCAAAATGTCAACTTATAAACTCGGTGTAACTTATGCTTAGCATAACCTGGATGTAACGTTCTAACAAAACTTATTCCACCGATATTCCGCCCGTCACCCTAGTATAACTTTGGTGTAGCAACGGATTTGTCAAATGACATTTTGATATTGTTGATGCTTTATTGATATTTACCAAATATTTACCGTATTAGATAATTTTTAATAATATTGAAACGTGTGTTTATTGAAATATGGCGTTTAGACAATACAAAAAGTGGAAGAAATTAATAATTCGATCAATCGATCGCAAATGTTTAGGACGAGAAGAAAATCTAAAATATTTAGAACTAGAAACGATCCCTTCCTTTTATACAATGACGACGAATTTCGTATAAAATATCGTTTTTCCAAAGACGGCGTCTTATTTTTAGAACGTTTATTTGGCAGTGAGCTATATTGCAGATACTGATAACGCTGAGATACTACTTTTACTTGCCATTTTGATATTAAATTCAAATTCAAATTATTTATATTAGTTTATAATTGAATTAATAATTTACAATAACTTGCACAAAATCACCCGCGTCTTGTTCAAGGAATAACCACATGTAACATCAATCAACCAAACGTTAAACTTGCGTTAAACTCAGTGATATTTGACACTTCAACAGACAAAATACTTTCTTTTTTTCGTTTTTGTCTATAAAATGCGGCGTTGCCGCTACGTGCATCGAACATAAGGGTGGAATACTTACGCCGAAGATATACCAAGTTTATAAGTCAAAAGATATTCTTCCGTTATTATGAGCATATACCGAGTATAACTATTCTTGGTATAACGATTGAATAACCATAGTTTAATGAATTTTTATAAGTAAGGCTGTTAGATTTTATAGTCGTTAAATTTTATAGATCGTTTGATTTAATTTATTAAGAGGGATTTCTTTTAATCGTGAAGGTATCTAGATGCTTTGTGAAAAATATGTAAAGTGCTTCAGCCGAAAACGTGTATGGACTTGTTAAAACTCCTGTCTCTTTTCCTCATTATAAGTTCGAAAGAATAGACTCCGCACGGGCGGCTTTCCCCTTTACGACTCGATTCAGAAGTATGCATGCCACAAATAAAAATAATTGAGTGTAGTTTTGTGTCTAGTTGCGTGTATTAAATTATTGTACGGTAGTAAAGCTCACAGAGTTATGAGCAATTCGTCTGTAATAGCTCAATTTACTTAAAATTATTGTGTGATGAAAGCATGTGTCGAATATGGCGCGGATATATTCTCACGTGTTGTTTTGAGGTTAACTATTGCGCAATTCATCTGAAATTCAAAGTTAAGGTTAGCGGCAGAGGTTTGCTTGTGAATATTTTTACATATTTGTAGTTGATTACAAAGTTTAAATTATTCCGTTAACATATTTATGTAACTTTTCCTTTAATTTAATTGGGAACAAGAACGAGATGTCTGCTCAGATATTTCGGACAACAGTTAAAAATGCTAAAATATAATTTAGAATACATAGTGGGGTAGCGTTTGTTAAAGACCACATTTCTGTCACTTTATAGTGTTATATATCTCTAGTTAATTATTATACGAGTACTCATTGTTTGCATGTGAACTATTAACATTTGTAGCGTACTGCAACTATTTAAAAATAAATAGTCAAAAAGTGAGAGTTTGTGAGAATCATTGCAAAAATGTGGCGTTAACAATGATTCGCTGTTACAACAAATGGTGCTTGCGATTTAACAGTGAAAGTTTACCTTTGTAATAGTTTCACAGTTTATTGGTTAGCCGACAATAGAATCACTTGATGTTGGATCGATTCCGGTGAAGTTCATTTGAATGATAACTATCTATATTGTGATTTATTAGTTATTTCTAAAGTAGTACGTGTTTTTGGGGGCGTCCATAAATTACGTGAGATGTTTAAGGGGGGGAGGGAGTCGAGTCAAATCTCATCTAATCTCACGTTGGAGAGAGGGGGAGTCTCGGCAAATATCACGCAATTTTTAAAATAAGGCTCGGTGCGGGGAATCCCTCATAGAGTGACAAGTCTAAGGTTAAGATCATTCACTAATTCGTTGGAAAGAAAATAATTTCATTCGTACTTTGACATTATACATCACTCCTGATTGTCAAACCACTATAGGTACTCGTTTTATACCAAATAGCTCAATTTAATTTGAATTTACGGTACAATGTAGCCCGTCCTTTTTTTTCGCGCCACTGTCAGCTGAACGTGTGACTCGATGAATGAGAGCAATATGGATTACTAGTCTCTAACTAGTCGTAAATAAAAGTACGAAGCGAATTATTTTTTTTTTCTTTTTATTAAAAAATCCAACGTGTTTAAATAAGAAACCCACTTTTTGAAAAATCTCACGTGAGATTTGGGGATGGGGGAGGGGATTGAATAAAATCTCACGACATCTCACCAGGGGGGGAGGGAGGGTCAGAAATTTGAAAAAACACCTCACGTAATTTATGGACGGCCCCCTTTCTTGCTAATCAAAATTGTTATTAAATATGCTAAATAATAATATTAAAGTAGTAAAATTAGATTTGACGGAATGGTTCATTTTTTTTTCCACTTGGATTGTCGCAAGAGTGTTTCTCCAAAACAAGCCGGATGCCGCTTTCCATATAAGAAGCAATTTCTCTTCACTTTTAAATGCCAGCTGAAACGTTATATCTACGCCCTTTCATTTTAAATTGAGTATCAATTTAAAAAGAATCTTCGTAAATATCATTATTGTACCCAAAAAAGAAAGCATTATCGACTTGCATAGATGGTTCTCCACTTATTATAAATAGGACGTTTCCTCCTCTGTTCTTACTGGTTCAATATAAATCTGTTTGAATTACGAGTGAAGCATGTTAATTGCGAATTATATTCTGTTGTTTTATAAAAAAAAAACAATGTTTGTAATTCGCTCGTCTCGCAACCTCCTCTTCAACTTTCGAGTGGTCGGCCTTTAGGTAGTTTTAATTGCATTCCATATCTGGGTCCGTTGTTATTGAAGGTTAATTGTAATCAGTGATTCACTTTTCGCCGACCGTCGTATAATTCGCAGAACTGTGAATGAAAGTATTAAGGCTATTAAAATTTTAATTTTATATACTATTATTAATTTAAATAGTAATCTTGTTGAATCAGCTCTTGCCATAGAAACAACGGCAGTCGATTCTTTAGAAGGTTCTACAATGAAATAATCCATTTTCGAATGCTAGGTAAAATCTATCAAATCAAATATTGCATAATTCAAAAACGAGGTTTTAATTATTGTGATTTGATTCGGTAGTGTAGCCACCCAGATAATTGCTATAACTAATTTCGTTTTAAATATTTAATTTATGCTAAATGGTTTTATGGTCAGAAGAGCTTCGGTGTCTATTAGTGAAATATGTTTAAATTGAATAACTCTAACAATATAGATGTGTTTACTATAATTAATACAAAAAGGATACCGTTTACACACATTAAAATTGATATAATATGTTTTTTGATGTTCCAGCTTTCACATTGGACGATGTTTCATTAATTGTCTTCACGTCTGTTTACATTTCCATAAGTGCGGTGCGCTACAATTATCTTGCTTGATATTTAATAATTTATAAAATCTTTTATATATTTGTATTTAATTTATATTTGTCTTTATTCAATCTTGTGGGACAAAATGACAATCACGAAGTTCCGAGTAAAGAGCTGAACATATGGAAGCTGGTAGTTCTATTTTAAAATTTTAATTAGGAAAGAAGCTTTCCAATAGCCTATTATGCCTATTATGAACCGAATGCTGGGACCTCAGGTTTCTGTCTGTATCAAATCGAATAGAGATTTGATAAAAAATTTCTTTTACTAACCGAAAGCTGTTAACTAATTATGAGATATGTTGTCGAAATCTGAAAGCTGTCAAAATAATAATAAGGTTTTAATTTAAAATAAACTCTCGTCGGTGATTTATAATTCATCCGTATTACATGTGAAACGGACGGAATCTAGCATGCAGTCAGGATGCCTATCCGGTTGATACATTTGTATGTTTACGATGTTATACCATAATAAGAACTGTTACAGGATGCATAAAAAAATGCCCAGAGCAATTTGTAATTTAATTACATTTCGCCGTTACGTCGTCGTCGTTTCTGGGTACAAAAAGAAAATGGGATATACATTTTTGTATTCTTTGCTGTTATGGCTAAAGTCGAGTTTTGAATGTGAGCGCGGAATTATTGTATTGTGTCTGGTGGTTAGATCTTGTATACTGTACAATTAACACGTAATCTGTAATATGGTCTAGTTAATATCTAGTATGAGTTACGTTAAAGAAGTCCATACGGAGACTTCTTTTATTTTTGCTTGATTATTTATATCATAAGCTAATGTTGAAATAAATGAAAGAAAGTGTTTACCACCAGCCTTCCTATTTCGGCCGCGTAAATTATAACTCTTGTCACCTGTGTTGGATGCAGCCTCCAGTATGTCGAACAATTTTAAAATCAGTCCAGTTGTATCAGAGTCCATTCAATGCAAACAAACAACCGAACATTTCTTTTTTATTACATTAGTATTATTATACGTGACTATTGTTAAGGCAAATCTGATTAGTTTCAGGGTTTAATTAATTTTATAGATGTAATGGAAATATTTTTGATCTAAAAAATACAGCTAACACGAAAGATAAATCATAATTTTCGATTAAGACTATTTGACTCATGTAGGTATTTACTACACATGTAGAAAAAAAGCCAGATATAACTTAACGATATACCTATTACTAGTTTTAAATATATTGCTCATCCTAATATATATATAGGTACTCGTATTTATATAGGTACCTACTAATAATATGGTATCATAGTCAACGCCAAAAAATTCTTTATCAAACGTGGTCGAGTGGTGTTCTAGATAATATTTCGTATTTATCTGACCGATATCAATGTTATCGGCCTTTGTGACAGTTTACATGATTTATCAACAGACGTATCCTTCCCAGTCACTGATAAGATACTTGGTGTGACGTTTGCAGGGCCATTGATGCAAAAGTTATAACGTGAGGACGAAATAAAATCACTATTCAAATTGATGATCAAAGAAAAAAAGTACAAATAAATTGTAATTAGCCTTTTCTATTCTGTTGAAAATACAGTGTCGGATACAACGCTGTCGTAGGAAGTAGGTTTTATTTCATGCAACCTCTACAGCGACCTCTACAACTGTAGTTTTTAGCAGAATGCACTGCTGTTAAACTACGGTACTTGTGTTATTATGCGAAAACGCTATTTTTTTATATTTTCCCCAGTGACAGTAGCTACCGCCGTACTTATGATGCCGGGCCCCCGGGCTACATAGGTCAATAATGTGTATAAGCATAAAAATTTACCTTAAAAGTTTACCCCTCAACTAATTTTGATACAGGCCGCGCTCCAAAGTGTACTACGCCAATATAGTTGACGTATCTTTAGAATTGAATTGTATCTAATTTGTTCTAGTAATTCCAATAATTGTAAATTTTCTCATTATCAAACCTTTTAGCGAGTAATTAAAATAAATTTTAACGCTCTATTTCTCATACTCGTATTTAGGTAGTTATAGTCGAGAGAAATAATTATTTGAGAAAATGATATAGATTAAGCAGATATTTTTAACTATTAGACTTGAATTTTAATGAAATAAGAACTGTTAATAGCGTATTCTTACTATTAACAGTTATTGTTACTTTATTTAAATTTCTGTTTATTTATTTAAAATAGTTACTTTCAACTCGACTATAGATACGGGTGTTAGAATAGATACGCTATTGCGTTTTTTACTCACCTGGTAATTAATATTTTTTAATACATTAATCTTTTATCTTTAAATGTGCAGAAAGAAGACATTGATTGTATCAAAGAGGAAACAAATTTCAACAAAGCTTTGTACTGTCAACAACATGTCAGGTTGTACGATTCTCAAATTCATTAATTTCAGTTTAAATTTGACATATTGTGTTAATCAGATTTCAAATACGTGTGTGCATGACACAACAACAGTTTTCTCTTATCCTATGCTGTCGTCCTCGTGCATGTATTTACCATATGAAGCTTTATCTCGTCTACCTACGATCGTTTTCTTTCCAGTGAACATTCCGATTTTAGTACTGAAATGCTATAAAAAAAGTTTAGATTCCGGTCACGTAGGGTTTGACGTTTTGGAACGACGACTGTGCGATACTGAATAGCGAGTTTGAAATGTTTGAGATACGCTGTATCGGACACATAAAAAAATCTCAAAATGTTGAATCTTTCATGATGTGTCCTGACTTTTCAGTTTTTGTTTATTTTTTGGGAAGTTACGCTAACCCTGACACGTCTTAGTTTTTAAATCATAAAGTTAGCTAGTTACATGATCAGATGTTATGGGCTTACACTGATTATACAAATATCGGTAAGCACTCATCAATAATCTCGGCGCATTCATGCGCGGACGCAGGAACCGGTTAGCACCTCCCCAGACACCGACGAATGCATTCTATCCACAGATTGATATAAGACATAAATACATTCTAATATACCTACTTGTATCAAATTTGAAAAAGTAAATTTTGATGCCTGGATATATAAGTATCATAACAGAGAAATATTTTGATTTAGTTTAAATTCAAACAATTTTCCTTTTCATTTCCTTCAACTTTGGAACAAATATCAAAGTATTGGTTCTAAGAGTTACATTGTAAATAATGTTTCATTTTCAGCTGAATTTAGTAAGTCAACAACGATAAGATTTGATTGAATCACTAAGATATGAGTAATATTTGTCAACTGGACTACGTAAGCGTAGGATATATTGAGCTCTGACGTTATTAAATGACCCAACTTTGTTTCCTTTTGCGTTCAGGCAATCGCCTAATGCTACCGATGCATTTGTGACCCACAGAACATGTGATTTGAAATTTACTTGATCGCTGTGTCGTTTAATATTTAATTATCATTTTGTAAAATATTGAAAATAGAAAACACACTGTAATTATAAAAAGTTTTACAATGTCGTCGGTAACTAATTTTAAAACTTAAAAAGTCAATGTGTAGTTTGTCCAATTGGTCTTTGTCGTTTGCTGCGGTATTTTGCTTTCATCATCAGCCCTTTTATGTCCCCACTGCAGGGGCTCAGGCCTTCCTTATGGATGGTTAAGGAGGATGGGCCATGACCCTCCACGCTGGCCCAATGCGGATTGGAGGGTATTAACGACTGCAAATGCAGCCGGGACCAACGGCTTAACGTGCCTTCCGAAGCACGGAGTAGCTCGAGATAATAATTTTTTGGTCACCCATCCCGTGACCGACCCCTGCGAAAGTTGCTTAACGACAACGATCGCGGACCGCGGCGCTTAACCACTACGCCAACGAGCTACTTTTGCTTTAAAACTATTATTATGTACCTATATAATTCGTCTCACAGCAGTAAGCAAGAAGAAGGTTGATATGTAAATAAGTATAAAATGAGAGCCATGTAGTTATATGTAAGTCCTGCTTTTTTAAATCCTCAATGAGGAAGTATTTAAAAAAAAAACGAAAGCACTAAAAAGCACCTTCACTAGATGGCGACTTTAGCAAAAGTTGATTTTTGCTGGAAACGAACGGACCAAAGACAGACAATTCCGTTTCTTTTAACTAACATATAATAAAACTTAAATTTGATAAGTTCAAAACTTAGATATCGATACAAATACGAAAAAGTACAAATAGAATATGAGTTGTGTTTTTTTAAATGCTTCCTCATTGTATAAACAAGAGCGTATAAAAATGGGCGAGTGCATTAGTGCGTTAAAATTGTGTCACTATAGTCTACGATTAAAGTTACGATTTTTCGCCTGTCACTTGTTTTGTTTGATTATTTCGAAACTGCCAAATTCTGATAAAGCGAAAGTGTTATACGTTGCTTAAACTTATGTAACCTTTTAAACATAAGGGATGAAATTATGCTAATGTCTTACGGTTTGTGTGGTTTTCACCTGCTTAAATAGCTTTTCGCCAGCGGCTTCGCCCGCGTGGACCTGTATTATTCATATAACCTTGTTGAATCACTCTGTATATTGATGACAACCGCATTAAAATCCGTTGTGTAGTTTAATAGATTATTTATTTATAGTTTAAAAGATATCAGTATACAGGCAGCGGAAAGTGACTCATAGAATGGGACGTGCTAAATAAAGTATATAATAATCGACATTCGCGAGAATTTGTCCTTCGTTTTAAAGATAATGACGACTTATTATATTTGATGCAACGAAAAAGTATTTATGTATACAAGTTTAGAATCAAAGTGTTCCAATCCGTGGACATGCTAGAAGCTTCGCCGGATGCAGTCATTCGACCTGCAGGAATTCTGTTTGCTGAGCGCTTTTGACGCGCATCACTAGTTTATTGCAGCGCAGGGTTGTCCCGTATGCTTATGTTCAAAATGAAAACTAACGAAGAAAAATAATATATATCTTTAAAATGTTGTTCTTAGATTCTTTTATACAACTAAAGGAAGACCTGAGTGGCAGGTATTAATGCTAATTTGACTTTACTGAACCTAATGTTTAAATATATAATCTGGAACTGTGTTGTGTTAGTAAACTGGCAAAAGTAGTAAACTTTTGCTTATCAAACTATTAATCGAAGTGAAATGAATGACGATTAATAATATGGTTTAATAATAGTAGTATATTAAAGATTAACTTAAAAATAACGGTATCTAACAAGAAAAAATGGCTTTAGGGTCAGTGCAAATCTGATGGAAAATGTGTGTCTCGGAACGTCTAGAACTGGCAAAATATATAATAACGATGACATTCAACCTTACACTTTCAATGGATAATTCCGCGTAGGTAATAACGTATATTCTCGTGATATGCTCGACGGATCTTCCGTCAGATTTGTACCGATTCTAAAAACCTACCTCTGAATGTAAATTGTTAGTCTAAAATAGAATAAAAAAGCCAACCCTACAGTGTGACGGGAGGGCGCGGATGTGGCATGGATGTGTAAATATGTGTGTTCGAAAAAAAAAATCATTAACATTGTTTGAAGAACAGTTTTTAGTCGCATTCCATAACATATCTATTGAGACAGTGGGAACTTTTGGATCTATGTCTGGGTATAGATTTCTGGTAAGCATGGCTTAATATATTAGAGATAGAGGAAGCCGTGAATATTGAATTTGTAACTGTGAATGTATGAATTAGTATCAGCAAAATCTCTTGATCACAAGTACAGCCTGGGATGGAAGGGGGGGGGGGGGGGGGCGGTGCCTGCCGCCACGGGCCCTCAATGGGGCTAGTCCGCCACTGAGTTCACCTGAAGCAAGTTGAATCTTGAAGCTTATGCCTGTTTACATTAAACTTAGGAGACGCCTAAATCTGTCGCCAAATTGTTTAGAAAAAGCCTAAGGTGTACATGCATTTCACCAATGACTAGGAACCACCTAACTATATTTATCAATGTCTTAAGTCATGACAATTCGCCTTGAGTTAGGCATTTGCGTAATATGGCTGATCACAAAGATGTCAAGAAACATAAGAAAAATGATAATTTGGAACTAAACTAATCTCCTTAGGCATATCGTAAATAAGGCGTTTCCTAGTTCTAGGTTAGTGAAAACGGGTGTTACTTTTTCTTTAACTTCCAACTTATGACAATGATGCCCGTTTTAACCTAGAACAAGGCATAGCTTAACTAGAAATCATTTAATATTAAGAATAGCTTAAGCAGATTTGTCGTTTCACCAAACCTGTAACATTAGGTAATGCAGATAACTAAGCACTTGCTTTGTTATGCAACGTTTGTCTATGATTTGGCATGCTTCAGTTCGTCTTTTTTTATGTATGGCATATTTGCGTTTACACAATTCCGCCAATGTCACGTTAGTGGACTTTACACTAAAATTAGTATTTAGAGGTAATAAAACAAGAAAAAATATACGTGGTCTTGTATTTGTATTAACACGAGCACCCAACAGTGCCAATTCCTTAACACATCCGTTATAGCCAAAGAGTTAATGTATATGTAACATTACGCAAATGCATGTCCTAACTTAATTTGGGCAACTCTAAGTTTAGTGAAAACAGGCTTGAGTGAACTTATTAGGTTGAAATATGTCAGTCTTGTGAGTGACATACGTATTTAAAAACAAAAAAAAGATTAAACATATATCTGATAATATCTCGTAAAACAAGTATTTAACTGAAATGTCCACTGTCGAATTACATATAATATGTTTTTATGAAGGTTTATAGGTTGGTAGGTTATCGGTACCGGTGATAAGTCCGTCCGGTACCGGGTGATGACCCTTCCTATCATACGTGCAGACAATATTTTTAATATCTAACACAATTTACTTGGCAAATACCTAGATTTATTTGAACGCAATTAATTTAAAAAACTACCGAATGGATTTTTATGCAGTCTTCACCAATGGAAGGAGTAATTTATGAGGAAGGTTTAGGAGTATAATAAATTAATTATGATTTTGTGTTAATTGTATGAAGTATAAATGGATTTTTTGAGGTAGGAAAAATCACACGTATTGGATTATAAAATATTTTAGTCTGTTTATACTTTATATAAGTAAGTTCTTAATTTGTTTTCATTTCTGGGACTATCTTAAGTAAGTGCTGTGAAATAAGGGTACTGCAGTAATTCTTCGGCCTTTTAAGTTATATAAAACGAAAAATACAGAGGTCAATTCCTATTATTACTTTGTATTATACTCTAACCGTGCTACGTATAAACAAGGTTTAGCGTTGGATTAAATTTACGCTGAGACTGCTCTTAATATTAGTCAAAATTCATATTATTAAACTGAGACTTAACAAAGGTACGGGAGTAATATTTGCTCCTAGAAGGTAGTAGATTTGCTTATTATCTGTGCAATATGAATATGTACTAATACTAAAATGGCAATTTTAGCGTTAATTTACGCTGATGCTAAACCTTGTTTATAAGTAGCACTGTGAGATACTGACGCTATAGTGGTTTAAATGAAAAAGAAAGATTATCAACCACCACGGAAAGAACGCGTCAAAATTCATACGTTAGCGGCCAGCATTGACCATAAATCGTTTGGAGAGAAAATTTATAATTATATGCACGGAGTGCTTAACATTTCTTGATAGCCCGAAAATATAAACGAAAGACCTGTTTTAGTTGCAATTTAAGTATTAGTCCCAATTCATATTATACAGAGAATATGCAAACCTGGTACCTTCTAGGAGGAAATATTACTCCCGTAGAAGCTCGTACTGGGTTAACTTTTGCTAAGTCTCTGTTTAATAATATGAATTTATTTATTTAACATACTTTATTGACCATTGAATTGGTACAAAAGGCGGACTTAATGCTATTAGCATTCTCTACTAGTCAACCTTTGGGATATAGAAATACACGACGGCGGCATAAAGTTAACTAATAAATATACTACTTTAACTACACTACAGAAGAATTTATATACAATTATATAAATATAAACAAATATTATACCTATACATAAATATAAATACATATACAAATACTCGTACATATATGAATTATGATACATATACATATGATGATGATCTTCACAAACGTTCCAAGAGAAAAGTGTGAGCTTTCCGTTTAAAGATGAATTTGTTAGGAGATAGTCTGATGGTGTCGGGGAGGTCATTCCACAGACATATGGCTTGAAGGGTGAACGAGTCGGCCATAAAGCCAGAATGGAAAAGCAGAGTAGATAGTCCAAGTGTATTAGCAGAACGCAGCTGTTTGTCATGAGAATCACGAAGGTATTGAAATTTACTTTTTAGGTAATTTGGAGAATTAGGGTTACAAAGTACGGAAAAGAGCATACAGAGCAGTCGTAACTAGTTGTTTGCGCTGACGAATAGGAAGCCATTTGAGTTGAGACCGATAAGACGAAACATAATCATACTTGCAAAGGCAGAAAATAAAACGAATTGCATTGTGGACAATGCAGTCCAACTTATTGAGAAGATCTTCGTTCAGGGTAACAGACATCAGTATAGTCAATGATAGGAAGAATAAGGGAAGTGACGAGGGTGACCTTAGTTTTGGTAGGAAGGAAATGTCTGAAGCGATTAAGCGAGCGCAAAGAATAAGTTACCACACGACCGACCTCTTTAACCTGTGCTGTCCATCTGAGCTCCGAATCAATATAAAGTCCAAGGTTTTTAACTGTAGAACTGAATGGTATTACAGAGTTTTCATACAATACAGGTGGGAGACGCCAGTAATAAGTTTAATAAGCTGTTTGGAGTTTCCTACCACAATTGCTTGGCATTTTGTAGGGGTTCACGGAAATACCAAACTTAGTTGATCATGCATTGACATGAGAGAGATCCTTATTCAATTTAGAAATACCTGTAATAATTTCATCGCTCGTTGTTTGCACATATTTTTTTAATTATTATTGTGTTTTTTTTAATAATTGTATTCCCGTACTTAATAACTTTGTCTTAAACAATTTAATTTGTTGTATTCGTTGATTTCGTATAAGGTACTATGTAAATATGTATGCGTATAATCCAACTTCCAAATGAGGTCCGTTAATAAATTAAAGTTGACGTTTAATAAAACATAGCACAGACAAGCCTGTCACGCGTGTCATCATACTTCACCCATCACCACACCACGTTTTAATGTATTTATAACCTATAAAACGTACGGTTTACCTCATCCGATACTTGACGTAACCGAGACATGGAACCTATGAGTCACGCTTGAACAGATGACGATTAAAAAGATAAAAACTAGATGCCTAACACTAAACGTGGTAAAGTAGTTCTTAGGTCAACAAGAAGAAAGTGGAAATTCCCTTGAAACATGCTTTACTACTAGCGTGTGTGTTATGGCCGTCTTTGATTCGATAATGTTCATTTTTTTGTACGCATTCCAGTGGTGTTCAAGTTTTATATAAGATATATAAAACTAGAACTAACTTGTTGCTGTAAAATGCTGAGTTAAAAAAGTTGTTATGACAGGATTCAGTAATCGTAATTTTGAATTTACCTAACTAGCTGCAAAGTTTAGGGTCTCACCTTAATAAAGTCTAATTCAAAATAATTCTTAGAGCGACTGATAAAACGGACTTATAGTTTTACACGCGTGTCTATAGTGGAGATAAGTAATTACCTACTTGAGATAATGATGCGATGAGACAAACATTTTTAACCAATACACGAGAGTTTGATAGAAGTACAAACTGTTCATCATCATCATCAGCCCTTTTACGGCCCCACTGCAGGGGCTCAGGCCTTCCTTATGGATGGTAAAGGAGGATGGGCTATGACCCTCCATGCTGGCCCAATGCGGATTGGAGGGTATTAACGACTGTAAATGCAGCCGAGACCAAAGATAATAATCTTTTGGTCACCCATCCCGTGACCGACCCTTGCGAAAGTTGCTTAACGGCAACGATCACGGGCCGCGGTGCTTATCCACTACGCTACCGAGCTACTGACTCTATGCCAGTCTCGATTGGTAATAGGTAATATTTAACAATTATTACTTCGTTCATATTCTTGTTGATTTGTAAAAAATTATGCTTCGGCTATGACATATTCTCATTAAAATACTTGTATTTGCTATAGATACAATTTAATATCCATAGGAATCTCTTCTTACTTCAGATTTGCGTTGTCTAATTTCAATATCTATCTCGATTCTATTCAAAGGTATGTAACGTTTAAAGGTGCAATCGATTTCGGACGAATGATGATATGAATGAGCATTAAACAAAAAATAAATTGGTAGCTCAAACTTAAAGTAATATGTTTGTCTAGCGCTTGCCTTAGACAATTCCAATTTACGTAAAATTAACGATATCGTTCATACAATTTAAATCAAAAAAGCTTTGCGATTGCAATCGCTATCACATGTCAAATAGTTGCAGCGTAAAGTTCATGCTCATCTTTCAAATGTCAAATTAAAAAGGGATCGCAAATGATTTTAAAATTAGACTTTTAGATCTCTTTATTCCTAAGTCGGGTTACCACACTATGCAATGGATTTTGACCTTACCTTCAACGAATTAAGGTTTAAAATCGGAAAGTTTGACGTTTATGTATTGTCTGACGCGCAGTTGACTTATCTTTAGGTAATTGAGTGTAACTTTTTATAGTTATACTTATTTACAGAATCAATAAGAAATATACCACACACAAAATATGCCCGCTTACTAAAGCTTAACAATCGAATTGAAAGTTAAAATTTACTTATTGTTTAAAATGATACACCCGTAGAGATTATTACTGTACTCGTTTATTAAGCTTTTTTTGTAGTAGAGTCGACTCCCGCTGTGAAACAAATTACGATTAAATAGCATGTATCGGGTTACCGCTAAAATAAATTTCTTATTAATTTTCTTATTTTAAGCTAGTAAATAGGGAAATCCAAGTGTACTGTACTCTTAAGGCTGTCTCTAAAAGCTTTCATTGGTGGGATTCTCTATGGAAACTTTTTTGAGTGTTCAAAACAGCCTGATTTATTTTTAATTGTCCTAGCGTAATTTGTATATTTGTAGTTAATCTTTTAAGGAGATTAAATTAATTTGAAATACACAATTTACTTTCTTATCAGCGTTGGTATTCTGTAAAAATCGTCGATAAAATAATGATGTCGCAACACAGAGGTACAAATAAACTTCTTAAAAGTGACAGCGTTGAGCTCAACGCTGATTTTTCTTTCTTAGCATAGCTATATGAATATCGATTTCTTATATTTTCACGCACACTATCTATAAATGAAACAACTTTTACATTTTTTTAGACTGTCTTTTGTGTGGTTCATTTATAGCTCTATTAACTTTTTATTAATTCTATACATTTAATTTAAATATTCATTTTCCAATTTTAATAGCATTTTCTTGAATGCTTTAATAGCTTTTGAGATAAGTATTATTTATCACTTTTCAAAGTTTGACGTTGGTTCTATTTTGTAAAAAAAGTTTTTATTATTATTTAAATATTTTGGTTTGTTTTAGTTTTCGAAATAACTTTGTTTGTTTAAAATCGATCATAGTTCTAACATCAAATTTAATATATTTCAGAAAAAAAACGAATCAAATAAAATCATCAATAAAATATGTCGATAATTTTAAATGATAAATTTTCTATTCTTTAATAAAGAAAAATAACGAACAACAACGAGATACAAGAAAGAACAGCATAGGTTTATTAACTGACCTTTATTAACCGACTTTAAAGTCGAAAAGGAGGAGGTTTATGTTCGACGATGATGTGCTTTTCCATTTTTTTGTATGTTTACCGATTTTTCCGCGAATGGTCGACCGATTTCCGAATTTGTTTTTTTAGTCAACAGCTAAAATGGACCAAGTCTTAAATGGACCAAGGTGGATCCATTTAAATTATTTAAGTTGGTGGTCATTTATTGAACCGCTTCCTTTTTTTGTGGCAGAGCTGCTGAGTTTATATTACTGAATAGTACTGCAGGTCATCACTTGTACACCAGATTCCATAAAATCGATAAATACCTTTATTGAATACCTTCATTAAATTATTATAGGCCAATAGAATTTTATAAGTGTTTTAAGACAGGCAAATCGAAAGTGCCATTGTGCCCATTTACTACTGCCATTTCAGTATGCGATGATGGTATCCCATTGACCTACATCGACGTTATTAGTTTTTAAATCGGCCATCTGTCCGAGTTCGAACCTCTCTCAGATATTGGATTTAAGGTTGAACGTCGAAACAAAGAAAACGAGACAATATCCACTAAATAGATAGAGATAGAGAATGGCGTATTGTGAAATATGTAGCCTACGCCACCAGCGTATGATTTAGGTTCCCTTATGTGAAAGAAATAAACAAATAAATTTAGAAACTTTACCTCTTTAAAATATTAGTGTAGATTGTAATGGAATCGTAATATAACTACTTAACCCATAATCCATGTTCTTGCCTAACATTCTAAAGAGATAGGGTTGATAATGAGTGTTGTCCGTGAGCAAAGTTCTCTGTTAGCATAAGCTGAGCCGACCCTTTTGCTTTGTAATAAAAATTTCACCTGTATTATATACTAGCTTTCCGGCAACGGCTAAGGAACCGTTTAGTGGGATAAAATGTAGCCTATATGTTAATCCATACTTAGATGTATCCGTATACCAAATTCTATCAAAGCCCGGTTTTGGAAACTGATCCCTTATTTGGCATTTCTCTGCTAACGCATAGGCAAAACATATTTATAATGACACGAATAGTTTTTAAAAGGTTGCATTGTAGCTAATACAATTGCCGTGAGCTGTGAAGCTGTATCAAAGTTCACTCCCTCGTAGCTCTTAAAATCGCCATAACCAGGTTATAATCTCACAATGGCGAAACCTCGGAATCATATGTTCTAATTGTGTGAATTACTATAGGGAGTGAGCATCGAGTAAAATTTACACGATAATTCTTAATCCCGGTTCTGCGTAGTTTTCTTTAGTTTCATGTAATAGTAGTAGGTAGTTATAAAAGAGTTGGCAATAAACTGCATCGATATTTTATTAGTTACGAATAGTAAATTTTCTGTTATCACTGTATTATTCTTGTGTAATCGTTGTAAATTCGCTTGATGTGGTAGTTAGGTATAAAAGCGGTCTTAACAATTTAACAGTCGTAAAATTAATCAGATTTCCATTAAAACTTCACTGCAACGAGACGTATGAAAAGGTTATTGTTCAAGTACTTGACCTAGATGCCTTATTGTTGTAGGCATCGGTTATCGATGCTGCAGGTTGGCGTCAGGTTTTAATCGATTCGATCATTTATTTGCAGAACTAATTTTAAATAACAGTTTGTGGTGAAATATTTTATTGATTGAGGTCACATTATTTCACTTCGAGGCATACTTGACACACACTTAAAAAGTTATCAATCTAGATTTTTTTAATTAGAATTTAATATTGTTCTTTGATCAGCGTATCATTGACAATAGTCCAGTCTTAATCAACTCTCAACTCAATGTATTCATGAAAATTGGGGTTTCTATTCTTAATAAAATATGCTTAAAAATGCACGTGTACCAGGTACTCTTATATGGGACTCGAACCCATGACCTTTCGCAATCTTGATGACTGCTCTAACCATTGAGCATCCGAGGACCCTACAGGACTGACGAATCTTTTAAAGCACATGTTGCTTTTCGCTACGGTGAGCGTATTTTCGTCAATGTTCAGGCAATCCACTAAAACAGTGTATACAAAATTGATCATATATAATAATAGGGACTTCTGTACATATCTGATTAAAAATTTAGAGAACGTAACGAAAGTTGGATCTAATCATGGAGTTTTTATAGAAAAAATATATTTTCTTGACCAGTTAAAATGCATAGAGTAGCTCGGTGGCGTAGTGGATAAGCGCCGCGGCCCGCGATCGTAGTCGTTAAGCAACTTTCGCAAGGGTCGGTCACGGGATGGGTGACCTAAAAATTATTATCTCTAGCTACTCCGTGCTTCGGAAGGCACGTTAAGCCGTTGGTCCCGGCTGCATTTGCAGTCGTTAATACCCTCCAATCCGCATTGGGCCAGCGATGAGGGTCATGGCCCATCCTCCTTAACCATCCATGAGGAAGGCCTGAGCCCCTGCAGTGGGGACGTAAAAGGGCTGGTGATGTGATGTGATGTGAGTTAAAATGCTGCTATGAAATCGAATACATTTTATTTAAGCTTTTATGGCAAAACGAGTAAATATATAAGATAACATCGACATTATTTTTCAGATATCAATAACTTCTAAATCTTCACGGCAACTGTTAAAAGTTTATTGTTTCTATGACCCCGTGTACAGACAGTAAACTCGTTTTATAACTGGAATCGATAGTATCTGTCTATAAATCGGGTATACTTACTTAAATCACTAGATGGATATTTATTGTTTAAATGTCTGTCTTATCTGCACTTCCAACGAGGAACGTCCGCAGCAGCTTTTGTTACTTGTTTGTTAGCCGATGTTAGGTAGGTATTTATTTGTTAAAATTTATATCATTTCGATAAATCATTGTGTACCTTATATAATGAAACATACAATTGATATTAGTATTTTGTTATGTTTATTAATTGTTTGATAAAATGTTTTTCCTCGGAGATTGCTGAAGGATGTACTTTTACATGTTATTAAGATTGAAGTAATTATAATGAGACAATTGAAAATATATAACTGCTTGTCAGCTTTTTTTTTGGAAATTTGCTCGCGTAAATAACTCTGCCATGATGTATAGCTTCTCGTAGGTAAAAGAATTTTCAAAATCGGTCTAGTGGTTTTAGAACTTGTTTAATGCAAATAAAGAATCACAATTACTCTCTATAATATTGGTACGGTGCGTCATACCACACCGTTTATTTCGTCCTAGGTTCCCGCATCCAAACTTTTTATTTATGATCTTTAACATAATTTCGTTTTATTATTCATCTTTCGTAATTTGAAATTTTGAGTAACTCGATATGCTCTTTTTGAATGGCAGTTCGTGATAATTCATCTAGTGAAAACCTGGCAATTTGTATACAAAATAGTGTTAGAATTTATCAAAACTCATTTATTATTGTTAGTTCTGTTATTTTCACGTATCATAAATCAGTAAAGGAAATTGTAAACATGTTACTAAAGTTCTATTTGTTCAACAACCCGAGGAAGGGGTATGTAAATGTTTTACCTAACTACTCATTATAATTTAGAAATCCATGCGTACTGTTTTATATTCTTCTTGTTTGTTGTTACAGGTTTTATTAACACTATAAAATATATCCAGTTATCAAGCTTTGTCAGCCTTTTTTTTACCTAAGCACCGAATCCGTTATAATATTAGTATAGATCTACTTTTCTGGGTAGTTTAAGTGATTTTCATACAGGTGTCCGCCTGCAGATTTTATACTTTAAAAATTAAAATAAATTAAACCACGTATACCACTAAAGTCATTTATCGATTATCTCACACAAAAATAACATTGATTTAATTTTTTTAAATATGTCCACTCAAATGGCGTCCTTTTAGTAGCAAATATTCTTGCAACCTTTCTTTCATGTTGGCGAAAACTCGCTTGCAAAGTTCTTGTTGAATATTCGCAATCTCGCGTTGGATATACCTCTGTAGGGTCTATATTTTTGATGGCGAATTACTGTATACGCGAGACTTTAAATATCCCAATAAGAAAAAGTGACAAGGAGTCAAGTCCGGTGATCTAGGAGGTCAGGCTATATCGCCAAAGCATTTATTAATTTTCCTGGAAAAATTCTCGGATTTTTGTCGTTTAGTCGCTAGCAGTGTGTGTCGTGACCCGTCCTGTTGAAAATGTGTTTTGTTGTTGTAACCAACATGGCGATGCAGCTCCTGTATAAAAAAAGTTGTCCAGTATTGCGCGGTAACGTTCACCGTTGACAGTTTCACCCCTACAGAAAAAAATAAGGTCCTATTATGCCAGTTCCAGAAATGGCGCACCAAACTATTATTATTTTTGTCTTCGAGCTATGAAGAGGCTTTTCATGAACTTCTTTAGGATTGTTTGCACTCCAATATCGCATATTTTGTTTATTTACGTACCCGTTTTGTTTGACGGCATAGAAAATCGTTCCAGAAAAACTCTTGCATAATTTTGCTTTATTATGAAATCATTTTCTTTCAACTGCTGTGTGATTTGAAGCTTATACTGATGAAACTTCAATTGTTTTCGTAAAATTTTATGAACTGACGTCTTTTTCATCCTTTATTTGATGTAGATATTACCTCCGTGTTTTGGAAAAGGCTTGTTTGCGTTAGTATCAACTGTTTCATTTAATTTTATCGAAATTCTTACCACACAGTTTTGCCTATTATTCAAGTCTGATAGGATCAGGACTGTCTAGTAATAAATTGGTGATTATCTGTCCCTTATTGGTTGCCACAGTTTGTCTATGTCATTCTTGTACACCTAGCTACATAATGATTGGTTTCATATTCAAATTAGACGCCAACTTGTCCGTCATTAGACTTATTGTTTGAATGATAGGTTGTTTGTTAATAGGGGAAACGAGACAAACTTTCTTGTTGAGCATAAAAAGTGGTTGTAGCTGAATAATTATGTGTTATTCCGATGTTTTTATATATTTGTATGACAGATGAAAAGAACAATTTATATAATGATAAGAACAATTTGAAATTTCTCGAATTGTCGTTCGTGGACAAACAGAGTAGGCTTTCAGGACGCATTTGATTTAAAATTATCTTGATCTCGAATTTGTAAAGCAAACTATAAATCTATTAATTCAAAGGTTAGCTAATAAAAAACGTTGATTTTAGAAGAAATATGAAATTAAAGTTTTCAAATGATGCATCGTTTAAGAAACAATTATATTTACTTTTACTACTACTACACGGAATTTGCAAAACTAAATAATCTTATAGTTGTGCGGTATACTTTATCTAATTCATGATAGTAAAGTTAAAGTGTCATGATATTCACAATATTTTTTAAAAATAATACTTATTTTCGTATCGGGTTTTGTTGATTGAATGACTTTTCTGATTCCATTAATCAGGATAACCTCTCGTGACTTCGCTATTGGTGTGTAATTGTGAACGATGAAAAACAATAATGATCTATTTCACAGTCCCTCCGAGTTACTTTCGAGATCCGTGAAAACACCTCATTTTTTACTGTTGTCTCGAAATAGATTCATTCGTTTCGATAACGATGACTCGACAGATAATAGTCAAGAAAATATACAGAGAAAACATTATAAAGTATTTTTAATTACTTACTTTTATACTTCTGTATCACGTGGTTTTCGCATGATCTAGATACCCATATACATTTGGATTGTATTTAGGTATGTCATAAATCTTTGTGAACTTCTTTTTGATAATTTTGCGCTTAGAATGCTTTTTAATCATCACCATTTATCTTATTAAAATTTCAAAATCTGGAATTTTAATGTACCCAGCCTGGAAATTAACTGGTGCCGCTAAGACAGACGAAGTTTTATAGTATTCTGTTTTATTAAATAATTTTCTGTGGTATAGAAGTTTGGGGAGCCTTACATTCTCTTTAAGGTATATTTTTAGTGAAGAGTGATCTTAGAAAATCCTATAACCGGGTGAGTTTGTATGTAAAGAGCTCTAAATGTCGAGGTAGCAAAAGTTGTATGTAAAGACCCGTGTTAATCTTTCGGCCTAAACCCTACGCAAGTGATGCAGAGAGGACCGATCGTCATAAAGCGCGATCTTTACATGGTCTTTCGTCTTCATGACAATTATTAGGTCGTAGTAAATTTATAGGATGTTATTAATTTTTTGATACTTACTTTCAATGTGGTAGGGTAATTCTGCTAATGTAAGTCTAATTATGGAGAGTCAATAGCACTTCTTGTTATAGTTTTTGATACTAGATCACAACAATAAATTTATCTGTCACCATTGTATTGTGACGAAGACATTGCATTAATAATATTGGATTACAAGTAGTTCTATGGAGATGCGATTATTACGTAAAAATTAGCAAAATTGAGGCCTTGATATTATAGTCACCAGTAGGTAGGTACACAAGTTGATACTCCTTGTTGAGTGCGTATAGTTAGTATTCCTCCTACTGAACTGTTACCGAGCACAAACTGTGGGATTGTAATGGCCTCTTTATGGCCCAGATAAAGCCGGGATCGCCACCATAACGAAGTTATGTTTTATACGCTGTCCTCATTGTAGCAATTTGAATATATACGCTGATATTTTAATGGAAATTGGACTTAATTACGCAGTCATTCGTTTGTGAATCTGATGAAATATGGTCATCACTGATATAATCGAAAGAGAGCCTTTTCGTCCATTCGTTCTGTTATTGATAGTAATTCAGAGAAATCTTGAACGTGTTTTATGAAGCAGCGGATCGGTGCATTTACAAGATTTGTCATGTTTATAGTGAAATTAGATTTTTTTAGATCTTCAATAAAGTTATACATTAACAGTGCTACTTATAAACAAGGTTTAGCTTTGGAGTAAATTTACGCAAAATTGCAATTATAGTATTAGTCTATATTAATATTACACAGAGAATAAGCAAATCTACTAACTTCTAGGAGCAAATATAACTCCCGTGGAACCTCGTACTAAGCTAACCTTTGTTAAGTCTCTGTTTGTTAATATGAATTTTGAGTAAAACGAAGAGCAGTCTCGTCGTAAATTTACTCCAACGCTAAACTTTGTTTATAAGTAGCACTGTAAAGGTTTAGTAACTTTTCAGAAATGCGGTTTTTAAATTGTATCACATTCACTATCGAGCTTATTCAAACGTATAATCAAACCATCGTTTGTTTACTCTATTTGGGGTTGATCAGCCGTCATCTCAACATTCACTTATTACTTCCACATATTATCTTTCACACAGTTTATCCATAGTTTCTGCAGTCTTCCTTTTACATTTCCGAAGTTCTTGTTTCAAAATTATTTAGGTGGATACCCTTTGCATATATTAAGACATTTTAAAATACTTTCATGGGCAAAGGTTATATTATACAAAGTTGAATATTATTTGAAAGCCGGAAGAGTACGGGTGGGACTAAAATCATTATGATAACAACTTACTCTTTGTCATTAGATTTAATTATAGTTTAAGGAATGTTCGTTATATTATTTTCATTAAGAATATTGTTAATGCTGACATTAATTTCATATCAGTTTTGCGTAAATACCGGACAATTCAAAAGTGTTTTAACATATAGAAAACTTTTATTTTTTAATTTTGCGGTAATACAAGAAATTCCTTTGATTTTACGTGGTAACCTTTATATGTAATTGTAATTAAAATCACTATAAAAACTCAAATGTCCTTAACGGCATTAAGAAATGTGGTATGGCTAGTTAGCCAGCTGTCTCATATTTAAGTCTTAAACGGTCTCATCTTCTAATATGGTCATGTAGCATCAGTATTCTTATAGTTCTTACAGACAAGATAGACTTAACAGTTATTCACGATTCTTTAATTAATAACTAACTGTCCGAATGATGATTAAAAGTAACCTATCCCCTTGGTGAATATGATTTTAAATGGTGGGTAACGAATTTTTAATATAGGAGACATTCGAATTTCAATAAATATAATACACCTTTTCTGAAAATCATCACTATACTCTAGACTCACTCTACTATTATAGGCAAGTCTTATAGAAATTTTTAAGAACTATGATCAGAAATATTTCTTAGTGCTCTGATATTTAGATACATTCCAATCGAAGAAAAAATATCGACCTTACATTTAATTCCAACGACCAGCGGACTGTATTCTATAGACTGTAGTCTTGAAGTCTTCGATTCCGTAACTCAAATTTTAGCTCTTAGAGCAACGGTATTAAGATATAAATTACAAGTTTGCAATGATAAATTTATTGTTTCATAAGTAAACAATTGGCCACTAATTGGTTTGATGTGAAGTGACAT
Source organism: Diatraea saccharalis (assembly GCA_918026875.4). Classification (NCBI taxonomy): domain Eukaryota; kingdom Metazoa; phylum Arthropoda; class Insecta; order Lepidoptera; family Crambidae; genus Diatraea; species Diatraea saccharalis. The sequence continues at coordinate 10,015,152 of OU893350.1, forward strand.
TTGCACTAATTCAGTTGTAGTTTTTTGATCGTATAAAGATAAGAATAGCGAAAGTTGCAGTCCGCGGTACCAGTTTAATGGTAACGTAATAAGATTCAAAATACGTTGACCTCCATTGTGATATTTGTATGAGTAGGCAGATTGAGAAGTAAATATTACTTTTAAAATGTTCATACTCTTATCTTACTCTATAGTTTCGTCATGTTTTTAAGTAAAACGTCCTATTTCTTCTTCGTAAACGTACAATATCTGATTAAAAGCCTGTGAAGTCCCGTTTTTTATTGTTTCATCAATTGATGTGGTTACCGAAACAATTTTATTTGCCAATTTTATTAACTATGGACCGAGACAGACCCAATTAATGCATCTAACAATCTCATTTTAATTAGAAATCTCCCTTTCATATTTCTCCCAAAAGGTTAACATAGCCCAGCGGCGCGGCGTCTCGTCGTCGTCGTGACAAATCGTCGTTTCACCTTAACAACCATAAATTCTCTATCATTAATGGCTAATAACAATTTCGTTATTTCTATGGCGTAAAGTCGAAAATCCGTCTCTAATTTAACGGGTATTAACAATTGTAGGAATCGTCTTTTGTCGGACCGCACCATGATTGGACCCTATAAGATGGTGACAGGGTTGCCATTTTTGTTTTGAAATCCATAGGTCATAACACATTTTATTTCTATTTAGTCATAACTTCAAATATTTCTTTTACGATTTAATCAATTGGTTAAGTTTGTTATGCCTAATTGGATATATTACAAGTTGTGGTCAATGTAACTAAGCATTCCTTAATAATAATTCTATGTGACAAAATACTGAAATATATTAACGTGACTTACATTTAGAAAGGAACCGTTAAAATGACTAAAAGGTAGTATTTTACGGAATACTTGTTCGCTATAATAAATCAAACAGAATTCCAATAAGTATCGGGAATTCGTTCGATCGTGACCCTATATAAATCATTACCAACCCTACAGTTAACACGGGTTTCGTTTTTTGTACAGTTGGAATAGTATTTTCAATAAGTATTTTAAATTTATTCTATCGAAAAGTATAAGTATATTATTTGAAACATGAATCCAACATCAAATATTTTTAAAGAATAATTTAAGTGCCAAATCTTACACGACACTGTTTTCATGTAAGATTTTTCGCTTTTTGCTAACCCTACAGATGGTATTGCGAATACTTACTCATTGTTAAATTGCCTTTAATTGTGAGTAATTGTTAACGCCTCTCCGAATTATTTCAACTTATCGTAAGTAATTATCTACATTAGTTAAAAACCAAGTGTACGTAAATTTTTTATTTACGTTAATATTTATACAAATTTCCGTGCCCATTTTAATGATGGTTATGATTAAGTATCTGGGATACGAAATTGATTTGATAATAAATAATTGTTTCATAATTTTTTTACAGTTGGTCGTCGTTTGTACAGTTGGTCAGTAAATTTGTATAATGTTTATTGCTCATAGGAATAAGTGTATTGAATGTAAATATGATATTGCGCGTATGAAAGCGCAGTGCGTAACCTGATGATTTTAATTAATTGGAATCGCAAATATTCTGAGTTTGATAATAAAAAAAATATAGTATGTTTCACCCTATGTAGGTGGATGTTGCTGTCGACATACGCCAACACGATGTTGTTACTGCATTTAAAGAAGTTAATTACTGTATATTACTCTTTGTATTAGAAAAAGAAGAGCATGCTGTATTCCAGATTAATTGTTCATCTATGAATTCAACATCATACATGTCGAATATCGGTAAGCTAAATCCGCAGTGAAATTCAAATTTCGTATTCTGTATAACTCACAAAAGCCGCTGGCGCTTCGCTGTCGAAAGCGGAGTGAATTGAACCGAGATAAGTAAGATTTTGACGTTAATCAACTCGGCTATTCTCCTAATGTGATCTAGAAATGGCTATTTGACCACAAAACACCTCAACATTTATTTTTTGATGTTTTTTTAAGATTAAATAATGAGTACCTATTAATTCACTCACTCACTCACTAATTCTACTTGTGCCACGAAACGAACAGAGAATACCAAAATCAAGGGTAACCGAATTCGCTTTCGGTCACCTGAGTGAATTCGAATTCGAATTTTTGCGGAATTATAAAGGGGGGAGAATTGGTCGTTTGTTTGCATTGAATAGGCTCCCAAACTATTGCAACGATTTTAAAAAAACTTTCATTTACGGGAAGCTACATCATCGTGGTATAATTTATTCGGGATAAGTAAGGAAAACGGCTAGTAAAAATGAAATTACAGAATGCAGGCCCCGTGACTCTATATTAGTTATCTTTTCCTTCGAGTAAACATACATTAATGAAAACAATTTCTGCATAGCACTAAGCCCTAAAGTAACATACTAAGTACATCTTAATATCAAATTAAAACATTAGGTTATACTTAGTGACATTACAATGTCTTGTAGTGTAATCGATTTTTTTTTTATCTAAGAACCAACAGAAATGAGAAAAAAATACACAAAAACTCTCGTGTTGTTTACTTTGGAACATTAGAGAGAACATTTAATGTCTCGAATCCTATAGTGTCACATCACATTTGGCTATGTTTATAATTCTGCTACACGTGTGCTCTATACCTACTTGATATTTCGTGTTAGTATAATGGCATTTAAAAGGCACAAGTCCCAGAGGATTTGTTAATGCCATTGAATGAAGAACCATTCCCTTAATTGTTCAAAGGATCTTTTTGAAAAAGCGAAGTAAAACAATAATAATAAACTTAAACAGGACAAATCACAAAGCGAAATACTAAAAATGATGGTAGAGGGTAATAAATAAAAAAGGAGTAAGAAGGAAGGGTGTGGGTGTCATAACGATACGAATATATATAGAACTAAAAATGTGTATAACAAGTGAAAAAAAAATTAAATAAGAGATCAAAAAATTTTAGGTTTATATAATAGCAATTTTAAGACATATTTCTTTATCAAATATTTGGTCATCGAAAAGTAAAGGTTCGTCTCGTTTAACTGCTTATGCCCTGCGGAACATAAGCAGTTAAACGAGAAAGAATTCCCCAAGCCCTTTTCAACTGTAAACACATTCCTAAGCAACTAATAGTTTACACAAAGCTCAGTATTTGTTTTGTCGGTCTGTCACACGCATGACATGAACATATAATACCTTTGTTGGCCAAATCAATAACATCGTGTCAAAACCATGGTTTTCCCCTTAGGGGTAAAAGCGAAACATTTATATTTATTAATTGAATAGATTGGTATAATTGAATACTATAAAATATGCAGTTTTCAACACTTATCTCTGTGAAATTTGGATTGGTGGTTTGACTTTTTGAATAAATAAGGCTAACGGCTCGAATTTCCATCATCTATGTAGATGATATTGTCCATTTAGAAGATATTTGAAGGATAGCGAAATGTGCTGACACTAATAGCAAAGAAAAATATTGATGGGATCAATTAGTATTTCGACCGTTGATGTAAAGTAGTTACGGTTGACTATTTTGACAGCTTTAAATGCTAAAAATCTACTGGAATACATTACAATTACAGTAATACGATCGATGTACTAGTAGAAAAATAAGACTGTAATTCCATATTTGAGTTGCTTTTTTAGCGCTCGAGCTTTCAAAAGCAGAGGACGTTCTTCTATCTCATATTGTATATCTACGGAATTGAGAAAATGTCAATATTATCTTCAAGTAAACTGTCACCAGGAGAACTTAAAATTGAAATGTGTGAACCTGAACATAATTCGAAACGGCAGTCCACTTGAGAACTAACCGTCTTTGTATAACAGCCAGAAATGGATTATGCTGTTATACAAAGACGGTTAGCATTCGGTATCTCAATATTTATCCATAACAGGAATTCAGTCCTTAAGGGTCCCACTAGTTATTGTATTCCGATCCAGCTCAGATCCTTCACTATATAGACTGAAGTTCTGAAGTATATTTTAAGAAGAAAAATAATTCATTGTACAAATAAAAAAAAAAACAATACATATGCAGCATATCTTAATAAGATCTTCCAGTAAATGCTCTCCAATTTTTGTATAAAAACTTCAAGAGTTTTTTCCTTTGTTTTTCTGTGATATAATTATAGTATTAATTTGCATCGCCCATTCAACTTCTACTCTTATAAGATAGATTTTCATTATATTCTCGTTTATTATAATTAGTTTTCTTTTTATCGAGCATCGTCAACAGTTGTGAAATATTATCTTGAAAAATTATTTCATTAGCTAATTTGTGATGTTTTTTAGCATCGTTAATCCCAAAGATTAGCAGGAAATTACACAATGAATTGATCAGTATATCATCATCATCATTAGTCTATAATGATCACTATAATTTTGTCTTGACCACCCACTCCTATTATTACGATCGCAATAATATGTAATTTGATAGGTGCTACAAATATAAAAAAAAACTCATCGTGGCACTTCCAACATTGTGTCACTGTCACATTTGGAAACTATGCGAGTGTCATGCCAGCTTGTAATTACTATGATGACCTTTCTCAGTTACATGAATCAAATAAATTGCAACATTGTCGGTATATATATCATGGAAAGGGAGGATTGAAATTATGTAGTGTTCGTGCTTTTCTAAATATCTTTACTTTTTCATTGCATTACTTTTATTTAAATATGGATTTCCTTTTGGTTTGTTCACACCAATATATTTATATTGTTAAAATTATGTGAACTTACATAAATACTTTATACATAAATTTTTCTTCGTAGTAATTTTGAATATGTATTTATTTTACATGTTTCATTACAATAAATTACCTTCATATAGGTATAAGTTGTCTTACAAATCCAATTGTTGTTCTTTAAACAACCAAATTGGGCAACTTTTGATCCGTCTTGACACACTTCTGTCTCTCCCATTAATTTATCGTTCGTACTCGTTCGTGCGCGAAGAGTCTGAGAGGGACGTAACATCATAATATGATGCGGCCCACATTCTTCGTTGCTAATTGATCTGTTGTTTGACATTTGTTATGCCGGCGATCGTTAACGGTATTGATTTGGAACCTGGGGCAGTTGAACTGACAGCTAATATGTAAATGATTTTATACAATCGAATTTCTCTTTTAAGAATTTACTGATTAATTCATTGATTATGGACATGCATACTAAGAAAAAGTATTGTTCTTTTTTTAATAAATTAAAATGTAATATAGTGTGATGGATTCACAGATCATAGAGGGTCTGAATGTATAGATATGTACAAACAGATTTACATGCCGAGACTGTCAACATTATAAGAATGGACTTACTGTGATGTGCTATGAAGGCAAAAAATAAGGGAGGAGAAAGTTCAAGACAAGTAAATTATGATTGGTCTGTATCAAACACCGATTGAGAGCCGTAAAGTTTATTCTTTAATAATGAACAAAATAAGAGTAAAGTAATTATTTGCAACAGACCATATGTAAAGATATTCAAATATTAACAAACTAAGCTTCTGTTAAAGCTCAAGCAAAAGGTTCAACCAATATCTATTTCTGTGGCTTTAACTTTTTTTTTGGATGTGTCCCCCACAAAAAAATAAAGTTAGAGTTACGTTGACATGTAATACGCTCACTCACACAGTTAAATTTTACCTTCGATTGGACCACATGACTCCAACACGAGTACAGATTAGACGCAGACATTTGAACGTTTTTAAACGGCCTTGTCGGTCATATGTACAACGCAACGTATTGTGAGTTCTATTCCTGTGAATATAGAGCATGTTTGGTATCGTTTTTTACACTCACGTACAATTTACGTGAATACTGTTATCGTAGGCGTGTGTTTCTTGGACCTGTTTTCATGGCGCCAACTCCCGCGTACGCGGCGTGTTATGAAAGACTGCTAATGTTTATTTTTATTACTGCCTTATGATGTCTGTCGCTTTAGTAACTAAGGTTGTTTTAATTAAATGTTCACTTACAATGTGAAAATTTAAGTCAACTTGTTATGGTTATGTTTCTGTTTTAATTTTATTATATTATGATTATGACATAATACATACAGCAGCACGTCAGTTTATTTTAGTTACACTATAATATGATAAATTTCTGCAGGTGATTTTGGACTCTGCACTTAACGCGTTAAGGTTTAAAATCAAGTGGGACACTTGTTAATACTGATGAGCTGTAGAGTGTAATGTACAATTCCATTACATTGAATTTACTACGGGCTATCTATACTTTCCTAAATAGCAATAGGTATACGCTACCATACCATACTACATAACAGGTATGACCTCGTTTAAAAATATTAACACACTTGTGTTAACTTTGCTCATCGTACAACAAATACATATAAGATAAATTAAGCGATTTCCATTTCGTTATTGTGTGGGCGACAATTTGAGTAATGCATGGCATATTGAAGCAAGCCGCATGGCATGCTATTTGTGGTTGATATCTTGTGGTTAACTACATTCGATAGCAGATTGCAGTCAGTTTCTATATGTCACGGTGTGAACCTCCAAAGAGGTTGTCGTATTAAATGAGGCCGCATGACCTGATATAAGATTAGTATCGGGAATAAGTCGCGTTATGTAATAAGTGGTATTCTATAGCGAATAACGAGTAGTAGGTGTCTCTATTGAATAGGATAGGCAACTTTCAAACGTTCTAATATAGAACGGTAGCTCGATTACTTTCTGCCCCCTCAATTAAAAGTAACTTTGAAAGCAACTTGGGTACGGATCTATTTCAAATTTTGTTGACAGTGGAGTTAAGCGATCTATTAGTAATTGAGCGTGTTGCTCAAGTGACAAAATAGAATTCTGACAGTGGGGACAGGTGACATTACCTGTCCACTCAGGTAATACTGTTAACGCATTGCATAGTCCTACATGTTTAAGAAGTCTCATTGAATATCCGAGGTTTTTCCCTAGAAGCCTCCTCCGTAATTATGGAGGATTTGTTCCCGTTTAATAATATTTGACTTCAAATTTAAATTCAATTATTTTCAAATAGTACAATGGTAAAATGCAAGTAGTTGAGATTCTGTTGAGCTAACATTAGCAAAATTGAGACCCGGATTCTTCTGATCGGAGAGCGCCGGCTCCATGCTTAAGTGCATTTTTCCTATATGATAATGTTACAAAACAAAAGTACACACATCAAACATATAAATCATGCTCTTTGTTACATTTCTATGTTTTCTGAGTATCTTATCTATGTTCAAAGATTAAACTAGAATATTTACTATAAATTTTATTGTAAATATCATAAGATATCGTTTGCTAGTCACCTAATCAAGAATACGATAGTAATCGACCAGTCTGTTGATTTAGATATGTAATATAATTGCCGTTACATTTAATTTAATTACGAATTACTATCAAGTATTGACGTGATATGAATAGAAATAAATAGATAGTTAATTGATATAACATTGCAAAAATGATAACGATGTTGACTAAGTATTATTATTAAGGAATTATATATAATGTTGCTTAAATATCTATTAGTTGATCACATAAACATCAGTGGGAATGCGTGTACTAGCAGTCAAAGAAACGAATACTTGAGAAGTTCTTCAATCCCGTTGATAGCTTTGAAATAATATAATAGGAATGACGACGATTTTTTGTTTGTTTGTCCGTCAGGTAGATTGTTGAAAAATATTAAACACGTATTTTTATATTTTTTTCGTAATCATTAAATAACGGCGACACATTGAGTTAAAATGTCGCGTGACGTCACGCTTTGGTACATTTTCTACAAAACTGTGACGTAACGAGCCACCATTTCTCAACTTTAATACCTATTATCTAAGCTTTTTCTTGTTAAATTGAAGTAAAAAAATACGTATCTAATATTTTTCTATCATCTGATTGACGGACTAAATAGAATATCTTTTTTTTACTCGGTCGTCATCCCTATTACTAAAATTCCATTCGCATTCATAAAATTAATCGTTTCTGCTAAAATCAATTATTTGTACATAATTAACATCTGCTATCGCGTCCTGCTGTTATCAAGTAAACAAACATCTACCCACGCTATTTCTCGTTGCGGCGCTAACTGGCTGCTTTTTCATAGGACCAATAAGTTTTGGGTAGTGAAGAAAACAATACGTATTTAACAAATGATTGCTGTTCGCAATAATGTTAAGCTAATAGCACAGCAGTTGTAAATAGCGTGCCAATTAGTAATAAATTGCAAATTAATGAAATTATTAAGAATTAACATCAATATCGATAAGAGCACTCGTCCGGATAGCATATAATAATTAAAATTAAAAGTTTAGAGAATCGATTCCTTGTAAAGTTCTTAAAATCGTTCTCATTCGAATGATTGGAAGTAAGCCCAAAGAAATAAAGATCATCATCACATTATAATCTCCACTGCTGGGCTTTCCTTATGGATGAAATCGAATATGGAGAAGACCATAACTCACCATGCTGGCTCAGTTGGTGGATATTAACGACTGCAGATGCAACCGGGATCAACATCATAACGTGCCTTCAAAGAAACGGGGAAGTTAGAGACAGTAAAGTTTTGGTCACCCATCCTACGACCGGCCATTGTAAAACTTTCATAAAGAACGTATCGCAGAGTGAGCGTGCTAACAACAGCGCCATCGAGATCCTCAAACTCCTCAAGAAAGAATAATAAGCTATGAAAAAAGAAATGAATATTCACCAATATTTCACCTCTTTTGGTTATTTTGTTGCATATAGAACTCTATGGTTCATTCATATGAATGAAAAACAACTGACTCGAATTTCGGATCTTTTAAATCGATTTAGTGATTGTCGCTTTTTTCTGAATCTCTCCATGCGATACTGCTATTGGCCTTTTTGTTATTCTTTCTGTAACGAATATCCAGCGACTTTCTCCATCAATAGTCTATCAACGCGAAGGCGAAACTCTTCATCATAATAAGAGCTATGAGGACGTCCAATCTATATATTACAAGCAACATTATATCATGATTATCTTAGCAATTTCCTTTTGTATGTCCATTTAAGCCGCCATAAGTCTTACTTATAGGAGGGTTTCTTTAAAGTGGAATGTATTTGAATGTAAATGTGAACTTAAAGGATGCGGTTGCATAGTAATGGTCTTTTGTAAATAGTCATATGACCTTATCTTATTTATGTTATCATCAATATTATTAATAGTAGTATTAGAACGAAGGATTATTTATTTCTGTTGCTTTGAAGATATGTCTTTGCTATGGCGTAATCGTTTCTTAGTATAAAAAAGTTATTATAAAATAAAATCTAAAATATTATCAACATTGCGAGCACAATCTTAAATACATAGTTGCATTTGTTAGTCATACTAAACTATAAAGTAACAACATTAGTATTAAGTTTTCCCAATACTCTTAATAGGGAAAAATTATCGCTTACGAAGACGGTGAAAATATTAGTCATCTTCTTTGGTGAATTATTGTGAAGCTTTGTTATAGTCATCGTAAAGTCGTAATTCATATAGAATGCTATCAAAAATAAAGTCACTTATTAATGTAATAACTAATGGTATCAAAATGCTTACTTTTTTAGAGCAGTAATTGGATAATAAATTAGATAAGCCTTCATCATCATCATCAGCCCATTAACTCCCCACTGCTAAGGTTAGGCCATCCCTAGAAGGAATCGATCGCTAGCTCAGTGGGGATTGGTGGGTGTCATTTACTGTAGATGCAACCGGGATCAAAACAGTTCAACGTGCTTTCCGAAGTACAAAGGTAAATTTTTTAAAATTTTGTAAATTTTTGGTCACCCATCCCATGACCGATCCATGCGAATGTTGCTTAACCTTGTAAACTATTGCACTATCGAGATTATTAGTTTATGCTTATGTAGGAATATTAGTTAGTACCATGTAGGTAGGTTTGTAGTAGGTTTATTGTCTTTAAGTAAAGTAGGCTATTGATTGATGTCCACAGTTTGCCGTAAACAGGCATAGAACATTGAATTTAACAGTAATTGTTTGTGATTAATAGGGTTTACTCAAGTCTGATTTGAATTTCTCGTGACTGTAACCGCAATGATTATTCATATTAATAATTGAATTCAAACTAAAAGTTTAGTTCAAAGAATTTGAATGTTCAAATTTATTTTAAACCCTACTAACATACATTCAGTATGTTATATTTTTCTCAGTAAATGATAATTAGGGAAGTATCTATGATATGGTATTTTACATCCTATTGATGTAAAATCAAGGAAATTGCAAGGGGCAATATCATAAGCATATAACACTAGCTGTTTTTTATCGCGGCTTCGTCCGCGTAAATTAATTGCGGTTGCTTGATCGGGGTTTATGTCGATGTATGGGCACAACAGTTTTACAACGGCAAATGCCACTTCTCGTTATGGTACCTAATGTTTAGTAAATTCTTAGTTTATGAACTTTTAGCTGTGCTGGTTTGGGTTTTGACTCAGTGCACAATCCCTACTCTCATTTGGCCGCTTATTTTTTGTTCCAAATTCTTTTTATTTATAGTATTAGGAATTAATAGAGTAGTAACACTATTAACTTTGCTCCATCTTTCATAAAAGTATTATCAAAATTGGGTACGCCCCGTAATAAATTAAAAGCTTTTCAAGGTTACACATACATACATATATACACAGTATATATAGTATATACAGTTGAATTGAAAACCCTCTTATAGTCGGTTAAAAATATGCTTGACGGGAGCCTTATTCACTTTACTACATAATAAACGTTTCTGTATGTCGTTTGAAGTCGGTACTGCAACAGTTAACGGTAATAATAATACTTTTGTATTTTATATGTACAATTTACAGTACAAGTTCTGTTCGATGGCAATCAAGTAACGTCGCACACTTGACATGATTAAATCGATATACCACAATGGCTGTAGAGGTGTAATTTATTAATATTATTGCCTTGCAATATAATTATGCGTTTGGGAACTTACCAAAGATTATTCAGGCAAATTTTATTACTCATAATACTACACTTACTTTATCCAACAATGACATGCAACCAATGGTAAGGTATGTATCAGTACTCATAATACTTCACTTAGTATCACCTAGGTCGAATGTCTTATGGTAATCAATGAGTCAACGACACAGTAATGCTTGCTTGATCTTGCCAGCTCCTTTGCGGTTCATAAAACAGGTTAATACATTTATTACCATGCAGCAAGATGGAAATTCCAACGTAGTTTACTTTCTCGCAACGATTGCGCCATTTGCATTCATGTCCATTCAATGCTCACATTACAACACGAACTCTATCTTTCATTGTTGACAAGAGACGTTCGCTGTCCCTTTCATAGACGCGTGAATTTACCTTTCCATCCTTTTTTAATGCTGCATTCTTTATAAGCTTTTTAGTTATTCTGCCGATGCTTTATCTTGCTTTCTTAACTATTGAAAAGTTTTATAAGACGAAGTATAATCTACTGGACCCCGCGGAGCAATGGCTATAGTTTTTTTTCTCTATATAGTGACATACCAGTTACATGAGAAGTTGAAAACGGTCTGTGGCACTCGTGTTGTGGTAGGACAAATTACGTAAATCTAATAGAATTAAACCAGGTAACGAGTTAAATCTTAAAATGTTGTTGAGGGTATGTACTCAGTTTAAATCTATTTTTATTCAATTAAATATTTTAGGCACTATAAATTCTAGCTACTACAGCTATAATTATAGGAAGCAAAGGAATTTTGCAGGACAATACGTTAACATCAAATTTCATCGTATCTAGGTTTCATACCAGGGGGTCCATGATTTAACTGTTTATGGTTGGACAATTTGCAATCGACAATAGTTCATGAGTTGTATTTCATGCAAATTTATTCTGTTTAATCTACATTTTAACGATACGACTGATATTCAACTAAGAATGATTGTTGTTAATATTGAATTAAATGTTATTGTTAAATTATCTTCTGACGATACGAGTGTTTGTTTTTAAAATAAAGCAACAAAATGAGACATGTCATTCATCATATCTTTCTTATTTTTTACGCTTTGATAGTTATGAACTGCTTAAATATAACGAATGGTTTTTGAAATGTTATTGTGTTATCATTATTGTTTGTGACCATGATTTTTTTTTTAATGAAAAACAAAATAAAATTGTCGAAAGTCGTTATACAATCATTGTCGTTAGTAAATGGGTAAGAAGATCATGTCGTTCGTCATATTTGCTTTATTATGTACGTTTTAATAGCTCTGAACTGCTTAAGTATCATTAGTGTTATTATTAAGTTATTTATTATTGATCATGGGGACGTGTTTGATAACGACGAACGAATGATAAATAATAAACATTGTAGCTTTGACAGCAGTGTTACCAACGTAGTTGTTTATCCACTAAAAGACAAGTCAAAGTAAAATGTGTTGTAAAATGAAACGAAATATCGAAGACATCCTTATGGGAGATACGATTTTATACAGAACGGATTTTTGTTTTCAAACACATTTTTTACATAATTATTCACTAGTACATAGTTATGTTATTCTGAAATTTTGATTTCATTTATAAATACTTTACTTATTTCTAAATCAAAGACACAAAAACAGCGTTTTCACAAAGTATGGTAGAGTCGATACATTTTCATAATAAAAATTGTCGACATTGTGAATTTGAGTCTTACGGCCACGAATTAAGATGTGAAGTTGCAGTTGACATTGACTGCAATATGTAGACAGGTAATTTAATGTCCTGGGGGTGAACAAACAGCATCTATCAAGGGGCGCCCGCCTGTCTGGACGGTCATCTAATTAATAGACCTCTCAAAATATACTGATGGCTGGCATATTCAAAAGGCTCTTAAAGAGAAATATATTCCACCCTAAACATTATACAGGCAATGCTTTTTTCACTACCTTCGCGTATTCATCTATAAAGAGTGGTAATTTATTAATAATGTCTGGCACCCGAAATCTGATCCTGAGTTTACTCATTATGGGGGTAATTTTACATTTTACGTTGTCATGTGAATTTATAGTCTGTCTAATGAAAGTTGATAGTAAAAGGCGGCAGATTAAAAAAAAAACTATTTGTGTGTTACTATCAGATATGACTATGAGGTAGGATGATAGGTCTTTATTATATTTACTTAATGTTTCTAAATTAAACAAATGGATATGAATGGACAAATAATATGAAACAGAGGATGAATATTATTAAGGAAATAGATATGCATAAAAATCACAAAAATGCACAAAGTCCAATTAATTTAATCACCGAATAAAATTGGATTCCAATAATTTACTTTCCAATAATTTCATAAATTAACCTATATAATGGGGCAAAAAATACATGTAGAACATAATTTAAATTCATTATCTATCACATAATTTTAAGTATCAAATTTATTTTCTCCTCTAATTGTAGTAGTACTCTATGAAGTTTTTTTTATTGCCTCGCTTTTTTGATATTTTACATCGGTCGATACGGCCCGCATGCGGAGTGCATTATATTTCAAGGGCTGGTTTTTATTCGTCAATAATTTTTTGTAGTTAACCAAGGAAATGAGGTCACAGAAATCGCAAAAAAACTATGAGCCCTAAAATATTTGTTCTGCAATAAATTAATAAATAATCTTGTTTTAAATTAATCAGTTTTTAAAGTTATATTTGCTGCAGCGAAAGTGACAGGTGTTTGAGAAATTCAACAGTTTCGTCTTATTTAATTAGTAGAGCAGTAACCCAGTAAGATATATAAGATACTTTATAAAATTCTGTGCTCTGATTACTTTTCCTGTATAGTTTGTAAAAGGTTAAACATCATCTCATGTGTCAAGGTTTTCCTTATGATCTCGTTTCTTTATCTGACCTTGCCGTTAATATGTTGTTTATGTTTTCGAGTGTGTGCCTTGTTTTTATTGAGTTTTCGACATTTCAGCGCTGTTGCATGCGCCATTATCACGGAGTAACTGAAGTTTTTGGATGGATATAATTGGCAGATATATTGATATCTACCGTCTTTCGAGTTCTTTTACATTCGATACCCTTACCACTGTCTGTCTGTCGAATATCAGGAACAAATACAAAAAAGGTTTACATGGTACCCATCCCGTAGAAAACTATCATTCTAATGTAAATGACCATGAAAGCTTACATCCATTAAGAATATTTTTGATGGAAATTGATCAAACATAATAACATAGTGACTAATTATCTTAGATTTTTTATTAAAATTGTATATATCTCTAACTGCAACGTATAAATATAGAACTTTCCGGTTTATCGAAGAAAGCTACTGCTGTGACGCACACACACATTTTTTTTCGAATGTTCATTTGTCTCATCTACATTGTTATTTCTTTATTTTTCTGTTGAATGAAATGTAATGTGTGTTTATTTTGGCAAGAAATAAATAATTTATCTATCTATCTATCTAAGCAAGATGTTGCCAACTGTTTTCCTCGAGATAATAGAAATTTATTATATGTATTTGATCAATTTTGTATTCACAATGCTATACTGAAAAATATTCTTAAATAAACGTTCTTAAAGTGAAATTTTGAAATATTTCTCATTAAGAATATAATAGAAATTCCTATACAGCTATTGGATTTCCGTTCAATCCTACCCTACCATCTAGCATTAAGGTATCTTTCATCTAGAGCAGGGTTTCTCAAAATAGGGTACTCGAATTCCTAGGGGTTCGTTATTCGACGGTAGGGGGTTCGCAATAAGATTTACGTAGTGGTGGCTCAATGACTTGAAGATGAAGGTTAAATTGTACAAAATTACTCGATTTGCGACAAAAGCACCCACCCAACCATCACATTTAATATCAAAGAGATATTTCTTTTGGTACTGTATTTGTTACCTTTTGTGTCAATAATATTCTTATTTTCAAGAATTCACTTTTATAGTTTTCTTTGGAGGCGAATTTTATTAGTTAGTTGAGTGGTTCGCTGACATCTGCAATTTTCGGGCATTTACGATGCCTAAAGTTTGAAAAACCCTGATCTAGAGTACGTCACACGATTATGATGCCTTTCGTCTCTATTAACATTCCACTGGATATTGCTGTCTCAAACGTTGCCAGTATGATTCAAAATCCAATGTTTGCAATGATCAATTCAAGTAGAACGTTAACAGCAGTAATAGAAGAGGGCAAAGACTCCATTGTGTGATCGTTTCCATAATACCTATGTACTAGATCTTTCTGTACGATTTGTTTATAAATATGAAGGCGAGGCATGGCGATTTATGCAGACTGTTGTTCCGGCTTATAATGCGTATTATATGGTTAGTGCATTCCTACATATGATACGACCCTGAGTTTTTTTTTTCACTTTATTTTTTAAATAGAGGTGTACGGTCAGTTGCACAAACGTCCATGAAGGTTTAATGACGCTTTTAAGCTCTAATGTTGTCAAAATTGAATGGATAATGTAGCTTTAAACTAATGAAAAATTTAACATTTGTGCGACTGGCTATTAGCCATGCAGTGACTGTGCCACCTCCATAAGGCTTCACATATTACTGAGTTTCTATTATCAATTTCAATTTTTGGCAACATTCTAGACTTGAGTCCTGTTATATTTTTCAACATTTTGATCGTGAGGGAATATTTCTACTCTTTGTTATTTACACACTCTTACACTGTCTTGAAGCTGAACCGAGAATTTAAAGTGGTTATCATTATTCTATATGATAGCTCCCAGTGTACTTGAATTGACAGTCAGTAAAAATCAGTATTAAAAAAGAAATAGTATGTACAGTATTTCTCTAAACTTTTCTCTAATTTTTTTTCAAATTACTATATGACTATAAATTTCAATTTTGCAGTTAACTGATATTTTATGGACTACGATTTTTTTTTACGAAAATTTGAATATGTAATCGGTAGTTTAACCATTTCTTGAATGTAATAAAGAAGAAATAAAGAAATTTAAAAATAAGATCTTGATGAGTTTAACGTCCTTTATATATTTCTTAGAATAACAACCGGGATTATTGCAGGAAGTGACAGCTTTAACATATTTAATTTCACGCCGCACAAATGTTTGTCTGTAAAAGTGTTAGGTATCAAAAAAGTCAACGCCACATGTTTAATAACTTTAAATTCCTGCACTCAGCCACGAGAGGGCTCGATTCAGCATTACAGCTATTCAGTGTGCCTGATGTCCAGTTTAAATTGACCTGCCTCGTCTCCTCGCTTCTCATTCGTCTGAAGGTTATGGGGGCAATTGTAAACATTCTCGGGGATCTTTTCTGCCTGGCAGTTGAACAATGGAGGTGTGAAAGGGGTTTTAAGTAAACACTCTTTTGTGGAACGGGTTCATGGTATTGTGAGAGAAGCGCTTTGTGCAAATAGATTATGGTGTAAGCATTGTCGTGGTTATGCTGACGCTTGTCAAAGAGTTTTCAGAGCACGGTACATTTAAATGCTGCTCTTGTGATCATCTGATATCTTACAGCTTTAGTATCAATAGCTTAGTCTTTGGTCGGCTATTCTCTAGTAAGGGGATTTATTTTTGACAACTGTTATACAATATTTTAGCTTTCTTGTTTCTATTTTAATTGGAATTCAGTTTTCGCTCATTCAATGCTCAAGGTGATTTGATCAATCACTAGACTCTGTTAAATGTGTTTTCATAATATTGTGTGTCAGACTATTGGAAAAAGATCGCTGAATGGTTTATTTCTTGATTCTTCCATTACATGCTTATTGATTTTAATAAAATATTTAGCTTTAAAATCAACAGAAAACGGAAAATAATAAGCTCGTTTTCATTTAAACATGAAATTAGAACTCCAACAGACCGGTAGCGGCGCACGGTGGGCAGAATCGGTCGTTATCGGATCAAAAATGTATAACTTCTTGATTTTTTGTAGTACCGCAATGAAATTTGCTATAAATATTCAGTGAGGTTTGGAAATTCAAATGATGTATAATTTGTAGTGTTTTTCTATATACATATATATGTTATATGTCATAGAAGTAAAAAAAATGGGAAAACACAAAAATAAAATGGTAAAAAAAATAATTCCAAAAGAAAGACAAGTTTTAATGACTAAAAAGGCTAAAACTACGGTTAAATACAAAATTACCCAATTAATAAAAAATACAAAAAAAATTTTTTTGCTGAACAAACAAACTATATTAGGCCTGTAGCTTCAGAGATTGATATAACTCGTTACAAACATTACTAATAACTAAATATCAATATTATTTTTATTTTGGTAGGTACCAATATTGCTTCAGGATCAGGGTCAGTAAACGTGCGTTCACTTTCAGGTACCACTTTTAAAAGACTTTATTGCCTCTACTTCAAG
Source organism: Diatraea saccharalis (assembly GCA_918026875.4). NCBI lineage: Eukaryota > Metazoa > Arthropoda > Insecta > Lepidoptera > Crambidae > Diatraea > Diatraea saccharalis. The sequence continues at coordinate 10,032,418 of OU893350.1, forward strand.
ATTTTTTACATTTCTTAAGTATGGTTTTCTTAAACTTGTTATATATGGATCTGACGTTCACAAAAGCATTTTAAAGACATCTTCATTTGTTGCAGACCGGGAACATGTTTTGGCATGATGAAGTCGCATGTTTCTGTAGTCTTTGTTGCGAGACTCTTGTGCGTCTTCCGACAGCTGTCCAATAGGATTATCTTATTATCTAGTAATTTCTCACGCATAACGAGTGCAAATTTGATAAGATTCCTTTGTTATCGCTAAATAAATAAAATATTCCAAAAGTAATATAATTATTGTCCTTGTGAACGGTGTCTGTGGTAAACCGCCAAAGATACTGATTTTTATTTTCCGACTTTTCACACATTATTTCTTATATTTTCTAAAACCGCAAACTTCCGCAGCTGTTTTTTTTTGTATTCTATTACTGAATAGTTAGACTATCAATTAACATAAAAAGTTGCGCGTGGGGAGCCGTGGGTAATATTGAAAACCTTAGACGAAAAAAAAGAAAAGTAAAAAATAAGGTATGCCACTTTTTAATTACTTACTGACATAATTGTCGCTGCTTTAGAAATTAAAAAGCTGTAACGTAATAAGCATGAAATAACCTTTCCAAAAATGTATAATACTGCATATATGTACCCAATATATATTGCACAATATGGTTTTGAAACATGTATATGCGTAGACTCGAGTTCGGCACTACCGTCTTCTATGTACTTCTACCTATGAAAAAAATGTAACTTCGTGCATTTTCGATGTTGATCGAATGTTTCGTCTACACCCGTAATTTCCGCTGAGCAAGTGTAATTTAAAAAAAAAACTTCGTGCGGTATTGCCATATCAAATTGTTTCCAATATCAAATTGCTACCCACATAATTATTATCTAGTAATTTCTCACGCATAACGAGTGCAAATTTGATAAGATTCCTTTGTTATCGCTAAATAAATAAAATATTCCAAAAGTAATATAATTATTGTCCTTGTGAACGATGTCTGTGGTAAACCGCCAAAGATACTGATTTTTATTTTCCGACTTTTCACACATTATTTCTTATATTTTCTAAAACCGCAAACTTCCGCAGCTGTTTTTTTTTTGTATTCTGTTACTGAATAGTTAGACTATCAATTAACATAAAAAGTTGCGCGTGGGGAGCCGTGGGTAATATTGAAAACCTTAGACGAAAAAAAAGAAAAGTAAAAAATAAGGTATGTCACTTTTTAATTACTTACTGACATAATTGTCGCTGCTTTAGAAATTAAAAAGCTGTAACGTAATAAGCATGAAATAACCTTTCCAAAAATGTATAATACTGCATATATGTACCCAATATATATTGCACAATATGGTTTTGAAACATGTATATGCGTAGACTCGAGTTCGGCACTCCCGTCTTCTATGTACTTCTACCTATGAAAAAAATGTAACTTCGTGCATTTTCGATAAAAAAACTTAATGAATATTATAATTCGATTATTTGAGATCCTAATAAAATCACCAAATCAAACAAATTATGACATTCGTAAAAGTATTTTTGATATGCTCTTGTTCTACCATTTTCCACTGTGCGGCGTCCTAGTTTCATTTATGAGTATGATTGGTAAAATTATGTAATAAAACAATGTTACATTTACATGTTTATTTACATTGTTTTATTTAGAGTTTAACCACGTGCTTATTATTTTTATAATCGTCCATACAACAATGGCAAAAGTTTAAGTTTCTTTAATTGATCATATAATAGATTAAAATCAGCTTAGAAACTGTTATTTAGATTTTGTAATAGACATCATAAGATAAAAACTGGCGCTCAAATACCAGGTCTTAACAGGGTTACACCACATACACAGCGAGACTGCGATATTTTACAACCCTTACCAAAGCCCCTGCGTCTTTGTAGATTTACTATTATTACACAATATTGCATTTGTGCCTATTTGGGCTCGTAGTGCATTTGTTCGCAGCTGCTTAGGGTGAAACTTTGCAACATATTATTTTTACCAATCTCATAGACTCAAATGAACAATTCTACACTAAATACTAACGGGTATAGAGACGAATTTTGTATGGATGAAAACAAATCCCACTGGACCATATGGAAGCTACCCTCGACATTAGATTTAGGTGGAAAAAAATTACTTAATGGGATGTTTTCTGAATGAGTGAGGATGCTCTAACTAATACGAGTGTTTCTGCCCAAAATCCGAATGAATCAATGTCCAATATTTTTTGTTTCCTAGATCGAAATAATCATTTTGTTAACGGCTACCTTTTAGAATAGCTTTCATTCGAAGATCATGATATTAAGACTATTAACTGAACTATGTCATTTCAATATTTTGTATTATATTTACGAGTATATTTACATATTTGATATTATCTTCCAGGAATATATATATATTTCCGTTAAGCCATTCATTTATTTGCAGCACATTATTTCAACTGCACACGGTCAAATGAGCATGTACTTAGATAAATTATGCACATTCATGATTCAGATAAAATGTTTACGTTCACCACATTAAGCCACGTAAAATATTTGCTCCTAACGGGATGCGAAGGCGCGACCATGGCTTTTGAAGTCAGGGTTACTGACCATTCGACGATGCGGCCGTCAAAAACATCAACCTGGTTCTACGAGGTCGTAGTATGTAGGAGTGTCACGCCTCGGTTGTTACAAAAACATTGTTTGTGGCTGTAAGCGGTCGTTGCTAAATTGACCATCTATTGTTGCTTGAGTAATTATGTAACTAAAGTAGCAGTTAGGCATTTCCAAAGAATATCAGTTTTTAGTGAAAAGTCTTGTAACTGAAATATGGTGTTTTTTGCTCTGTTGGGACAAATCGCTTATCTGTGACGAAAAAAATTTTCATTACTTTAGGGCGTATGCTAAAATACAGCCGGGATCTGTTCTTAAGATCTAAGAACTTCGGCAACGACGTAGGTGTGGAATATTCGTATCGTAATTCGTCATTTAAATTGTTGACGAAACATTCGTACGCGCACTCTCCATGCCTTGATCTGTAATTCAAATATGATACCACATCATGGCTTTAGAATTTTGCTTACTCTCATTTTGAAAACATTTTTTTCAACTAAACACACTTGAGTTTTCGATTTTCGTTTTGATGCAGTCTAGCTAGATATTTTTATATTATACATCGGAGACTTTAGCGTGTTTTAAGGTAAAAAAAACGTTTTCCAAAAGTTATTATGTCTTTTAGTTCCTATCGTGTTTCACTTACTTGTTTGTGTACGTTTATTATTGGTTAATTACAAACTTCTGTTCTTTTTGGAATCAAACCTTAATAATTCTTTTTAGTGTAATCTACATCACGTTAAATAGAGAATGCATCACCAACATTGTCATAAAAGTCTGAACTGATTGTAGATAATTCAGTATTTTTTATATTGTATGGGATTATGACACGATACCCCCACCCACTTATTGTCTTAAAGAATTAACTTACCAAAAACTGTGTAAGCTCGTACACATGTCGCGATAGATCACGTATCAAACTGTTTAACGGAGTAAACTACTTCAAAAGACTCAGCCGTACTGAACAGCTGTTACTTCCAACCACCGGCGTAACATGACCTGTCTGTGTTGTTTATGTTGATCCATATTGTATTGTGTCTTTAAGTTGCGTCGATGCATGGAGTGTCTTCATAAATTGGCTGGTGTATGAGGGGTTGATTCGAGGGGAGTCATCGTCCCACATGTGAGACCCCACGCGTAGACACGACAAGTGATTTAATGGTTGAGAAAAAATACTAGTGACGCTCTTGGTCAGAATACTCCAGGTATACGAATTTGTATTTGATAAATTTATGTTCGTATTTTTTGAATTAATAACTAATAACGCAACTAATAAGGGCCTGGGTCGACTCACCTGTAGTATGATGTTAATTTTTGAAACAAATTAGATTTGTTCTTATGAGAGGTAAAAATAGAAACGATTGGACTTTTTTAAATAATATCGTAATCTTCACAGCGAACCCATTCATTAGATACCCATATCATGACAGTGCAGCAAAAAATTACTATCAATCAGCAATCTTGAGCCGTCTACCTAAACCGATGATGATGATCGTTAAGCAAAATTTCAGATTAATCGGTAGGAATACTGCTTTAAAATTCTTATAAGGTTTAATTGAGAATTGACGGTTTGTAATAAACTATAAATAATTACAAATAATGGAAATAATTACTTCTGGCCTTTGCGGAATACGCTGGTTTTTGATATTCCTCGTTTTTTTCAAAGCCAATATGACACATTCTTCAAGATTTATTAGTTAAAGAGAAAGCATTACTATATACGTACTAGATCGATATTGAGCACACTTCAGCTCTTCACTATTATTTTAAATATTGGGAGGGAGCTGCTTATTTTTATAATTGGATTATGAAAATTGGATACAGTTATTCCCATGAGTTTGCTACAACTGTTGGATTCAGAATTTTTTATTGCTCAGAAACAAAATCTTAAAGGGTTGAATACACGAGGGCCGTTTTGTTTATGAAACGTTAAGGATTTTTAAACTTTTGTTTTGTTGTTAGTTGATTTGTTTTTATAATTCGGAATTTTCACGTTAAAGAAATTGAGAGTTCTAAATGATCGTTACCAAAAACAATTCACATTTTAATTCTAAGAAGGTTTAAATTTGAATTTTCTCTTTATACATTCGGTGAAATTTCTTGACTAATTGACATATTTGAAGAGATATTGAGAAAAGCTTTTCGCTGACCTAACTCAATTACGAACTATCACTTCTCAGAATTTTAGATGAAGCTTTCTTAAAATAGATTTTACCGTGACAGAGGTTATTTTAACCTTAAATAATTTCACTACTGTTATGTATTTAAAATGTGTAGATATCTATTTATGCTTCTGTCGAAAGGAATATGGATTAATATTATGGATCTCGAAAAGTTTCTAGACCTAATATTCCTGAAGCATTTGACGCTATATATAAGTAAGTAGCTGTTACATAGCTACATATGTATTACTACTTTGCTTACCGTAGGTGAAAGAATTTCCTAAATCGATCCTTGTATACAGTATTCGTCGATGCGAATTATTACCAAATATGTTTTTGGTATCCAGTATTCGTCCTTGCAAACAAATCAAATCTTTCCTTTTTATAATATTAATACAGAAAAATAGTAATAAGTTCGCTTTTAATATTATTTTTGTGTTATTTTGTAATAACCTACTTGAATATAAATAAGATTTAATACTAATAATTGTTTTTCTTACTTCAAAATAATTAAATTGGAAAAAAGGGCATCTTATTTAATATATTTTTTATCGGACAGTGACAGACATTTATAAAACAAAAATTAAACTCCTTAGAAGCTATTAGTAAACTATATAGTTGGTTATATTTCTCTTCGGTCGAAAATCTCATTAAGGGTGTTAGTGGCCTGAAGCCGTGGTCTGTGTTGGAGGAATATGTCAGTTCTGATCCAACGAGGAAATCTAAACCGAATCTAGCTAGTACATACGTGGCATTCTATTCTGTCACACCGTTGAGTAACAATATTTTGAGAACAATTTAAATCAATTATCGGAAGAATGAAATATTATCCTTAAATATGCTGTATGTCTCATATAGCGCCAATAAGGAGCAAACAAAATATATACATTTATTTAGTTCGAGTACTTTAGGATAGAAATATAGTCATATGAACCTGGGACATTAAATTCGAATAGACTATTCTAGGCGCCTATTTACCCTTAATAAAAAATCTTGGCGCTTTATGTTAGTATTTGAATGATCTATTTACCAACATATTATCAACATATATAATCTGACAAATCTGTTTACCTGCACTTATAAAGCTATATTTCTTACTAAGTGGAAAGTTGTTAAATGCTTCTATGTTATCAGTTTTATGTACGTTATATATGTATTTATAATAGGGAGCGTGAGAATTTCGTGTTTCAAACCTTTGGCAAAGAGCGCCAATAAATTCCAAGACAAGCCGTCTCTGTTATTCTAAGAATGTTAAGACGTGACATTCATGCAAATTTCAATAAGCAGAAAATTTTCGTTTGTATAAAGTTCTGTAAAGATTGTTATATTTTCTTATAAAATTATCATGTTTACTTTTGAGTATCTAAATGAGAGGATTTAGATAAAAAATTAGCCATTGTGTGCTCCTTTGCCCTTAAGTTCTCCGTATGAAATGTCATTAGTGAATTTAAGTCATGATTAATTAATTGGGGTATTATTTTGCTTAAACATACAATATTTTAAATATTAAAATTAATTATTTTCTGTGTAAATGCATTGCTATGTTCAATAAAGTTCCACAAAATGTAATTGACCTACCCATAAATAAATTTAAGATTCATGTAAAGAATATACTTACGAGTAAAGGCTATTATAAAGTTGATGATTATTTTCAGGATCATAACATAATGCATGGAATTAATAGCCTTCGCTTTGTTCTATAACGAATAATTATATGTACAACCTATGACCTACAGATTTTGAAAGTTGTATTTATTATTGTGATAATACATATTATTTTGGTAATGACATGATTTATGTAAATGTCATTACTTATGATAAAGAGCTAATAAGTTTCTTTCGATTATTCCTCTTGTCAGCTAAAAGACGTCCTGAACAAGTGGTAGGGGAAATTTTTTTTGGACAATTCAAAAGTGCTTGTATTAAGCCTACTTGAATAAAGATATTTTCATTTCATTTCATTAAAGTTTAGTTTTATAGTTCTGTCACTATGTAAGTGCAGCCTTCAAGTAACTTCTCGATTGTCTTTAGTTTAATCCGGGGTCCAAAGCCGTATGCTAACTTTGAACCCTAGTTTGACTGTCTAGTTAAGCTGTCACCTCGTAGTTCGTTGATTTAATCCCTATGAAATTGAATTTCGCATTAGAATTTCGAGAATATGTAGATTTCCATGTATGTAATCAAGTAAAACACGCCATCTAAGCGAGATATTCGACGCGAATAGTATCTTATGGTTAAATAATCGTATTATACTTGCTTTTATTCTCATCAAGCTAAATATTGATTAATGATAAATAAAATAAAATATTCTTTGAGAAATTTATGTAGAAAACGTTAGCAAAATTAATTTTACGTGTAAATTGAAGAGATGGCAAAAATATCAACTTGATTTTATAATAATGACGTAGGCGTTATTTACCCGAGAAAGGGTTTTAGGGGATTGTTGAAATGTAATTATAATTAGTTTCTAAATAATATTTTAGTATTAAAAGAATTCTGTAATTCGTATCAAGAATAAGAAATAAAAATATTTAGAACGTAAGAGAGTATGCCTTTAGGCATCTAGAATAGCTATTAAATAAAAAAAGATGTCTGTTATGGACACGCGTCTCGTTGATTTAATATTAGATGATCTTAAGTAAATAATATATAATAAGTAGGTTTAGTCAAATGTATGTAATATTAAACGATACAATCTCTGGGTGTATTTATTCCTATAATGTTAAGGTAATTTAAGTTATAGCATAAGCTAATTTAATGATTATGAAGGGTTGAATTTTAATTTTCTATGGTATGGTTCTCTTTGAGGTATTGCCTCGCTAAGGAGGCTAAGGTGGCTCTCTGTTTGGTATTGCCTCACTAAAGAGGCTTTTGTGGTTTTCTATACGGTATTGCTTCGATGACAGGGGTATTATATGTAAATTGTTCAACTACCCTATGGTACATTTACGATAAAAATGTATCAGAGCGAGACGGCATAGTTTATGCGGGATCTTCCGTCTCGCTCTGACCACATAAATACGTCGGGCAAGAACGTGGCGCGCCTTGGAACGATTATGAACTTTGAAGCCGCCGTCTTGTCCGACACGAGGCGAGTTATGTATGAATGTTTTAACATAGTTTGTAATGTAAAAAGTAATAGTAACGATAATGTAACATAGATATTAAGAGTGGGGAGTGCTTTGGCTAAGTAGGGGTTGATATGTAATATGATAACAAACTGGTTATATACGGAGCTAAGTGCAAGCCACCCCAGCGAATGTTTTTGGAAATTGCAGCAGTTTTTGGAAGCTCTCGGGCTAAGCAGTTTTAATTATACAGTCCAGCATCGGCTAGCTACGTCAAGCTGTTCAAGACCAGAAAGATCCGCAACAATGTCGTTTATAATTAATTAAGCACAGTGTAGTTTTTACTAAGTTGTTTATTGTTAACCAAATATCGTATTAGTTAAGTTGATTCTGGTTAACTCACATTCAACCTAACACGCTCCTCCTCTGTTCCTTCGTTGTCAAACCTAATTTCACCATCAATGTGACTTAAACTGATCTAATTGTTGCTTTCTTTCCGGCACTTCGCGCTGCCGGGGTACGCTCGTTTCGCTCGCTCGGCTTGTGCTTATCATATACTAACCTAACGATAATTCTACCGAATGAAATGTCAAATAAAAATTTGTTAATCGTTAGTTGTCAAAGTGAAACATAGGCGAAACATATGTCGGCAAAGTGATAAACGGCCGAATAATTTTCGGCGAAAAGGCAGGATCCCGTGCAACAGACTATTTATACCTTATCTTGTTATTATGACTCATCGTGATATATTTCATGAAGAGTCCATTCAATCATCGACATGTCTAGACATGTCAGCCATTGATGCCTCTGCAACAAAACAATAATGAGTAAACCTGTCGTCAGTTCCTAATCGGCACATCCTCAATGCTAGCAAATTCTAAGGAATAAATTTGATATGTTAATATAAGCCATAGTAGCTAACAGATACAGTGATTCAAATGTGATAAACATTTTTTTTATAAGCTAACGTACTGTTGTTAACTGTTACAATACATATTTAATCAGCTTATATAAAATTGTTAATTTTCTCGAATTGATTTGAAATCTCAATCCCTTGAAAGTACAGCTCTAATGCCCTATGAGCTTGGTATAATGTTGTGGTAACCTAATAATGATGCAGTTGCTAGAAAAAATGTTCTTACATAAAATATATAAAATAAATAAAACTTTCTCTTAGAATTTTGACTAGAAAAATTTATATAAATCTTATGATATGTTAAAATTCCATTTTTACGTATTGGAAAACTTGGTATTTAAAAATATGTATTTATTATTATTTTTAAGATAAGAAAACACTTTATTGCACGACATACCCAAATAAAAAAGAAAAATAAAATTGTTAATGCACAATAGGCGGCCTTACTACTAATAATAATATTTAGATTGATACTACTGAAGATTTCCAGATAGAGAATTGATACTGAAGATTTCCACTTTTGCTTCGTTACTAGATTTCAAGTAGAAATATGGTCGGTGAGTGATAATCTCATACTAATTTGCATTGAGTAAATCACGTCGTTCCCATTCCGTTTCATTCATAGCAATAACTAAGTCATGTGAAAGTAAATTACTGTCTTCATGTTGTGTGGTATGGTGTTATGAGTCACATGTTTTGACTTTACGTCTCCTTTTCATCGAGCTCTATTACGTTTCAATATGGTCGTAAATGGTAACACAAGAGATGTTCAATTTGAATACACGGTAGCGTCATAAACTTCAGGGTCATAGTGATAAAACAAGCAGTGATAAGAATGGGTTTTCCATTACAAATGAGTCATCTTAATATAGTCAGTGTTAGCTTTGGAATGTTCAATTTTTTAAAAAGTTTTAATGAAATTCAAAAGAAAATATCATCTAACTTGTTTAATTAGATGATATTTTCTATCAACTATCAAATGCTATTTCAATGTCTGCAATGAATGTCTGAAGAAGACGAATATATATATCGAATACAACTTTTATTACTTGTCTATTATTAGACTTGCGCGAAATAATCAACTCAGATTGCGAGATATTTAATTCATATCGAAAATTCTACTTTATAATTTATGTATGTACAATTTTAGGATCGCTATATTTGATTTCTCTCTGTGTTTATTTTTCTTTATATCAAAGTCAACAAAACTGTAGAACTTGTTTATATTGCAAATTAATCTAGCTAATTGATACCTGCGTTGAGGTCAAAGTAAATATTAGCCGCCATTCGCGAACCAAACGCGCCAATTTATTAACTTCTATTGTCTGTAAATCATTTCATAATTACACGGAATTGTAATTATAGATAGTAACTATTATGGAAAATATACGGCCTTATTAAAGGAGCGATATGGTTTTATTAATAGGTGGTCTATTGGTCAGAGATTCTGTTTGCAAACCATATTTACTAGGGGGTTTATGTGTTGGGTGGTTTACGCAACCATTTATCTTTCTAGATTTTTAGTATAATATGGGTTTACAGTAGAGTCGCTTAGGTAAGGTGTGAATAGAATCACAGAAGCGCCACGCCCTCCCTTCATTTCCTACTTCTTAGGATACAATACACGACGTATCTTATATGACTAGGATATTTTTATGCCTTGTATTCAGTAAAGTAGAATATTTGAAAATATTGCAAAACTGTCATAATATAACCATATTACCTTGAACTATGCCATTTTTGTATAAACGTAATACAGTCGATAATCTTTAAGTAATTAAAAATATGTTTCGTGTTAGTCACAGTTCCACCGATATTAGGTATTTTCTCTACGTTCGTAATGTTTAGACATTGCAACCAAAACATCTCACAAAAAGATATATCAAGGTTCATGGTTGTTTAAGGATATTAATATATTATATTACATTGATATGTGGTATATTTTTCAATGTATTCACTTCTGAACAGATTTGTCAAGATTGCTAGTAGCCTGATACAAATAGCAACTTTCAGTATGGAGATCAAACATTAAAACATAACAGCTGTTTTTTTATTATTATGAGGGTATCATATATTTCTTTTTTAATATATGAATTAATCCAACTATATTTTCTTTCGGATTATTAGTAAAAAAAATAAAATTGCTTTAATTTCTCAATGGCATGATAAGCAAAATACATATAAAGTGACTTCTACGTATTTTCACGCTGTTACTTATGTTACTTCCATAAAATACATAAATCTTCCTAATATTATATTTGGAAACTCATATTTTCATTGTTGCTATGATAAATAAAACCAAAATTTGTGAAAAAAAATCGTGTTAGTAATTTTGCGTGAATAAATGAAGGTTTTTTGACCTGATGTTTTTTTTATACCTTCCGTAGCTAAAATGAGATGGATTCTTAAATATAATATTCCAATATATAATATTCCATAAAAATATCCCAGGCTTATATCGAATTATTTCCGTTTTTCTCGTATTTGTATTAGGCTATAGTGTATCCGAATCATCCAGTATTACCAATCCTACTGTTTTAACAGTAGATTTGCTGTGTTTTCATCTTGACGTTTCATTTTCGCCTTTTTTCCGTTCCCCTGTTTTCTGTATTATTCCGATTTTTTTTTTGTTTTTTCAATTAGCGTTTAACGCCTATTTCACTATGCTACCGAATGCTACTCATTTGATGCCACCGAAAGATACATGAAAAAATAAACAAAACCAGATAGGGAATAATTTTAAAAGAAAAATTGAGGATAAAAATAGAAAATAATTTAGTTTTTTATTCCGTTTTATTATTTTTTTTGCGATCAATATTACATTAAAACAATGTTTGTAAGTCCTTATAACCAATAAAAGTACCTGTGTGATTGTTTTCATAATATGAGCACAGTATGAAATACGCCTTTTTTACTTATCCTACTGTTTTCTCCTGTTCTTTATCGGTGAGTTGTCGTTTTTTAGTTACTAGGGTTTGCAACACTGATTGCCAATATATGCGAATCACCCGTAATTGCTCTATCGTTGCGTAACACTGGATTAATATTTTAGTTCCGACTCGTCATTCTTCATAAGGGGTGACTACACCCATGTGTTCCGGTGATGACTTGACAGTATTCTGGACTATAGATGTTTAATAACGTTTAAATTATTAATCTTAGTGTAATAGCACATATAAGGATCGATAAGGTTGCCAGAATTAGCGCCGTTAAATACCGAGCATTTTTAAACTCATTTTATTGTCATTTTTTGGTATTGACATGAAATATACGTCGAGGTATGGTAGCAATTATCTGGTTTCGTTAGAAAAATAGCGCAATACTAATATAGGAAAAATTAAAATTGTAACTAATTTGGCCTTAAATATTAACACTACAATTGGTAAATAAATAAAATTCTTAGACATAGTTATATTATAGGGGCGAGAAGACAAAACACAAGGACAAAATAATATCAACAATTAAATGGTGTACATGTTTGTAGCCTGTTGCTTGGTATGATAACATCAAACTAATTTATCAATGGATTTCTATGACTTATAGAAGGTTTCGGGAATCGCTATTGACAAAACTTGTATTATGAATCAATAACTCCTTTATTGATTTAAAATTATGATTCAATGTGTCAATATAACAATAATTTAACGAATCTCTATGGTATTGCATTAAAATTTTGATCCGTCCGGGCAATTTAATTTTTTTAAACTGCTTATAGTATTTACTGGTTATAGTATAATTATTGTAAATGATCAAACAATATTTAAAATTTGTAGAACTATAAACAAGATGTCCTTTCTCTCCATTTACTCTCATAATAGACAGAGATGAAACGATTCTGCTCAAGTTACCGTCAGTAACTATATGGTGTCGATGTCAACTAATGATTGTGTATTAATTAGTTGTCTAACGGAGAACTTCCTTTGAGCAATTCATTTATCCCGTGGGAAATTACAAGCGGTGGAACGAAATTGAATTCTGAACTTCTGAACATATCTTGATAGATAAATTCTTCCATCGGGAATCAAGAGTTAATCATCTATCACAGTTAGCAATATAAAATAATTTACGAAATATTGTTTCTATTCGATATAAGCATATTGAAGACTCTTAAACTGCTTTAGCGAATCATTATTAGTCTTCGTACATTTACTTTTTTTTTTTTTAAGTAAAATACTTGGAAATAATAACTGTCTCAAGTACCACTCGATCTACCGAGGATTGTATTTGCTTGATGAATTAATAATTGAAAAATAGATTGTCTGGAATAAAAATGTCTTGGAGTTAAAAATGGCAACTATTATCATCGTGCTCTTCAATGATGTAGAAAAAGACAGAATATTGATTTGTGATCAAAGGTTTCGATGGTGCACTAAATCTTTATCAAAATTTTGGACATCTCGAGCAACATAGTTTTGAGAATTCTCCAAATAGTTTCAATGAGGTATTTCAGTCGTAGGATATTGTTTATTATGTTCTTCTCCATAACCCTTTTGGCGCAAGACTGTTTTTTATTAGCTTTTATAATATGGGGTGTCAAATTTTGTAGTGTGACCATATACGAAGTTAATAAATATTATACTCTTGTTAAAATCTGAAAAATTTGCATTCGTGCACCAAGACTCCCGTACAATATTGTTGGTTGGTAAATAAAATGACCATTACAGGAATGTAGCATTGAATATTTATTTCTGCTTAGGCATAATAAATATAGGAGCTACCTAACTGGATTATTTAACAATCAAAACTTCAATAGTTTATGAACACTTTTATGACGTAAGGATTACATGGACTGAACCTCTTTATTTTCTTTTACTAGAAGGGAGGAGAGGGATCTCCTAGTGAAACACAATGGAAACGCTACATTTTTTATGCAATTTTGTATTATAATGGCCTTAAAATTAATCAATAAGTTAAAAGAAATGTTCTTTAACTTAATAAGGTATATTTTGCCTGATTTTTACTTCAGAATTTTGAAGTACCATATTCCGACTGACAAACCGATCATTGACACGTTCATCAATCATAATTAGAGTAAATAAATAATCTTTGATAAGTTAGTATCATGGCAACCCTACAACAAAACGATTAAACCCCTCGCGGTGCCTTTAATACCAGACAAATATAGTGATCGCGATCCTGTTCTCACGCTTTTAAGGGGTTACTAAGCTTGAGATATATATTTTTTTTATTGATTATTTTAAAAAGAATTGAACGGAGTTTTGATGTCAATATAAGTTCGATTTAGTTGTACGGTCAGCATTATTGTAATGTACGGTCAGCATTACAATAATGCTGACCGTACAACTAAAGTTTTTAAGAGTTGGAGTTTTTATAAGTATTTTTTTGCTTATATTTAACAAAATACAGCTTAAATAACATTAATTAAAGTTGAAAAGTGGGGGCTCGCTACGTTATAGGAAATAATAGCTAATAGCTTTATAGGAAATGTAATAAGGTGTGACTTTATGTGTTATTTTAACTCAATGCATCGCAGTAATTAATTGATTCGCAAAAAAATAAATAATACATGTTTAAAATTCTTTATTAATCTATCTGATGGACAAACAAAAAACATTTAGTCATCATCCCAATTATTATAGTATTACATTACAATAAATAAGCTATTTAGTATAGTTGGATGATAAGCATAATAAACTGAGCGGAGACGAGTTTTACGTTATAACTTTAAAGCAAATAAAAAGTTTTTTTTTACTAAATATAAGCTTTGTACCCAAATACGATTGTACGACATATGATACGATGTTTTATTGTAATAAAGTTACTACCGTGTTTCCATTTGTTTAGTCATTGACTAACTGGTGTAAAACCTATTGTTATAATGACGATGCTACTATCTCACTATAATTACTAGGACTAATGCCACTGTGCATTAGATAAGAATTTGAATATTTTGTTTTCCAACTTTCTTATAATACCTGCTATGTGTATACTAACCATTTCTACAATACTAGCCACGAAACTTAGTTTATTAGCTATAGTTTTCATTTAATAACTCTTTTTACATATTTATCCAATTCTACAAACTTTTTATTCTGTATTATTTAATAACGGTGGTGAACGCGCGTGAATGAGTTAAAAGTTTCGATAACGTCCACAATTTAGTGTTGAAAAAATCATTAGCATCTTCATTGTGATTTAAAAGATAGTAATATCGTTGCCACCATTAGCCTCTAATACTTCATACGTGACATTTAAAAAAGTGTACGATTGCACGGCATTATGCATCAACGTCTAGTACATTATGTCGTCACGATGCGATTAATCTCCATAATATATCGCCGGCCGAATCAGAATATTTCATCGACAATCTTTTTTGTACACGCGTTAACGGTAAAAATCTTTTGTTGTCCCTCTCTTGCGTCACGAGCCCATTCATCCAAGCCGGGGCTAAGCCGAAATCCAAACAAAGATGTGCACTGGCGCGATCTGCCGGCCGTTCCACGAAATTATAAGTCCGTCTCGCTCACGCGATGAACCCAATCATGACTTTCTACGCTCACGCGCATCTCTGGATCTCATCTTGCATTTAACAATTCCGAGCATTGGCTCTTTGTAATTGAGTCTATAATTGAGCGTTTGCTTGCTCGCCATATGAGATTCTAGCCTTATTTATGTTGATCGTGACTGTACTGCATCGGACGCCTGCGCCTCCGATATTTCTACGTTCTGGATTCGTTGTGTTGAAACGAGAGAACTGATTGTGGAGCTTTAACACTACACCCAGTTTTGACATGTATTTCTTGGAATTAGAGTTTAGAATCTGCTGTGTTGTTTTTATCTATAGCAAAAGTCGTGGGTATACCCTAAGGGTGATGGCATTGCATCGCTGGACTCTGTTATTGTGCAATATCTTGGGTATGCAGTTTATTGTTGAGCAGTTATTCGCACAAATCGATTTCTTTGCAAAAATGCCGGCTAATTTAGAATCGAACCTGCTTCGTTGGGCAGTTTGGTTAAAATAGAATCAGTACACGAATCTTGAAGCTTTCGTAGCTCTATGTAAACTGGTTGAGCGAAATGTTACAGTTAACGGTTATGGTATTCGCAGACCAATCTCGCATGGATTATAGGTCAAATGTATAAATCTTTTGAAGGCATTTGCGCTGACCTTTTGAAGGAAGATAACCAATAAACAGTGTTGGGCGTGTGGTTATTGTAAAGGAATTCCGACGTGTACAATTTGCTTAAACTAATTTTGTACTCCGTTGCGGGGTTTCACGATGTTGATTGTAATAGATTAACTATACTTAAGCATTGCTAGGGAACTGTTTAGTGGAGAAAAGGTAGCCCATATATGGTAGCCTGTACTAGGCTTAGAGTTGAATTTAATAATTCATTAGGATAATATATCATATCATAACACGAATATAATTAAAATGACAAAATGAATAGTAAACAATGGTTACTTTGGTAACCTTTTAACTCCCTATGTAAACTTCTACTCCCATATTAATCTCTTTAATTCTTGTTTTTTTTTCGGGATAAAAATAGCATATGTCCACCGCGTATGATGTCGCTTCCAGTAGGTGAAAGATTTTTCAAAATCGGTACAGTAGTTCCTGCACGTGTAGCATGACAAACTTGAGAAACGCTTTGTCTACACTCATTTGTCAGTTTCCCGGGTCGAGAGGGAGATATCGTATGGCCCCACCCGAGAAAAGTGACATTTGAGTGTAGACAAAACGTTCTCGAGTTCGTCATGCTACGCGTGCTGAACCTATTCCATGCAAAGAAACAAAACATCAACTTTTTCTTCGTAATATTATTAGTATAGACTAAGTAACTATTTTAATAAAAATAAAAATTTAAGCCTATCTCGCCCGCGTATTATTTAATTATTTGTAATTGAAAGAATTTTCATGATCCGATAGTATTTCCGAAAATTACCCTCATAAACAAAGTTAAAAACATTATCTCTTTATAATATAAGCATAGATTCATACATCCAATTCTAATTTAAAGGTTATATTTAATGCTTGAAAGGGAAATGTTGAATATAATCATATATCACCACCGCGGTAAAGTTTAAAAATATAGAACCGTCCATGCGATAATATTCTAGTGTGACTTACATAGTGTATTGCAGAACAATTTTAAACGATAGATTAAAAAATAAGTTTTCCCGCCGCCAGCGGACACGTCATTTGCTCATTTGTTTTAATACTTAGTACTTCGTGTTTGTTTCAGGAGGAAATCTCAGGATTTCGTGATTTCAATTGACGACCTTTCCCTAATTTTGTTTTAATTCGTTTTTTTTTTCTCTTTGTCTCATGTACTGGTGCCATGTCAGCTAGAGTTCATGGACGTTGTCGATTCTATCTGACTTTATCGTTTAGTTTTTTTATTTATTAGCATCATTTTTAACTGCTTTAAACAAAGGAAGTTATTCCATTTGTTATAGTTTTTTGTAATTACAATTAACTAGCCCCTTGGTGCTCAGAGGAGTTCGAAGGAGCAGTGGCTTACACGAACACTCTGTGAAACGGTTATTAAGCAACTTTGGCAATGGCCTGTCATAGGATGGGTGACCAAAAATTTTTTATCTCGAACTCCTCTGTATTTCGATCTTAGCTGCACCTGCAGTCGTTAATACACACCAAGCCTTAGCCCCAGTAGTGGGGACATTAAAAGGTTGGTAATAATGATTCGCTAGTCCCAGGTGCCCGAGATGTTGAACACCTGCGACAGGTGAATTTTCTTTTGAAAGTATTATTTTATAAGACAGGATTAAAGTATCAATTAGATTAAATATATTTTGTATGTATGTTTATGATGTTTTTGTCAATTTGGACCTGATTTTGATGAAAATTAATTACATATCATCATAGGTTGACATTTATTCATTACTAATATATATTTGATTGTTTGTTTGTTTGCATTGAAAAGGCTCCGAAGATTATTTTCTAGAATAATTTAAAAGATTCTCTTAGGAAAAAGAAGCTATAACATTGAACATGCAAGCGATTTGCGGGAAAACTTTGATGCAATCTTGAAAATGTCGAAATTCCCGGTTTTCGCATATAAAATTCAACGACACATTTTTTCCCGGTATTCGATATTCAAACCCTATCGGTCAACGAATCGTCCTTTATATTATCAAGTTTCTGTGCGATTATCGATTGTTTTATTAATAAATCATGGCCACAAATAATATAACCATACTATCGGTAGGTTATCGCACCAACACTGATCGGGACGCAGGTCGTCGCCCTCTGGAAGGAGGTCAGGAAAACCGCAGGGTTGCATTGTCGTCTGCGAATAATCCTGTCTATGACTTATTCATGACATGTGGACTGTGACAATCTTTGTCAGGGTTACTCATACAGTTCTGACTAATGTTTTCGTTTTGTTTGAATAGTTAGTGGAGGTAATTCAAGAGAATATTGTGTTTTGCGATTAGATGTCAATGACCTTTATGTAGCTCGGTCGGCGGCTGGCAATATTGTGATAAGCAACTATCTCAAGGGTCGGTCACGGGTTGGATGACCATAAAATTGTTATCCCGAGCTTCGGAACGCACGTTAAGCTATTGGTCCCGGCTGCATTTGCAGTCGTTAATACGTTCCATTCCACATTGGGCCAGTGTGGAGGGTCATGGCCCATCGTCCTTAACCATCCAAAAGGAAGGCCTGAGCCCCTGCAGTGGGGACGTAAAAAGGACTGATGAAGACCTTTGTTACTTTAAGTGCTTTAAATTTTTATGCATTTAGATAATTCACTATACGATTCCTTAATTAATCTCGATTATTATCGGACTGACCAGTCAACTAACCGTACTTTCTAATGAAATAATTTGACATCTCCTACATGCTCTATATTAGTAATCCCTTTAATAGTTTAATACAACTTTGAATCGTACACATACTCATATACTTTAATATCTACTCATATGCACACAAACACGCAGTCACAACACCATTATATAAACAGATTGTTCACACTGTATATATATTTTGTATTTTTAAAAATTAAATATGTCGTAAGTGATCTGTACTACGAATTCTATATAAGAATATCTATCAGAAAGAAAGATAATTTATCTATAAATCTATCTCTCATGTGGCGGGCCTTTTAGCTTTTTATTTTACTTAAAACTGTACTGTAATAATTGTGAAATTAATTTAAAAATAAATAAACCAGTTACCATTTTTAATACACAATTTATTTACACAAAATTGCCTTTTACATTGAATTATTTCAATATTAAGGAGAAATTGTATGTTATATTTGATCCATCAACTGTACTTCTATTCAAACGAACCATAACACCTTTAATGAATTCAATTTGTATTTATTAAATCATCGTGTCGCCGATTCTCTTTGTTCTGTTCAAGTTTTCCTGGAAATGAAACAGTTTTATATAATTTGAGTGCACTTTATGTGAGCTCTACAGTTGAAGTCTATTAATAAATTTGTATCTGTTAATAATACATAAATGAAATAGGTAAATCAATTAATAAATCAACACACAACTACTTTTCTCGAGAGGTGTACTTTAGATTTTTTTTTATATATTGGATTGATAAAGTTTTTTAATGAAGTATTGATAAAGTATTTTCCGAAAGTAGGAACATGAATTTTAATAATGTCTGTATAAAAAAAACTACTGTCTTTATTTTTTCATCAAATATAGCATGTGAAGAAAGTTGGCCAGCTTCTTTAGATAACTTTTGCCACTTTTGCCTCCGTTGTAACGCTATCTTACGAATCGCCTAAGCAGATTAGTTTAATTCCAAATATGAGCAAATGTCTAACGAATTTCATAACTTTAGATATTGCCTAATTTCGTTAGGTAGTTTCTAGTCAATGGTGAAATGCATTTTTACCTTAGGCGATTCCTAAATATTTAAGTGACAGATTTGGGCGACTCCTAAGTTTGGTGAAAACGGGCATTATTGTCTACTTACGTTTGTGCATGTTCAAAATCTTCTGTCGAACACATCGAACGCTAGAAAGCAAACACATAGTAACCCGCAAAACCAAAATTGATCTTCAGAGCAGAAAAGCTTTTTTTTTTTCGTAAAATAATTCTTATAAACGTCCATGATGATAAATAAGGTGTTCCTTAATCAATTTATATGGAAATAAGATTTTTTTTTAAATATAGAGATTTTCCACTTTAAATATCCATTTTGATTTTGCGGGTATATACATACATACCCGTTGAACACAGAAATTTCTCTTTTCCGAATTTGAATGTATGCAGAATATGTTTTTTTTTTTTTCGTTGATATGAATATGTCATCTTTTTAATTTGGTGATATTTGAGGAAAAGTATATTTTGTTTTGCTATAAACGAAAAGTGTTTCGATTTCGATAAACTTTAAATCAGACCACTTCGGGTGAACGGTAAATTTTGAAAATCATATGACCTCTCCTTTTCGATTTTGAAGTCGGATAAAAAGTTCAATCGCCAAAAAGTTTACACTATTTAGTAGCAAGAACTTGTGAACGACAGTGAACTATACTCGGGAGAATTTTAAAATTCGATGCTTTATATTCGGATCTGGAAGCTAAAGAAAAACAAAGAGTCGTCAGTATGCGCTCAGCTAAGGAAAGGAATTCTCCGCTTGTGCCCGTATTCCCGAAAGTTTATAGTAACTCCATCTTGAAAGTTTAAGGTAAAACCTCAGTTTCATTAGTTTTTTTTGTTACAATAGATGGCGCCAGTGAACTAATTTAATGCTGTTATTTTATCAATGATGAAAACTATACATGTAGCTCGATTGCTTCATCTTAGGGCTCTGATTGACCTCGAAATTCAGAAGTAGTCTAATAAATTATTTTATAGTTATGTATATATTTAAATAATAATAGGGGCGGACAAAACGTTTTTATATTTTTATTTATATATCTAAAATGTATATAAAAAAGTATAATTCATATACCTAGTAAGTTAAAATCTAAAAAAAAAAAATATATTATCAAAATTTCCCGCGAAATCGCCAACTTCTGTCATGGCGTCGCTATGATTTTAGGCACCTTGTTGAGAACCAAACCTTATTTGACACAATGATATATAAGGGTGTTTCTCTGCTATTTGGAAATTCATCCATGCAAGACTGTCCTAAGCAATTTTTTATTAAATGTTGAGAATATTAGTTGATATAATGGAGGGCATTTATAAATTAAATATATATCTTTAAAAAGCTTACACATTTTCGTCTCAGTTTATGAGTTATTGAAGATTTTATGGAAAATCGTGACAGGGGACTGTTGTTATCAACCAGGGGAATGTTTTTAGGAACAAAAACAAATATTTTCGTTTATTGAAGTAATCAAAGTCTTTATTTTTAATGTCTTCCTTAAATTAGGTATTTTTTAGAATATTTGAACAATATTAAAACAAATTTTACTTATTACAATCACTTTTCTTAAGGCGTATAACATTTGTGTTAAACTTAATAAAACCAACTTCTTAGTTTAACAGTATTTTAAGGCTCTAATTAACACTAAATCAGTCTTTATTATTATAAAACAAAATGTAAACAAAGGAACATTATACTTCTGTTAAATAATTATCACAACCAATATTTTAGTTTGACATAATACTTTTGAAGTAACTAAAATAATTTTAACATTAATTCTACAACATCTTTAACATTGCACGTCAATAAAATATCTTTAAATTAACTTATTTCTCAAATACTGGTACAGGTACTGGAAAATAATAAAATAATCTTCTCCCTTTTGGAGTTAAATTTGGATCTGGTAACTTATCTAATATTTGATTAAAATTGACATCAGAAACATCATCTTCGTCCATTCTGAACTTGTGGCCTTCATCATCACAAATTTTCATAAAGGTAACAGTTAGTTCGCCTTCCTCGTTGTCTACTTGATTAACAACAGCAGCATAACGATATTCTGTGTTCCTGACGTTAAACTTGACTAAAACGTAGTCACCACTGTTATATTGTTGTTGACTGATTGTACTAGGCCCTGCAGTATTATGAAAATCTGTAGTGTAATTGTCACACAGTTCTGAAAGTTCGGTTTCTGTAATAATGTTAGTATCCGGCGAGTTCTGGGATAGCCTGGTATCATCTTCAGATTCTGAGTCTGTGTAAACGTCCTTGACGTGAAGTCTCGTCAGAGGGTAGTTCATAACCCCTAGATTAAAATGCTGACACTCTTCTTCACAAAAGCAGCTTAAACTTTTCATTATTAGCTTCTCGGTACCTTGCGGCAAACCCAATGAGCTTTGTGATATTTTACCCTTAATTTGATGTATTTTGAGAGTACCATTGAAACTTTTGAAATCCTTGGCATTTTTCTGAATGTCGTTAGTCATATTATTGATTGCATTATCGTCAATCGTAAACATTGTAATTGCAGGACATCTCTCTTGCACAGAATCAACAAAAGATTCCAAACTGTCAATGTCACCTCCTCTAGCAACGATGGTATCTGCAGTTCTCTTACATGTCGCGCCTACACCATCTGCAGCACTCTTACCATGGCCACACTCTGAAAAGTTCCAAGAAAACTTTTGTATATTTGGAACCTCTTGATGAAGCCTTGAAGCCAATATATAGAACATAGTCTTGTTCCGATACTGTGTAACGGGTCCGTCGCTCATGAAATGGATGCAGGTAATATACGGCGATAAAGTTTTGAATATTGGCTTCAAGTGTTCCCATATAGCAGCTGGTGAGTGTGCGGTGTTTTGAGAAACAGTACAATAGGATTTTGTAGAATCTTTCGTGTAAACCACAACAGTGTGAAGACTCAGCTGAAGTCTAGATCCTCCAAAATGATAGGCTTGTATTTCTTCACTGTACTTGGTGCTGTAATTCTCTGAAAAGTCCATAAGTATTGCAACTTCGTTATCATTGAGATTTTCTTTTAACACCTTAAAGGCTTTGTACTGGTGCAATATGTTTTTTTCGTGGTTATAATACCAATCCAAGTCCTCGTGCAGTTCTTGTATCAGTTCACGTGGACGAACTGTTAGACTTCTTTTTATATATTTTGTTATTGATCGTACTTTATTCAACTTGGGATCCTTGTAATCTTGTTTATCAGCTATCCATTTTTTAAACGATATAAGCTCCCTATCATCAAACTCTTTGTAATCGGGATTCTTGTTGACACAACGCTGGCATTCCCGAGATAAACATTGTTCGTTATAACGATCGCAGCAAGTGTTTTCAAGCAATTTTTTGTGATTATTGTAACGCAGAATTTTGTGAAAATGCAGTGCAGATAATTTCAAATCAATATTTGCATGTTTGATGCAAAGACATGTATCTCGTTCGTTTATCTTAGGTGTTACCACCCAGAAAGGCCGTAAACGGCAGAACGTCTGGTAACTGATTAGTCCAGAGTTATTGCTCTTAAATTTCTTGTATAAATTAAACAATGTGTCTAGTAAATATCTTTTTTGTTTTTTGACTCCGTTTCTGGTCACACATTCCCGTTTTCCTGCACCAATTCGACTATTATCATCATTTTCAAAAAAAAATTGCACTGTCTTCATATATTCGGATGAAATGAGCGCTAGACGAGTGCGGTTCGTTGGTAACAGAGATTGTGTTTTGGATTTCTGAAGTCTCTTATATGATATAGCACTGTCTTGAGTCCTCCATAATTTATATTTTTTTACTATTGCACCAGATACAACTCTCCCAAAAATGGCTTTCTCTTTTTGCGTTTTTAAACCTCCATAGTTCTGTTTTAATTGTTCATTCAAAACTTCCCCGAAAAGCGCCTTTTTAACAACATCCTTGCGAGTTGCTGGAGTATCACACATTCTTGTTAGTTTCGTGTTAGGTGTCTCATCATTTCTATTTTTATTATTTATTTTTTTTTCTAACCGCTGTAATCTCTTTTTATACTTTTCCATTCTCTGTTTGTATTCCTGAATCTTAAGGTCTTTTTCTTTGAGTATCTTTTGGCGTTTCTTTTTTACTTCTTTCTTTCTTGCTGTAACTAATGCACTTTCTGGCGATCTTAAAGGTACTGGACGGTCTTCTGCAGAATCCTCTGAATTCGGTGTATTTTCTCTAATAAAAGTATTTGTTATGTCTTTCATGACTTTTTTCTTTGCACGATACGTAGAACAATGCTCTTTCCAAGCTTTTTTTACAGCCTTATGCTCACGACGACTCATATTTTTAACTAATTTTCTTGTGCCTTTTTCTTTTTTCTTTTGATATTTTTGCCTTTCTTTTTCTTTCATTTCTTCTTTTTTTTGAGGGTCATTTTTGAGTCGTTGATATCTCAAACGTTCAGCTATACGCTTTTGTTCTAGTATTTCTTCTCTTGTTTTAGATGGTTTCTTTTTCGGTGGCATTTCGAGATACTACCTACGAAAGAGACAATACTGTTAATATTTATCTATTGTCACAAATGCGTTGTCCGACATCTCAGACTCTATAAACCTAAAACGCGGACTAAACAGACGAGAGCGCGCCACACATTGCGCCTTTTCTGCCCGGCCCGCGCCTTAGAAAACAGTCCCCTGTGATAAGAACAGTCCCCTGTGCTATGAAATGACAGGGGACTGTTAACCAGGGGACTGTCTTTTTCACATAAAAGCTTTATGAAACAAATTCAGTTTATGATATCAAATTAACGAAACAGATGTAGCTACATATTAGTTAGTTAAATATTTTAAACAAATTATCATTATTAGAACTCTTAAAATAGTAAAAAAAAGGCTTACCAGTGGACTGTTCGCACTAAAACCGAGCAGCGTGGTTCACCCAAAGACGCCAACGTAGCACTAAAGAAAATGGCGGCTGATCGCTTGACTCCACAACCGAACGAACTTCATGCCAATTGCGTTCCGTTTCATTGTCTGAATATTTCGCGCCAATAACAAATTTGACTTCAGCGCGGTTTTCACATTTAAACAGGGGACTGGTTTAATAATTTGAGGACAGCATTCACAAATGGGTATTTTGATTATTTTTTATTGTAAAAATAGAATTCTGATGTATAAAGATCCTTACTGTATTCTTTTATGTATTTTGGTATTTTTTATTGAGTTATCAATAGCAAAAAAATCAATATTGGTAACAAGATTAGTAATACTGGAAAAGGGACATAGCAGGGGACTGTGTTTTGAGGTGTTTGAAGAAAGTTTATTCAAATATAAAATGATTAAACTGCTAAAAAAGATGTGGCGTGCCAAGAATGTCTAAAACTATGTCATTATAAAAGCAAAAAACTGAGATATAATAAGATTTATTACACAAAATTTATTTAGGACAGTGATTTTCCATTTAGTGGAGAAATGGCCATAAATTATATATTTTTTTATTTTAATGACTATTTAATTAAAAAAAAATATATGACAATCTAATGAGTTTTTGCATTCAATAAATGTCTTCGTAGTTGTACACTTACACCTATTTTCACTAAACTAGAACGAGGCATAGCTTAACTAGGAAACTCCTAATATTACGAATCGTCTAAGCAAATTAGATTCATTTCAAATAAATATTTTTTACTTTTTTTCTTAACATATCTTAATATTTTTATGACCTGTCATATACGCCTAGCGCAAATCGCCGCATCACAAATATAATAACTTTAGATATTGCTTAATATCATTAAGTAGTTTCTAGTCAATGGTGAACCTTAGACGATTCCCAAATATTTAGGTGACAGATTTGAGCGACTCCTAAGTTTAGTGAAAATGTGTTTTATTTAGTAAACGAGGCATAGTTTCTCCAAGAAATAAAGCCGAAGACCTGCAGGAACATGAGGGAAAAAAAATAATATACATATATTTATTTTTGTGTATTGCTATATTAATAAATAAAAATTTAAAATGCTACAAAGGTGACGTTATTGCTGGATTTCCACATAAACTCATTATACTTATGGACTATGGACTAGGGTGAATATAATTGTTTCTTAATCTCAATATTGCATTGATATTTTGGGACGCGCTAACTTTAATGTAGTTCACAGCATTTAGGTTAAAACAAACATTTGGCACATATACCTTTGATATCTAGTCTTTTGTCAAACGAAACTCTGTTGTATCCTCATGTAATAGGAGCGTAAGCATATGAATGTTAATTTATCAGATCTCGTGCAAGCTATTGTTCGAACACCCTTCCTCGAAAGAAACCTGCAACTATTTTAGGTTACATCTTAATTACCAGCAGGCGTGACCTTTCTTTGTTCCGAAATTACAGGCTCGATGGCGGGCGTTAATGGCAGCCGCATGATTGTCGTAATACGAGCCCATTAGGAGAGAAGGCAGCTGTTTAGACGGGAATTATTGCGTGCTACATCACACGAGCCGAGGTTCTATTTTGAGGAAGGATTTTTTATATATATAAATCTCAGAACCAGTTGCACAAACGTTTATAAAAATGTTCATTAGTTTAAAGGCGCCATTAAACTATAATTGACGTTTGTGCCACTAGGTTTTCAGTTGCACCCTAATTGCAGTTAAAGTTATGGTTATGTCAAATTTAACTGTCATGTTGACTTTAACATTGACTCTGGAATGCGTTGCACTATCCTCTTTCTTGGCATAGTAAAACAATAACTTTAGCCAGCGAAATTTAGGCGGTTATAGACTGTGTAATGCGTTGCACTATCCTCTTTTTTGGTATACAATAACAATAACTTTAACCAGCGAAACTTAGGCGGTTATAGTTTACAGTTAAAGTTATAACGTAATCCAACCATAGCCAAATGATAAATTATTATTATTTGCTTAATTGGCACTTAAACATATTTGTAATTCTTAAAGTAAGTTGGTGAACTAGTCGGTGAATATCTGAAGGAAGATTGATCGTGCCAGAACTGACGAATATATGATACCTACTAGCTTTCACCCAGCGGTGTCGCCCGTATTCCTTAACGAAACAAATATATATAAATTACAAACTATCAACCTCAAAAACACCCTTAAGGTCAGATATCGCATAAAACCTACGTCCTAAAAAGAATTTTTGTGCAAAATTAGAGACTTAGCATTTGTGATTTCTGGGATTTCGTGATAAGTGAGTGTCTTTTCGCCTTATATGAGAATCAACCTTGCACACTCGACGTATGTATGATCCGTCGTGTATTAACGCATTATTCCGTGAGTCGAAAAATGGATTTTCCGTAAGATTTGAACCGAGATTTAATCGGTAGGTATTTCTTATTTTGTCTACAGACAATAAATTGTTTTGACAAGATAGATTAAGAATGTAATGAATTTTAAAGTAAATGTTTTAACTTTAGATGTCTCTGTTTGCGTAGTTCGTTAAGTGACTTTTATTTTTTATCCGTCCAGACATTTGAAATGAAGAGTTGAAGTTTTTTTTTTAATAAAATGCCATGCCTTTCTAAATGTTTAAGATATCTATCTCTCATAGTTTTTGCGTGAGTCATAGTTCAAGTTCGAGCCTTCATATTAAGGTAAACGTAATGATTAACGAATGATAAATTCGTATGCCATTTATATAGCGTGTGTGTTATTTCGGGAACCAGCACGAATTTCGTGTCACTCGCGTCATTCAATGTCAATGTTACTCGCGGATTCTGTTACATTACGGTTTGAACTATACTCGTAAAGGTTAAAGTTGTTACTGCGTATTAGTACTATATTACTTTGGAAATATATACAAAAGGTTGGGTGAAATAATAAGGTATCGTTATTTTTATAGTGCCTGATATAACAGGAATCATGTTTTTTTTATTCAATAGAGGGTTAGGCTAGGCATGGATTAGTAAAACAGATAGGTAGTACATAATGTCTTTCTTTAATAAATTTTGAACTAAAGTGAGCTAAGTAATCAATTATTTCTTCCATATTACTTTTACTACTGCGTCTTTAGAATATTTTCACGAGTGACAAACAGCGTGAAAATTGAGATACAAAGAGAAAACCGTTAGATAATGAATTTTCACATTCAATATTATTAACTGAAAACAGGGAATAATTAATTTTAGTATAATAATTTTAGGAACCTTTACCCGAAAGATCAAAAAGCAACTACCGCTCCTATTATGTCATAGATTATAAATTATTTGTAGATATATAAATGATGTTTTTTTCCGAGTGTAGTATAAAATATTTTATTGAGAAATAACCATTAGGAGCCTGATTAGACTTGTTTTCGGATCGCTTACCCTCAATGCCGAGACGAGGGTCGTGACCGGATAACTCTCACGTGGACTATATTTCCGCCATCTTGCCCTATCTTGGGTGATGTGAATAGCTTCACAGATCGTTGCGTTGCGTTGGTTGTTGAGCGTGAATCGGATCTAGTCTGACCAATACCACAATACGTAGGGCTTCTTAAGCACTATAAAGGAAGAGAAATTATATCGCTTTAAATGTTTAGTATTGTAAACTGTAAAAGTTGTAAAGCAGTACGTCTCATACTATTAAACGAGCAATCCTTTGCTTGTGTACGTTAAGGTAGCAGGCACACCAACGAGTTAGTGAATCTTATGTTCGTCAATAAATTGTGAGTAAATAGTGACAAATAGTGATCCATAGCATATAATTAGTGACACTGCAAATTAAGAGATATTGGGAGATTTTAGTATGCCTGCTAACTAGACGTCTAGGTAGCAGGCACACTAGAAATACGAAATACGTATAAGTTTGAATTACATGTCAAAAATTGTGATTAATCAGTTACTTATATATTACAAATCTTCATTTCTTTTACTTCAATAGAATTCGAGATATTTCTGATTATAATCAGTTAATTATAATTATAATTATTGGTCTGCCTGCTAACTTGACGCTTAAAGCAACGGCAATCACAAACTGGTAAGATTTTGAAGCTAACCAACATAAACACAAAGATTTCTTTTATTACTCTTTAAATGTTCATGGATGCATGCGATGAATTTTTAGGCCTTATTTTGCTTGACGTTCAAAAGCTTACGTCATTATGAGTTTTTAACTGACGCAACTGCCTTAATAATTAGTATCTGTTGAAGTTTTTCTTAAAAACGGTAAAGTTTCTTACAAACTGTACTGTGTTTTAGTAACGTACAAATACAATATTTCATCAGTCATTCAGTATTTATAAGTTGGAATGTTATAACTGAAAATTGGATCATCATCATCATCATCATTTCAGCCGAGAGACGCCCACTGCTGGGCATAGGCCTAGAAAATTGGATAACGTTTTTTAAATTACTTAATTTCTACTAAAATTTTTCTGAGGCAAAATAATCGCTTAATTCACTGAAATGAAATTGTCCAAAAAAATTTCATTCCCCTACCACTTGTTGAGGACGTATTAACGACTTGCAAATGCAGCCGGGACCAATAGCTTAACGTGCCTTCCGAAGCACGAAATAGCTTGAGATAATAATTTTTTGGTCACCCATCCCGTGACCGACCCTTGCGAAAGTTGCTTAACAACAACGATCGCGGGCCGCGGCGCTTATCCTCTACAGCACCGATTTACTTGTACGTATTATAAGAATAATAAAATCAACTTTTATCATAACCGTACCTCACCCATAACCGTAAATTGTTAGTTTAAATTGATTTTGTGTATTATAAATAAATCCTGCTCCTCAAAAACATAGAAGAAGCCTAATTTACTTATGTAAACTCTTATCGTATTATGAAACGAGGACTTTGTTACTAGGTTTAAACTATTATCCGACCAAAATCAGTTAACACGTCTCAAGGTCGCCAATGGTTCGAATCAAATACAAAGTTTAGTCGTCGGTTTATAATAAGACGGTTATAAATCTTCCACAGAACCGATTAAATCATTTAATATTCGTACCGCTCCTGGAAAGCGAAATTAAAGCGTCTTCGAGAATATTACGTCAGCTTTACATATTCATATGAAAACGTTGACCTTGACGTCATCAAAATTAAGTCGCTGCCTGTAAAGATATTTCACACCCGCGCGTGGCGACAGTGCCCTAATAATACCCACTGAACGTGGGTAAAGCATTTTTGGAATGTGAGAATTTCGAAACGATCCATTCTTGATTATACGTGAAAGTGAGCGTAGAATATTTATTTATTAGAATGAATATTGATATTGAGAAAGATACAGATATATTTTAAGTACAGAAGATTAATAATAGCGCAACGTTTTACACTTTGTTTATCTTTTGAGGTTACTTTCATGTCTAATATTGTTAAGTAAGCTATTTATTAAACCGATTTTAGGGGAGTATAGGGTAATGGGAGCCTACTAAGGGAAAATTTTAATAAAAACCAAATTTTTTAACATTTTATTTATTTTAAAGTGGAAACTCTTACCTTTATTATTAGAGTGTAGTTTAATCAAACTTATAATTTAATACAGCCAAGAATTAGGATACAATGAAAGTTTTACAAAAAAAGTCAGTCGCTCCCATTACCCGACACATGCGGAAAATGAGAGCCTATTTAACGCTCATATGGGAAATGGGAGCCACTCTCTTAGATTTATCGAAAATTTAACCAAACTTATGTAGTTTAAGTGAGATCTTACATAAAATCTAGTTAACAAAAATAAAAAAACAACTTATCAAACAAAACAACAAATAATAAATGCGACATTACAAAAAGTGAACAGGTCATATCCATTTTTTAAGGATCCAAACTAAAAGCCACAAACTTTAAATTTCCCAAAAATTTAACTTAACCTAAGTAGTTTAATTGAGATCGTACATAAAATTTAGTAAACACAAATAACATTATAAATCCTATGTGGTTCGAAGTTATGTTGCGTCATTAATCTTTCCAAGTTGTTAAAAAAAAGCGTTACTTCAGTCCTGTTAAATCCGAGGATTCTATTAATACTAATAGCTTCAGGCTTTCTTATGCGCAAATCAGGATGGCGTTGTAAATATCCAGCTAGCCAATCTTTTCCCGCAGTTTCGTTGACTTGGTTAAATCTATCATCTACACCTAGCTGTTTAGTCACACTATAACATACTTTACGAAACTGTTCTCTCGTCAGGCCAAAAAATTTATTTGACATAGTTCGAAGGTGGTTAGCCAGTATTTCTTCTTGTGCAATACTGAATACAGTACGCCTTCCCAGCTTAGGAGAGTTTTTGTAACTAGCATTGTTTGCCTTCGCTAAATTGTATCTCTTTTTTAATGTGCTGTAAGGTATGCCGGTTTGTTGAGATACTTTGTATACCGAAGTACCTCCTCTTTTTAAAACAGTGACGGCTTTTTCTAGTGTATCAACCGTCCATGATGCTTATGTGGTCGTACGATTTCTTTTACGTGGCATCTAAAATAAAAATAAAAGTTTTCTTGAAAACTGAAACGACATCAATATATAATTTTGGAAATGGGGTAATGGAAGCTATGTCGGGTAGTGAGAGCCATCCTAGGCTACCATTACCCGTTGACCTCCATTTTGGAAAAAACTAATCTAAATACGTACTTTTATTTTCAAACTCAATTTAACCAATTGGAATTGTTAGAATATTAAATGATGGATCTGTTATGGACGAACCCATTAAAAAAAGAATATAACTAAATGCTTACCTTGGCGCTGACAATCTGCTGTTTTCCTGTAAGCTTAGAGCGAAAAACACACAACCGTCCCTCGTGACTCAACTAATTGGACTGCCGGCTCGTGCGCATCAGGCGAAGTTTGTCGATGTTTGACGGTAGCGGCCGAGTACTTACGATCATGCCAAAGCGAATACGTTCCGTTCTACCAGTAGCGCTCTCATTACCCGACCGCTCCCAATACCCCCCGCTCCCCTAAAAGGTCTAAAAATAGTCTTCAAAACGAAAACTTATATCGAACATGGGAACAATTTTTCTATTATTTTAATATTAAGTAGCGCTTTAATATTCATTTAAGATAGGTATTCGTTTTGAAGACTTGTGGTTGATTGTGGTTGGTTGGTACCGACCGTACCTAATTAGTTATTATCAACCACAAGTTTATATTCAAAATATATTATTAATAAAATAAATAATAAATATGTATTCAGATACACATTGCACAGATACTAAATTAGTAGCTAAGTAGTGTATTATGGGAATCTAATGAAAGTACTAAAACACATAGACCCGAGACAATATAGAAAACTTTTTTACCTAGTCAAGTTTTATATTTGTATGTTAATAAACTCTTCCTAATATAAATAACCAGTTTAAAGGCATCTGTATGTATAGACATACACAAAATTGAATAATTCACTATGCCTTCGCAAAACTTATATTCTTTGACTTAAGACAGATCGTAAAATTTACTTGGAAATTTAGTTCTATGGGTAATGGAATATCTAATAAACTCTACCCTTAGAGATACGATAAGTTTAGTTCTGAATATTCTTTCACAAGTTATGTCATGACATATAAGTTTTAGTGCTTAAGAATTTTCCAACTAAGTATTCCTATACTACAGACGAGTCGTCACTTGAGACTTAAATAGTTTATGAACTTAAGTTTTGCGCTCAGATGTGAGCAGGTACAACTTTAACATATTACAACTCAGATTTACTAAGCGTCTCTTACATACATCTTAAATTTCATGTATAGTAATATACTCGTCATAGTGCTTAGACTTTAAGACAGTGTCGTTTGTAAAGGCCCACAGTTTTAAATTGATTGAGATAAAAAAACACTTTAAAATGTTTGAGTTACAGACCCATTTCCTACTGGCAAGTCGATCGCAGATCGCAGATTTTTTAGCACTTGCAACAACAGTGGACTTCATAGATGGCACTTTCACAAAATTAACATATATTTTTTTTTAAATACATAAGGCATTAAATTATATACATTAAATGTTACAACAACTATTAATATAAACGCACAAATAACAAAGATAATCCAGACGCCAAAACGTTTTCCGCTACCGTAGCACTGCGTGACGGCACTTAGTGCTTTGAATTTGTAGGGAGTGTTTTCAGCCGACTAGCAGCAGTTCCACAAAAATAGCACTGTGTCTTCAAAAATATTAATCGTAGACATGCTTTTACTTCTACATTATTTTACAGAATTTTTGATTAATGAAATATTTATTTATAAAATAAAAAATTAGTTATTTTACGTCTAGAATAAGATGATCGCATACAAGTTTATTATTAAAACCATAGAATTCACGTCTAGAAGAAAACGATTTCATGCGAGTTTATCATTATCTTTCTATAAATTTTACGTCTAGAATTAGATGATTGCATATGAGTTTATTATTTATACTTAACCAATAATTTTACGTGTAGAACAAGATTATTTCATACGGTTAAAACCTTCGATGTCTACATAAAAGGCATCGCTAGGTTAAATCACAATGAACTTATTGTAACAGCGATTACAAAGCATTAAATAACGCCTCGAATATTTCATTTGCGTGAGATTTGTCTTAACATTTCTTATAAGTCATGATTATTTTAATCCAATGGTTATGCACACGCAAGAAAATATTTACTGCTGTTTTCAAAAAACATATTTCTAATATTGTCAAGAATCAGTGTTTTAAGTGATATACGTAATGATTTCTGATAAAAAAACTCGAACAAAATACTGTTATAAATATCTATAAAGAATATTTTCGACAATTTTATGAATTGAGAAGTGTACAAAATCTAAACTGATTATTTTCAATAACTTAAGTTTTTTACGTTACACAAGTTAAGAAGTCATAGTTTAATCAAACTGCTATCGACTGATCAATAAAAAAACTAAAATCAGAAACGAAAACCCCTTTGGGTGAGATTTTAAGTAACCGAACTTTTGCATTAAGTAATATTTTTGTGTAGACCAACTTTTTCACAAAAATAAACTCAAAAACATATGTGAAGGTTCTACAAAAAATAACAAGAAGTAGGTATATTTTTCTTCATCCGTGTCACGCGTCACGAATTCCTTTTTGTGGTACGCGTGTTAAAATAGCATGTTTTTAGACCGAAATTTCACAGATGTCCTTCCTTTTTTAAATAATCCAACAGCCTTTTTATGTAAATTAATATTTATTACAACATTTGCTTTATGATGCTTTTTTACTATAATGAAAATGCTTAAAAAGTCCACTTTGCCTTGGAACTCCGATGGGAAATATAGCATCGTGAATGCAAAGTTTGGCAAATATTATTTTCTAAGTTTTATTTTATTTTGTAACAAATTGTAATGTTAAGTTTGTTTATGTGGAATATAATTTTAAAATATGACATTAGATGACGTAAATTGTCATGATTAATATAATTTATTACAATGAAACAATTGGAACGAACTATGTTTTACCAACTATGGCGCTTGGCTGACCGCCATTTTTTTACTTTCAATAAAGCGACCCGTTAAAAGGGCGCGTACACCAAATATAATTATATTGGTTTGTCAATGTGACAAAAAATACATCAAATTCTTAAGCGCGTTGTAAGAGTCATACAGAACGTAAATTTATAATTTTTAACGATAGTAAAAATCACAACGTGCCTTTACATTCTTTTCTTAATTATACTTTTTTAAAAGGAAATTTGTAAATACGAGGGCAATATGAAACCTTTACAATAATAGTATTGGTTGGCCCATCTTATTGGCGGGCGCTATGTGTGAATAAGGACAGTATTTTGTTTTTACGCTCGTTTTTAATACATACTAATTTGAATTATCAACTGACGTGAATAGAAACATAATATTTTTATTGAATGAAATCAGCATAAACGAGTTTCTGAATTATTAAAATATCAATATAACTTTGGCGATGGATAAAATGGTGTGATTGTTAATCATACCATTTTATAAATAAATAATAATTAATAAATATTGGATAAGATCACATACATTGCTCTGATTCCAAGATGAGTAGCTAAAGCCCCCGTATCTGAGACAACTATTGTACCATAACACTGAAACCGGCGTGCGAACGGCTCTACTACAGAGGTCGTTTTTATAAAAGCTATAGATACTATAGTGTTCGATCGCTTATAACTCCGAAATTTGACGCTTTACGAATTTTTGTTCTTGTATACATTCAGAAAGGCCGTTCCGTTAAAAGAAATTAACTGTCAGCCATTTACAAGGGTTTCTACCAAAAAAGAAATTTCATTCAAAATTTAATTTCCCATCAATTTGAAATCTTTTAACGGCTCGTCCACTTAAATAATTCGCACTGTACATTACCATAATTCTTGCCTGCATTTCTGGAAGCCCATTTTGCTGCAGGCGTGCAAATCGTCAGAATGCCGACTAAAGAATATCGCATAGAAGCATCATGAAGTAAAATGGAAGTCGATTTATGAATGTAAAATTTTCTAGGAATCGTATTTAGCTAACTTATTATTAAAATAGTGATGTAGATTATCTTTGGGATATTGCTTAAAACCACCCATCTATATCTAACAATACATATTATTAAAAAAGCTTATTACAAGGTATACGATAATATAACAGATAAGAATGTTTGGAATTAAGTTGGTTCGGCTATTGGATAGGTGATTTCTCCTGACAGTTGGAAGACAATTGGATAGGTGATTCAAAAATTATCTTGTTGCCATTATTATTAAATTATTATGTTATCATTAAAAGACAATAGTTAATTGTTATCTCTATTTATAATGTATTGACATGGTTTTTGTGAATGTCATTACTCTTGTTAGAGCTGGTGACTTTCTCGCTCGTTCTTTTTATCAGCCAAAAGACGTCCTGAACGAGTGGTAGGGAAAAAATGTTGGACGATTCAAATGTATTTTTAAGAAGTCTATTTGAATAAAGATTATTTTGACTTTGACTTTGACATAGTATAAAACAGAGTATCTTTACGCCGTCTCTACGGTGAGATCTTTCAAATGTCACAACGGTTCAATTTTCAATTCGGTTTTCATGAATAGAGAGATTCAAGAGAAAGATCTTATGTATAAAACATGACATGAAAATTCATCTTTATATAATAAATAACTAATTACGTATTGTAGCCATTAATTTAATAATTTCTGCAATTTACTTTTAATTATATTGTCAACATTTTTAACATTATACTTGATGGTATTTTTTTTATAATTTTGTCTAAACAAACTTTACACAAAAAAATATTTAGTTGTTACATTGACATAGAAACTTAACGTCGAGAGCAGCGCTATCATAGCGTAGAGGTTCAATCAAATGAAACCTACTTTTAAAAAGATAATAAAGGTAATTTCATTCATATCATAGACATAGCAGCTTACTACCAAACAATATAAATAGCACTTGCGGCCTTTAGTCACGGTTTATGTACTGAAAGATATTATGTTACATGTTATGTTACACGCAGGTCCAATGCGGATGGGTGGGTGTTAACGACTGCAAATGCTGTGGGGAACAACCGTTTAACTTGCCTTCCGAAGCAGTGATGAGTTTTAGGTTATAAATTTTCGGTCACCCATCCCATGACCGGCCCTGGCGAAAGTTGTTTAACAACCGTATCAACCGGTCAAGCGTTAACCATTGCGCCATCGATCTCTATTTTTTTATGATACCTACATTAATTCGTATTCAAATGGTAGGTTTAGTTTACTCTGTTATCTCGTCCTGCGCACTTTGTCCTGTCAATTGATAGCTTATCAGTATTGGACGTAATTGTAGGGAAGAGTTTCATAGTCGTTCGTGACTCACTGTGGTCGCACGATGCCGCCCGTTGAGTTTGGTACGCTGATGTTTGTCAATAAATAAGCACCGTGGTAGTTCACGGCTAGGAAAAGGTAAACATTTGTTTTAAAAAAATGCCTGTTTTACCGTTCGAGGGGGTTTTGTTAGGCTTAGGTTAGTTTTTACACGCGGCTTTGTCCGTGTGATCAAAGTTACCTTCCGCGCGGTGTATGGCCTTCGGGCCGATCCCGTGCATCGCCTTCCAGGCGAGGGACATCGCTGAGTTTTAGTGGGTAAACTCCTGTTTCTTGTCTAGCCCCCTCGGGGGTGGGCCCACAGGAGGAGACCCACATAACCCGTGGAGCTCGCGCTGGGTGAAACGGGTATGTAACACATCGTACATCAAATAAACAGCATCTACCAGTATTTTATAAAGTGTTATGTCCTGACAATTTTAAAAGATTATTGAAAACTTGATGATTTGGATGCGCTTGGTAACTGAATACACAAAATGTAGACACCGTAGAACTAGAAAATACAAACACCCTAGAACTTGAATGTGGATTAAAAGTTGGGAGTGGGGGCTCACTAGGTCACAACTATGTAGAAAATTTACAAAGTCAATGTATTGCCGTAAATTACTGATTACGAAAAAAATGTGTTTTATTTTCTTCAATAATTTGATGGACAGACAAATAAAAATAAGTCATCATCCCTATTATTAAAACAATGTTCCACTGTCACTGTCTCTCTCTAAATGCGATAAAATCAAAAAGTATCAAATCATCTTTCATGGTGTTATCATTAATGGTCGTAGTAATTCATGGTGGAGGTTCGTTAATGGAACAATAACGACGATGGAAAAACATATTGACTGAAAACTGACTTTCCAAAGGATAATTGTGGGTGCACAATCCTGTAAAATATACCAATGGATATTTATCGAATAATTGTGGGTTATGTATGATATGGAGAAGTTCCTAGGCACTGTGGTTAATTCTTACGGTCATATGTGGAAGTTAGGCAACTTTCGCGATAACCAGTCGTAGGATGGGTGATCAAAAAGTCATTACCTCAAGCTTCATGTTTCAGAAGGCATGCACTGGATCCGCGTGGTGGGTCATGTCCCATTCTCCCTATTCGACTGATGATAATGCATCTATGTGAAGGGTTAAATATTTTAACGAATTTCGTATACTCGCGTCATAAATAACAAAGTACCTACAAATGGATTGTAAAAGGTAGTTGTTCCCATTCGATCAGTTGCAAAGCGTACAACTGTGGCGCCAGTGTCTAATAGGGTTGACACCGAAGTCATATCCTTATTAATTAATTTAATATTTTGTATCATATCGGTAAAAAGACAATTACTTGTATTATTATGTATTATAAATAGCCAGCCAAGTTTCTTGTATTGGTGCCCTCCTTTCTTAAACATTTATTTTATTCTGTTTATAGAATTTGTTATGAAAGCGACAACATAAATTCACAATCTGTGCAATTTTAAACTACCACGGCTCATGAGATAAAGCTCGGCGAAAGATTGGCAGACGGACTGTCTCAGTAAAAGAGTCCCGTTCTTAAACTTTGTATGCTTGTGTTGTGAAAATGTTGTGTTGTGCTTTTTATCTATTTTTTAATGTATGATTCCGATAAAGTTGAAGCTGTAATGTGACGTTCAATAAATGCAATGTAAATATACATATTAAGTTAAAATGTTTGGTTTTACCAAGAGGTCTATGTCTCTTTGTAATACCAAACATTTTTACTTAACCAAATTCAGTTAAAACTGATTTCTTTTTCGATTTAAGATATGTAATAACACTAAATGTAGGATCGTAAGTGTTTCGTTATTAACATAAAAGCATTTATAAAATTTATCTCGTTTTAAAATCTGACAACCCTGCTCGCGGCGCCGTATTGGCTGATATCGCTGTGTTCACTACACTAGTGAGAAAATGCACTATAAATACATAGTAAAAACTTAAAGTGTGTCATGCTCACTGGACCCATCTACTTCACGGAGATGGTATGATGCGATAAACTTACATTTTATATAAAATGTTACATTAGTGAATACTTATATGATGGCTGTTAACCAACTAGGGACCTGCTCCGATTTTAAACGTGAAATTTACATATAGCGTGGACGGAGAAATAAATCCATGCCTATAGCTATAACTGCGCCTTCAGACGACCTGTTTTTTATGTGAAATTTTGCATTCATAATTTTATCTGAAGATAAAGAAAAATACTTGAAATTATGTTGCGTTAAAAACTTTTGAAAATATTTCTAGAGATTCCGAAAGTGCTCATTCCGAAAAAATACGTCGAAATTTGTTTTCCAATACATTTTGGTGAAAAATTCTCGGGCGCAATTTAATCAGACCTTTCTGGTCACGACGGTGGATGAATAACGGGACGATTGTTTGGAATGCAGACAGAAGTATACCATCAAGTGTATAGTTATAATAAGTTTATTTGGAACGGACATTTTGGTGATACCCTTACGATAATTGCTATACTTTTTAAATCAAGTAACTGGCAGTCTCCGCCGAGTGTTGTTATAAAAGATATAGACTATCGATAATATCGATATACTATTCAAATGTTGAGAGTCGTTCCATATATAGACAGTCATTTAAAAGGTTAATGGTATTATTATAAGAAACGTTAATTTGTTTTATAAATAGTCAATCTAAGATGACGTCTTTTGCGTATAAAAATCGATGAACACGGAGTAGTACATTTTTTCTTATCAAAACTTACTGCAACTTTATACGTAATATTTTACTTAATTGCACCTGTATGATCAATATCAATTCAATGCT
The DNA here is from genome assembly GCA_918026875.4 of Diatraea saccharalis. Taxonomy (NCBI): domain Eukaryota; kingdom Metazoa; phylum Arthropoda; class Insecta; order Lepidoptera; family Crambidae; genus Diatraea; species Diatraea saccharalis. The sequence goes on from OU893350.1 coordinate 10,071,486, forward strand.
GTCATCAATCGATAGTATATTATAATTTCATTACTGTGTAATCTATCGATACTATTTAGAGAACGGATAGTTCTGATAGCTCTGTATCGATAGTATAACTGTTTAAAGGTTAAATAGGTATCGATATAATATTGGAACAACGCTGTTTTAAACAGCAGCGTTCCAATCAGATACATTTTACTGATGATGGTAATTCTACCGATACACGATAATGAATCAGAAAGACGTGTCGACGCAATTAAAAATGTGAAACGAACTGCTTAGTGCCTTATAAATAGACAGTAAACGGTTTTATTCAACTTTTGAATTTACGCTGCTCAAGTTTGTCCTTGCTATGTAGGTCGGTTCGCCGGTAAACCATTTACCGAGTGGAAGTTATAAAAAATATTACAGGTGCTAGTGCTGGATTATAAATTCAGGTTGAGTCCATACTTGTAAATAAATAGTAAATCTTCCAAACTACTATTGTGAAATTGTAAGTACATAATTATTTTGTTTTCCATATTTGTCTATATTGTAGAAGCATCGTGGACTAAAGGAAATACTCGCAGTAAAATGATTAATACCATAATTTGTCTACAAAATGTAATGTATCATTTGTCAGAAGTTCGGGCAAGTGTTCAGGAAAATTTAGGCATAAGCATGAATTATCAAAAAGTTTTGACGCCATATAATCAATTAAGAAATGATAAGCACTAAGAGGGAATTACAATAAAAGTATTTTATCAAAGTTTATTATAATTGAATATCATTACCTACATTTCAATTAAATACAATAAAGACTAACCACAGAACTCAAGCGTGAGATAATAAACCTCTATTGTCATTTTAACCGCCTCGATAAAAATTAAGAATAATAAAATACTGTCACTTGTCGCGTACTATTCGTGCACAAACTATGTCTTAGAGAGCACTAAAATTTAATTAAAATACTTATACAAGCAAGAACTCTAAAATAATTAAAATTCGCTCATATAATGCTGCTTGCGTCTTAAAAATTCTAATTCTAAGTGTCATTCACACTAAGAATTTTGGAGTTTTCATGTATTTTCGTGCATGAATTAAAAGTATTGTCATTCCACTGTATTATTTAATCTACATTATAATATATAATAGAAAGAAAGAAAAAAAATCCATTTTGTCCCTGGTGGATTGCCTGAACATTGATGAAAATACGCTCTGATGTAGCGAAAAAGTAACAAGTGGGAACTCGTCGTCAGGTGCTGGAAAGCTCAGTGGACAGAGTAGTCGCCCGCATTGTGACAAAGTAAAGGATGTATTAAGCATTTTTTACCAAGAATATTTCCAGTATAGCATTGTTAATGCAAAATTAATCAAATATAATAAAAAATAATAATCTTTTGAGCTATCGAAGATATTTCAAAATTAAGACTCATTATTTTCTCAATCTTGGTCCCACACAAAGTGTAATCAGTAGCTGCTCAAAATGTGGAGATAAATAAATAAGAACATTGATAAAATATAAAAGGAACGCTCAATTATAATAATAAAACATTACGATTTTATACAAGGTATATAAAAATGACGTAAGATAAGTAAAATGCTGTAAAGTCTTTTGACATCACAAGAATCTAGAAGAGAAAATATATTCTTAGTTACAATTTTATACAGCCAATAACTCTTTTAACAGCATATTTCGTTGCATTTGCTGATACAACTACAAACGAACACGTCCCAACAACGCCTCTTCAGATGTAATGTCCTGTCAGTCCTGCGATGGTTCCTACAATCCAGAAACAATTGTCGGCAGTAAAATATCGAATGGCATATTTCTACTGGAAATATTACAATATTTTGAACGAAGTTTAAATTTAGTGAATTAAATCTTTTATAATAAATCCTCCTTAACCATGCATAAGGAAAGCCTGAGCCCCTGCAGTGGAGACGTAAAAGGGCTGATGATGATGATGATAATAAATCTGTTTATATCAAGTGAATTTCTCTTTCATTTCAATCAAAATTGATCGATGAAATAATAAGTGGAAGCTGATTTATTTATTCACTTTAATGTGAAAGTTTTTCGAACAAAAGTCTATTAAATTTCACTAGCATTTAAAATGAAAAAAGTAAATTCGACAGAGACTGTTATATACCCAAAAGTATTATGAGATATTCGAATTTCGTTATCATTTTTATAGCCCAGCTTGAGATCTTGCCGTTTTTCAGGCTCCGTGTTATTGCAGAAGACTCACGTACAGAAAACAATTTTATTTCTATAAAAATAAAGATTCTGAGCTAGTAGTGCGCGACAGTGAAATTATAATTAAACAATACGTGATTTTTATACCAAGATTTAGCTTTTTGGAAGATTGGAAAAGTAGAAATTCGTTTGTTGTCTGCTATTGTTGTTTCAATAGTTTCGTCCAATTTATATGTTAATCTTATTTGTGAAATAATTGTAGTTCTTTTAATATCTTTCACTTATGTATCTGCTTTTAAGTAGGTTTTTTAAGTACATTTATTGCTTATATCATCGTATGTTCATGTCTTTGTATACCGTCAATATCAGTTAGTATTAATTAATCTTAATTAGTCAAATCTGATAAATTTCAAATAACTGGCGACCTGGTACATCTTGGCACGTACAAACATTCTTCTAGAAATTTATATCGAAAAGAATCATGCCACTTTCCATACATTGATTGACATTTTTTAAAAGTGGGGTCAACCCACCATTATAGATAATTTAAATTAGTTTTTGCTTAAAATATAATATTTTTTTAACATCATTTCACCTGGAGGCCATAGACATTCGTAATATGTAAATAATGTTTTGAGGTTATAACAGGTGTCAAAACTCGAGATAATTGTGAAGCTACTTTAAAAATCAACGCGTTGAAATCAAAGCGTTTTAAAGTTTGACTCGTAAATATGGAAAAAAATCTAAATATAATTAATGTGCACTTTTTTACCGTATGACGTAAGAATATTTTTTGCATTAGATGAAACGAAACGTAGCAAATAGTCAATGGGTCCGAATCGCATTAAGGTGGTGTAACAAACCGTCATTTTAGGGTCCGAATCGCATTCGGGTAGTTATCATAGTACTATTTAAAAATTATGAAAAGCGTAACAATTTTTATCCTGTCTTTATTTTAAGATTTAATTTCCTGATATGAAATATGTAAAAAATAAGTTCCATATGAGATATATTACATCATTAGACGCGTTAGTATTTTTTAGGGCAAAATTAGACATGATTCTTTGAAAAATATCTAACAAACATCAGCAATGATGGAGGAAGTCAGTAATTGAAATTTATACTATATAGTAGTAACCAAAACTATTTCTTATTACAACTTTTCAACAGTTAAATGTTACTATTATAACTAGACATTATATGAGATGTCTATCACTATAACAATATCCTTAATTATTCACATGACCCTATAAAATCTTTTGTAATTACTCTAATGTTAGTTAATAAGATGGGGTTAATAGCTAGGCGACCGTTTTATGGTAGTAATAAAGTGACAGTTGAATTATTATAAGTTATATAAGTTCTTTTGTGGGATAACATTTTGAATTACGGTTTTTGTACAATAATGACACAAAGAAGATTATTAAGTTTTATGTTTTGTTACTGTGTGTATGTGATAATTTAGTACAATAATGTAGTGTTATGTTAGTTTAAGAAAAAATCAATTAGTAAAGCACAAATAAAAGTTGAAACTATTAAAAGGTGAAACACTTAAAAATAATAAACCAGCATTTTATTTCGTAATGTATATTTTTATATTCCTGTAATAAATGGCAGTGTCATTTATTAATATGAAATTGTTTTTTTTGAAGAACCTTTTTTCAGTATTCAGATATCTATAAAAAAATATCATAAAATATTTATCTTGTAACTTTAAAGCTAGAATTCCTACTGTAGAAATTGAGTGACATGAGCTATTATTTACGTCCGCGAAGGGGTGGAAAACAGCTGGTTTCTTAATAAAACAGAAACATGTCGCATGTATATTCAAAACTTTAAAAAACCTATTGTAAAGACTAGTATGAAGGCAATTTTGTCTACGTAGATCTTGGAAATGTAACCCCAAGAGACTCCTTTATCGGGATAAAAGTATTCTATATGGTAATCTAGGTTATGTAATAATTCATATGCCAAAGGGCTTGTAATATTTTGCCTGTATTACCGATTCTTTATTTTTTTTTATGGGGAAAAAGTGAATTGGCGGATCGGTAGTAAATGCCAGACCTCATAGAAAAAAGTCAGTCGATATGTTTTCGAGTGAATAGGTAACATTATAACAAATGTACATTTTTCTATTTTTTTTGTTATAAATCATTAAGTTTAATTCTATATTTGCCATTATGTCAACATTTTTTCAGAAGGTATGATTACGTTTGCTTTATATTTTGTTTATTTTCTTAAATGTCGTGTCCAAATGGGCAGAGTAAATATAGAAAATTGTTACACATGGGTATTAATGTTTGTTCAATGTCCTTCAGGCTTATAAATAATTCATCGGAAACGGTTATCGGTAGTCATTTATCAGTCCCTTCGTCATTTCTCTGTGCCTGAAGCTGTTTTTGTATTAAAATATGAAACACAGGTTATTTGTATAAATATAATTTCACTAAATAGGTCCACTGTTGCTATCCGCTTTATTTATATTTCATTAACTGTTCGGTAAGTATACTTGCTTCTCTGGCGAGTTAGGTTTTTGGTGTACAAACGACAATATGAACTTAACTTGCCAGAGAAGTGAGTTAGCTCGCCGTTGTACTGATTGAAGATCGGGTTTAACAGAAACCTTGCTTAGTATATTACCGGAAATTTCTTTGATTTGATTTTGATCCATCAAAATCAAACGTTAGTACTTTTTATAATTTTAGTAATGTGAATAATATAATAGTCAGTAACACGATAGGTATAATAACTGGAGAAGTATGACATATTGTGGTAACCTGACGTGCAGGCGTATGTACATAATTAATGTATTAAAATACCACCTTTTTTGTAACAATGGTTATGAATGTTTTAGATTTTTGTACTTTTATTTCATCGTTAGTCTTTTTACGTCACCATTGCAGGGGTTCAGGCTTTCAATATGTATGGTTAAGGAGGATAGGCCAGACCCTCCATGCTGGCTTAATGCGGATTGGAGGGTATTCTGTTAAATTCAACCGGAACCAACGGCTTAAAGTGTCTTCCGAAGCAAGGAGTAGCTGGAGTTAATAAGTTTTTGGTCACCCATCGCGTGACCGACCCTTGCGAAAGTTGACAAAAATAATGATCGCGGACCGCGAGCTACTATTACGTGCTTTTTTGTGTAAATTATTTAAACTGCAAAGTAGTCAGCAAACTATATTAAATTATTATTACCAATTAATTAAATTTTACTTTTAATTTCAAGTTAACGATTTCTATTCAATACTGGTTTACAATGAACAGAAGAAATGGAATATTGAAAATCACAATCACATTTAGATTTTACGATTCAGAACTCGGCGATTCATTAATGTTTCATGATAAATTATACGTTTTCGTAATAACAACGGAAGTTATCAAAGAAAAGTGAACCAACTATGTAATAAACTAATACTTATTTATATTTTTGTTACAGGTAAGTCTTTTTATTCTGGTATTGGATAATAGGGTTTGGGTAAGCATAACCATTTATATTTCTATGCTTTAGTAACGTTGATATTTTTTAAATTATATTTTATGAAATGAATTTTATTAAATTAATTTATGTTTATTTTAATAGTAGCGAACAAATCGAACTATATTAAAAAAAAAAACGGTCGGTTTTTTTTTCATAGATAGAGTGATTCATAAGGAAGGTTTTTGATTTATAATACAAGACCACGCAGGCGAAGCCGCTGATGGAAAGCTACGTATAGTTTACCATAAACAATAAAACCTAACTAGCAATAAAACGTACAGGCTTGATAGCTTGTTCGTCACAATTGTGTCAAAAGTTTTTTTTATCTTGCAAAGAAATGCTTTATATGCCTACACTGAAATGAAATGAAATGAAAATATCTTTATTCAAGTAGGCAAGCACTTTTGAATCGTCCAAAAAACTTTTTTTCCCCTACCACTTGTTCAGGACGTTCACTAAATTAGTGAACACATTACACCTTTAATAAAAGATAACGACTGCGTAGCTAAAATTTATACCTACGTCTACACTAAATTAGCGACTGCGTAGCTAAAATTTATACCTACGTCTACACTAAATTAGCGACTGCGTAGCTAAAATTTATACCTACGTCTACACTAAATTAGCGACTGCGTAGCTAAAATTTATGCGTCTACACTAAATTAGTGATCACATTACACTTATAACAAAAGATAACGACTGCGTAGCTAAAATTTAAAGGAATATATATGTTGTTATGGGGTCATGTTTATTTGATGTACTATATGGGTATAGTACAGCAAATAAATATGATGCCTTGAGTGAATGAATGATAAAATCATCTTTAATCTACATAATGTACACCCAAAGACTAAAAATTTTTATTTGAAAATGAGCGTGAGTGTAAATGAAAAGGAATTCTGAATCACTTATAATATACTTTACATTACCATATTTTACATTATAAACGACTAAAATATTTTAGATAAGTAAGTGTCTACGTTGCTTTTTGGCAATAAATTGATAATTTATCAGATATTAGGCTGGGTCTAATTGGCAAACGATATTACGAGCCATGACAATGATTGTGCGATGTTTTAAAAGGTTGTTTATTCACTAAGGCTGATAGCAAATCAGTCTAATAGGTTAACTTGAGAGGCTAAATTATATTTACATCTCGCAAATAAAACACAAGTGATATTATTATTCTATCGATTCGATGTGTACTGGTGTCCAGAGATTCCTGTCTTTTAATATTAAGTTTTCCAAAATTCCTTTCTTACGCTGTTTTCCATGCTGGTTGATCTTAGATCTCAATCTCGTTACTAAATAGGGAAAACACAAAGGTAATAAAAGATGGAAGATGACGTTTACTGTTCTGTTTCTCTTTACTTGCGCTTGTATAATTTACAGTATTTTTTGTCAAAAATATAAAGAATCAAATCAATTATTAAGATAATAGTGTGGGGAAAGAAATTGTTCTACCCTAGCAATCGATAGTACAAATTGATCTCATAGTAGCTCGACCGGGCATATTCTAGCTGCATCAGCAACGTGCATGTGAAATTGGAAACTCAGCTGAAACACATTATAGTGATGTGGAGATGCTTTGCACCGAGGCTGAATAGACGAGCTTTTTACATACCACCTTTTTAATAACTAGATTAAGAATAACATATGCATTGTTTTTTAACTATAATTGGTTAGTTCTTGTTGTATTTAAAAGCATTGTTTGGGTTGGTTATGTACCTACTACCTTATATAATACATACTATGTAACGATAGTATCCGCGGCTTCACTTATGGCACCCATGTATGATGTAGCTTTCCATAGGTGAATTTTCATGATCAGATCAGTATTATAATTATATGCAATCGGGTCTTGTTCGTGCATTTTTTAAAACAATTAATTTACCTCGACGTTTCGGCTACGTCCTCGTGACCACGGCTGCTGTAACGTAGCCGAAACGTCGAGGTAAATTAATTGTTTTAAAAAATGCACGAACAAGACCCGATTGCATATAATTATAATGTATACAAATCGTGTGAGTTTAAAAATATTATCAGATCAGTATTTCTAAAGGTTCTTACAAACAGAGCTAGAAACTTATTTTTTATTATATTAGTAAAGATGATGGTAGCTCCACACTGAATACAAAGGATTTGAAGGTTCTCAAATTAGAAGTATAAGGACAGATCACAGATAATAGTGTTCAGTATACTTATTCTTGAACACAACCGCAATCGATCGACATTGCAATTGTGACGTTTGGTTAGTATACCAAATACTAGAGCCAATTGGCTCAATATTGCGTGGTTATTGAATAAATTAATTGACATTGAGTAAGTTATTGATTCAATGTTTCAAGAGTACGAGCTAATATATGATGAAAATTGAGATCATCATTGGATTGGATCGAAATTGACATTGAGATTGCGTTCAAGAGTATCTATGGGCGGAGTTGGATTGGCTTGAGCAATACGGACAACTTTTAAGTATAATTGACCAATAAAAGCGTCTAAGTGTGGAAAATTGTAGTCACTGATAAGCCCTAACCTTGCATAATGCACATAATAATACATCAGAACTATATTTTTTTAAATTATTTTTTTCTAGAAAACTATAAACGATTTTAGTAAAAATACTTTATAACAGACCCCAGCTAGAGAGTGACTCGTGCTTATCAATTTCGTCATTAAAGTGATGATATCAGATCCTACAGGTAATTTTGTAATTAGAGTCTAGATTATTTTCAAAGAACTTTCGTTTTTGTCTATTTGTCCAGACCATAATGACAAAGTTTGCTCACTTAAAATCAGGTTATTTTTTTTATCACGATCTATCTCTTTGTGTTTGCGTTTGATGATTTAAAGTAAACTGATTTATATTTAAAGAGTATTTTGGACATTACCAAATCAATAAACTTAAATTTCTATGACCATAGTTAAAGACACTTGAAATATTCTTAATGAAACACTCAAAATGTTTAAATGTTAAGCTTAAATCTGGGTGTAGATTTTATTCCATTTGAAATGTCGTAAGTCTGTTTAATATCTTACTTTGTCTGATCAATTTTATATCGGGCCTGATTTATATGCTGATCCATCGAGGCTGCAATGGAGTGTAGTCAGTTTTATGATACGTGGTAAGGGGAGTCTACGGCGCGTAGACTTACGTTTGAATCTTACATTGCAGGTTTTGAATGTCTCTAATAATAAATGTAAGATAAATAGCAAAAATCTTTTTTAATCTGGGCACATTTACCTTGCAATATATTTCAAGAAAAACTTTCTTTCAAATCCGTTGAGTCGTAAAGAAATTCACATACATGCATTTAATCCTAAACATAATTCACTCTTTCTTTGGTAGTCGTGTAAAAAATATGGATACTTTCTGTTTCATCGTCCAAACTAGACAAAGTAGAATCTAGGTCTATAAAGGAAATCTCTGTGCACTTTTGGCGGGTCTACCATTCTCACTTAACATGATCCCTTCGGGTCGTAGAAGGGTTGCCGTTGGCCCGGTATGGTAATACATTTACCCTCTCAAATATAATCTATCTGCGACAGGATATAAATGAATGACCGCATCCGAAATGGGTATAAGAATTTTACACCCCGTGGGAAATAACGGTAGTTTTTTTTGTAGTATCGGTCGGAGATTGTATCTGTTGTAAGCGTTTGTTGTGGTCCAAACTAAAGCATTTGGCGCGCTGTCTTAATAAATGATAAATAAATATTAAACAAACATCACATACATTGCTCAGATTCCAATATGAGTAGCTAAAGCCCCCGTATTATGGAGTATCTGGACTATGTTCTCTTAACTGTAATTATTTGTTCTATTTACAATATTAAAGTTAAAGTAAGAGGAAATATTTTCGTTCTTAATCGAGATAGTCATGCATAATTTGATTTCATATATTTTTTATACTTCGTTTGCCGGGTAACATAATTGTGATACAAAAAAATTAATGAATTTTAGGTGTATTTAATGTTACTTCATGTAAGTGTTTTATTCTTAAAACTATGACGGCTACGGTGGAAAAATAGTCTTTTTTTCAAACCCTATTTGTCTTTTAATTGTTACTTCACACCTTTTTTATTCGAATTAAACGACTCTACTCTGAAGTATTGAAATCTTTCGTTTGCCTTAGAATTTGACATCATATGAATGTGTTATAAAGTTAGTAAAGTTTTCGTACTTACTTTTTATCTGGAGAAAAAAGGACTAGGATAGTACATAGTATTCATGTATTACTAGGATAGTATTTATATAATATCCTGTTTTTCCGCTTAAATCTTTATTCTTACACCAAACCATGTTATTGTGTCGTGTTGTCATTATGAGAGAAGACGCTGGTCGATAGAATTATGCAATTTGCGGTTTCACCCGTAGCGTACTGTATATTTTAACAGACAGCTATTATCTCTGCCCCATATTTGCATCGCTTCGAAAATTCGCAAATTTATTTCCGAATTATTACATTTTTGTGGTGCCTTAAAGCCTATTAACATTCTGTGGTTGCGGTTTCTCTTTGATGAGTATTTTGAAGTTAAAGTAAGTGGAAATGTATTTTTTTGCCTATTTTTTGTTACACTAACGTAATTCAGTGATGCAACGAACACTGTTGTACCAAATACTTTGTGTTTGTATTTGGAGAATGAGTTTTCGATGTAGATGCAACAATAGTAATAGCAGATAGTAATTTGGCGAGAACTAATAATTCTACAGGATAATAAATATACTCTGTTAATTTTTACTACGAGATACAATTACTAAAATTTACTAATATTTTTGTTTAAATTGCGACATTGTTAGTGCCTTTTTGACAGGTGAATGTATCGTATACCTTAGACTGTGGCCAAGCTTTGATATCGGGTTCTGTTTTGTTCGTCTTCTTCTGGTTGTTGATGCCTTTGTTAACTACATACTAATCGGAAAAATACATACGTTTTTTCGATTTTTAATAATTTTTAATTAGTCACTGCGCAGCGGATTATGGTTTTTTTATTCACAGTACAATTTATAGAACGATTCTCATTAAATTTTGTGTCTCATTAAATCTTTTTCTTGTTTCATCCCTATATTTTATATGTTAAACTTATGGAACTATTATTATGTTTGATGAATTTTGCATTCACAATGTTTGGCTGTTTGAGTGGATTGTCTGAACATTGATGAAAATACGCTCTGTAGTAGCGAAAACTAACATGTGCTTGAAAAATTCGTCAGTTCTGTTAGGTCCTGCGTAGCTCAGTGGTTAGATTAGTCGCCCGGACTTCGAAAGGTCATGGGTTCGTGTTCCATCACAGAGTGCCAGGGACAAAGTGGATTTTTTAATAATTTTTCATTACGAATCAATCCAATACGACTTCGAAACGGTGTCACGCATATTTCTGAAAATCATTACATTCTTTAGATGTTATTAATAGCACTTAGTATTGTTTGTAGATGCTTTTAACTATTAAAAGATGATCAAAATTTCGGTCTAGTTAACACAGAACCCATATAGAATTCGAACCGCCTGAAAAATGTAAGATATTTTTCAAAAATAGAAGGTACTTGGTTACTTGTCCAAAGATAATATATACTTTGCTAATGTAGTATGTAGATATCAAAGTTTCTACTAAAATAAACTCATTTACACATGCTTGTTGTAGATTATTTTTACCAGCTACAAATTATTTTGCGATAACGATTTCGGCCACTTGTAGAAGATCTTTTGTGTACGCACCTTTTTGCGTCTCGTCAATAGCCTTTCTTCCTTCCTTGTCATTTCTTAGTCCCCCATCTCTGGTTCTTATTGTTCGGGATGTATTTATAGCTTTTTTTACACCTAACTTGTTACAACTTGTCTAGATAAGGTTGAACTTGATTTACGAGTGTAGCTTGCCGTCGCAGCCTCTGTCGATACAATACTTTCTGTAGAAAAATAAAACCTTATTAAATGCTCCTTCCCTTAATGGAAAATTAAAGTCATTTTTTGTTTGCTTTAATAATTTTATTTACCAACAAAATAGCCTCATCAATGAATGTATAAAAATAAAATTTTATTTGAAACAACATAAATGTGCCAAACAATTACAGGTATGAAATATAAACTTAGACAGTGCTATTAATAAACAGGGTTTAGCGTCAGAGTTTACGCTAAAATTGCAATTTTAATATTAGTCCAAATTTATATTCCATATTATACAGAGAATAAGCAAAGCTACTACCTTCTAGGAGTAAATCCGTAGAATCTTGTACTAGGTTAACCTTTGTTAATTATCTATTTAATTATATGAAATATGACTAATACTTAGTGCGATCTCAGTGTAAATTTACTCCAATGCTAAACCTTGTTTATAAATAACACTGAGAGTGTTTAAATACATATATGCACTATTCACAAAATTTACTTAAACTTAATAGATGCACAAAGATTTCTAAAATATTTCACGAGTGGTAATGAGTTTTATCTTTACTGCAAATTTTTCAAAAACTTGCAGGCCTCAACACCTAATACGAAATCAGAAATACTTTAGACGCTTACAATTTCTAAAAACTCTATACAATTATAACTCGTTTTGTTTGTCTTTAAATACTTAAATCACTATTAAGTATAACTTTATATCTTTCAAATATTTTATTATAAAACTACTGACGCTTAACACAGATTAATTGGTATACACTTTTACTATATCAAGTAATTAGTCGTAAAGTTTTAGACGCCCGCCCGTGGGAATTTCTTATCGCACTCTTAGGTGTAGGGTTGTCATTAACAGTAAAATATATTTTTTTGAAGAAATGACTACATAATTGATCTACTTGCACAGTCCAGTGAATATAGTCGTATCTACATAAAATATATAGAACCTTTTCCATTTCGATTTCGATTTCGAAGTCGGTTAAAAATACTTTTCGTTGAACTAAGTGATGTTCAAAAAGTAATTTTTTATGTTGTTTTTATTTTTTTTATGTTAGCAGATTTAAGTTTGTTAACCATTTTAGTAGTTATTAAACATTATTTTTGGGTTTACAGAAGTTAGTTTAAGTAATTTAAAGTCATTAATGTGTTTAAAAAATATTTTTTTAATCCTTGTAATGGTCTCTTAGCATTTATTTAATTACGAGTATGTTTACTTGTCTGATAACCCTGTCAATGAGGCCGATTTGTAGCGTTATCTGCTACCGTTTTTATTGGACTGACGTTCTTATCCGAAGATTTATAGAGGAGATTTAATGGCGTCTGCTGATGACCAATCGTGGTTGTTCTAAGTTTAAGGTTGTTTCGGTTATATTGACAATTTGTTTAAATTAAATTTATTTACACACTGAATTGAATATATAGTATAAAATATATATTTTCAATGCCATTTTTGATGTTTCGGCTTTGGACCGAGTCTTCGGTACGGCGTCACCTTCACAACAGCAATTTCGATTTTTTAAATAAAACTAGCCTTTCAGTTATCTATAAGAATTTATAAATGTATTTAATAAATAAAACAATGAATTTTCAAATTTGGTACTTAACTAGTAATTGTTTAAGATTTAAAATAGTTTTGTGAAATTTGACGTCTTGTAAGTAAGTAGGTAATTTTGATATAGTATCGATTATACATTTAATGTTGTTGATTTCTGAATCGTCACCAGTCTATTACTATCCCTACTGCTGGGGCTCAGGCATTCTCTATGGACAAAACTTCAATCGACGCATCAATGCGGCCCAGTGCGGATTGGTGGTTATTGTAATCAATAGCTTAACGTGTCTTCCGAAGCTCGGAGCTCGAGATAATAAATTTTTGGTCATCCATCCTATGACGGGCCGTTGCGGAAGTTGCGCTTAATCTACAATGCAGTAGTAGGTAATCCTGTGACTATTTGGTGATGTGCTATAAAATTTATTACATAAGTATTTTCCGGTAACCAGACATTGCTTTGAATGATGAAATCGTTTTGTTAACAATGAGGTTTCGTTGACGGCATCGCAATTAAGGGCCCGTAACGTTGCATTATATTACACAATAACCCTTTTTGAGCCAATGTGACACTTACTTATTGACAATAAGGTATTTTATTTACATTTATTCTTTTGACCGACTAATCCGGCTTTTTTAAGTGGGCTTATAAAGCTTCGCTTACCTTTAGAATATCGCATAGTAATACCACAGGTAATGTTAATTTACGAGTATTTATTTAACTTTAGTTTTCCACATTACATACATTAGTTACAATAAATTTTGTCTTTACTAATTATCACAAACACTTACAGGTAAACACAACATGCATTAGAAGAAGTAAGAAACTATCGTTTTACACTACAACAAGAGAAAAGGAGTTACATATTCTTTTTTACCTATTAATTTAATTAAATAAATAAACACACTCGTTTTCATTAACCTAGAACAAAGCAGCTGTAGAAATTAAATTAGAACAAAGCAGCTTAAGAAACGCCTAATTTTACAAATCGCCTAAGAAGATTAGTATAATTTCAAATATCTTTTTTTTCTTTTATCCCTTGATATATTGTCACATCATATTATACAAATGCAAGCCCAAGACGCCGCATAACATACGTCATAACTTTAGAGATTACTTAAGGTCGTGTAATTTTCACCTTAATGAATTTTCAACTTAGGCGAATCCTAAGGTGAAAATGCATTTAAATTTTATTGAAAATAGGTATAATTCGATTATTATCTTCTCCGGTAAACACACAACATTGAATAATATATATATATATATATATATAAATAAATGATCAAGGTTAGATCAAGTATTTTATGATGACTCAATGACTCAGCGATTTAGAAAGAAAGAAAAAACATATTCTGGCCATATATTTATTCAAGTGTAAGGGCCATTTAGAACTCTGCCTCAGCATAAGCCATACCAGTGTCGATTACCCTGTTACGGTGCTGGTTATTCTGGCAGAGCCTAAGTAAGTGGTGGACGTAATACATATATTTAAATATACTCGTACCTATATACTAAATGTGCAGATAATATTGTTACGGAGCCTAGCGGCGCGGTTCGTCTACGCATTACTAGATGGGGTTAATCGCCAACATTGTTGTAGCTGCCCTTATGATATAGGTTAACATCGGTTCAACTAGAAAGAAGTCTCTGGAATAAAGATAGGATGGGTACCTGTTCTACAACATTTTGGTAATGCCTCGATCACTTGTATTGGTAGGGCTAAGGTTAACTTATGATGTTCTAGTCACCTACTTATAATACACCTATTTATTTATGTTACGTATGTATTCAAATATTATAAATGATAATGTTTGTGTAAAAATACTATAGATTTATAAAGAAACTAAGACGTTGCTTTACTCTCTGGCTGCATACTAGCGTCTATGGTGGCGTCGCTTTTGCTTTGCTTGTAATTTTGGTGAGAGGCCTTAGTTTGTAATAGAATTGAAACATACATTTGTAAAAAAAAAAGACACATGAAAATCTGCAATCAATCAACTCGTGATATGCAACGGTTAGGTGAAAGGTCATCCTGAAGAATCGTAGAACTACGAGTTCATTGAGAAATAAGGTTGTGACAGCGAAAGACGCGTGATTAACGCGTTCGATCTGTAAGTTTATCAACTGTCGCAAGGTGCGCTTATAGAATGGGTGAGCAAAATTTTACCATCCCGAGCTCTCGAGCTTTGACAGGCATGTTAAGCCGTAGATCCCGGTTGCATCTACAGGCGTTAATACTCAACAAATCTGCCACAATTCCGTCCACAAGTAAGGACTGTGGCCAAGCATTGATGACATTAATAAGCTGGTGATGATTTTATGATAACTGCCGTCTCGTATCCACTAAGTTTCGATAACTCCTTAAGTTTAATAGTTTTGAAGCTGTTTTTAATTAACTTATTTTAGTTTATATCAGTAATTTGTGGCTCCAGTTCTTCTCAGACATGTTTATTGGTCTATAATACATAGAAGAACTGGTTACATAAACTGAAGAAACTCATAAAATCCAAGAAGTATCCGGCAAAAAGTATTTTAATTAATGTACAGCATAGTATATTTTCTTATAAAATATAATTGTACTCGTATTTCGCTGCATTCTCTTCATTATGAAACCTTACAAAGTAGTCCGCGCATCCGTCAGCCTTTAGACGTACTACTTTGTAAGCTTTTGTCTTGAACAGACTATGCAGTTAACACAATAAAACAGAAGTTTATTTCAGTTTGTTTAATTTATAATCATACCCAGGCGTTTGTTTCAATTAGATTTCCCTCATATAAAATTTAAAGTATTAATTCGAAAAACCAATTAACCTTAATTGGTTTTTGGCGATGTTGAGTAAAATATATCGCCATAATAGTAATCATTATCGTCATTAAATGTCGCTTTAGCCTTTCACCTTTCGAATTATACTTAGAATCAATTCGCTGTCCGTATATTTACTAAGAGTATTTTTGTCCGGAGGTACTATGTGAGTTATTATGTATAATATCAAGATATTTGGAGAAAGTAATTAAAAAAAGGTGAATGTATCACGTACAATTAATTTAACAGTGGTCGTTGGATAGAATTAGTTAGGTTAGAACTGCGACTGCAACAACGATTCTACCTATTGAACTTGGTAGAGCGTGTTTTTTTTTTTTAATAAAACCTAATTTAGGACCCAGATATGAACTTTATGTAGTTTTTTCTCATTAATTTAATTATGTTTTCTAATATTCCATCCATCCATTCCATCTCTAGATAAAGTGATTAATTTATCACAATTAACCACACAGTTTTATAATTACCCATAATATCTAGCGATTATAGGTAATCGTTAATTATTATTTACATCACATATTCTGTTGAACAAGAATTAAGTTAGACAAGAATCGATGTCTTATAGCAGAATTCTAGAGAATAATTAAGAATATGTAAATTAATAGCAAATTTGTAGTTAGTAAACCGAGCGGCACATAGTTTTCCAACTTCAAACGTACGTTAGTTAAAAAGTAATTAACGTAACGTTTCAAAAGCTTTCATATAACGCAGGTTGAGAACGATAGTGACACAATGCAAAAAATGTGATTTTGAGTAATGGGCGTTTAAAGTTCAAGAAATTGTAATCAGCCCCTCTAAACAACGTATCTTCACTACGCCACCTAGCAGTTTCTATGCAAGCTACGTTTACAGGGATCTTTGCATTTTAAAGTTTATACTTAACAAAGAAAAATGTTGTCAAAAGTAAAAAATACGTCGTTTTTGGTTAGTGACATTGTCATTCTCAACGTGCGATATTATTTATGCAGTACGTTCGTATACTAATATTGAATAAAATCTTCTGTAAGCGAATCCGATACGAATAAAAGCCAGATTTTTTTAAAACTGTTTATTCTTTTTAGTACTGTACCTATAATAAAGATATATTCCTAACTATTACCATCTAAACCGTCCGTCTAGAAGTTTATGTTTGTTTTAATACTCGGGCCAACTGCAGTCTAGGAACGTCCTCTCCGGTTGCTTGCTTATTCAATAGGTACACTCGAGTATTGCAGACTGAAAAGCCTTTAAAATTGTTTGCACAAATTTAATACAGCTAGTTTTGTTTTATGTTAGTAATACCTTATTATAAAGATAGTTTCGTTTCTCATGTTTATAAAAAACAGAACGTGTACATGATCTCAAGTTGCTTGAACGCGTTGATTGTAGATTTTTGGCTCGGATTAATTTACGGATATGCTGTTGTTCATCAAAGAAACTCTTAGACCTTTATGAAAAACATGATATATTATAAAACCTCGCTTTTCGGACTACTGTTACTTTTACTGATTTCACCTTTTTCTTATAAGAGGTTGAAGTGTTTGATAATGACAGGTATATAATCAAATGTTAAAGTATCTATACATAGCTGTGCAAAAGTAAAATTGTTACAAGTACCTACGAAACCAGTAAGTGAACGGCTAGCATTGTTTAAATGCTTTTTATGAAAGTCAAGATATTGATTTCCGTTACCCATTAGAGTTTAATGTTTGTTTTTAAAAATAAACAGACATAAAATAATTTTTTTTTCAAATTCAAACTTCATTTGAAATCAGACTTATTACTTTTGAATTTATATGTATAAGTCTCATTAACAATTTTTTTTAAATCGTTTTTACTCTTTGTTAAATTTATATAAAATATTATTATTTAAAGTAGAAGCATATTTAAGAATGTAAGTAAATAAGTTACCCCCATAAAAATTTCTACCAGTTTTTTTTCATTTCTTTGTAGGATTCCATTATGAAATCTATTTCATATCTTATTTAGGGCACTCGATACTTTTAATACAAAATTTCATCTAAATGGCTTCAGACCTAATTACTTTTGATTTTGATTTTAAGTAAGGATAGAAAGAGTTCCATTTATCAGGTAAAACAGGTAAGTTGTAAAATTATCACATCTCTTGGTATCTCGTAAGAGTGATGCCAAAGTGAAGGTTTATTCCTGGGATTTATTCATTTAAACTAAAGTGTTTTTTTTTGTAACTAACATAAAATTCTATTTTATGCCCTTATCCTTTTATCTAGTACGATATAATCAAAAGACTGCAAAGTTTATTAAACGTACCCATTTTTAATAACGATATGAAAAAAAAGGAGGTATAAGCTTTCTTGAGAAGGAGGACTATCTAAAAAATATGAATAGTAGTATAACTGCATCGTCCATATTAGTTACTTTATCGATGGAATTGTAATAGTATGATTTAGCAAAGACTTTTTGTAATGAGATTCGTTTTAAAATGTCAGTCATCAGATTGTATCACATGAATTGTGATAGTTAGACAGTTGGAATTTCCCCAGTAAATATATTCCTGTTGCGCTATAAAACAAAATAAAATAATTATTTAAGGAGTTGCCATATAGATCTTTTTTTTTCGTTTTAGGTACAGAACCCTCCTTGCGCAAGCTCGACTCGCACTTGACCGGATTTTATGATAATATAGTTTCCAGGGAATACCACAGCCTATGCACAGCTCTAGTTTATTTTTATTACTTTATTGGATATAATATACGGTGTAATGAAACCGAACCATTTTCGAAGAAAATTATTACTGGTGAAAAAATAAATAAAAAAGGAATCTCACGCATGATAGTTTTTGTTTTATGTTTTTTTAATTGATTTGATATATTTTGAAGCGTTACTAAAAAAATATTACTCCTCTACACTCACGTATTTCATTTGCATGTTTAAGTTAGCCTGCCTCACTCTGTTTACCTGTTTATTGGCTGATGTAAAAAAAACATGTTACCAATCCGGAAAGTCTTTTTCCAACACAGAAAGTGCTTCGTTGTTTTTATTACTTTACTGCAGTTTTATGTCTATCTTGAAATAGGAAGGTACTTGTATCTGCCGTTTGGCAATTCAGTAAATCTTTGACGGCACGCCCTTTTTCCATACCATGTATTCAGATGGCCTTTTTAAATCTAGCGACTAAGATCATTCGCATATTCGTTTTGATCTCGGTTCTTAGTGCTTATTGCTTTATTTATATACTTTGTAAATTTATGTTACGTGTTAAAGTGTAAGGTTAAATGTTATGGAATGAATTGCTACATGATAGCAATCATGTAAATGATAAACACTCTGCAAATGTTTATTATTCAAACGAATTATGGCTGCGCTAGCTAGCAACAAATGCATTCAGGTGTGGTCAAAGTATGCGCATCGGGTAAATGTCCGTATACTAGTAATTAAAAATTCATATCACCAACTCCACGTCGAGTGTCCTTAATAATTTACCAATCTGTTTCACATTTCTTTTGTCGTTTACTATTTTTTGAGTGATCGAAACACAACGTAATCTTGTCCCGTATAACTGTGATAGATTTAATGGTATCTGGTTGTAACAAACAAAGGCCTTTAGTGATTATCTATACATAATATATAACAAAGTTTCTTCCCGCTCCTTGTACGTTAAGTTTTTTTTTTATGATTACTTATTTATTCTTTACGACGTTTAAAAATGCAAACGGTGGACGTAATGCCAAAGGCATTCTCTAGCAGTCTATCAGAAAAGCTGTTGTTGCCTGAATATTAGGCGATAAGGATAAACTAAAGAACTTTTAAACTATCCAACTGATTTTAATGCGGTTTCCAACACTTGGAGCAATTCAAGAGAAATATTTATATGTATAATACATTACTACATTACGGGCAAAGACGCTTTTGAAAACCTAATATTATACTTATCTATAAGATATTATTATTGGATTATCAAAAATATCCGATTATCATGAAAATAAGTAATTTTTCAAGTACTTATTTTAAGTAAGAGGACATCAGAGTGCTTTCGAATTCTGGTTAGGATTTTTACGGAATCACTCTGAAGGTACTAAACTTAGTCATCGTTTTATAATAAGACAGATTGAGTTTGAATGCAACCAAGTGCTAGCGAAATATTTTCTTCTATGCCTACATAAATGGTTGCTCGTAAAGTAGTTTATTATACTAACAAGATTACCGACTTACTAAGAAAACTACAAAAGATTAAGATTAAAATGGATAATCTTCAGTTATTTTATAATATAATTGGGTATATAAGTCTCAGACCCAATTAGTCAATATTTTGATAATAAGTGTGTATTTTGCCCGCTATCGTTGTTGTTAAGCAACTTATTCAAGGGCTGGTCACGGGATGAGTGACCAAAAATTATTATCTCGAGCTACTCCGTGTTTCGGAAGATACGTTAGCCATTGGTCATCAAAACCTTCCAATCAGCATTGGATCAGCGTCCTTCTTAACCATCCACAAGGATGGCTTGAGGTCCTACTGTGGAAATGTAAAAAGGCTGACGATGAAGTATGTATTTACATTGCTCCCACTCAAAGATTTAATTTAGACAATATCATCCCACCAAAAACATCCTACAAAAACTAGCCAAGTCTCGACTCTATAGTCGTTTGTTTCATTTCGTTAAAGTTCTTTACGGAGGTTTCTTTATTAATATAGTTTGATTTTGGAGACGGGCCGTTGTACATTCTTTACGCACATTAATTTGTTGACACATCAAGTCAATGGTCAATTTTTTTTTGTGTACCTCCAAAGTCTCCGTTTACCAAAACACAAAGTTTTCTGAACACTGCTCTAGTAGAACGTCGACGTCGGAGGGTATTGTGAAGTTGCCAGTGCACGGATGTTATCGCGTTTAAGCAACTATTCATTAGTTTTTGTTAGCGGCCGGATATATACCGTTGCAGACAGAATTTGACATAGTTACCCAACACCACGATCAATACAAAATTGGTCAGTGTTTGAAATTTGTCTACAACATAATAAATTGCTTATGAGAAAGCTTTGTAATTTTTAGGTTTTTCTTTTTGTTGTCTATATTTTGTATTGCATTGATTTTAACGTTACTTTCCGGTGTGAAACTTTGATGAACTTTGAACTAGCGATCTTCACTTGTTTCATTTGTATTTGCTTTTATTTTCACTAGCTTTTCCCGCGTTTTAGCCCACGTAAATTATAACCAATGTCACTCGCATATAACGTAACTTCCCCTAGATGAAAGAATTTTAAGTTCTCTAATCGATGCAAACAAACAAAAAATATTTCCTTTTTCTAATAAGTATATGAATGAATGAATGTTACATAATATGTTTTTAATAATATATAGAGATAACATTTTCGTGTGTCTCCAGGATTCAAAAACTATTTTTGCATTATCTGTACTTAACGTACAATTACTTTATTTACGATAACAATAATATCAAGGTTAGGTAGCTATATTATTCAATTACGTAATGACCGAGAAGCGATTTCAAATTATTTATCTTGTTATAATTTTTGGTCAAATGAAAGTGTAAATGAAGTACTCTTATTACTTAAATAAACCTTACCTTAACAATTTCAATATAATCAAACCATAGAAATCTATCATTTCCTAATTCGAATACGTAAATAACTGTATATTAGAACAAGGCATGTTCCATTCAACCTGAAATAGAGTGTTAGTTACTTACTAGTTACTTACCTGTTAGTAGTACGAGTTACTTACCCGTTATGGTGTCTTTATAGTTTGCTAGCAGTGTTTTGTCATTCATCGTAATGTGGAATCCTACATTGGTTATGACGGGCCCTTGCCTTGTACGTCTGGAAGCAAATCACGTTTCGAATAATTCTATCTTGTTTATGAGTTGGTTGAACCTTTCTTAGTTGCTTCCTACTTCCATAGCCCTTTGTGGTCAACATTGCTGTTGTTTTGCTGTGCATAATTATTATAAGTTATGAGGAGTACTTCATTAATAAAAACCTGAAACTCTTTTAGATCATTCTATGGTAGTAAATATCTAACGAAGAATGACTATCAAAGTGATTTGACAGCTTTTGTCAATAATAAAGTCATCTGTGACTTATATCGAGCAGGAGCCTTTTGAATACGCCACGTTTGAATACCTGTCCATGTATTATTATTTACGGTAATTTATGTGTCCAATAAATGAATCATACATTGATTCATTCATCTTCATGTCGTAAAAAAAGCAGATCTCTTGTTATTTTTATTATTGAGACGATTTACATGTCCAGTATTAATATTACTGATATGCTAAGAGATACACATTTTAGTTCACACTAACAGGGTGCAGATAGATTACTTTATTTTGTTTTGCTTTAAGTTAAGCAAAGATAGTAATTTTCGTAATATTATAGGTATGTTTGTATAATTATATAAACTTTTGTCTATTGTCTCCGTAGCCAAGTGGCATAGTATAAATATATAAGTAGGTGTACTCGAGACCCGAGAGCGAGATAATAGCCTAAACATGTAGGGCTGTCGCTTATAGGTTATGCAATCGTCAGAAATGCATGCTCAACAATCTCTAAAATATAGTTTCCCCCGGTATGGTAAGCATCCGGAAACTAGAATACAACATTTTAATGTTTTTTTTTAAATATATAGACCAGACTACAATTCCTTTCACACCTACGTCATATAATCAATTTAGTGTTTTGTAAAATGAACACGTGGTTTTAATGAATTATGTATTATTATTTTTTTCCAAATAATCAGGCTACGAACAAAATAAGATAATGCAGATCTTAATTTTTAATAATCATGTGCTTTGTACAAACTGTTTCAATCAATAGCCCATTTTTTTTATTACATTGTCTAATACCCAAATATACAATTCAATATCTATTTCAATTTGGAGGTATTCGGTCATAGAGATTTAATGAATTTAACTACAAATTGATATCAGAAATTTTATAACGAGCGGCAATACAGCGACGCGGAATATACGCAAGCACGGCGTACTAGCCACAACTGGCGAATTGCCACTCGTGCCTTGAAATTCTATAACTTCGATAATTTAGTAAGTGCGTACGTGCGATACGCACAGGGGCGCTCACAAACAAACCATTTTCGGTGCGTATGTATGAAGAGCACCTACTCTTATACTCTGCAAGTGGCTTGCATGCTGGTTGGTTTAAACGTCCGGTTCTCAGTTGGGTACTTTCGTTGTCTCAGATACTCCATGATAAGCGGGCTTTTGCTACATCTGGGAATCTGACCGTTGTATGTAAAGTTGTCCAATATTTATTTCATTAAATATACAGTATAATTTTTTCATGTTAATGTACCACCTATATTGAAAGATTATTATTTTTGTTTAATAGAAAATATAATATCGGATTACTCAGTACGTATAATTTTGTTAACATAAAAATAACTACTATAAAGTTATTTTTTTAAATTCATTAGTTAATACAAATCGTACTAAATGACGGAGTTTTTGAACCCGGGCGTGATAATGCTATGAAAATAGTACTGCTTTCTGAAATTCTCGTTACCTGAACGAGATTTTATTTTAGTTCAATAAGGTTGGTGATGTACAGTCAACGGCAGGTTAGGTTATATATCTAACCGGGATTTCTTGCCAGTTACCGTGTATCGGACTACGCAAGAGGGTGGATCGACGTCCCTTGCAGTTGAAAAGCCCGGGTTTAGCCGGCCTCTCCTCCAAGTCGATGAAATATTAAGACTCAGTTCCCTTCGGTATATAAAAAAGGTTAGGTTATATTAAAAAGATAATAAATGACTTTCCCGCGTAAATTATAGTCTATATTTCCCGCGTATGATGTAGCTTCCCATAGATGAAAGAATGTTTAAAATCGCTCCAATAGTTCCAAAGACAATTCGATGCAAACAAACAAGCAAATCTTTCCTCTTTATAATTTTAATAGCTGTTGTCCCGCGACTTTGTGCGCGTAACTTGTAGCCTGTATCAACCCTGTATGATATAGCTACCCGTAGGTAAAATAAGTTTTAAAATAAATCCAGTATTTCGAAGCTTATTCGCTGCAAACACACAAACGAACATTAAAATATTTATAATATTAGTATAGATGACATACATTGCTTTAACTGCATGATGAATAACCCACGTATTCTCTGAGATACGTAGGTACGGTACCGTAACACCCAGATCCGAGACATTATATATAGAAATGTCCAATTTCTACATAGACCCGACTGGGTTTTGAACCCGGAACCTAAGAGATATCGAGACCTTGAAACCGGCGTGCGAACGACTCGGTTAGGGAAACCATAAATATTATGATTATTATCTGTCACTATGTCCATAATATTTGAATTCAATCTGCTAATATTGAGTTGTAATAATTTCATACAATGAAAATATTACAACTCAATATTTATATTTTTTAGGTTTTTGTATATGAAAAGATGAATAATTAATTTATATAAACTTTTAGGTATAGTTTAGACAAGAAAAAGTTCAGTTGATGTGTAATTCTCAGTATTTCTTATTTATTCCAAGAAGACATGATTATTAAATATTTAAATAGGTTATTTTGAACTAACAGTATTCAATCAATTAGTATAGTAAATTTGTCAATTTTAATTTCGACTTTATGCGGCGTTAATTGAGAGAATAAAAAAGAAAAACGGCTTGAACTGTTTTTCAGTTTATTCTTAGCTTGAAAAGCCACGTTCAGTTAATGTATTGTGTTACCTATTCAACTATCGAAGTATATTATATGGACAAAAATAAGTTTTATTTATGTTTTTTATACTATTATTCTACAAAGATTTCCTTTTTTGCTTGTGTAAGATGAATTTAGAACAGTATATTATAATCTGATCAGATCGGATTTATTAATTCTAATATTTTTATTAAGAATATACATTGTGCCGACTCTGCTGGTAGCTGGTAATCAAACAAAATAAACAATATATATATATAGCTATCGGCGGAAAAATTTGTCGTTTGAATAAAATTGCTGTCATATCTGTATAATTAAATTTTATATAACTGATTTATAATTTTTTCGTCACATGACCGACTTTTGCGTAAGACCATCCTTAGGAAGGCCTATGTGCCAGCAGGGAGGTCATTGATAGGTTGATTATGATCTTTATGACATTAAGTAACCTTGGAACACTCCACTATCTAATTTGTCCCATTGACAGATTTGTTAGTCTCCCTTTCTTTTTAACTTTACCGCTGTCTTAAGTTAATATCTTGACTAAAATTTTTTAATTATAGCAATTAAGCACTCCTCAAAAAATCAAAGACTCGGAATCGGCTGACTGAGGGCCAGTCAAAGAACAGCATTGTTCTTTAAACTATACATACGTCTTAATGTTCAAAACGATAGAAAAAAACAACACCATCAATAGAATAAAAGGTTTAGTAAAACAAAAATGAGCGCAAATCAATTCTCGTGTCCCGCCCACTACCAATTCTTTTGAGTCAAATTTAGGGACAGGTACCCTTCATTGTACATCAAGAACACGTTACTGTATTATGTTCAAAGGGAATTGGTAGTTTGTAATATCCGTTTGAAGTCGGTCGATGTTACGTTTCTTAAAACAAAAAAACTCCTAAATAGTTTTTAGTATTAAAGTGAAGACTAATTGGTTACTGACGTATGAAAAATTTCTGTATTCAATCTCAGTAATTTTAATTTCAGGATGAAACATAGAATTATTAACATTAACTTTATGCGGATAATTTAGATTTAAATAGCCTGTCTGCAAAAAGATTATCGATTATCGCTGGCTTTTAGAATAACTCTAATCACTACCTATATAAGTCAAGCCGTGCTGTCAAATCTATAATAATCTAATAATTTTATCTCTAAATAGAAAATTAAATAACTACTAGCGCCATCTCTCTGAAGAGAAAATTAAGGTAACACCGTTTTGAATAGTTTGTATTTACAATGTTTTCGTATTTATTTATGTTGGAAAAAGTTGACTATTTTGACTGTCTCGTCAAATGTCCGGTAACTTAAATGGAATAGTTGACAGAGATTCTAGTTCAGTCTGGCTGAGATGGATAGTTGTTCTTAGAAAAATTTCAGTACTACAAGATGTACTAATAAATAATTAAGAATTTTCCTTCAGTTAAGTTATAAATAGATATGGAAATAGATTAAAGACATTTGAATGAATATAATAAGCATAACCCTCCTTTTCGCTTCGCAGTAGTCGGGTAAAAATGTAGACAAATATCTTAATTATTTCTATGTTATGTTACACTACTCTAATATGGATAGAGTATCATTATAAAGCATTGCTTGTAATTGAACCTTTTATTCTTCACTATTAGAAACAAAACACTGTCTCTTTTAATTGCCTATGATATTATAGTCTGGTTATAATAGCATATAATATACGATAGATAATATTAGCAGATAATATTCATGTTGTATCCACACCCTCAATACAACCTCGTACCTTAAGAGCATTATTGTGTCACAGCTAACGCAATATATGAACAGTATATCAATTTGTTGTGACATATTAGTTATATCATTTTCTAAATTATAATGTAGGTATCCTTTTTTGCTTTAATTTTATATATTTTTATCAATGACTAGCTGTTTTAATAATAGCCTGTGTCATTGCGTATGATATATCTTCCCGTAGGGATGGACGATTATAATTGGTCCATGCCGCAGATAAAAGATTTTTCAAAATTTCTCTAGTACTTTCGGAACCTATTAAATAAACGATCAAATCTTTCCTATTTATAGTTTTAGTATAGAAAATTAACATAATTAGTTTCTTATAGTCGATAATTTTTTTTGAGCTTGTAGGTTAATATTGAATTTAAATTAATTAAATATTGCGTTTTGACTTAGTGCTATAATAGGTATGGAAAAAAATGAAATTAATTTTGACCTCTAATATTTTGTTATTGTTCTCAACAGAAAACAATTATATATTAATATTTTTGTCCGTTCAGTGACCTTACATAAATAACAAATTTATTTCTTTGTACAAAACCAATAAAATTATCTTAAAAATACTTAATTAGGTATACGAATACAAAAGTATACCATGTATTCATGTTATTTTAGTTTTAAAATATATACTTCATTTATATTTATTAAATAACTACTAGCGCCATCTGTTGACGTTAGAAATATTGTGTTTAGTTTCATTAAAAGAACAACTCGAAATTCAAATCTCAGCTTCCGCAATGTAACGCGATGATCTTGAAATCCTGTCACGTGTATTTACACTGTGTTACTAGAAACAATAACGTTACGCCGGAAGATATAACCGATGCGTCAGTATAGTATCTATCGTAGGTACTATACGCTTATACTCCATTAACCAGGTCGGAGCACCACTTAGAATTTGCAACTTTGTCCCTGATATTAAACTATAACTAGATACATACATCTGAGTAACAGCATACCTTACCTTGTAGGCAAACTGGTCTACTATGGAGTTGTAATGTAAATAAACATTAGATCTGAAAATTTGGCAAAAATATTTGTAACTTATAGCCTATAGTACCTATGTATAAAGTAGGTTCCCATACGTGAAAGAATTTTAATGATCGCAACAATATTTTTTACACAAAAAAAAAAACGCTCTTTATACAAAGAAGAAGCTTTACCCCTTAATAATATTATTAGCTGTGTTTCCGCGACTTCGCATGCGTAAATTATAGCCTATGTCAACCCCGTATGATGTAGCTAACCGTAAGTAAAGAAATTTTAAAAACCGGTCCGGTAATTTCGGAGCCTAATCGATGCAATCAAACAATCAAATCTTTCTTCTTTATAATATAAGTATAGATTGATTACTCAGAAACCGGACGCGGAATGCTGGATGAAAGAATGACAAAAATGATATATAACCCGAAACTGGAATAATTTCAAAGCTTCAGAACATCCAAGATACACGTAATATAAGTACAGGTAATTTTTAAATCGATCGCGTGCTATCGGAAATTTGCTTTTATAGTAAGCAAATTAACTTGGATCCTCTATCGAGTTACAAAGCTAGGTGCGTTATCACGCCATTTCCCGTCTCCCGACCAGGAATGCCGTGAATAAATCAAGCGGGCGGCACCTCTGATCCCTTAAATAAGTACTCTCCCGTGTGTGAAATATCGAGTACGTCTGACTTTGGCGGGTCGTGAGTGACGCTAGGTGGGCCTCCCAGAGATTTACTGCATACCATTTCCATTGATGCTTTTTGATAATAGACATTATGTATTATCATCTACTACTAGTAATATTATAAATGCGCAAGTAGTAATATTATAAATGTTATTCGTCCACACATAAACTCACGGATTTCAGTGAAATTTGATATACCGATAATTAACTAAATATACCGATAATTAACCGATAAATAACACGAACGAAGCCATTGGCGGAAAGCTAGTATCCTATTAGTTTTGTATTCACAATGCAATATTGATATTAATATTTGTGATATGTCTTTCGGATGATGATTTTTAAGAGGCTGTTTAAACATTGTTGTAAATACGCTTACTAGTATCGAAAGATTAATGGTTAGAGTAGCTTATTAATTAGTGATGAATTATTACACATTAATCTATAATTAACATAGACTTCTATACTTAAAATATTTCCTTTTCTTTTAATGAGTTTCCCCGTAAGAATCATGAGTATAACATTCAAAATTAGTTTTGTATCAACCGTTTTAATTGGTGCATTTTCCTAGCTTGCGAAAACGGTATTAGTTTGTTACCATAGTGAGCATTAAGTTATTTAGATTTATAATAGAACGCTTAATTTATATGGCAACACTATAAACAGCACAGAATCCAGTTATCAAACACGATTTCCTTTCGTAGCAACACTATTCATAGTCTGTGTGCACGAATCATCAAGGTATCGGTAGGTATAAAAGGGTCCACATAATGTAATGTTCAAATACATTGAAACATTACGAATCGTTTTATATACAGTTGAAATTGCTAAAGATCTTCCTGGTAATTCGCAGTTACATTTACTTAGATTAATATCCTTATACTATGTGGTTTCATTAATGTAACGGGGTTGTAATATTTATTAGGGGAAAAAAATATCAATATAATTAAAATAAAACAAAAATCCGCCTGCGTGAAAAACAAGTATGTTTTTGTGCATGTCTCCCACTGTATGTCATCTGTGATGTTGCATATTTTTTATTTTATTCCAGCCTTTTCGGTTAGTTGTTTTATATTAATTATTAGAATTTTCTCTTTAAAAATTACTCTAAATTTCAACTCTATGAAACATCTTTTCGTAGACCTAGTTTATTTTTTATAGTAAAAGAAACGCGTCTTAGTAACTCTTCTATACCTATAACAGAGGAGTATTGACTTAAAATTGCTTCAGTAGTTTTAACTCATCAAGAATCAATTTTAAAAAAGAAGCAAATAAAAAATTTCAAGCTAATTTATTAAATAATAATAATGTCACGATCTATTTTACCGAGGAAAACTTGACCTAACATATTTGTATACTCGAAAAATTTGAGATAGACATATTTTTCTTAAATTGTTGACCTCCTTTTTTAAAATCGGTTCAAGATATGTTTTGACGTTCTGTCGCGCTATATGCTATCATTTGTCTTCATTTATCTTATTGACGGGTGTTATTTATGGATTTTTTTGTTTCATTTTCATTTTGTCTTTTGATTGCTGTCATTGTTGTTTATTATTTTTATCACCGTGTTCTTGTCACGTCATCAGTACGGATGCTACTGCCAGGACACTTAGAAACTGTGAAAGGAAAGCCACGGTAACTGAACTCACCAGTGCGTCTATAGTCTTAAGCGGCAATAAAACATGTGCTCTACCTTTATCATAGACTCAAACTCATTGTCATTCGTGATGTGAGGTTGAGAAGATGACGAAGCACGTACGTCGCATCCTTGAAGGGTCGTATCCCGTCGTAATATAATGGCCATTCCAGTATTCGAACCTGCGAGGTCTAATTTAAATGGATGGTCATTTTTGAAAGTTGAAACTTCTCTTATAATAATTTTAAGTGTCAAGATGTTGATTAACGAGTACAAACAAACAGACGGTAAACGAGGCACCGTATATATTTTTCTATCGAGAAAATTTTGTTTTGTCTGTGACAAAACCCTCTGACTAGTTATACCCATAGACCCATATGATTTAGTTTCTCATTTTTAATTAAAAAGCTTATTTGGACAGTTTTTCCTTTAAAAACCAATTGAAACTTAGTAAATCTTGATTTACGTGATATGAGATAAATTCGGAAGTAAAAGCTAGTTACGTTCTTATTTCTTTTAAGTGTGTCCTATCACTTCGACCAAAATGTTTTATTGCCTAATGAGTGGTGTATTATTTCAAACTTTTTTGTTAAATTAATAACTAATTCAATTCCATTTGTATTGGCATTGATATTATCAATGATTATAAATATTTGTTACACTATGTTGTTCTTGTTGAATTATTATCTCTGGAATTAAAATCTTTTTATCACTTTTGTATAATAATGGTGTATTTTCACGACTTTTTACTCAAAAGCATATGTACCCCATCGGAGTATGGAAATAACAATATTAAAATACCTATAACCCATAACTGGTGCGTGGAGAGGCATATAAACAAAACACAAAAAGGCCATTAGATTTTAGAGTGCCGTGGTCCAGCAGAGTTTGCACACCAAACGAGATAGTTCGCTGTTGGATGGAGCCACTAGGTCACCGGAACCTCATAGAATATTATTTTGTAATAACGAAGGACTTTTTAGAGATCATGATATTTGGGATTTAATTAACAATATTTAAGGGGGAAAAGTGAGTATTTATAGTTATATGTGTGTTATAGTAAGTTTCCAAGAAAATTCATTATGGTATGGTTAAATAAAGAACGTATGGTTAAATAAATAAAGAAGACTTGGAATGAATTAAATTGATTAATTTGTTCATATAATCACTCTGCTGCAATAAGTTTTGAAGGAAAAAAGAGGATGAGTCTTTTGAGTTGTTGATAGTATTCTGGCCATCCAAAAAGTGTTGTCAAGGTAGATATATCTACGAGTGATATGTCAACAAAATCTTTGCCTCGACCCACTAACGTGTGCAACTGTACAATTGAATTGCTGAGAATATTTTACGGTAACCATTCATCTATTAAGTTCTATTTGATGACCTGTCATTAGCGCAAATTGTTGGTAGTGGGTAAATTGATGTCACCTCGTTTTGGAGTGTTATTTTATTGTACACAAACACGCCTCTAACTTTGTAATTTGGGAATGATTTTTGAAGCACTTATTTTAAAATTTTAGAATGTGAATGTGACAATTTATATAAATTTATATTAATGTTATAAACCAAAAGATCAGAGAATGTGGACGGAAATATGCGGAAACAAGGTATTGTTGTCAAATGTGTGTGTAAAATAACCAGCCTTTTTTCAGAGGGTGACTACCATAAGGTATCATTTCTTCAGTGGACATCGAGCTGAGGTTATACAAATGCGTCGAGACGGTATCATCAACTACGTACGTGATCTTCTAATGAAGGCCACTTTACGTAAATTACCACCTTTTTGCCTTGCACAATTCTAAAGCTTTTACGTGTTTTATGGTGTATATTGGTGGTTTTATTCTTATTTCGGCTGATTATACGAATGAGCGTAAGAATCTTATCAACTCTTAAATTCTACTACTACTTTACACACTTTATGATTTGTGGGAATTTTACAAACTTTATTTTATTTGCATTTTTTTTAAATGTTTAAAGTGTTTCATAGCCGTACAAGAACTAGGTCATCCGATAATTGACGTTTTGGTATTGCTGGCCTTCGCAATGATTTGTGCACACAGCGCTTCAAAATAAAAATTGTAGACTTTTGTATTTTAATATTCGACATTAAATTAAAAATAAAATTTTGGTGCACAAATCAAATTGGAACATTATCTGAAAATTTAGAAAAATAGTATAAATTAAAAGTGCTCAATGGTATGATAATGTATGAATATTATTTTCCTTTCGGATCAGATCAGATTGTTTCTTTTTAATTCAAATATTAATATCGCTATTTTAGTATAGGTTGTGTGTAAATACTTATTAAAATTGGTATGTTACGCTATAAGCTTTTACATCTGTGCTATAATATCTTGTCTGAGAATGAACAACATGAATCTCGTTCAACGAAAAATCTACCCTATTCTTTTATAACAATCCACTTTACAATTAGCAAAAGATTTATTTGATACGTTTTCTGTTCTTGAGATACTTCAACATATATAAACACAAAAGCATTTGCAATATTAGTACATCAAAGATGTTGGACCAAACGTAGAGGCACATTTTAAAACGCTCTCACTACACAACACAAAGTATTCAAAAGGTTTTTCCATTAGTTTGCGAAGACAAATGACTGCTCAAAAATGCATTTCCACATTTCGCCATCTAAATACTGCTTTTCAATATGGTAACTATGGACTTTATTCCCTTCATACTATAGAGTCTCCGTAGGAAATTGTAAAGCTTGTAACCTGATTTTTCACTGCCCCATATTTGGAACGGAGCTGGCAAAAAGTTCGTAACACTCGGAACGATGGACAACTCGATTCCTACAAAATATTATACGTGCTAAAGTAAGTCCGTGGAGCTTGGCTCAGAACAGTCATTGTAATATCGTCGCTTATACTATAACACTGCAAAAGCCCAAAATATAGGGTTTACGAGTATAAATTTATTAGATATTTTATTTCGCCAGGCATCCGACAATTTACATGCACGACGTACAGAAAATTTGTCAAATCACGGCATATTGTTGGCATCATGCTTATCTTTCTAGTATCGCAAATTTATACCAAGATGGTCAAATAAAATTTCTACAGTAATAAAGTACTGTAATGTATTTTAGATTACGGCATAATTTATTAATAATTCACACGTATTTGTAAACAGTTACTAAAATATTTCCTAAGAGTTTATTATTTTAAACGCTTGTTGTCTTGTCGTGTTGGTGATGATATGTAATATGAAGTTATCACGTGATATGAGACAATTGTTACTTATTAAATTCGCACGAAGCGTTTCAGCGATATCTATAATATAATAAATATAAACCTTAAAGGAAGATTTTGACTACCCAATCCTTCTATGTCCAACCGTGCCAGTTATTCATATACCATGTAATTGGTGTGTTCTTGATGCTCGTCCAGTTCTCCTGATGGGCTATTAAGCTGAATTATTAGCGAGGAATTCCTATATTGCGTTATCGACATGGAAATACGCCCCAGTTATGAACTATGAGCTGTATGTAGATTAGGGCGATCCTGGATCAAAATTGGCCATGCTTCTTTGCCTAAAATTCATATTATGCAACTATTGAAAATACCAGCATTTGTGATCTCGTTTTCTGAAACAGACTTATTGGGTGTTTGTTATTATTATTCTTCCATGGTGTTATGTTCGTGAACGTTCTCACTTTATTTGTTTTGTAACTAATTGACATGTAGTAGACAAAGAGTCACAGTAAAAAAAATACAGAG
Source organism: Diatraea saccharalis (assembly GCA_918026875.4). Lineage (NCBI taxonomy): Eukaryota > Metazoa > Arthropoda > Insecta > Lepidoptera > Crambidae > Diatraea > Diatraea saccharalis. The sequence goes on from OU893350.1 coordinate 10,104,857, forward strand.
TATTAGTTCATCACGTATTTATTTGCGAAATCAAGATATCACACCATAAAAGTTATACTGTATCCATCCCAAATTATAAGTACGTGTACGCGTGTACGTATGTACGTAAATATCCCCGTATTCATAATAAATTGAATATTCATTTCTTCATTCAGGAATCAATTTGCATTTAAGCTCAATGCACCACAGTGGTTTTTGATATCGCAAAAAAAATTGTGTTTAACATTTTTCAATAACTAATCTACCTGAAGGACAAGAAAGAGTTTTCAATCGTCACGCCCATTTAAAAGTAACTATCATATCGTCTTTTGCTATATAATTGGTATGCAAAAAAGTTTACTATGCGTATGAATTATATTTAAGTTTGTCACGTGCTTTATATTTAATAAACTTACTGTCATAGTATATTATGTACTTTATTTAGTAATGTATATAAAAGAAGACTAAAATATGATTATAAATTCATACCTACTGGGTGAAAAGCTAGATTTCACGATACGCCGCGTATCTATGGACATTTGAAGCAGTACGTTTCCTTATTGGGAAAGCTATGTGTGACTTACAAACTCTTTAATGGAATTAGGCTTTTCGGAATTAAACAGCGTTAACTGTAAAGTTACTTTTAGACAACCTGCAAAATATTTACAGTTTGTCGTCTAATATCTTACACTACACTAGTGTTACTAGTACTACACTAGTGTTTCGCACCAATGGAACATCCTTAGGTATGTTAGACGGCAAGCTGTAAGTATTTTTGTGTTGGCAGTGCGCACATGTCTTTCGAGTAGGCCCTCACTGAGTGTTGGAATTGATAAATATCCTAATTTGACAGTTAATTTACTATCTTGTAAAATAAATTATAATATTCGACAAATCTTTTAACAATTGCTTTGTTTCTAGTAGCGCTAAAGTTAATAAAATTGAAATAATGCAACTATTAAATTATTAAGACGTGTATCCACATTGCAAGGCTGCCTCGTGACTTAGAGACGTGTTTGCTTTGTGAGTTAATGTAAACATTGCCATGCCTCATGTGACCAACTGGCTGGTATGTTGGGTGCTGGTGATGAATAGGCGCTCAGTGTAAGCCGCTCGGATACTTGTACGATTGTGTAGTGCTTTCCGTGTTCCAAGGCTCGGAGTGTCTCGGTTTTGTATATGTGCATTGAGCACACTATGACTGTGAGACTAACTGCTCAAACGAACAGCCTTGCAATGTTGACACACGCCTTTATAATTTCGTAAGTGCCTAAGAAATGACGAAGAAACAAATTTATAACTTTCTTCATCATTCAAATATGTATATGATAAATCATTATAAACAAATGCGATTTAAAGCTAGACGTTTTAAGTATCTTTAAGTCCCGACGCGTTAATATTTTGCAAATTTGTTTTTCGTATCGCTCCTTAATAGAAAAAGTTTTGAAATTTCGGGATTACGATAACCTCCCCAATTCTATCATGAATCTGCGTAAGATTAATCTTATAAATTAACATTACAAAGAATAGCTTACCAGATAAAAGTTCGATGTAAAGTCTGAAAGTTCAGAAAGTCACTTAATTACATACTAACAACAATGATAACCCATATCCACTTTATATAATTACGGTTTATATGCATATTATTAGCGCAATAACCTATATTATTTATATACGAGATGATACGTATTTTTTATTAAAAGGCAGCTCTTCCTTGTTCATTGTGATCAAATCATTGTGAACACCTTGGGTCATGGATTCTTTTAGACGCCATAGCCTACCTAATTATAATTTGTTTTTTCCTTTTTGTAACGGTTGCCTGGAAGAGATTGCGTCTAAGCGATAAGGCCGCCGATTGTACTTATTTTTAACTTGTAATTGTAAATTTTCTGACTGTATGGTGTTTGTACAATAAAGAATATTTCATTCATTCATGTATTTAACATTGTACAAATCATCTATACTAATATTATAAAGAGGAAAGACTGTTTGTTTGCATTGAATAAGCTCCGAAACTTGTGGAGTGGTTTTAAAAATTCTTTCACCTACGGGTAGTTAGTTACATGACACAGTGTTGACTTAGGCTATAATTTGCGCCTGCTAAGTCGCGGGACAACACCTATAAATAAAGCCTCAACATGTGCTTTCTTATGTAACCAATGAAGTTATCATTAATCTAATTTTGGCTGTTATTTTCCCAGTCACTAGTAAACCCTGGTATACTTTGTTTGGTCACTAGTAAACTACGTATCGTCGACGACCTCCGTAGCCGAGTGGTTCGTATGCCGGTTTCAAGGTGTTGCCATCTGTGTGGTCCCGGGTTCGATTTCCGGTCGGGTCAATGTAGAAAATGAACTTCTCGGATCTGGGTGTTGAGGTACCTTAGTTGTTTTAGATACTCCATAATACGGGGGCTTTAGCTACTCATCTTAGAATCTGAACAACTTATGTGATGTTGTCTAATATATATTTATATCTTCTAGCTAAATCTCTAGTAGGGAAAAATAAAAAAAATTAAGCGCTAAAAGGAAAAAGAAAAAAGGACTTAAAAACCGGTCAAGTGCGAGTTGAATACGCTCACGAAGGGTTCCGTATTATTATCTACAAGAAAATGTTATTTTGTACGGAAGTCCCCTTTAATATTTATGTATATTATTTTGTTTTTAGTACTTGTCGTTATAGCGGCAATAGAAAAACATCACCTGTGAAAATTTCAGCTGTCTTGCTATGACAGTTCTTGAGACATGCAGGCGAGTAATACGGTTCGTTTTTGTCCTTCGGTTACAGAACCTTAAAAACATGTATAAAACACTAAGGCACAAACTACGAAGTTGAAGATATTTGCAATGCAAACTATTATTAAAGTACGTACCATGATAAAGCTAGACAATCGTATAAAGAATGAAAATAGTGTTCTTTCATCTTGAGATATAATACCTCAATTAGTTTTCACTTCCCGAAGTGCTATGCTAAAACTGACCTTTCTTATGCGCAATTAAATCCGCGAAATGTTACCCATCCATGTCACACTAATGTAACCTTTAAGTCCTTGTAATAGAGCATATCTCTGAGGTATATTCAAGAACCTTAAGTTACGCGTAAGTTATTACCTACTCTGCGTCTTTTTGGGTTGTCGTTTTGACAAATTTATATGTGACAGAGTCTGGATGAGGACATTAAATAAAAGTAGTAAGCGAATGTCTACGCGTGTTTTATGGCTGTGAAAACGTTATTTAAATGGGAATTATTTGTGTTATAGAACCGGGAATTTATATTTGTCATATTAGTATTTATAATCGAGCAATTATGAGTGTTCGAGTTAAGATTCGGAAATAATTGAAGTAACAACTAGTAATTATTCTATACATAGTATCAATAATCGCTTCCCGATATCTGATTTCGATTTCTCACGATTGATTACAATCTGGTCTGAGACCTTTTAAAACGGATTGTAATTAGATTTTCATCAATATAGAGAGCGATTCAAGAGGGTGGTTTATAATTACGCGCGGGCGAAGACTCTGTGCAGAAAGCTAGTATAGTATAAATCAATGTTTCAATAAAAATGCTTCGAAATAGTGGAATCAATGTTTCACTTGGATTAATTAGAGTATCTTAATACACTAATAAAATAAAGAATTTATTAGACGGGTATACCCGTGGGCATGTCTGCAGACTTGCTCGCGGGCATGCTCATCTTGTTTATTCTCTAAGGCTACGACTAACGACGCTCAAGTAGAAATTAGCTGTTTCCTTTTTTGGGCATACGGTATCTTCAACGTGGTTTCGGGCAGTCCGCACACCATCCATCACTCGCCCCGAGCGCTCGCTCTGTATTTGTCCGATGTTTAGCAGTCGCCACCTATTTGTCGTATAGCTGCAATCTACACGGAGTCTAGTCGATCCATCAACGGGTTGACATGATCATTCGCATGATAAAGGGGAAAATATTTAAGTAGCCGACAGCGACATTCTTCATTGTTATATAAAGGAACAAGAAGAAAGGCTTGACGAGGAATGAAGGATTTACGCGGAAGCGACTTTGTTGAGTGAGAATATTAATTTAGTATATTTAGGCTTACTAAATGAATACTTGCGATATTTCTATTTGAATTGACATTTATTCATATATATCTTCTTAATATTATTCAAAAAAATTGACAGGAGGGTGGAGGGTCCACTTAGCGCTCAAGACGCAACAAATATTTTGTTAAAGATTTTGGCAAATTTAAGAATTTAATTATTTTGTGATGTTTTCCGGCAGTTTTAGGAAATTGTGAATATGTCTCAAAAACATGCTATGGTATTGTAAGTCCTAACGGCTAAAGCAGATTTTGAAAGTAGGCATAAACCTCTTGATAACTAGCGTTCCAGTTTTATACATAAAAAATCACGAAAACCGCATTACAAATTCGGTAAGTAGTTTAAAAGTTATATAAATACGTAAGTGCGAACAGATTCCGGGAAGTGACTTTTTCTTATACTATGTAACGATAAATTAGGACTCGAATCTGCTTCTCTTTCAGAAGTAGCAAAATCTAATAAATATTTGTATATATTCTTCAAAGCTATAAAAATTAGACGTCGATATGTAAACACTGACAGTCGCATCTATGAAAACTGCGACTGCAGTGGACGTATGACATCAACAAATCCATGCAATGCGTTACGTGTCGTGAGGCCGATGGGTGGGCACCTTGAAAGTAAATTTTTAGTTTTTGTCGTAATTATGCGTATACCTAAATGAATATTTGCAAAAATCCTTTGTTTCGTGTTAAACAGAAACAAAATTAGATACATTTAGTATTCGACTTTAACAAGTTTGGGATTGTAATACTCCACAGTTTTAGGACCTGTTTCGTTTGTTGTATTTTCGACGCTAAAAGGGTAAACATGCTCCGGATTAAAGCCTCGATCGAAAGAGGATCAGCTTGATTGGGTTCCAGAGAAAACAACGCGACCGTAACTGGAGTGTTTCAGTGTTAGTTTTTATTTTTTCTTTATTTATTCGGTTTGTTAACAGTGTGTAACTTAATTACAATGAGTATGTCACATTGATGAGCCAATGATAGCCCTATAATCTAGATAGATAGATATTTATTTTTTATTTAATCTTTATTGCCAAATTACAGCAAATGGCGGACTTAATGCCAGAGGCATTCTCTACCAGTCAACCGGTGAGGATAAACAGACAATTTGTAAGGCAGTGACAGTGATAGAGAATAAGTATTCTGTATACCTCACATACAAACACACAAATACATAAATCAATATATACGAGGGTCAAACTGAAAGTTCTTAGAACTGGCCACTTATAAACAATATAATAAAAAAATAATTCTAAAATTTGAAAATATAACTCTTTGCCAATATTACTGAGTATACATTTCATTCATTTGTCATTTGTTTTACGATTTGGCGGCAAATTGAAAATTGTCTGTGTCACGTCATCATGAATTTAACACGAGAAAATTTTCGTGCAATGATTTTTTATGACTTTCGATGTCATTTAAGTCAACAAGAAAGTTATGATAGACTACGATTGGCCTTTCACGATGAAGCCCCATCTCGTGCGACTGTTTACAACTGGTTTAATGAGTTTAAACGTGGTCGCACTAATCTCACTGATGATTTACGTGAGGGACGGCCTTCTACGGCGACGACTGAAGATAACATCTGTGTTGTGCGGCGTATGATAGAGACTGACAAAAGAGTGACCTATCAACAGATTCGGACAAGCTTAGGCATCGGTATGAGTCAAGTGCACAAAATCCTCCACGAACATTTAGCGGTCAGGAAGCTTTGCGCCCGGTGGATACCTCATAATTTGACTGAGGCTCAAAAACTCCATCGTGTGGATTGGTGTCGTAAAATGATTGAAAGATTTAACGGAGGTGACTCAAATGCTGTGTTCGACATACTAACAGGTGACGAAAGCTGGATTTACTGTTATGATCCTAAAACCAAAAGACAATCTGCTCAGTGGGTGTTTCCTTTCGAGAAGTTGCCAACTAAAGTGAAGAGAGATCGAAGTGCGGGAAAAAAAATGGTGGCCTCGTTCTTTGGAAGGATAGGTCATTTTGCAACAATTGTGTTAGAGGATCAAAAAACAGTTTCTGCAGAATGGTACACTACCAATTGTTTGCCACTTGTCTTGGAAAAAGTTCGAGAGAAACGACCTCGCAGTAGGATCCTCCTTCACCACGACAACGCCTCGTCGCACACCGCCAAGCGAACGATCGACTATTTGGCGACATCAAACGTTGAATTACTGGGTCACCCGCCGTATAGCCCCGACCTCGCGCCTTGTGATTTTTATTTATTTCCAAAAATTAAAGAAAAACTTAAAGGAAAGCGGTTTATGAATGCTGAAGAAGCGGTGGCTGCGTATCGCGATGCCATTGAAGAGACCCCTAAGGACGAGTGGGCAAAGTGCTTTTCCCAGTGGTTCCATCGCATGCAGCGGTGTATTGACGTGAATGGACAATATTTTGAAAAGATATAATAAAACTAATAACTGGCTAATGTAATCAGTTTTTGATTTTCTAAGAACTTTCAGTTTGACCCTCGTACATATACAGTAAAATAAACAAAGACATGTCAGATTGGAAAGTCAGGAAAGGTTGTTACCTTTTAGATAGTGTTCACGCGCTTTTCTCTTGAATACTAACCTATTTGGAGTATTTCGTACGTCCAGAGGTAGTGCATTCCATAGTCGATATCCTTATTTGACTAAGTTTAACCATCACCATTATCATCGGATCAATGTTATTGGCTCTAAAGAACATCCCTGACATAGAATGACTTAGGGATAACGGGTAATGACCCCCCATTGTGCAATAACAAAATAAAATGATGCCATAGTTTACTGGGATCTAATTTAACGTTTTGAACATAAATATTAGTGTAGTGATTTGTGACGTCACAACAGCTGTAAATAGTCACACGGGGGCAATAGAGACAGTTAAAGACGTCACCCCGTACCCGCTAAATTATTCCAAAGAATACTAAACGTAAAAGAATATTTAAGAAGGGTTTTGTTATATTTTTGGTTAATATTGATATTTACGAGAATATAATATCACTACTCTAATTATATATGTAGTAGAACTTTAAAGGAAAAATAAAAAATAGAAAAAAAAATATATTCTAAACTTAAATCGTAATAATGTTAAAAAAGTAAAAACGACAGCTAGCTTGGTCAGGATTATTACGCAGTTTCAATCTTATTAAAAAGGTTGGTTAGAAATTGTATAAATATGTAATATTGTTAAAATTGCCCAAATTATATAATGTCAGGGTACGTGTTCTTTTCTAAACACTTTTGTTTCGTCAGTGAATATGAATGTCTGTATGTTTGTCAGTGTAGTTTTCTCATATATTAAATTAGACTTTGGAATACAGTGATTCTTTTTTGTTTTATTAATTACTTGATAATTAATTGTTTTAGTAATACTTTGATAAGGTTTAAATGACGGATTTTCTCCGATTTTCGATAGCTGGATATGGTATCCTATATCTTTGCCAAAAATATCGGAAAATTATTATTATTGAGGTTATTAACAGGCTCATTTCGAAATATAAAATGAAGTGTTCTTCTGTTTGTATTGCTTTGATGTACGCTTACCGATTTCCCTGCAAACTGTAGATCGATTTTCAAAATAGTTTGTAGTTTATATTCTGATATATTTTTTGTAGTGAGTTTTTTCGAAGACAACAGCTATCAACATCTTATTACAGACAGACTTATTGTACAATAATAATGTATTAATAAGTGTTACATCATACGCTTTAATGATAATTATTTTGTTAACGATAGAGTCCAATGTCGTAAGTTTCGTTGTCCGGTACACATTATTCTGGTAATAAAATTAGAGTAAGTACATCACAATGATACGGAATTGACCGTGGATGCCAATGGACGTGGAGGGCGGAGGGAAGTGCCCTCTCTGATCTGATTATAGCATACGGGCTTAAGGCAGGTCGTGACCCTATAAGGAATGGTCGATTTTATTCATGTTGTGTTAGTGATTGTGTACAATTGATTTATCGTGTGTGGTTATCATATCGATTGTTGTTTGTTCAACTTCATAAAATGATATTAGGATGAAGGACCGATTTTACACGAATTGTTTTTTAATGACAAACCATGCTTTTTGTATCACCTTAAGTTTCTAGTGTTTTAAAAATTTGTCAATGAAAGGAAATTCAAACAGATCTATTAAAAAGATTTATAGATTGAAGTATAGTAACACGTACTGATTCCGTAGTCTTATCATGAAGTTATGGGTTCGAAATTTGGGATGCTTGTAACGGTGTGGTATTATCAACACAGATCTTTTTACTTATATTCTGCACTTGGATGTTATTTCTTGATATTATATAGATACTCTCTATTTCCTAATTCTCCGGTAAAGAATGACTACTAGTATTAAGTCCGCCAATTGTGCGCTTTAATTTTGCTATAAAGTTTAATTCATAAATAAATGATAATAGAATCCCATCAAAAATAATATATGTAGAAAAATGCACAAGTCTTGCGATGCAATTCTTCTGCCATGAAAAGTTAAGAAATCAACGTAAACTAAGTCGATTAAATCAGCTGTCTTTCTGTGGGAGCAGTTATCCAACCTTGTCTTATTTTTAGGGATTTTCATGATCTATGAAGCCAGTGACAAAATTAAGGAAATTTAACTTGCAATAAATCTTAAAGTACTTGTTCTAATTTATTGTAATTTGGGAATGTGTCTCATTATGTACTGCCTTCACGGTCACTGAATTAGCTTCTACTTTAAAAAAAAATAAACTTCTACTTTACTACACAACAAAGTTACAAGGGGTCAAGAAAAGCCCGAATTTGAGAAAAGAATGGTACGGCCGTGCCCTTTTTGCTTTTTTGCTCGACTTGTTGGGGGCACTTCCGTGCTCCCAGATATAATTTCGAGAAGATTTTGAGTACCTTTAGTAGTACTAGTAGCTTAGCGTTTTATATAGAGAAATTTCTTCAAAGATATTTTTAGCGCAATACCAATACCCCTAGAAGGTAAATTTGGGTTTAATTACTATTAGAATAGTTTAATATTTGTGTTTCGTTTTAATACACATTGTACACATAGCATTTTACCATTATAGAAATACGGCTTTTATTGTACACGGAATAAGTTCGATAGTCCAATAACTTTCTAAAGTCACTTAGTCTAGTTTGTAGGTACTAAAATTGGTCAATACATTTATGTTCAGACACGATGAAATAGGTCGGTTGCAATTAACCAATTCGTAAAGCAGGATACGTTCATTACGCATACAGACGGACCACCTACGTACGATCGCTTATAAGGATGTGAACGTGAGATGCTTATTGTATTAAACTGATTGTTTGTTGCTAATAATTTGTGTGGCGTCTGTATTGATTGAAATGGTAATAGAATACGTAAATGAAGGTCGTTGAGGATCTGAGTCTGCAATCGCAGAGGTTAAGGTATATTCGCAAGGGTTGATATTATCAGTTAGATGACCGAAAATCCATTATCACTAGCTTCTCCATGTTTCGGAACTTACATTAGGTCATTGGTCCCGACAGCTTTGTATATTTCCCAATTAATATAACACTAAAACACTCGTATCGTATAGCAAAAGTAATTACTCGAGTATAAGAAAACATTTGTACACACAAACTCTTAAAATATTTCTAACCATTAGACGAGAATTTGATTGTAGTAAAACTGTCAATAGCTAATAATAAGTGTATTCTTACTATTCAGAGTTATTTACTTCATTCGAATTGTTTATTATTGATTAGAAATATTGGCTAAGTAATTACTTCATTATAAGTTATTACTTATAATTAAGTAATGACTTCTACTTGACTATAGATACAAACGTTAGTCCTTTTAATTTTAACGTCTCCTATTGTTGTCAGTGCGTTAAAAAATATTAGAGCAATTATAAGCATACTTGATGACCCGGTGTACTTTGCCTTCCCTGGACTACGAAAGGTTCAAAACCTAAATCAGCTGACTCGGCTCCGCCATTCTCGAGTTTTAGCGAGACAAACGAATAGCAATTGATTTTAACATATACATTTAGAGAGAGATGTAGTCATATTTGTTGTACAGGAACACAAAAATAACAAAATAAAGTAAAGCAAAATGAATTCAGAAACAATTATCCAAAAATACTCACTTGAAAACAGTATATTGACATATTTCTGTTTGGATGTAACCCGAATCTATTTATAATGTGTAGGTTATCGGGGCAAACATCTGGAAACTTTTAAATGCTATAATCAAATGTATGTTACACGTAGCGGCTATCACAATAATTCACGATAAAAAATAGTAATCCATTTTGTCCCTTGGGTAGTTTTGGTACATGTCAGCGGACATTTGTAAAATATTTATTATTATTTCCATTATTGAGATCTAATTTATCTAACAACGATATTATACATACACGTAATTCGTTGTTGGAGATGACTGAATATAGTATTGCTGTTTAAATTGTTTTTTTTTTTTCAATTCAGAAAATAGGAGAATAACAGAACGAAGGGGACAGAAGTAAACTTGTTACATTGTAGTGGGTATGAGTATACGAGAGTTTATTTGATTTGATACTTTCCATTTGTATTTTCGGTCGCCAGCCAAAAAGATTAAAAACCATCGCTTAAAAGGCACTAATTAGTCAATATTATGGCGCGAGTACAGCACCGCGAGGGGTGAGGGTCGGTAATGGTGAATTTTTTCTTCAGAAGTAAACTTATTACATTGTAGTGGGTATGAGTATACGAGAGTTTATTTGATTTGATACTTTCCATTTGTATTTTCGGTCGCCAGCCAAAAAGATTAAAAACCATAGTTTAGAAAGCACTAATTAGTCAAGATTGTGGCGCGAGTACAGCACCGCGAGGTTAACGGTGAATTAGAATATTGTGCAATTTACTTTTTAGTTATTTATATCGCACGTCGACACTGCATCTTTTGTCCATACATCGTTAATATGCTTCTTTACTTATCTTTATTTAATAAGACTAACAAAATTTCATAATGAAGCTATTAAATTAATTTAACGATTATTTTAATGATTGCGAAACCAACAACCGTTAACCACGGGTAGCTAAACGATTAAGTAAACGAGAATATTAAAAAGTTCAGCATTATAAAAATATTTAGTGTACACAACTACTTACAGTATACATTGCGATCTGGTGTTGTTTCTTATTACTAAACTAGCTGAGCCTGCAACTTTGTCCGGGTGGAAAATAGCCTAAGTTACTATTTATTACATAAGCTATCTGTCAGCGAAAGTCCCGTCAAAATCGAGCCGTTCAGAGATTAGCTGGAACAAACAGATAGACAGACAAAAAATGTAAAAAAACAAATTTTTATCTTTGCTCACTATCATTTATTTTATAAAAAGTTAGAATCTTGTGATTACACATAGTTTCAGTTTTTTTTTTGTTTTTACCAAAAGACAAGTTCTAAAACCAATTGGAACTTTTTAGGTAAGAAGTTAGATGTTTAAGTTACTTTTTTGTCTTTCCCTCTCGT